>OY804523.1:24509907-26909907 GCA_963680855.1 Lepeophtheirus nordmannii
ACTGAAAGTATTTAACTTCCATACACCGTTTTTTTTTACAACCATTCTAAATAATACTTTAAACAATTGTATCAATTGGGAGTAACTTTTAAAGTCCTTTTTTTATCACAAATTACGGCGAATATCAATGTCTCGTGCAATTCAAAATGTATTTGAAAAATTGAAATTAAAGCAAAACATTCGAGATATGGACACGAGATGCAATAGAGAGAATGTAGGACTAGAAAGATAGGACACTTTTATTATCCAAGAAATATGACATTTGGCGCTGTTGATAAGAAAAAGTTAAGTAAGGACCTTAAAAAAGAAAAACGCAAAGTCGCCACTGATTTGCTTACGTATTAATTCATTAATTCCCTTACGATAGATAAAAAATGACATTAGGAGTATCAGTTGCAACTAGGTTAAACATTACTCTTGTTCTGCTACAGTGAGTGCACACCAAAGCCGTAAATCTAGAGTCAAGAGTTGAAGCATCTTGCATCGCAAAGTCATACTCAACTGCTGATAGTACTAGAAGATCGACAACGACTTCTATTGATCAAAATATTTTAGAAAATTGGATCACCCTAACAGCTTCAACGCTTCACTGGGATAAAATAAATACCAGCACTAGTGACCGATGAAAAATTACTTAAGATTGCAAGATATAATCCTGGAAGTAGTCGTTCATTAGATGAAATTATTGCTGAACACATTCTTGAATTTTTAAATAAATGGAAATAAATGTAGGTAGTCTATTGTAAAAATAAGTTTCTAGACTACATACAGTATCCAATACTGGACATGCTACAACTGCTTGTATCACAATTCAGTCTAAAATCCAAGGTAACCTTTTATTGTTTGCATGTCGTCATCATGTTGGTGAGGTAAATTTGAGTGATGTATTTACAGCACTAAAAATTGAAGAATCAAAGTCCCCTGAAGTTTCTCTGTTCAAGAGATTTCAAAATAATTAGGAACGTATATATAAGGCAAAGGAAAATAATATCTCCAAAATCAACATATCTGTGTATAATAAAGATGCAAATAAATTTACAGATAGGACAACTCAACCAGACCTCGAGAATGAGTATTCTTGGTTTACAATAAACCTCTTCAATTTAAACATGAGGTTTTTATAAGAAAATATCAATACATAGCAAAAAAAAAAAGGAACATTTTCATTGAGCAAAGTTAATTGTAGACAAAATCAATACAGTTAATGACTTTGCTGAGCAAGCAGTGAAGCTTGCATCGGATTTTTCATCAGCTTCTAGAACAGAAAAAAACACTATAAAAATATCTTGCAAGTAGTAGAAAATGATCAGAAAAAGTATCCAAATATACGAAATTGTGTAAAAAAATGAATAGATTAATCATGTTTGTAATTATGCCATTAAACGAAAAGAATATTTAAGGATTTTAATTATTATATTTTGTTAAAGTTTATTTAATTAGTTGGATCAAGAGCTTTAATTAGATACCAAATCTGACTAGTTTTGAGTAAAAAAAAATAAGAAAATGGAGATTATATTTATTAAATGGCTCAGTAAAACATATAAGTGCTTGGTGACCCTAATGGACTACATCAGATTTAGCTCATTTTTTGTAAAGACACTCGGGGGACCCAGTCTCACATTTGAGACAATGGGTATCCAAATCTTTGAACCATTGGCACATTATTCTACCCAAGTGTGGATTATTCTTTATTTAACGGCCACATTACAACGAGCTTTTTGGGATAAACAAAAACAATATGTATTCTCCCTTCTGCTGTTTTTGATCAGCTGACTCTTCTAATTTAAAGCTGCTATCCCTACGTGTTATATGAACTCAAAATTGGTATTATTATTATTTATGATTTTGATATATGTGTATATAATATGTTAAATCAAGGATTGCGCGGCCTTTTTTTGAATACTATGTATACAAGTACTACCTATTGATTTGTATATTGATAAAATTTATCAATGTATATTATATCTAAATAATAACTCTGCCCAAAATTAAAAAGAGGCAACATAAAAATACAAAAGATACTATGTGTTAGTTTTTTTCCTCCAATTTTTTCTGCCTCTCTTGAGAGTCGAGGTTGCGAGTACGCAAAAAAGCTTGACTTTTGATGCTCCGTGATGAAAATAACTTTTTTTAAATCAATCAATTGTTCTTCTAACTTGTGGTCAGACATGTAAAAATAATATGATCTAGAAATAATAAAAGCTACCACTACATGATCTTGGTCTTATTTTGCTGAAGATGTCATCATCTTCACTTTCGGGCCTCCACTTGGATAGTCTATATTTTTGTTGAATAAGATATGGATCTATGTAAATAATATGAAGTGAATCATTCGGGTGGGGAAGGGGGAGGGAGTCAATTCATGACCAGAGATGTATAAATGCGCACAACCGTCGTGTACTAATGATCCCATTCTTCCCTTAATGACATCAAAAATGATATGGTAACTATGGAAGCAAGCTTATTTGCTGTCGATATAACACTATGAATGTAGCTGTGATAGCCTTGCAGCAGGCTCATGACAGCTCATCTTGGACTTATAGTATTTAATTAAATTGAACTGATGTTTTAGAAAGATATTTTTTATATTATTTACAAAAATAAAGAAAATTTTCTAAATTTCAAAATCAATTCATTAGTTTTGGACTTATTGTTATTTTTGTTAAAATTATAAAATTTGTATCAATTTTTAACAAAAATAAGTAGATAAATACTAAATTCTGTTCTTAGTATATAATTATATTCAAATCTTTAGTTTGATAATATTAGTTATTAATTCTTTAACAAAATGAATATAAGAAAAATGAGGGAAAATATATTTAACAAAAATGTTTAATAAATAAAACATTAACCTTTGAAGAATTAAATTTATATTACCTCATGATTCCATTTCATATAAAAAATCTCTTTAATATGAGAACATGTCAATTTTTATCTTTTTGTCCCTTAAAAGGCTTAACACTCCTTCTGCATCAAAATTAATTTCCATGTACGGCAATCCGAGATATTAATTTATTATCACATTACGTTTTCTTTTAATAAGTCAAAACGGCACGAATTAATTAAACTGTGGAATAGTTTTTTTCAAACATTGTGTTGCATAAAAAACAATGCAACTAAAGTTGAAAGGTTGTGTGGTATTACCGCAACTTTTATAATAGACAAGATAGTTTATAATAAGAACTATCTATATAATAAATCCTCAAGTTTGTCTGTGTGTCCGTAACCCCTCGTATCTCCGGAACCTCTTACCCTATGGTCATGAAATTTTGTATGCGTAATCTACACGTTATATGGAAGATTTCTACGGAAAAAAATTTCGAGAAATCGAAAAAAAAATTTTCGCGATTTTTTTTTTCAAAATTTTTCAAAAATTTTTGTCGCTCCAAATTTTTTGGCGGAAAATTTTTCGGCCTTTCAATTTTTCTTTAGGATTTTTTTTCCACGATTTTATGATACGCTATTACCGTGTAAAGAATGTAAAGAAGGAAAGACGAAAGTTTACGTACCGGACATCAGTGAACCCGCCGGAGGCCTCGCCAAAGGCGCCGAAGGCGCCGTCAATGGTGAGTTATATTAAAAACAAAAGGAAAGCAGCTTGATGATAGATGAAAGAATATTGTGCAGAATGACTAGTGACATTTATTTTGAGTACTACTCGTACACATAAAAATGTGCACTTTATACATATCTACATATACTCATGAGCTTTGAGTAGGGATTGTCATTTTGTTGATGTAAAAAGCATGCCTGCAATTGCCGTATTTTTTGGATTATATGTCGCTCCAGATTATAAGTCACACCAGCCAAAAAATCCATTATTAAGAAGAAAAAAAGTCGCACTGGAGTATAAATGGCATTTTTAGCGATTTGTGGCTTAGTATGAAAATAACATGTGAAATGATATAATAATGTGTTAATAATTTCTCACATAAGTCGCACCAGAGTATAAGTCGCACCCCCGGACAAACTATGAAAAAACTTATAATCCGAAAAATACGGCACATACATTTTATCTGCTGATGGTTATTTGACAATATTAAATATTAGGCAATAGCTACCTATAATTGTAGCAAGATCTTACCTCAGCGATACTGAGAAGACTGAATTCAAATTGATCATATCAAGGTAGTGGTACCAAATGATATTTTTTTTTTCGTACTTAAACAAAACATTTTGCCCACGTCTAATGATGAGTAGGGATGAACATGGAAAATGACGTTGGTTAAGACAAATCGAGAAATGTTTCTTCAAAAATGAATAAAAGGAGATAAAGACTTTGATTATAACTATAGAAATGTACTCAATGTTAATTGTGAAGTAGAAAGATTTTTTAGCCTTTTAAGAGACATAAATTCTCTAAAAAGAATTAAACTGACATGTCCTCATAGTAAAGATATTCTTATTATGAAATGGAATCTTAAGCTAATAATAGTTTAAACCTTATGTTTGTATTTTTATCTATCATATATTTTTTATATGAAATGGAATCATGAGGTAATATAAATTTAATTCTTCAAAGGTTAATGTTTTATTTATTAAACATTTTTGTTAAATATATTTTCCCTCATTTTTCTTATATTCATTTTGTTAAAGAATTAATAACTAATATTATCAAACTAAAGATTTGAATATAATTATATACTAAGAACAGAATTTAGTATTTATCTACTTATTTTTGTTAAAAATTGATACAAATTTTATAATTTTAACAAAAATAACAATAAGTCCAAAACTAATGAATTGATTTTGAAATTTAGAAAATTTTCTTTATTTTTGTAAATAATATAAAAAATATCTTTCTAAAACATCAGTTCAATTTAATTAAATACTATAAGTCCAAGATGAGCTGTCATGAGCCTGCTGCAAGGCTATCACAGCTACATTCATAGTGTTATATCGACAGCAAATAAGCTGGTTTTCATAGTTACCATATAATATACAAAATCTATTTATAATTGTAGAAAGATCAGTAATACTGAGAAGACTAATTTCAAGGTCTATCTCAATATTTAGCCCATGTCTACTCAGCATACAATATCCTTGTACAGCTTACAACTACATATTTATATACATATGCCAAATATACTCCATCATTAAGTAAACAAGAAAATTATTTTACATGAATTTTACGTCATAAAGCACTTTAGTCTGAAAAGTAGGAAAGCAAACATTGACACTATCATAATGATGACACCCACTCAAAAAAGAACTGATAATGATAATAAATAAACCTTATTATTCATAGCAATATTATGAAAGTTTATGTATTTTTAAATAAATGAATCTTGGAAAAAAATATTTTAAACTTCATACACATTTTATATTGTTCTATGAGTTACTTTAGTATATTTATATAATATTGATAAAATAATAATGACAATTCTATCTTCTCTGTGATATGATTAAATTCAAGTCCCTTTTTATATGTAGCATACTTTCAACTCACCATATTGATGGTAAGAGGATCCCATAGATTATAGTTATCTAATATACTTTTACACTTACAAATAATGTATGTTACAAGTGTTTTGTGTTCCTATATACAAAATATCTACTCACGTGTGTCTTTTAAGTTTAGTGCTTATGTATATTAGGTTGTAGGATGAGATAAAGAAAAGGTGAAACTACTTAGTTAGCTGCAGCATAAATATTATCATTCGTCTTTTACAAACATACATTCATTCACAAAATATATACCTTCTGAAAGCATTGAGAATCACTTTCCTTGAAAAACCTTTCACTTTTCCTTGGAATATTTTATTATATGCTTAAATGGGTAAGTCATGATTTTTGTTCAAAATTATTATAGATAAACCATTTACAACATAATTTTACATTGGTACATATAATAATAATAATAATAATTATGTATCAGAGAGAGTTGAAATGCAATTTGCTTTTTGACCCTATTGCAATTAGAAAGTGTTTTGAAATTTGCATGTTCAGAGTCTATTTCACGAACCAAATATTCATCCATTACTTCCTCTAAGCACACAAATAGTCCATGCTATTCCAACTTTCTAGAAAACACAGAAAGCTAAATACCAGATTAAAAAAATAAAAAAGGCAGCCATATTTTATTGCATTTATTACTGTTATATAAAGTCTTAATGAAACTTAATTTTTGTAGCATAAGGAGTATCTCACATCCTGATCTCATAGCTCTTTACTTCTCAAACTGTATTGGTTGAAATGAGGCAAAGGGGTAAAAAATAAATTTGTCCGTTTTTTTTTTAACATTTGAACCATTTAGGCAAAAAAAGTAAATGATAATATCATTTTTTTAATACGACATAATATAAATTTGCGACAAAGGTCTGTCACACTCTGACTTTCTCATTCTGTACATAAATATGTATATAGGAATAGGATATAAATTAATATTAATTATATATGTAAGTATTATATTAAATTAAATAATTAAAAGTAGACAAGAAGACACCATTTTTTATAGAATTATTCTCTATATAGAACAGGTGCTAATATAGGGATTATTTTATTTTATAAGAAATATAAAACTTGTTGAATTTTCTATGTATGTTTTGAAGAAATCTTAAATATGTGTGTACACACACAAATACGCAGATGCATTTATATCAAAGCATAAACATATGTATATTATATAACTAGTACAACTCAAGAGCAAAAATATAAAAAAAGAAAAAATTAAATTTGTGTAACTTGAATTAGAAATATTTTAAATTCCAAGTAAATATATACATTCACAAATTAATACTCTGAAAATGGTTTCAACCATGTAGCATTAGAATATGTAATAATTACATAAGAGAATTAAAATATTTCCATATTGTATGAAAATTTCTACACATGAATGGTACATAACATACATGTATATTACTAAAAAAAATACAGATTCATGACTATTTTCTCTTAATCTTTTGCGCAAAAAAATAGATTGAACATAAAGATATTAAAGGCTGCAATGTATGTAAAAAATAGAAATATTTAAACAACGAGCTCATTTTTTAAAATTCAAAACAAAGCAATTAGCCTTACTGTATTCTTTTAGAAAACATGCGATTCACAATATAGTGAGGCTGGATAATTGATTTGAGAAAGTTTGGTGAATATTTATTCCTTTCACATGTAAAGGGTGGATTTATCACAAAAATGATCTTGAAATAAAATACTCTCCTTTAGCAAAAATCGAACAGATCCAATTTTGGTTTTGCAGAAATGACTCATAGAGTTATAGATAGGTTTGGACATAACACGAGGTACAACTCAGGTGATGTCTAACGAAATGACTTAATCAAAATATTGGGTATCCTGCGTTTGCTAAAATTGAGTAATTCTTAATTGAGTGATCATACAATGCTATAAGTAGTACATAGACAGTGAAACGAAAATTAAAAACAAAATTGAAGCAGTGTAAGTAGATGAGTTGATTATTCGTAGGAACTTAATCAACGTAGACTTATGACTTAACCTTGCCGGAAATATCTTGTCCAATCTAAAGCGTTCCACAATAGTACAGAAAATCTTACAAATATCCTGAATTATGTAAATAAAAAAACATGGTAAATTTAATGTAGATATGATTTAAAGTAAACTACTTAGCTGTCAGACATTTGTATAAGGAGGTATTAACGATTTTATGAGATTCTAAAAAATTTTCAGTTTTTGAGGAGTGACTCTGAGTCTTATGATCGGATCTATGAATGACGCTGGGTAATATTAATTCCATTCAAAATGAACTTGAATAGGCTGGACTAAAAATGATTTTATCAAAAATACATAGATTACCCAATTTTATAAACAACCTTAAAACTAAAATCTTATAAATTAAACATTTTCATAAATCACATTCAGACTGTATTTTTTTCTTGAAGGGTTAAAGCTATGAGACATTACTTCTTTGTTCTCACAGTTTTGGTTCGCTACTGTGAGTCAACCATTACCTTAGAAGAAATAGAAAATGCATTATTGCATGATGGGGTGAATGATAACCATGGGTTTTCCAACGAATGGATCGTGAGAGTTGATGGATACCCTTCCGATGCAGATTTACTTGCTTTCAATCAGGGCTATGAGAATATTGGACCCGTGAGTATTGTGTATGGAGCTTATATGTACTCATGTTTAACTCCTTTTGTTTCAGATTGAAGGATTCGATGGGTACTACCTGATGCGTAAAACAAATCATCCCATTTTAGTTAGAAATCGATCTTTGGAGCTATCACGTCGATTAGAAGCTCATGCACAAGTAAGTTGGTTCATTTTATAAATTAGGTTGGGGGGGGGGGGGGAAAGAATGAACTTTTTTCTTCGTCTTTGTTTGGATAACTTTTGTCATTCTATAGTTCATAGACTATTCGAGAAGTCATCATGTTAAAACGGAAAGTCTATGTATGTACAAAATATTATATCCATACATTTCCTCCAACATATTTTGCAGTTCAAAAATATAATATTTTATTGTTAATTAAAAAAGTTTTGACTTATTGAGTATGTGTAGTAGGAGCAGCACATAGTAGTTTTCTTTCATTAAAAATAGGCAATGAGACGCCATTTTGATTTTTTCCTTTTAACATTTTACAGCAATTATACTTTATTTCTTTATAGTTCTATTCAACCTTTGACTCATTTTTGTTTGCTTAAATAAATGACGTACGTACAAAGATGACTCAATTCTACACAGATTTATGTTTTCATGTTTGACTACTGTCTAATCAACGTAAATGCTTCGTAAGTCTCATTGAGTTTTGAAAGGAGGCGCGAAAAAATCCCATTTGAATAGTTAGTTAGGGAATAAGTAGTTATATTTTATAGAACAATTACAGGGGTGGAACCAGTTCCAGTTTTAAAATATGAAAGGACCAGTTAAAGAAAGATATGAGATATCTAATTAGACAATATGTAGTTATATACCGATAAGCATCGGATTTAAAAGAATAAAAATAAATATACAATTCCTCATTTTTTTTCTTATGTTAAATTTTGACTCTTGTATAATTTCCATTTTCTTTTAAGAAAAAATATTTTGCATTTTGTTTTTTATAAGTTTTTATTTTTATTTTGGACTTTTTAAATTTTGCTAGCATTTTAAGTCAATGCTCTAAAACATGTGAGTAACAAATATAAAATCACTAAATAAATTCTAAATGTCCTACAAATTTGGACTCTTTTTAGTATATGGTTCTTTTATTATTTAATACCTTTGGGCTGTAATGATTAGTACTATTAATCATAAAAATGTCCCGCATGAGAAAAATTAAAAAATGGATTCATCATCACATTTAGGGTCAAATTGTACACTAGGAAATGTATTAAACTAGTAAACTAGAAAAATAAAGCATAATTAGACTCTTATTTATTATATGTACATATGTTTCTATTTTTTTTTCCTACAAAAATCGATGAGTAGAGCTGAATTTTGTACATCATTATTCCTCCTTATTTTTGTTTTTTATGTAGTATACAAAAGGACAGAAAAGTAACATATTTTATAATTTTGTTTATGCTTGTTCCTCACATGTGGAAGAAGGGTCCATGCACATGTCTATAATGTAGAAACATTTCCTCCGACCTATGTTTGAAAAAAAAATAAGGTTCTTTGACTACGAACTATCCTTTTTACTCCTTTATTTGAAAAGAAAAATTAAGAGATTAATTTTCCCGGGATTTAATTCATAATTAGATCGAGATGCACAGGAATATATGTGTAATAATAAATTATATTTTTTGTCATGTTAAATGATTTATGAGTCAACAGACTCACGTACTATAGAACGATAAATTTATCAAATAAATCTTCCTCATTGTATAAATGGTTTATTCCCATTTTCGTATAATATGTATATATGTATGTATGTACCTATTTATTCAAAGATATTTACACATGTACATAGGGATGTATGTACGTACAATGAACAATCAACTTCAACTAAAGAACAATAATAAAAATTAAACCTTTGTCCAATATGAATCAACTTTAGGTTACCTACGCAGCTCAACTCTTTCATAAAAAGAGAGTCAAACGGGGTTTTGTGGAGAAGGGACTTCATGTCAAAAGGCGAGGAATAGATATGAATATATTGAGGATTTGGGATGAGGAACGGCGTAAAAGTACAGAGGAGGATCTTCCACTTCAAACTACATTTGTTTTCAATGACGAACTTTGGGATCATCAATGGTATCTGGTGAGGAAATTAAATATTTTTTCCACGTTTGCATAAATATAATATGTGACACACATAGAGTGTCTCATTTTTATTGATATAAATGATGGAACTTGTCCCAATCAGCTTTACCACGAAATTGGACTCTTATAAATAATCCTACATTATTTAACAAGATTTTTTGTTTGTTGTATTTTCGATTTTGCTTACTTTGAACTTTATTCTAAAGATGAGAGAATTTTTGAAAGAATTCATTTTTTATTTATTTCAAATATATAACTTTTCTTTTATTTACCGCAAATTGTTTATTTTTAGCGTCAAAAATGAAAAAGATATTAAGCTCTAAAGAGATTAATCATATTTTCCTAATTTTTCAGCATATAAGGTATCATAATCTCAGCATTCAAACCCATGATCTAAAATGCTGTTGATTAGTGTAATCAATGGACTAAATTCTTACTTTTAAATTCCACAATAGATAAATGTAAACTTATATAAGTCAAAAGAATGATACCAATAGTCTACAGAATTTAATTTCAAATAATACTTCTTATGAACAAATAAAATAATCACTTTTTTATAGCAAGACACTCGGAGTCGATCCTCACTTCCAGCTGTACACCTCAATGTACTCCCAGTTTATGAAATGGGCATAACAGGAAAGGAAGTAAGAGTTGTTGTACTCGATGATGGTTTGGAATGGCGGCACACTGATCTCATTGATAATTATGTAAGAACATTAAAGTGTCCTATTTTTGAGATTCTTTTTTTTTTACTGCACTATGGTTTTTTATGCTGAAAGTTGTTAAAACTGCTTTTTGCAAAATTTGAGGTCCCTCATGACATTTTTAATAATACTTTAAATTTGCAATTTTTTTTACTTTAATAATAATAAAAAAAACTCTTTGCATTGAACTTATAGACGCCTTGAATTTTTGAAAACAAAATACACTATATTTTAAATGGTAGATTAAAACTTATGCAACAGTAAAATAGAATATTTGCTTCACAGCTTTAAAATTAGTATGACATCTAGATATCCACAAATTACCAATTTTGACCCAAAAATCACATTTTTATCATTAAAGTGTCAAACACTACACACAAAATGGCATGAGTGACCTTAAATTTTGGAGAAAGTATTTTTTGATGGCCTCCAGTATATAAAACAAAGTAAAGTCAAAAGATTACCCCCCAAAACACGAAATTCTAATGCACACAGGTATATGGAATACAAATTTGTGCTACATATTAGAAAAAAAAACGTTAAAAAAGTAATATTTTTTGTCAAACAAACTAAAGTACGTAACAAGAGGTATCCCTGCGTTGATGTATTTAGTTGGTTGATTTAATATTGCATAGTCTATTTATAAACATACATATGTATGTACTCTATTTCTAATTTTTTCAATGCTCTGAAGTATATTGTAAATTATATGTTTACACGTCAAATTTTAACCAAAGTTTTTTTTTGGTAGAAAATAATAAAAACCTTTTTTTTATTTAGGGGATTACACATATTTTTTTTTTTTTTTTTTTGGAAACATATGTTTTCTTGAACAAAAATTTCCTACACATATACAAATGTTATAAAACATATTTTGTTGAATTAATTATAGTTAGGCTGACTACAAAGTTGCTGAGAATAGTGAACAAAAACATATGTACATATGTATGTAAACAAATAAAACTTTAGGGAAAAAAAAATATTCAAAAATACAACTACTGGTTATTCAGCAAATTTATGGATCCATGTTTAACTTATGTACATATATTCATATCAATTCAAATTCAAATTTATCCTTCTTAACTTCTCTACATTTCCAATTACGTAGGATCCAAGTATAAGCTATGATTTCAACAACGGAACCCTTGGAGATGAGGATCCAACTCCACGCTATCCCACAAATTTATATGATTCTCCCAATTCCCATGGAACCCGTTGCAGTGGTGAAATATCCATGATAGCCAATAATGATAAATGTGGTGTCGGTGTTGCCTACAATTCAAAGATTGGAGGTATTCGAATGTTGGATGGTACTGTGAATGATCGGATTGAGGGTTTAGCCTTGAAATATGCTATAGACAAGTATGTTTATCTAATAATATGTATATACATGGTACCCCAACATAAAACTGACCTGTGAAAAAAAAAAAATTGACTTATATTTTTAATTCGCATATTGAAGAAAAGGGTCACAAATTTAATTTACTAAGCTAAAACGTTTTTATAACAATTGAATTCATCTTTCATTGTAATTAATTTTTGCAAGGATTATTTCATACTTTTTTTTGCAAATTTTTGCTTTGAAGTCACAATTCCTTTGTTTATAAACCTAAATATATTTATTGTGCATAGCTATTAGCTAGTAAAATCATATTTTAATTGTGGTTTTTTTTTTAGAAATAACATAATGTTAAACTAGTCTTTCATTCATTGAAATACACTCTCTAGATCAGTTTTATTTTGCTGTAACACACATATGACTTATAAAATGTACTTCAATTTCAGAGTTGATATATACACCGCAAGTTGGGGACCAACAGATGACGGAAAAACCGTTGAAGGTCCAGGGATTTTGGCTCAAATTGCCTTGAAGCAAGGTGTCGAAAAGGTAAGCTAATGTGGCCTTTGTCAAAGGAAAAAAAATCAAATAATTTATTGGAAATCAGAAATTTTTGCACACTGTTGATAGAACAAATCACTCCTTGGTTCTTTTTTAATCTAGAAATGCAATGAAATTGCTATTTCTTCAGAACAATCATAGTAATTTATTTTGATGGACTGTGTATTTATTTTAAGACTTTTATGATATCTTTAAGTATGTAAGTATAGACATACTTTATGTATAGTATATCTTCATCAATGCTTCTCATATATAAATCTTTTATTCTTAAATCCTATACTTTTTACTCAGTAGCTTTCGAGGAGAAACATAATTGATGAAAAATAATTATGATCAAAAATAATAAGAAAGACATTCTAAATGATTATAATTGTACTGTAAAATCTAATTATACCAATTAAGTACCAATATGTTTAATTTAGTTCATAATATATTAAGGCTCTTCAGATGGGAAAGTTTTTTTTTTAGTTCATACAGTTTTATGCAAACCTGGCAAAATTGTAAATAATTAAGTTTCATTAGGTCGTAAGTCCCGTAGGATCAAATAAGTTGGTCTTAATCGATAAATATTTCTCTCTTGAGTATAAAAATGTTAATTTAAGTTGATAAAATTAAGTAATTGCTTAGAAAATCAGGCTCTTTTAAATTCAATTTTGATGTTTTTTGACGTCATGTTTCCATTCCTTCCTTATTTTCTGACCAATGACGTCATACATTCATTTTTTAAACTTAATTGGGTTGTTTTTATTTACATTATTCCTACACATAAATTTAAACGGATATCTCGGTGTAAGGATCATTTTCTACTTTTCAGTCTTTGGCATCTTTTTTTTAAAACAATTACATGTACCAATGGACTGACTTCTTCAGAATCCCTCATTCAGTCATAAACCGGGTTTTGTGATAGGGATAGATATTTAGATATTTCATCCATCATTAATATTTATAAATAAATATGTACACAAGGAGTTGAGTTTGTCTGTGACAATTAATCAAATGACCTATTTGAAATACATATACACTAACAATGTATTAGGCCCAGTTATATTGCGCTCAAGGAAACAGAGCTTAATTGGGAAAAATCCTAGAAATGATCGATTTTGAAGTGAAGTGTTGGAATTCAAATGATGCTCCTTCTCGATTTTGTGGATTTGTGCCTCTTTCATCGTTATAAATTAGTGCTTTTCTATAATAAAGAAAGAAAAATAATTTGCTTCATGTCCCCCTTATGGGACACACTTTACTTTAATAAGCACTGTTCTATGTGCATCTTTTGAGCATTGCTAATGATTATCTATTTTGATTTTGCAATGTCAGCTAATCAAAAAGTAACGTGTGATTTATGGTCGACCTGCAATTTAAAAAAAATAATATATACTATATTTATACCTATGTCTATTTTTTTTTTCTTTCAATTTTCGCATTATATGTATGAAGTTAAGTTTGTTGACAAATTTTATAAATATGCCATTACATTTTAAATGTATTTTCAAATATAAGGAATTAACTTTTCAGATATGCTATTTATAAGTATATATATATATGCTATTACTTACCTAGACATATAATTACATACATATTATGTAAGGAAAAAGATTAAGATTACACACTTAAAAGATAATACTAAATAACGACAGAAATATTAGGATTTCCATCTCCTGGGTGATATTTTCAACTTTAAAAAATTAATTAAAGGCATATTCATGTATAATATGTATGAACATATTTATATACATACATACACACCTATCTTCATAATTAGGTAAACGCTGCTTTCTTTTTTCAAGGGTTATGTAAAGATATTGCATATTTTGTCATTATCTACCTATACTATGTATGTAAGTGTAATAAATTCCTATCAAAATGAAAGGTAAGACATTTCATTGGTTAACTCCTTTCTTATTAGACATTAAATAAACAAATTCATATTTCATAATTATATTAATTGAAACCAAAAACTGTGAGTTCATGTGACTTTACTTTATGTACCTTATCATACATATATTGTAAAAGTATTCTTTTTTAGGGACGAGGAGGAAAAGGTTCCATCTATGTTTGGGCTGCTGGAAATGGTGGCATTCATTCCGATAATTGTAACTGTGATGGATATACTTCAAGTATTTATACAATATCCATTGGTGAGTCAAAATGTTTCTTTTTAAATTAAGGTGCGTCAACATGAAAGTAATCTTGAAGAAAATAGACTATGAAACACTATTGTTATATTTCATAAATATAAACGATCAATATTTCATTCACATTTTATTTGAGTCAATTATGGGCTTTCAATATATTCAAACTTTTGAGATAGATTAAGGTGCCCAAAAATATTAACAACCTATATCCTAGAGATCTGGCTTCGATAGGGCCCTTTAACGATATTTATATATAGCGGTTTTTCCCCTTAATTGTGACCATTTGATCTTACAGCACACTATGTGTATCCTTCCAGTGGTTAAAAAAGTGAGTATGTAGTACATAGGGGCGTCAAAGACATGGAAAAAAAATATTTTGAGTCTCCATTTTCAATGTTCAACAGAAATTATAAATATTGTGATCAATATAGATGTAAAAAAAGAAATATTCCCGGTAAGTGTAAAAACATATAATGTGTCTACGTAACCCTCAGAAAGTAGAGAGTAGTATCCCTAGGGTAGCCAATGGATTAGTTAGAATCATTTATACATATAAATGTACGATAACAATTAGTTTGAAAATGAATGCAATGTATATTGGTACTAGAGACTAGCAGGCAACAAGGAAATTGCTGTTCACTCAATACATTATTATTTGTAAATTTAAGGGGATGCCAATTTTCTAAAAAGAAAATAAAAAAAAGTAAAAATTAAGATAATTGTTACTCATGTTCCCTCCCCCATTGAAAATCAAGCCAGGCTGCTACTGATCCCAACTCATTTTTGATTAAACTCCTCCCAGTTTATTTTTGTGTTGACGGACCTCCAATATCATTTTATTTTATGTTTCATTTTTAAAGAATTATTGAAGCGACATAAGTAGTAATCAAAATAGTGCATTCAGTTTCATAACAATGCAATCAATTCATATCATTGAAGGTCTTGTAATAATACTTTTTTCCATGGATATATTATGTTCATCGTAAATTTTTTATTGCAGTGTACATACATTTATAGGTCGTTTGATTCATGAAGTATATAAGAATTAATGCCAACTGTTCTTAATTCATTGGTTCATTTATTATTTCATTTTCCATTTCATGTATGCCTTATTTATTTTATGTAGGGAGTGCATCTCAAAGTGGGGATTTCCCTTGGTATGGAGAGCCATGTTCTTCCACACTTGCATCTACTTTTTCCAGCGGAGCTTACACTGATCAAAAAATCGTTGGTCAAATTAATTAATATAAAAACTGCTTCAGAATGATATTTTATTTCTTCCAGACTACAACAGATACGAATGATACATGCACTGTGAGTCACACCGGCACATCTGCAGCAGCTCCTCTTGCTGCTGGGGTTATTGCACTTACTTTAGAAGCAAAGTAAGTACATTTATACATAAAAACGTCCCAATAAATAGTGTCTTTCAAACAATTTTATTGAGACAAATGATGTAAATAAAAAATAGTTTGATTCCTATTTATACTTTGACGCTATCCCTCGGTAGAAAGCTGTAATTACTTAGTGAAGTGCTTCTCAAACTTTAAGAAAACAAATTCAGAAGAGTTGCTCAAAGATTTTCAAAAAAACACCTGTAATAAATTTTTTTTTTGAAAATTCCTACTTTAGAAAGAGGGGCACATATTTTCAAAGGGTATCTGAGGGAGGTAAAACCAATGGCGTAGTTTGGTGTTTGAGAGTCTAGAGAATTATGTCCAATAGGGTGCATAATTTAGATAAATTAGGAACATGGAAGTGATTTTAAACTATATGTCCCTCCAGCTCCTCAACAGCAACCCCACTGTGTGCAACTCAAAAAGTGTGGAATGATATTGAACAAGACTGCAAAACTCTTGAAATTGATTCACTGATAGGAACAAAAATAACCTAAAAAGAGCAGAAAAGATATCAAAAAACGACTTTAAACTCCCATCAGTAAACCGACCTTTAGCCTACCCCAAAAAAAACAAAAAAACATTTTAAATTTGAAAAATGTTTGAGAAACGTTCTTCGTCACTAAATATTATGTTTTCAGCTGTTTTTCTCCTTTTTACATTTTTATACATGAAAGTAACAGTTTTTTTACTTGAGCTTATGAAGGAGGAAAACTCTTGTTGACAGGGTTTCAGACACCTTAAACATTTAAACAAGTAGACAAGATATATCTACTATATTTATTTTGTAGAAACAATGAAACAATAAATCCACAGTATTTGACCCATGGCTTAAATTAGAGAATGAAGATGGTACATGACTTTAAAAAAGATATATTTTGATGGTAATTTTTCTATTTAAAACACAAATACCCGGTCAAAAATTATATGAGGTACCTAAAATTTTGCAAATAACATTTTTTATGCTCCCCAGCAAAAAAATATATAATACAGTAAAAACAAAACCAAAATAACCATACCGAAAATGAAACACTTCTAATACATATTAAAACATAATTTGGTGTTTTAAAAATAGCTTTTTTTTTAATAAAATAAGAAAATTACTCGACTTGAGTAGAAGTTTAAAGCTAGTTTTATAAAGGAAGTGTATAAATTTTAGAAAAAATATTATTTCATTTCAAGTTTTACCTTCGATAATTTTATCAACTGATTCAAAACTTAGAATTACATAATTTTGGTTCAATAATATATTAAGTAATATATGTATATACATCAATAAATTATATTTGATTTTATTATTTGAACTAATCTAATTTATTTATCAAGAATTAAAATCACATAACTTTCTGTAGTTCAATATTTTTTTTTTGTATACTTGATGTCAAATAAAATGAAAGAATACAAATTTTGATTGTGAGATATCACTGTAATCTAAGGTTACATAAAAAGGCTCCAATAAAGGTTTTTTTTTAAAAATATCCTCATATAGTTTTTAGAACTTGACTTTTACTGACGTTACAGATTGCATAAACTGTATCTTTTGACTTTAAAAATGAAAAATAACAACTCTGACAGAAACCAAATTTTTGTATACAAGTAGAGGATTTTTAAGGTTTTTTTTAATTCGATCTTCTTGAAGAAATAAGCAATTCAATAAAAAAACTGTTATATAATACTTTATATTAAATATATAACGTTAATAAAACGCTCTATTTGACTGATGATCTAACTTGATTCTTTATAAATTCCATTTGACCAGTCCTAATCTAACATGGAGAGACGTGCAGCACCTCATCGTCTACAGCTCCACTACAAATGGCATTTTAAAGAACAAGGGATGGAAAGTAAATGCAGCTGGCTACGCTTTCAACAGTCGCTTTGGTTTTGGTACAATGGATGCTGCAAAGATGACAAAGAATGCAATGAACTGGGAAAATGTATCTCCAGTCCTTTCCAAGACTTATTTAAGACAGTAAGTTCAGAGTCAATTCAATGTATGTATACCTATGTATATGCCATTTACTCTTTCAGACCAGGAAATCTGGATCTGTCTCCTGGTTTCCCTGTTGAAATACTCTTTAACGTTGGACATGAGCGCCCTCAAAGAGTACGATCCGGAGACGGTCATATAAAGTATTTAGAACATATACAAGTTGTGTCAACAATTCAATATCCAATCAGAGGATCATTAGAAATTGTTTTAAAGTCCCCTCAAGGTAAGGCTCTTCCATTATTGACTTTTTCGTGCACTCAGAATTCCTATTTTACATTTCCTATGCATTTTTAAATACATATTTGTATGTACATTTCATCAATTTCCTCACAAATTAGACTTTTTTCCTAACTTAAAAAGTTATTTTTACTCCTATAAAAAGACATACATATATTTATGGGAAAAACTATTTGTTGATATTGATTAACGATAAAGATCGTTCTTTGTAAATCCTAATGATATGAAGAATTTGCATATGCTTTTCATCATTTTCCTTTTTGTCATATATATATATATATATCATATACGTCTTTTTTATGTTTTATTTTATCTTCAAAATTTAATCAAAACTCTAATGTTTTATCCCCCGGAAAAGAAAAATAATAATAACTATACCTACACAAACATTGTATTATACTCATTCCGTCATATTATATTGTATGTATTTTATGGTGTGTACATTTTTGCTACTACTTCTTTCACAGGTACAATTTCACAGCTCTTAACAAAGCGGGAAAAGGACCTATCTGATGCTGGATTCAAAGATTGGAGTTTTATGAGCGTTCATTTTTGGGGAGAGAACCCTGAAGGGATTTGGGAGTTAATGATCCTTGATCAGGTAAGTAACAAAGACTTCTTCACGTTTGCATGATTCTAAAAAAATTTAGAATCAAAAGTCAAATGTATTTTTATAATTTTGGTTAAATGTTAACTTTATTTATTTAAGAGGCTATTTTGTTACCAAATGATTATTTATATTTTTATGGCTATGATATTTGGTTTGATAAATATCAATTATAATTTATTTCAGTAACAAATAACATAAAGAAATAAACTGTTTTTCAGGTACCAAAATTACAAATACAGCCAAAAATGCTATTTTTCCTCATTTTTTAATCATACATACATTTACTTAATATGTAAATTACAAATCCAAATTTGTCATCTATTATTTTGAAATAGTTTGAACAGGATATCAATTAATCATATGCAGAAATTTATTCATACTTACACTTAAATGCCATGTAATGAGTGCTAAAATTAATGAAAATTAATATAAGAAATTGAAATTTCAATTCCATGCGGGCAGCTGAAAACGCTTTCCAGTCTATTTGAAATTTGGTATCCATTCCTTATTTATGTATATACATATATAAATCTATAACAATAACTAACCATTTGCAATTTTCGGCTCATCTTATAGAATAATTCAATAACTGTTTATAATTCATTCAATTTAGACCTCTGAAATAATTGGAAGTGGACAAGTGGTGGATGCAAAACTCATACTTCATGGCGTTGCAACTCAACCCAACTACATGAAAAAACCCAAGAAATATTCAAAAAACATATGATAGTTCTATTCCTAATCAAAGTTCATTCTATCCTTGAATTACATATATCATTGACTGGACTTCCGATCAAAAAAACAATTTCAATTATTATTGTTGTTATGGAAACAATTGTTATAAGTGTTCACATAAATATGTATGTATGTTAATATAATACAAAAAATCCTAATACAATAATATAAACTCCATGCTTTCTGTACAAGCCAAATTATTTGAATGTATTAATATAATATTTGATTTGTTGTGTACTATACTCTGCTGATTAAAGCCGAAATAAAATTTTAATAGTTAGTTCAATTGATTTTAAAGTATATACAATGTACATATGTATATGTTCAATTGACTTACTTACTTAAATATGCAGATTTATATGACCTAATTTGATGTGCTGATTCCGAAATTAAAATTAGTGGCAGATATCGACATAACATAATATTTTTATTTTTGCATATATTTTTTTTGACAATAACTTGGATTCTAGACTACATATAAATATTAGAACGATACAAATCTTTGTATCCATGAAACAAATTTCAAAACATTATTTTTTATTTATTTATGCAAAATGAGTAAATCTCATAAAAGTAAATATTCTTATAAAATATGGATGGTGGGTAAAGTTTAAGTTTTATATCTTTCTTTCTTTTTTTATTTTATAAAAATTAAGTCCTGATTGATACATTTACAAATATTAGTCAGTTTGAGAGTAATCGTTGATTCATTATGTATCATTTGTTACTGATATTTTTTCACATAACAGACAAAAGTGACAATTTCTTTTCTAAAAAAGAAATATATCAGGAGTTTTACAATTACTTAATTCTTACACACTCAGACATGACCGAATTGAATATTTTTGAAAGTTCCCTTTCTTCTTTCTAATTAATACTAATACTTTTAACTCTGAAGATGTAATTTTCATGATTTTGTGGGATCATTTATTGTCAATAAACTAAAAATATCAAATTGGGTAACATTAGTCATTAATAAAATAAAAAAAACCCAAACCAGTCCGGCCCTTCTTACTACCAAAGCATTATCCATCCAAGTTGAAAACGTACACTCGGTATCAAAACATCTCAATGTGATATATTACTCTATGCACTTTTATTCTCCTGATAATGTGGAATTCCAAAAGATAAAATGGTTTTTTTTATTCTTCTATTTCTTTAATCAACAGGAAAAGAAAATAGTAAATAAAAGGACCTTGAATTGATAAATGATTCTCTTTCTCTATAAATTGTACAAATGGAAAAGAAAGAACTTAAACAAATAGTTCCTGTAACATACTTCTTTTCATTTCTCGAAAGCTCTTTCACTATCACTAGAAAGATTATCTACTCATCTGAACATATTTATATATAAGTGCTTATATTGTATTTCATCCCTATCCTGTTTATGAAGCTCTTTCATTTTGTATGATTTTTAACACAATTTCGCTAATTATTATCAACTACTTTCATGTCTCCAAAAACAAACAAAAACAAAACAACAACCTCTCAGAATTAGAACTGGGGCGGTTATTGGCCAATGGTCTCCTTACTCAGTAAGATTTTTTTATTAAATAGGAAGAGATAAATATGAAAAAAAATGTGCTTCAATGCATAGAATGATTCAATTATATAGTAGACTAAAAAAAGATTTAATGAAAACATACATAGATCCATATTATGTATATTTGTCAAAAACAATGTGGACTCTACAAAATGAATTCACGGGCTGGATTTGGACTCTTACAAATCTTAGTTACAGATTCACTCTTGTATATGCCATTTGTATATTTACCCCCTCCTCATTATCATTCGTCATTAAATCAACAAATATAATCTAACAAACATCCAGGGAGCTTGAATTCATTTTATTTATATTCAAATAATATCGAGTATCTGTGAGTTCATTTTTATTTTCTTCTGTGTTCATGAGTAAACTTTATTTTGACATTATTTTGCTTCCCATCTCAACATTCATTAATAGGAATGAAAATCATATGCAATTCGGGCTTGTAATAAAAAAAGAAGGAGAAAATCAACCTGGCAACCCTAACCCTGATTTTCTCTTTCTTTTTTATTACAAGCCCGATTTACATATAATTTACATTCCTATCTATACATTATTCGATTTTTTTATACCTCTAATTGTCTTATGTTATATATGTCAAACATATTTAAGAAACAAACCTAAATATTTGTGTATATTTATGCCTCTAACAAAGTATTGATTATTGGAATAGGTAGATAGACTTTCATTATGTTTACTTATATTTAGGTAACTATAATATATTATATATATGGGCACATATATGTATTTCCCAAAAAAGTCTATAAAATTATTTTTAAAGTTGTTACTAACATTTGTTATTCTCTTCTTTATCGCTCTTACATATTCGTTGTATGTAATTATATATTATGAATTTACTTATATGTTATGTTAAGATTGTTTTGATTAATCAAAATCTGTTTTGTTTTTGCCATTTACCTATCACACTCCAAGTCCTTAAAATGTATTAAAAATACGTTGACAAATAAATGGAAACTCAATTTCATAAGAATACTAATAATCTTCTAGTTTAATTGTATTCAATTATTCTTATTTTTCTTTGACATCGAGCCGACCCCCAATACAAGAGATTAGTTTCTTTAAAACCATTTGTA
Source organism: Lepeophtheirus nordmannii (assembly GCA_963680855.1). Lineage (NCBI taxonomy): Eukaryota > Metazoa > Arthropoda > Copepoda > Siphonostomatoida > Caligidae > Lepeophtheirus > Lepeophtheirus nordmannii. The sequence goes on from OY804523.1 coordinate 24,532,427, forward strand.
AATGAAGTTATCCTATCGATTATTTTTTGGAAATTTGTCTATTTTGCTTAATAACTATCTACATATATCAACAACTGAGCCTTTAACTTGGCGTTGCTTTGCTCTATTATACAATCTGTGACTTCAATGAACAAGCTCTCTATTGTCCATTTATGCAGAAGTAAATTTATTATAACATGTACAAACGATTTGATTAGAGATTTTCCTTTCTCCATTTACTTTTTGTATTGATGTCTAGCCAGAAACTCGAAAAGACATTTACATTCATACCCATGTTTGTATATTTTTTGGCAAAAATATTTACAACTATGTATTCATCAAGTGTTTATCAAATGTCACTCCATTGAAAAGTTTTCTATTTAAAGTTCCTGTACCTACATATAAAGAAATATAAACAATTACCTCCGAAAGTAATTGATTGCTATCAACGTCGCAAGTTTTCTAAGCATGTACATTTCTAAGTATTTATGTATGTACCTATGTTGTTACCCTCTTTTTTCTACATACATAGAACATTTTATTTGTATTAATTTGCGTGTGTTTCTTTCCCGTGATTAAAAGTAATCAGGCTCTATTAAACAGAAAAAAATCAGCTGAAAATCAGTCATTCATGCCATTTTTCTTTGTATGCGTGTATATCTACACACATTTTTGCAAGCCAAGAAAAGGAATCTTCTGTCTTCAAGTAAACTTTGTTTGAAGCATATGAGCTTAAGATAAAATTTGTGAATCAACATACAAAAGTGTGAAGAATTGAATAGAGAGTATATAAAAAAAATACCTGTAAATGATTAATAAACAAAGTTTTGCTTTCCCAAATCAACAAATTGCATGAAATATGATCTAAAATAGATCTATGGAAGGATTTTTTTGTTTAATTGATCGATATATTCCCGAGAATAAAGAAAACTATAATTCTAAAACGATGTGTAAAAATGCTGATTTTTTAAAAGAGCTCTTAGAAAATATTTTTGTCTTAAATCCTGATCTCTACATGGTTTAAATAAAAAATATTCCAATATTGATCGTACACCATTTTTGACCACTAGGCTCATTTTAACCTAAGTATTGACCCCTCATTTTGTCGAAACTAAAACATATCTATTTTTATGTCTAGTAAAAAAACAGTGATACAATCTTGAATCTAATGAGAGTACAATTATGTACCTATATGAAGCGACGAAGCTATAGAAGGAAATGAGTCTTGATTATAGAACTATGACACCCAAATCTTTATACAGAACATTGGTACATTTGTTCTCTGAATTCGTGTAATTAATTATATATTTTCATAAATGTGTAGTGAAGCAGACTGTTAAAGGGATGAAAGATATACCAAACATACATATATCAAAAAGATATGGTGTTAAGACAAGCTTTGCCTTTATTAAAGTTTATATATAAAAAAGACAAAAGGGGCTTTCGGTTTACATACAAACAATCTTAGCCATACGTCATATTTTCTTTCTCTCTCGCTCTGTATTTTTGTACACTTCTTTATATGGACACATGTAGAAAATTAAAATCGTCATAATGCAACCTTTTTCTAATTAGGTAATAAAGGGAAGTGAGAAATTAAACACGTGCTAAACTAAAGGGCTTCAAAATTATTTTCACAAACTTTCCCATGGTTATTTTGACAAAGAAATACTTGAAAGAGTTAAAACTTCATTCCTAAGTACTTTTATATTTTCTAATTATTGCTTGTTATGTCATAACCATGCCCCTTACTATTACAAAGGTTGCATTACTAAAATTCAATTGTCTGCTTCCATAACTCAGATAAATAAGAAAATATGACGTATGAACAAAATGACAAGCCATAAACAGTCGTTCTATAGTCAATATGTTCTCTGTAGCACATAAGATTACAGCGGGGTCTTCAGTTTGATCACTTTTATAGAAATGTATGATAAATATGCAATATTGATAAATAGTGGACGTACAAATAGCAAACTTTTACAATCTGCTAGTACTAGTTATAACTTGTACAAAATCTCATTTTGTACTCGACTTATTTATATACCAACAGATGTAAGTTTGTACTACGTATATATTAGTGATAGATCAATTTTGTCAGTAACAGTCTTCAATATTTAGATGAACATTAGCACCAGCAGCTTTCTTTTTATAAGAGGGCATATAACAAATCATTTTAAAATTAAATTAAGTTATTGTGACTCTTCTGCAGCTGTATCTATCTCACTGCTCTAGTAATTTTATTTATATCTTCAGAAAAGTATTTATTTGTTTATTCAAATTTTCAGTTCACTGTAGATACAGATGACGCATTTTGTTACAGCATTGAATGAATGTTTAAAAAAGAGAAATTAATGAAACCATGCTCATTTAGAGATTTTTGAAACTAAATATATACAAATCAATGTGTTTATGTCCTCTATAGACTCACAAAACCTATTTATTAAGAACCGTAAGATAAATCTAATATATAGGTATACTAATAAAAAAGATAGGTGTATGCATACAAAATACTTTACTTTTAATAAAATATGCTTAAAGGACTCTCAAAGTTCACAGTCGGGATCTCAAGTTAATAAGAGTCAAACTGGCTGCTATTCATCAATTAAGTTAGAATTTTTTCTAATTGTAGTGATTTTTTTAATCACTTCTTCCTCAATATATAATAGTTTTACCCCAAGTATTTTCGAATGGCTTTTTTATGGCAAACACCTTACATAAGAATTTGGCAGAAAGATTTATAGTCTTTCAAGTAAATCAAATTGGAGGGAAATTAAACAATCCAGTTTTTGGATCCTATTGATATAACCGTCTGTGCTTTATTTTTAAGAAAAGAACTTTGATGGATTTCACTGCTAAATATCATGTTTTTGAGAAACATGCTGTCAATTGGATGACAAAAAATAAAAGAAAAGAAGAAGAATAATGCAGATGTCGACAATGATCCAAATTTATTTCAAAGGATGATTTATAGTCATTATACCTTGATTAGTAAGGGAAATGTTAAGGAAAAAAAATCAAAGAAATTTACAACTATATCAGTAACGATGAACTAAATATTACTACAAATCCCTCGTAAATCTACATATTTTCTAAATGTTCTTTAGTAGTGTTTTCTTTGTTTATTCATTGAAATTTACTATATTTTATGGAGTTTTTAATACCTTTTTCCATAAATCCAGATACCTTTGATCTTTTAATCTAATAGCAAGTGAATTAGTTATTGGGTTCTATACATTAAAAAAATGAGATATGTACATATGTAGGTATATAGTTAACATTTATTTATGTTAAAAACAAGATTTATTAATTTGATCCTTGAATGTTTTGCAGCATGCATAAGTTACTGGTCTTCATTAACATAATTTTAATGCCAATGAAAAATAATTAAATATGAAAAATAAATCTTCAGTAGGTAATAAATTATTTTGTGAGTTCTATAGTTAAAAAATGGACACATTTAATGATCAAAGCTCAAAATGGTTCCAATAAAAATGTTTTATTTCTTGTCAAATATGCAACTTAAACGAATAATGCGATTATTCAAATAGTAACTATATCCAAAAACCAACGACTTTTTTTTAGAAAAAATACATTAGTTTATATATATATATATGTTGTATAGAATGTAAATTATTATAAAATGTTTAAATTCTATGGATAAATCATATAATGTAAAAAAACTATGGTCTAAATCAAAGAATGTGTACATTCAAATTTTGATCTCATATAATATGTAAAAGTATTAAACTAGAAAAGGGTCATTAATAATTAAAAAATTTATGTAAGGGTGTTAAAAAAACTAAAAAACGTTCCTGATTTCCCTTGTATCTAAAGAAAATTGGCGTCGATTATTTAAAAATCCAGTGAAATATGTAGATACATTATACATACTTAAATAATGTTTATATTATAAATGTTACTTACTCTACCCACGTAAAGATTTTGATCTTTTACAACTAATCGAAACGAATATAGAAACCCCACGTTCAATACAGTTTTTGGATACTTCGATTGCATTGCATGCAAACAAAAAAAATAAAATAACTCACCTCTCTCGATTGAGATGTATAACAAACAGTTGAAACTTATGAAAACAAGAAGAGCAAAGATTAGGAATAAGTTCAGAACTTTGGACTCAAATTGTTGTCAAGCTATTCGCGTAAAATCAGGACTGATATCAAATTCTACGCGAAAAATTAAATTAAAATCTCTAAATCTTGTTGACTGTTCATATTAAAATTGATCCGTCTGACTCTGGAGTAATACCAAAAGATTTGATTTTTTAGATCATTTTCTTATTTAATACTCTTCCATATTCTATAGTATTAAATTTCGAGTATATGTACAAATTCTATGATTTAGCCCATAGAATGTATACATTTTATAATTATGTATATAGAGTGTAAACATTTTATAATGATCTAAATTATATATGACATATATATATGTATGTATATACATTAACTCATAAACAGATCCCAAATTTTGATAGAACCATTTCATGAGTTTTTGTCAAAAATAAAAAGAGACTACTGCACCAACATGAAGTTATTAAGCTTTCAGAATATAATATTAACAATGAAAATCATTTGTCTCTTCTTCCTCTTTGTTCTAAAGCTATTTGCTTAAGAATACATAAATGCATTCTACTACGTCATGCACTTTTTGTTGTGCAACTCAGTAAAGTTAAGGAAATTTTATGAAGGAAATCGAAGAATAAATATACGCTACATAATGACTACCTTCAGTTTGATGATGGTTTGATTTTGATTACACATACTCTCGTTGAGCTTTTTTTTCCACTCGCAACCTCGATTGACAAAAGGAAAAGGAAAATTTTTGGAAATACATACCCTTCTGTATTTTCCTTATTGCCAAATTGTTAATATTTGGCAGAATTTATTATTTAGATATACTATATATTTATAAATTTTACCACTCACAAACCAATCGTTACTACTTGTAATATATTCAAAATTCAAAAAAAGGACGCGCAATCCTTGATTTAATATATTTTTTATGCGTCAAAATCAGAAATAATATTAATACCCTTTTTGAGTTCATAATACGTAGGATCAGCTGCTTTAAATCAAGAGTCAAATGATGAAAACCAGCTGAAGGAAGAATACAGTGTGTTTTTGTTTATCCCAAAAAGCTCGTCGTGACTATAGTGTAAATATAGGTTCATTTACTATCAAATAAAGAATAGTTCAACACAATTGGAGGAATGTGACGACATTGGCTAACTAAAAGATTTTTTTCTTTTTCTTTTTGGAGGAAAGGTTGAGAGATAGAGTAGGGATCTCATTGATTCCTCTTTCATATTATTGCCTAAGTACTCTGAGGTCTATACTGTTTTGTGGATAACAAAAATTTGGAAGCATTTCTCTCCCACATTAGTTTGTTGCTCTGAGGCTAAACTGTGCTTGATATATGTATGTATGTATGTAGATACATTTATGCACTGCTCAAGGTTTCGTTTTATCGCATGGAGAGAAAAAAGTTAAAGGAATAAAATGAACATAATATATAAGTATGTGTGTATTTGAATATTCATACAATTTCAAAAGTGATATTAAATACATAAAACTTTTTCTTTTATTTAAAAAAAAGTACATATTTCGAGTTACTATCAAGAGACTTAATTTACTTCAATATAGCAGTAGAAAGAGCAAACATAAAAGTCTCTAAAAATTGAAATATATATGTATATATACGATCCTTTTCAAAAATAACAACAGGGATACACATATATAGGTATGTATGTGTGTGGACTCACATAATATGTGAGTCTATGTTATTATCAATATCGTACTTTCTTACATCTATTTTTTTAAATGACTTTATATGGGGCTGTTTTTCTCTCTTTCAAAAACTATGAGAGTAAGGTTTTTGGCAGATAAGTCTTGGGTTTAATATATATATATATATATACATATAAATAAATAGAAAGAGAGAGTAGGACATACAAATAAGAATTAAAGATCTAATCTTCCATACAAACATTGCTTTTTCTTCCCGTCCTTCTGTTGATGCTCCTTCTTTTCTTATAAAGCAAGGATTTAAATAGGATTAGAAACCACCACCACCAGTACTATCTATTCACATGAAAACTCTTTGTATTTCCCTTCCTTATATACAAACTCAATGTATATACAATCTATCTATCTATGTATATATACAACAAAACATAAATCCTACAAATAACTTGTTTGTGAATCTTAAATGTTAATACTTATATATAAAATACATTTATGTGTCTAATGAGGAAAATGTCAAAACTTGATACTACATACATAAATACATATATTTAGTTGCAATAATATCATCAACTTAAAATGAAATTACAAGAGTACAGCTCTAGTGCTCAGTGTTCATATTTGCTTGTCAAAATAAAAAACTTGATTTAAATATTTATATGACATTTAAACAATTTCATAATTCTAATTGACTTTGCATTTGAATCACAATTCCTTTTGCTCATATATATGTATATATAAAAAATACAGGAAGTAAATATACAATGAAAGATCCACTATATTTACATAATAAAAAGAGCATGTTTATTTATTTCGACACAAAAGTTATGCGTCGAAAAATATTTTCCCCTCTCATTTGAAATCGGTAAATATATTACCATGTAGAATGAGTCATTTATAAGCCAATGATATCTTGAAGTAGTTTTTTATTTAGGATGTATTACATCAACATAGTATGCATGTAAAAATACGTCAAAATGACTCGTTGCATTTTTAAAGGGAACCCTGCATGTTCAAACAAGTTGGTCTTAATTGATAGACATTAAAGCCAATTTGTCTTACCATGCAGGGTTTCCTTTAAATATGTTTGAACTTTTTTTAAATGCAAAATTTCATGAAGTGCGTCAGGCAACAAAGACTAAAAAAGAAAATGGTTTTTATTAATGAATTTTAAAGAAGTAGGGGAATAGTAGAAAAAATATGTTTTACATTAATGGAACGAAAGAAATATTCCATTATAAATATATGGATAAATAAATATAGCCAAATTTTTGTACCCCTAAGATCAATTAGAATTGTGTGACTGACAAGAAGAAGTTAAAAGCTTACCTTATCAAATAAATGACTTTATATATACTATGTCTTAAACTAATGGGACAATTTTAAAATACACAGAAAAATAATGTTTCACAATTGGATAAAACTAACTAACTATACTAAATACACTTAACTGTTGTATTTGTGGAAATACGCTTACTATCTCTTTTGAAAGGCTTTATCCCATTTGCATCAGTAAATTCTTTCATTTTTTTAAACTTCTTTCCAACTAATTTGCTTTATGTGGAATAAAGTGCATCTTGTCTTTGAAGAGACAGAGAGTTCTGAGAAAAAAAGGGTGCAAGAAAAAGATCAGGCATTAGAAATTTGTTCAATTTGACCGTGTAGTGCCGGAGAAACCCTTTTGTAAGCTCTTAAAACGGTAGATGATAAAACCCTTTTGCCTTTTAAAAAAAATTCTACTTTGACTCCATTAACTATTTGAGTTTTTTCTTGATGTGACATGAATGCCGTTCTAAAATTTTCATCTTGCATGAGACAAAAAACTATTTCAATGGTCAAGTGGTAATACTGATTATTATCATTCTGAACAAAAGAACGAAAAACAGCTGCAGTTCCTTAAAGATTTTGAGTGAATTACTTCAGTTGAATTGAAAAAGTTTTGAAAGTAGTTTCATCTTTTAGGATACAATAGAGTTGAAAAGACTTGTTATCTTCTGAAGGGGATATTGCAGACCGATTACAGAGAAATTTGTATCACTTTTCTCCTTTTTATCATTGCTTTGGTTAAGGTTGAGGTTGATTTTGTTTGAGCTACAGGTTTCTGAAGGAGCCTTGCTCTTGCAATGATTCCATGTTTTGCAGATTTGAGTGTTTCTTTATGTCATCAAAGTGCACTTTGTGACTGTGACAGCCAAATATTTGCATTTATTCAAGTCATCCCATTGTTTCTTATCCAGCCTCAACCCCTTCTTTTACTTTGAGATTCTCGTCCCTGTCCTCTATTTCTTTATTCTTTACACGGTAAGATATTCAGTGCAGATAAAATAATGATTTTATTTATTGCTAACTGTTAATAATTAATTAATATATATGTATAATGTAAAAATCAGCACTCTATTCTGTTTATCATATTGTCATGAAGTTACATGGTAGCATGCTCAAAAAGAGATTTATTTTGTTTTTGGTCCAAGTTTCTTTTCTTATCAATCGTTAGGGGGAGATGTAAAACACAAAATGAATATCAGTTATAAGAGCATGGTAATAATTGTAACTAAGAATTCTTTTTTTAGAATGAGTAAGAGTGGGGAACGGATACTCAAAACCTGCCTGAGGATATCTCAAAAAGTCTAAAAATCACCCATATTAACGATGAACATGGATTAGACTAGGGTATTTCATTTAACTATGATGTTGACATCATGGTTAAATTATTCGTATCTCCATGAGTTTAGTATGCTTCTCAATGCTTCTTCCCTTCTCTGATTCATTAAACCATACATAGAACCAGTCAAATAGTTTGTTTTTATTATGTCTAAAGTTGAAGGACTCAAACCTTTATTTTTGAATTGAGTATATTCAAGTTTCCATAGGTTCTGGTTCAGTAGCAATATTGATTTGATCCCTATACCTTTTTGGAAATAAAAGACAAATATATATTATTTAATGTTTTACATAAGTTTAAATATTTAATCATATATTAGATAAACTTATCTAACTCTAAAAATAAACGAGATTACTTTTGACTTTAGCAATACTTTTTCTTCGAATTGGGAAATGAAATAAAAACAAGTATTTTAAAATAAAGTTAAATTTTAGATTAGATAATATTGAATTGATAAATTATATGTCTTTTTTCCTATTTTGATTTAATAAATATAAATAAAATGGAACTGCATTTATATTTTAACATCTTATCCCAAGGGCTACCCTTCCTTGAAATCTGAGCTCAATTTGATAATTATATTTGGTGTACATATGTACATGTGTTGTGATTGGGGATTAAAATATCATACTGTATCAATATTTCGGGTCAATCCGTTATTTTGTTTACACCAAAAGATTTTTTACTGCCTATTGGTGAAAATATCAGAATTGGAGAGTTTTAGCCTTCAAAGGCTATTTTGTGATTTTTCACATTTCACATTAGAATTATGAAAAATGAGCTTTTGTGAACGAAAATTAAATGTTTTTAAAGAGCTTGATAGATCTGAAATTTATTGCAATCAAGCCCAGATTTTATTACAGTTTTTCTTACAAAATTACACAAAATGTTGAGTACAATTTGTTTTATTGTATAGTTGTTCGTTTAAATTTAGTACATTTACACTATGGGTAAATTTTAAGTCAAAATTTGAATTGATTACAATTTTATAGGATATTGGATGTATAGGATTTTGTTAATTCTATGCATTTATTTGAAAAAATATTTTTTCCTAACAATACATAGCATAGTATCGACTTTTAATCACAATAAATATTTTAATTTTGGAATGGTTCTAGCTAAAATGATTCAATAACGCCATATGTGCAAAATCAGGAATCGAAGCTCAATTTTTTTAACCTGTGTGATGTAATTATATATTTTTATTTCTATTTTTCATTTCTTCTTACAAGTAATGAATATATACATACACACAAAATATTTGGACAACCTAAATGTTCATTTTCCAGAATATTTCTATTTAAACTAAACTAATACACATATCAATAGAATTTTTTTTTGCAATACTGTGGTCGTTAGAATACAAATTACATGTAAGATAACTGAAATGAAGAAAAAAGGAAAGCCTTTATGATAATTTCTTTAAGTGTATGTATTAAATGCCTCAAATCTGTTTAATTTTATGCAAATATATATATATATATATATATATATATATATATATATATATATATATATGCATGTACACAAAACTTAACTGCTATATGACTTACTTATGCTTTGAATATATTAAAATACAATGATACTATACACATACATGCATATATACATTATACTTTTGTATGGTTGTATGTTCATAACCCAGAATTCAAGTCTCGTAGCGTTGATAAATGAATATGTTGTCTCTTTTGAATTAATGATAATGATCTTTTCGAATTTTTTTGTGAAGCTACACATATTCTTCACTTAGTGACATGAACAACTCTCTTTTTCTCTACTCTACACATATGTAATGTATATGTGTAATTGTATTTGAAATAGATAAAACTACCCAAAAACCATTCAAAAAGAAAAATGATGAAAAGATAGACTATTTAAAGTTTTTTTTAACAAACAAAGAGAGAGAACAATGGATGCATGAAAATTTATGTAGGTATAACAATGCTCTCACAATGACCACAATAAATAAACGTCTCTCCACAGTGAAAAAATTATTTTTTATTATAGATATTAGTATATATTTATTTATTGATAAACATCTTGAAAATTACATAAAATATAAATAATCTTAATATTGATAATAACAATTTATTTTTTGTCAAAGAATACAAATATATTAGGAAACTCTAAAAAAATAATAATTGTCGTTCGTATACAATTGTTCATTGATGTATGTTTTTATATAAACAAATTATTTATGTCGCTGGTTTTTGTTGTTGATGTTGTTAAAAGCAGAACGGTATTACCTATAAATAAATCCTATAGGTACCTACCTATATAAACATCAAAGCATTTATGCTTTCGTGAAAAATAAGAAGAAGAAGAGTATTAACACCCTTTCAATCCCTTTTTCACCTTTGCAATATAAGAACACACAAAATAACATACAAACTAGTGTATGTATTAGAAAATTGATGTCGACTAAGAAGTCAAAAAATGCCCAAGTATTTAGACAGAGCTCTCCGTGTTGTTATCCTCAACGATGGTGACTTTCTTTTTAGTATTGGATGGAGTTGTATGGGGAAGAGTCTGTGTTTGAACCTGCGTGGATACTGTGGATCCATTCGATGATGATGATCCTGGATGATGATGATGATGGTGGTGATGGTGGAAAGAGGGATCAGCTCTTCGATCACATGTATGATAGGAGCCTGGATAACTGAGTCATCAAAAGAAAACCAAAAATAAAAAACATATTGTATGTATTTGCACAGTTAAGGTCTTACTAATTGGGATTTCGATGAAGGGAAGTATCTCTCCTTCGACCCAGAGTTCCACCCCCACTTCCATGAGCTCCGTTCCAATCCTTTAGATTATGACCACCTCCATCATTCAGTTCATGTGTGGTTAAGCCCTATAAAAACAAATATAAGACAAATTTACATATACATTTATATATATTTTGAAAAAAGGGCTATAGGTATTTTGTATCTAGCAAAAAAAAATTAGTTTCCTTGCCAACATGGGCCAAAATTATTTCATCAATCATAATCTTGTTTCAAATTATAATTAAGGTCAATTATTTATATTTATATTTTATGCACCAAACGTCATAATTAATTATATACTTTTTATACGTATTTGTCATTTTTTGAGTAATATCTTCAAACATATATATATATGTATATATAACAATTTTTAGACTAATTTCAAAAACTTTGAAACTTAATATCATGTTGAATTAAAAGAAATTATGACTTATAGTCATTAACTCTGTTGGAATAAATCAGTAGTGATGAAGGAGAGGGTACTCTTCGATGCAGCAATGTTATAAATTATATAAAAAAATAGAATGGCTAGATATTTTTTCAGTTGGTATTTCCTAGTGGATTTCTTTTTCGCCACTGTCACAGACAGTTGATAAAAAGAGAAGTAATATTAATTGATAATTATTATTTTTCAAAGCGACATAATAAATAATTAATTAATTGCAAAAGTTGCTTGATTAATTACAATGCATTCTAGGGTGATTGAGGCATCTACATATAAATATTCATTCGGAGGTTATAATAAATTAAGAGAGGCCTTCCTCAAAGAGAAGACAAAAATAAATGAGGACCCTATGTGCATGACGTTTGTTTTGATAATATACGTGTTGTGTTCCTAAGTGGCAAAACATTGTCTATATTTTATATAGTTCAAAATGGGCATCTCTATGGTGTTGTGAAATAGTTTGAACGTATAATAATTGTCAGAAAGCATCATTCAATTATACAAAAAAAAAGTTAAGAATTTATATTTAATTTCTTATACAAAGCAGGAAATTAAAAAAAACTAATATTTTATTATATCTATTTTTAAAATGAATCTAACTAGCTATTATTCTTTATTCATAACATTTTACTCACATATCTATGTATGTACCTTAAAGACATACCTATAACTATGTACATATATGTATTACCAATGTCAGGTAGTTTCAAGTTTTATTTTTGTATTCAATAAAGTTTTTTTTTGTTTTGTGAAAAGTCTATTTACAAACACATTTCAAATAAAATGTTGTTGTTTTATAGAATGTGTAAAAAGATGTTTTTATTTCCTTTTTTTATTTTCATGACTCAATTTCATTGTCATAGATAGTCATTGGTGCTTTATATTGTATATATGTATGACCACATGTGATACTCAATTGTAATCATAGTCTTGTTTCAAATGTATTCCTCATTGAAATAAGTCCTTGTCACTTCTTAAATATCTTAACATATTTGTTTTAAAAAAAATTACGGATATGCTCTAGCATTTTATACACATACATACAAAGTCTGAATTACTACATACTATTACGTCTATTTTGTATCAGCCATATTTTATACTCAGTTTCAAATCTATTTATATTATATAACAACAAAATTGTTGTATCATTTCCTTTTTTTTTTTTAAAAAAAAAGAAAATCAGTTTACATCAATTTTGTACAAAATATTCTTCGTCCCTATGCAAATAAGTAACATTACTTTTCCTTCTCTATTGCTTTTTTAATCAAGTCAATGTATGTAGAATATATTTTCTGCAAACAATAATATATTCATCAATGACTAGACTTTTCTGGTGTTAAGTTGTACACTTTTTTTTGTGTGGAATTATTAGTTCACCAATATATAATATCCATTTAAAATCTGAAATATTAGACCTCATATCATGTGCATATAAATTTTGATGAAATATTTATATGAGGGGGCTTTCAACAGCACCCTTAAGGGCCATAAACTTTAATTTTAGAGAGAAAAAATTTCTATTATAATTTAGGGTATTATAATAATATCACACTGTGTGTTTGTATCATTCTCTTTATCCTCACCTGAATGGATGTACGTTTGTTGGATCCAGTTTTTCGAATCTCATTGCTCTCATCCATTGAACCAGGTCTTCGTATTAGACTTGCAGATGAACTAAGATTCGAATTAAATGAGTTTGCAGAGGGTAAACTTCCCAAAACGTCATAGTCTATAAGTACGAACATAGAAACCAAAAAAAGAAAGGAGATTTAGAAAAAAAAAAGGAATTATTTATTGAAAAGAGTTTCTAATAAGATTACAAACTAGGAATGTATCTTGTAAAATGGATAAAATTAATATTTCAACTAAGAAAAAGGAGAAGGAGTCCCTGCTACATATTTAACTTTGCTTACCTACTAAACATAAAGTCCTTTGAGAAATGATGATAGTTATAAAAAATATGAATAAAAGAAAATCCCACGTGCATTTCACTTTTATGTATACATAGATATACCTACATATATCTATATGAATAACAACATTCTTTTTAAAAGAATTGAGAAGCTTACACATGCAGAAAATAATATTTAAGAAAGAAAGAAAGAAAAAAAAACCTTGTATGATTTACCACTTATCCATGTACCGAAGAATAAAATCTCCAGTGACTACTTATCATTTCCTCACAAAAGAGATTTCAGTACCATCTCTATGTACATAGAGTTTTTTAAAGACATATCAGCACATTTATATCTTTGAATTATTTCAATGTGACGTTGTGATATTTTGAACTATCCTTGGGACATAAATTAAAGGACTCTCTCTATTTTTATTTTATTTAAAAAGTTCTATTAATAAATGGATTGTATATTTTAAAAAGAACAAATCATTGTTTTGTTTTTTTAGTTACAGTTTTGTCTCCAATAAGCGTTTGGATAAAATTTAGCATTTTGGTGTGAGCAGAAAGGTCACCACCATAAGGAGCACTATGTATGTACTAATTGACAGTTGAATATTTTTTTTTTTAATTTATTGTGATTCAGTGATTTATTTAATTTCTTTATTTAAAAAATCATAGTTAATACAACCTTTTAAAATAATCATTTTACAACTTTCCAACTTATTGGTAAAGCTTCCTTAAGGAGAACATTCAGCCTGTGAAAAGACAGTGGTAAGCTTTTCTATCATAAACTAAAAGGTTTTATGAGAAAATAATTGTTTATGTGTAGCTAAACTATCAAGAGAAGGTAAATAAGGAATGTATTTCAAAAAGAAATTTCTTCTAGGAATTTTTTTCAATAAACAATTAACTTTTCTATTCACAAAACCTCACATTAAAAGGAAAGATTTGTATATATAAAAATATAGAGAGTCCAAAAAACAATGTCCTTATGAGTGGTTTAAAAAATTACTTTGTAACACTTAAATGGGTAGTAATAGGGGCAATTTTAAGGAGTAAGGCCTTTAAGGACTTAAGCCTTTCATAACTTTCTAATGCCCCCCAAAATAATAAATAATTGTAGGATTGATATAAATTTTATAATAAAAACTTTAAAAAAAAAAATCTGAGTCTTTATTCGTAAAAAAGAGAAGAAGAAAAACAAAGTACTTACATCCAGTACTCGTTGTGGATACTGAATGAATAATATCCGGATTATCTGCATCTACAGGCCTGAGTAAGAGTTGATGAGCCTCTGGATTAGAGCAAAGAGGAGTGCCACCACTTGGTTTGTTAGTAGCTGTAGTAGCGGATGTGAGTGTTGTGGGAGAGGGATTGCTGTTCCCTGGTTTTCCAATGGTTGACATGGATGAGGAAGAAGAGGAGGATGAGGAAGAGCCGGAGAGTCTCTGTAAATGTCAAATACATATATTAAAATAAATAATAATGATTTTTTATGTTTGTCAAAGAAAAATGTATATTGAGATATATGTCTGTGTATGTACCTTTTTTCTTTATATTAGGCCTGGAAAAAATGATATATTTTTCCCTTCTAATTTTCTCATGTAAACATGTTGTTTTGTTTTCTTCTTTTTTTTATGTCGACCAAGATTTATATAAACCTATGTATGTATACCATATATGTATAGAGCATGTTATGTTTAAAACTCTATGTATTATTATTAAAAAAAATAGTTATTATTCCAATGTTAGAAAATAAAATACTGAGTTAAATAATATTAAGATTGGTACATAACATATACTAAGAAAATAGTAAATAAACTTGCCTTGATAAATGATCTAAATAAATACATGTAATAGTTTAATTTCAAACTTGAAAAGCAAACTACAGATCAAAAATTGCAACTATATAGATTTAAAGCACTTTTAAATGAATCTGGAAGTCTGTAGAGTTATTAAAATTAGATTATTCTACGTCAAATTATAAAAACAATCCTTTACACGGTTTAGAATAGGACATTTACTATTATACCATAAGCTGGTTTAACCCTCAAAATACCAAAAAAAAAACAAAAAAAAAACCGCAATCGGATAATTGATTTTCGATATATAGCTGCCTGTAGATGTTTTTTCTACAACTTCTGCCAGAATCCTATTGAACAAAAAATAAATCAATCAATCAAACGTCTTTATTGCGTTACGTGGCATTTTTTTGAGTTGTATGAACGTATCAAAATAATTTGCAAAAGAACTATTACCCATAAAAATCCTCAAGAATCCGTACAGCCTGTAATTCTCATTATTTTATTTCCTTTTTTGATTACTTTAAGATGTGTTTATCCTAAAATAAATTTGAGAGTCATCATTCGTGGGACATCCCTTGACAGTCATAGATAATAAAGGGGGTAATACCCCTTTTGTCAGGTGAAGTCAAGTTTTTTAGTCTTTTTATTGACAAAATTCACTCTATTCTTTCATATGGATCAAACATAACATAGTATGGAGAATGTTCCGTGCTTGTACTTATCTTGAAGGGTCCAAGACTTTTTCTAAAGAAACTCAACTAATACATCATTCTTATTAATAATAAAAAAAAAATAGGACATTTCTATGTACTTGAGCAAATACTCTTTGGTGTAGATAAGAATTATGTTTGTCCATATTTACAATATAAACAGATTTTTTCATTTAAGATGAGCATAATAAGGATTAACAGATGCTACTCACATTATCTATTTCTTTGTTTTGTTTTTGTAAGTATGTATATTTATGAAGAAACAGTTCGATATCTACATATTATATAGATAGATACAATTCAAGCTTATATATTATATCTAATGTAAAAAAAAATTAATGTTCTAGATACTACATATTGTATGTAAAGGAATGTCATTGATAAGTTTTGAAAAAAAAAAAAAAAAAAAAAAGGATTGATTGATTATACATTTTTCTTCTTCTCAAACATTTTGATTATTCTTCCTTTTCTTCTCAATTCTAATTTCCCTCTATATATATTATTTAGTTTTTCTATCTGATTTTCTATTCTATTCTATTTGCAAGCGAATCGATTTCTACCCGAAGCGAAATATCTACTTACATATCGTCAATCCAAGGCAAGATGACTTATATAGCTTCTACAGCATCTATCAATCTAAAGTAACAGAGCCTTAGTAGCTCCTACTTCCTCATCCAATCATAGCTCCTATCTATCTACATATAAGAAGAAAAACACCTACAACTCCTCCCATCCATCAGAATGAGGAAGCTACAACAATATTTCTTTATTCGTTCATATTGGTGTCTTAATATGAACGACATAAAATTTCGTTAGATACAAATCAAGTAATTTTTTTTAATAAACTCTCACATTTGTAACATTAAAAAAACAACGCATTATGTAAAATGCGATAAGATTTGTTATTTCTGATCAAAAGTTTGGCAGTTATAAACAACGAAGAGTGAAGTGTTCTTGCATACATTTTTAATGCATATTTAATCAGTTACTTTGTTTTTTTGTACCTACACAGATTCAAACTCTTTCAATATGGTATACATATATGTATGTATTTGTATAAATTGAAAGAAAGTTTGAATGCTTTTTTTGGTTTAAATCAGAATTTTTAAACTTTATTAAAACATCACACTTAGATACTAATTTTAATAGTAGTAGTCATTGGTTGACCAGGAGTAAAGGTATACCTCCTGCATTCTGTAATGAATCAACTCTAAGGATAAATTGTAGTTTGAAAAAGATTGAGTCATACGTTAAATGCATGGACTTGACAGTCCTGCAATTAAACAAATTATGTGTCAAATAGGATATCATTATCCCAGGTTTAAAGGCTGACCTATATCTGTATGCGTGTACATCACTAATAATGACCTTAGAGCAGGTACTTTTGTAGTTATACATTACGCTGACAAGTAATGATTATTTCTATATAACTTATGATTAGCTTTTTTATAAATATATTAAATCAATGAATTTGGTTTGAATGATTGAGAAAACATTTAACTTACCCTCTTGCGACACGAAAGAATCAAAGAGACAATAAGAATAGTGAGAAGAGCTCCAGTTAATATTCCTGTAATAATAATCACGAGTCCACTCGTCGTACTCGTATCCTTTTTAGAATCCTTTCCAGTGACAGCCTTCGAATCAGTCACACCTATAAAATAATTTATCTTTTAACAGTTCTTTTATATCTAAGACATGTTGTCTTATTATTTATGAGTGCCATAATAAAAAAAAGGCTTTGATTAAACAATACACACGAAAAAGTAAAAAAAAAAAGTATAAGGAAAGTCCATAAAATACTTTTTCAATCTAGGACTATTAAATGGGCATTTATGAATATATATATATAAAAGAACTTTTATAGTCCTTCAGTTTCCTGTTTTAGAATATGTCTAAGTACATAATTTCATATTCGATTTTCAGATACGTAACTATGTGAAAAATAACAATAATGCATTTGAATATTTTTTTATCACTTCTCTGTATATTAGTGTTAACAATAGAAGTAGAAGAAAGATAGATTACGATGCAATTTCAGATTAAAGAGGTTCTATGATCACAATATTACATCTTTACCTACATGTATATAAGAAAATTACCAATATTGCATTTTTCCATCTTTCATAATCGGACAGAGAAACAAAAAAGTCCAGAAATATTTTGGCACATAGTAGGCCGACTCCATCCAACAGTGGAACTATCTTTCTTTTTAATAAGAAGGCATCTCTGTTTGAGGTCAACCAATCAGAGTATAGAAATTGACAGCTAACACACTATGATAAATGTATATGTTGATGTAACTTTTTTGGAGACATGTGCGTACGCAAAACATTGTAGAACTTTGTACATGACACAAATATGTGCAATGTTTGCCTTAAAAGATGTCTTATAAACAAATTTTTGTTACTTTAATCAAAATTACAGACCAAAAAAAAACCCAAATCCATTCAAATAAAATGTGTTTTAGCATAAGAAACGCCTCAAACTCTACTGTTATTTTTCAAAATATACTCGTATATATATAGATACATGTGTAGAACATTGCTTCAGCATTAATGAAGCAGAAAAATATTATTGCACAAATGTTTGGACTATTTATTAGCTTCTTCTTTTTTTTTTGCTTGACTTTTGATGAACTGTCTCTTCTAGAAGAAGATAAATATAATTATTACTGTAGATCCATTTCTGTGCTTCATTATTTTAAGTAAATTGCTCGAGAATTTTTCTTTGTATTACACATTAATTCCAATTGAGTCCTTTCTTTCTTTTTGTATATATGTATATGTATGTATGATCTGCATTATGTTCTAGGTTAATGAACTAAATATTTTTTTAATCCTAAAATATGAAAAGAATGTCTCTAAAACTACAATACATTAAGTCATAAGGCAAATATTTTCATTCATTAATTGCAATTAGCGAACAAATTATTTTGTATTATTTTTCAATCCATTACATTTAAAATAATATGTATTAGTCATACAGTATGTATGTATGAATATAGAATAGCAAAGGATAAGAGAGGCAAAGAGGGATCAAGATTTATATCTCTGCAGTGAGATTTAAGAATCATCTACATACTTTTATATATATGTATATTTCAAAATTAATGTAATTCACTAAAAAAAAATATAATAGTGGGGAGATAAAAAAAGTATAAAAATTATTTTTTTTTAAATGAAAAAAATTACAAATTGAATTAATTATGCAACACTCATTTTAACAATGTATTCTGACGTATCTGTTACAAAACTTTAATGACATGTCTCTAGGACATGTCGTTCCAATGGTACAATGATACCCTCCAAAACATCAACAACTCTTCCCCATATATGTATATATTGTTGTCAGCTATCGGTTTGTCTACCCATATTCCTCAATCGACTTCCTAGTGTAGATTTTTTGAACTCTTAATAAAGTGAAGGAATTTATTGGTAAACTTCAGGATAATTTTGGGCTACTTTTCTTTTTTCTTCCTGGAAGAAAGATTGAGAGATGCAATGGAACAAATTTTGTTCATATCTGCCAGTGACGTCATCATCATCAATCTAACTTGATTATTTCTTTGGAAATATAAGCACCCCATATTTATAAAAATAGCTAATAACCATAATATAAGGAACGGAACCGATTTCAAGTTTCATATTGAGAAATGGTACAATCCTATTTATTCTATAAAACACTGTCTTCTTTTATATTGATTCTTATGATTCTATGTATTGCATATACAGACGTTGGCGAATGAGTGTAAATATTAAAAAATAAAAATTAGTAGCTAAAAAGTAATAAATAATTTGTCCAGCCGTGTTTTAGGTCTACGATTTCCAGTTGTAGTTTTGAACTATAACCTTGCTGTAAATACATCATTATTTAAGTATAACCTGAATATTTAAATAATTATTATCTATTAATCAAATCTCTTATAAATTGATATTTATAATAAAGAATAAAAAAAAGCTTTTAATAACTTTAAAAGGTTTTTCCATAAAATTAAAAAAATATAGAGACAAACAAAAAACTGCCATTAAGAAAGAAAAAAAATGAAAATTATGACTTTCACACAGTGATATATATATTTATCAATAACAAAAAAGGTGTATTTGTCTATATATTTGCGTGAATATATGAACATACAATCACTGCCTTTCTAAATCATAATGTGTGTAATCGAATAAAAACCTCTTTTCCTATTCTTATATAAGAGGTACTATAATTTTTTCGATAATAGTAATAAATAAATCGAATTTATTCTGGATTTTATTACCAACATCCTTTTGAGAGGGATAAAAAAAAGAAGAAAAAGTAGAAATTACTTATATAAATGACATAAAAACTCACCATTAAAAAATGAATAATTGACCTGAAGTAATTAAAGATTTATTTAGTAACAAAAGGAAAAGTTCATTAAACCTACTTATTTTATTACTATTATTCAACGAGTTACATATTTTGATTTATTCTAACTATTATCAAATGTTTTTCTAACATTAAGTAGATTGTGCTTCATAAGGGAAGCATGAAACACCTCGAGAGAGGGAATGTTACTAATTTTTATTACTAAATTTCTTTAGTACAAAAAAAAAAAAACATCAAATATTTTATTGAATTTCAAAAGCTCACTACTAAAAAATCCTCAAGATTTCACAAAATAAAGTATTTACACAAAAACTTCAACTTCAAAATTTCAAAACTTTTCTAGTTATATATATGTATATATATAAAGATAAAATAAAATTGAGCCTACAAAACATAATTCTAATTGATTTTCCTACATATTTAATTCAATTTTGTATATAAAATATAAAAGATTATAAAAATAAAAAAACATTTAAAAATGTACCTAAAGAGATAATATTTGCAAATGAAATTTGGAATAGATCATTAAAATACAATCAAAACCTTTTTTAAAAAAATATACGCCTCAATGAATATATTATGACCTGTGTTTTACTATCAACATCTTCTTATTACCTGTCATAATGAATAAAGCATTCCATATAAAATGATTAATTATATTTCAATTTAAAAAAATCAA
Source organism: Lepeophtheirus nordmannii (assembly GCA_963680855.1). Lineage (NCBI taxonomy): Eukaryota > Metazoa > Arthropoda > Copepoda > Siphonostomatoida > Caligidae > Lepeophtheirus > Lepeophtheirus nordmannii. The sequence continues at coordinate 24,553,493 of OY804523.1, forward strand.
CCAACCAAGCTGACAGACAGATAATTAATTTAGTGACTCAATAAAGGAGAACGAAGAGCAATATGACATTTATTTAACAACTTTTTATAAAATTTTATGGCAAGTATCAAATTTGCTATTATATAAATGTAGACATGTATTTATAAAGGTAATAAAAATAAAATAAACTCCTTTTTAGTAAATAATTATTTAATTCTATTTATATACATATACAATATATGTATAGCTTAGCATCTATACATTAATGAATATACATTATGAGGCGTGGAAAAAGGAGCTATGCAACAACTTTGCAAAATATATGAACTCTTACTCAAAACCCTTTTATTTTAAAATTGAATTGAAAAAATGTTCAAATTTCATACTGAACATCGTTTCAATGGCCCAAAAATATATCTTTGGCAATATAGGGTCCTTTGATGATAAATGACTAATGATTGCGTTTTCTCAATTTATAAAATCTTATTTATGCAAAGGTTCATAAATAAGAAGAAACTAATTGCCATATAGCTAATTATGTATACTTAGCATATTAATCCATCTAAAAATACTCTGTTTTTCTATAGTATATACAGTCTTTCGTTTCAACATCTGTTTTTAAATAAAATTTACAATTTACGTACCTACAGGATAAAATAAGAGTCCCTAACACTAAAGCAAAGCAGGTCATATATCTCAAACAATAGGGATTTAAATAGTCCATTATATATGTAGAGCCCATTTTTCAGACTGTTTGGCGTATGGTTCTACCTATTTAAGTGTTACAAAAATCGTCTATTTTCTACACAAAAAACGATGGATTTTTGAAGTTATATATTTATGTACAATAATACATTGGCAATGTTATTGGAGTAATGATGTTTTCAGTGCATTTCTTTTCCTATTAAGACATATTATATAAATTTAAATTGTAGAAAAGATACTTAAATATATATGTACATATCTCTCTGGATATTACCATATGAATAAATGAATTTCATTGCTCCTTTATTTTGATAATAATGGTCATTTAATCGGATTTCTTATAGATATTCAATAGTTAACATATATTATGCAGTATGTACAATGTACATATATATTTATGTATAAAAGGGCTCAGTTGTCGAGTCAGCTCTATAGGTCATTAAAGCTCACGTACACTTGGGATAAATGTGGAAGGGAAAACATTTTTCTTAGTTAGATGAATTTGTCTTGAGGAAAAATAAATATGCTCTATGCTCTACTGCCTCTTCTAAATAATAAAAAAATCATAATAAAAGAATAATAAAAAAACTCTCAAACTTATTTAAGACAAAATTTCTAAGACATATTATATAAAAGTACTATACATAAAAAGGATATATATTAAAAAAGTTCTATCTTTTCCCCTCCAAATGACAGTTTTAAATGATATTTTTTTTTGCTGAAAGAATACTCATCAATTCATCAAATCAATGATGAAAGGAAGTAATAATATATGTAATAATAAAACTGCTTTATTCAATAACTTTTAAAATAAAAAATGGTTCTACTAAGATTAATAAATTTGTACAATCAAAACAAATAAAATCCCTTTGATATGCAAAAAAGAACAACCTTTAACATCAACATTTTTTCTTCAAGTAATCAAATTTGCCACAAATCAGGACATTTCAAAAAAATCTATACAAAAATAAAATAAGAAGAAAGCCCCTAAAGTTTTGATAGATGGGGGAAAGGGTTTTTGTTCTTCTTCAAGATGTCTGACTTTCAAAATGATGACACTTTAAATAAACATAGCAACATCTTACGTAAAAATTCCTTTTATGTATATGCTAGACTAGTTAATGCTTTATTTATTATATCATATATTCATGTTCCTAATTTAAAGCCATTTACAAAAAACAAACAAATAAATTCCCCTCCTTAAGTCAAAAGTTATTTCTTTTTCATTTTCTTATTTATGAGATAAATTAATTAACAAATTTAGATGCTACATGGAATAAAATGAAGTATCAATAATAAAAGAAAGTCATAAACAAAATAAATTAGAATCATTTCATTTTCAAAACAAGAATCGTATGAATCGTAATGAATGTATGTTGTAGACCAATGATGGTTGTTAACTTTTCAATTATAATATGTTGCTACTATATTTTTTGATTTAAATATAAAAAGATTAATGGAAAAATGCATTTAATCCATATATGTACTGTGGTCTCACATGAGTAAAAGTTGGACAAAGGCATTTGAGATATTCAATATAGTTTCAAGTGTTTGGTCCAAAGTTTGAGACAAGTTTCAAGTAAGCCTTGAAAGCTCAAGCCCAACTCACAGTCGATAAGTATAACTTCAAACAATAAAGACCTCATATTCTTTATTTTAAGTCATGTATAAATACTCTAGATATTTACACTGTAGTCAAAATTATATTAAAATATTTTCAAGGAACAATACTTGAAGTAATAGATATCAATCTAAAAAAGTTGGCTCAAATCCAACCAATTTATCATTATTTTGAAAAGAATTTATTTGGCGAGAAGTTGGTTAAGAGGTCAATATAATATTTATGTTTATCTTGAATACAAAGATAAGATATAAACAAATTCTAAAGGAATTGATAAAATGTTTAGTGCCATAAAATAATAAACTAATTAGTACATAGATTCAAATGTTTTTTTTATGGCTAAATTAATTTTTTGGGGAAGTTGAAGTCAAATTTTAAGTCACTGACATCGATGCACAAATCAAGTCTCAATTTTTCAACATTCTAGGGAATCGAGCACCATATCACCTAATATTCGACTCGTGTATAAGTTATGTTACTCAAATTTGCTCATATCTTTGCTATTTAACTATGATTGTCTTGAACGTTGGTTTGTTGAACTCCAAATAGCCTATGTGATCAAAGCTGTGATCAAAACCTTACTCCTAAAAAATAAAAAAGGTCTTACTGTTGGGAAGAATCTAGATACCAACTAATTTTGGATTTAATTTACTATGTTTCTCTTTTTGTTGAAGGAAATTTTGAGATACATAACGGCTATGTGCGTATGATAAAAATAATTTTCTTTTTCTCATTCTGTCCAAAAAATTCATATTTGTCATAGTCATTCAATTAATGTAATTAATACATATATAAATATATTAATACTTATTAATACTTATGATAAAGATGGTATAAATTAAGAAGAGTTATAGGCATAAATAATTAAATCACAAAAATCCACATCATTCTTTCTAATAATTGTCTGACTTGATAATAATTTAGTATTAACATAAATATACTTGGCTCCTTTACCTATATTAGAACCCTTCATATATCCCTAAAACTTTTTACATATTTCATCTTCGTCTTTAAGTAATTATTTTTGATGCAAAAAGTTATTTCTTTTACTTGACCTATATCCATATATTATCCTATCATCGTTATTAGAGTTTCAAAGATCCTATAAAGTAAGAGTAGAAAAAGTTACAAAGCCCAATCAGAAAACGTAACTTTTTTTCAACTCATAGCAATATGTTATATCACTTCCAAGACCTAATTTTCTATGTAAAAATATATTTTTTATTGAAATGCTATATATTGAAACCCTATTTCCATATAATAATGATCCCACTATAAAAAAGTAAATAAACTACTTAAGTCATGTACGATCTCATTTAACATTTATCCACACACTTTTAGAGACAAGCACAGAATTTAGATTATCGAAATTGAGCATGTTAAATCCAAGAAACAAAAGTTATTAATATAAATATGGTACAATTTATTAAAAATTTGACTTGATTTTTAGACTTACCACACTTTTAAATGAAATAAACAAAGTTTCAAGGATTTAACTTCAATGGTTTCAAAGTTATAAAGGAAAAAGTAACATCTACTCTAACTAAAAGTTCAATAAAGCGAATAAGAATAATTAAATTAATTAATTAATTAATTTAATTAATAATTAAATACCAAAAGAATAAGGCATAAATTAAGTTTCCATGTTTAATAAATGGCTCATATATTTAAAATTAAAAATTAGCACATCTTCGATACTCATCAATAAGAGCTTTTATACAAAAAATTATTAAATTTTGTACGCACCTTGTTGCTTTTTGTTGTCTATTTGGCCTAATCTAATTTTTTTCTTATTAGCAATTTTGTAAAACATATGTTATCTTTATCTCTTGAACCATAACCCAAAGATACAAAATATGCTAATAGATTATATTTGCTATATATACACAACTTGTTTCCAAGTTTAAGTTAGAGGTGAGGGTATTATTTTATGAAAGTAATGATAATCAATTTTAACAGAGCTTTTCCTATGCTTTTATGTCTTAAAAGCATTTTGGTGAAAAAATTTGAATATATTGAGACCGACAATGACATTTTATAATAAAAGCTATACTAAATTATATAATACTTTAAATTGAGTATCATTTTTTAAGTTCATATTTAAGGTCTAAGGTCACAAAAAGGTTATTTCTTTCCTATATAAAGACTATATATAAACTGACCATTAGAATGAATTACCTATCAATGCACTCACTACCAAATGGATTTTATGAAAATTGACTTCCTAAAATGATCCCATGCCAGACTGTATTTACCGTTGTTGAATATTGATACAATATTAAGGATTGTAAGTCTCAGTTATACCAGATTATCTCTAGGCTCAGATGAAACTACGAGAGTGATGCTTAGACAAAAAAATTGGATTCCATAATGAAATTTATTACTGCAGTTTTATAAAAAATCACTACTACCTTAATTGCAAAAAAGTGAGGATCTATGACCCCCTAACCCCACTGGTGCTTTAGATCGTATAGTAAAAATGACATCTTGGTTTATAGAGTATATGAAATTGACTCCATAAACAGTATAATGTCAAAAAAATAAAACAACAGTTAAATTTGATTAAACGAGCATTTATAATAAAAAGGAGTTTTCGGGGAAGGGCTTCAAATTATTATTTCCCTTTTCTTGAGTGCATGGAATATGCTCTTACGTTATAAAATGAAAGCTAAAGTTGAATTTGATTTTAACAGCCCTCCCTATTTAAATAACAGCATATGATAATTCAATGTTTTAACTGACTTTTCTATTGTATTTAAAAAATGGGTAAATAAATGTACATATCCTTTCTCCTCTATGTTTTTAGTATTCAAAATCTTTCCAACGGCTAAGGAATTGAATAATTCAATTTATCACCTTATATATTTTGAAAATCATTCAATTAGTCCTTTTGGGACTCTCAAAGTATTAACACACCATGCACTGCAGTTAATTTGTACCCTCATACACTGTCTCATACATAGATATCTTAGATCTGAATAAACAACTATATTTAGTCGTAATCGTTAGCAACTTCCATGAATTATAGGTGAATCAATAATATTAATAACTACGAAAAGAAAATTTTTTACCAGGCACCTACCCTATACATTTCCTCATCACTGAGTGCTCAGGGCAATAGAAATACTCTTTTGACTTATATATTTAGACTTTTGTAATCAACTAACAAAGAGGCCCAGTTGTATATGAAAATTTTCTTAATTGGAGTAGCAATTTGTTCAAAGTAGTCTCTAAAAAGTGGAGAGGGACATTGTGCATCTAATAATTTGATTCACATATAAATAACATACAAAAGCAAGTACAATTTTATTTAAAAAAATATCTAGCTAGATGATGTATTATTTTTAGGGTACAACAAAGTATGTATGTATCTATATCATTTCTTTATTCTTCAACAGGAACTTGCTTTTGCACATTGAACATTTGTTGTACAAGTCTTTCTCCCAGATTAATTTATAATCCAAGATGACTGCAAATAGCTTGTCATTTATACACTGTTATTCTACACATACATATCTAGGTAGGTATATTGGTATATACGTACTCATACTTTGTATATGTATGTTCCAAATTATTTTGACATTCACTATATACGTACACTATGTCATACATTATCATTAATTAAATTGTGCATTAGGTAGAGTCAAAAGGACTATGACAAAAAAAATCTACTTTTCATTAAAAAATAAAAATAAAATGCAATGGACCTATCTTTTGTGACTCACTATATATCTACAAAGCTAGAAGAGGATTATCCGGGCTATTTATATACATACATCTATCTCTGTATAGCATATACCCTCTTTTGCACTTTGTCGATGCATGTGCAGCAACCAATTTGAATATACCTTCCGATGTACAAAGTATGTAGGAAAAAATATGTAAATAAAGGAATCTCCATCATTTTAAATAAAATAACGATTATATGTAGTCAAAAAATCAATCATTAAATAAATAAACTCTTCTTCCCTGCACAAAGTCACGGATTGGATAATAAACAAAAAAAATGAGACCGTCATGTTGGAAGCATTGATAAAGTTATTTAAAAAAATTGAACAATTAAAAAAAAATGTATGAAATTTCATCCAATGTCTTAAAAAAGGAAAAGAACTAACAAAACTAATATGTTGAATTGTTGCAGCAAGGGTTATTTATTTATACTAAATTTTAATTACTTAAATGTTTTTCAAGATGAACAACTTACAGAACGATGATGCCACATAAAAACTGTTTATAGAAACGATGTTATCTTTATTGTAGCCGTTTCTCTCCCAAAAAAGAATGAAAAAACAAAAGGCTCAAAACCAGTTGACTAGTTCCTCCCAACTGTTTTTTAATTAATTATTATTTACTTAGGACTTGTTGTGTAGAGGTTAATAAGAGACGATTTGAGCTCAAAACACAATTATAGAGAAAAAAAGAAAGAAGGGATATTGTCAGGAGACAACAAAATACTGTGTAAATTTGTATATCATTGGGATAATCCCGTGTTGAAAATACGTTTTGCTGATAAAAGAAGAGCTGTGAATTTTTTTTTCCAGATGGTCGTATATCTTTTACCCATCATGATATGCAAATCCTTTAGTTCAATATAAAAGTATGTAAAAAAAGTAAATAAGGATATCGTATACATATATATAAAATATCATCCCTTGGAACAATTCCAAATAAAACTGAGGTAACTTTACAAAAACAGCAACAACAAAAAACTTCTAAATTTGAAGGATGCAATATTAATTAAATTTAATTCGAATTATGTGTATGATGTATAAAAAATTCGATACAATTTCAAATATGATGAATTTACAAGATTAACTTTTTTTTGTTTCAATATTATTGAGACTATTTTTAGAACTTTTAATGAGAGCACTATTCTTCTTCTTTCAAACAATATTATGTAAATCGTCTATAAGAGAAACACAGATGTTTCTTCTTATTATTTAGTTTTTGTATTATGTAAACCATAAAGGAATAGCAAAATATATATATATATATATTTTTTTTTTTTGTTTTAAATAACAAAGAAACAACATTTAATATTATTTATTTATAACTGTGAGTTTACAAATAAAAAGTCATAAAAAGTCTTTTTTTTATCTATTGAAACCATTAAAAAAAAGAGAAAGTAATTCAAATGGGCATTGTTAAAAATTGTATCAAAACAACTTTTCTGTGCATAGAACTATATTCATTGCTATTGGATTTTAAATGAACAAAAACCATAATTAATGTGAGTTCAAACAGCATGCATAGATCCCAAAATCAACTCCTTGAAAGTCATTTAAGAAATTATGTAGAAAACAAATATTTTTCCTAATATATTTTGGCACCAAGAACTACGAGGAGCAATTATTTAACTAATTAGAAACCATATAGAGTTTATATTTATTATTGGTTAATCAAATAAATATTTCACATCAATTAATTACATTCCTTATTAAATATGTATGTAGATAAATAATTGATAGGGTCGTGCATATAAGATTTTATATGGGTAATTAATTCCATGTCAACTCAACAATTGAATGTCACTCGACCATTACAGAATTTGATGATCGTTTGTATGGAAAATCATAATTAAGAGCAATGAAGAAACGCCAAATTTTAGTCAGTTGCTAAAATCAGCTCTCTATGAGATGGATTATTTATTGAAGTACTCCCATGGTCGATAACTTAATTTTTATATAACTTCAAAAGTATTCAAAGTAGACCCTTGAAATTGTGATCCTCATAATTTAAATGTATCGATTAAGTCAATAATATAAGGAAATTTATCTTCTTTCATAAAAAGAGAATTTAGCATCATCAATTGACTAAATAGATGATTACTTAAATCTGACGGCTTCACCACTTGGAATAATTTATGTCCACATAGATATAAAGGTATTACTAAATAAAAAAATGTCACAATTTTTGTTCAAAGTTTAAGGGTGAGATTCCAAATTTGAGTCATTTTTCTGTGCAAAACTAAATATACTTTAAGTACATATTATTTCCCCCCCACCAAAAAAAAAAAAAAAAAAATAATTCAGTAGAACTTAAAAAAGTATCTCTCAAGCATTTGCTTCTGTACCAAAAATCATTAAATCCCTAATGATGGAAGGATAACTACATAGTTTGTTTTTTTACATGTTGAGTTGACATGGACTGGCAGATAAATAAATCTAAAGCATCAAAGTCACAAAGGCTATAAGTATAGTTCAGCTTATAGCCATTCATATGTATAAATGCATAATTTCACGTCCTTTCTGAGTTTTTGTTGTAATTAACAGAGTGCACATCCACTCTAAGACAGATATGTTTAGCCATTTACAAGATTTCTTTCTCCTCTCTTCCATTATATATATAGCATACTAAGTACACTGAACTTGATTCACCCATAATATTTTTATCATAAAATATTTAAAGCTTTCTCGTTCTAATAATACACTTTTTTTTAATAATAGTTTATAAGTAGTAAACCATTATTATATTTTCTTAACATAATCCTTTTGACAAAAAAGAATGTCCTTTTTTGATACATATACTTATGTACAAAATTAAATATCTAAATAGAATTCGTTATTTACGCTAAAAAGTAAATGATATTAAACGTGTCATTGTACTTTTGTGAGAATACTGCATTGATATGTAGATAGAAAAAACAAAAACAACGATTCTCACCCACATAAAGTACATATAATATCATCATTCAACTCATGTATATAGAAAGTGTTTTTTGAAAACTTTTATTGTGAATAAAAGGGATTTAAAATCCCTTCAGAAAAGAATATCTTTTTATATTTATACTTCATTGATTTTTTATTTCCCTTGGAAAAAAAAAATCTACATTTCATAATCATAAATTGACATAAATATATATATATTTATTTAAAAACACCTTTGAAATAAAGAGTTATAAAAATGAATATATTATTTATATATATATATACGTATAAACTACAAAACACGACCGACAACATTCCCAATTCCCCATTGAATTCATTGTTTTTTTTTTTAAATTTGAACTTAATATGTTGTTTGAGAGATTAATATTTATATTTTTTTCCTCTTCGGATCTGAGCTCCTTTGTATATAAATATAAATCCTATATTTTTTTGAATTTCTTTTCAATCCATGAAATTTCATTTTATACTCTCAAAGAAGTATTTTTATCATATAAGTACTTGGAAAAATGAATAAAGTTTGAAATCTGTGTACGCAGATATGCAAAGTTTTAAAAATGTATATTTCTTATGTAACAAAGTAACTATTTATTATAGGGGAGGGTAACTATCCTAGGAACATAATTTAAAGGAACCTCTTTTTACATTTTGATTTACAAAAATCCATCCTGTAAAAAAAAGTTGGAGGTTAGTGGAGAACATAATTTCTTAAAGTTAATTTTGTATCTTTCTTGTAAAGTTGATTATTTTGAAAAAACTCTCTTTATTTTGATTTATAAATACATCTGACACTTTTGCTTTCGAAGGTTTTGAGAGAGTTTAAAAAAAATATTTATGCACAAATCAATTATTATCAATTGTAACACGTTGTTGGAAATTAATTTTACCTGGAAGTTTATTAATTCACGTCTAAGATACTTCTGTGAACTTACAACATACATCAAATGACTAAAGAAGAAATATTCCTTAACTCCATTAATATATGTATTTATTTTTAAACATATCAATCTTGCAGAGGAGGGAATATATTCACCTTAACAAAGAAACTTCTATTTAATAATTTGATCATAAAGAAATGTAAACCAGCTGAATAAGGAAAATAAACTTTTCTAGCCCTATCTTCCTATTTATACTGTAAGAGTAGCAAAAATCCGATATTCTAACTATTAGTGACACAAAATGTGCCACCAATTTAAACAAATTAGTGATGAAGTTCAAGAGATCATTTAAAGCCTTAGTCTTGTCTTCATCTCGAGCAACCCTGTACTTAGAAAATATTTAACTGTGCCTTTCAGACACAGAGTTCTAAAATATTTCCTGCCCACAGAAGAATGTCCAGCAGATTCATGTTTCTTATAACTTCAATCAACAAAATGATTAAATAGCATAACACTATTTAACAAAATCGAAAGTTTCGTTTGCAAAATAAGCCTAAGTGTCAGTTTAAGATTGCTTTTGAGTCAAAGAGCATCAAACATATGAATACATATTTACAAATAGTTCTATGTGGGCAAATAAATTGACTGCGTAATGTGTCCCAGAGCAAAAAACATCATATCACGCTCTAATTACAAATCTTAATTTTGCTGTCAAGATTGTTGTCCGCTTTCTTTTATAAAAAAATCTTTATTTTTTCTCTTGTATCTTGACAACAACAACAACAACACTACATCAACCTTTAGTACTATTGTGTATTTATATTAGATTATTCGTAAGTATAAAACAAAATACTCTATGCGTTCAAGTCTTGTTTTTCTCGCATATTTGGACATTATCAAATCATTTTTTGTCTCTTTGATATGGATTGTTAGTAGGTGTACATATATATACGTAAAATTAATGAATAAATGTATGTATATATCGTGTATGCCATACAGAAAATGATTTATATCCCTTTTGATTACAATTTCTTTGTTATAAATGATTCATAAAGAGGTCTAACGACTTTTTCTATCTTCTCATACATATATGTACATATTTATCGCCACATGCACACTCATACAACCAATATAATATTTATACATAGGTACATACTTATTTATATAAAAGTCCTAAAGTAAATTTGATTATAGAAATATATAAATTCCATTAGTCAGATCTTTTTTTTACAGGTTTATATCTCTACATACACACATAGAATTTTTTTTTTAAAGATGAAGCAATTTCTTAATATAAATGCTGATTCACTACTATTGCTAATTTGTTCATTAAATGGGTAACAAGTTGATAACGTTTATAATAATTGGGAAATATATATTTTAGGCTAGGTAGTGCCCGATTTATACATTAACAAGTCAATTAAATCGTTCAATTATAGGTAGTTAGCATATTATTATTGTAGATATTATCTCCTTAGAAATGATTTCTTATAACAAAAAAGAATTTAAAAAAATAAAAATCACTTCAATATTTAAAACAAGGACGTGGCAGGAGAAGATTTTTTGAAACTTCACTTTCTCTCGACTCATCAATGTATGTAATTAAGGAAATGATAATTTTTACATGTTTCCAAATTTGGTATAGAATAAGCTACTTTGTTATAGTGATGAGAAAGTTTATGTTGTGTTTAGAGTGGCAGTTCTGGGCCTTTTATGTAATTATTTATTCTAGGTTTCCCCAGGTTAATTTGAAGGAGAAAAAATTGTCTGATTAATCGGTTCTTATTTCTAATGATCATAAAAGTTAACATAAGTAGGGACTATACCCTACTTATGTGATAAACTCCTAATTCAATTTTCACCAGGGAGGGCACGATACTATACTACAGCTTTACCGTGCAAGGGGGGTCTAATTTATGTACGTCTACATGTCATTAATGATCCATTAATTTCTTTAATTTTTTAACATAAATGGTTTTTCATTTAAATCCTATTATATTGGACAAATTCCATAGTAGAATCAATTGAATCTGGTAAATTAAACCCAAAAACAAATATTGTACATATATACGAATATATATATATATATATATGAAAAATTGACTCTCTTTGTAAAATTGTTTTCATAATACCAAAAGAGATTTTAAATTTATATAGCCTTAAACACAGAAAAAAAAAAAAGAAGAAACAGCTTTTCATGAATGATACTGATTGAGTTTCTGGACCGGTAAATTAAATGAACACTTATCAATGTGAAATTTTAATTCAAAAACAAATAATCTAATTTGTCTATTTTAATATGTGGAGAGAAACATCTTCATTAATAAAATAGGGAGGACGAAGCAAACGCGTATATAAATGATTGACATCCTCATTTCATTTGACAAATACTTTATTTGTATATTTGTAATAAAAAAGTTAATTGAATGCTTAATCAATTTTATAATATAAGGAAACGAAAAGAGTTCAACTTATATTTGTCATAGATTATTTTTCTTGAATAAAAAAAATATTTTTGAAAATACTTCATAATATAAAAGGTTTTGATTAAAAAAAGAGCAATGAAGAGGAGAAAAAAAATCTTAATTGAAAATTTATAATTAAGGATTTTTATTTTTTTGAAGGTCATAAGAAGGTCAAAAGAAATATGCATGCACAAGTGATATGTCTATTTAAAAATAAAGAGTTAATTTAATAAATTTTTTATTCATTTCTATGCAAACTCCATGCAAATTAGTATCATGTATTTATGTGGTATGAAAATAGATTTTATTTTTGTAAAGCACATTTACCGATCCCCTTTCAGTCAATTGATTTAAAGGTCAATACCATCAATAATAATAAGAGGGAGAAAAATCTTCAAAAGAATATATTCGAAAAAAATAGATTGATAGTGAATCTATGTAATCAGCACAAAAGATTCTTATAAAAAAAAAAAGAAGAAAATGTGATTTTCCTACATAGAGTCAAAACCTTTTAACACATTATATTTGCTACATTTGACTAATAATATGTATGTATATTGATAGAAGGTTATATTATTCACTTCTTTAGAATGGAAGTAATAGATAATTCTAAGTCAAAAGCTCTAATGCTTTCGTGTAAAATGATGCTTTTTACTTTTGACAGACACAACCTTTTAATATTTTGTTGTTTTTTATTTTTATTCATTTTTCCACTAATAGCCAATTGTTGGCAGGGGCCTCACATAAGGAGATCGTTATTTCTTATAAAAAGAAAAAAGTATTTGAAATTGATTGGTAGTGAGGGAATTGCGTCACTCTTTCCAACTCTTGGACTTTTCATCAGTTAATTGGAGGAGGGATATGTTCACTTCTGACAAGAAATATTTAATTTCTGTCAATAAATCAACGTTTAGAGCGCAAATAAAACCAGCAGTTGACAAAAAAAGACGATGCATATTTTTTACACATTTTAGAAAACGCCGTCCAAAGAGCAGTATTATTGCATTTCATTGCATTTTTCAACTTTTTCTTTTGTGAAAGAAAAAACCCCAAAATTAACTGACAGACAGCTAATTATATACGTCCAGCATCCCAAACTATTGGACAGATCTTTATCAAACTGAAGGGGCATTCACTGTTTAACATGATATAATCTATTTTGTAGGAGGCAACAAGAGATTTCTCTAGGTTTCATATCATACAATGAGAGCCTTATTGTATCTTTTAACCTTTCCTCCAACGAGATGTACAAAATTTGTGGCCAATGACACCCTCCACCACTTGTAGGGCTGTTTCTTTATTGAGTAGTATAGTTCTATGCTTATTGATTAACAAGAAATAATTATAATTCAGCAAATCAACAATCAGAAAACTAATAATAAGAGGCAAGAATCCAAAGCTAACAAAAACAAAAACCAATTAGTAATAGTCATGGAAAATAGTGATAAATAATAAATACATGAATTAAATAAAAATGTATACAATTAAACATTAAAAACGATATTCCCATTTCTTTGTGACATTTTGTTTAGACCTAGACCCATATCTCTGTATACATACGTACATATCTATATTACATATAAGTATTTCATGAAGATTTATGACTTCAAAAATGGACTACAAAATATATGAATACATTTATGAATCTACTACATATGAAATAAGTTAAAAAGATTTATGCATCTCTCTTTTCTTTCTTCTAAATGATATTAGTTAAACCATTATCAAAACGAACTTCCTTCCTTAAAATAAAAGTAGAGCCTTGTGTCTCTCTTCTTGCAATTCTTACATTTCCATTAATTATTATTATTTATACATATCACTTTTAAATTTAATATCCTTTCGATATGAAAAAAATTTCAATCAACCGAGTTGCCAAGCTTATATTTTTTTAGTGTATAATTGGCAAGACTTTTTATACATTATTCTTGAATGAATAAGCTCATATCATATTCTCCTGCTTCTTCTTCTTCTTGACTCAAAAATGAAGAAATGAAAGTTTTGAATTTGTAATATACATACATATATATATATATATATATAGTAGATGATGCTTATCAAAAGAATTGTATAAAGTTCATTCATATGTATGTGTATGCATAATTGTACAAAAAATGGATATAAATAATAGAATGAATAAGAAAATTTGTTTGTGAGTTCAAAGTCAGCAAAAAAAAAAAAAAAATGATATAATGCTAAAATATAATCAAGTTAATGTAAAAATATTTTGCAAATTTCTTCTTCTGTACGTCACGACCCAATTTATTCCTAAAAAAGGAAGACACTATTTTTTCTCTTCAGATAAATTATCTCTTTTTTCACCATACAATTATGTATGCTCTGGCCTAATCAAAAAGACTCAGATAAAAATGTAACCAAACCAATTTTCCCCTAAATATACATATATGAATATAAAAAGCTATGAATAAATACATAGTAGTTTATCTGATTTATATTTTATATGCTGTGCAATATTGAAAAAAAGTACGTCATTAAAAAAATAATATGAGGGGATTTCAAATTCTTATCCAAATTTTCATGGATTGAGATATGCCAAATAAAAAAAGGACATTTTTCAATTCTTTACATTTTTACGAAGCTTTTGATCAAGGAAACCAATAATTTTAGATATCCAAACATATAACCCTTGAAATTTGAAGAAACAATCTACCATATATTATTTATTTTTTAAATTCATCTATCATCAGTGAAAAAAGTTTATTAATACCATTTTTATATGGCTGTTATATTGTTTATGCATCTTCTAATGAAAACATGAGAGGGGCTCAATACATTTGGACACAAATAACCTACACAATATCTTTTACTCACAGACATAAGCCTATAGAAAAAAACAGACAGAACTGTGAGAAGATAATGGATATGTATGTATATGGTATTTCACCATCATCTACGGCATAATATGTAGACATTAAGAAAAATAAATTCCTTTTCTTTTGAATGGTATTTTCCCTTTCTAAAATATCAATGCATTTCTAAAGACCATTTTTACAATGAATAAAATGTAAAACATGATTTTGGCAAAAAAAAAAAATTATTTTAGAACTAAATTTTAAATATATTCAAATCATGCACATTTTATATACCACCTATGTACCTACATATGTATGTTTGTAAATAAAAGTGATGTTTGCCTTATTAGTAAACAACTGATGAAAACACAATTAGCAAACTGGTACAGCTTTTTTGTTTCTAAAAATAATATATGAATGTCATTAAGTTCTCATTAAGAAAAGAAAGAAGAAGGAAAACAAATGATGATGAGTTCCTTTTGCAAAAAAGAAAAAAAAATTTTTTTTTTCTTCTAATGTAAATCACATCAATGTTCTTATGATAAGCTCATTTTATAATATTTCAATGAGCAAAATGAAGGAAATAGCAATACAGATTTGTATTAAAAATATTCAAGAAAATATAAAAAAACCAATATTTGTACACACAAATATTGGGTTTTCCGATGGATAATGAAGCTTTGTCAAGAAGTAAAATAGAGTAGATTTTAAAATTTAAAGATTTCAATCCCTTCTGTTTGTTTGTGCAATCTTCCTTATCTTTCTCAATATGCCATTGTTTTTCACAATAATGTCAGGAGTGAAGAGTAATTGAAACTTACATATCCAAAGTTAATAATAATGATATACATATTATTTTCTTTTGGGGGTGGATGCAGCCAATTAGGGTCCGTTCATATTATTTTCTGTATACATTCACTGCCATGGATAAGTGTACATGTCAACAAATATCTTATTTTTTACCATAGACGAGTATAATTGTACTAATTTTAGTCCATTTTTTGTACGAGTAGCCATTGGGAGAAAAAGAAGCAAAAAAAAAAACAAACAAAAAAAACCGTCATTTGCCTTTTATCTTCTATAGAAGGGACAAGAAAATAACATTGTCAGTTCACAATTCAAGTTATTAATAATGTTATTATAGCTATTATCTATTCTTGAACAGCTATAAACGACTATGAACTGTAATTCCAATATTTACTTATGATATAAATTATACTATGAATTTGATTTGTCAACTTGTTTAGTTAATCCATGGATTGGATTGTGTGTTCTATTAAACAACACACATTTATGTCTTGTTAACAAAGGCTATAAATCAATTTGTTTTGTATTTATGTTATTAGGTCTTTTTTTTCTTTCCTTTTAGATGGAATGGTTAAGATGTTTAATGAATACTGTTATGAGGTGTATGTCACTGTCTTTTAGATATTAGGCAAAGTTTCACAAACATTCTGAAAATCCTATAATATTAACTTTGTTATCCATTTAAAGAATTCGAATATCACAAGTACCTTTCTCTCTCTCCCCTTATAAAAAACCTACATGTAATTACTCATCAATAAGGAAATTCTTAATAAGAAATCAATTACAATAGATTACTTGATTGGTTTAATTGTAAAAAAATTAAAAAGAAGAAAAATGCTGACATGTTAAAGCAGAAGTTCATGTACATATTTGGAAATATAATAAATTAGAAAGCTCATCTACAATACCCTATGTTTATTTTGATTTGTACTTCACTTAAGAAATTAAACAACTAATTTGATATGACAGCAACAAGGCTTTCTCCTATCAGCATTACATTAGTTCATATCTACATTAAAAAAACCATTAATGACCATAATTATAGTTTTAATTGCCCTTATAAAAAATAATATACTTCTCTTTTTAAATCTCATGGGTGATTGGATCAGAATATGTTTTATTACCAATCTCATAATTTGCCATTTATATTCCCTACATGAATAAATGAAAAAAAAATTGCACTTTTTTTTTCTTTTAAATATACATATAGACTCTCTGCAATATCCACAACAGAAATACATATATTTTTGTCTACTTTTGCTCTTTAGTAGTTCTAAACGTCAATTTCTTAAACTCAAACTATTTCTCTTTAGGAGAATAACAGTCAACTACCAGTAAATTTAAAACCTTTCCTTGAAGGTATTTTAGCATATTTTGATTGGTACAGAATGATGTTCTTGTAACTTCAAGAACTCCTATGTATTCTTAAGTGAGTTGTTAAATTCTTGTACTTATCCTACCTCATTAGTGTTCTGAAGATAGACTTTTTGTAAATAATTTATGCTTGTTAAGACGTATATATAAGCATATCCTTACTATTAAATATAAGAATATTCAAACACTTGAAGGAAATGTCGTAATTGACAAATTTCCAGGTATTTTAGAACCTTTTTTCCCTCACTTTTTTATCGAGGGAAGGTTCAAAGATACAATCAAATTTATCATATTAATTGAACTACCTACTAAATGAACTCTAAACAACTAACCAATGAAGATTGTCCCTGAGAGCAATCAGCAACCTTACAAACCATTCTCCTTCTTATATTTAATATTATTTCTTCTTGGAACTGACATATGTGACAATAAATAATCAATATTTTAAGGATAACTTGAATAAGTTTGTTAAGTTCTTTTCAAAGATTTGATTTTACCCATTTCTGGTTGTATTAGTATCAATTCACGTTATTTTTAGAAAATTTACAACTTCAGTCGAGTTTTTTTTGAGTAATACTCGAATTCGTCACTACTAATTTATTACTATATGTATATACTTTTTGATGCATAGATACTTTAAAAAAATAATCATTTCAAAAACGTTTCAACGTTTTCTCTAATGAAAAAAGTAAGGAAGAGAAAAAGAATGGAATTATTTTCCTTTCACATACTTTATATCCACAGAGGTAAATTTTCATACATATCTACATATGTTCATGGCAATGATTCAATATGTTAATGTACCAGAAAATGATGACAGTCTTTTTTGGAAGGGAGGGAAAAAAAACGTAATGGCTCAAATAATTTCAAATTATGCTTGCAAATGTATGTACATTGAGAACAATTCAATTATCTAATACTTTTCCATTTACATATAAATGTACATACATTATTTTATAAACTACATATAATAATAACGACTGCTAATTCATTTTGTTAATTGTTGTTTGCTCTGTATTTCTGAACTTGAATGTTGTTTCTCTGGTATGTGTTTTTTTCCTACATCACTACTTATAACATGAATTACATTCATTAAAATAAAAACGACATAATAATTGTTTGTTGGTCTTATTTTTATATTAGTATGTGCCAGCTTAAGGAGGTGTCTTTTTATTACATACATGTGGATGTGCTTTCTACTTGAAGTTAATCATTATTATCAAACATTTTCGGATTATTCATGAGAATTTGACTTGAACCAATCAACTTTGAAAAACTAATAAGCTGACAAAAGTATATACGAGTTGTTGTTCACGTGGTGAGGATTGCTGAAGTGAAAATGTACACTGCATTCGTTTGTCTGTTGTAGATTCTGTCTACTATTTTGAATGTTGATGAGATGGATCGAAATTAACTCAAGTGTTAATTAGCTTCTCTAAGCATTTCCCTATTATTAAATGAAGAATAGTCCTACAGCTATTATAAAGAATTAGCTAACTACCTACTACTTCCATTTGTTTTGTGCCCTTTTTCTATTTCTTTTTGAATCCAGATATATTGAGGGATAGATATAATAAATATTACATTATGTCTATTTTTTTAAAGAAAGAAATATAGGTAGGAAGGATAGGAAGACTTATGGCCCTGACTGACTGCATGTACAATGTACGTATATATATATATATATATATTGATAAAACGGATCATATCATATCATAAGTATGAATATTCATCTTTTTTTCAGCAAATAGCACCGAAATTATTATTGTTTAAAGGAAACATATGTTCAAATGCATGCATTGAAAATGATATATGTGCATATGTAGTTTTTGAGAGGAGAAAACATGGAGAAAATGTGAAGAAGGAAAGAAGAATTAATAACAAGATCGTTGAAAGGAAATAAATAAATAAGTATAACAAGAGGAACTCTTTCTTTATTTCTTGCGGAATTTAACTTACTAGAATACATATGTACATATATCGGCTATAAACAAACTATATATATATATATATATATATATGTAGTATGCATACATAGAATGTTGTGTCTATCTTATGTATGTATGTATGTATCAAACAAGGCTAAAAAAATAACAAGATTAATAAGACAAAAAAAAAAACACAAAAGAATGAAGAAGTTTTTCTCGAGTTTTCTCTGTATATACATATGTGTGTTGTGCCTGTTTTCCTCTGCCTCAAAGTATATATAATATAGCATAATTGTACGTACTTACATATTATAAACATACTTTTTATTTCTTGAAAACTGTCAATATCCCTTTTTTTTATTTCTTATAAAAAATGGGTTGACTCGACTGACATAGAGCAAGAAAATTCTTTGAATAATATTTCGAGTTATTTGGATTCGAATATTAAGAAGTAATAACTGGAACGGTTCAGGTATTTATTGATTCTTGTGGAGAAGTGTTCAAATTTGTCCGTTTCATTATCTTTTGAACTAATAGACTAATTGAAGGTAGGTTAAGTAAGTAATAATCTTTAGTATTTCATAGATGCAAAATGGATAAAATGCTATTTTGTAGCATTGGCAAACAATTCTTCATATCCTCAAAACACAAACTCCTCAGAGTATTGTTATACTTTTAAAAATTCTACAATTATAATCCTCTTATCTCGAGTACAATTTACGGCGTATATTTTAAATCTATGTATGTACTCAATAGAACAACTCTCAATAGAAACAATTTATTTGACTCCTCTTTGTGTTTCTTTCTCTTTGGTTATTCTTTATATTTATAGTTGAGTTCTCCATCTTTTTTTTTTTTTTAATGAGAAGGCCTTAAAAATAAATAAATATATAAACGACATTTTTTTTTGTGCATCATGGTGTTCCATGAGGGAACCAATAATAATAATTTACGAGATTAAAGAGATTTTTTTTTCTTTTTTTATATATGCATGCTAATGAAGGAATATAATATTTTACATACTTTTCTTTAATGTCGACATACGCACATATAAAAGACACATATAAATTTTTTTATGGGGTATTAACTATTACTTGGTAAGAGTGAGATTTCTAATGTCTTGGGTTGGAGAGGGGGGGGGGGAGGAAGAGACGAAAATGAATGCATTGCAGTGACATTAATAATAAAAAATCATAAATGACAGATGAGGAATTTTCATATCTAAACAACAAAATATATATTTCTCTCCAATAGTTTTTGTACTTATATATTATGAATATAAATAACAACAATATGTCCGATAGTATTCTAATAATGAATTTGGTTGATCACAAATCTTTATAGATGAAAATATATATACATATATATATTTTAAACTTTAATATGTTACTATTGCGAAATTACATTGCTAACAGTAAAAAATTAATAGCATAATAAATCGAAATGACATCTAAGGATATGCCTAATATTTAAGTGTATTGAAAATTTACTCATTTTAATGGGCCTCCTTTGATAGAATACTATTTTTTTAAAATGTAGATAGTTAAAATATCTACATATATGTATAAAAAATTAAAAATATAAAACATTGAAATATAAAAATGAATTGATATTTAGAAACATCACATGCTGCAGGTTACCTGTACTATTCCTTTGCTTGATTTTTAATATCCATGTTCACTTTTTACTCCATCTCTAAATGTCTCATCCATAAAACTCATTCGTTTAAGCTTTATTTAAATTTGTTTTAATCATAATATAAGTAAAAAATTCAGGATTCTTCCAGGGGAAAATTCCGAGTTTCTAACCCTGATATGGAAATTTACATATGCAGATATGCAAATTTCCAAGAGTATTTTAATTCACATGGATCTCTTTACTCTACATATGTACATTATACCCGCCTTAAAGTAAATCCTTCGTCTCCCTTTTTTTTTCCTCAAGGATCTTAATTCTACATGAGATTCATTTTTTAATATTTTTTTTTGTACGAGCATTAAGTCACATATGACAAGTACTACTTACTCATAAAAGAAAGAAAGAAAGAAAGGAATATCATTTTTCCTAGAAAATTCATTTATCATTTTCTCTTGTATAAAGCATGTAACATACATACTCTGCTATAACTGGGATACATAAATAACATATTATTATTATTATTTTCAAATAATAATAATAAAACCAACTAACTAACTCCCTCCTTTATAAGTTAATACCAAAAAATATTTAAAGAGTTATTTTTTCTTTTCCTAAATTACATTAAAAAAAAAGAAAGGTATAAATAAATCATTCATCCCTTTGAGAACACTTTATTTTTACGACTTTGTATGAATATACCTTCGTATATTTATTATATATAGGTAGGTATTCATAGGTACATATATATATACATATATAACACATGTAAAACAAAACAAAACAAAATAAACTTTTTCGTAAACATTTGATATATTTACTTTAATTATGGACTTTTAACCAACTAATTTAAATATTTATTCAATGAACTTTTAACTTTTCTTTTGAATGAGAAACAATAATTATTATAAATGATAAAAAAAAATTAAGAAGTTTTTTTTATATTCATTTCTTTATATTATATTATATTGCTTTCATCTACGTTCCAAAGTACGATACATAATAATACATCACAGTATTTCCGTTAACCCAATAGAGACGATTGGTTAGTATATTAACCACCTTAAAAAAGCCCTGAAAAATCTACTCTGAATTGACTAAGATTGCTTATGTGATCCCCGTCTCCAATGTGAATATGAATCGAAGCAGTGTAGCGCAGTTGCCTGGGAGAGAACAAAGTAACAAGACTGATGCACATTGTATGTTGCAGACAAACACTCGCCATCGTTGATTTTAAATCAGCTGTTGGAGATTTCACTGCATCAAAAAGGCGTAGAAGGTAGACAATAATGATCAATAAAAAACGTTATTCTGTACATTTTCATGCCTTGATATAATTCTTATGTAGTCTGCATATCATTTTAAGCTTATTCAAAATTAGATAATGTGTGACCGAAATTTCAAATATTTGTCCGATAAATTGAAGACCTACCGACCACGTTGTCTGATGCCAATTTTTTCTAGTGGAAACCCTGATACATCATCGTACCCTTTTTTTATAAGGATTAATACAGAGCACCATAGATTGTATACTTAATAGAAATATACTCCTTATTGACGACATATGTACATATATTGTTGTTGACCCTATAGTTACTCAACCAAAATAACAAACAGGATGTAAAAATTTGTATGAAATGGAGTCTCTACTATTTTCCAAGATCTGAGTTACTCATTATTTAAGTGAATGTATTTATCTACTAAGCTTTACAGATATTTTGTAAATCCTTGTCATTACAAAATAATTGAGTATCATAGATTATTTTCTTTGATATAGTATGTAACTAATTAGTTCCTCTTTTCACTAAGCCCTTTCACTTCTGATGTCTTCAGAAAATTGAAAAAGGCTAGATACATACAAATAATTTTGTTATGATGGAATTAGGATATAGAAGAAGAGTAGAATAATTAATTGAAGAAAAGGATATGGTCCTTGAAAAAGTATTAACTAATATTTTTTATTCAGATCCATATAATAACTTATTTGTTAAACATATAAAGGTCTAAGATATATATATATATATATACTAAGGTGGATTATATTTATTTTTGGTAGACTGTAAAAGCGTAAGCCATAGCGTATGTTTGTTGGTTCTATTAATAATTCGAGATCCAAATAGATACAACTATTTTCCCTAGTCAAAAAAGAACAATTATTTTGTATAAAATTTGTTTCTTTACATATACTTTCTACAAAACTTTTAGAATTATGTTGAATGTCACGTGAAAAGGCTGTATTTGTCAAATACGAAAGTATATGGCTATTTACTCATAAGTTAGATCATGAATGTCTTCTTTTTATATCAAAATATATGGAAGGTTTTAAGGAGAGCCAAACATTAAGGGTCTTTATTCATTTTCTGGATGTGTGCATGTTAGGGGAAAATAAATGAAAATTGAATATTTTGAGTCGGTTTTTTTACATTGCTGAAAAGAAAAAAATATAATTAATTTATCCTTATCATGAAGTTTTGGATTTATCAATTTTTTTCAAATCTAATTTTCGTTCCCCCCTCAATAGAGACGCTCTACCCAAAAAAACACAAAAAAACAACGACACTTTTTCGCTTATCTCATTTAAAAGATCCTCAAAAAAAATCTATAAAACTTAATCTTTTGATTTCATATAAAATAACCTTCATAATAAAAATAAAAAAGTTTTTTAACAATAATTTATTGGTTAAAATCATTATTTTCTCTATCTTTTTTTTTTTTTAGAGTGAAAATAAAAGTACTTAAATCGACATACTTCATGTTTCTATTAAAAATAGTCATGGAAAATATTGATTCCAAGTAGGTATTTCATTATCTATAATAATATAAGTAAATTTATAACAAGTTACTTTTTTGAGTTAATTACATTGTTAAGCAACACGTTTCTCTGGAAGTTCCTACACTCAAACGTGAAGATTACCTCTTGAAAAAAAAAAAGTCAAATATAACATAAAAAATATATTTATTAGTTTATTAAATAATAAATATTTGTTATTTTGTTGGTTCTTAAAAGCATGTACTACAAAGTAAGGTTATTGATTGGTTAGAGACCTTAATCAATCATCATCTTTTCGTTACCTATCGATATTTTTAAATTATTTCTCATATTAAATGATTTTATGTTCAAACTGCCATTAGAATCCTTCTTTGTGAGACATGTTCCACATCATTCTGAATAGTGAAATAATTAAGAAAGTGTATAGTTATAAAAATCGAAAAATAATTCAAGCATTTCAATTTCAACAAATCGATGGTTACAAAACTAATACATGGGACAGGAGCATACATTCTACATTTTAATTTTAAGATTCAGGATTACTCAATATTTATCCTTAAATAGAAAGATCCTAAATTATCTTGTAGTAAGACAATTAAGTAATTATTGCAAAATGGTGGTTTTTTTTATATAATATTAGGGAGATTTTTACTTCATACATAACAGAAAATAATTATAGTTCAGCACATTAACATTCATAACACCAATAATGAGGAACACTTGACATTAAATACTAGGGAATTGTTGATGTCCGGAAGATATTATTTTAATATCCTTAAAGTAAGAAGAGCCTCCGTTACGTTGTCAGTTTAATTTTCTTCTTAATATAGAAGAACCCACAAGGAAGATCCAAAAGAATAGCTACATTTAACATATACATATATCTATACAGATTAAAAGAAATCACTCACTGATTCTTAATTCGAAAATGTTATTTTTACAGTTTTGAACTGAACACAACTACTCCTTAAATAAGTTAGTATAAATTTATGGTTACCTCTATTCATGCTTTTATGATAATTTAATGGATCCTGAAAACATGTTTCTTTGGAAGTTTCATTCACATTAATTAGAAAGAAAGTAATACTACTTCAAAAGTAGGACAAATTTAATTAGAAAAAAAAACATATTTAAAACTTGTAAAAAGTATCAAAGCATTATTGAAGCAAAAAAAAAGTTTCCCTCTAATGAAAGTTTGCAAAATTTTGGCATCATAAATAAAAAAAACAAACAAACAGTTTTTATAAAATATTGTAGATTGTTTTGAAGAAATTAAATATATGTATATGGCTTACCCTCAACTGCATGTTTTCGTTGCTTGACAAAAGTTTCTTGTATAATAAATGGCTCCGAAGAACCCTTGGAATTCTGAGCGTACACAAAGAGTTTGACAGGTATCCCACTCTCAATGTTGGTGAGCTCAAATTGTGGAAATTGATTTGTGACCTGTGTCTTGAGAATCATATCTCGAAGTTCTTCACTCCCTGGAGTTCCATTCTCAGTTTTACTTCCATCATCCGAGATTTTGTTTCCTCGTTTTTCGTAGAGTTCTAACATGAAAGTTTGTGGAAGTCCTCCATCAAATCCCTCACGACAACCAATTTTCACGATGGGAAGACTTTGATTTATCACCTTACATTCACTTAATGGTGCAGGTCGACCTATTGCAATGAAAAATGTAGGGATTTATTTTTCATTTTCAAATACTGTCTTAAGAATAATGCTCTACAGTTTTGAAAAAAAAAATGTTTGTGGTTATTTATGTGAGTCTAAATCATCAAACTTTGCAAAGTTAGACAAATGGAAAAAGTCTTTTTGTTTTATATCTGTCTTTAGGTTGATATTGATTGAAAACTTTCCTTTACAAACTAATTATAAGTTTATTGATTTCAGTCGTACATATGTACATATATTTTTCTATTATATGTAATAGAAATACTGTATATTTTTTTCTCTTTATACAAGCTTATTTCAAATTTTGATTAAGGATATTTTATTTTAAATAAAAACCTACTCGATAAATGATTATCATTTATTATTTCATAAAATGATTATGATTTTCCCTCAATCAATATTGTAGCATATTCATCCACAAGGAAGATTTATTGCTCTCTTTAAAAAGAAAAAAAGTATTGAAAGAATAACCCATTTTCCCATAATAAAAGAGCATTAGAAAGAAAAAAAACCCTTTAAGAATCAAAGTTTGTATCATCCTTTGAAGTATGGAGCTTTCACATTGCCCTCAAGTAAGTATACTCAACATACATAAATTTATGTACGTGTACTGAAAATACCCTTTAAAAAAGAGGCATTTTATGAACTTATGATGTGAAAACAATACATCAATATCTCGAACAGTCAGGAAATTTAATTAGAGGTATATACCGGGCTCTTTGAGACTTTCAATGCTACAAAATAAAATTATATTATTTTTGTAAGTAAGAGGGCCCTAAAGTCACTAAATTGTACTATAGTAAAAATATCCGTGGACATTCATGTATTTTTGTGAATATGCGAATTCACATACTTAATTTCGTCATTTTATACTTAATTTACCTGTTGGCACGATTTGAAATGTACAAGGTTCCATTTGATGTCCAATGACGTTCTCTCCCTGACAAAATAGTGTTCCATAGTCTTGATTATTTGTTGGTGTGAAATTGAGTGTGCTAATTAGACCCTTGCTACTGAATCGATCCTGTTCCAACTCCTCATGATGGTCACTATTGTTGAAAAACCAGGAAAACGTCACGAGCGGAGGATATGCATCTACCTATTAGCAAATAAATGTGAGAATGTATGTATAATTGGTTTCTCACTCATGCCTTTCTAGAGAAAAAGGAGTTTAAAAACGATTTGAACAGTTTTTATTTATTTTAATTCTTTTAATCTGAGAATACTAGTATAAATGTAGATGTAATTTGCGCAGAGATTAAAGTAACTTATTCATTAATCCCTCTTGCCTAGTTAATTTTTTTTTGTCCTTGTATTAACGTTCGTTTAAATGTATCATATATTTTTTAAACTCATATTTATTATTTCTTCTATGTGAGTGTAATGCTTTGTAGTTATTATTATTATTGTTCACTCTATCACAATGTGTGAGCTTTATTATCCCTCTCAAGCTATCCTCCTCCAAAAAGAGAAAGAAAACGACATAAGCTCATTTGGAACTCTTCTTTCAAATTGTTGAACTATTTTTTATTTAATAGTCAGTAGATAATTATTCACAGTTTCTACTACTTTAGTCCCTTATAACCGCTTCGAACGTTGATTGATGAAGAATAGTTCAACAGTCCAAAGTTATGAAATGAAATTTTCGTCATAATTTTCTTGGCCAAGATATAACTTTTTTCACTATCAGGGGTACTGAGGCTACTATGAATTACTCTATAATTAACTATACATACAACCTTCATGAATTTACTTTGCTACTTAAATTAAAAAAAGTTAATTCTGCGAAGGTAAGACAAATATAAATATACGATATATACTTCAAAAGCGACATCTAGGAACTCTCTCTAAGCTACGTTTCGTCACTTTGCTCTATAGCTTTTTTTCACACAGTTGGAAAGAATTATAATTGCTAACTAAATTACAAACTTTTTTTCCCTTCTCTTTTTGCGAAATATTGAGAGAGTCAATAAGGATCACTTCATGGCCAAGAGTAATAGAAACATTGACAGCTGACGGTTAGTGAGATAGCCTCATGAAATGTACCTACATATATACCTAGGTCCTTTTATTCGTATACCATTTTAATTTGAAGAATATAAGGATCTTTATAGGTAGGTCGATACATATGTAGGTATGTCATAAAGATATTTTTGATTGCTTCTATGTATGTATCTATAAAAGTCATATGTTATTTTTAAGATAAGTCTGTATATATACTATATACATAATATTACCCTGTGGATTTATTTTTTCAAAAGAATATTATAAGTAAGTTGGTGATGTGCCTGACAGATTAATGTAATAACTCAAAGAAATAATGTAATAGAAATATAAAGAGACTCATTATTTCTTACTTTTGAAAAAATAAAATAAAATACATACGTCAAATAGAGAATGAAATTACAAACTAAATATACATATTAAAAATTGACTATGTACATATGTATAAATATCACAGCTAATACAAGATGAAGAAGAAATGGTTATTTGCACATTAATACTCAACCCCCTGAGAGATATGGATTCCCTGGGGGGCAATATTGATAATATTTGAATAAGAAGCTCAGCATAAATATAATCACTCAAGAATGCTTCACACTATAATTTGCCTCATGATCATAAGCTCTCAAAAAAATTTTCCTTATACTTTTTTTTTAAAATTATGTATTCATTATTGCATAGAACACAAAGACCTTTTATCTACTAGAGGGCCAGTGACTGGGATTTTGTTTTTAATAAAAAACATCAAATGGTTTTAAAAAGTTATAAGAAGGGTTACTGTTAAAAGTGATGTCTCATGTCTTAAATTTTATTGATTAAGGCTGAGAGAAGTAAGGGTTACACCTGGGGGAATTTTTTGAAGAGCGGAGTTAATTTAAATTTTTTCACCTTTTTTATGAAAAAAATTGGTTTCGAGTAAAATATCTGTTATTATTGGCAAATTTTGCCCAATTATTTTCCAATTGCCCTCATGTAGACTTTAATTCTGAGCCAAAAGTAAGATCATTATGAAATAATTGTCATAACAAAATGTACTTCTCGAATGAACCATTGTATATTAATAAATATATACACAGCTTTGAGAAAAATTATAATCATATACATTAAACTATGCTTTTAACCTTGTACTTACAATTGAGTATTTATTTTTATTATTTTTGGCAATGATATCTTTGTATGAATGTATGTATGTACTATTTATTTTATTCTTGAATTCATTAGACTCCTTTCTTCTTTTTGATTCTTTGTAAGCACATTAAGCAAATGGTTATTACTAGATAAACGTACATATATATGTACATTGTTCAAAAGTCCTTAAAACTGAGTATATTAGATATTTTTGTTAAGTAGAATACATACACTGATTTCGTTTTTATATAATATATAAGTATATGTTTATGAAAAAGGAGAAAAAGTTTTCAAATAGCTAAAGTAACTAAAGCAAAGAAGAAAAAAAAAACTGCGAAAAAGTTATTTCCATCCTATTAAAAAGTTAAGATGTATTCATCTACTTTTATTGAAATAGCTTTTGACTAAAAAAAAATAATAATAGGAAGGAAAGACTTTCACTATTATCGTTCGATAACAGTAACAAACTTTTACCTTTTTCCAATCTCATAAAATAATCTCTCTCCATTTTGAAAAATAGTGTATAAACAACATATTTATTAATTTTTATTATTGTCTTAAATCTTTCAAACAACAGGATCAAAGCTAGCAAAAAAACCCACATTTTTTTCATGTTATGACAAATACATCAAATTAAAGTGAAGTTCACTCTTAAATTTTCTGAGTAGATATAAAAACCCTTAACTTTTAGCTCGTTCCTTTATTCGTGAGCTACTACAGAATTATTCTTTTATTTTTATTTTTGTTTTGCTAGCTTTTAAGTAGACTTTGACTGATGAGACTCACCCTCAGAATATTTATTCTATACACAAATACTCACTATAAAAATGTATAATATAATAGTATTAAGAAAGAATAGAGAAATAATAGAGCTTCTTCTAATTCATAACCAAATTGAATCATTTTGCAACAAAAGAAAAAAGAAGAATTCAGATGAATATCCACTCAGTTCATGTTTTTGCGTAAGTATATATGTATGTACATAAATAAATCTAAATACCTTGGAATTTAATGAATCTTTATACGTACATACAATAAATTGTTCTGATTCAAATTGAGTAGAAATGCCTCTTTACTGTATCTGTCAACCTTTTTTCCTTAAAAATAAAAAGGAAAAGAAGGCCCAAAATTGATTGGTAATTAACCCAGTCATGCATTCTTAAAATGTGCTTCAATGCGATGAAAAAGACCTGATTTGAGTTAACACTATTGATGTTATACTCAACAGCTTCTTTGTTTATTGTTTTGGGAACCCCTATAGAAAAAAAAGGGAAGGAGAAGAATTATTTCATTTCTTATCAATGAAAGGAGCAAACTCAAATAAACCTCTTTAATATGAGTATCATCATGCCTTTAAATGTTATTTATAAGTATGTATGTATATAGGTATATAAATATATATACGTGAAAAAAGGAAGTTAATTTTAAGCAAAACGGAAGAGCATTAAATAAATAAATAATCCAAAGATTTGCTTCCTTCTTCCTTATTTTTTTCAGTTATTTTCGAGAGAAAAAAAAACCCTCATATATTCTTATGATATTAAGATTCTGCTCTGTATCTACGTATGTACGTGCATAAAGTGATGGGAATGCTTTAATGACAGGCATGTTTTTAAGATGAATTTATTCAAATGCCTTCTTTTTATTAATTACTATGATTATTTTTCATTCTGTATTCTATGTGTGTATTGATGTGATGCATTTTTTGCTCTTTTTTCCTAAATATATTTTTAAAAATTCTAAAGGAACAATTCTATGTGTTGAAAAGTGTTTTTCAAAATATTTTCGTCAAATTAAATAGGAAAAAAAATCAATTATGCAGTTATTTAAATTCATAAATGAATTCTAAAATAATTTTGACTTTCTTTTCTTCATAAATAAACAAGTAAAAAAGTTTTAACATAGTTATAAAACTATGATTTTTTAAAAGAATAGGTGGTTGTTTAATTGCTCAAGAAACAGCCTAGTATTTTTTTTATAATATATCTGTGTAAGTAGACTTCTTTCATTTTTATGATACATGTAAGTGTACATACAATGAATCATGTGGGTATTTTTATCGTAATCATTTAAAAGTTTGTAGTTTTAAGTTGTTGTTTTTTTAAACAAAAGCAAACATTAAAAAAATAAACTAAAATACACACAACAAACTATAAATATATAGATATATGTATATGTACCGATAGATCTACTTAAAAATGAACTCCTGTTTGTTTAAACTTTTGTACTCATGTATGTTGGCTACTATATATATATATGACCATACTTACTCGACAATTAATGGAAATGCTTTCCTCTGCTGTCACTCCAATCAATTGGTCCACCATTTCACTTTGGCATACGGGGGAGTCTGAAATATCAATATATATATATATATATTATTACATATATCAAATAGCAATCATCATTTTGAACAAAGGATCAATGATAGTAATAATAACAATGTACAATGTATATATTTATCACAATAGATATCGTCATTGAATGTATATTTCAATCATTTCACCTCTCAAATGATAAAAAAAAAAAGTTTGAAACTATCTTGTAGCTAGCCACTTTTTTCCTTATTTTCAACTATTAGACGACTATTAGTCCTATAAAACCCACACGACATATAAATGTGATTTAAGTGATTTTTGTAACTTCTTGAAATTAGAGACAATTTCTTAAAAGAACAATTTTCTTTTCTTTTGAAAATAAAAAAACCTTGAAGATTTTAAATTAAATTTTTTATTCCATATAAATGTTATTGTAGATTAAAAATTGCTAACTTTTTTTTTTCAGAGCAAATGAGTGACTACGGTTCCTTTAGATTTTTATTAAAAAGTTACTAATTTTCCTCATTTAACACGTTCTTTAAAAATCAAAAAAGGGATTTTTTTCTTCAAAAAAAATATACGATTCCCGTACCTTTCTTTTTTTGATACATAAGTTCACTATAGGATCTATTAGCAGGATAATCGTATTTTTCTGTTAAATAGTCTTTTAGTGATGTATTTTTAATTGCATGCAGAAATATTTTAAGCCAACAAATGATACAATTGCTCAAATCTAGGATTCGAAAAGTCATATATCAAATAACATGGATTTGGTGTTATTATTATTATTCTACATAAACAAATCCACTACTGACTTACCCTTGTGATACATAAATATACACAAATATTTTCTTTAGAATGTTTTTATTATTCTATTTTAAAAGAAGTGATGCATCTTCCAATAAACATACTCAAAAAAATCAAAAGCAAGTCAAACTATGTATGTTTACAAATTTTTACGTGCATGTTTATAGTTATGTATGTATATAATGATAAATATGAGGAATGAATAAGAAAAAAATATTCAAAAATCATTTTGAATACTTTTTTTTTCCAACATATTTCTGACATTTTGACGGGTTTATATTTTACTAAAGTTAAAATATAAAAAATAATACAATGTATGCTTGTATATATGTATATGTATATCTACATATATATATATGTGTTAAATATAATCAAAAATAATCCTTTTTTTGACCTCTATTACAATGTGAAGGAAATGTTGGGATAAAAAAGTTTGCTAAATTTTTAAGGGAAATTTTCACATTACATGGCCGTCACACGTTTGAATGCATCAGTTTTAAAATGGAACAATGGAACTATTTATTAGATCTCCACAA
Organism: Lepeophtheirus nordmannii; assembly: GCA_963680855.1. Lineage (NCBI taxonomy): Eukaryota > Metazoa > Arthropoda > Copepoda > Siphonostomatoida > Caligidae > Lepeophtheirus > Lepeophtheirus nordmannii. Next base: position 24,585,600 of record OY804523.1, read on the forward strand.
TCAATTATACTTTTCATAATGAAGAGGTTCTGTGAATTTGAAACCTTTTTGTTTGTTGGAGAGAAAATATCACTAAAGATATGTAATTACAGATATTTAATTTTGTTAAAATAAAATTTCAGAGCATGTCGTGGATATCTTTTCACCCTACAGATACGAAGCGTTTGCCTTCACTTTGAAAAGGAAAAAGATTGAGATTTGAAGATTTTTTGATATTCCGAGTTCTGAGAAATAAATTTTCTAATTGAGATGATGTGAAAAGTTCTCCTTTACACACTCCACTCCACTCATTAAATCACTTACACATTATTTTCAATGGAACTTTATTGCTTTCACCCGTTCCTTCAGAGTTAATAGCACGGCAAGTGTAGTCTCCAACGGCGGAGCGATCCACATGTTGAAGTACAAGGCTCCGTGTGCTCATAATGATCCCTGCATCCGAATTTTGCTTCAGGATTTCTCCCTGTGGAGTATTCAAAATAAATTAATTTCATGGTAATCAACAACATTGTTATGCACATACATATATCAAATTATAACAAACTATATGTAGGAAAGGAAGTGAGAAGTAGTTATTGTTTTCCTATATTTAATTTTCAAACAGGGTCTATTGACCAACATAAAAATGATGAGGGTACATGTAATATCCAATTTGCTATAAATAAAACGGAAACGAGAGTGTTTTTGGTGGAGTTTTTTTCCTATTCACATGTAGACTATCGATTTTAATTTCCTATTTTTTTACATGGACAAAAACCAAATATATTTAAAAAAAATACTTTTGAAATAAGAAAGACATTTTCTTGAATTTTTTTTTAATTAGCAAAGTTTTATTTTGATGAAGTTTCTAGAATAATTACAAACAATCCATCCATATTTCTCCCTTGCTCTCCCCAAAATATAAAGGCCTTCTTCAAGCAAATATGCATAATATAAATTGGTATTTATTTCAGAAATTGGAAAAAAAAACAAGAATTTTAAATATTCAATATAATATTATTGCTTACACAAATATTTTCATCATTTTTTTAATATGAAAAAACAAAAAACAAAAAAAACAACAATATGATATAATTAACAAAGGTACACCCTCTAATAAAAAGCAAGAACTCACATTATGAAGCCATTCAAGCCGAAGTGGAGTTGGATTCGCTTGTACGTCACATTCAAAGTAGACGTCATGATTCGTTCGAATATTTTCAGCATTCAGATTCTGTCCTAATCGAAGTGAGACTTTTGGAGCATCTAGAAATAAAAATAATAAAAAAAGTTGTATCTTTAAATTCAATCAACCGACAAATTAAACTCCTACAACGAATTTTTTATATACCATATATGCATAGTCAACATAGTAGAAAGGTTCTTTACTCTTCCTGTTTTTATATCAACCCCTAAATACTAAGTAGACACTTACATATATTTATGTATATCTATATCTATATAATTCTCTTCTTCATTCCCATAACATAATTGACAGCCTTTGATGAAAAAGTATGTAGAAATAGTCTCATCATACCTACACAATGGTATCCCTAAAAAAATTTCATTTAATAGTTAGGAATTAGTCACAGCTTAAAAACAACTCATTTGAGTTGAACCCATCAAGGCTCATAACATTAATAATGACTAGCTTTTTTGTCTACTCGCAACCTCAACTTTAAAGAAGAAAAGGAAATTTTTGAAAAAAAAAAAAAAAAAAAAAAAATGGTGTCTACGTATAGTTTTGTCTTCATATATGTAGTACCCTTGAACATGTGAAGAAGTATTAACGTCCATATGAAGTCATAATACGTAGAGTGCCTTACTGTTAATCAGAGAAGATTCAGCTGATGAAAAGAGCTGAGTAGAAATTACATTGAATGTTTGTTTATCACAAAATCCTGTTGTATAATAAGGGTAAAAAGATGACGACAAATCAACAGAAAAAAATATAGGTCTTGGGGATACACGTTCATTTTTGGTCTTTAGGGAGGTAAGGTTGAGAAAACTCAATGGATATACAGACTGATCTGACTATTTCAGTCTTAAAGTCAGAATGAGTAGATATGTGCATGGTTGTTTAAACCATGCACATTATTTGACGGACATTACTACATTTTAATGAACTTTTTGATAAAATAAATTAAAAAATTACCAATAAAAAAACCGACCAACTCTGATCCTCATCCAAGATTTTTTAAAAGAAACAGTATTTATATATCAACATATATAAATACTTAAAAACTCACACCCATGTCAAAAAATTGATTAAATTTATACCTTTAAACTTTGGATATTGAAGCAACAACAGGACCAATATGTGGAAAAAGAAATTCAAATATTTACTTTGACTCTGTTTACCTCTCATAGCATATTGATTATTACTATTATTAAATATATATATATATGTATGCGGTCTAAATATTGTTCTTTAAAAAAATTGAACAAAAAAAAAGTTTTTTTATTCGTAAAAAAAAGAAGTGGATTGCATGAAATACTTTAATCATATTTGTTATTCGCTTTGAAGAACAAATACTTTTATAAATTTTATTTTATTATTCTTTTAAAAAAAGAATTAATGGACAACCAATTTTTATTTTATTATTAAATATTATTAAGTATGGTTTTATGACAGCATTTATTGACTTATGGAGAAAGGATTTTGTATATATATGTATGTATATACTTGTATGTACATTTATATTTTGCTGCATTATTGACTATTTCTTACCAATACTCTTCGAGGCATTTATGCTTCGAAGAACCAAAAATAACTTTTCTTTCATGTTTTATTTATTTAAAGAAAACAAAAAAACTAACAATGTTAATTTGCTTTCAATTAACATCAAAGATGTTCTCCTGAAATCCTTATTCTCAAAATACTCACCACTTTTATCTTAATTTTCGAATATATAAACGTTCATTCCTCTCTTTCAAATTATTATCATGGAAGTTTTTTATAATTACAACCATGATATTTTTAAAACAACACATCATTTTTTTATTTAGAAAAATCCACCTTATTTATCGATTTATTCATTTGGGAAAGGGGCGTGAATTTATTTGCTATAAACATATATACATATATTAGCTTTCTCTTCCTTGCTTAAAAGTATTTTCAAATCCCTTTTTTTCTTCATTTAACCATATGTTTTATAAACTTATTTGCATTTACAAGAACTCTACCATGTGCATGTATATGTATGTTGTTTTGTATCATATAACATCAATACATAGATAGGATGTTTTGTAGCATTTACAAGAAGATTGTACAAGTATGTATGTTCAATCAAAAAAAACAAAAGAGAAAAAGCATTTTAAATGAAGAATTTACAGTGCTTGTTATTAATATAAATCCTATGGGTTGTCTAAAATGTTAATGATAGTATATTCTACTAATAGTAGTGAATTAAAATGTATAGTGAATTATCAAGTTAATAACACTGGTCAAGAGTCAAAAATTCCAAGGAGTATAAGAATAATATAAATTATTAAGCTTTGCAAGTTAATTTCAAATCTGTAATTTTTTTTTTCTGGGAATCCGACGGTTTTTGAGAAATCGAACTCTACTTTTTAAGCTTTTGAGAAATCAAAGACTCACAATAGAGATACTACAAACAAGTTCAGTAGACTGAAATAGTAGCGTGCAGAAGTATTTCAGCTGATTTCACAATATTTCTGCACGCTACTACTTTTGTAGCTCTACTGTGAGTCTTTGATTTCTAGCGAATTTTTACTCGAAAATTGAATAAAAATTTACATATTTAGATGAACGATTTTTTCTTAATTAAGGATTCTTATCGGGTGTTTTATATTTCATTTGAAAGCTGTGGGTCTCAGCTTCTGAATGCATTCCTTAAAAATCAATTTCATGTAATAATCAAGGAGACATTTAAGTACATAGGATTTGACCGACTTTTGGGCCTACTCCCGCCGCCTATGCCCCCAGGAGTCCCTTTAGATCTAAACAAAGACTGGAAATGGAATTTGCATTAAAAATACTTGCAGATCATTATTTTTTAATGCATAAAATGAGTATTCTTCTAGGCTTAAATTGAAGTTGAAGCTCAAAAAGTAGGGTTCGATTTCTCGAATACCGTCGGACTCTTGAAAAAAAAAATTACAGATTTGAAATTAATTTGCAAAACTTAATAACTTCTATTATACATACTTAAGGGGTTTAGGATTTTTGACTTTTCAAAATTGTTGACCTGTGTTATAAATAAAATTAAAGGCTAAAAGAAGCACAAATCGCTACTTGTACAAAAACCCAACATAACACAATATATTTTATCATCACTTGAAGTAAGATGTTTCTACTGCATCCACATCTCTCTCTCTCTCTTTTTCTACTAGTATTATAACAACCTATGTTAATACAAAGATCTACATCTATTATATACATCACAATAATATATAAAACAATCATAAGCGTTTCTTCGTTAGTTGCTTTATATTACTCTTATTTCTTCTTTAAATTTGCACCTAAATAAGAAATAATATACGAAATTCTTCTCTGACTGAAGCCTCAAAAGAATGACAAATTAACAACAATCCATATTTTGTTTAATACTCATTTTTATTATTTCATTGTCAATGAGCACTTTGGCATATACATTTTTTTATAGACAACTCACTTGATTTACTTTATAAATCTTTTTTTTCTTTAAACAATAATGAAATGAGGTAAAAATATATGTATTATGTACGTATACCATATAAATATAAAGAGATAAAAAGGAATTCCCTTGGCCCAACTCTCTGAGTTTCAACATTTTTTTTTATATCCTAGAGACTCAACTTCTGTGACAATTTAATAGAATAATGATAATAAATTTGTATTACAAGAAAAAACTTCTTACAATAAAAAAAAATAGTTCATGCCTCATTTAAGTACTAAAAGAAAAGAAGCCAAATAATGGGCCAAGAAATCACAAAGTGAATGTCACATTTTTTTTAAATATGAGTACAATATATGACATGTTTAGGTCAAAATAAAAATAAATAAATTAATTTTTTTCTTAATTTTGCAGCATTCAATATGAATTTTCTTAAATATGAAAAGAGGTAAAAAATGTTCATTTATTTAAAAAAAAAATCAAGTATCCACAATTAGTTTTAATATTTTTTTCAAACAGCTTACTTCATTTTCTTAAAATTTGAATTTGAATTGATGTCATTAGATGAAAATCAGGATTTAGTAGAAAAGATCCTCTGGTCACAAAAATAAAATTATTGAGCTAAATTTTTAAATTTTGTGTTTTTGAGCATAAAAGGGGGGATCATGATCACAGCATTAAAACCTCTGATCCAAAAATGCAGTTGATTAGTATTATTATTATAACTAAAAAAGATATTAATAATAATAAGTCACTTGATGTATGCTGTAAAAGTACAAAGAGAAGCATTTCAGATATTTTGCGATAATAGAATGTAGGTCATACAACATTATTCCCCCCTTCTTCTTCGCATTGTATGTATTTATTATATTTAGGAGTGCCATTGATTTTGATTTTTTGGTAGAATAGAAAAAAATAGGAAAAAAAATATTCATAATTTTTTTTTTCTATTGTAATCTATGTATGATGATTTTGAATGTATTATGCATATATACACAACATCCAAATCTAAATTTTTCTATAGAAGAAAAAATTACATACATACATTTATGAATATATTTGATGATGACAAGGAATCACTGCTCTCAACGTGGAATCTCTGCTTGTTCTACATACATTGACAATGATCCCAGGTTATATGTATACATATTGATCATTCATGGCTCTCCAGAAAAAGGAAAGGATAAAGAGGAAAGCAAGCAAGTAATCAATTGAATCCATTTCATAAGCCCTGGTAGATTATTTGGGAATAAGTTTCCTCTCCATTAATCTTCTATGATTGATTTTTATAATTTATCAAATATACTTACGTACCTACCTAAACATAACCAAAAATTTCAATGTAACAACTTTTTTCTCATAAAAAAATAACAATTATTATTTATTCCTTTTAAATTAATAACACATGATTTAATTTTACTAATAGTCTCTTCACATGATTCTAGTAATTTGTGCAATGTATATAACTATTGAATTTCATCATGTTGTTTAAAATCAATAACCTTTATTGTTATTTTATTATGTACTTGGTAATGTGTAACTCATTCTTCTAGGTATGGTTTCTAAATTGATTATATACATACTTACATGTAGATATAATCATTCAGTGTTTTGTAGCAAATATCCCTTATTTCTGGGTCATGTACCAATGATGATATTCTTTTTTGGTATCCATCAAAATTGAGTTTTTCCAATTTACATACACACATAAAATGTAGGTTTGTTTACGAACATTTAATGTCTGTTACAAATTAACCTTATTTACTCAATTCTAGGTATAAATGATGATTGAATGTAATTGAAAAAGAAATAAAAAATATTCAACACGATGCAACATAGGTACTTCCACGATTTGAATAATTTTTTTGATATTTTTCTCTATTTGCATTTATTATATAATTATATATACATTTTGAATTGATGTGCAAACTTAATTATAGAATTGTCTTAATTGCTCTTCAATGCTTACTTTTATTTATTTTTTTAATATTATAATTTAAGATAAACTAATTTGAGTGAATTAAGTTTTACACATCATTCTATGCATGCATCTGCTTGGTCCTTGACTCTGACTTTAAAAAAGTTTTTAATTAATAGATTAATATACATATATGTAAATCAAATTCACCTACAGACATATTTTATTTTAACATTTAATAACCTCATATGCAATAGAAGATACATTAAAAAAAAATAAAAAATACCGTGATGTTTAATGATTGATCATTATATGAGGACTACGCCTAGAATGTACACACATAGGCAAGGTATTATGTAAAAATAATTAGATTGATTAATCGCTATAGCTTTTTTGGTGTTTTTAGAAATGTTTTAATTAAAAAAATATCCATAGGAAGTAGCTCTATTCATAACGTCATGAAAATATGTTGTTGGTTTTTTCCTAAAACCTACATGGCACACTATGTATATATAATAAATATTACTTAGGCTATATCTCTATAAATTCACATAATATCGAGGCTTTAGCTATGGGAAACCTTTGCTTTTTATCCTCAAGACTTTAATTCACTTAAAAACTATTGGATTTTTTCCACAAATCTACTACATTTGTACACACTGCACAGTATGCTGTATTTTTAATTCCCAATCATTCCCCTTAAATAACACACCTTTGAGAAGGTTTTACAAAATATACCTTCCTTGCCTTTTTAATTTCACAACTACTGCCATCAAAACTTAATGAATACAAAAATGTATGAACATTTTTTATAATACGTAAAACTCCTTACAGTGAACTTTGATGGCCCATTGATCCTCGATAGCTGTGTTCCTTAGAGCTGGATTCTCTGCTCGACAAGTCAGGTACCGTCCATCATCAAGAATATTTGGAATGAGGCGCAGACGAGTCTTGGCAACGCCACTGTAATTTTCCTGCAAAGAGATAACAGACTTAAAAAACTGTCATTCATATTGCTTTTTTATAAAGTAAAGAAGCAAGGCTCAGTGTAGAAATGAAAAAATAAATTTATAATTTATTATGATAAATTTCCTTTAATTAAATAATTTAAATGCTAATTTTATTATGATTTATTGAATAAAAGTATTTTAAAAAGTTTTTTTTTTTTGCAAATGCAAGATTTTTTTTTTAAGAAAAAAGGGACCGGTGTAAAGTTGACATAAGTTTTGACAAATATGAAACAAAGGGTTGTCGCAAAAGTCCTTGCAATAAAAAAAAAACCAAAAACATAAAATTATAGGTAAACAGACATATATTTAAAAACTATTTACGAATTATACATAGGTTTATAAACTCATCATTTTGCTACATCCTAAACAGCCATCTGGAGTGGATGAGTTTTAGCAAAGTTTCAGCCTTGATTATATTCCATGTTCGATTAATTGCTGTTCTTAATTGAGTTTCTTTCAATCTCTTGATCCTAGATATTTACAAATTATGATGGGACAATGGTCACAACTATTCCCAGACCATATACTGTCCTCCTAGATTGTGATTTGGTTTCTGACAAATCATTAACCATGTGAGGTCGAGCATTGTCATGTATAAAAATCATCTGAGACATGCTTGTAACAATCTTTTGCAAGCTAACTCGTCTTATAATGCCTTTTCTCCTCATGGTTAGTAGGAATTTTCTATTCATTACATACAGTTTTGAGAGTTCTTGTTTAGCTAATTATTGATTATCATTATTTTTGTAGGAAATTTTAACATTTCAGCATTCGGAACTTGGTCTCTCTGCTTAGCCCAAACAAAGTCATTTTCCCTACTGCGTTTTGCATATTTCTATTCAGTAAAAATGATACGTTTCAAGTCCTTTTTTGTCCACTTAAGCCGCTCTTTACAACATTTATAACTCATTTTGTTATATTTTAAAGTCGTTTTTGCCTTCTTCCCCTTAACATAGGTCTTTACAACTAAGTCCTTAGAACACTCATAGACTCTTCCACTTGGCTTATTGGCCTATATTTGATGTTAATTTCCCTCCTTTGTTGAAATATTATCTTGGGTTTTCTTGTCAAATTATCTTATAGACCTGTTCTCCAGGTATCTGAGAGGCTCTCATCATTTTTATGTTACTTCCAACAAAAAAAAGAAAGAAATACTTTTCATACAAAATCCAAAATCTCCAAATCAATTTTTCTGCTAGATGATAGCATTAATATGACCTATCTCTTAGTTTGCAATTTTGTGGAACCACCTATTTTTGATTCTTAGTTTTTTGAAAGTAGCTTATTTATCTTAGATCTTGTTATATAATTATTTTTTATTCAGGTAGTGCTCAAAATATATATACCATATATAATTGTTGAATCCGTTTACAATGTGGTATGTAAGGTCACTTATTATACATTGAATTCTTACATAAATCACAGAGTTTTCCTTTTAAGGCATAATGAGAAATTCTTTAAGTCAGCAAACCACAGTTTTCTCATAGGATTTCTAAAAAGACAAATACGTAAGAAGAGCTGATCGCTTTTGGGATGTTTATCTTTTTAAAAATCCTTGGTTATACCAGAAAACTATTTTTTGTATAATTCAGAGTTTGCACTATATTAGCTCTAGATTAGTGATATTGATTGTCATGGTATATGTGTAACTACATATGTATGTAGTGGAGCCATCTAGCGAAAGTATAACATATGCAATATTATTGTTTTGGTGTATCGTCGATTAAATTTTTCAATCTAAACACTATAATACTGCATGTGTGTACTTAGATTTAGCATAAGGTGTTGAGTATTTGTCGAATAAGGATAATTCTAATGGTATTATATAAATATAAGCTAAAAATCTCGTTTGTAACATAAAGTAACATGTTGAAACTTGTTCTCTGATCCCAGAATATTATTTTGTACAATAACATATAAATAGTGTAACTATAGTATAGGTGTCATAAATTTAGTCGAGATCTCATCTTTTTCTGTTATTTTATATTTAGTCTATATAACGTGCAAGGAATAATGAGTACAGTTCAACTCCAGTTATTAGTAATACATATATCTTGTATCTCTATTCCAAAGATAAATAAAGTATTTGTCAAACAGAAATAATTTCTACTAAAATGGCCCAGGATAAAAGACTATCGTACCTTTATAATTGTCAAATAAATAAAATAAAAATAATCATACTTGTAGTAAAAAAAAGTGAATGGATTTATTTTTTCAATTCTATGCAAAATATCTATTTAAGCCCTTCAATGGCATATTACAACTTTTTTTTTTCGCATAATCATCATTAAATTAATTATCTCATAGAAATGATATATTATATATTCTCATACATTAAATTTAATGAATTACCTACATACATGGAGGATAATATATGTACATAATCACTTTGTTATAAAATATTTAGTTATTTTTTCAAAAATTATAATTCTAACTAATTCTTTCAATTCGTTGAAAAGTTTTTAATGTCACTTTCCCTACCATTCAAAAGAACATAATATATATAAATATCCAATGGGGGGTAAAAATCAAATCAAATTATAACAACTTGAAACATGTATGTAATATTTTTAAAAGCATTAGACGAAAGATATTGTCATATTTATCTATGTATGTACATTTATAAATCACAGAATAAGAAAGAAAAAAAAGATTTTCATTTTTTCAATGGCATCTATTCTAAATATGAATATGGAGATGTTTTTTGTTGTTTCCCCTCCTAGTGAGGACATTTGTATCCTCCAGAAAGGAAATGTTTCATCTCAAAAAAAATATATGTGTGTACAATATTAGAGAATGGTTTTTGTTTTTTTTACTTATCACCCATACATATATTTTTATTGCTATTGCCACATTATTTGACAAACATTCAATTGTTTTTAACAATTTCTAAACATAAAGCAATACCCTGTCTCTTCTAATCAACTATAAATCTCGAATATAGCTATATAACTTTTATTTTTTATAATAATAATAACCAAGCCATTTTTTAAGAGCAGAGAGAGGAAATTCATGTGAGTATTACTACCTTTAAGACGACGTATCAATCATAAAAACTAAAAATTGATCATAAATTCGGCTGAAAGGGAGGTTGTTTTTATAAAAAAAGTTATATTCCTTGATAATCAATGATGATGAATAGAAATAAGATGTACTACAAGTGGTGTATGACCAATTTGAAGAGTTTTCAAATACATAATATAAAGTCATAAGATATAGGAGACAATGCTTAGTATAAAAATAGAGTCAATATTAACAAAACTGTTTTAATTTAAATAATATTTAGTTTTGCATGATCACCCTGTGTTTGTTTATTTGCCAACTTTTTGTTTTGATTTTCAGTAAAATAAAATAAAATAATTTAGAAAAATTAATATGGGAGTAACTTTAAAGAAATTTAGTAGATGATTGTAACAAAAAAGCTAATTCTGCTTGCAATCAAACAATGAATAAAAATTCATAGTCACTTTGACAATATAATATACCTGATTGTGTATCATAAACGTATGGCAATGGAGATATTAAAGATCAAAAGTACACGCTTTGAGTAAATTTATCTAATAAATATGGTATATTATATTACATTACGTATGTATCTACTTGCACTTTGAAGATACTCAAAGGAGAAGACAAAATTTTGAAAAAAAATGTTAATTTCCAAAACATTAAGGTTGTTGAGTAATCACACATAATTCACTTTCTTAGATGTTTCTCTAATATTTTTCATAAAATCAAACTACTTTAGACCATATTGGGTTTTAGTAATTTAAAAAAAAAACTAATAAATAAAATATCCAATTCTTCTTCATTTTTCTCTTCACACTCATATATTTAATATTTTGAAGTAGTTTTCTAATAAATTTGTAAGAAATTTATTTAGTAGACTGAATATATATTGATATTTTTAAATTGGTTTTAAAAATGAGGAGAGTATTTAGAGAAGGAAAATAGAAAGGAGAATAATTTAAAAAAAAATTGTTATTTTGATTTATGGTACTGTCTTACAAATATGGTTACTGGATACACAAAAAAAACCACCATTTTCATATGTTTGTATACTAGGATTTCTCATTTCTTGAGAAATTTACTCTCATCAGGATTTTGGTAATAAACAATAAATACTGTAAAATCTAAGTATTTATTTTGTATATTTTAAATAGAAATAATAAATTCCTAGAATTCATTATTTAAAGATCCAAATTAGTTCATATTTCCTCCACTTGAAAGTTAAGTAACAACTAAATATTTATACGTTATAGTTTAAATATTTATCAAATAAGATGTAAACAAGGAGTCTGGGTAACTTGTTTTTATCAATAAAGTAAAGAATAAAATACACTATACAAAATTTGTGCCAATATGGGATAACTTAGAAATTATTTATCCGGGTCATAAATAAGGTGGAGTTTTGGGTCATATGTAAACTATAGCCTTTAGGGTACCTATAATATCAAAAAAAAAAAAACAACAACAACAACAAGGAACGTATATTATTGTAGTCAAGCTTCAATAATTGGAACATTTTGGTGTTGGGCATCATTCATTATCAATGCATATATGTACCTACTAATTCATTCATAAATCATAGAAACTTTAAGCCAAGTGATTCTTCAATATGTATTTAACTTTTAACTTAATAAATTATAATTTAATGAAGCCCCTATATTATAAAATATATACGTAAAACACAGAGAAATCTCAAGATTTATGGATACATATAATTATTAATGTAAAAAAAATTAATTAACGTTTTTCTTTCCGTCAAAACAATGCAAATCCATAAATAATTTATGCCAATTTTATAATAAAAAGTGAAATTATATGTATATATCTCAAATATGTATAGGAAATGCTTGACCATGGAAAATAACTATAAAATCTTTCAAAGATTAATGATTTAAAAAAAAAGGAAAAAGGAAAGTAAAAGTAGAAAAAAGGCACTAAAATCAACATGCATCAACTTGTGGATATTTACATCATTTGATGGTCTCTTATTTTTAATTTGTCAAAACTTTTAATATTTTTATCATTATACATTTATATCATAGCATAAATGCTTAAAATGATAAGTAAACTGTTTTATATTGGCTTAAAGCTATATAAATATACACACCTATGTAAGTAGCAACACATTTAAAAAATTATGTATTTTTTTGTCACAAAATATATCATTATTTTTTTGAAATAAATCTATAAATGTATGTGCTTTAAGGTGTTCTTAAATGTGCATAGGTAGATAGTATGAGGAAAAGCAAAAAAAAAAAACCTTTTTAAATCTAATAATAACTGCATCAGCTTATTAGTCGATTTTGTAGGTATGCAGATTTTAATATATTGGAAAATAATGAAGAGTGCATATTTGAAATTTTATAGTTTTAGGCATAATGAAAAAAAGAGGTATGATTATGAAAGAAATGCATCATTACATTTTTAAAAGAAAAAAAATAAGAACCCTATGTATAAAATGTATGTACAAATTTTTACGACAATTTATGAGAAGGTAAAAAAGCAGCTCTAATTAAGTACTACTCTTGAAGATGTTTATTAAATTATCTTTTCAGAGTGCATTTTATGTACATATACACTCATTCAATAATTAAACTGTCCTTAAAACTTTAAATTAGTGTCAAAATTCATTATGAGTCTTTTAAAGTGACATTATTGTTCTGAAAGACAATTATTTTTGAGGTTGCAATCAGTTTTCATTTATAAGATGAAGTTTCTGTAATATTTTTTCGGGAAATGTTTGTGCAATATCTAGATCTATCAAGAACTATGTCTTCAAAATGACGTCCGTACAAACGCTCTAAACACATATAAAACCGTTGGGTGGTTCAAATATATTAAAATTTTGGATTGAATATCTCGGCTCTTCATAAAATTAGTTTAAAAAAAAAAAACCAAAAAACTTCAACTCAAAAAACTTGGTATATTCTAACCCCTCCATGTTTCAATCATGTTGGCATAAATGTGAAAACAAATTCTTATTGTACAAAGGATATAAATATCCTTACAACTCTAAAATACCTTTATGTAGACTCCGAATATCCAAATATATTCTTTTTTAAACGATTTCTTTACTCAGAGGAAAACATTCATAATATGTATTTAAAAGTGGCAATTTTTCATTCGTCTTATTTTCTGAGTTGCTCAGAAATGAATGTAAAGAACACTACTTAATGTGATAAATGATTATATGATAAAGTTTGATCTGTAAAATTTTGTTTATTAGGAGATTAAGTTGATAAGTACGCTATTGCAAGTACTCATTTCACTGTCATTGCAAGTAAACTTCCCCATCTCTTTTTTAAATATCATTAAAGTTTCGTTTATATTATGCAAATTATCTTATTATTTTGAGAATTAGCAAACAAAATAAATAAATTTATTCATAATAATAAAAAATAAATAAAAGACATTTATTGAAGCATTCGTTCTCCCCACGGTAAAATGAACCCAATGAACTTTTTACACTCACAATGTACCATATATAATCCCCAAAGCTATTAAAAAAGGGACAAAAAACGAATTTTTTCCCTGCAAGATGTAACTTTTGAAATGCATAAATAATATATATTTATAATAATATTTTCTTTCGCAGAATTCACCTTGTTTTAATTGCAGTAACAAGGTAAATTTATGGAGGTTGCATAGCTAGTTATAGAATTATGTATGACCCCAAGTGAGTAACTAATTTTGAACAAAAAATGATCCCGTGGTCGTTCTTTTACCCCTTAGATTCATAGCTTTGATTGTCCCACGAGTGTAATTGCATAGGTGTAAATACATAAGAATACCATTTTTTAGAAAATGCCTTTTTTTCTTACATATATACATTTAGTACTGCAACATAAAACTGATCTGTAGAAAAAAATAAGAAAAAGTAGAAAGATTGACATAATATTTTACCTCTGTAATACAATTAAACACTTTTTGATACAAAGCAATAACAAAAGTTTTATTAATTACGATAAATGAGCTTTCTCATTATAGTTGAATTAATTTTAATTGCAGTTAATTTTTTTTTGATTTATTCATTCCTTCAAAAGTTCGTTGCAAATATGTTGTGTATTATTCTTATTTTTAAGTGACATATTCTGAGCTATTGGATAAGCGTTCACCAACTTTTTCTTTTCAAAGAGTTTTTGCTAAATCATAAATATTTATGTTCATTCATAGACATGTTTATATGTGCATTCATTCAAATTCATATTACTGCTACCATCATTTGAAATATGATTAGTATCCATATATGTAATTATGTATGTTTTTAAGCTTAAAAGCTACTTCTATCAAATAGTTTTTTGTTATTATAAGCTTTTGTCCACTATCTAACGCTACTTAATTCAACAACATAAATATAGAGATATAAACATAATATTAATAATCGTATATCTTTTGCTAAATATCTTCAGACTCATGATGCAATCGAATTTTATCTTGAATACTTCATCAAAACATATAGTATACATATTAAATGCATCTGTCCAGAGAAAGGAAAAATCAAAGTTATTATCACAAAAGAACTAATGTTGTCTTATAAGAGATAATCCTCTATAAATTCAGTCGATTACAAACTACGGTATAATATTATATATGGAACAATATGAAGATATCTATTTTGACACAACTAAATCTAGGTCAGAAAATACCATACACCCAATAAAAATAATAAATTTCTTCAACAGTATTATTATTATTATTACTATATGTAACACATGATACGTAAAAAGATGAAGGTAAAGGTGAGGAAGTCTCTCTCAAAAAGAGGAAATGTAATGAAAAAAATAACAATATTGAGCCACTGTTATGACATAAAGTCATTGACAAAAGTTATTCAGATGATAGATAATCGTTACTATGATTTTAGAAGATGTTAAAAAAATATATCAGGGAATATTAGACATTCAAAACTCTGACTTAGGTCTTGGTTTAACAACTAATTTTACAAAGTCTTGATTGTAATACTTATTGACCTTATTTTCTAGACGAAGACAAAACAAAATTGGGGTATTAGATAAGTAGAAAAAATAGTTTCATAATTTTTTTTTCTTTTTCTATTACTGCTTTTTAATACCCATATTTTTTTACCACTTCTAATGTTTCGTTATTTATGATATAACTAAGGAATTAATACTGACAATATACTTATTATTAATGGTCAAAGACTGTTATCATCATACATGAAGGGCCTTTAATAAGAAATACAAATGAGTACTAAACATCTCCATCTATATACACATAAAAGAATAATCCACTATTCCAAATGAAATCAATACAAAGATGGAATGAGCATGTCGATCAAGTCATTTATTATGCTATTTGGTCCTTTAGAGTTGTAACTTTTAAAACTTTTGGCTTTAGTATTCTCAACCTCTCAACATTTTGGGTTTTGTTTTTATAGTATCATGTCTAATCTTGATTTCGATTCCCTCCAAAGTCTCTAATAATGTGATTTACATACATAGAACAGTTCTTTGCCGTAAGTCAAGTAATATTTTGAATATTAAAACATTTTTACGAAGTGACCCACCCACCCAACTGATGACAACAGATATCTCCTCTAAGAAAGAAGCAAAATATCTATAAAGTGCAATGATTTTTTTTCTTCTAGTGTACTAAAAGTAAGGAGAAAAAGGAGTAGACATTCTATAATGTATGTAGCACCAACAACCATAGAATATAAAAGAGTTTTATCTCCCCCCCCCCCCCTCCTAATCACGATAAAAAATCTTTTTTGTAATTCACATTTATATATTATACCTATGTATGAATGTATATAAATATATATCTCCTTATCTTCAGTCTCGCCTGGACACACAATGGTTAAGTTGCCATTTGAATGGCGATAGAAATTGTTTTAGGTACCATTTTATATATATATATATATCTCTATATATATACAATATACATATATATCCATGGTTGTTTGATTATATATATATATATATATATATGTAAATATGCTCTTTGAAGGACTTAATTTTCAAGTTATTTCCTCCCCTCCTTCCCTTTAGAGGGCGGAAATTAAAAGGAATTAAGATTTTGTTAGATTTGTATTTTATTTTTTTTGGTTAGCATTATTTATATAGATATTCTTTTTATGTAGAAAATATAAATAAAACAAAGACCCATTCGTAAAATCCTCTTTTCATATGTAACTTTCCTCACCATTAAGAATATTTGGAACGTATTTACTTCTTCTGTACTTTTTAATATACTACTTACATATACACGCAGGTAATTTATTGCTTATAAACTCTGGTATAGTCCTAATATATATATATATATATATATATATATATATATATATATATATATATATATATATATACGATTAAATAGGTTGGTAGATATCTATTATAATAGTCACAACATATCCGGATTGTACCTTTGTAGTCAATGTGTGCACTTTTGCAAACAAACTTTAAAAGCATCTCTTTAAAGTTAAAGTTAAAAATAAAATAAAATAATGAAATAGAGAAAAATAAGATGAAACTTTTAAAATGCCATAGCCAAAGTGTTTCTCATCAACAAATTAATTGGTAGAAGATATTTTTCTAACCCATTAAATTCTGTGAGTGTAATATTTTATGCATATTTGACTTATTATGCAACTTATTTTTTAGTTGTTGCGAAATAAAGTCAACAGTATGTTGGATAAACATAAATATGTACATATGTATAATAAATACAGTTATATAAGAAATATCCTGGAATTTTTTTTTAAAATATGTATTTAAAAATTCATTATTCAAAGTAATTTTAACTTTTTGATGTCTTTGTATGTAAGATACAAAAAATTTGAAGTTATTCAACCACTAACAAAAAAAAAATTTGGTTGCACAATGTTTAAAATGCATATTTGAAGACTTCATAAGCTACTGCCTGTCTGCTATGTTAATACATGCCAAAATACCATTATCCTTTGAGGTTATGTCAATATTTTGACAATCAAGAGAATTTGAATTTTTTCTTTCTTTTCTTTTCTCTACCTATGGTGGATATGTATATAAAAAATGAATTTAATGAATGGCTTTGTTAATAATAACTTAATATAAATCACATATGTAGATAGAAGAAGCAAGGATTGACGTGTCAAAAAGTCATAATTGTTATTAGTCCCCAGAGAGAGAGAGAGAGAGAGATTCACTACAAACATATATATTTTTATATATGTCTGCATATAGGTAGAAAAGTTTGATAATACTTTACACCTCGACACGCAATCATGTAAAAAAAAATTAAAATTATACAATAGAGTTTTTTGCTTATATCTCTCTGATGAGTAGGGTCTTTTATTAAAAAAAAAACAAAAAAAACTTTAGGACGTGAATGAACTTTTTTTTCGTTGATTATCTGCCTGGACAGCAATACTGCAGTTAGATATATGTACGTATGTGTATTTATTAACTTTATTATCAGTATAATTCCGTGCTGTACATATACAAGCTCTCTTTCTCTTCAGCTCAATAATAATAAAAAATTATAATTACATCATTGTATTTATAGAGAAAAAGAGAGAACATACTCAAAAAAATTTGCCTCTCTTTTATTATTTGATTACCTTATATAGATAATATAAGAAAGGAGAAGAGAAAAAAAAATTCACTACTTTTGTTAGATTTATTTATTTTGATTTACCTTCATCCCACTTCTTCATATATTCTTGATCATTTATGTCATCATTATTACACATAGAGTCAATTATGACACTCATTCAAAGGCTCTTATCCTTTTTTCTTTTACCCTTACCAACCCCCCCCCCCCCCCCCCCCTCCGACCAACAAACAAAACAAAACCTTTGTTATTTGTTAATAATTGACAAAAAAAAAAATGAAGAAGATCCCTTTTGACTAAATAATTCTGATAGCAATACAATAACAAAACTGTACTATAGAAATCCAAGAAAGTGATAATAAAATAGCTTCATCTTATTATTCTGAACATTTTTTTATGACTCAAAAGCTTAGATTATTGTCACCAGTTGACTTTATATTTTCTTCTAGTAGATTTTTTTAAAATATACAATTAAAACCAAAAGTAGAACATGATGAATTTCGTTTGCTCGTAAAAAAGCCAAATGTTATTGAAAATATTGAAATAAAAAGAAACAATGCAATAAAGTAAGTCAGTTTCCCTTTGAGGAATCAATAATTGTACATTCAAACCTTTATCTACATAGAATCCTAAATTTCATTCCAAAATCCGTTCACAACATGCACACAAAAGATACTCGGATACTGGGTTACACCTTGCCATTGTTCACCCTTCAAATCGCTTAGCGTATGTAGGTGAATCATTTTAAATAGAAGAGAGATTTCAAAAAATGACTGGCTCGTGTTAACTAGCTCAGTATCTACTAATGCTTATACAATTAAGGCAATTATAATCTAAGATCAATAAGTTCAGTGAAATGTCATGGCTCTCTACTGTTCTGTAAATATATTTTGCTAATTGCAAAAATATATACACAAAGTAAAGGAAAATATCAAAACAATTGATTTATGTAAAAAAAAACCATTTTAATATAATTTTTGGTTATTTTAAAACATAATCGACTAAATCCCAGTAGTTCGAGTTATCCGACCTTTACTGCACTTGGTAACAATTTCCCCTTCATTCCCTGTTGGAATAAATAAAATACATTCCTTTTAGTTTATTGAAAAAATGATTAGACTCATCCATGTACATACTTTTTCATTTAGTTCATGATGAATATTTAAAGATTATAAATAAAAGAAATATATATACCTTAGTGTATCTTGTTTGAAGCAAGTAAAACAGAGTGATGAATGAAGATTGAATTTGAAGATTAATAATTTCCCCCCTCTTTTTTTTAATTCCCTTCTATTTAAAAGGTAAAACTTCTATTCTGACTATTTAAGAATTCTATAATGGTTTTTATATTATTTATTATTTGAATAACTTAAAAATTAAGACTTGATTAAAGTAATTAATCTTTTCTAAATGAATGTACTTACATAATCCCTCAATCATTAATTTATATAACTTATCATTATCAGATATTTTCAAATATTAGTTAGATTTTCTATTTAATAGCTTACAAATATCGACTTTTTTGGAGAGCTATAAGGGGTTTTTATTATTTCAAAGAAGGAAAATGAAGCAATAAAAATAGGTGTTTTTTTGTGTGTGTGTTGTTATGTTATTTATGGTATTTTCTGTAACTCGTAGTTAAATAACATACTACAAAATTTTCAGCAGTTTTGTGCACAAGTTTTCTAATATATACAGGAGAAGTTCAAGATATCTTTGAGCTAAATTTATCCTCATTATACGTTCATGTACATATATAGGTACATGTTATAAGTATGTTTCCTTTAAGATAAAACATTCATTTTGCTCTTTTTAGGTTACTATGAGTAGGATAGTAAGGGCTGAATAGGGAATTAGAAAAAAAATTTAACGTGAAAAAATATATTGTATCGTCTACCATTAACTGTATTCTCTTTATTTTCAAGTAAGTAAAACTGCATACTATTCGTAAAATCTTCTTTTTATATTCTTATTGATATACTTATGATTCAGTGCCTATGTACCTATATCATTTTATTTTTAATTAATAAAAAAGAATAATTATTTTCTATACTAGTTCTCATTTTCAATAGATAACTTACTTTAAAAGAATTAGTTTTTTAGAAAGGAAACATCAATTGATAGGTTAGATTGTTGATAATATATAAAAATACTTAATTTAATTTTAATGGTAAACATTATTTAATAATAATCATTGTTAACAATTGTTTTAATGAAATCTGGAGTTTTCCTCATAATACCTTAACTGTTCTTTTTTCAAGGTTGCAACTCCAAAAAGTAGTAAAAAGTATTACTTGCTTTTTGAATTAGCATTGCTGTTAATTATTTTTGATACTAAATAATAGAATAAAACAATTCATCACAATTAATTTGCTTAAAAAAATATTTCCCAAATACTTTTTTTCATCAATAGGAAATTGTGTTCAGACTAAAGTGAGTACACTAAACTCTCCTGTATAGTGTTTATTAAAATCATTCAACTTTTATTGAATATGACGTCAATATTTTTGGAATAAATACAGTTACAATGTACTGGATGTGATGTTGGGAGACCTTTTTTCCAAAAGGAGAAAGAAAAAAGGCCCCGACATTATTATATGGTAGTTAGCCAACGCTGCCCTTCGTCTCAACTATAGGACTTTCATTTATTTAATAGTAAGGATAATAACAAATCATCAACATTTAATTCTAGTTCAACGAATTAAAGTACAGAGTGTTTTTATTTCAGCTGATATGGTGTCAAATTTTATATAAGGAAGAGGAAGTTTTTATTACTTTGCTATCTTATTTCAAAGCAGCTGATATTGAATCTCTTTGAGAATACCACAACGACAACGAAGTACATACAAGTTCATTTCTCATACAAACTGTATGTGTAACATGGCATTTTTTTCATTGTAAAGGTAATTTTAAATCATTTGTAATGTCAAAACTTGTCTACTTAATAACTGAATTAGTTTTTTAGAAAGGAAACATCAATTGATAGGTCAGATTGTTGATAATATATAAAAATACTTAATTTAATTTTAATGGTAAACATTATTGAATAATAATCATTGTTAATAATTGTTTTAATGAAATCTGGAGTTTTCCTCATAATACCTTAACTGTTCTAATTATTTTTACGAAAATAAAATAAAAATGATTACAACTTAAAAGGAATAACAAATTCATATAATAACTTTCCAATTGACCCCATTTTGGACTGATCCTCGCCAACTGGTAAGGTCACTATTTTGTCTTTACATAACTGTAAATATATGGCCACCATAAGCTTGATTTTTGAGTTTTTCATTTCTTTTTTGAAGGTCGTGGCTTGTGATGGACGAAAAAGTTCGACGTGTAACGTTTTGACTTGCACCCACTTATTTATATATCATCCTTTACCCCCCCCCCCCTCCTCCCCCCAATCCTTTGGTAATATGAAAGATAATTTTTCCTCGTTTTTTTTTTTTTTTTTTTTTAAAATAAAGGAAATATTATGAAGATAATTTGTAATCCCTGCTTAAACAGTTTGAAAATCACTAACTTAGTATTAAATTTTACATTGTAATTATTATTACTACAACTTAATTACCTCATCATAGGCATCCAAAGATTTAGATCCAAGCCACCACGTGAGAGTGGGAGGTGGGTATCCACCCAGAGCTTGACAAATAACTTCAATTTCTTTTTCGGCTGATATGAATGTAGGCTTAGCAAGTATTTTTACGGAGACTGGCTTAACTGAGTAAATAATAAGAAAAATAATACGTTCATTCATTATTTCTAATAATAACATCTAAATCCTATTTATTAATATATTATTGGAAAATATGTAAGGCCTGTTCTAGAAAATTAAAGGTAAAATAGAGTAGAAAGATTTATTATACTGGAAAAAATCCCTCTTTTTCTTTATAAATTATAACTCAATGATATGACCAAATAAAATAAAGTAAAAAGAATTAAAATTTTACAAATAAGAGATTGAAAGTATTTATAATGTAATATGGAATTGTTTAGGGTAAAAGGGTAAGAAAATAAAACTTTGAAGCTTGTACTTAAACAAAAAAGTATATTAATAACGTGTTTTTGTAATTAAAAGTAAAAGTGAGTTAAAATTCAACAAAAAAGTGGTATGATGTGTACATTTAAATATCTGCTTATCCTTCAACTACTCAATCGTACTGAAATTTAGGATACTTCCTAATTTTCCTCTAGACTAACCATTTTTTTTCAAACAAAATACCAAAGTATTTATTATACTTACGATTTAAAGACACTTTAATAGCTCTTGAAACAGGAAGTGTTCGATTAGTATTTGAGGCTTGGCACACATACTGTGTGTTGAGGTCTTGACGTGAAAGATCCTTGTATATCATGCGATTAACATAGACTCCTGCACGAATGGTTTCGTCAGATGAGTCATAAATTGTTCCACCCTTCCACCATGTGACATGCGGTGCCGGAACGCCTATCATATTTAAAACAATGATTAAGCATCATTTATGTATAGTTGAGATCTCAAAGAAATTGGCTCATTTTTTATATATAATATTAAAATCAACTCTGAATAAACCTATCAAAATAGCCATACAAAAGCCACTCTGGCATTTAGGTCACCTAGTCTTTTAATAGCTGCCTATTATCAAATTGTCCATATCAGATATACTACATCTATAAAAGATCACTATAGTTTATTTTCGTTTGTAGATAGGTAAATGTTTATGTTTAAAGAACACATGTTATAAAATTTATTGCACATTTCATAAAAACAGAAAACCCAGATATAGGATGTTTTGATATTTGGAAAGGTGTTGCTGCTTGACTTCAAAGGATACACCTATAAAGCTAGTCCTATCTTTATATTTTTATTTTTGCTAGTCAATTAAGATGAATGAGTTTCATAGTACTCATTGTACATTTTTTTGTTTATATAAAGGTAAATGTTTTGACATTCTTTTGCTATAAATTTATCTGATAATTAATTTTGTTGTTTTGTTCAAACAATAATAATAATAATAATAATATGAAGAAAATACAGACAAAGAAAAATCCTGTTAAAATGTCTGACTCAAACAATAAATTTGTAATTTATAGTTTAAGTTATCTAAATTAACCTTTAAAAAGTGCTGTAGTTAAAAAAATAAGACAAATTAAATTTTGTATATCTGTTGCTAACATATATATATATATATATATATATATATATGTATGACACAGTTTTCAAAATAATGGAATATACTTAGAATATATGTTTGTAAAATTATCTTTTTTTATATAAATAGCAACATTGTGTTTTTTTAAATGAAACAACACAGTTTGTATAAGTAAAATGTTTCAATTTTTTCATCAATCATTGTAACTTGATTAGAAAGAAAGTTTGCTCTAATAATTTCGATAAAAAAATTGTTTTTCTATGCCGTTACTCATTCCAATAAGGGGAAAAATATCATTGAAATGTTATTTTGATGGTGAGCAAGTAGGAGTAGGGATACACTGTATGTAAATAAAATCGTTAAAGGATGTAAATAAATACCTTTTACTTAAAATTAAGCTCAATTGACTTCTTATTATGTTTCCTGACGTACCTTGGAAAGCAATTCCTTATGTATAACTATTTTATCTCAGTTCCAGTGATGTTTTATTATTATTTTTTTAAACTGGTCATTGCTTAACCTTGTACTCATTACTTTATTCAATAACTTTCTATTTCTTAAAATCAATTGGTAATGAGTTCATTAAAAAAAATGAGAGTAATAGTAAAATACTTTTTCATTTGCAAAACTTATTTAACTGGAGTTTTTATGAGTCTTTTCCTTTTTTCATATTTGAAAGGTTGAAACGTGAAGTTATGCATAAATAAACATGACCTGAGAAAGCTACTATTGCTCTAATTTGCACATTAATGATCATAATAAGTATATATGGGTATGTAAATACATAAAAATATTTAATATTTACACACAGGCATTACCATCTTATTTTTTTGCAAGAAGAACCAAATACATAGTACCAAATATGAAGAATAGAAGTAATGGCTCGCATCTACCTATTTAAACATCGTTGTACCTTTGTAGTCTAGGAACATTAAATCCTTTCCTTTTTTTAAAAATGCATTCATTATCTTATGAGAAGAACAGCCAATTGCTTATATAAGGAAAACTATGATAAAATTAAAAAAGAACTTTGAAGATCAAAATATTGTGAGTCCTGGAGATAATATACTTATAAATATTTTCAAAAAAATATGACGTAGTTTTAAAATAGCTGAAAACAAATAGTTTAAAAAACCAATGTTTCTCAATGAACCAATCGAAAATGTAAATAATCTTTAATTGTCATCTCTTGTACAATAATGAAGAACTATCTCAATTAGAGACAAAAACATTAAAAAAAAAATGACGACATTTACTATTTAAAGTTAATCTAAATACTTTTTGAAATTATTTCATACCCTTTGACGTAAAAATTCTATATCAGAGTGCAATTAACAAGTCGGTCTAATCTATCAACAAAGCACTGAACATTTGCTTGGCGTGAAGGACGATACATGGCTCATTACATAATAACTATGGGTAGGTATGCAACTTTTGTAAAGCGCGAAGGGTGGGCAGGGGCAGCAATACATATGGTACTATATACAGAATATCCTTTCTAAATATTAACTCCCTGTAATGATTTAGGATGAAGAAGGGGGGAGAACCTTTAACATTGTATTATGTATTTTTGAAAAAAAATTTACATTATATTGAGGTAGGAGTTTTTGAATTATTTTTTTTAGAGAGTGATGATTCCTCCTCAACGATCTAATACAATGAACGTAATTTCAAAAAACAAAAACAAACGGATCAATCCTTTTTCCTTTTCTAGTTATAAAATTGTGATTTTTCTCTGCAAAAGTCGCATCTTTAACCATGAGGAAATGTGGGTATCAATACGAGAGTAGGCGATAACTCCTGCTATAGACAAATACATCAAGAAATGAAGAAATAGTCTATACCGTTTAAAAAAAATAATTAATAAATAAATAAATGAATTTAATAGAATCAATGCCTAATAGAACAATAATATATAAATACCTCCGTGGACCTCACAATCCAATATAAGATCATCACCAATTTCATGTGGTCCAACTTCATAGCCTAGAATTTGATTTCCATCCCCATCACGTATGATTGGCTCTTCTGGTGGAACTAAAATATTAAAGAAGTTTGGAAATGTAAACTTGAAAAACTGAGTTGTTGACATTATAATAAAGAAAAGAAAGAATCTTCAAAAAGTTTTTTTTTTGCCTTAAACTTTTGCTCCAACATTTCCAACATATATCAAAACTCAAAGAATGTCATTACCAATGAGTAAGTTAGGTACAAAAAAGAGAGAAAGTGTCCATTTTATATATAGCTGTGAGTTTATTTCCTCACTAAATGACTCCATTCTAAAATATGTAATTCTTTTTATCAAATAATTAATTATACATTGAGTTGCATATGGAAATAATTGCATAAATTATGGGAATGCATAAATATGCATACACAATTAGGATTAAACAATTTAAACTATTATACCTGAAAGGGGTATGAATTAAAGTTAATTGATTTCAACTAGAGTTCTTATGTAGGGCTTAACAGTCGCTAGATACACTTTGTCAAACTTACATATTACGAAATATGTTGATATAAGTGAAATATTTTCGGTCTATTACGTTTCTTTACTATGCAAACATTAATTTCTGGCTTATTCGAATAAATTATTAGACCAATCTCACGAAATTATTTATTAGTTAATGACGTCAGAATGGGGAAAATGTTTTTAAGTCTATCTAAAAATTATAAAGATTAGATAATTTTTCTTGTTGTAAATGTATGTTTAACCGACATAAATAGGATTATTTAGTTTGAATAAGCAATAAACTAAATTGTGTGTGTATGGGGGAGGGGGGGGGGGATCTGCAGTAAATTAAAAATACATATATGTACATACTTATATAAACATCATTTTATTAGAGTTATTTTGACAAATTGTAAAATCCTATATCTGCATTAGTTTCAATTTAATATAAATAAACTTTTGATCAAAAATATACCAATAATATATTTACTATTGTAAGTTGTCATAACTATAAATATTAGGTACCGAAATGACAAATGTTTGGAATTTGTTATTACAATTAAATGTTTTAAAAAAAAAAGATCCTGCATGGACGTGTTTTGATTTGAATATCCGTAAAATATCAAGAAACTGAAATTTTGCGGTTCTTTCCTTAAAAATATGTTTATTAAACTCAAGAAAAGAGTACCGTAAGGATCTATTTATACCTTGTTTAAATAATGTTGAAAACATAGTATACATAATAACTTTGTTGCAAATTTTGATTTAGTATAAAAGGTATACATCCTGATAATGAAAGGAAATTATATGTGCGTTATATGTACACGACACATAAAGATATAAATTATTTATTTGGGGCTTGTTTAACCAAATTAATTACCAAATTAATGGTAATATTAAAGTTGAAAGATATACTTCTAATATACAATGTCTCATTTGATAAAAATCTTGTATCTTGGTTCAACTCTATAATTTTAAATGAAAAACAACAAAAGTTCATGTTTTTCGATAGTTTACAGTCCATAAAGGGTCTTTCTTTGGACATTTATTGACTATTTTCATGTTTAAATGACTAAAATGCAAAATATATTTTGACTTCAAATTTCAAACATGTATCATTTTGGTACACACAAAGGACTTATTTGATCCAAATGTTGATATTAATCTTGTAAATAATTTTTTTTCATACATATAAGTAATATACATGTATGAAATAATTTTTACATCAAAGTTACTTTCTATCCATAACGACTCAATTTAAGTTTGATGCAGAGTGTTGCTGGTAAAAGGTAGTATGATGAATATTTAAAATAACTAATTTTGTAATACTTTTAAGAATGAAAATATGAATATGTAAGTACATACAAGGTACGTAAGTATCTTTTTAATTCAATTATATCCTTTAAAGCCCATGTCTACTTATTATAAATTAAATGCACAAAAATATGCAATAAACTTAATAATAAGCATATGTATAAATTTGGAATTATAAACATAATTAATTTTTTTTTTACTCTAATATTTCCTCGTCGATTGCATTAAAGGAGTAAATAAATACATTTATTATGCATACTTAGGCTTTGGTCCTTATGTTAATTATTTGAATTAACCTATTTGATTAGTAATTTGCAACTTAACGAAGTTTTTGTGGTAAGTAAGCCATTACAATCTTTCCATTTTCATTTAAGTAGTAATTACTATATTTAAGATATACCGAAAACACACATATATTAAATAGGAACTTTTCTTATTTCCAATGAAAAGCAATAATAATAATAATAATAATGTAAAAAGAAGCCATTTTTACTTCTTTCTCTCTCATAGTGAGGTACTTATAATGAAAGAAAATATATCTGCATACCTCTACAAGAATTTACTCAATTACCCACTTAATTACCTACTTAAGTACTTCAATATCTACGCATTAAATAAATAACTGTTCATTGCACATATACTTATATTACGCAACTCACCCGTATTGCATCATTATTATTTCATCATATTATTATTTGAGAAATATGTTTCTCAACATGCATTTCAACAAACAGTTTTAGTGTGTCTTACCAATGATGGAGAGATTCAATTTCACATTCTTGGTGGGTGAGTTTCGATAGTCTACTCGACACTTATATATACCAGAGTCCTCCAGGATGATTTTTTCAATGATGAGACTATTTGGATATATGTTACTCTTGAAAGAGGAGCGTTGTCCTAGTGAAGATGAGTCTGACCAGTAGGAGGCCTGGCTCAAAGGCTTTCCACGGACATCCAAACTATACATAAAAAATATGGATTTTTGATTTATTAAAAAAATATGTTATTTAACACTATGTTTTGAACTCTAGGACCAACCGATTTTTTTGGTGGTTGACATCTATTATTTAGGGGGAAAAAAACTTCAAATTAACCGTTGAAAACCCATCAAAAAATGCTTATTCAAAAGCCAGACCTACTTGACAACAGTATAATTTTCCTCATCTTCATTGCAGATTAGACAAAAAATATGAGACATCTTATAACTTTTTTCTTGATAATTTTTTAAATTGTGAATACATCATAAAGATATTTTATTTTATCTATAACTGATGTGGGTGGACCTTGAATTTTACTGAAGTTATCAGGTTTTTGACGATCAATAGTCGAAAAAAAATTAAAAGATGAATTAAATAATAAATGATAAAAGGAGCTGAACTTGCAAAAATAGCCGTTTGGTCACCCCAAGGTTTTCAATGATCAAGTAATTAAAAAACTTTTGATCTCTTATTTTAATTTTGTTATTTTAATTAATTTTTTAAATTATGATAACATTTGGCTAATTTCCAAATTATTATCAAATTATTCATAATTGCCCACATATATATATATATACCCGCAAAAGTTTAGTTTTAAACCATGGACAAAACCGAATCATTTGCGATTTCTTGAAATTCAACAGCTACAATGATGTTCATAAATGATTCATACAGTTACATTTTAATTGATATACATATAAATTTACATACCTATACATGGGCTTTGTATTGTCATCTTTGAACCATAAAACAAGATATACATCGTCATGGGAATCTCTAGGAAGGATATCACACGGAAGTTGAGCACTTCGTCCAAGAATGGCCTCAACTTGCTCAATAGGAACTGGAAAATAAAGTTAAATATTGTTATTTTCATGTAAAAAACAAAAACAAGACACCTTTTAAAATAATTGCCGAAAAGCCTTCATCATCATAAATATAAACATTGCCTATTTTTAATTTAATTTTTCTATATTTCTATAAGTAAGTAAATACATAACAAAAGATAAAGTTCAATAATCAAAATTTGAGATAATCCACTTGTGTATATAATACTCTTTCAACTTTTGATACAGTTACATCCATGTCTTTAATCAAACTAAATTCTTTTTTAAAATGCCACAAAGAAGTTCACTCAATATAAACAGATTTCAAATTCTAAAAAAAGGGTCCATACAGTATTTGAGCCTCATAGTAAAAGTTACCCATCTGAATTAATATTTGGAAATTAAATCAATAGGAATCTGTAAAAATATGTAAATAAATGGTAGTACGTGAATAATTTTATATAACTTTTCTCATCAAAACATAGGTATATTTATTCATATATATATCTCTCCAAGGTTAGTTATAATAAAGTTAGGTAATATCCTTCGTCACTTGATATTAAGGGTCTCATTTTGTATATGTATGTAGTTATATGGAATTAGGTCCTTTTTAATCATAAAATACCAATAAGTAATAGCATTTCCCTTCCCACATTTTTCAACCATCATAAAGAGCACGTTAAAATAGAATTTTTTGGTATATCAGCTTATTAATAAAATTGTAAAGATATCAAAGAGAGAGGGGATAAAAAAAAATGTGTGGGTAGTTGTTGCCCCTCAAAAATCAACAAATGATGTTAACAGCCAAATTTTATTCAAGGTGAATTTTTTTTTCTTACTTTTATGAGATTAGAGCAGAAAGAAAGGTCTTTTGCTCTTGTTTTTGTTGTCATCATTTTGTTTTAGAGGGGGAGTAAAGAGTTAAAAACCCTTTTAACTTTTCCAGCGACTACATACATATATACATATAGTTCAATTCTATAATATATTTTCGTACAAAATATCCATATTAAAAGATTATATGTACATACATATATACCTATATATATATAAATATATATATATATGGTTTGTATATAAATGTAGTTTAGTCCAAGTAAAAAAATAAAAAATGGGAGTACATTTAGGAGTAATAGCTGTAAGTATGTACATTTAACATGAACAAGACCATAAATTGGGTTCTCTACTTTAACTATATTTTGAGTTCCTGTCATAGACAAGACGCAAAATATTTCAATAAATTACAATCATGACTTGAGCAAGGATATTAATCTTGAGAGAAGTACAAAAAATACTTATATATACATAAACACATACATATATTATGTATATATAAAACCTTCTATAAGAAGAAGAAATAAATTACAATTTAAATGCAGATAGTTCTTTCGTTTTCTCTCTCTTTCTATCTCTATGGTAGATATACAACAGCATAGATATTCTATTATTTGTTCTATGAATGTTTTAGATAAAGAAACGCACAAAGCCCCTCGGTATTTTATTTATTTTTGTTGTTGTTGTTGTTGCAACAGTCATTTCCAAATATATATATATATATCTTAAATTCAATGACAAATTGCTTCATACAAGTAAATACCAAGCAGGGTTCTATTTCTTTCTTCGCTCTTATTTATGTAAATAATACATAAGTACATATTTTTGATTATTTATTTTGAACTTGAAGGAGAGAGAGAGAGAGAGAGAAGTAATGTTTGTTGAAAATTCAATAAAAAACATTTATGGCCTCTTTAAATGCTTTATATAATATATGATTACTCTTGAAATGCGGAAAAGGCAATAGAGACATTCATTATATTATAAATGCTACACATGATTAATGTAAAAGATTTTTTTTTCTTGCATTGTGTATCACATAATGAATTTATGTATACGGTTAATTTATTTAGCAATGAAGACCCTAAATTAAGAAGCAGTGAGACAGGGGCATTAATATATATATTATTATATTTAATATGACATTTTTAATTATATAACTTCACTTTGGGTAGCTGGCTATAATAGTAATAAATATTATAGATAAATTTATGTATATATTCACTAGTGCTGTGATTCGATTAGGAAAGTCTGGACCGGTTGTGATTGTTTATATATATATATATATATATATATATATATATATATATATATATATATATATATATATATATATATATATATATATATATATATAAACCGGTTTTAATAACAAAATCGGTCTAGATTAGTCTTAAATATATATATTTAAAAAAACCATTATTGATCGGTTTTCATCTAAAATAAATCTCATCCGACATTTATATAAATTCTATTGTGGTTTCAAATGAGTAAGCATGCTCTTCTCCTAAACGAGTTCCTGGACAAACTTCTATAGCAGTTTTCTTAAGTAGAAAGAATAAAAGCAACAGCAGTATAAATACTACTTGATTAATGGCTATGGCCGTCCACTTAAATTTGATCAATATTTCAGTAGGATCAAAGTTGAACTTTGACAGTAAGTACTTGACAAATTGTTATCAATTTAAAGTAAAAATTAAAGTGCCAGTTCATTTAAGTTAGAAAAATACAGTTTTGATATAAATTGCTATATTTATTTTAAATACAAAAAAAAAATGCTTTTCACCCATAAGAAATCCAGAAAGGTACTGTTTTGATCCACATTCCATAGAACCCACAAATTGCCTGCTTCTATAAATGGGTATGATATAAAAAGGGTTTTTTCTTCTGTGCCAGTAGGTTTTAATATCTAACTTCATATTTAGCTGCGTCTTGTAGGAAATATCATAAAACGTCATAATAAGTTTAACAGGAACTCGTAACGATATAAGACTAATAAAATGTTCAGTTCACTATTAAATTAAGTAATATTCAATGTTTTAAAACGATTAAATGTCAATCAAGGGTCGTAGATCGATTATCCTAAAAGGAATTGCTTATGACTGAACCAGGAGAAAAATGGTTTTCAGAGCGAGTCTTAACACTATATACATATTATAACATATTTATAGTAAGTAACTAACTATACTTCTTGTAAAAGATGTATTGGAACATTTGAAAACAACTTAGTGGCTACTGATTTAAAACTCCAACTCTTGAACGTATGTACACAGAGATGTACATACAAATATTTGAACCCAGTTAAAGAAAAGTAAATCATTAAAGCATGTATTTTGGCCACTAAGCTGTAACTTCCTTCAATTGTAGAGTTATGTGAAAAAATATTGAGAAAAAATAAAGCAAAGTTCCTTTAAAGTCTTTTTTCCCAGATTTTTTTGCTCTTGTTTCCCATTTATTCTCGTCTGACATATGTATGTAGGTATATGATCTACCTACCTATGAAAAACTTTGTAAATACATATATGATTTATTCATTTTTTATATATACCTACAGAGTATCTATATAGATATAAATTGTTAAGATATTAAAATTGAAATTATGAAGTTTTCATTTCCCTAGTGATTAATATTTAATTTAAAGTGAATAAATTAGAGAGAAAATTAAGCTAGGAATATTGACTATTTCGTGCTTAATATTTTTGCATTTTATTGTCTTTTATGCCTTACTGAGAAGAAAAAAAATATAATGTACGAACATACAACACGTATAAGTATAAATTTTTAATGCCTTGTTTTGACAAAAATTAATACAAATTATACTTTTCCACAGTTTGTTTTGACAAATTTACAAAACTTCTTCATTAGCTAATGTTTTTTCTCTTAACAAAAGTAAGGGCCTACATTAAGAAACAAGACAAATATCTAAATGGACACACACGTACAATTATTTTTTTGGTTAATTACATAAGTGGCATATATTTTTTGAGAAAAATAACTAAAATTTTGAAGGATTAAGTAGATACTTCATAATATTTCTTGTAGATACTATTTTTTTAATCAAGACACCGTTAAATACATATATTTAATAAATAAAAAATTCAGTAAAATAATCAAGTTTTAAAAAACTATTATTTTACATTCAGATACAATATATGTAAATACCTGTTCTATACATTTCTAAATAACCCTTAAGTCATCAAAATTTCCATTGTATTGAAAATTATTCATTAGCAACAAACTATTTTTGACATTTTAGCTAAATTTGAGTATATTTTGATTAATAAATATAATAATTTCATTACCTACTATATATTCTTTTTTAGCATGGTTTGATTAGAAAATATTTTTTTCTAATAGATAACCAAATAAAAAATGCAAAATATCAAGAAAAAAAAATGTCTTGAACCAAACTAGTAAGCAAAATTAAAAGCTTATTTCTAAGAAAATAATTGTCTTTTGGTAATAGTCAAAAAAGCTTTTACTCTGACTTTATAAATTAATAGAACTGGGTTAGAAAAGAATTTAGAATATATATATATATAATAGATAGTGCACAAATTTAACTGCTATAAATTTAAAAAAAAAACCGTAATGAATGCATCAAATGTATCAAAAAAAAATTCAATTTTTGTTCTTTATATTATGCTAAGAAATCTTCTAATTGAAGAAAAGTATTTATTAAAAAAACTAAATAACAAACTATAATGCATTAAGTTTATGAATTATATGTTGTCTCAAAAAGCATTTGGAGCATTTGTTCATAATTTAAATTATACGAAAAAGTAATGAGTGAATATTTTTTGCAAAAGTATTTTTAATAACTTTTGAAAATGTGTAATGACAGTTTTAATATGTACACCATGAGATATATTTCAATTTGAAATAATGGCAAATCTTTTATTGATATAGAAATGTAGTATTATATATATTTCTATAGATGCCAAAAAATATCAATAAACTGTTTATCCCTCCATAGTAAAACCCACAAAATAAATTAGCTATAAATTATAGTACTTGCAATTTTCCCTTTATTCACAAATTAATAACTTATGTTTGTTCATTTTTTAAGGTAATATATTGTTTATATGTGTGTACATAAATATTATACATGTCACGACCAGATTAATCCATTATGAATTTCATATTAAAATGTGGCAGATCATTCAAGATTTTTGATTTATTAAATAATTATACTTGCGATTTCTACGAACTTGTCCCTCCCCAATTGTTTTTAACTAAAAAATTTTACCTCAAAATTCGAGAAATCTTTTTGTTATGTGTCTTTAAACAAAAAGCTTTACACTTTGAAAATTTTACACTCATTTTTCTTGAACTTTTAGTGTACAAAAACAAAACAAAAAAACATAATACTTTGATTTGCTCAAAAAGAAGTAGAGTTGTACGTCTACATACACAAATACCAACGTCATGATAGAAGTAATTTATAGGCTAGTAAAGCATATAGAGGTAAATTAAAATCTACATTCTACCATAATTAATTAAATTTCCTGTTAGTTGAATGGAAATATATGAAGGTATAATTAATTATACATTTGAATTCATTAACTAAGTTATTTTTTTCGACAAATAATTATTAACGTAAATAGAGTTGAATTTATGGATTCAATTGGAATGTAAACGACTGTTTAATCTCTCACCTTTATCTCAACTTTATTTCAATCTTTATTATGTGCATATATGCAGCAATGAAGTTATTTTTCTGTAGAATTTATCTAAAAAAGTGATATAAATGCATAGTTTGTATGGGGAATTCTTATTCTAACAGTTATTGTTTTTTAGGTCGTAAAGACCTTATCTTCAGTATCAATAATAATTAATGTTGAGAAATAATTGTCTTCAGAAAACTAACGGGAAAATTCCTTTGTATAAAATCTCTTCTAATAATTTTTTTTGTCTTTTGTACTATAGAGACCTTCCTTTTTAATTATGCACAAATAAAACTAAAGTAAAACTTTTCTGTCTATTTAAAAAAAAAGAAAAAAAGAATATTGAACGATATCTGATATTAAATTAACTTTTTTATAGATAGGCACAATACATATGCACCTATTAAAGAGTTAATGTATCGAATAGAAAAATAACTAAATGAAGTATACCTTTTAGGAAAAAAAAAATACTTTGCAAATCTCATTTACTCATATATGTACACATTTTATGTTGAAATATTGTTAATTTTAAAAAAACATGCAATATTTTTTTGTTTTTGTTTCTTCTTGTTTTTTATCTTGCTATTTTTTTGTTCACACACACACACACACTCAACATGAATGAAAAATGAGGCTTGATCATATGATAAATTATTTATTTCAAGTTCATTAACCTCCAACCTTGTTTAATTGACATCAAGGACAATAACAAGAAAAAAGAGGAAGAAAAGATTATAAAATTTGAGTCACTCTGTCGATGACAAATGAGTGTCAGTTGAATTGATAACTAATGACTGTTTTGGAATGTGTATATTTTTTTTTGCAAAAAAAGGAGGGAGGAAGGAGACCGACCCATAAATATTTAAAGGAAGTCAATATTTATTGCTTTGAAGAATGATTTATTGACCATAATTATAATTAGCAGATACTATAATTAGTAGAATATTCAATTAGAATTAAATTTAGGTATTCGCTTTAACACAAAATGTATTCATTCATAAATATATGTACGTATATTTATGCCTTTGAAACATTCTTTAGATTAAATTAGCATTAATACGTGTTAATTAATTCAATATAAAATAAAATACAATTTTAGAGTTTCTAAGGAATTGTGTGGCTCTAAGAGAGTATAAATTGGATTTTGTGTAAATAATATTAACTTTTTATCTTATATTTCAATGCTAATAAACTTTAACTTTCTACTTTTGACTCGAAGCAATATTTCTTTTGTTACGTAGGTATAGTAATTCATGGAATTACGAGTAGTTAGTTTGTGGGCATTTGTTGGTTTTAATTTTGGATAAAGAGTTTGACTTTCACCTTCAGTTAAAGAGAAAATTTAACCTCACTTTAGCCATTCTAAATGGACACATCAATATTAACTCAGTAGTATTTAGCTTGTAATTAAAAGGCACATAGATACTTGCTAAATTCAGATGGCTCAAAATTAACTGGTTCCCTCAGGACCAGTCAATTTGGTCAAGATATGAGTAACTTGAAATAAAAATAAATTTGTATTAATTTTTTTATACTTCCAAGTAGTACTTTCAATTATTAATTTTATACATTGAAAATTAATTCCAAAAAATTGGTAAGAATGATTTGTTTTAATACTTGTATTACAATTTACTTTTATGGGTTATTACAAAATATCTTATTTTCCCCGAAGAATCTATAAATTCCAGAAAAAAACAAAATCATTTTGAGCACCTGAAACAATGTTTTTTAGTTTAAATAAGGGGGACAAACATATAGTCAAATGTTGATATAACTTATTTGAGTTTTAAGTAATAATACGAGATAAATAAATACTTTAGATATCTGAACTTGTGTTATCCGACATCTACTGTATAATTATGGGTTCACAAGATTTTCTTTGACACAGATTATGTCCATAACATTAATTTTTTTATAAGCAATTACATTCACTAAACATTATTTGTTTTGTAGGTAAGGAGGTTGGCTCAATGTTTGACTAAATAACCTTTGTGAGGATATAATAAAAAAACTATTTACGAAATACAAACATGATTTTCTTACTTTATTTAATTCCTTCATTTAAAGGCATTTAAAAACTATGGATATTGCATATCCCTGCCTTTTAGTTTTTTATCAGCTATAGAAACATTAATTTGAATAGCCTTATAGTATATAAAACTGTAATAAATAAGTGACTTATATTATATGTGTAAATACACATAATGGACCATCTAATCAATAAGTAAATAAAGAATAATGACCATGTATTAAGTACAATTATGCGCCATTATATGAATTTTATAAAAGGATTTTATGTTTGGTACAATATGTGAATAAGAAAAGGACTACTTCTTTGAAGTAATTGAAAACTTGCAAACACCATTGTAAAATATCTTATTTCTTTCAATAACAAAGCTTCTCGAGAGAAAGAGAAAAAAAAATCAATCTATTTTTATATTATGTAAATAATAATTTTTAATTGAAAAAGTATCTAGAAATAAAAATTTCATTTGCACATATAAGCACTATTTTCTTATATTCTTTTTAGTTGACTCCAAAATGTTTTATAAACAGTAAATTATAACGTTTCATAAATATAAAAATTATTATGCTAAGTATTTAGCACTAAAAATATGTAGTACTAGCAGTCTACCATTTCTATATTCTATTTGGCAAAGTATAAAAAGAATTTTATTAATAGATATCTGTAAGACCATAATCCAATTATAAAGTTTTATTTAAAAGAAAACCAATAAAAATTATTTGCAGGGTTAAAGTGTTCAGTTTTAAGTAAATAAATATGTCTATTAAAATGTCCTGTAATGGAAAAGTTTGTTTTATTATTTCATATACCAAATCAGGGCTACCAATAGGCAAAAAATATCGGGAATCAAAGAGTCCCCCCCTCTCAAAATGCAATGGACACGGTTTTTCCAATTTTTGAATCAGTTACAAAAATTTTATTAAGTCAATAATTACAGAACAATAACTTCTGAGTTTAGATATGCCATTAAAATTAAAAATCGAATGACCAGTTTCTTGAGTAAAAACTGATGTATCTCGAGAAATAAATCAAAGATTCTCAAAAAATTTACAAAAAAAAGACAAACAAACTACAGTCTGGTATATTCATTGTAACTTTTTTGGTTTCGAGAACATTTCTCTTAGTTGCATTTTAGTCATCATCTTTCAGACATTTTAAAAAACGAAGAATTATATTTTAGCTGTTCACAAAAGGACGACGCGTATCTCAAAGTCTAATGAATATTTTGATGAGTAATTTGACACAAATGTCAGTGACAGTCGTGTCAACTAAAAAACAAAAGCATTTATCCCTATCAGAATCCCAAAAAGCTCAATTCAATAATCTCGGTACTTTTATTCATAGTTGTATACAAAATGTCTTCAAGAATTTAAGATGTAAAATAATTCAAATATAATACAGCTTATCCCCCTAATCTAAATACAAATGCTTTAAAAAGGAGACAATTGGATAAAAAGGTCATATTTATCATTGTATGAATCAAAATATTTATACATTGGACGCTTCTCAGACACCTTATATTTCTAAAGTCAATGTGGGCTAGGGTGTTTTTTTTCTATGTAGATTAAGCCTGTGCAACAATTTGGCCACTATCTCTAAATTAAAAATGATACAAGACATATAAAATTTCAGATTTTGAACAAAATAAAGACGTTTTTGCATCTTTTAAAGTCTATCATCATGTCAAAAATTATAACATGAGAGGTCTGAAATTTTGCATTTTAATACTAATTAGCAGAAAAAGTTATTGAGGAGTAAAAATAAGATGTAACTCCAAAATTGAGCACTCTAATAAGGGAGTGCCCAAACTTTTAACATGAAGAAAATTAATTTTCTATAAATAATTTTTGTGTTCTTATTTTTTTGAAGATATTTTACTGAAGTTAAGTGGGAAGTTCTCGACCAAAATTTGCCTAAATAAAAAATCTAAATATGTATCAAGGTAAAAAAAATATTTTCGAATTGAAGAGACAATTTATTTATATAATTATCTAAATGTAGAAGATTTCACTTGAATTATATTTATAAGCTTGTAGAAGCTTTTTAATGAGCCTCATAAGAGCATTTTCTGGGTTGTAGTTTGTCCAATCCTTTGCTAATAAAAACTTTTTTCGAATGATGTAAGATATTTAAGATCTTATTAATGGCCTCATTATAACATAAGTTATAATTATATCAGGCATAATCATCATTAAGTTAAAAGGGACTTGATTGAATACATTGATTGAATTTGAGTCCTAATAAGTATATCAAATTAAAATAAAAGGCTTTAAAGTCCTTATTGACACGGTGTATGTGTATTTTAAAATCAATATATTAATTTAACGATATAATTAATCATGAATAAGAAATTTAAATTCTAAATATTTATAAATTATTTTTTATTATTTTTTGTATTTTTATTCACTAAGTTGCTTTCATCAAATATACATGAATAAATATATAAATGATGTGTATGTACATATAGGTAGGTAGGATTGAACATACATGCATATTGATGTTCGATAAATATCGAAATGTAGATTATTAAAATAAATAAACCTCATTGGGATATTGAATTAAAGCTTTCTAATTTCTTAATTCACTTTTTCTTCTTTCTACTACATACATTTATGTGTGTAGTTATTTTATATTTCTAAATATCCATGTATGTATGTAAATACATTTCTGAGTAATCCAATCTAAGATTACAAAAAGCTCAAAAGAAGAGCAAACATTTAATTTATCTCAGTCATATTCTTTAACTCTCTCTCTCTTATTTACCAATTTATTGGATTAG
Source organism: Lepeophtheirus nordmannii (assembly GCA_963680855.1). Taxonomy (NCBI): domain Eukaryota; kingdom Metazoa; phylum Arthropoda; class Copepoda; order Siphonostomatoida; family Caligidae; genus Lepeophtheirus; species Lepeophtheirus nordmannii. The sequence continues at coordinate 24,624,700 of OY804523.1, forward strand.
TTTTTTTATGTGTTTTTGAGTATATATATATAACTCTCCTCTCATCCATTGTATAATTGTTGACTATTAAGATTAACTGTGTGAAGAGAATGATTTATGAAAATTGCTTTGGTTCATTGAGATTCTTTCTCTCTCTTTTACTTTATTTGATGATTTATTTTCTTCTCAAGGCATATTTTTTTTGTTTTTGTTTTAAAATCTAATTAGACAAAAAACAAAACCAAAAAAATGACACAAAACATTTTATATAATTTTGATTTATAGTAGTACCTACATTGAGGCAGTCGATCAAGGCTTTCTCCATTCCTATAAATTATATTAATAGCTAATTTTTTTTAAAAAAAAAGAGAGAAACAAAGACCTGATTGTATTCCCATACTTTTCATATTGGAAATTGTTAAAATAATCAAATAATTCCTTCCGAGAACTGTGAGCTAATTGTTAAGTAACTATGATCTTACTAAAACACTCTCTGGAGGGGAGGGTCATTCCTAGTAAGTTTGTGGGATTTCATATATTAGACATATACCTATTATTGCAACCATATATTGGGTCGTGCAAAAGTTTTGATAGTAAACTTATACTTATAATTTGTCTAACAAGTTTGCTGAACGAGAATGAACAACAATACAATAGGGTTTATTAATTCTAAAAATAAACATTATTTTCCAAAATTGTAGTCACGAAAGGCTCTACAGATTTGTAGACATATCAGCCCTCTCTTGGTTGGCAAATAACTTTCATTTCTTGGCATTAGTGTGAGTCGGATGTTCAAGAACTGGATTTAGAAGGTTGTCAAAAGAAAAAAAGGTGGAACAAATTATTTAATAGATGGTAAATATCCCTGTGAAGTCTAGTATCTATTCCTTTTCAATTTGATTTAAATACATTGCAAAGTCTGGGATATAATGAAGAGAGATAAATAAAAAAAATAATCAACCATTTTGCTAAATCAAAACAGAGTAATTGATTTTTTATACTTATTTTTATTTATGTCTCCAAGATGGCATTCTTCCAGAATGACAATGTCATAACAAAACATTTGATGGAAAAATTTATATAAATTATCGTTTTGTCCCTTTCCGTTTATTTTGATTTACCTTGCGATGTTTCTTTAAATGAATGAATGGTTTAATTTATTTAGAAGAGGGGGGGGGGGGGGAGAAAAAAATTAAATTGCTACTTGCAATTTGAGGAGATGATTAAGTAAACAATACTCTACGAGAAAAGATCCATTATGAGCTATCAATTTCTTTTTATTTTCCTCCGCTAGTTTTTATATTAAAATATCCTAAACCTTACATACTTTAGCTAGTAAAAACATAACAAAAAAGAAAATATTCTCCACATATTCCCTGATTGCTAACAAAAATTTGTCAAATACCTGTGATAAACCAGCATATAGGTGTACACAAAATTTCAATCTATTACGTTTGTTTACTAAGTATGAATGTAATGTTTTACTAGCATTGTTTATGAATTAAAAAAAATCAAACTTATGGTATGAGTAACTCATATTATTCGAAATTTTGACAAGTCATTTGTAGTATAGTAATGAATAACTTCAAAAACTAAAAGATTGTATCATTAATATTTAAATAACTCCAAACACACTCCCCTTTTGACGTCCTTAACTAATAAACAATAAACTATTGTTCAGTTTTGAACAAATATATGTAATACATTGAATTATAGTTACATATACTATTGTAACCTGAAGGTCATGGATAATTTAATTCTGTGGTAAATGCAGTGTATTTTATTAAAAGGGTTTTAAACGTTCAATAGTAAAACCTAGATTGATCAAATCCTAACTTATTGCTGGAGTATTGGTGTACATCCCTTTAGTTTTGGAATTCAACAAAGTTTTTCAAATGATCAAAACACCCAATAATTCTACCATTTATTAATAATGATACTAGGGACCATGTTTATGGATCTAATTATATTATGTAGGGATTTCTCTCTCTCTCTCCCCCCGCTAGAAAAACACATTATGTCTAATAACAGCAGATTAAATAAAATATGGTGTATTTTAAGAACAAAAGAATTGAGTGCATCAAGATAAAAAACAAAACAATTCATTCAGTTGTATTTAGACTAAATTTTTACAAAATGAAATATATAATATAGATAAATACCTGAGTATATAAATAAAAAATTATATCCTTTTTTCTTATTCGTTGGCAACCCTGCCTCTCTTACTTTTTTGTATATCTACTTGCCATAACCATACACAAAAAAGCATTACATCTGCCAAAATGTGTATATAAATATGTACCATATTATTTTAAATTATATACTTTTTTACCTGATCAAAGTATTTAAAAGTAGTCTAATTAGAGTTAATTGAATTTCAATACAAAATTGAAGAACACAATATGTTTATACGAATATGTGTCTGTAAACCAACATCAAATCACAAAGGATAAATGAAATTAAATTCTTTTTGTTTATTGATTGGTTATACAATAGACTTATTGTAAGTCAATAATTCTTTAAATAAAAAAAGAAGAAAATAAGAGAAGAAAAAATTGGATTTTAAACTTTCTTTTAACTCTGATATATTATGTAAAGTGTATTAGGTTTATTTATATGTATATTCATAAAAAAATAAAAATAACGTACTTGAAACTATGATAAAAAATGGGTCGTTTTTATGCGATATAATTTGTGTAGTAGGAATTATCATGAAAACAAAAACAAAACAAAAATAAGAAAAAACCTTGAATCATAATCATAATAATAAGAATAAGGTTGAGTATTTTGATCGTACTTACCATTTTTCCCCTTTCTTTCACTATAATTATATCCCATACCCAGGTATTTATAGTATTCAATATTTTTTTCTTTTTAAAAAAAACAAAAATAGCGACTTTTTCCTTATATTTGAAATTAAAATTGTATAGAAAAGCTCTAAAATTAGAAAGCTTTTCCGTATAGAAATATAATTTTTTCTTACACAAAATATATGCACATACATTTATGGGGTTAATTTAAACTTCTTTTTAATTTAAGCAACAATGAGGCCCGTCAACTCAAAAACAGGGGTTTTTGTTTACCAAATTATGATTTTCAATTTTTAATTATAACTTATTCTGATGGTTTCTTCGGAGGCATTGGAAAATGTGATCGGAGTTGCTTAAAGTTCCAAATTACAGTACATAAAAAAAAGGTGGACTCTAAGGCCATGTCAAATATAGTTTCATAAATGAAATGAAGCCTACATGTACATTGGGAGAATACACACTTTTCAATAGGGGTCTACTGACTTTTTCTTTTCTTTTTGAGTAATAGTATTTGACTGAAAGGATCTATAAAAAAACTTTTACACCTTATTTTTAAGGGCAATCATTTATTTTAACTTTTATTGCAATTACTTAGTTTTTAGACTGCTTTCATACATGTATACATACGCACACATATCTATTCCTACTCATAAATTCAAACGTACAGATATAGAACGTCTTGAAAATGAAAGTCATTTGCATTCTTGAAATTTTACATTAATATAATATCATCATGTATGTATGTATATAACACTCAAACTCAATAAACAAACTTAACAAATAAATAATAAGAGATCTTCAAATGATTTTTTATTTATTTATACCCACACATGAATATAAGTATCTAAGCTGGTCATTAAATAGTACCATCAATGGAGGTACGCATATGACACAAGTTTCTTGTTTTCTTTTACTTTCATTCTAATATACATATTATCAGTATAAATATTTGTTTATATATAAATAAATTCTAATGAGTCAAAAATACATTTTATCAATATGGGTATACTTTTTAACTTAATCTGTTAGAGATCTTTAACAGTTTTGATGTTGCTATTACATACTTCAACATTTTTCTAATCCATTAATCATTTTACGACAATTTAGATTGTCTACTATAGGGATATATTATTAAGAAATGATATATATATATATATATATATATATATATATATAATATGTACTCTTTTTGTGAATTTACAAAACCTATCTGAGCAAACCATCTCTGAATAAGAGGCTGATGACGTCAGTTTAAATTATTAATTACAAAAACTGTGTCTGAATAGCAGAAATGATAAATGATGCATAAATATAGGGGAAACTGTTTGTCAATATATGAATAGACTTATTCTCCAGAATGACGTCATTGAAATACTCGAATGCAAAAAAGTGACAGAGCGTGCTATTGACAGGATATTTTTTTTATTTTACATTTGCAATATTAGAATATGTTGTATTATCAACATTTTCTTAAATATCAACGATTGTTTCAATACGGTAAAGATATCGATTGAAAGGTACACTCTTAGGAGGAGGGGGTAATATGAAAAAATGTAGGTCAATCATTGAAGTTTCAGTTGAAACTAACTAGTAATTTATCATTGATTCGGGGATATGAATAATGTAGGTGAAGCAAGAAGTAGTTTATTAGACTGTTCTATTTGAGGTTTGAAAGTCATTACAAATTATGTATGTAGGAATTTGAGTTACAATTCAATCCGCTGCAGACTCATTCTCATTTTTTCTTCAATAAACAGCAGAAAAAACCTTTGATGTAAACAAAATAACGGATTGACCTCACGGGTATTTATATTTTCCTTGAAAATCATATTCTTTGCTCAAAATCAATGTTACAAAATCAACATGATAGGATAAATCAGACTTGAGTAGTTAATGTGTCAGATCCGATTCGGGCTTAATGTTTTCTCACTTGAGTTGAGCCTCATTTTTTTTTTGCCTTGATTTAAAATGCTCATACAAAATACTTTGACTTTTATTTGTAAAAAAGAAAATGAATTCAGCCGTAAAAACAAAAAGCAAATTGGGTACATTTAAATTTATCGGTAGAGCAACATTTTAAAGCTAACAACTTCAATTAAGAAACTATAAAAATAAAAAATAACATCTTAATAATGACTAAATCCATTCTAAATGTACTGTTGAATAAATTAATACATTGAATCTCCATTGACTCTTAATTAATTGCTTTGAGTACACACTATGAATACAACTTTTGATATTCATATTTAAATGACATATTTGAAAGGATTTTTTTCCTTATTCATATTTTTTCCCCCGAGTAATTTTAATAATTATGGTATGGACATGAATTGCAAAGGAATTTTATATACATATACATACATACATATATTAGATAAGTTCCTTTAGAGACACATCGTTGTACACAACAAAGGATCTTTAATACGCTCACAAAGGCTAGGTAAAAAAAACGTCATTAACCCTTTTCAAACTGAACAAAAACAGGTAGGTCATTGTTTCCTAACAACAGTGATCATAATCAACTTTTCAGACAAACAATAATATTTATATACCTAACATACGTAGGTAGTTTAACAAAATCTTTTAAAATCAGTGTTATGCTATTAGTATTATAAATTCATTGTACAATCTCGTGCAGTGATATCATATCATACATATCTATAAAAGTTGAAAATTAAATTTTTTATGAATACTTTATAATTTTATTCATAGCACGAAAAGCTCTGCATATTATGTTTCTACATATACGCACATTTATATGTAAAAATATTTTTAGCCATAGGTTTATATTATTACTATTATTGGCATGCTAAAGTAATTTAATTGCATTTAAATTCTGCAAAATTGTATTCCTTACTTTAAACATATGAATATATATTTATATCTATTTTTATAAATATGTATATTTGACATTAAGCGTTTTAAAAAAAATATTTATACAAATTTGCATTAGCATATATTTATGTATAGATAGATATAGATACCTTACATATGAGTGGAGAAAGAAAAAAAAGAAAAAAAAACATTTTGTGAGTAAAAAGCCTGTCAAAATATATTAAAAGGTGATAAACGACTTTAATTTTTTCCCATTCACTTTTTTTTTACTAAAATAGTTATATGTTAAACATATAAAAACAAGGGTAGAGCAAATAGTTTGTTTGAATATACGAGTTTGTATACAAATATATATTATAGAATAGTCATAATTCTACATTCAAATTAATTGACCTTCAAAAGAAAAAAAATGTGGAATTCAATTAATGATATCGTCACCTAATTGAATTACTATACATTATATAAATTTAAGCAAAATAAAAATGTTATAAGCCTGATAGTTATGATAAATAGCTAAAGTTAACACGGTTTATATCTTGTATTTTCCTTCTTTCCGATTCTTCAAAACATTTTATAAGAATTTATAATTAAGAAATTAATTAAAAAGGTGAAAATTAATTCAATATGCATTCAATTAATACACACATATAAACAATGAACCCTACATTAATGAGTAGACAAAATATTAACCAAAATGTTATAAAATTATACAATGCAATTTTTTTTACTTTAATATTAATGAAACCAATCAAGGACTCTCTAAATTTAAAAAAAAGCCATTGTTTTTCATAGTTTACATATGTAATAATGGCGAATAAAAACTTCATAATTAAGTAAAATATAAGCGAATATTAGTATGTCATTTACTTTTTTATATAGGCACAGAATATATCTAGAATTTAAGGGATTGTTCCAATGTTGTCAATGTCTTTTAATTAGTGTTAGATATACATATGAATATATCTTTAAAGTGTAATCAAATCAGAGCTTATTTATTTATATATTTGAGAGCTTCTATTCTTTAATCAAAAATATAAAACCACAACATATATTATTCCAACAATTAAATTGTTTTATCTAAAATCAAAATTTGTTTTGAACGAAATGCCCATGATATAAATATACCCTTTTATTAATGCTTCTTTCATAATATCCTGATTGCTCATTCTTTTTTAGGACCCGTCAATTCTGATTCCTCTCATCTCCTCGATATTTTCTCCTATGGATAGAATGGATTTGTTCCGACTAAAAACTCCTCTCTGATTCAGAATAATACTAACAACAAAAGTATACAAAAATTGAATATTTATGTTCATTTCCTTTTTATGTAGAGGACTATTTTTCTTTTCTTAGGATTGGATACAAAGTGAGGAAATAATATACATTTATACTTATATTTGGTCTTAAAAACCATAAAATGAGAAACGAGGTACAAACATACAAAATCTGTATGAAGAAAAGAAAAAAAGATAAAGAGGGAGGAAAAGACTTGTAGTAGGAGTAGCAGTAGTAGTCGAAATAGGTAGGTATAAGATAATGGTATAAATCATAAATAGTACATACATATAAGAGGTAAATCTTGATACAAGCCCATGTATGTAATACCAACAATATATTTTCATTCTTTTTATTGATGATAAAAAATATAACATACACACACACACAGAGAAAGATAGAAAGAGAGAGGAAGGAAGGAAGGAATAGAAAGTAAATACCTCCTCAAGGTTTTTTTTTCTTCCTCTTCTAGTTTCATTTGCTCCAGCAAATGGTTTGTGTTTGCCCCGTTAGTGGAAAGGAACGAAAAGTTAATGCATAAAATGTAGAGGCTAAACAAAATGAAATACAAGTCCTCATTAAATAATAAAATGGATTTGTCACTCTAAGTAAAAAATAAAAGCCGTTTGAAAAAATAAATTAATATTTTATTCACGAATAATTGAGAACTTTGTATCATCATTTTTCCCTATTCCATATCCTTTTTAATATGGATCTAGACTGCAGTAGTGAATAAACTACACCCCGCAGGCGGAACACAACTCTCCAAAAAGCATGTATAAATGAATCAAAAAGAATATATTTTTTTTCTAACACTAAATAGAAGCAGATATTAAATTTAAATAGCAACTATTATTTATTAATGTTTTTCTTTTAATGTTAGAAGTTAAATGCTTCAATCAATATGAGTAATGTAACTTTAAGTGTGTCATTACTAAATGCAAATTTATGTGAGTAGCTCGAGACGTAAGAGTCTGAAAATCAATGTATTTATGTTATGAAAAATGATAAAATCTTAATATCAAAAAAAAAAAAAATGTTTATAATGACCTTAGTAGGAAATTCATGCTTTTGAAGCTGATATAGTCTCACTTTTAGGCCTTTTTGAGCAATTTTTAGAACTGTTTTTGTGAACATGATTATTTCAAAACCATTTCAGAAATGTATATATCCTGACTTTTATATAAAAAGCCTCAATGAGTTATTTTGTCCTTATTGAATTAAAGCAATTGGCTTATTTTGGACTCTTAGTTGCATTCAATGCCATGTTTTTTTTTTTAAACAAGAATTTAAATCCTTAAAATATTATGAGTATTCTTCCCTGCACTCTAGCCAACGACAAAAGGTACACAGTATTTACAATAAAGTATACCTTAAGACGTAAAAAAAAAGTTTGAATAATGGTGAATATGCTTGCTTGCTCTAGTCTAGAAGACTTCAATCTAAAGCCCTCTCGTAACCATATAATTTGCTTAGATATGGACTAAAAACGAATAGTTCCTTTATATATGTATTTGCAACGTGTCCCTCAACATGAAAAAATGTAGAAGATCCCTGTTTTATTCTGAATAAGTTACAAATACCAAATTTTCATTTTTATCATTAAAAAGTCATCATTTGCCATCACGATATCAAAAATATTTATGCAAATCGGTAGACAATTTCTTCTCTGCTCTCAAAAAGGCCAAGTTTAATGGAAATAAAACAAGTCAACAAAATTATTATATAAAGATTCGTATCAGCAGAAATATTGATTTGATTGCATTTTTTAACGTGGAGGGAATAGTCAATATTATTATTACAATTCAGTAGAAATAATGTATTGAAAGAGAAAAAATAGATTTAAATAAAAATTGGAGCTTGTTAACTTTGGAATCATTCTAAATTTTTGTATATATGTAGGTATTCAAAAACTCAAAGAGTACATAAATTTAACAAATTAATAATTACAATGCATGCATTTTCACACTTGTGGTGTGTTGTAGAAACATCATCTACAACTCTTCAGTAGAAAGGTCATAGAAAGGGTTTGATTGCCATATCCTCTCTTATGACACTTTTTCTGAAAATAATGAGATTATTTAAGGGTTAAATTATATTTTTTTTGATTATATAGAGTAAAAAAAATTAATAAAATCACATTACTGAAGAAAAAACAATCTTTCTCTTTTGCAGAACAATGGTAGTCTTTCACCATACCTACCTACCTATGGACCAACTATAAAAATAAAGAAGAGTATATGAAGAGTAAATATATTTTTCTATTATTGTTGCTAATTAAATAATACTTTGAATAAAGGGTAGGAGCCCTTTTGAAAGCTTTTATCAAATAATTCGAGTTGAGGCTCTGAATTTACATAATATCAAAGATGTCTTGAAGCAAATTTTCTTATGTATGTCTTTTGATGTTATTAAGTAAATACAATGATATTTACTTCCCTCTTTATGTTCAAAGGATTGATGGGTATACATTGGCATTTACCAACTACCATTTGGACTTTCTCAATATTTTCTTTTACAAACAAACAACTTTTATTTATGACAAAATTTTGTATAACCTTAAAATATATCAAAGGAGTACTTTTAGAAACAGTGCAACATGCAATAGGTATACACTTTTTGTTTGCAAGGTCTTTTCACTCCAAGTACTGAGCTATATTACTTGGAAGAAAATAAGTATATGCATAAAATTTGATCTTTGTATAAGTGGGGAATAAATAAATAAAAATATCATCATGTATTATTTAACTACTAGAGCTTTATCTCGCCTTTTTATTTAATTACAATAACTAAACATTTCACACAAAAAAGCGTTGCTCAAAATATAAGTTCAAATGAGAAAAATGTTGAGTTTCTTTAATAAGTACACGAAGCAATATAATGAAATTTTTGCAACACATAAGCAGCCCTTTCCTGAAGGTTCTTTTTTTTTGGGGGCGGCTAACCGGAACCATTGATTTTCATTTTTCTAAATTTCATTACGAAATATTGGGCTCGTTGTAGAGAAAGAATACAGTTTTGATAGGCTTACTTGTGCTGAAACCTCCTTCAGAGTAGACACTTGTAGAAGAGGAAACAAGAATCAAGGTTGAGCGTTCCTTATAATAAGGTGGAGGAACCATCGGGCCCAAAGGAAAAAAGAAGGAACATGGGCTCCTTTTAAAAAAAGACTTTCCTCTCTATAAGAAAAAGTCACTTTCATTTCCTGCCAATATGTTTTTATATTCTGAATACGTACACTTATTTATAACAAGCTTAGATTCCTGCCTTTTTATCCAAATTACTAGAACTCTTTACGTATCAATATACCTAGGTATAACCTAGTAGGTACACAATATATTAATAAACCTGTTACATGTAAAGAAAAAATCATACTTGCACTTCATATGTAAAACGGTCATAAATCTTAGAATGGTCCTTATTGTATTTTGTTTGCACACAATATAATTTATTCCTACTTTTATAATGTGCAACTTTTTTTGCCCTTCTTTTTCTAGGAACATAAACATACGCATGCCTTAAAACTAAGGTACTAAACATACATAAATATATACATAGACATTTAAATATGATTTAGGTATATCCATTTATGTTTGTTAGATATTCACAACATGTTGAGCCATAATTCTTATTATGAAATCCCATTGTCGTACATTAATTCATAATAAGCACAACATAACATATATGTCCAATAATGGGTACATGGAATAGGTACTAAATCATAGAACTGACCTAGAGAACATATTTTCAAAAATGAAGATTCTTTTTAATAAATTAACCAAAATGACGTGTTTCACAATATGCAAAAAGTATGAGTTTTACCATTGATATTCGTACCGAAAGCAAATAATATACAAAACAAATATATACGATGTCTTTGAAGTAGAAATTTGCAAAAATGAATGAACCAATAATTGTGAAAATTAATTGCAGTGAAAAATGAGTTTAATTGCTATGACAAGTGTTTTTTTTTTAATTATTTTTGATCAAAACTGAGTTATGGTTATTTTATACAAGTACAAAGGACTTTCCCTCCCCCTTTTTTTTTTGTATAGGCCAGTTCTATGTTGTAGTACCACACAAGTATGTCATCTGAACATATGCTTTAGAAAAGTCTAAAACATAATTATACCACGTATTTACGTGCATACAGCATTTAAATACTATGAACTCATTTATAGGCACAACATGGTGTCGAGGTAGGGTTGTGTTCCTATGTATATTGAAAAGACTTTTTAGCATTGTTCAAATTTTGAATGAATCCAAGAATATAAGCATGTGTATGCATAATATGAGTAATTGCCTGCCACTTGTAATTATATAATGCGCAAATATTTTGACTGACAAAGAAATTCTTTTAATATTCTATCAATGTAAAGCTTCAATTTATCATTTCAAGTAGATTTTTTTTTTTACTTTTTCACATTGTCACATCATTTCCGGGTCTTTCCTTTGAGTAGAAACTCACATACATTATTTTCCTATTCACTTTTCACTTAAATATAATTATATTATGATTAGTATAATCAGAACCATTACTGTTTAGTTAAATAGACAATTCATACTAAACTAAACGTATAAATGTAGATACATGTATGAACTTTAACTTAATATCCCTCATGACTGTTCTATTTTTCTATAGCTGTGAGAGAAACAAAAGGTAATGATCATTTTCTCTTTAAATAAGTTTTTCAAAATAACAAAACTACATATATTTAATTTATTTGTTATATTCATCAAAACATGATTAATATACCTTTGCTTATAAATATAATATACATATATGTATATTTGTATTGTAATTAAAATATATATATATATATATAGAAGAAACAGAAATACATATTTTGTTGTTATATTAATTATACATTTATGATATTGTTTTACGTAAAAAGTAAAATTAATAATTTCTGTTTGTAAATTGAGCAGACTATTCGTATAATAAATGGATAAGCCATATGTTGATAATAAAAAAAATGGAGAGGCTTTTAATAAATTAATGTCAAAAGTTTTGACATTCATTAAAAAACTATATTATAAGTACACCATGAATCATAATTTGTTCTCTCTATTATCTTTGAATATTAATTCAATGTCTGCAGTCTCTATTTCTATACAATACATATTCCATCTTCATCTACTAGTGATCTCATTTGACTCTTTCAACCTTTCCTTCAAAAAGAAAAGGAAAATCGGTTCAAATATTTAGTAAGCCCATTACGTCACTCTCCTCAACCGTTGAAATATTCGATATTCAATATTAGAGATCTGTTCACTCCAGATTTAATTCAAACTCCGTAGATCCATTTCCTAGTATGAACCCAAAGGTTCGAAATCAATATCTGACAAACAAAATCCATAGTAATTGCTCGTGTTCTGAAGATACCTCACTAATTTGAGCTTTTTATTACGTCAGACCTCATGTGTGTACAGCATAAGGCTGGAAATTTTTAATAGACCTGATAAATAACATGTAATTAGACAGGCAACTTATAACAAGTATCTTTGTCTAATGAGTAACTTTTATTTTTGAACGGTATTGTGTCTTTTGATGACTCGTAGATAAATCCAAAATCAAAATATGACGTTAGCACCTATATCTACATATATTAAGGTGTAAAATTCATTTTTATTCAAAAAAAAAAAAAAAACCTTTTTAATCAAAAATATGTAGGTAACCAAAAAAATAATGGTCTCGAAAATTAAATCAATTAATATGTCTATTTTTTTCCAACACATTATTCCTTGGAAAGAAAGAAATTAAAATTTCACTTAAAACCCATATGATTCTAGACCCTTCTAGAATATTCTATCTAATAATTTGGTACACTATGGATTTATTATTGTATACACACTTTAATATGGTCATTTTAGAATACTGTGTAAGTTTTAGTTTTTTATCAATAAAAGATCAAATATTTTCAACAAAAATATTATGAAAACAGTCAAAAGTGATGTCTTAAATATTGTTGATTGATACGATCATTAAAAAAAATGACAAGGAAACTTTGAATAAGATTTTAAGGGGTTTAAGTAAAATGTTTTATTCTTTTTCATTTTAAAAAAAAAAATATATTGGTAATAATTGAAAGACTTTGCCCAATAAATGAATCGTCTTTTTCATTCATTGGTCAAGCTCAAATACGTAGAAAAAATATTTTTTGTGATAAAATAAGTGATATTTGTTTTCTCATTGTAAGAAAATGCTTACAACTTTTATCCTTGATTACACTCATCCATATAGTTTTTTTTTTTTTTAAATTGCTACTATTTTGTTTTGCTCATAATAATATTTTTGCAAAAAAAAAAAAAAATGAAGAAAATAAGTTAAAGAAAAATAATAACCATATAGGTAAGTCTCAAGAGAGACTCTGTCTACTTCATTCCATTCTTTTTCTTCATTACCCATTATAAGAAAAAATGATAAAACAACTTGGTGTAAAACTAATTTAGTTTAAATCTCTAAATGGACTTTTGTACAAGTGGTAATTCCTCTAAGGAAAGCTTTTACGTTAGATTTAAGTCAATGGGGGGGAGTTAAATCACTATAAAATATGTAATATCATTATCGAAAAATGAATCATAAATATTTGGCAAAGATAACTTCAACAATATTGCATGGGACAATAATTTGTCATAATTATAGAACTAAATGGTTCTAAATTAGATTTTTTTTATTTTTTTCAGCCAAAAAAATAAATTGTTCTAAGTATATCCACATTTATGATTATATATGTAAAAGTACAAAAATTGATATTGAGTAAAGCTTTCAAAAGATAAAAAGAAAAAAATAACGACTTATTTTTTTAAGTATATACCTACATATATATGTATACTTAATCGGGGGGAAAAAGAAAACTTGTGTCTATAAGATATATCTATGTACTTTTATACATACACAAACTAAATTACTGCTCATACTTTTTGTTAAAAGTTTTTAATTTAATAAGTCAAAGTTTAAAAAACTTCGTATAATTTTTTTTGAAAGTAAATTGTTCACCTAATTTATGAACAGCTTTTTTTTATCCAATGAATCCTCAAAATGAATTAACCTTTTTTGTCTGCCAGGCTACATATATCGTTTTGTAAGAGTTTTAACGCATAGCTTTTCCGCTCATAAAACCAGTGTTTCCATGAGGGAGTCTAATGAAATAATTGATTTTCTAACCAACATTGATAATGACCACTTTATATTTGATGAAAGAATACAAATTTCTTTAAAAATGGTTGACCCATCCAGCATGTATGATACTTTCAAAATAGCCTAAATACATAAACACATATATGAGTCCAGTCATTACAGGTGGTATTATCTGCTTCAAGGATTCATTTGTGTATAAACAGTATAATTTGAGATATACAATATTTGAGCAAGCAATATATATGTATTTATATCTTCCAGGCTTTTTTTAAATTACTTACGACATGATTTATTTGATGTTGAGGAACATTTGTGAAACTATCACGTCAGGAAATTAAACCATTATCAATAATTCGATAACTATTTTTAAAATTGTGATGGCACATATATATGTATGAGCTTTTTCAGTCCCCCCCCCCTTCCAATCATTTAGTTAATCCTAGTCGATTCAACATGGATGTACTTCTTTTTGGCTCATTTATTTACAAATGAATTTTCTTAATGCAACATCCATTTATATAAATATTGACTCACCTAAAAGTAATAATAAATGTTTCATTAATTTTTTTGTTATTACAAAAAATATAGTATACAGTTTACAACAACAACAAAAAAAAGTTATTGCACAGGTTATTTGATGCAATGATTACAAATCTGAATTTAAATTATAAAAATGAAATCAACATTAAATTCACAATAAAAAATAACTTTCTTTTTGATTAAAAATCGTTATAAAATAAATGAAAAAAAAGAAGAAGAATAAATTTGGTCAAGGTTTTGAAATTAGTGAAAAGTGAAGTACATACATAGATATATCCTCACTAACTTTGGCATAGGTTTTTCCTTTTGCAAGTGAAACTTTGTCAAATAAAACGTAAAATAGGTAAAAGGGTATAGTACTACCATAATGTTTCATGTGCTAGGTTGATTAATTGCTTAAATCTGTGTTATCCTTCCAAATACGTAATTATTTATTTGTCAAATGACGTCATCAACAGAAAGTGTTTGGAATTTATATATATTTATGTGTATTAATGAGATAATATTTTTAATTTTTACTATCAATGCACCCAATAAGAATATACTAAGGTTAATAGTATTGTCTTTATTATAATTCAAGTTGTACATAATTCAAAATTTTGACCAATCATTCATAATGTGTATCTATGATAGTTTTTACGTACTAAGTAAGTTAGTTAATAAATGTAGTTTATCAACTCTATTCCTTTGTGTATTAATCTATCAATTCGATTTAAAAAAAAAACCGCAAAGACATGATTAGTATCCTTAATGTTACCTTATAAAAAAAAAGTTCCAAAAGAGTAAAAACACTTTCATTCACACATATGATAATATATTTTAGATATTATAGACAATGCTGTTTATGGAATTACAAAAACTCTATGTATAACAGTAGTATTAAGGGTAATAATGTCAAAATTATGAGGGAATTGGAAGGTAGAAATCAAAAGAAATGTGTTCATTTTTGAACTATATAGAAATAGGTCACATTAATATGTATGTGGAACCCATTTATCAAACAATAAGTATTGCTCATTATCAAAAATACCCTCAAATAATGAGGGAAACTAAACGGAATTTTTTTTTTCTTCACCGATTTGAACTAAAACATTTAGCTATTTATTTTTGTTCATTTAGAGACAAACCTACGTATATAGATAAATAAAAACAATTTCCATCTTTTTATTCCATATCTTTTGCTTCACTGTGTGTCTTTGCATTTTTTAAAAAAAGGTTACATCATTTTTTATAGTTTTATCTGCTTTCTATTTCACAAAACCATATACATTCTTACAAGGTAGATGCAAATATTTTTGCATATTAAGTCTCTTCCTTGTTTTTTTATGGTATTTTTTTAGTATTATCATTATACTTTCCTCCTTCACTCGTCTTTACTTTTATGATTTCTTTTGAGCATATTTTGTTTAGGTATAATAGTTTTTATTTTTTCACATGTACATATGAATATATTAGATCTTCTCACTATGGTCCCAAAAATAAATTAAAAAATGATGATATGAATAGTGATTGGAGGGATCAAGGACATGATGATGTAATCAATGGGTCTTGTATTGGTAAACACTCTATGGTCATAGGTGTGTATATATGAAATGAAATATGTAAAAACTTAAAAGTATATGTAAATAAAACTGACTTGAAGAAAAAACTATACACAAAAGGAGAAAAATCGACGCGCATCCATAAAATAGTCAGAACACATATTTAAAAAAAGGGTAAAATAAAAAAAATGATAAAGATATATATTCAAAGCAATTTAATTTATCTATACAATAATATTTTGGTAAAACTTTAGTTTTATTATATATTTATCTATATCATTTGGTTATCTATGAAAATCAATGTTAAAAAGTACATTTTTCGATGTTTTATTTCGTATTTTTTGCAACAATGGAATACAATGCTCATGTAGTAATTTTTTGTCATTCCTTCAAGAATTTCAATTTTAAAATAGTACTCCCTAGATACGTTTTATGCTGTAGACACACAGTATACATTTGGAGGTGTTATAATTTTTTTTTCTTATTTTGAAAAAAAGTAAATAAGGAAAAAATATATAAAAATATGACTTTTTGTATAAATAGACATGTTTATTTTTGCTTTAAATATCTTATGTGATTAATGTGTTTTCCTTCTAGGAGCAGAAAGTAAAAAGAAGTCAACATCTCACTGGACCTTTCAAATCTTTGTTTTTGTGATTATTTAGGAAAGGAAGCAATAGTAATGTTATAAATTATAATCATTGTATTCAAATTCAATACTAAATTATGTATCATAAATATGTGAGACCCTTCAACATAGAGGCATAATTTTCCCCCCACAAAAATGAGTATTAATTACATTCGTATTCTTCAAATAATAATTATTCACATTTATATTAATAAATATTTCTTATAAATCCTTTGAACATGATATATTCGTAATATTTAAAAGTCCAAAGCCCAGTTAAATACTAAAAGAGTAGTACTAAAACAATTGTTGGCTCAATTCATTTGAGAAATTTGAATATAAAACACATAATTGATCGGTATAATATGTGTATATATGTATACCTTTTTGAAATTTTTGTTCAAGATTGCATTTATGTAAACGCATTACATGTCCAATTTTTTTATAAAACAATATGCAAAGCACTAATCAATAATAAACATACATTATACATATGTTTAGATACATGAATTCAAAATACATATGTGCAATTTCCATTACTTATTTTTATTTTTTTTGCATTTTTTCTGGAGCCTTCAAGGACTCATCAATCCTTTGAAACTGTCCATAAAACTAGAGTTTATTGTAAGTCTATTCGTTTTTTATTATTGATGATGGTTTTTTGTTTTTTGTTTTTGCTATATTCATGCACTAAAATGAACTTTGATAGATTCTTAAATGATCTTTTGAATAAAAAAGTATCTCACAAGGAACAATGTCGTACCTATGAATGATAAATGAAAGAAAAATGTCACTATAGATAAATGAGTCTATTGTGTGTATGTATTCAAATAATAACTAATTCAACTATTAAGTATATGTATAGCATATTATCAAATCAACAGAAAATGAAATTAAATGAATTGGAAAATGTGTTAAAGAAGGAGTAATGTAATGGAAAATAGATATTTTTGTGTGATGCTAAGTGGATTAATATCTTGATAATGTATAATTAATGAATTCGTTCACAAATACAACTCTCACTAAGTATGGTGGGGTACATCTTATGCACCCCGCAATACCTACATACATAGTATCTATGCTCTCTTAAGAAAAACTAAGCATGCATAGCCATTTTGTATATATTTGATCTTTTACAAATATTTAACTATTAATTATTAGTATGCACCATAAAGAAAGAAAAGGACAAGAGCCATTGACTTTACCTGATAAAAGATGTATGATACTTCTAGTCATGAAATCCATTATTTAGGTACATGTTTGCCAAAGATAATTTTTTTTTTGCCTCTCAGTGTATGCTTCATAAACATTCCCCCAATTAAATTTTGAATACAATGTTCAAAAATTAACTGCCATTGAAATCCATTTGACTCCTCTACTTAAACTTTTCCTTCTCTATACTATATGCATTTGTGACAGTAAAGTCTATGTATGTATGTATATGAGCAACAAACTCATAAAATAATACCTTTTTTTTAAATATGTGAAGAAAATTAATTAAATTAAATTATATATTAAATTTAAGTACACATGTAGGAAAAAAAATGCTTTAAAAAATGGGTTCCAAGTTGCATAGATAAATATTTATTTTTAAAAAAAATATCATATTTGTATATATTTATATGTACATATATATAGAATGAGGCTTTCTATCTGTCAAAAGTCACATCTTTAAATTGTTACACATATGTATGTACGTACAAGCCTTTCATTACGTTACATATTTATACATATTAATGTTAAATATTCAAGATTTATGTATTTATTTGACTTTACACAATCTACACAATATATGTACAAAAACTAAAATTTGTTTCATAAAATTGCCTGTTTTGTTGTTATGAACAACAGGTTTAATTTATGGCTTAATTATATTTTTTTATACAAGAGAGAGAAAAAAGAACATGTTTTTTTAATGATCTTAGAAAA
The DNA here is from genome assembly GCA_963680855.1 of Lepeophtheirus nordmannii. Taxonomy (NCBI): domain Eukaryota; kingdom Metazoa; phylum Arthropoda; class Copepoda; order Siphonostomatoida; family Caligidae; genus Lepeophtheirus; species Lepeophtheirus nordmannii. The sequence goes on from OY804523.1 coordinate 24,643,378, forward strand.
AACTTGGTTTGAAGGCTGCAACCTTTTTTTAAATATAATGAATAAAAGAAATACATATATTATTAATATTTTTCTACCTCAAGGAACGCAACAACCATTAGGGTCATTCTATTTAATCGATTTTCCTCCATTTATAAATGAAAAATATGTTTTTTTCCATTTGTATTTTAATTGTGATTGCCTATTAATGGGAGGCATAAGTCATATACGTATAAAAATATAAGAATTAATACAGTTATAATGAGTTTGTATATTTACAAATCTGCACATAACTATACTTATATTTGTGTATGTACATTTATGTAATCAATAATTGCATTAAAAATATTAGAGGTGCCTCGACACGATCGCGGTCTTAAAAAAATATATTTTGCTATATTTTCAATTTTTTTTGTACTTTGCAAATAAATAGATATAATTTTATATATTTTTGTCAGCTATGGGCTTTATGTTCAACATTTCTGGATTAGGAGTTTTTGCGATTTTTAAGTACAATTTTCGCAACCTCCAAAGGTTTAATTAGCATAACTTATATGATTAGAAAGGATAAATAATTAACTAGTTGGGAAGTACACATATTATTCAGACTCACTTTTGATGTAAACACTTGAGTTTTTGTTGAGGGATCTCATATGCAGCGTTAAAAGTATTAAATGGCTTACTTCAACTACCAACTACTTTGTAGGAAAGTTATCATGCAAGAACAACGATTGAATTACAGACCCAGTAGATAGAAAACTAAAACTTTTATATTTTTATGTAAATGCTTGAAAAATCTTCAACAAATTATCAAAATTGAATAAAAAAATAATAATGATATTTATTCGAATATAACTCTCAGAATGTAAAATGATATTCTTCCTTTTTCCAGATGAAGAAATATAAGCCCAAATGGAGTTCATTTAACCTCTCTGTAGAGAGAGATCCATTAATACTACAGTATTTTGATCCTACGTACATATCTCTCAACCAATCCTCCATAGAGAGAAATAAAAAAAATCCCAAAATTAATTGAGATATTCTAAAATTAGTAACATATGCAGTAGGTAAATAAATAATTGAAATCCACTTACTACCTCAGGCTGCATATGGACCTTGAATATAAAATAAATATTAATAATTCACAGTTAACAAGTCCAATATGATAGATCAGCGTTCAGGACTTAAATAAGGGGATGATTAAATTAATCAAGAGCTTTTTTTTAAATAAATAAATAAAAAAAACCCTATAAAAGTTATTTTGGGTATATATACCATTGTAGCTAACCTTCCATTCAAAATAATGACTTTAATAATATCAATTTAAACACTAAGAAGTTTATATTTTTAAATAATATACCCACAAATATGAACACATATATTAATCCCTTCAAATATGTAGATCAAAAAAATAAATAAAATCTAAAATAGGGACCTATTTAGCCAAATTACAAAAAATAAAACTCTAACATTAATTATGCCATATATGTACCTACAAACGTATTTTCCAACTCTAGTTTATAGCGCCCTCTGTTGCATGGGAGCAAGTCTATTTAGATGTACACTTACAACTAAGCCAATCTAGTATGATATTATTTGAATTTGACTTAACTTTTTATTTTTTAAGTTACACAAAGTTCTCTTTTTTTTTGTATGTACATTTTATATTTCTCTTCTTCGATACCAAATATTTCATAAAACTTAAAATACTTTTATTTTTTTGGCAGTGAGTCTAAGAGCTGTATCGAAAAGTTTTGCTTAATTATTTCATTCAAGAAAATTATATTATTGTTCATTTCAAATCAAAGAGAGACAGAAATAAAAATATTTGCAAAAAATGAAACAATCACTCTCTCTCTCTCCCCCCCCCCCCTCTTTCTTTCAACTGAAGGACTTTTCTTTTTATAAGAGCAAACAAGGAAAATGTACATAATTTTATATTTATTTACCACAATGTTTATCAATGAAAACAGGATGATTTTGTAAGAGTACCATTTATGCCAGTTGAGCTCCAATTGTTCATTGCAACATAGTGATTAAGCATATTTTGGGTCTTGATGAGTTACATTACATGTTATTTTAAATTCTTTGTGGATCAAACTGAATTTTTCTCTTGGAGTAAGCTGTATATTCATGAACCAAATTAGCATTTGAAGCAGTCCTACAGTGTATCTATCTCCTGTAGGTATTTAATTACATATGTACCTACATATTTTTACATATGTTATCTAGGTATATATCATGGAAATAGGAGATATTTTTAACGTATATATTTAGTTATAAATATCATAGTTAACATATATTAACACACAAGAATTGTGTATTATGATACAATTGTACAGTTTTTGTTTTGTTTTGATAGGGTACAGAGAGAATTGATGGCAATTCATAGAGGTTCCTTTTGTCAATTAATATATATATTATTTTTCCATAGTTTTTTTATAATAGAAAATAAAATCTTTTTGTAGGTATACATAACTTAATTCTGAACTGTTTGGAAGCCAAAACTCTTCTAAGTTTTGTTGGGCATTTATGAAAATTTCAAACACTTTCCCCCCTCTCCTTTGACTTTAATGGTTGTTGGATGATTTTTTTTAAAACTCTCCGGGTTTTGTTCATGAACGACCTTTTGTTTAAAGAAGGATTTGTAGATCAAAAACCCAATTTTTTTTATTTATTATCATTTAATCCTATTCTGGGTTTTTTTCTTCTCTCCATCGGAAAAAATAGATCAACGTAGGCGAATGAGAGTAAATAATAACAAAAATTGATAATAAAACACATAACTGACCCTGCTTTAACCCCCAAATCCCATCTCTACTCATTAATGTAAGTAGTTTTATAATTCTGAATTATCTCTTTTACTAAGTAATTAATCTATATTTTACAAACCGTGGCCTTTGCGGCCTTTGAAAACTTCAACATTTTTTTATTTCGATTATTGTAGTTGTTTGTTTGATTAACGTCGCTCAATCAGAGTTTTTCAAACTATGACCAAAAAAGAGTGATCTCATATACTATTTAAAGAGGGGCTGGAGTGTCAAAACTTCAAATGCTGATTTTACAGCTTACTCCTTGAGACAAATTCAGTTGAATTCACAAGGAGATTTAAGCAAGTTGTATTGTAATGCATCAAGACCCAAAGTATGCTTCTTCACTATATTGCAATAAACAATTGGATTCCAACTCAATTGGCATAAATGCTACTCTTACAAAATCATCATGTTTCATTGATAAACACAGAAAAGCCTTGAGATAAATAAATATAAGCATATATTAATTGTAAAAAAGTGTATCTATCCCCTGTAGGTATTTAAGTACATATGTACCTACATATTTTTACATATGTTATGTAGGTATATATCAGGGAAATAGAAGATATTTTTAAGGTATACAAATATTATGTTATACTGTGTATATGTATCATAGTTAACATATATTTACACATAACAGTTTTGTATTATGATACGAATTTGTGTGCCATATCTACATACATACATGGGTTCATATAGGTATGTATGTAACTACATATGTACTTTCCTTCATATTTATTCAAATTCTGATTAATTTCACATTGCACATGGGCAAATAGAACAACTCAAAATCTACATCCATTTTCATAGGTAAAAATCAAGTTTTATCTATTTATTCATAGATATTATGAACATGTAGGTAAACTAAAAGAAATGGGTTCCATTAATTAAACTATACATTTATTAGAAAGCCCAATTTGCTTCTCTTTTTTATTTATTTTAAAAAAATGGCTATTTTTTCATATTTAAAAGGAATTGTTTGTGTCTATGAATGTACACATATTGCATCAGACACACACATATGTATGTACACACAAAATTCGAGGACTACACGCATAAAACATTTATTTTTTTATTATATATTATATGGTTGTATTTATATACATATATACACATGAATATTACAACTGTCTCTTAAATATTTTTTTTTTTTTTGCCTAAGTAAGAACAAAATATGTTCTTTGTTTTTCTTTAATATTGTCATTATTTTATTTCAAAGTGTTTTGTGCGACAAATATCATATGTAATATATTTTTCAGTATAAAATACATACATGTGTATGTACATATGTACATCTATAATTTTTATTGATCTTTTACTATAGAGGCTTTGCACGTGACTTCATCATTCTGAAAATAAATCATTTTCTAGGAGACAACAACAATCCAATTTGATAAGAAGACAAACCCTTGCTTCTCTTGGATTAAGAAGGATAATGTTAAATCATTGGTGCAAACTTTGTGCTATATCTAATAATCTAATAGTAGGGATATATTTACAGCTTAATGATACATGTACATACAATTTGAACTCAACAAAACATCGTGCAGAACAATAATAAAGACACTGACTAAGTAATTGAGAAATCAAGAACTGACAAAAAATACAAGGAGTCTTTGACACTTTTGATACTAGTACTAGGTTTTTGTTTCTTCTTTCTTTTTTTGTAAGGGTAAAAGGTTGGGAGGGAGAATAAAGAGCCTTCCTTAGTGAAATTACTTTTACGAAGGAATGTACTTATTTTTTAGTACGAGTATTCACATATTTAGGTCAGAGAATATTTGATTAAGATGTTACATAGATAGGAACACAGATTAAAAGAGCTGTCATAACTAAGTCTGTCAACAATTATAATGAGATTATGTATGTTATTATAGTATATATACATATATATGCCTTCTGAAAAAAGACGTAATTAAATACTTATACATACAAATGTACATAATTACAGAAGCATAAATGCATCTATTGGATATGCATATGGAATCATTGTTGATTGGAATGATTTATACTTATTATTATTACGTTATGTAAGTGAATTGTATTTATTACTTAATTCCTCAATCAGAATAAACATACTTGGTGCAAAGATATAAAATGAACTCAATTTTAATAAAAGAATATAGTGAGGCCTTAATAATGCACCAAAAGTGAGAAAAAACAAAACTTGCAAAAAAAAAAAAAAATGAAACTAAAAAGACCAAATATGAGTGCTTGTCATTTATTTAAACATTTTCTGCGAAATATATAATTATTTTTTTGCTCAAATTAAAAAAAAAAAAGAAAAAAAGAAAAAGATATCTCATTATTAATTGATAGTATCTACTGATTTATTAAATTCAACAAAAAAAGTGCATAAGGAAAAAACTATAATCAAAATAAAGGTTAATGATTTATTATTAATTATGCACATTCCATTGCAATTTGGCGTTTACTTTAAAATCAAATATTGTTTCCCTATATATTGTTATTTATACATTTATACTTTCATAAATTTATGTATTATCTTTGTAGACCGTTAACACGAAATCTTTCTTTAAAAAACTAACACAATAAAAAAATAATTTTTTAATATCATGCATTAGAGGGAAAGTGTAACAAGTATCTATACAAATTATTATTAAAGTTTTCAAAATAAAGATATCCTCCTAACTAAGTTACATTTTTGCAATCTAGATATTACAATATTAATATAGAATAACATAGAACAAGGGTTTTTAAAGTGTGTCGGAAAATAAATGAATGGCTGTGACTCTCCTTCACATCTTTTGCTAGTAAACCGTGTTTATGATCACAATTAGTGCCCTTTTTCAAAAAGTATTGAAAACTACTGATATGTTTGGAAAAAAAATGACATTTTACACTAGGCCCACTGAATATAATCGTCCCAATAGTCCATAAAAATACCTATTATTTGATTAATTATGTTTCAGTTTCTTGAAACATCCATCATAGACCTTGTTTTCCTCCCTATAATTGTGATTGCTCAACTTTTAAATACAGTTGGAAGTGTCTCCGTGGTATAAATCAGAATTGTTTGTTAATAGATTTTGAAAAAAGTCATTTGTTGAAGAGTACAGGTTCGTTTTTGAGAAAAAAAGTTTGATTTTGTGTTGACGTGTACACACATATAAAAGTATATTATTTTAATAAATCTTATTAGCTCATATTAGTTGAGTATTGATCATTCTTCAACACTTTTATTTGCATAGTTAATTAGTTGAGCATTAATGTATTTTTGTTATTTATAATATATTAACTATTTAGTATTAATAAAAGAATGTAAAAAGGCAAAGTAACTCAATAAAGATCGAAAAAAAGGAGAAAAACAAAACTTTTCTATTTTGTTTAAAAAATTAAGAGAATGTCAAAATTATAAGCAAAATATATTTAAAAGTCAGAAAATTAAAATTAAATATATGTATATACATATATATTACTAAGGTAAACATTATTAAAACTTTATATTTAACTTTTTATTATCTGGCTTGTAATAATAAAATGAAGTTCATCTTTTCTTTTTTCACTCCAAAATGTTTATCTTTATCGGAGTTTTTATTATTATTATTATTATTCGACAATGCCCCCCCCCCCCTCCCCATAGACACTGTGCTATGTTCTAAGGAATCAATGTTTACTTTAACTGCCCTTTTTTAACTAGATACGAACGTAAATATACATGTAATGCTTGTCAAGAACACACTAAATAAAGGTTCGACCGAAGTCATGTATGTTACTCCTTGTAATTAGAATAAATTGCACACATCACAGTGGGATCTGACCGAGAATACTTTTTGAGACTCAAACTAATTGTTGAAATCAAACAACTGATATTAACGGGTCAATTTTTTCTCTCTAAACTAACCATTGAAATCAAGTTAAAAATAATCACACAAAAATATAAAGCCCATGCAATGCACCTCTGGTTATTACATATCTAATTTTCCACATCAGAATTATAAAACAGCTCATCCGCTAGGATTTTTAAAATGTTTTAGAATTTTTAAATTGTTGATTGATTGTTGTACAGAGAAAAAAGGCAAGTTATTTTATCGCCTTTGGCAGTGTAGACCATGTATGGGATTTTATACGAGTTTTTAATTTTGTAACATTATATTTAATGATCAAATATTTTTTAAATTAGTGAAAAAAGTTTTTCATATCTCTTAAAGTACATGCATTGATTGTCAGGGTCAATGCTTTTTAATAGTTGAGGGTGAGAGAGAGAAAAAAAAACTTTTAAAATATCGGTCTAGGTTTGCAAGAGTTAAGTAATTTCCAAACTTGTGATATAATTTTTTCATAGAATAAAAATGTTGATTATTTTCTTAATGGAAATAATCGAGTAATGTTAATCGATTATCAATTATTTTCAAACAGCCTATAATGTATGCGTCGAGTTTTAGTCATGTCATGTTTTTAAGGCGCATACTCGAAGTTTCATCAATGTTTTGAAATGGGGATCTAGACATATCCTAATCATAAAGGGAGAATATTTTGTCTATTATTGATTACAAATGTGCTAAAAGTTAGAGAGACAAATAAATAGGACACACAAAATAAAGATTCATTTAAAGCTATAAAAACAATTGACATAAATTGCTTACTCCACAAACCTTTACAATCAACGTCCTTCCTAAAATATTGATATTTCTGCAAATTAGCAAATATTTAGGGATATATTTAATATGTGTGTATTATTCACAAATTTATACAAATGCATACATCTGTACATTCTTATATACAGATTTGCATATTATATCTATGTATATCTTAAAAAAACCAAAACCCTTTTAAATATATTAAAAAGAATTACTTAATACACTATATAAGTATGTAACTATAGAAAGCTTTTTTTTTAACGGAATGAAATGAAAATTGGATAAAATTATTCCATTAGGAGAAAAGGTTGCTACATTTAATTCACATCCTTCTATTACTAAAGAATTTTTTATTTCCCTCTATTATCTTGAAACACTATATATTTTGTTGTTCATTCAGAAAATCACTTTTTTAAGAATCTTATATAAATTTGATAGAAAGGCAAGTATAGGAGAGTGACAATTTTTTAGCACTAATTTTAATAGTGTAGTTTATTCTACCAAAATGAGAAAATATAAGACGAAGGCAGATAGATATGGTTTGTGAAAGCAAATAAAATCATTTTAATTTTTAATTTAAAAAAACAAAAAAATAAAAAAAACGTTTATAGAACTAATGAATAATATTTAAGCTCAGGATTAATTTTGATTACTCTAATGTATGTATTTATCATAGTGCATTGATTCGATATCTAGGTCAGGAAAGTTTTTTTTTTTTTACAACAGTAGAAAATAAAAGCTAAATGTTATATGATTATGAGACTGGATTACAATCTAAGTCTCTTCTAGCTGAAAATGCTTAGCTCTCATTTTTATTCTACAAAGAAATGTACTTAGGTTATTGGGGTATTAGGGAAAAGACAACTTCTATAAAGATGTCCATAGAATTATTCCAAGTTTCTCTACAACATTATTTTGTATGTATATGGTTATGAAAAAATGAAAGAATTCATTGTCTATAGGTAAATTTACTCATTTTACTTAAAGCAGCATAATTGACTTGTTGAAGAATAACCATTTATTTCCAGACTTGTGTAATCCTTTTATATCTATGTCTAAGAATACTGATATAGTTATAGTCCATACATATCTCACAACTTATACCAATAACAATAATTAATTATTCAACAATAAAAGATGATTGATACAATGGATTCAATTTTATAATTTTTTTAATGATTATTATTTATCCTGTTGTACTTATAGAGTCAGTGTACTATTCTTATTATAGATTCTTAATATGTTGGGGTACTATGAATACTTTACGCTTTATTTTCCTAGATTTTTTAAAATTACAAAATAATGAACGATATTGTATAAAAAAAGGGGGAAAAAAGGTAGACAACGGGATTTTTATATTAACCGTTTGTGATTATTGTTGCAAAAAAAGTGAAATAAAAAAAAATTGTTGCAGCTCATTTAAAATCTTCTGGATCAAATACTCTTCTGATAATGAAGAATCAATTATTCACCCTTCAATTAAACTAGAGTTCTTTTGAACACAAAATTAAAAACTAGAGTGTTATTCCTCTTGTCAAAACCCTTTAAAAAAGGTCTGTTTTTTTATACCCTTACATTGTCTTTTTTTCTGGGTTGAATGATTTCACATGACATATAAATCTATATTTAAAATGAATATAACATTTTACAAAGAAGAAGTCAATTTTATGGAGATTATCTTTTTTTGAGTGACTCAAAAAATGGATAAAACCTAATTTTTTTTAAAAAATACTAATACTAAGAGAGTTCAAATCAAAAATTCTCGAACGTCAGACTTGATAAGAAATAGCTAATAACAAATTCGAAAATTACTTATAAAATATTACTAGAATTAGATATGAAGTCTAAAATATTTTTTTTGTTGACTTGTATAATTTTAAATCATAATTGCAATCAAAAATCATTCCTTTGAAAAAATTGGAGGTTTTTTTTTGTTAAGAATAGATAATTGTTTACGTAAGAAAAATTATCAAACGAAGGAAATTTGAATACATATCAGAGAAAAATATTTTGTTTTAAGCAATGATTTTGTTGATCTAAATACAGAAAGTTCTTCCTTTAAAATATGTTTTTAAGAATGTACAAACTTTTTTGAAAAAATGAGTTATTTATGATAATGTTTTCAAAATGTATTTTTTGTGGCAATTTTTTCCATAAACAATTAACTTTTTCTCTTTACAAAACCTCCTATTTAATAGTAAGTTTATAATATGTAGTTTGATCTCAAACTTATCTTTAATTATTATTCTTTATCAAAAACTTATTTTACCAAGTTTTCAATTCTTTTCAACAGTCGTGATATAACATTTTTTCATAACATAGCTCGTCATCCATGCTTAGAATAAATATACATATTTCAAATATTACTCGGTATAATTTTTTTAAAAATCCTTCTTCAAATGCGGATTATGTAAATATATATGTATAAACTTAAGAATGAAACGCAATAGGAGGGCCAAGTTATTAGTATTCTTTGAGTAGCAGCATATGAAAAACTCTTTGGTGTACGAATCATTAATTAATATAAACTGTCCACTCAAGAACTATAAAAAATGAGATGTAGAATGATGTCCCCATGAAGTTGGTTTATGATATTTCTTCTCTTCTTTTTGATGAGATTATTCTTTATGAAACTTTAGGTAAAAGTTTTTTTTTATAGTTTTCTAATTAAGTGAACGAACAAAAGAATAAGAGATATATATTAACAGTCATAGAATGTTGCAAGGCACAAAACATAATTTCCCCTTTCATTGCCTCTTAATTATCTACATTTATCTTTGTACAACATACAAATATTTATTGTTTACAAACACTTTTTAAAAATTAATAGAGTTATATATTGTGATTAAATTCTCAGACACAAAAAAAAACCCCAATAAAATCATTATTCAAGCTTTTGTATTTTTGGGCTCTCACATTGCATTAAGATACATAAATAGTTAATAATGCTCACAACTGTAGTTTCTTAGCAGTAGTCTAATAGTGCTTCTCAAAACCATTTTTATAGTTTCTAATATGTTCTTATACTCTACCTTGAAAATTTTAAATTTTTGATTAGCTATGACCAACAAAGTTTTTGTAATATTATTATTTTTTGTTTTGTTTTACATTGACAATACATTTTTTGTGGTAGCAATAAAAAAGTTATATTTTGAAAACAAGAGGTCTCTTTGACCATTTTAAATGCTAAGACATCGACCAAAAAAAATGTCAAAAGGGCATTATCGGGTCAAAGTAGACTATATTTAGACATCTTGTACCATCTCAAAATTAAAAATGTGGCCCAAATATTACATGCTTTATGTGTTTTAATTTATAATTTATTAATTCAAGATGTCTGAGATGTTTTAAAGGATGTACACATGAATTCAAACGACGCTAAGTATAACTATGTATTTTCTAAATTTTAGACTCCTCATACTGTGTTTGACATGACACTAGAACCTTAAAGATATTAAAAGGGGATTTTTTGGGATCAATTTGCCATGTTCAAATGTTTTGTACTGTCCTCAATTTAAAACTATGTATGAGCCAAATATTTACATTGATACATATGTAATATATACAATACAATATATAAATATACAGGATTATTCATAAGTTTTAAAAGTATTACTCTACGCCATAATTATTAATCAGACAATTACATATTTAAGAAACACAACATATAAAAGTTCAAGTCTATATTTCTGTGTTTACTTTTAAATTAATGACTTATTCAATATAACTGCCGTTATTAGGCATCACATCTGATAGGCAAAAGTGGAAAGTGTTTCCTGCTGTACGGATGTATTTTCTGGGAAGTTCCACCCACGCTTCTTTGATTGCATTGCAACAAGTTTTCAAATTTTGATAGGAATGTACCTTAACCTCTGACTCTAGATAACCCTACACAAAATAGTCGAGGGGGTCAAGTTCTGGACTCGAAGGAGGCCATATATTTTCTGAGATTACGGATCATAATGAATTGGAGCTCCATCTTTCTGGAAAATGATGTTCTTGTTTTCTTTATGCTCCTTAAACCGAGGAAGGACTCCGAAATTCTCGTAACCTTGTTTTCCTATTTCATACAAATACCTTCCGGGAGAAAAACCAATGGAAGTTCATCACCCGAGCTTGGTACTCCTGCCTAGACCATCAAAGACAGGCTGTAGACTCGATGTGGCATCCCTTGTTCATCCAAGAGCATCTCTTGGGAAGTTATAGCTAAAATTCGATCATTCTGCCTATTAAATTTTAAATACATGTTCCATTTTTTCCTCATTTAAAATAATATAGAAGTTTTTTCTTACAAATTTCCTATAGTTTTTTGGACATCAATCTTCTACGGTTTTGATAAATTCTTACACGGATTTTTTCGATGCTGGCCTTGGACAGCCACTTTTTGGCTTTTCATCACCACTGCCAGTCTCACAAAGCTTCTGGATCGTATATTCAATTATATTAAGGCTTATCAAGTTATCTAGGCTTCCATGAATTTGCGATGGCGTTTTTCCTTCATTGTAAAGTGCTTCAACCGCCTTCTCCAATGGGTGCATAATTACTGAATATGAGATTATATGTTAACACTTTTTTATATCTATTGTTCTGGTTGATTTAGGATTGAGTAACAGCCAATCAGTTTCCAGATCAATGGAATAAGTGCACATAAAATTAGCACCAATTTTGATATCTTTAAAACTTATGAATAACTCTGTATGTACACAATACATACATGCAATATATTGTGGTGGTGTCGTGCTGTGGATCTTAATGTATAGATTATTTTAAAATTTAATGTATTTGATATTTTTTTTAAATACAAAAATGCTGTTTGAACAACATTGTATATGGCATTTTAATTTATTTGTCTCCACTTTACATTGTATTCAATTGAGCCGACTTTTTTTATCTCAACTAATAAAAGTGCCTTACTTTGAACCCATCCCAGATATATTCTATTTAACAAGAGAATCAGGAAAACATTTAATATTATCTTTGGCATTATTTTGATTCAGTGGTATTTAGGTATTCTTTTTGCATGCGAGGATCAAAGAAATATTTCAATATCCAATTATTTTGTATTGTATAAGACTATTTTATAAAAAGTGAACTATATATTATTTACATAATCTTCAATAGACTATATATTTCTTAATAAATTCATATATGTATGAATGTATAAATATATATATATATATATATATATATATATATATATATATATATATATATGGGTTTGGGCACTTAAATCTAATGTTTATTTAGGTATGTATATAAAAATAGCAATATGTTAATATAAAATACAGCTATATTGTATTTTTTTTAACGAATTATAAGCCACTAGAATAATAATTAATAGTTGATGCTACATAAAATATCTATAAACATAATCTATCAATATAATTGAATAGTAATTTTATCTCTGATAAAACCATTTTCTCTATCACTAAAAAGAGTATGTAAAGTAAAAATATTTAACTTTATCTTGAGGTAAAATATGAAAAATGAAATTCCTATATTCGTGTCTTTATTGAAAAAAATATTCCATTAGTCAAACCAACAGGATGTTATTAAAGGTATTAAAAATTTCCCGAGTGTTACATTTGTCTATTGATTAAATCATTTTTACTCCATGTGCGTCAATTAATCATCCTTGATAGTGTGTGCATTCAAAAAATCGTTAGTCTATATCTTTTATATTTAATTAAGAAGTTAATTTATTTATGTGACATTTAAACAATAAGTTAAAATATTTTAATTGACAGTGATAAATTGAATTTTTTCAATTTATTTCGTATAAGGCTTAAATCTTCTAAATAATTATTCTCTAGAATTGTAAGTCAAAAATAAAAATTGAATTATAAAATAGTTTCAAGAATAGTGAAAAGCCCAAAAGGTCTTCGTATGAAATAAAAAAACTCCATTTCAAAATTTTTTGAAGCATGTAGCCCTTCCTTAGTATGAAGGATTCATACTGATCAAAAATATCAGGAATGGCTTAAAGAAATAGTTCAATTTTGGAACAAATCTTTACGGCCTCCTTCATGTCCAGATATAATCCACTTTGAATATTTTGTTTAAAAGTTAAGGTTCATTCCAACCATATTTGAAATTTCTCCGACAATCCATCCAAGAAGTAACGGAGGAACGCTTTATCGAACGCAGTGGTAAATGACGTCGGTTATATTGAAGAAGTTATAAATAAAGAATAAACTTTGAAGTGTAGTCTAAAGCTTTTATTTTATTATTTCCAAAATTTAACTTTTCTTTATTGATTATCATGTATTTTAAATGCTTTAAAGTTTATTAACAACTCTGTAATTGCAATTCGAAATTCATGGAATTTATTAGAAGGTTAAAATATACATAAGTTATTGGAAATTGTCCTTTAAATTTCTTAATATATATTTAAACATAATCATCTAATTTGACAGTTTATTCAATGAAATTTCTTATAAAAGTTTTTATAATATATCACAACCATGCTTTTTTTATTAGAAATGTCTTCTCAATAAACTTTTATGTAAGATTCTACATAATAATATTTGTTGAATAATAACATAAGTTGCCTTCATAACCATTAAATTGCAATTATTAATAGAATATAAACTTATAACTAAATTCTTAATTGATACTTTTAATTGACGAATTAAAAAAATAAGTATCATTTAATTTACCTACATAACATACAATTTAATTAAAAATTAATTAAGAATGAGGAAAAGAATCATTAAAAGTCTGACTATCAATGTACATATTTAGAAGATATATCAATTTCTTGTTCTCATTCTGATTGAGTTATACTTTTTTAAAAGCAAATGCACATTTTTAGAGGTGTATAGGAATGTATATACAGATACTATAATTATGAAGCCTAGAAATTTGATTTATATTTGATTATTTCCCAATTGAATTAAGTACACTTTGAAGATGGACACAACATATGAAAAAACTAATATCTATTTGCTAATGACGTATATATTTGTAGTAAAACTTTCTTGAGTGATAAATGAATAACATTTAATTCAAAATATAGTAAAACGTAAAATCAAAACAAGTTTTAACGAAATTGAATTACTTGACCCATATGTTATATACGTAAATTGCTAAATAACTCTTGTAACTATAAATAAATAAATCAATGTGTAAATGTATATTATTTCGATTTGTTATGTTAGAATAGGTCTTAACACATTCATAACAAATGAAAATATTTACCTAATGCTTCAACAAACAATTCTTCATAATTAATTCATAGTTCCTCTAACTAGCTACATATCACATTATAAATAGTAGAACCTACATAGATAGATATATAATATGAAACAAGCATTTTACTATAAATAAATAGGCCTATAATTTACTTAATTTCTATTGTATTAATATTATTATTCATTCATTCATTCATTCAGTATTACACTGTGGGAAGAGAGACAAAGATACAAAATATGATTTTTGTTTTGACTTCTAAGACGTATATAATTTAATTTTACCTTCAAACACTCACATGTTTCCATGTAGTATGTTGACTATTATTTTATTCTACATAGGTCCTGCACACATCAGTTAAACTAATTTTCTTAAGTTGGCAAAGTAGCAAAGGTACCCTTTATAAATATATTGTATAATAAAAATAATAATGATAATCTATAGATCAAACGGCCTGATGTTAAAAGAAAACTTATACAGCCTTTGTATGTACGTAAATTTCAATGCACATATTTTATGTCAATAAAGAAAAAGGTATTTATGTATAAAAACTCTATAATGCAGCTTGGTCGTGCTTATATTTTTAATGGATATTGATTGTTTTGTATGATGGAAGTCTCTCTTTACGTGGACATATTGGTATATGATAAGTAAATTGACTGATATAGAATAATGGTATATGAGTCAAAAAATACTTCCACTCGGGATTAATTGATCTAAAACAATACACATAAGTGGTGTGGCTAAGGAAGCTTTGAGTCTCATTTTTTAATTTACAATGTAGTGCTTGTATCTACTTTAAGTCTTTGCTGAGTTTCATCCTATGCAAATATCTACATAATAAAAACTTGATACTCATAAATCAAAATGAAATCATATCATTAATTAATTATTACATTGGTGTACAATTACAGAATTGAGTAAAGAGTTGAATAATACATTTGAATTGATTTACAAAGAAGCAAAAATGAACAAAGCAAGGCTGTTGTTCATACCATCATTTATATTCTGAGGATCATCAGTACCCAGCAAAATTGAAAACATTACAAATAGGCAAATGTATATTAAAAAAATCTCTTTCCTTCCAACATATACTTATCTAAAAAAAAAGAAAAAAAAAAACACGAGAAACAGTCACATTAATATCTTCTGAAATCTTTTTTATTGCACATTCACACATGAAATAACAAAAATAGTAGATAAGTAATTGAATCAAGATTTGAATCAGTATAATTTATAACATAATGAAAAAAGAAAGCTCTAGCTCTCTCTCTCTGCATGGAAAATTTCGGATCACAAAGTCCATTAGAACTCTTGTATTTGTATTATAAATTCTAGGTATATGTATATGTTGTGGCTTATTAAAGAATTCAATTTTATATGGGAGGCAAATGAAAACATGGGAAGACCGATTTGAATACATTTATATTAATTCACTTTTGTATAAGTATGTATGTAGTTAAGAATCAAGTTAATTAAGTGCATAAAACATAGGAATATGGATATAAATAGGCATGAAATATATCCCTATACATACCTACTAAGTTATATGATAACCTTTAACTATTATAAAATAAATTACCCACTTTTTTTTTTGAAAGGTGGGTCATAATAAAAGTAATTTAACAAAATCTTGAATATGCTATATGTACCTATAAATGTTAAATACGTGGGTTTTGATGATCACTAGAACTGCCTAGCCTACTTTTTTTGCTTTTTTTTTTCAATATAAATATGTTTATTACTGTGTTTAATGTGTTTCATTTGATACTTCGTAACTTTTCTAATATGCATATATGATATTTTTAAATATACACATACATGGTTTATCTACATAGAAAAGCTGAGAAGTCATTTTGTATTGAATATATAAAAATACAAATTTTTTCTTAGTTACTCAGAAAGAACCATTACCAATATTATTAGTCAACAATTTATATCAAATGGCTGAAATATACATATATGTACAACAAAAGTAGGTTGTAAACGCTTGCCCCTTCAAGTGTTTTACAAGTCTTAGATTTATTAATAATAATCTATAGAGAAGTTTTTAGAGTATTAATTCATAACTAAGTAATTAATTATTAATATATAGAAGTATATCAACAGAAATAAAATAGTGTAGGATTTGTATCTGCTGTGAAAAAAAAATTACCTATCCAAAAAAAGTTCAATTTAAGTGGCAGTTTAAGTACTCCTGTACAGACTTTCTAGGTAGTTTGATCATTCTAGTGTTAAGGCCTTCTATGTATAGGTCACTGATTATTTTTTTGAACTATCCAAGGGATATAACTTTTAATCTATTGGGTATGTTTTATAGCTTGGCTCATACGTCACTCTTTCCATCTCATTTTATGAACTTCTTTGATTTTCCAAAATAAAACATGGAATTCCTACACTTTTTTGTAATCTTTTGAAGAATAAAGAAATAATAGGAATCAGGTAATATCCGACTGCAATCATAGCCCAATATTAAGTCCTGGAGTAACAATACGATACAAAATTCAAGACACCGTTGTGAAACATTGGGAAGGGAGAGGCGGAGGAACACTCCAAATAAGTGCCCTGAGTGTTCTGTTCCTTTGAGTTTTAGAAGATTAAAATTTATAAATTGCACAAATAAAAAGAGCTGGTCAAACATGATCTTTTTCTCAAATATATATGAAAGAGATTGCAGACATTAAATTTCAACGTGGGTGAACATTTTTCCGAAAACTATTGTGTATTTTAATTGTATTTTTTACTATAACACAGTAACTCTTTGTACGAATCGTGATGTTGCTGCTAAGTAACTTTGTGGGTAGATAAATGCTATTACCTTCATTGTCTTTTTTAGTTCTTAAACTATAGTGGACTGGAATCCTGTGAGTGACTCAATGTTGTTTTGAATAAATAATTACTTCACCCATTTTTGAAAGGAAGGATTGTCAAATCAACTTGTGGATCAATTGATATGAATGTATATACATTCCTTTAACGGAAAGGAAAGGATGAAACAACTTTCAGAGGAACAAGCTGAGGAGTTAAGATATGTACATAGATATCGATTGAATAGTGTCATACATATATCAATACATAAAATTAATATATAAGTTTGGTAAATGCATGAAGCCATGTTGATGTTAGAATTTTTTTTCAATTTATTTGACAAATATAAGTGAAGAAATGATATTCAAATTTGTGTATTAATATTCATTGCTTTTTACATACTTTATATTGTTGTACTATTTCCTTGCAAATTAGCATAATATAATTGAATTTTTATGTGGACATGGATCAATTATGAGTAAAGACGTTACTAAACATTTATATGAATAAATATGTGTCTACATGGTGAAGTAGTACATAAAATTTTAATTAGTCCTATTCAGCGAACAATAGATTCCCTCTAATGAACCATAAATTTCGAAACCATTTTGTTCTTCTAAAATGAAGAAATGTACTTACATAATTATATGTATGTAGCAGTATCTCAATTAGGAATATAATTAAATTAATGAAAATAAACCAACCATAAAATGAAGAATGAGCTCTTAATTGATTGAAGGGGGGAATGGAGATATCATGTGCTTAAAAATTCTTAATAACTTAATGATTCAATGTGTAATTGAAGAGTCGAAACGATATAACTTTTTTTTTACAAATTGTAAATAATTTCTTTTTTTTATTCATTTTCCAAGACAACATTCTACAGATAATCTCTTTATTTGTATATCTTATCAAATAAACTATTAATTAAAGGGAACACAGTAGAAAAGGGAATAGTAGATTTCGGATATATCACATCTACATGTGTACATACATAGATAAGAAACGAGCCCAATGATTTCCTTTCCTACAATCTACAACATCTTCAATCAGCTCAAATTTTTCCTCATAACTCGAATATACTAGATTCAACAGTTGACTTTACGTTTATTTCCTTATAGAGGTCAATCGCAGGTCAATAAATATTGTTTGATCGTGTATGAACATATTTGAAAATCCACTTTTCTTTTTTATTCAACTTTTAGATTCCTCATTTGAAAAAAAAGACATAAAACGACCTTAAGTTATTCTATGTACAAATTGAAGAACATTAAAAACTTATGCAATGCTGCCAGTCAAATTGCAAATTTAATTATTTGTATACTTACGTCTCCCAATTTATAAAACTATTTATTAAAAATACAAGGAAAGATAAATAAAACTACTTAAAGAATATAATTTTTTTTACTGATCCTCTGAACTTCTAATTATTTCAACATTTCCTATCTTAGCTAAGTATACTTAATAGTATCGAAACCACACACATAGTAGTAATGAGTAAAATGCATTGAATTTTCAAATATTTATTTGAGTCGTCTCATTATGACGATTAATCCATTAAATGTTTCAAGAGTATTGAAATGGGTTATGAATACACTGAAATGTAGCATGATTAATAATATAAAATCTATTTTGTATCATGTAGAACAGGGATACTCAACTGGTCTGCCAGCCACTAAGACCCACATTTCTCCATGGTCATTTTGCTAAGAACTCTTTTTATTGCACTTCAAGACAAGTATTCTATAGCGAAATGAACTACCTTTCGGTTGACTCTGGCATTTGGAATTTGTACAGCTACCGATAGTAATAACAATACCCAACAACAAAATTTATTGAGTGTGATTTGAAATAATGATTTTTTTTTAATAATATGTATTCATTCTTTCTCTTTATTCGAGTTTGTTAAATAATTAATTAACTATTGTAGAGGAGATAAAAATCAAAAATTATTTTCATTTTTGTTCAGCTCTCCAAGATACACCTGTTGAATAAAACTGATATAGTTGATATAACTCTTTAAATGGTTTATTTACAATATATATATTTAAAAAATTCCTATTCTTTTGAGCAGTTTCCAAAGAAGAAGAAAGCCATGGAAAATAATGCTTTTCCCCCCTCTCCGTTTTATTTATAAGCCATATAATATCTCAAATACACACATTCATGTGTATATATTATGTATATTTATAAAATGAAATGAATGTATCATTAACTAATTATTTTTTTCGAAGAAGCATGGTCATAAAATTGAATTATATGTATGATGTAAGTACGAGGAAACATTAAGTAAAGTACCCTAAATATAATGCTACATACATACATACATACGTATACACATATATGTACACATTTGTCGGATGAACTCAATTTCCAAATATCTAGCAAATTTCCTTTTGAAATGTTATTAAGTAAATTACGAATAAACAAATATCTAAGAACGTATATATACACACAATATGTCTTTCATAACAAAGGAAATAAAATATTTAATGGAAAACGCTTTCAAACCATTTGCATACATCCATATATACATATGTATAGATCGATTGAAAACAACATCAATAAAACTTTAAATTAGAAAATGATACGTATTAAAGGCATGACAAATGTAGAGCCATCAAGTTGAATATGTAACCGTAGATTTGTATCTATAAAGTATTTTATCTACTTTTTTTTTTTTTAGAAAAACGGTTACTTAGAAAGTCAGTCAATAATGGAGCAGAGAAAGTACGTACATACATAAACTTTTGGAAAATATTTATATACTCAAGCTTTTTTTATATATGTAAGTTATAAAATAATTCTTTATTCCGATAGAGTGGCTAATTATGAATATTATTTGCATAGAAGTCTATTGTTTTTAAATTATGGATTGATTTCATCGTAAAGAATCAACCCTTTGTTTGTTCTTTTTGTGCATCTTGCCAATATTAGAAACAAATCTTCTCAATTCATTTATGTATTTACATATATAAATATCTGGCAACGTTTGGTTATAGTAGAACCCTTTTTTTTTCAAGCAAATGTATGTATATATTATATAGAAATTATAGGGTTTGTTTCAAGATATTTAGAGTGATATCCATATCTATGAACATTTATCTTTATTATATGCACTTAAGTACATTAAAACAAATTACTGAGAACAGAGATGGTGCACCATTAATGATAGACCCGTGTTTTTATTAGTACTTCAATACATGTTCGTATGCCAGGAGACATGGTACAAAATTTCTAATATGTATCATCATGTATTTCAATATTCATGAAACATTATAAAGCTAAAAGATGGAAATACCCGAGTGAAGCCCCGATATTTTCTACACATCACTACTGAGAACAACTCAAAAGCTAAAAGAGATGCTCAAGACATTTTTTTTAAATCATGAATTTTATATGTTGTACTCGACATGTTATATTAACAGAGCAGTCTTAAACCCATAAATTGAATTGAAAACAAAGTTTTTGACTAGTATTCTATTCAAACCATGTTTAATCATCGTAAAGAAATTTAAAATAGTACTATTAGACTCTTCAGTGATAAAATGTATCTAGTTAATATCATAAAGGAACTTTTCCTCCCAATTTCCTTATCAACAATCTACAGTAAATAAATTTAAAAACTAAAACCCTGACAAAATTTGGTGGGTTCAAAAAATATGACCCAGGCTTGAAGTAACTATTTAGAAGAAGGTGATTACTAACCTCAGATTAATTATAAATGATAGATAATGAGAATTATTTGAATGTTGAATGAGTTCAAGCTTTATGGATCGTAAGACTTTCTCTATACTCAAGTACATATATTTCATCTGTCTTTAAAAAAAACCAAAAAACATTTCTTTCCCTTTCTGATCGAATTAGATATATTATGTCTTTCAACAAGTATGCATTGTTGTAAAATAGTATTTGATATTCAAATATATTTTTTACGCGAATATATTTTTACATCCAGTAGAGCAAAAAAAAAAATGAAGAAATAGAAGGCCCTTCATATAAGCAATATGAGGAGAGAGGTAACTTCTTTAGAACATAATTTTATCAAAATTAATCCAAGTAAGTATTCCAATACTAGAAATCATAATATCAATTAAAACAATTCTTATTATTATATGGATTTTTAAATAAACGGGAAAAGGAAAGAAAATATCACGAGTAATAATGATATTTATATCGGGTTTACATTCAGAGCTTTAAAAAAAATAACTATTTTTGAACCACAAAATTATTTGAAAAATGAGTTAGATCAAAAAATATCTGTAAATGGGTTTTTTTTTTAAATTGATGTCTAGTAGGTGTGTATTTGACAAGAGATTTTTCCGATTTATTTAAAAATCCACAAAATTATTGTTAAAAAAGATCTCATTTTAATTGATATTATGATTTCCTATATATTTTATTAAAAATTCTTAGTGCAATTTTTATGGAATATTATTTTTATCAAAAGTGTACTATTTATCTTTCTTTTCCCCTCTAAAACATTTTGTGTATTAGTACGTATGTAATTATACTCATCTACTAATCTTGTAAGTGAGTGACATGGGATAATAAAAATGAAGCAAAGAGAGTTAAGAAGATTTTGGCTGTTGTTGATTGCTTATAGAACTTTTAAGTTCTATGACGTAAATTAATGTTTTTAACTTAATCTTAATTAAAAATATTATTAATATTGTAATTCTTTTAATCATTTTCTTGGAAAGATTTAATTACATATTATCATCTAGTTTCAATGCGTGATTTAACTTTGCTAATAAGATTTACCAAGATTTCACGACATCAACATATGTATTTGTGTACAATAATGCACATAAATTCTTTCTAATCGCTTTTTTAATATTAATAATAATAAAAGTTCGTCAAATAACTGTCATGTCTTTTAGCTTTTATTACAGTCACACATTAAGTTTATAGAGTATATTTAGTTATACATGAAAAAGTCAAAGTAAACACTTTTTTGCGATAAAGCTTTTCATCGTAGATTAAAAAAAACCGTTTTACTAATTTTTCTTGCATTTCATAATTATATAAACAATTACGACTATTACCTTTCATAATCAAAAAAAGTTTGTTTTTTGTTTTTAAATTAACCATATAGCGAATATATATATATATATATATATATATATATATATATATATATATCCAATCTATTTACAAGCAA
The DNA here is from genome assembly GCA_963680855.1 of Lepeophtheirus nordmannii. Lineage (NCBI taxonomy): Eukaryota > Metazoa > Arthropoda > Copepoda > Siphonostomatoida > Caligidae > Lepeophtheirus > Lepeophtheirus nordmannii. Next base: position 24,665,934 of record OY804523.1, read on the forward strand.
TTAAATATAATTGTGGTACATTTTTAGAATACGCGATACATAAATAATGAGACATGGATCGTCTCATTTGGTGAAAGCTGTTGATCTAATGATTTATTTTTTTCAGACTGTTGGACTGTCATACATGTATGTAGCTGATTATGTTTAATTGAGAATGAATGATGTTTCTACATACATATGAGGAAGATAAGAAATAGTACTTAGTAAAACTATTTCACTACTTTTTTTTTGTATTATGTTCAATTTGTCAAAAAAAGAAAAGAAAAAAAACTGCCCAACATATGCCCTTATTTTCTTTTCATTTGCATCTTATTACGCATGTAATCTTATTATTTCTATATAAAATACAGACACAGAATAATGATGTTCTAGTGTATAAGCCCCGTAGCGAAGAAAAACTTGAAGAGAGGATTTCTGCGTAATTGAACAATAATAGATTCATAAGTTTATGCTTGTGCACTCTAGTACAACTACAGAGTAAGAATAATAATATAATTGCAATATTCTGTTTAGCCCAGATTGTAAGAGTCTGAATTTCAATATAGTGCATAGCATAGTGATGGATTCTTGATTCCCAAAAATGCATATTCGTTTTTTCACAGTTCATTTTTTTATGGGGGATTTTGAATATTTTTACAGTTATCGGAGCCAAAATCGAGTACCCTAAAAAAATTTGTGCATACTTTCTCCCCCTCCCCCCCCCCCCCTCCTAAAAAAATGAAAGATCCTTTTTTTAGTCAAGGCCTTAAAATTTATATTAAACATGTTCTTTAACATTTTACAATTAGTGTACTATTACTTTTTACCAAATAGCATGAATATATATATAATTGAAACTTATATCTGATTTCAGGACTGTACTTGCAAGAGTTCCTCCAATTTCAACTCATTAGTACACAAATAACACTTAATTGTTTGCATTAACAATCATTGTAACTGTGTTTCATTTCAAAATCTTTTTAGTTGTAAAGCCTATCGCTTGGATGAAAAATAATTAAAATGGTTTTTTTTGTAGCATTGGCAGTCTCAAAGAGTCTGATCTTTTCATGAAACTAATGACTCAGACTCTTTGATGTGTGTATTACTGTTTTCAAACTAAAAATCTATGTCAATACTATTAAAAAAACCGTGACGTCATCCATTGAACATCCTGTTTAATATTTAACAATGACAATACTCGGAGTTTAACGATAAATAATTTTAATTACAAAACAACATTGCGAACACAACTAGAAAAATCAATCACACACAAACAAATACAAATGATTTGTTGATGTTTTGCTCCATGTTTTCCCCCTCTATATAGCCTCATATGTACTTATTAATATATATATATATATAAATAAATATATTCATCAATGGACATCATAATGTATGTACATAATATCTAATAGAGCCAAAACTTGTTTTTACCCCTTTAGATGTAAGTAAGTGCACATGATAATTTAATAATGATGATTGGAATTCTCCTTCATCCTACTTTTTAAATAAAACAAAAATATACATACATATATCTTTATGTGTAAGACCCCTAGCTGTGTAAGGTTACATACACTACTAGCTATACATATAAAACACTAATCTTATTTTCTTTCACTCTACTATGTAGTATTGATTATACTCATGTAGGTATATACACAGCTGTAGGAATAATTGGGTGTATAAATCAAAATAAATCTGCTAAGACATGGATGATGATTGTTATTAGTTAAAGCACGGCAAAAATATCTACTTTGAATTACAAGTATAACTTGATAAATGTTATAAGTATAATCAGAGTTAAATAGTCAAGACCTCCAAATCTGAGAACAAAACTTTGGGGGATCGAGACATGAAGGAAAAAAGGAATCATGTAGTTGTTTTTTTTTGAAAAATAAATTTTTCTACAATAAGACTAAGACTTTGAAGGTTCTAGATCAAGACCTATTTTGAAAACAACATCACTAATTGATCATTAAAAAAAACTGAACAGACCTAATGCCATAACTGAATAAAAATCCTCTTAACAGATAACGTCAAGGTGTATTTGGATTAATCAAAACAAAACAATAATAAACCAATTAATATATATGAACTTACAAATATATTCAAAGATTATATAAGGTCTCAAATTCTCTTCAATATCTTGTTTTTTTATTTATGTATTTGCTTCCATTAGATGGCAATTAATCATCAATGTTTCATGTAAACTGACGGAATTAACCTTGCAGCAATGTCCTCTAAAGTGAATAATATTGCTCGTAATCCAATATTGTAGTTGAAAGCACACGCAAAACTGTGTATGAGTAATTTAAGACACATATGTGCAACCTTTCTTTCAATAACATAAAGAAAAAAGGCCCAAAATTATAAGAAATGACCTCACTTGCAATCAAAAGTTTAATAATTCTCTATTTCATAATTGGAAATTTCATAGAAGAGTATAATTTTATTGAAATAAATAAATAATGCTTATAACACAAATAAGAGCCAAGAGTAGAGAGATCTATAGTAAAAACGATATTAGAATAGCTGGTGGTGTGAGGATATTGTTGTGCTAAAGTCTGTTGGTTGTTAGCCAATGTAAGTATTCCTTCAAATTGTTAAACAGTTCTCTATTTAAAGTAGGGATATTTAGAATGTAGTTGGATTTAATTTGAAGTTTAGCAGATCAACATTGAGTAGATAAATCAACAGCTGAGGAAAAAAAATATGATTGATGCTGTGAAGTATCATTGTAAAGTATTCGAAGGTCTTATGATACTAATGAATGAAATCATTGCATAAATATGGAAGATGAAAAATTGAATTGATACTCAATACCACATTTAAAATGAATTGATTTACAACAACTTCAATGTACGAAACAAAAATACATGTAGGAACCTATAGAAAGAAATATTTTTTTAAAAAGAGATAATTCATGTACTTTTTATATAGGTCAATTTATTAACTGATGGTATCACGAACACCAAATTCATTTTAGGTGGAACTAATGTATTTATAAGTGGTGTATCAAATGTTAGGATTGTCATCTATAGTGTGAACATCCTTGTTTCCCTATCGTATTCCATATGAAACTAAAGGCATCATGGGACAGTGATAAAGATGAGAGAGAAGATGACAACAACATCCCTCATACATTAAAGTTCCTCAATCATTCAAATCACCTGTAATTCTTGATGTATCGAATACTCATATTCCCATTTGCAGACTATCCACATCTTGGAAATAATCTAGTGAATTTCTTGCTCTACTGCTGCATATTAATATTCACAACTCGTATAAACTCATAAAAAGTTGTTGTACATAGAGCACAACAACATCCTTTATACAACTACATACATATCTAAGTACATCCTTGTACATATACATATGTAGTACAATTTGTTAAGATAATGTGTGTATGTAATTGTACATATATTTATCGTTATGCTATTCATACATGCAAAGGAGGCAAATAATTTAAAATAATATATATGTACATCTATGTATCTACGTACAGTGTACATACATCGAGATGAGTGTCATTCATGGCATAGATCTAGAAAAGAGATAACAGCCCATAAAAGAATGACGAATTTTATTCAATATTTTTTTAGCAGGAGTTTACAATGCAAATATGAACATCATCAATATGTTATCGTTATCAAAAGACTTACCTACATATCAAATATAAGCTCAAATACTTTTACTGAAATAGTTTTGAATATATGTATGTATGTAGGTATGTACATGGAAGCAAGCTTTTATAAATATGAATGCATACATTCCTAATAAAATAAATACATACTTTTACATCAAGTTCTACACAAAATATGACTGAGCATACTACAAAATATCTTTCAAAAAGTATATTTTTATCCCTTGGATCAAAGTTTACTTTTATAAGAGAGATTTTATCTTCATTCCCTTCTAAATTTATTGCATTACAAATTCCTTCAATCTCATTGCATTGAAAGGATTTGTAATTATTGTAAAATTTACTCTAGTTTTAATTTTTTGCTATTGCTTTATTATGGCTTTCATAATATGTAATTAGAAGGAAAAAAAACCAGGTTAATGAATAAGACCAATCATTGTCAAAGGAAGTCTGACTAGATTATAAAAGACTGACAAAAATATGTGACGTAAAAGTAGGGTAACAGAATTCAAAAACATATATATACATACACACACACAGTGATACAAAAAAGAAAGGGATCAAGATCTGATTTGCAGGGTGGAGTCTAATAAATATAAATCTATGACAGAGACATAGGATAGAGGTTGCACTATCTGTAAATATTCAATATATATATGTATACGTTAGATTATCTACTTTACAAGAGCAAAGTCAGCTATTGAAAAAGTTGATGAAGAAAAATTGAAGACTGCAGAGGATGTATTGGATAATAGGACTGCTGAAACAGGAGAGTAATAATCACTTCAATGCAGATGATATCGTGACAAAGTTTATACAAGCTACATACATAATATGCTGTTAATCCAGAGATGATTTTCTTCGAAATGATTTGTCAAATATAGTAAAAAGATATCCAGTAATATCGGGAGGGCCCTCCTTTAATAAATTGATGATTATATTCAACTCAGCTTGTTTGTTTGTTTTTTCTTGGAAATGTCCTTTCTACGTTTTTAATTTACTATTTCATGTGATACTTTTGTTAGTAAATCTTATTTCTATATTATTCCCATCATTCTTTTTTATAAAGTCCCTAAAAAGTTTGTTTTTTAACAAGTTTATATTTCTTTTTATAATTTAAATTTAGTCATATGTAGATAACAGTTATCGATAAATAAATAAATTATTAAAAAAAAAAATGAGACCAACGGATTATTTTAATATAAGTTGAGTTTGCACACAGAATTAAATAAATATATTTTTGGATGTAAAAAAAAAAAAAAAACAACTACTGAAACTGGAATAATCTTTATCATACATTTCCATAAGTTCCTTATCAAAGCTTTTATAATAAAACATATTTGCCAGAATTTTTATACATAAGCTAAGGTATATTAAACTTTATTAAAGTATAAAATGTAAAAAAAAAAAAGTTTTAAATGTGAAATAAAATAGAAAAAAAAATTTAATGGGCAGTTATGATCGTTAAGAACTTTTTTTTTTAAAAAAAAAAGAAGAAAAAAGAATTTCATGGACATTGTAAAACCAATTTTGAGATATGCTTATCATTGGATCTATATACTTGTGTACATAAATATTAATGTAGTCGAATTATAGATAGATAGTTCAAATTGAAGAAAATGTGAATGTCTTCAATAAAAAGACAGTCCTATTATTGCAAGCTGTACCTAGGCTATCACTTTTAGCCTTGAAAGGAATTTAAATCAGTCATAATAAAAAGAAAAGTACTTTTGGGAGGAAAATAAGTAGTTGTTCCATCAGAGTTGACTTTTACCAATTATTTGTTAAAACATTGCACTTATACTATTTATTCATTATATAGAATTTTAATTTATGGTAAATTAACGTGAAACAATTATACTGTGCAAAATATATGTATATCTCATACTTTTTTTTTATTCTACTCAAATTCGTGTAGAATTCCACTGTAATTAAATGCATTAATCACTAGTATGAGAGAATAATTAAAAACTCCTCTACAATGTAGGAATTTAGAAAATATCATGTGTATAGAGCAGTTCAACTACTTAGATAATTTTTTTATTCTGAGACACCACAAAAAAATAAAATGAAAACACAAACTCTTATATTAAAACATATATACAAAGGCTTTCAACAGTTGACGTTTGATTCAAGTACTCAAAAATCACGCTCATTGCATATTTTCAAATAAACTCATACGTGTTAATACGTTAATTTCACTCTGTAAACTTTAAATTTTAATAAAATTGTATGTAATTGACACTACGAAACTTTACAGTTTTTATAATAAATTAACAAAATTAAAGAGATTTTTGCGTGAACAAAAGTGAAATGAAATGAATATCCCTACTAAACTAGACCTTTTTTAAAAATAGACTCTTTTGTGACTGAAAAATAAATTACACACACTTGAAAAAAAGTCCCATTTACTTTTAAACAGATAAAAACCAATGCCTTATTTATTTGCCCTCCCCTTGAAAAAAGATTATTTTTGACATAATCATAGATTGCCTTTTTTCTACATACATACCATACATAAATGGTATTCATTCACATAAAATATGTGTATACCCATTTCCAAAATGAACATTACATTTTGCGAAAAAGATTTTTATTTTTCAAAGGGATATCTAATTTTTTTTCTTACTCAAAAATTCCCTCAAATGTACATACTATATAAATACATACATTAAAAGCACTCAAAAATTAAAATTCAAAATCCAGGAACAATTGTGGAAGCACGATGCAATCAAATAAAGCTTACAAATTCATGAAGAATAGGAGTAGCTAACAGATAAAGGAAACATAGCCTTCAAAAATTAAAAACACATACATACATATGGTTAAGATTTGTTCTTGTATGTACATGCATTTTAAACATTAATCTTTCTTTCTTTTTATGTTTATTCGTTAGTGCATATTTGTGTCTTGGATATTATACTTATGTATGTACATACATATGCAAACATTAAGTTACATACATGCATGTGGTTGATTTGAAAAAAAAGAAATTGTAACTATGTAAGTAAAGAACTAAAACATACTTTATCTAATTATTATCTTCTTTGACTAAGCAAGAGCTTTGTTTGCTTAGTATACGTATTATGAGGAGAAGGAAAGAGAGAGCCTTGTTCAGATATTTGTCTTCTATTTTAATGGCTCAAAGGATATGTTTACAAATTAGTATGAGAGTTTTGATCTGATTTTTAGTTGTATCATAGTAAGATATGATGACTTAGAATTATCTAAATAAAAAATATCTTGTAGATAGGTAGGTAGATATGTACATAGTTAGTAGTGTCCGTACAAATGCATTAACAATGGGGGTATAAAAAATGAGCTTTTTCATTAATTGTAATTAATACATAATGTGTATTTATCCAAGTACCTACAATACTTTAATGAGTGATATATTCATTTTATATATATATATATATATATATATATATATATATATATATAGTAGTAATTTTGCACAGAAAAAGATGCTGTATTAATTATTACTTGTCGTCTAATTAAAATATAATTACATTTTTATAAAGTTTCCATTTAATATGTTATTTTATATAAATGTACATTCATATAGCAGCATGGCTCTTATTGTTATAATAAATAGGTATATATTTTTTTTTTGGACAGAGTTTCTTTCCTTTTTTCTTATCTGCCTCATTCATTAATTATCATTTTCATAATGAGATGAAAAAGAGTAGAATAAAAATAATTACACTTCATTCAATGTAAAAATATACAAATTGCATTGTTCATAATATGTACGACTCTGCAAACAATACTGCCCAAACCATGACAAAAGGACTCAAGTGACATTTTAATAATTTTGAAAAATAGAAATATATTCTCTGCATTTTCTTTAGATATATATATACATACATACATATATATATATATATATATATATATATATATATATATATATATATATATATATATATATATATATATATATATATATATATATATAAAACCATATTCGTCTTTTGTGTTCAAATGTAAATACTACAATGTTTCATTTATGATGTTACGTATATGTCCTTTAAAAATGAGGCACCATATTCAAAACTATATGCAGTTGTATTTCTCAAAAAAAAAAAAAAAAAAAATGTGGAACTTTAGTCATGAATGGGTATTGTTAATTGATTTGTCTGTTCAAATCAATTTGAAAGCTTTTTAAACTGTTCAACTCCTCCTTACCAATTCTTTGAAAATATCACAAATGAAATTTTGTTTTGTTATGGTTTTTTCTTTCATGATAAAAGAAATTCATACCCTTATTTTTTTTCTTCCATATAGAAATGCATAATATACTTACTTTATTACTTTTTTTTTTACTCTCTCTAGTACATATATAGGTTCATACTAATGTGTTCGTCTATATATATACTTATAATATATACTCGTACATATGGACGGGTACACTTTAGTAGATATTGCAGTGAAGTTTGATTTATTTCATTCCCTAACTCTCTGGTTTTATGGTTTAATCAATATATGTATGTAATATATATCATACTTATAGAAGAGCTATACCTATATATATATATATATATATATGAGTACCCCAAATATGGTATATATAATATATAATGATAAAAAATATTAATACTTTTTTTTTTCATTTTATCTACGTACGTACATAAATATATGTTTGCATGTAAAGGTTAAAACTTTCAGCATAGAAGTCTATTTTATACATATATTATATTAAAGTTCCACTCTATATAATAGTCATTTATTAAGAATTTTTTTTTTTTTTTTTTTTTTTGGGGGGGGGGGGGAAGGTAATAGTACTATGTAAAAGCAATTTGATGCAGACGGACGGAATAATACTATTAGTAATAATTGAAGTAAAGGAACAAACTCTCTCTCTCCCTTTTACTTTCTTGATTACTAATAAGATGTCATTTTTTTTCTTTCGTTTTTTTTTTGTACTTTACTTTCTGTTTCTTTCCTTCCAAAAATCATACATAAATCTATATGCAACATCAATCCCTTCTCAACAAACCTGAAATGAAAATGAATAATACATTTATTAAATGTTTAATATTGAATTTATCATATATACAAATATATAAATACACATTTTATATGTACGTATAAACATAGTATATCTTTTTCCTTTCATGTTGTCATAGCCTTTCATTGATTAATAATATACCTACAAACATATGTACAATTTAGTTAGGTATATGTATATCCAGTCAGTCTCCTCCTAACAAAATTACATTTTTAAATGTATATATAAATTATATTTTTTGTCAGGCAATGTTCTAAAAAAATAAATAAAAAGATATACATATTTGTTTGTTTTATTTTACATGTAAGAAATGATTTTTTTTTTTTTTTTTGTGTGTGTGTATACAAAGGAAATCATAGGTAGGTTATTTAATCTATAAAGCTTTACATAAATTCATTCTGTAAAAATAAAAATATATCTATAATCAAATATTCAAAATACAACAACGGCTCCAAGGTATGTATAATTTTTTTTTTTTTTTTTTTTTTTTGAAGGGACTCTTTCTTCATGGGGAGTAACTTGTACTTTTGAGTCCTTTTAAAAAGTTTTTTTTTTAACATGAATGTATGGTGGCGCATATTACGTATGTATACTTCTATGAATAAATCCTTGGATTTCTACCTCAAACTTTGAAAGTAAAGCGATTGTACATATACATACATACAAAAAAAAAGTCATGAAGAACAATTTTCCTATTTTCTTCCAATAGAGCACAGATATCGATCAATATCGACTTTACATAGCAATGTATATTTTATCATTGAGCAAATGTGCTTGGATGGCACACATAGCTACCTACACATACATATGTATTTACAAATAAATCTACGGTAGATATATTACAATATATATTTATGTACAATATACAATGTGATCGTCACAAGTCTATAATTTATTACTCATTTAACCTTGGGCAGAAGAGTCAGACTCATTTTCTGATACAAGTATAGGGTTGAATTATACGTAATATGTATGGGTGTTGATGGTTTTTGCCGAGTTTGACTCATAAAAACTTTGAAATGGCTTATTTGGTATAATTTTGATTGAGGGATCAGTTATTTACAACCATGATTCAAGAATGATTACCATAGTAAAAAAGTTCCTTTGACATTGTCATAGTTAATGATAAGATTAAAAGTTATTGTATGACAATTGTCATGAAATTAATATGTAGAGCGCACACAAGTTGAATGTTACTAACGCCTAACTTTCTCTCTTCTTCTTTATACATATATATATATATATATATATATGAACCATCATATTTAAAACTTATTCTCACTTGTCAGGATTTTGTCGCATTTTGAAAAAAAAAAAAAAAAAAAACTAACACACGAAAATAATTGTATGTTCATTTCACTATACATATAAATTTATCTATTCAAATAAAGGAACTCAACCATACTCCTTAGTATTTTTATTTTTTTTTGACATTAAAACAGTAACAACACGGATATATTATGACACAGATAGTTACGTATGTACAAAGCACATAGGAGAAACTTTAGAATATAAATGGTCTTTGAATTCTAATGAATGTTCCCTCTCAGCCCACAAAAAACTAAATGACTTCTTTTTTCAAATTATGTATGGTTATCAGATTAATTATGCATTTTTTTAAAAATTGTGACAGGCACCCAGAAGCAAATAATGATATCTTCTGCTTCTTTTTTTTGTAATAATATACATACATTGGGAGTAATCTCTTTTCACATTTCAACACGAATTATTTTTGAATTGTGCTTCTCCCCCTCATACAGCTTTTGGGAGTCGGTGTTCATCCATCAAAAATATAACCAAGAATAAACCACATTAATCCATATTGAAAGAATTCTCAAAGTTTGAAAGGAAATGTTTGCGATATCTACCACTGATCAGTAAACTGGCTACACCACAACCCATTCCACCCTTACCATAAAAAAGGGATGTTTAGTAATGGTATAAAAAGATTCTTTTTAAATTGAATTTTTTGATAAAGAAAAACTTTATATTTAAAAAAAGAAGAAGAACTTTTGTAATTTGTTAAGTTCTTAATAAAGAATTTTTGATTTTGACTTAAAATCAGAATTTGTATGATGTTCATGGATTTCTCAAAGTTAATCTTGGACCCATTTAAGTCAAACCAAGAGAAGTACAATGTCCCCTTTTTCTAATCTAGAAGTGGCAAGGACTAACATGAACAGGTCCTTTATCAATGAGACATAAAAATAAAAATTGATACAACAAACAAAAGCAGTTACATATGTAATAAAGTCCCACAAAAATGAAAGTTACATAGTATATGTATCACGATTGATATTATTTAATCCTTTCATTAGAATATCCCCCCCCCTTACTTTTTCATGTTCTTTCTCGTGTAGATAGCACTTGCTTGATAATTTGGGTATTAAATACTCTGGTTTTGCTTGAACACACACAAATAAGTATGTATTGTACATAGTTTAAACTATAGCAGGAGATGTATACAATTTGTGAATATTTTGATACGACCATATAACATAATATGTATTGAGTTAGGAAAATAAAGAGTAATAAAGATTTCGGCCTAGGATATGCATATACATATATGTTTATATGAACGAGCTTTAATATATGTTCATATATTTTATATGTATGGATATAAGATATTATTAATTCATAGTCTAGGAATTACAACCAATTTCAACAAAATTACATATGTATTATGTATGTATGTATGTATGTATGTATGTAGTATCTACACTTATCCATGGCACTTGAAAAAAAGAAAATAAATACACTGAATAGGTATGTAGGTATCGAGAATATATTACGTGTTTGTGTAGGTATATGGATAAGTAATAAAATAAACTGTTAAAATTCGTATATAACTTCATAGGTTTTAATGGTACAAATTTTATTAACTTCTAAATTTATATACCAACCAAAGTATGTATGTAAGTATGTTTCTTATTCGAATCAACGAAACGATTTATTCCAAAAACAAAATATTTATGAGCATAGATGAAGATTTTAGCAAAAGAAAGAAAGAAAGAAAGAAAGTGAGTGAGATGTGCATCAATAAAACTTATGCACTAAAAAAAAAGGATAATTGTTTTTCCGTGGGAACTACCCACAAGGTACGTATCTACCTAGATATCATATCATCCAAAAAAAGGTATTTATTGATTAGTTCAAAATATGTGAATGAATAAATATGTATGTAGGTAGAGAAATAGTCAGGATTTGATATACCTACATAATATATGTATGTAGTAAGGCATTTCATTTCATTGCCCTTTTAATAATAAAGTACACCATTTACCTACATACATGCATGTGATAAAATGAATGTTTTTATTTAATTATTTATTATCGTTTATGTATGTATTTAACGTCTTATTTAATTACTAACTATTAAATTATCCTATCATTTCATTTTTCTTCAATAAAATTACTTATTTATTAAAGGTATATTTACGGGAGATAGAACATTGGCTACTTGAATTTCCTATTCTGCTACAATATGCTCATTACATATTTCTTAGTAAACCCCATTAGAAAAGTAATAAATGACACAATTAAAAGACAATTTGACCATCCAATGGAATTGGAGCCATTGCATTATCCTCATTACAAGTACAACAGTAAATTCTTTATTTCAAAATGTTTCATCCCATTTTTTAATCACAACATGTACACAACATAGAAATATATGTATAGTAATACCCCGAATAGAACTCTTTGAGACTCTCATTGAAATAAACTAACAATTGACTCTTTTCATTCATGAAAATGGTGAACGTATTAATAAAAGAGTAGCCTTATAATTAATCAAATATTTGATTAGATATAGATATATACATATATCATCATATAAATATTTTTATAGAAATAAACTATCTTTAAAACCAATTGAATTCCCATCTAACCACACAAATCCTCTTAATTTCCTAAAAAAAAGATGATGAAACTATTTTCAACACGAGGATTCATTAATAAAGCTGTCATATATATATATATATATATATATATATATATATATATATATATATATATAGTAATGAGTACATACTTTAATTAATTACATTTTCTATAGTATCTTTGTAATTTAACACTTGAGAGTTTTTTCCAAGGAAAAACTCATATTTCAGCAATTTTTTATAGAGAATAAGAAAAAAAAAAAAGTACACAAATGAATGGATTGTCAATTTATTTTACAGGCTCTAATGTATTTTATATTTTATATTCTTAGTAATTCAAATGTAAGAATTATAAGGCAAAATCTCTTTACTTTCTTTTTTCTTCTTTTATTAAGACAAACTAAAAAAAGAAATTCAAAATGCATGTTCGACATGCTTCATGATTCTCTGTATTCATAATGAAATAAGCAATTTAACTTCTTTGAAGAAGGAAAGAAGTTCTTGTATATGTTGTATATTTGCATTACTTATATGTACCATTTATGTTACAAGCAAGGCAGGAATAAATAATGCCTTACTGATCCTGTTTTTCTTTATTAGTATGTTTGTATGTATGTAGTTGGTTGCTGGTGTGTATAGAGAGGGGTTTGTTGAGCACAGCTCAACCACTCTCTACCTCTTTTTTTATTTTGTATGTGCCTACATACATTCATACAACATTCAATTATGTAATGTAAACATTATAAAGACGCGTACAAATATTGCTTTTACCATGATATAGGTAATGTCTTAATATACATAACTGATAGTATTATTTATTATTTTGGAAGAAGAATAACGGATATAAATTACTGAAAGGGAGAGAGGAAGACGAAGGAAGAGGTAGGTACGCATATATGTAGGTAGGCAGAAAGAAAGAAATAGCAAAACAATAAGAAGAGAAATTGAGCATGAGGCTCAAAAGCACACACCTTTTCTTTCACATGAAAAAGAAAGAAAGAAAAAGAAACTCCTTTTCTTTTTCGAAGCTACATACACAAATCATTGCATGTTCTATGTATAAGGAAATCATTACAATGACTGTACCTACCTACATAACATAGTATGTGTATGTTGTACCTTGAACAACAAATGACTATGATCTGATAAAAATTAGGTAATAAAACTGCAAAAGGTCATTTTATACTGGGTAAGTACTGGGGACCATTGTATACAAAACAATTTTAAACTCTATTTTGCTTACTTTTAATTGCCATAAATGCATAATTTTCATTTTTACTTCTATATTATTTAACTTTTATTCTATTTTTTCATTCTACCATGAATAATGACAGAGTAGGAGAAGAAAAAAACCCAGCCTAAATTATCTGAACAAAATCAACCCATAAATGAGACTACTAAGATTTTACATTTCTCAACTTCTCTGTATGTACTTTATTAAAAACTTTTCCCTATTTTTAATTACAAATATTAGGGGGCCCGGTTATGATTTTGGTAGCACCAAGCATTTCCAAAATCAGTGAGGAGGTGTATTTGAATAGTGAAGAAGTGGTCCATCATTAATAAGGATGTCGTTGTATTCATACTTGGATATCAAACAAAAATTCAATTACCAGAAAGCTAGGAATCAAACATTTCCAAGTTTCTGAAAGTGTCAAAAACCAACCAGTTCTTAAAGAAAAGTCTAGAGTCATGGATCCATGAAGCCCTCTTAGATCGACTAGTTTAATTCTCTCAAAATGATACACATACTCATACCGCTCTAATTCAGTGAAAGCTTGAAGCAAGAACATCTTTAATTACTTTTGACCTCCCTCTTTATTAGACCTAAAACCTCTGAATTTGAAGATGTAGTGAATGGTTTAAAAAAATATTGAAAAAAAATATATGTGAGCCACTTAGAAAGTTAGGGCTTAGTGAGGGTCATCGAGGCCAATGGTAGCTATTTTGTATTTCCTTTGTGCATATTTTTTTATTTTAAATCCTACAAATGTTTTAAAGCTTTTATTTGTAAAACTTTAAATTTAAATATGTAATTAGGGGACAATTTCTAAAAAGCCACTTTGCATATGGATGTAAATGTTTGTACATAAGTAGGAATTTCATAATATGGAAACTCTAACTATCTATGTATCAATTGACGAAAAAATAATCATGCATATTTGTGGTAAACCTGATGAAATGTCATGTTCAATATATGTACATAGCTACCTATGTATCTTCATTAGATTGTGATAATTATACTTCCAAATAATTAATTCCATGTATCTGTTTTCAATTAATAGTAACATTAGAAATGAATAAGTTACTAATCATAATTTGAGTAACATTCTTCCTGTCCTTTATATTTCACCAGTCACACAAAACTTTGGATTTGATATATGTACATAATATAATTTGATTCTTTTGTTAACTGTAACTCATTGGATTATATAAAGGAATAAATTAGTTCTGAGTTTCAATCATTGCTACAAATAATTATATGTAAGTAGAGGAGATTGGGGTAGAATTTGAAATACTTTTTGTTTTTGGCTCAATTACGAATTGGCACAATATACTTTTACGTCAGTCTGTTATCAAATGAATTTATTTATAGAGCATACAAGTCAGTATTTTTTTTCTTCCTCATGTTGCATTTGAATACAGATCACATTTAAATGTAGCCTGGGACAACAGTTAAAAAACCTGAGTTTGAGTAAGAAATTAAAAAAGAAGACTCTAAATTTTCAATTGATTATTTCACGATAAAATATTGTGAGATTTGTACTTTAGTTTCAGTATTATAGATCGGAGAAATTCACTCTACTTCAGTGAGTAAACCCTATTTAGGGCCCTATAGATATAAAATAATCCAAATAATAAACAATACAATACACTTGTTGAAACTGACCCCATTTTACTGTCTCATATATCTCCTTAATGGGTGTGCATTGAATTTTAATAAATTGAAATAAGTTATAGCAAAATAATTAAATATTCAAATGATGTAACATATGTTATATACAAAAAATAATAAAAAAATTGACTCCATTATTATACAAATGTTGCTTCTTCAAAGAATTAGGTTGATCTCTTTTTAGCTAATACCTCAAAGAAAAGTAGATAAAAATGTATTTTTTTTTTTATTTTTTTTTGGTCAATCAACTTAATTAAATAATATTTCATGGGCTTTTTGATGTTATAGAAAAAGAACCTGTTGTAAATGTTCCCAGTCTCCCCTATGTATGTTTTTTTTTTTTGGTTTTTTTTGCTGAAGTCATAAATTGTTCAATTTTTTGGTAGATTAAATATTTTTGTAATTAGTCTTTATAAATGCACCATGACTAGAAGATAGATTAAACATGACAAGCTGTCTTTATACATATTTTAAAAAGACTTTTGAAATATATATATGTATAGGGATTATATATATATATATATATATATATATATATATATATATGGCTCTATACATGAGTATACATATATGTGGTTACACATTAAAGTAACGCCTACCATAATCGAAGTCATTTATAAAAATGATGCATTAATCAGTCAATTACTGGAGCTATTTACAGTCTAGGCATAAAATAAAGTTTTATGTCTGTATTTTCTTTTATGTAGTATGTAGATTAAAATTAGAGATACACGTCATGAATAATAAAAAAAAAAGTGAGTTAGTTAAACTAATCCTTTTTTTTTGCCTATGAGATAATTTGTCTTGTTACCTCTGTTGGATTAGAACTAAAAAATAACGTTATTTCCAATTGTACTATCTAATAGATAATTATGCTTATACTTTTGATATATCTTCATCAATCATTGAAAAGAATTTATTAAAAAAAAAATGTTTACATTAAATGTAGTTAATATATAGTCTCATTTAAGATAAATCATTCTTAATTAGTTTCTAAAGTGAAAAATACTCACTCTACGTGATTTATAGCTTAATCAAAATAGTTATAAATCATTACAAAATTCTAACCACATCTCATAGCTAAGTATTTTTACACTGTATTAACAGATGTGGGTGTACAGGCAAGTAACCTGTAGCAAATTCAGAATTAAAATTAAACTTTAAAATCAATATTATAAATTAGGTATAATTTTATTTGTAAGTAAAGATCAGTTAACTATAACAAATTGATCATAAAACACATATGCACATATCTAGATTTAATTTTATTAAAAGACGTATTTAGTTTATTAATCTTAGAGTTTTTGAGATTTTTGTTCATATTTTTCCTTAATTGACGATCAAAACAAATTTTAAACACATCAACAAATATCAAACAAAATAAATCAACATCAATATATGGTATTTATAGGATAGAACGATTGTTATCCAATCCACGTTTTTGGGGTCAATAAAACCCAAAGTTACATACATAGGAGATTCTTCTAGCAACATTTTTTTGTTTCTTGTCTCAATTTATCAGAACTTGTTATACAACTGAACCCTTTGTATGGGAGAATACAGTTTTTTCTCAATGAGGGAGTTTTGAATTTTGGTAAATCAATTAAACTGAATAACAAAAATGATATAAGTTACACCCAAAAACAAGTAAAAATTGACTCCATTTATACAAAACGATAACATGTCTCCTTCAAAAAATTACTTTCACACCTCAAAATCAGTTTATGTCAAATATTTTAAATGAAAGTAGACAGATATGACGGATTTTTTCACAATAATCGGCATCATATTGTACAACTGAAATTTAAATGTTTTAAATGCCATAGTTTGTTTTTTTATGTTCGAGGAAAATAACCGTTTCAGGTATTTATGTTGCAGTTTCTTTGTTGGTTTTTTTTTGTATCCTTATATGGTGATCAAAATTACTTTTCTTTGTAAATAAATAAATTATAACCATGTCTGTAAATATGTTGTATAGAGTAAAATAAAATTAAAAAAAAATCAAACAAAAAGAGTAATCGTGCTGCACAAACCACACCTCAAAAATAAAAAAAGTATTTCAATTTGCAAAATAGGATTATGGCTACCCTTTTTCTTTTTTGCCGTTTATTTTTCATTTCTCAATATATTACCTACATATGTATGGTGTTTTTTTGCACTGCTGATACAATTACTTTTGGAGCTTGAATTGAACAATAAAATCAACTGCAAAAACAAAAAAAAAGTAAATAGGTAATAAAAGTTATTTTTTTTATGCATGTTCATTGATCCAAGAAGAAGAAAAGGTTGAGATTAAAGAGAGAGAGAGAGTCAAATGCATTTTCTTTAATTTCTTTTCTTGTAAATGTTAAAATGTGCTATTAAAATTTTTCATTAACTTACATATACAAGGTATTTTCATCTACACGTACATATTAATTGTAGAGTCAAATCGAAGAATGAGTCCCTTGAGTGCTTTTACAAATTCATGGACAAATATTTGCCTGTGAAGTGTGTATCATTATTTAAAAATAATTCATATTCTAATCACGGTGTTATCACAATTGAAAGTTTTCTCTCTGCTGTTTTATTCGCAGTTGATTTATCGATATGAGATAGGCAAGACGATTGTTCTGAGCTTTAATTTACTGAAACTTGAATTATTTTTGGGTAAGTAGTAATGTTATCTATGATATTAAATACAGAGTAGACCAACAAATGATGTAATTGGCTAATCACCAACTGATTTCAGAACAATTTGTTCCATAGACTGTTAAAAACTGTCAATATTTATTCTTGTATAATGGTGAGCTTTACCAAAAGGGTCTTGAAATAAAAAAATCATGGAATGCCCAACTAATAAAAATAATTGATTTGCACTTTATTAGTCTTCTGAATGTGGATTAGTTAAACTCAATTTATTTTTAAATAATGAATAACCGTCAATAATTCAAAAAATGACGATATCATTTTGGGCCTTATTTTCTTTTTGAAAATGAATAAGTCCGTAATTGTCATGCAACATATTTAGACTTTTATATACATATGTATACATTCAATGAAATGCTAATCCAAGCAAACAATATGTTAATTAATATTTAAAAAAAAATTATATATTGTATGTTTGATACTCGAAGAAAACATCTTCCCTATCATATCAAAAGAGACAAAGCAAGGCATATGGATAGACTATACATTTGATGTCCATTTAGATAACTCATTCTATAAAATAGCATTTTTTACGGTATTTATAAATAAATGAGTAGAGAAAAGAGCGAAAACACGCAATAACCTTGCTATCTTGTAAATATTTTATACCTAAAGCAAAAAAAAAAAGCTGTAGTAAAAAAAAAAGAAGTATTTTACCACAGAAATTTAAAATATTATCTACAACTACTGTCACTTTTCTTCCTACATAATTTATCGAAATATATATAAGTACAATTGTCAACAATACAACATACAACTGAATTGCTGGAAAAAAAATATTATATTTTTAATTTTATAAAATATTCGTAACACTTTTTTGACCTAAACTATTGACAACATGGCTCAAAAATTTATTTTACACTTTAGTTAGGTGATTGTACAAGTTGTGACGTCTTATTGTAGTAGGTAAAATACCAACCGTTTTATTTACAAGCTATTAGTGAATGGTAATATTTCATTTTATCTATTAATATTACTCACTTATTGTGTGGAGCTGAAGGGGCTTATACTATATAATGAGCCACAGAATATATACTTATAATTAGTAATAATAATTTAAAAAAAATAACGATGATATCTTTGAAATACATATATATATCATCTTAATAACTGAAATTCGGCAATGAGAATGCTTCATCTCATTTTTCATAGTTGCAACTATGATATAATTTGTTTATATACAAGTAAGAGCTTGTACTCAATATACATAAAATAAGGGAAGAGAGGGGCGGAGATTTGATAAATTTTTTTCTTATTCTTGCATAAGTGCAAAAATATGCATTAGTGAAACTGATGCATTTAATTGTTGCAAATCATAAATCAAAACCTTAGCCCCAATTAATATTTATACTTTGTTACGATATCAAAGTGTGTGAGATAGAGAACGTTAATTTTTTTGACAAATGTATCAACTCTTCTCATCAGGAAAGAGTGTTGATACACTCCAATATGCACCATTTCAAAATAAAACCAAAGTGAAGTACTTATTTAATTATATATTCTTATAATATATATGATATGAATATTTTTTATAAAATATTTATTATTTTACTTTTCTATATAGTAAAAAGTGCCTCTTTCATTTTTGGATTTTGCTTCTGTTCCTTTTGTCTCTGCTTCTTTTGTGCAGCCAAATACACTAGTAGTAGAATAATGTTGGTAACAAAAAATTAAAACTTTTTTTATCATCTTTAGAAATTGTTTTTCTTTTATAAGAGGTAGAGTATACCTGTATCAACTCTCCCTTCTTTGACTTTTTGTTTATTTATAAGAAGTTACTATGAAATCATAACAGTTTTACCAAAATTAAAATTCTTACTTCGTTTTGATTTTTCACTTTGAGAGTCCAAAATCAATTTATACATGAAAATGTGTACTTCTTGTATGTATTTTATCTTTCTCAATGTGATGGACGATGAGGGAGTACAGAGGGAATCCTCTATCAAAAGGTTGATCCACTCATGAAAATATTCATAAATAAGAGCTAGAGAGGAATTGTGTATCAACTCTCCCTCCCTTCCCCCTACATATATAATATGTTGAGTATATTATTTTCTTTAATAATGAAAATCTATATTGAAATTCGTATTTTTGATATTACGTATGTAGGTAATACAAAAGAATTGATTTTCTTTACCTTTAAAAAAAATACCTTACAGAGATAATCTTTATGATGTAGGTAGTACCACAATTGAGTAAGCTACCACAATCAATGGTATTGATTAATTTTTCTATCGGTGGATACAGATAGTTTTTTCTTTTTGAAAACATTAATTAGAAAAAAAGAAAAATGATCCCCGTTTACCTCTCAACTAGTAAATTAATTTAAATAAGAAGAAATACCCTTCCTGTTTTATAATGATATATCCTTCGATATTGGTCTTTTATAGCTATTATTAAAACCATGGATCATAATGATGATCCATTATGGTCAATAAATATAAATGGAAAAAAAAAGCACAAACACATAATTCATATTTTTCCGATCCTATTCTTCTATAAATGAAAGCATACTATGTATAGAAAATGATTAAATCTCCACTTAAAAGTAGGAAGAAGTAACCAAGAGTTTCATATGTAAAAAGAGCTCCAAGTGAGTGCAAAAAAAGATTTGAATAATCAGCAACATTCATGCGGCTTTTATCAATACATAATATATGAATATGTGGTCAAATTATATAATTCAGTATTCATGTTATTTTTTATAAATAGGAACGGTCCAAGTTCATCAACAATCAATAAGAGAGATTGAATTAATTATTAATTGACAAGGTAGGGAGTTATGATTTTTTTCATTTATCAATGTGAGAGGGAAGTTTGTTTCCTAGAAAGAGGACATGGTAAATGAATATTTAAAGAACGTTAGTACATATCTATGAAATTTCTCTCAAATGATTTATGGAAATCAGAGTCGCTCCTTCCCCTTTTTTAATATGATGGGGGGTGCCGGTAGGAATATGATGATGATGATTTAATGAGAACCTAATGTTCCGAAAGGATTTATGACGCTAAAAAAAATACTTTTTAATATTGAATAAATATCGAATTTCTGTTGTTATTTTTTTCACTTGACAACCTTATGTATGTAGAGGAGTAAGTGACATTTACCTATCTTTGTATGAAAATAGATTATACTCCGACCTCATTCTATTGAAAGCCTTTATTTATCATTTTCATTATTATTATTTTACACAAGGCGTTCCTCAACCTTTCCCTCAAAAAAGGGAAATAACTATGTAATGTTGTCAGTTAGTCAATTACGCCAACCTACAAAATTGTACGACTATTTTCTATTATATAAAAGGGATATTTATGGTTTTGAGTTCAACAAATCAACTTTCAGGACGCTAATAAGGAGAAATTGTCAACAAATAAACGGCTATAAAAAACAAACAAAAACGCAAAAATTTTTAATGTTAGTGCACAAAAAGCAATCTATCAACCTTTTCTCCCAAAAGCAAATGAAAAAACGCCAAAAATCAACTGCTATTTACTTCTTCCACTCTTAAACTACTTAATGAAATATATCTTAAATTCAGAAGATCCACGTTTAGAAGACTAATTAGGTGCAAGTACAGAGAAAGTAGTAGCAACAAGAAAATGAGAATTTAGATACACAGAAATCAGTCAAATAACTATTAATGATCTAATTATTTCATTGTCTATGAATTTTATTTAATGATCAATTTTGAATTTATTTTTATCTGACGAATACATTTTTGGATTACAAATAAATTAACTTTTAATTAAAAGAACCACGTACCACGAGTGTTAATAAAATACATACATACACATACTTGACATAAAGAAATGTTGAAGTTTATTTTAACGTCTTTGGGACTTGAAATTTCCAATTTCAAAGGAATGAATATTTCGGTTTGTTTGTGTATAATAACAGTTTGTTTTTTTTAAAAAAAAATAGAGTAAGAATGTGGCCCGTGCTTCTGTTGTTTAAAAGTTAATTAATTTGTATTATTAATATGGGCTCCATTTTGAAGAAAAAAAGAATTGTTTTTTGCAAATAAAATGTACACATTGGCACAAAAAGTAAGATGTAGTCATATGTCCTTTCTCCAAGATTATCAATATTTTTTACAAGTTTATTTATATTACTTTTGTAAAAAAATAATGTCAACTCCAAACATCAAACATTTTTAATTCTTTATCAAATTTATTTATGAAAATATTTATATAAAATATAAGTTAAAAAATAAGAAAGTATACACACATATTGAAAGCCTTTTTGTTCAACCTTTGTTTTCCTCAGCAAAGGTGATACTCATCCACAATTGGTAGAGGAAGAACAAATTCGCTTATTTCCCTGGTTTCACTTTCTTTAATTAAAAAAAAAATTTAGCTGAGGTTTTCATTCACTATTTGATCTGAAGTCCTCCTCAGGTATTATTTGAGTGACTGCCTCCCCCTTTCCACATTCGTAAACGAATTTTGTTTTTTTATGAGAACACTTTTTTTTACACAATGTGATCTTTATTATATATATCTCCCAACATTTCCTCCAAAAAGAGAAAGATCTGAAATTAACATGCACTTCGTCAATTAGGTATTTCCTTCAAACACAATTGTTGAACTATTTCAATTAAATATTAGGGATATCTTGACTACTTTACAAAATTTAATTCGAGTTCAACAAATCCTTAGGATGGACAAATTGAAAGTTGACAAAATATTCATTTTGTTGTATGACGTCATCAATAGAGATATTCTTCTTTTTATTTTTCCACAACAGAATTAGGTCCTTGGAAAATATTTTCGTACGTCAGACACCTTTTTTAGAACAAATTCCCAGAGTTAAAGAATTATTAATTTAGTATATACTTTTGGTATATTTACTTGTCTTCAACTAATCTGCCGGTACTCATTAGAATTGTAAACTCTTGAAAATAGCGTGATTTGAATTCGTATTGTTATTATCATTTCAAATGTAGAGAAAATTTATACAAAAAATATTACTTGCATTTTCTAAATATAATATTATCCGAATAATGGGTATATTTATACTTCTCTTAAGAGCCATTATTTATAGTATAAATAATATTAATAAAAGATATTTGAGAGTATAAAATCACATAACAAATAAACACTTTCAAATACGAAAATTAACAAGTTGACTCTCCGTTGGTAAATATTGTACATAGGTAAAAAGTTATTGATTACTAATAATATACTACTAGAAATTACATATTATATATAGACAAGAAACAAAGTTTTATCATATTATTATAATTCTTCTAAAAATATGTGTTCCTTTGCTTAACCCAAAAAATAAAATTACTCTATCATGTTTCTGAGTAAAAGTATTAAATTTTAATAGCCTCGAGCAACATATTTATCTAAATATATGTTACCACGAATTTCTATCTATCTATTTAATATAACGTTTTAAAGGGGAGGGGGGGGGGAATGAGGTACAAATTCATTTATATGTACTCACACAACAGAGTATCTATTCATACCCATAGCGAACAATTCCAGACAGTTCCAGACTCATCCCTAACTACTAACGTATTGACTCTTTGAGCATATATATATATATATATGTATATAAAATATTCAAAAGGAAAAATAAAAAGTTATGACTATTTTTATAACCTTTCACTGAAGACAAAACACTTCTTTATTGACTATATTAGAACACTTAGCACATGTCTGTTATTTGTTTGAAATACAAGTAGACTTATTTGTAGGAAAAATAATAATAATAATAATAAATAAAAAAATGAAAGAAATGCCGAGAAGGGAAAAAAGGTGTGTGTGTGTATTTGAACATACATATATATTATAGGTCTGCAGTGGATTTTTGTATATTTTTTTTTTCATCGAAGAGGGTGAAACAGTATATGTATACACATATATACATAAATATATTTGGTGATAGGTTTTTTCACCCCTACTTTATAATAAAAGAGGTAATGTTCTAATACATGTACATATATAATAATATTAATCATATAAATCAAAAAGCTAAGAAGATTTGATGGGAAAGGAGGAGGAGGGAGGGGGGCAAGGGGATGTATTGTGGGGTGGGAAAGGGTTTGAAAGTCCAAATACACTCTCAACAGCAAATAAAATAAAAACATAGATATGTACGTATAGAAACGTGATCGTGTTTGATAGTCTAAAAAAAAAAAACTGTAGGAAAAGAAGTGTATAAATGTTCCATTAGTCAAAAGAAATAAAAATAGAAAAACATTATCCATGCGTGAAGAACCATTGGTAAATTAAATCTTAGGATATTTGTCCTATATGCTATGTACATAGGTAGATGTACTTGAGCAAAGAAGAAATTATTAGATGGTTAATAACTTTCTTGGAATGAAGAATGTTACATAAGTGTTTCATTAATTAATTTTATTTCTCCAAATATGTTCTTCAACGACCACACACTACATATAAAACGTTATACTCTTTCAAATATTTGCTTGCAATGTAACCTGTTTATTTGGAGTTTGATCAACTGTAAATCATTACAAAAAACTACTTGAAAGCTTAAGTAGATACTCAAGACGACGTTTTTAACGTTATTCAACCTTTCAGCTTTGAAAAAACTCTTGTTAAAATTAGAAAATAACGTGGATACTTTGGAAATTCAGAGTACTTACAATTTATTATGAATAAGATCACAAAAATACATTCAATAATGCTACCATGGAAATAACCATCTTTAAAATTTTGCAATTATTTCCTACCAATTTATAGGAAGGTAATAAAGCAATTACTTGTTTCTGTTTGTTCTTTTATCTCTTAATTTGAATTCTTTCAAAAAACCACATAAATGCGTCTCGTTTTAATGTAATTGAAGATATAATTAAATTCATAATTTGATTAAAAAAAAGCCTTCTAATTCGTAGAAAGCATCATTAGATAATCTAATTTATTTCATTTTTATTCATTTAACATAGTTCTTTTAAATAAGTCACAAATAATGTTTTCTCATTTTAGAGTTTATAAGCTAATGAGTATTCAATATGAGTTGCTAATAGAGTAAAATAATAAATATTAATGATCCAATTTTAGACTAGGTAAATAGTTAGTAATGGAGGGTGAGTATGTAATAATGATACAACATATAGGTATAAAACCAGAGAGAAGTTTTATCTCAATTAATCTTACTAAATAAACAAAAAAATAATAAGCTAAAGCCTTATAATCTAAAGATTTTTTTTCTTACTATTAAGTACAACTCAGGAAAAATGTATTGCCCACTTCCCTTCTACTCAATAAAAAAACATTGGAAAACTCAAAAGTCATTCAATTTTGAGTAAAGCCTTATATCAAAATCCTTTTCATTAAGTTAATCTTATTCCATGTATGGAAAAGGGACTTTAACAACCATTAAGTCAACCCAAATTTGAAATGATTATTAAATATTTATTCTTACCTAAATATTATATAAAAATTTATTATCTACTTTTTTGTCAGCTGTTAATTAATTTACTTTTGCTTCTTATGAGTGTTCTGAAGTAATGTATACATATATGCCCTTGCTATTAAGTCAAAAATAGTTTAACGTTTAATTAAAAATATTTATTTGGCTAACTACTAACTAATTTCAGGACTTTTTTCTTTGTACTTTGAGAAAAAAGGTTGAGAGATTAAATGAAGGATACATTGTGACTAGAAACATATACTGACATACAAACAAAGTTTTTAATATACAATTTAAAAAAATGCAATAAATATTATTTCAATTATAATTTTATTTATTGAAGTAATTTATATATTTTCGTAAAAAAAGAAAGCTATACCCTTTTGCAGAATGTATTAATAAGTAACCATTAGGTTTTATAAAATAAGCTTTTCCTCTCAAGGATAAAGTCTCATTTTATCCATTGATAGAAAATCATTATTATAAAATATATGTACGTACATATGTAGATCTATGCATAATGCATATTGTGTGCATAAAAGTATAGTAATTTCTAAGGAATGATAGTTATTTTTATTTTGTGACCTATATTATACAATCAATCAAGACATGCAAATAATATTATACAAAGTAATTTTTAATAATTAAAAAAACAAACAAAAAGAATTAAATCAAATTTTAAGTCAAAAGTTAAATCATAAGATCATGACTTAGATGAATATAAAATAATATGCAATTCTTTCCCTCACAGTTCTTTTTTTTTTTTTTTTCAAAAATACTAAAGATATTTGTATTAATTGGACTATAAGTTTAGAAATATGACTCTTTGAAATTTGATTTCCTCTATAGTTTTTACAATAACTGACAAAATAATGGACTTTATATCTCAGGAACCAAAAATCACATATAAAAAAAATGAATACGTATGTATGCTTAAAAAAACCCCACGAAATGGCACATTTTCTCAATAATCTATATTTATTTATGTTTGCATACAAAGTACCTTTATTTTGAATCAACTTTTGAAAAAATGTAAGAAAAGAAGCACATTTGCAAAATGAGTAAAAGTTATGAATTTTGAAGAAGTATCTACGTACATTTGTTTTTCTTACAGCAACAACACAGAATCAATATCCCTACTTCTACTATAACAATATACTTCTAACCTACTACAAAATGCATCTTTTTATATAAAAATAAATCCAAACTCTGATTTTGCATGTAAACAATAAATTAGAGCATTCTTCTAAAAAAAAAAAGAAGCAAAATTATACATGAACATATGTACACAAATACATAACACATATATAAACAATAACAACCAATAAACTTTTTTTTGTACAAATGAATCTTCCTTGAATACCCGAACTTGAAATAAGTATATAGCAAACATGAAAAAAAGGAGGGGGGGGGGAAACTTCTTCATAATTTCTTTTTCCACACGATTTGTGGTGTACATTCATTATACATGCATATTGTGCAAGATAAGTGGGGAATGATGCTTTGAGTTTGTTTTTGTGAAAAAAATAACTAATTATCTTTTTAATATTTATGCTACATTCACTTAGCCATTCGTCATCTTTTAAATATTGTACATTAGATGATTCGCTGGTTTTTTTTATCTTTCAAACAAATTATAGAGCAGTTTCCTTCAGAAAACCTGTTACTTCCAAAGTTTCTCTGCATACATGGTATGAAATTAATTTTTCAGGAAGAGTCAGATAGGGTTCCACAAATTGTTTGATAGCTTTTATAACACTAAGATTTAAATTTGTTTGTTTTAATGCCACACATTTCGATTACTGATGATAGAGATATCTCCAATAGCCTTCTCATTTGTGATATTTTTATTTTGACCAGTTGTTCTCAAAATGAGAGATGTAGATTAAAATTGAAATGAAACCTTGGTACTTCCTACAGTTTGGATATTCTTATGATATTGGGATCATACTCAAAAAGTTACTTTGACGATTCCTTAAATCATTTAAGAAGACAGCCCCCTGTGTGTTATATTGTGATTAGGAATATCTACTCCAACATCATTTAAAGAAACATATTTTCTTTTGCTAGCAATGCTAAAAGAGTGAATCCTAAGGCTTGATATTTAATTAATCAATAATTTTTCTGTCTCCTGAGGTATCATTTCCATGATTAAAACATTCAGAATATACTACAAAACACTCCTAAAAATGTTATTTAACTTTCAATAACTCTCAGTCTTCCTGACTTTTTTCGTGCTACTATTCTTTTGAATGATATTTTTCCTCCTAAATAAAAAAAAACTCAGTAGTTGGTACTTCATTAATTTATTTGCAGATGCTCTCCTCAAGATACCTACTTGTTCAAATAAGATGAATGACTTGAAGAACAATGTATGTACATATGTGTATTTGCTCCCATCTATGTATGTAATCCTATAGATTTAATTGTGTTTGCTCTCTTTTTTTTATATACTTCTACCCACAGAGGTATGTAGGCATACTAAAAAAAACCACTAAATGATGATATCCATTTATTAATATGACGTAGTTATGAATATGTATATTATTTGGAAAATTACATAGTAGATGAAGTGAAAGCTTCAAGTCAATGGGAAGAAAGGAGTTTATTTTATTAGTTATATACATGATTTTACGCAGGTATGTGTAGAAATAATTTGTTAACATGCTAAAAAAAGCAAAATAAGAGTGAAAATATACATTTTATAACGAACTTATTATATCTACCTATATATCAGCTATTAGGCATGTACATGAGTAGCAATTGTAAAGCCAGATACTTTCTTCTCAAAATATTTAGTCAATAAATGTATTGGTATATAAATATGCTACATATATAATATAATACCTATGTATTAAAATTAATTCTTTTTGTGCGGAGGAATTTTAATTATATCTCGATGGGACTTTGATTTACCTACGTTGTCACATAGTTATAATATTTATTGTAATATGTTCCTCAACAATGAAACAAAATAGTACTGAATTAACAAACATATAATTTTTGATTAACAAAATGTTTTTCTAGGATCATTTTGTCTTTTGTATGTACATATGGACATGTAATATGTAGAATAACTACTAATACACCATTCCAACATTATTTAATGCACATAATTAAGATGTTTAAAGTACTTTGATATCATTTAGACATTTTAAAGGAGTTGATAGATTATTAAGATTTCCTAAAAAATAATTATATGAATGTATATATTTATTCCGTTTTAAATAAGTGTCTTAATGAGTTTTTTTTGTTTTTTTTTTTGCATAGAAAATACCTAGATTGTATATTAAATACGTACTTTTTGCATCTTTCTACTTTAGTCTTAAGATTTAATAGTTTCTTTAGACAGTAAAAACAAATGCAAATTTATAATAACATTACTGCTCTGTAATGTTGTACAAGAAACCTAATTAGATATTATTTAAGTATTAAAAGCATTAAGTTCAGATGTATCTGGCTTTAATTAGGATTAACAGCAATGCTATTGTTGAAAAATTATTGCAAATAATAATTATTATTTGTACAAATGTTGCCTCATGCTTCAAAATATGTATATAAATACGCCCTTTTTTTCTGCAGAGGTGTATCGGATTGAGTTTAAAAAGAGGGAGAGGGGGATCGAGGTACCTACCTACTTGTATTTTGTCATAATTGAAACATATTGGACTGTTAATTGACAGTTTTTCCCTCTCTCTCTCTCTCTCTTTCCTCCAAATACAAATACATAAATGCTCACAAATGTGAAACATGAGTTATCAACGTTCATAACCCAATACCTAAATGGGTCAAATAAAACAAAAAGGAGTTGAAATACATATTAATCAATAGATGGGTATATCAGTCAAATAAATAGCTCAAAAATACTTTATATATGTATGTAAATAACAAATGTGATTTGATTCATAACTTTTTGCACCTCTTTATTGATGAGGACTGCTGTTAATAAGACGACATTTTTTTAATTTTTTTTTGGTGTCTGAATAAATTATGATGCACACCATGCTCTGAGTATCATTTGCCTCTTCTTTATAATAAGAGCATTAATAGGCATATAAATCATTGTTTTTCATCTTGAAACTGCATCTTTTTTAGTTTATTAAATTGTTTTATGTAAATATGCATATATGTATGTAAATAGATAGATATACTCGTATACATAATATGTACAAGACGGAATTGAAGTTATAAGCAACAATATTAATATATACAATCCGCAATATACAAGATGTAATATTCTACAATGTGATTGGCTCAATGTAGAGAATAAATATGTATGTATAAAAAATCAACTGTTGACAATAATCCTTTAGAACTAATAAATTAAAAAATAAAATGAGTGAATATACTTGACTACATATGTACAACGTATTAGGTACGATATGTATAAATATATAGTACTATTATTTAACCATCGCTCATTGAAATAATATTTTCAATAAACTTTATTGTTTTATGAAAGTAAATCTACTTTTGAACAATCCTTATTACATTGATTTAAATTAATCCAAAAGTTTATTGGTTTATCGAAAATGGTTATTTGAGAGAGAGAAGAAAAAAAAATAAAAAGAGATAATAATAATAATAATAATAATTTTCCTCCAAATTCATCTTAAAAACAAAAGTAGATTATTTAGAAATGAACTTCTAACTAAATTAGAAAAGCATACCTTAGGTTAGGAAGAAGTAAACTAATTACATTTGTGTGTACATATTGGAGAATTTTTTTTTCATTGAATTGTAGACTGAATTCTGACTTAGGTTCATAGGTTCACATAAATATGAAATAGACTTATTTTCATAGGATTATTTTTATGTATAGATGTAGGTGTGCCTATACATAATATATGTATATATATATATATATATATATATATATAGGTATAGTACATTTGTACGTACGTATATACATTCATATACTCAATAATACACCATGTTTTCCCGCCCCTGAACGTACATATTTTCAGTATTCATTTTAAATATACATAATAGCAAATAAATAGCTGTTATCACAAGCACTAATCTTTTTAAAAAAAGACGAAGTTATTTTCGCATTTTCAGATTATACAAGTATGTACAAATTAACATTTTATTGCTTTTTAGAAGAGGAACAAAATGAGAGCATACAATATGAACATATCCCATACTTGTCAGTAGACTTAAGCTCATGAGTATATTTGTATGTACGCACCCGAATTCACAAAGTTGTACAAAAATATATATATATTAACGTTTTTCTTGGAGTAATTTGTGACTCAACTCCAAAAATCTCTTTTTCATCTACATAAATACTTTTTAGTAGTATAAAAAATAAAAATAAATAAAAGAATAAAATCTTGTTAACAATTACTTAGTTTTGACGCATATTCGCAAAGAATTCCCAAAATCATTTTTTGGTTCATTGATAAGATTATGTTGTTGAAACAACACTAGTCATTTACTATGGTAATACTGTACAGTTAACATACATAAATTCTACACTACCTTCTCTAAAGCCTATAAAATGCAAAAATAGTATATGTAAACCACCATTTATTTTAATGTTAAATGAGAATATAATTTTTTTTTAGTAGATAGGTACTTATGAGGAAAAAAAAGAAAAAGAAAAAAGAAAGTCAATTGAAGAAGGGATTTTAAATTATTAAGTATTAGTATAATTATCATTGAAAAAAGGAACATAAGTTAGTTTAGCCCGAGAAAAACTCAAGAAATAATCATCACTCAATACATTGTTTGTTTACTTTTATGTTTTATGACAAACATAGATAATCAATAGATCAAAATATAAACAGGGTTTGAGGGTGTGACATGTACTTTTATTTGACTTTCAAAGTAAACAATCTATATTCAAATGTTCTTTACTTTATACTGCTATTTCTTTTTCTTATTTGTTTTCTTGTTGAAGAGCATTGTAAAAGAGATGTTTCGTGACACTTCATATTTAATTTATTTGTGCCTCATTTTGAGAACTAATTCATAAGTATAATTAGTTTAATTGAATACCTATTCGACCACAAGCGTTTCCCCTCTCAGAAAAAGAAGAGGCATTGAATGAGATTTATTTAAGAGCCATTAAAGATTTATTTGATATACTCAATATATATATACACACATAAATGGTATTAAATCTAAAATTAAAATAAAAAGTATTAACAGCTCCTTTGCTCTCAGTTCTTCTCGTGGATCGACACAGAGAGAGATTTGAGATACTAAGTAAATTTTCTTATAAATAGTAGAAAAATTATTTTAAAAATCCTTACCTGGTTTTTCCATTTCCGTTAGTTCAGAGCCATATCCAAAGGATAAAAAGCCAATTATAAAATAAATGTAATTAATCTCTCGATTACACATTTTTATTTATTTATTTCAAATAATTTATTTCAGTTGTTGTTGTTTTTTTTCGAAAGAGTTGATCACTTTACAACATTTTAAAAAAATTAGTGTCACAAATTTCACTTTTCACTAGTTGATATCTCGTTAATCTCTTAATTTGTTTCTTACTCAAATATCCAATATGTAACAAATGTATTTATTTTTCCCCCCACCGTCAAATGGAGAAAATTGAACTAAAAAAAAAGTTATGAAAATGTATGGGGTAGAAAATATTTGTTAAAGAAGCAAAAAATAAAAAAAAATCAAGCCTCGCACTCTTAGGCGCTTTTTTTCATTTTTTTTAAGTATACGACGCTTTTTACGTAACAGGGCCGGCAAAAAAAAGTATAGTATAGGGGAATTCTTTTTCCCTTGCTTTCTCTTTCGTTACCCCTTCTCTACTCAAAAATAAATAATAGTAAAACAAGGAGTAGGAATTTAATCACTTCACATGGTACCTATTTCATCCCTTCAAATATTTAAATGTACAAATCAGAGCTTCTCAAGGTTTTTGAGTTCTGTACTCTCAGACTACATCTCATTTCAGAAAACATAACTTTCAATCTTTTTTTTTTTTTTTAAACAACCCAACCCTTATTTTATAAAACAATGTGAGCATTTTCAAGTGAAATCGTCATTTCACTTGAAAGTCATCTTGAAAGAGGCACAAACAACCCAATTTTATAAGAATGAAAAAAAGTTTTTTTGTCTTGTATCCAATCTATATTTTTGAAAATATATCTGTTTTGTGTATGAACTATGTCTCTGACAAGGTGTTGCTTTTGGACTATTACACGATCTGAGGTGTCTGTAAAAACTCTCTATTAATATACATAATAAAGGTACAAGAAAAGGAAATTATAACAAAACAAATCAAATATTTGTATACAAGTTGAACTAGTCTCAATTTCAGTGTCTGTAATTATAACCCGTATTTTCGATCTAACAGAGCTTGTATTTTGACATATCGCAGTTAAAATATGTAAGTAATTTTGTCTAATAGACCAAATGAAAATATTTTTTTCAATTCTACCATTAAAACCCAGTGGATACTGTATGTAGGTACATAGATCCCTTCAAAAGTGTTGTATATACCATTTTTTTCATATTACAATTAGTGAATACTTACATTCATTCAAACGCTTATATTTTGTTTTGAACGTTAAAATACAAGGTCTGGTTTATTTAAAATAAAACTTTGGAAATATTTGGATTTCTTTTTAATAAAGATTTTATGACTACTAATAATAAAAGATGAATTTTTTCGGGTAAGTTCTGCAGTTTAAAAGTACTAATGGAAATAGAGAATCAAATAAGAGCTTTTATTTCAAATACTTTTTTTTTTTGTTATATTATCAGCATACATTAGTAGATTTGTCTTTATTTCTTTCCAATAAAAACCTGACACCTATATACTATGCAAATCTATAATGTGAGTTTATTTAAGACAGTTTAATAAGTATTCCAAATTAAGTTAAACTAGGACATATATAATAATTTTTTTAAGTAAAATATTATAATATACGTCCAATAACTGTTTTTCTATCCATCAATAGGAACATGGCTATATTTTATAGTTTTAGTTCTTACTAAAAATTAATACAAATTATAGTTGAATTATGTTCTTGTAATACATAAACGTAACTTTTTTTTTTCATATTTATGCAAGTAACTTCTCAAAAATCAATGCTGAAACAAATTTAATTAATGTATAAATAGTATATATAAATGAATATATCTATAAATTATGATTTAAGTTTGTCTGCAATAATTATCTTTTAATATGATAATTTTAAATAGAAAAGTTTTTTACCAAAAAAAAAAAAAATTACTATCGTTTAATAGTAATTACTATTATTTGTAGAGTTACAAACTTTTGTGCAGAAATCAACCTTCAAATGTCGAAAAACATTTTTTTAATATAACTTTTATTAGCTTGCTATCATTAGTCAAAGTTTAATTGTCATATGAAAACAAATATGTGAGTTCCTCCATGCCTTAAAAAAATCAAAATGAACAGTAAGTATAATACAACTGTCATTTGTTTGAGTACATAAACTTTTTATTATCAGTAACTAGTGGTTAAAAATGTCCCATATAGCAAAATTAAAATGCTACATGAGTAATATATTTTTATAGCAGCAATATGTGTAGTGTTAAATATCATCCATCCCAAAACCAAGACTTTTAGGGAACGATACCAAAGCAAGAGCCAAATAATTTTTTTATATATTATGTAATATTAGACTTTCTTTTTTAAATTTAGTAGCTTTTAGCTTGGTCTTTTTAAGAGTCAGATCAAAATCCTTTGAGGAATCGAGACATTGCATAAGACTATGACAAAAGAGGTTCACACCAAGACGAGATCAAACCCTTCAAAAATTATTTAATGAAAACTATATCACACTACCACCGATTAAATTCTACGGTCGTACAAAAATTTAATCATATATTGAAAAAATAACGTTTCTTTCGTATTATTAACCTAACATATAATCCTTCGGACTCAACTACACAATTTGTAAGTTATAGTTATCTGTATTAGTCTCTATTGACTAAATATCTTTAAAATTTTGTAAATTACTTCAACAGATAAAAGTATTAAAATATGAGAAACTAAAATATTGATTGAACAACCACAAACTATACTTAGAACACTTTAAAAGCCTCATTGGTTTTATATTTCTCATGGAATAAAATATTGAGCACATCCAGAAGTAAAAAGTTTCGTGAAAATAAAAGTGAGGTGTGTTTATAAAAAAGATTACTACAAGATGGAAATTTTTAGGATTACGTTAGTCACAGCTAGTTTCTAAAATGTTCTACTAAAAGGTGTCTTTCTATATAAAATAGTACTCCTATCACAATACCTCAAATTTCTGGAAAGAAATGATTTTGTAAATAAAAATATGGTCTTTAAAATTAACTACATTCTTAGAAGTGTTTCAAGTAAGTACAAAACGAAACTTAACTATAAAGTAGGTGAAAACGATCCCATAATAAGTAATAATATAACCTCAAGGGAAACATTTAATACCAAGATTTAAAAAAAAATATCTTTAATTAATATGAATTCAAGTTTCAATAACTCCTTGAGTATAATCGTCAATCATGTCGTCCGTTAAGTTAATATATTTTGATGATTTAACATTAATGTTTGATCCAGATTCGCCCATACACAAAAAACTCAAAAACATATATAAATATATTTATCTATATTGTAAAATAAGGCAGTAATATTGGATGAAGACTCTATACATAGACACCGTTCAATCATTCTATAATAACTATTTATCTATACATATTCTTATGTATAGATATACATACTATGAAAGAATAGCATCGTTTGCAAATCCATAAATTATTTAACAGAATGACGCCTGAGAATTTTGATTTTACGTCATATAAAACCATTTTTATAAAATCATTTGTTTCCACTTTCTCTCAAAATTAAAAAATAAACATGTAAATTTAAGTATCATAAATTTAATAGAAGGGAGTGCAAAGATGGTTTGTCAAGTCTCAAAATTTATGTAGTTATGAATGCAGGCATTTTTTGTGGGTCAATACAGTCGAGCCTCACAGTAATAGACCCTCTCTTATTTATGTTATCTCCAAGAACATCAACAATTCTTATTTATTTTATGGAACAACTTTTGATTCTTATTATTATTGTTCTGAACGTTGATTTTTTGAGCTGCAATTAAATCATGGTAATAGCTAGTCAGTGAATACTATTTAATAATGAATAGTGCAATAGTAGGAGAGGTTGAGTGCATTGTACCAGTTCATTTTTGAGTTTTTTTCTTTCCCTTCCTCAAGGCAAAAATGATAGATACGACAAGCTATATGCTCAGAGGACAATATATGTTAGTTCAAGATTTTACCGTTGTTCTTTACTAGCGTCGTAGCGTTCTTGTCAGTAGTCTCTTATTTCATAGCCTTATGTGCTATGGTTGTTGTATAGTTTTTCCTGAGGTAGCATACATTCAGTAGCATTCCTCTCCCTAATAAGTCATTATTGCAAGGCTCCACTGAAGATAATATATTATTACAAGGCTCATAAATCATTCACTATAACAAATCATTACAAAGGTATACGTTAAACAATAAGAAGAAATGAATTTATAGGCAATATATCCTTATTGTGCTAAAATACCCAAGTAACTTCCAGGTATTGAGTTTAATATATGAAGTAGCATGTTTCCAATAAAGTTTGAAAATTGGTATATTTGGGAGCGTAATTTAAACGTCTTATTATTGCAATTTTAAAATATATAAATAAAATTAAAAAAATAATAGTAGGTATATACAATTGAAAAGT
Source organism: Lepeophtheirus nordmannii (assembly GCA_963680855.1). Lineage (NCBI taxonomy): Eukaryota > Metazoa > Arthropoda > Copepoda > Siphonostomatoida > Caligidae > Lepeophtheirus > Lepeophtheirus nordmannii. The sequence goes on from OY804523.1 coordinate 24,702,118, forward strand.
GACAATAGCTAAGTGCTCTCAATGTGAAGAGCCTTGTCAAGAACATTATTAATGAAGATATCATTGATTAAACTTACCATGAAAGATAACTTTTGTGGGCATATTAGAGAATAAAAACTAAAACATCTGGTGCATTTAATATCATGATTAGTAAGTATTTTTTGATATGTATGTATGTATACATTTTTATATAACGATTTTTTGATAATCAATGCATTTTGATACTGAACAATAATTTTTTTTATCATTTAATCAAATGATAATATTGATTATTTCCTTTAAAAATATTGGTTCAAAGTTTGACATGTTGATTATAATAAAACTTTTTTTTAACACAATATTTATTTGTAATTGTAAAGTTTAACTAACATTATTTCTAGGTATATTATTGACATGATAGTGACACTTTAAAATGTCAAATTGGCTATTTGGAGGGTTAGTTTTCAATTGTCATATAAAAGACTAATTTTAGAACTCTGAGCCGAATATTTTTATTTAATAATTCCGTAATTTTTAATCTATTAAAAAAAAACTTTTTTTCACTTTGGCTTCAAATTGTTCAAAGTATATGTTGATTGAAATGAGTTTAATATGATATTTTCTATCTTTCATATATACATCAAATTAATAGTTTTTTACTTAATCAAATAAAAGAGAGGAACAGAATTCCTGGAATCCAGTTTAAGTTTTTGAAGTCCAAGTATGTTTAGTTTCTTTGGTTGATTAAAACATATGAAACAATCTGATTACAAATTTTGACCCATAGCTTAGAATTTGTCGATGTTATAGAACGTCCAAAAACAAACAATTTTAATCCAAAAAGTGCCCTTTTTTAAAATGTACCAAAATGTATCACACCAAGAATAATATGAAGGATCTGAAATTTTTAAATAATTTTTTTGGATGCATTCCAGAACAAAAATTTTATCTACATACATATATAATTAATTCAAAACTTTATAAAGTATTACCCTTATTTTAATGAAGTATCCTGAGTTTTTCCTTGTATACTTTTACAACTATTGAATCACAGTTTTTTAACTGTGAATTCCAAATTGCTAAAGATTCAACAAAAATCAAATAGTTTGGAGAAACTTTCAAAACTCCTTTTACTAAGGGGAAAAAACAAATTAGTTTTTGACCTTTGAGTTGTAAGCAGCAAGGTATTGTCCTTAAGGATATGCTTTTTATTTGATGTGTAAGCTTGTAAATCCAGTACTTAATAAAAGAAAAAAAGACATATATACACGCACAGTTTATCCTTTTAATACAATCGCCATTTACAGCTCAGTATTTTTTACTCATAAATCCATCTCTTTGTACAAAATTATCACACTTTTATTTCGATCACGTCCATTATTAAAAAATATTACTTTTTACCTTTTAATATATCAAACTTATGCAATTATTTTTTAATGAAAAAGTTACTTATACATTTTACTTGTACTGAGTAACAGAGGTATTTAATTTTTGAATCCCCAAGAAAAACTTATTTCTTATTTTTAAAACTTCAATTTTTTTTAATAATTTACAAAACACCTATACATATGTAAATACATGTTCCTAATTTGTTTGCTCTATTTATAAATCATCATGCATGCACGTCAATTATACTTATGATGAAATATGTGTATATATTATGTGGCTTAGAACTCTTAAACATATAAATTGAAATGATACAAAAAATATTGAAAATGTCAAATATTTAATTTTTGTTCATAAGTTTTGGGCAATTGAACTGTGTTTTTAATACTAAAAGACAATTAATTATACTCACAAAAGTATGAATATCCTTACTAATTAACAATACCGAAAGTCAGCTACTTTAAATTAGTACAGAATCGACTTTTGAAAACAGTTGAAGGAAGAATACAATATATTTGAGCACATAACAATCTTTTTTGCATTTCTCAACCTTTTACTTCTCCATAAAGAAGAAGGGAAAAGACCAGTGAATTACTTCATTTTCCTCAATTGTTGGACTATTAGCTATTTAATAGTTAGAATACTTAAACTGCATAACAAATTTAATTTGAGCTCAAAAAGCAACATTCAAAACACATAGGAGAAGAAGACAAATCAACAGCTGACAACAAATACATAGGAGTTGTTGAAGTGCAATTTGTGGAGTGTGCAAAAAGTAGGTAAATAAACAAATGAGCTTTTCAAAATAATGAAAATACCATTAGAGAGTTGACAACAATTGTTACGTGAGTAATATTTTTTGTCTGCTAAATAATAAAATAACAATTCATCTTGTGCATAGATACTAGATATAGATTGGATAGTTAGGGATTTGTAAATATGGTACTACTAGTATACCTTTAAAAATATATGAATATATATTTATAAAGTTTATTTCTAACGGACACATAATGCTACCTCGTTAATATTTTTATGTACAGTAAAATAACTAAACTTATTGAACGGTCTAAAAAGGTTATTATTCTCTTGCTATATCAAATATTTATGCAACTTTATTCTTTTTATTATTTAAAAAAAAATTTTTTGCATGTCATTGCCAGATATTCCATTTCCGAGGTATGTATGTAAGTACAAAAATAAAATTTTTACATCCATTAAAGATATCATTCGTGGACTAAAATGACATGAAACCTTTTTTACATTGAATCCATTTGTATTATTTATTAATAGTGCTAAATAAATAAAAATACCATATTCATCATTAATGTTCATCTTATCCTATCAATAAAGAATCATTTAGTATTAATGCTTCTTAGAAAGAGATATAACATGCAGTAGAAAGAAGCACATTTAAAAAATGTATTTTACGAAAAGAGCAATAATTTTACATTCTTGCTTTTTCATCATAAATTAAACCAAAATATTTAGACATGCATATATTTAAGAGCAAGACTCGACTCATAAGAAATTTAAAATTACATACGAATAATGATATAGGAAAAATAAATACCATGTATTAGTTGAATTCATAATATCATCTATACCATAGGTTAGTATTGTGTATTTATAAGACTGAGACCAAGACTTTGAGTGACTTACCCTTCTTTTTTGTCTCTTGTTCTGATATAATAGTTGCTTTGATCCATGGTATTGACAATGAGATCAAAACTAAGATTTTAAGGAATCTAGACGGAATATGCATTTTGAAAGATAATACCAATTTTTTGGTGTATCAGTTTTTTTCTTTCATTTAACCCTTTTTAACCCAGTAAAAATAGTCACACAAAGCCAAAAAATGGCCACTCCGAAACGGAATAATTTTCTACCTCAACAAAACAAAATAGCTCATTAACTGACATTTTAGAATGTATTGTATAGATATGTACAAAACCCCATTGATGACCAGTACGGTCATGTCTGTGATTTTATACAAGTTTTAGTTTTTGACAATAAATAGTACAAAATTTCAAAAATATAATTAATTGTTTTAATCATTGCAAACTAGGCTGGTAAAATGTTCATATTTTTTTCTTTAAGAAATTGATTATTTGCTGATATAAACATGATATTTTTTTCCATAAAATTAAGATCGGGAATCATGGAATAACAAGTTGAACCTTTGAAAATCCAGAGGTAACTGAACTGGTCATATTCATTCTTTTTTAGGGAAGAAAATATTGGTAATAATCAGCAAAATTTGACTGATTACAAATTATTATCAAACCGCCTATTTTAGTCAATTTTATTGACTCACCAATTAATTGATGGAAGTTTAGTCAATAATAAGATCTTTAAGCATAGAGATAAATATATCGAGACATTAGCTCATATGGAAATATGTACAAACATTTTTATCTCTATTTTGACCTTTCTTTATCATTGGAGTAGAGTTTTACCGTTCAATTTTTGCACCACTGTAACATATGTATATGACCTCCATTTTGTTTGAAGACAAATAATAACAATTAATTATTTAAGTATTGATGAGTAACAAACACGATTAAAAAAACCTTAACCAAAAGGAAAGCAAATGTTTCTAAGACTATGAATAAATTATATGTAGGCTAAAAACTTTAATAGAAAAAGAATAAAAAATGTTATGATCCATTAAGGAGCCTAGCCTGCAATGACAATAACAAGTTTTTATATAATTAATCTATATGTTACTTTATCTCTTATAATTTTGAGCAATTTAGAAATGCGAGTATTTGTATGTACTTTACTTGTGGATTAAAAAAAATCAAACTGTCTCTTTATTTTACTTAATCAAATTATATGTAATGCATATTAATGAAATCCAAATCAGCTTGAGAATAACAAATAAGGATTAATTAGAAATTATTTTAAACTAAGCTTTTAATGAAGACTGTATCATTCTTTCCATTAACACAACTTATATCCTTATTTGGTTTTATGTATAATAAAGTTATAAAAATGTCCTTATTACAATATGGAAAAAAGTTTACAAAGTACGCACATAACATATATGTACATACATACAATACATAAATCTATGCTGAAATTATCATAAAGTCTTTAACAAACAATAGAAGAGACATTTATATAAAAACTTATTGCTACTTTTGATACTTTCCTTATTATTCTGTGACAAATATGTCTTTTTCCATCTTAAAAAAATAAATACTTGAATTTGTAAGCAGGCTGTTATAACTTTATCACATGCTTACCCTCCAAAACAATGTGTATTAAATACTTAACAGAACCATATCCAAGTAAAAATATATTAATACTGTTACTTCCTATGATTTAATAATCATTAATCAATGAAATATCACTGTTCTGTTCATTCAATAGTTTAATTTTTGTATGTATGGTCAAGGGTCCAATCGTTATAACTGTAAATATAGTGGCAGTTTGATAATAGTCGGTAATCAATCAAAGTTTCCTGTTAATTATACGTTTGTGTGTTGTTTACCTAAAAGGCAAAATCAGCAAATAAAATAAGATTTTGGCTGGAGGAACCATTTTTGAGATATTTTCCTTTCCAACTCTCCATAAATTAATTCTTTTGACCTTGACAATCAATATATGTAATTTAAAACATGTGACATCACTTTTTTTGACAGCCTCTGATCAAAAAAATCATTGCCATATCAGCCATAGATTTAGAAAAATGTTAACAAAGTGCATGAACTGTAGTCTGAGTATTTTTATCTTGTTTTTAATAGAAAAAATATCGACCGATTAATTGGTTATCAATTTCACCCACCCCAAAATAATTGATATCGGTTTGGCCCCAAAAAATCAATATCAGCCTGGTCCTAGTATGTTTATTTGAGATGCAACTTTTTCATTTTTATATCCAAAATGTTTTTCCTGTATCATATTTAAATGAACTTTTCAGCTATCTTTGAAAAAGTTGACCCATAAACCCCTTTTTTATGTTTATATTTGTAGAATTCAGTCGAAGTTACAAGTTATCGCATAAATACTAAATACATTTTCTTGATTATCAAGCAGTTGTCATCAAAAATATAAAAAATTGAAATCAGACTTATGGCTCTGAAGCGGTGTGACGGCAAGGCTAATATCATTGCAGATTTATTGAAAACTGTCTTGGAAATTTTTATTTATGGGGTGAGTTAGAAATTAGAATGTAGAAAATAAATAATGTAATATTTCACATTTAGTGAGGTGACAACAGAATTTTGCGATTTATTATGAATGATGAATTGAAAGTAAACACCAGTCACCCGACATCGATTATTTGTTTTGTCTAAGAACTTATGATGAATTATAAAAAGCTGAAAAGATGATGAGAAGTTTATATTTCATTTAACTACTTCCTTAAGTTTCTTTCATTTAAGTGAAAAATTATCTCTCATTAAGTTTATTAAAATTCAAACATTTGTCATGTGCGATGAAATTAATGAAAATCTTGTCCTTCTTTCATATTTCCTGATGTCACAAGAGAGAAAAAGATTGAATACTGTTTGCCAATTCATTTTGATCCTTCTAAAGAATATGTACAAACTAAAAAAAAATGTTACAACCACACAATACTACTTTAAAATGCTTAAAACATCTCAGAAAATAAGGCACTCAAAAATAAATATCAGCATAAGCAATCAATGCTGTAAGCGAGAAAGGAAGGTCATGCAAGAATTTGTAAATTTGTTATGGTTATAAATTAAACATTCCGAATTTTATAATTTGTTAACGAAACAGGATACTAATTTTAGGAAATCCATGCAAACAAACTAAAATTTGTAATGTTCAAAGTTCCTAATGGATAACCTAAAAGTGTCTTTATATCACTTTTATTTGCTATTTTAAGTTTAATAAACTTTAATTCTAGGATTTGTACCTCCTGCTGATTTGAATAGTAAGCTTTTTGTATGTACATAGATAGATATTAAAAATTAATTTTTCATGAAAATATTGACAGATATATTTTGAATAAATATTGTTGGTTATTTGGTAGCTTTATCTATATAGTCTAGGTTTACTTGCAAGAGTCACAAAATATGCTATCAAACAAAATATATATACATCTATGCTATTGGGATTTTTTTTATTTGCAAAATAAATTGTATCTTCTTTTAAAATATACATATTTGCATACTTTATTTATCTATAATCAGCACATTTACCTATTTTCTCTTATTTTTTACAGCATCCCTTTCCAATAAGAGCAACCAAAAATAATATACAGTTTTATTTGGGATTGCTTTGTACTACCGCCATGTTAGATTAAAGTAGTTTCAACACAATTTTATGTTTAAAAAATATCCATAAAGAAACCATTTTCAATTTACAGTCAAACCTGGTCTAACAGTCACTTGTTTTAAGCGTGTTATCTCACTAAGCAGTCATATCCATTTCCCACACAGGAAATTTATAGCAATCGCCTGCAAGATGTAACCCAAAATAATGCATCTCAATACACATGAACCTGCTTCACCGGCCACTTTTTTAAACATTTACTAACTGTTTAATACAAAACTTCAGAAATTGTGCGCTTGATATAGAAGAATTCATTATTTCAAATAATAAATTCTAATTCCAGTCACTCAAAAATAGTCTGATGAGTATTTACAAATCATATTTTTTATACAGGTTCGAAGGTGTATAATCCGGTTCCTTTAGATACTTGTATTCAAATCCAATAAATAAACAATTTTAACAAAACCAGTGATGAATTATCATAATTTAAACATTTTGTAATTAATAGAAGAGATATGAGCATGATAAATACTGTCATTAAATTAGAAACACAGATGACACATAGCTAATCACTTTGAACAAACAGAAATTTCAGACTTTTTTAAGAAGTGTAATTGAAAACTATTTTTTATATTGTTATTTAAATATATACTTATGTATATTATAATTAAGTTAATTTTATTTAATTTTGGTTATATTTCATTAAAAAAGTTTTAAATATATATATATATATATTTTGATATAGTATATTCTGTAGTTAGTGTATTCTTTTACCCCTTATATTCTAAATTAAAGTTTTAAAAAAAAACTTAGTTTAAGAGGTCACTTGTACTGGTCACTTATTACAAGTTTGACTATAAATTCAATTAAATTTGAATTTTTCCTATTCAAATAATGATAAAAATACCAGATTGCTTTGAATAATAAAAAAATCATCCTTGTATTTTATTAAGGTTTAATATCTTTTATCCAATAAATACGTGTCCATTTAGAGAGAAAAAAATACAACAAAACATGAATAACATCGATGTTTAATTTACTAAAAACCATTAAACATTTATTTGATTGAATTTCCAGGGTATTTCAAATCAATATTTGTATGTTGTTACTGTTGTTTTTTCTAGGAAGTGAATGTTTCAAGGTTAGAATGTTCTTATTTTACCAATTTATTAGTTGTATGTTGTTGTTTTGTGAAAGGAAGATACCATTAATCTTTCAAGACAATAAGTGTACAAACAGCAATGTTGAATCTTTAGAGGAAAAAAAAATCAAAAGCAATTGCGTTTTACAAATCTTTGACAAACTTTTTATATAATGTTAAATACTGAAACTACTACAAAACGATAAAATAATTGCTTTCTTGCTATCAATAAAAGTATTAACATCTATGTATACAAACAAAATCTAATGAATTAAAATTAACTTCCAATGACAATTGTCTTTGATTTGCCTTTGACATATCAACAAATACTATTGTGAGTAAAAAATTTTCATAATGAAATCTGAACTTTTGATAGTTTTGTAAATGAAAATCTTTGTTTAGTTTTAATTATTGCACACATTTTTATATTGATGAATTTGTTTTATTGTTTGTACAAAAATGAACTCTGCAATGTATGTACATAAGATATTTTTGATTGATTATTCAGTTTGAGAATAAAAATCCATTGTTTATCATTCATTATAGTTATGACTTGCTATGTCATTTTATAAAATGTTCATCGTCATTTTAAACATGACTATTCTAAAACTGAAATCGATCAAATTTTTTATAAAAAAAGTTAAATATAGCACAAATCAACAAAATTTTACTTATTTAAAAATTATAATGGTATGATGTTTGACTCGTTAAATATGAATTAGCTTCTTTTTTTTACATAGGAATGTTTCTACTTATTTTCTAATTCAATTTATCTGATATTTTTCATTCCTTTTGTATGTTGAAAACAGTTTTAGAAGAAGAAATTTTTTGAAAAACCTCATAAAATTTGAATTTCGAAATAGCATGTTAATTCTAAATATGTAATATGGGATCACTCCTATCTGATGACAAAAAAAAGAAAAAAAGAAAATAAACTGAGTCGTCAATAAAACGATAATAAATCGGATTGCTTGGCATATAAATTGCTTTTTCTCAAATTTGGATGATCCCTAATGAAATATTAGACTGTATTTACAATAAAAATGTAATTTTCAGCAAGGTTTATCAAATATTTTCTGGATCATCGTTTCTATTTTAAAATTTGCTTCAAGCCCATTAACAGTAAAAATATAGAAAAACACCTAAATTGAAAATCATCAAGAATCTGACTTCATATTAACGCGTTAGGTGCAACCAAATATAAGTATGCATCAATTTTTTTTCTTGGCAAAAGTATAACAAATTTTGTAAAAAGGTCATTGTATGTAGGTATGATAAATCCAGTCAAGTAGAACATCTGCTTCACACATACTAATTTCCCAATAAAACTATTCCAATAGTACCCTTAAAGTGTACAAAAGAATTTGCAAACTTCATAATAAGACATTTTCTACTATAAATATATATATATATATATACATATGTATATTTACAAGAGGTTTTGTTTGGGTTTTTATAAGTAGAACATTTCATTGCCAGAATCTTTCATTCAGAAGTTTATATCGTTTATAATTAAAATAATACTATATACCTCTTTTATTATGTAATGAATCCCCACCCATCGATTTTCAATGTATGCACAATTTTCTATTTATCTATCCATGTCATTAGTTAAATGATAAAATACTTTGAGGATCACTTCTCTCAATAAAATTAAATTGCAAACACACATTCTTTATTCTCTCTGCCCCATAAATTATAGAGCACAATTTACAGTTATACATTGATATATGTAATTGCATAAATTGCAAAACTATGTATGTATGTACTTTGTATATACCTTTGTAAAATATGCAAGAAGTCTGCATTTGAAACTTACTTTTTTCTCAATGTGCTTACAAATGGCCAAACTACTTACAAGTAGAGTATTATAAATTATTATACACATACATATATATATTAGGGCTGGGACGGTACATTAAACTCGCGGTTCGGTAAGACACACCGCTACGGTACGCGGTTTTGTACGGTATAATAGTAAAAAGGCTTTTTTTAATAGAATTAATGTAGTTTTTCAAGTTTTTCGATATTTTATTCTTTAATAGTTTCTTTTCTAAACAAATAAATTATTCAGATATATACTTAACTTCTCTAAAAAACAAAAGTTGATATAAAATATACAGGGGTTATATAATACTGTTATTGATGAATTTATAAAAAAAATTGCAAAAAGATGAGCTTGTCTACATTTTCCGGTAATAAACAAGATCTTTAGCAGTCACAAAATCCCCAGCTATCAAAAAAAATTATTTGGCTTGATACAAATGTACCTGTAGTTGCAAGGAATTATTATGTAAGCCATTATCTCTTTTTCTTTCTTTCTGATTATGTTTTATTTCTTTTGACTCAGATTCTTAGGTATCACCGAATATTTCTGCCATTTTTTGGCGTTTGTTTCCATTTATGTTGAATAAATTATAAATTGTTGTTCCAAATATCGCTCGAGCACATTATAAGTTGTATTCCACTCGGTTCAAATATAGTGAATTAATTTGTGTTGAGGTAGCATTAATAACTTTTGTTTATTTTTTAAAATTTGACTGACATTTGTGTTTCTATGAAAAAAATTTCAACACTCTTTATCTTGCCAATAAGTTGTAAACCTCTTTAAATTTTATTTATTGAGTGATAGGTTAATTGTAGAATAAAACATTTAAATTAAATACTTTAGGAAATTTATTAAATTTTAATTCATATTTTATAAGCTATTCAATATAACCGCCTCATTTATCGACTACCTCCCTTAGACGAGGTTGAAATGTCTTACACGTTGCACGCAGTATAAATTTGGAAAGTTTTATCTCAATTTAGGCTCGGAGGTCTTCCAAATTTGAATATTGACGAGTTTTTACCTTCGACTTGAGGTAACTCCACACAAAGGGGTCGAAGGGGCTAAGATCTGGACTCCAAGGGGCCACATAGATTTGTTCTAAAAAGGAATTTTTACTTTAGGCCACTCTTGACATTGATTGCTGGTGTGTATTGTATCTCTGTCTTGCTGAAATGTCACCTTAATTGTTTTAGGTGAGTTACCCTCAAACCACAGAAGGACCACAGGCTCCAAAACATGTGAAACATAATCACCCGTCTTGATACGAAGGCCCTCCGGGATAAAAAAAAAGGAAACTTTTCTCCTTTACTTACCCATAAGAGATCGACTATTAATCTACTTTGAAATAGTTCTTTGATCTAAGGATACATCTTTTGATATGAATATTAAGATTCAATCGTTTTGCTGGTTGAATTTTTGATCTGAATTCCATTTCTTTTCATCCAAAAAGACAATATTTCCTCTCCGTGTACAAAATTCTATTAATTTTTGACTTCTTTCAAACTGATTCATCCGTGCCTCATTTGTGAGATTCTGACCGTTGCGAAACTTCAGGGACACCATCCCTAGATCCTTATAGACGATTCGATTCATCGAATTCCTTGACACATTGATATCCTTTGCCATTTTTGTCATTGGTATGTAGGGGTTCCTCTATATTTTTGCTATAACTTTCGGAACTTTTCCTTAAGCTTCCACTTCTCGGCTTGTCATCAACGTTTCTAGTCTCTCGAATCTTCTTGATATTATATTTTACAGAACTAAGACTAATTGAAGATATCAAAATCCAGAATATTTGAAGTTGTGATTTATCAAGACAGTATAGATATTGTGTTCCACTTTTCTTAGATGGTGTATCTTAACTAATAAAATAACTTAAATCGCCTTCATATTATATAAAAAGAGAAAGATGTAACCCAGAATGCGTTAAAATTTATCAAATTGCAGATTGGATACTTTATTGTCAAAATACTGGGCGCCAAATCTTAGAAAGGTAAAACTTTTAGTCAGCCCTGTATATGCATTCCAATTATGCCTTTTTTTAATGAAGATATGATTATGAAAAGCAAAACAAAAAAAACAAAAAAACAATCAGAGCTCATTTCCTTGCAATGAAGGCCATTAATTAATTTTAATTATGCCAAAGAATCTTGTGAGCATTCTAAAACTATTTATGACATGATTTTAAAAGTATACTAGAAAAAATTCCCTTCAAATTGTAGAAGTTACTTACATAGTCCCTACTTATTTTTTGTGGAAATAGCAAATTTAGAAATGGAAAAATAATCTGATATTTATAATCATATATTCGACCAAACCATTGAATAAAAATTTAATAATAAATTTTGTTTATATTTTGTTGACGTTGTTTTCTTTTCTTTCTTTTGTAGATAGTGTGCGTTGGGCTTTTAGTCTAGTTGAGAAAGCATGCCTGCAATTACTATCTGGTGCTTCTACATTTTATCTGCTGATTGTTATTTGACAAAATTAAATAATAGATATAACTGAAGCAACCCCAACGAGAATGAAATGATTGAATTCAAATTGATCATCAAGGTAGTGGTACCAACCAATATTTCTACCTTAAACTTCCATGTCTAGCGATGGGTAATATTAAATTAGCTATGGAAAGCCGTTCATCATATTGACATGTTATCAACCTATACAGTTGCTTTTTAAAGCTGAGACATTAAATGTTGCTATTCTTTATAGTCTCAAAACAAATATGCAATTATTGATTCATTTTATTTTAGGTGAATAATGTAATATTTTTAGATTATATCAAATTTCCAAAGTTTAAAAGGTTTTAATTTGTACTCAGTCACTCCCCCTTTCTAACTACTAATTATATATATATATATATATATATATATATATATATCTTTAATTTGTAGTTCCTGATCTCCTACTATGGTTGTATGAGTGAGGAGGTTAGCTTATTTAGTTATTTATTGAAGGTATTTAACAAAACAAGTTAAAAAACGTGATTTTCTATTTCTCCTTTACATAGTATGTATATGTACAATCTGTACAAACTTGACATGGTGGGGTAGAATGAACGTTTTGTATTTCTGAGATTAACCCTTTAGATAAACACATTTGATAATATGTGAATATATCTTCGTTTTTTTTTTTTGTTTTTTTTTTTGTAAGTTTTTTTAACAAAAAATGCGTTACATCAATGCATCATTTAGCCTTGTGTTTTGTTTGTTATCTGTGCTATTTTTCGTTTAAGCTATTTATATTCATAGATAATTTTAATTGGATTGTTTGAGTAAATACAATATGACTTAGTCGTTACAAAATGGACAATGATATATATGTATGTATGTATATTATGTAATAAAAGAATCAAGCTGCAAAACAGAGGAAAAGAAAGGACTAATAAGAATAGAAAGAAGGGGATAAAGTAGATTTTTTCAAAGTCCATATTAAATAAATTAGATGTAGTTACACGATGTATAAACTTATCATAATTGAGTCTCATTATTATTTTATATATATTTCGATAGTAATACTTTATTCTTGAAAAACCTATACATGAAAACACACTCACACACTATTACTATGTACAAACGAGATAAAAACACTTGGACCTGAAGGTAATTTCACCGTGTGATGTTTCATCGAAACCAATTTTGCTGATTGTAATTGGACATTTCATCAAAAGAGAGCAAAATGAATTTAATTATCATCTATTATGTAGCATTACTCTTATTCAGATTCAAATCTTCTATAATTGTAGCATGTTGATCTTATACTAGCCTCAATTAGTGCTTAATTTGTGCTTACTCTTTATTTTATTGTTGCCAAATCTTTAATAAACCAAATTTCGGATACCTCCTGCTTAAACAGTTAATTCATAGGCATTAGCATAAAATACAAATTATAGATATTGCTGAATAGGAATAATAAATTAATGGTTGAATAATGAGACCTGAAAGGCATCATATATTAAAAAAATATAAATTATATATTACAAAACGTTTATTTTTCATTTGGAAAAATTTCATTGATCCAATTCACAAATAATGAGCATACAATAATTTTAATTCGTAGAAAATCAATAAATATTTGATTGGTCAAGCTCGGGGTAAAATGAAGGATAATCATATATTAATAAATGCTTAGTCATCCTTCATGAATCATAATCAAATTTATTTAGTACTTTCTCAGCAAAATGTTTTTTTGGTAAAATTTTTCCATGTTGAACCAGATACGTCTATGATTAACTAGAAAAATTATTTTCAATGACTTTCACAAAAGAAGGTACATAAAGATATTACATATTAAGTGAGAGTATATAATATTATATACATATACATACATACATAGTTACAAGGAGTTTTTATACTCAATAGTGAAATCTATGCTTTGAAAGAAGAAAAAATAAAACAGACATCCATCGCATCGTCGACTTTGAAATATGCTGAGGAATGCAAATTCCGCAAATGGCTACATATTACGTAGATAGCTATGTACTTGATAAATAAATACATAAATTAAAAGTCAGAAGACTTTCAACACTTCTCTAATAATTTTATCTGTTTACGTGTACCTACATATGTACATCGTTTTTACCTTGACAGTGAATTTGTTTGTAAATGTTTCAGCGTTCATCATGTATGTATAAATGAATTACATGTTTATATTCATTCTAGTGATGGATCAAATGTTTGCATTTACATTCCCAGAATATTTGCATTTTAGAAATATTTACAATAAAAATGGTTTATTCGCATTCACACAGGTACTGAGAGAAAATATTTGCATTTGTAAATTGAAAATGTGAATAATGTTTACACATTGAACTACGTTGGTATCTTGGGAAGGCAAAATAAATTGAAAAGAGAGTATAGAGATAAAACTTTCAGTGATCGAGGTCAATAGATATGAATGTTGTTGTTTTTTAGAATAAGGAAAATAGTCTTTGGTTTTAGTTTGAAGTGAGCTAGTCTTGACGATCGAACGAAAATACTGGTAAAGGATCTCTATTTTATAATAAAAAAATAACATCAATCACGGAACAACAACGTATTTGTGTAATCTATGCATTTTAAATACCGGCACTTGTACGCAGTAGTCATGAAAAATTTGTAGATATTTTGAATATCGAGAACAGAGCGTATTTTCACATTTAAGTTATAATTGCTGATATTCGAACCATCGTCGACGTCCAAAAAATACATTTTTTTAATATTGTTGTTGAGCTCATTGACGTATATGCTTATAAAACTAGTATCTATATTTGAGCTATAGATTGAGACAATTAAATCTGGAGTATCGTGAATAAAACATTGATTTTGCAATGAAATTGAATCGGTTGCAACCTTTTTGACTATATTATCAAGGAATTTGCCAGGTTTGGTCATTCCAGGGTCGAGTTCTAGAATTTGAGACCTTAAAAAGGCGATCTAGGGAGCAACAAAACTACTTTGGCCCCATCCGCTTAACACTCGGCAAAAGATTAATAAACTCTTAGTATTTACATCCACAGGATATATACCTTTTAAAAATATGCATACACATTCGTTAATTTTTTAAAGATGATAGCACTTTTTGATATTCCATACATCACTAGTCATCACATACGTCATATATAAGACCTATGTATGTAAGAGTAAAATTAAAATTAAGTTATGATGTATAGCATTAAAAGATATATATACTTACGTATATATGATAAAGATGAATATTTCATGGATATGGATAATGCATTAGATAGACAGATCTTGCAACGTCACAGGATCCTCTCAATATCTAAATTACCTTTTGTACATATGTTCTTCATTCTAATGAACATATTCAAAAAAATTAAACTAATCAAAATGAAGATATAATTTATGCATGGTTCACATGATAAAATCCACACAAAATGTATAACTCATGACTGCTTAGTCACTTTTGCATGAAGCATTTATTTATTTTTTGATGATTAAATTATGCATCAAAAAAATTGCATTTTATCATGGAGTATCTAAGGATCAAAGCGGATACAGGGCTGTATGACCCTATGTAGTGTATGTTCAAATGATAACGACTCTAATATACCTACCTACAACAAAAGAGATTAGTGAAGAAGATTTAATTAGATAAAATAGGTATAAATTAAGTTTTAATCTCATAGCTCACTTTGGGGATAATGGTCTCAGTGATTATAGGCACGTTAAACTCATAGAAGTTTTTGTTTTGTTCATATTTTGTTCATGGATGATGCTCCTAAATTTATTATTTGCTTCTCTTTTATGTATATTATCTGGTAAATTACCATGTTGGAGACATAGTTGATGATAAAACAGTTTTTTAAAAAAATATAAACAAATTTAGAAGAAGAAAAAATCTTAAGGAAGCTTCATTTAATGTCTTTAAAAATGTAGAAAAATAGCCTGTCCTACCTACTTGAGAAATGGGTTATATTCTTACAAATATATGATTGTTTATAACTCTTCTAAGATGGCCGACTTCCATAGTAATGACAGCGCTATTCTACTAGCATAGATATTAACCATGTTTTTTCTTCTCACCCGTCCATCTTTCCATCCCTCTGCCCCGTAATTAATATCTTCCATGAATAAGGCTCTTAGTAAAGTCTGAATTATTCAAATAATATTTATTTGCATTACCTTTTGCTTCATTCTGAGGCCAAGAAGCTTTTTGAGGATGCCTCTCTTGCCCAAGACCTTTTCTTGATCAAGACCAACATTAAGATACTGAATGAAAACTGAGAAACTGAGAAGATGAGTCAGATTGCCTCAGCGCTCCTTGGGGAGAACGAACCTAGCTTTAAAGAGGACCCCAATCTTATAGTGAGCTTCAACTGTTCCCCCATAATGATTATTCAGGGGAACAAGGGCCTGCTTGAATAAAAAAAATGTACCTTCAATGACATTTTTTTAAACCAAAATACAGTTACTAAAATTCCTACATCATGAAACCTTTTATATCTTTCTTTGAAAACATAGACCTTTTGTTGTGACATAACAATGGTATCTTATCTTTGTATTTTCTCACTAATTTATGCTTTAAGGTCACATGTTGTCAACTTGTCAGAGAAACGAGTTGAGTTAGAGCACAACAGTCTCATTTTTCGAGAACAGTTCAAAAGTGTT
The DNA here is from genome assembly GCA_963680855.1 of Lepeophtheirus nordmannii. Classification (NCBI taxonomy): domain Eukaryota; kingdom Metazoa; phylum Arthropoda; class Copepoda; order Siphonostomatoida; family Caligidae; genus Lepeophtheirus; species Lepeophtheirus nordmannii. The sequence continues at coordinate 24,718,811 of OY804523.1, forward strand.
CAAAGTATCAAAGTAGAAAACATTTTTTTTTCCATTTTTTTAAAAGATATGAGTTTTTATTAGATAAATATATGGGAAAGGCAGGGAAAAGTATTTAATTTAAAAGTGAAACAAGAGTTTTCCTTTTGTCTGTACTTTAAGGAGTTTATCAGAGCAAAAAAAAAAAAAAAATGGGAAAGGATAGATATGATTATTATTGTTTTGGACAAAAGAAATAATTTCAAGGCATGTCAAGAATAAATAAATATTTAATTTAGGGCATTCTTATTTCAAGGTAGCATTGACGATATATTTTTCTATATTTGTGAATCGTATTCCATTAGTTTTTAAATTCCTTGCTCCACGGATATGTTGTTAAGAGGTAAAATGATAAAAAACAAGATAATATATTCTATTTTGAGTTAAAACGATGGTTAAATACAACGGTAGACGCATATATTTATATATGTATTGTAATTGAGCTTTACTTTCAATTAAATTATTAAAGTAAGGAGCCTATACGTCCTACCTTGTTATAGTTATAATACAATTAAGTTAATTTACAAATTCAATTCATTCCATAAATACTACATAATATTAAGAGTTCTTCAGTTTGAGTACAATTTTGTTCAAGTCAGATATGTTTTTAATAATAATAATAATAATATAAATTAATTCTTATATCCATTTGACAAATAATATCATGACATATTAATTGGTTTAATCTTCGACTTTTCTTATGAGTTGAATTTTTTATAAATGTACTTTAATACATCTTTAAAAAATAATCGAGGTAAGCCCTTTTAAATCACTTGCAAAGTAGATAAGACATGAATAAGTCAAAATATAATGAAAACATCAACTGCCAGTTTTATAACTGAGTAACTATAAAATCTTAAAACTTGAACGTTTGTTCAAACATGCAGAATTAATTGAATAAACTCACCAAATACCTACCTACTACTACCTTAACAAATAATGAATATGGATCAAAGTTTTAAATTAGGAAAATCACACAAAATATGTGATTTTTTGATTATTAAGGAGACTAATTATGACATAAATGTAAGTGAAAATATATTCAGTCTATTGAGATTGTTCATTACTCAACATTAATCAAATTTTCTTCCTAATATAAGTAGTATTGTTTGTTTTTTCCTATGATGTCAGAAATACTAAGTGTTTGAAAGCCACTAACATCACCAAAACTTATATTCTTTTTTTTTCTTGTTACGCTTGAAGTATTCTTACTTTTTAATAGTCCAAAATAGTTCAATGACAAAATGGACTATCTATAAATTACATTTGGGTCTTTTTCTGTTTGCCTTTTTGAAGGAAATGTTCAGGAATATATACAATAAATACTCCAGTATCCTCAAAATTATTATTATAAATAATAAAAATGGTATTTTATTTCCTTTTTGATCTTGCAATCAGGGACGGTTGATGGTCATGTCATAGCCTACATTTAAAGCCAAGTTATTAGTAGTATTAATTTCCATTCTAGCATTCATAACCGATTTAAAATATGATTTAATTATGAGGAAAATAAAAGCATGTAATGCGCCTAGTTAATTCGATCAAGCAACGATGAGACAATATTATTCAGCAAGCATGCAAACTCAGTACGTAAATTGAAAATTTGTGTTCTTATACGTATATGATACTTTATTTCAGGTATTTGGCAAAGTTTCGTTTGCAACAATCGGAAGAGCCCATAAATAAAGGGATTTACCTCAGGAAAACAGACATACTATACATACAATCTTTGTATGTTATATATGTTGTACTAATATAATTACATGCCTACATATTATATCCACTCATTTATTCAAGTACGTAGAAATACAAGGAACTGACACTTTTTGAATTACTTATACCCACCAATAGTATTTAAGTACATGTATACAACACACATACATATGTACATATAATATACTCACTTTCAACATATAATATAATTAGATATACATACATAATGCTTCATAAATATGTTAATAATGTGAGAAAGTCCAATAAAAAAATGGAGAAAGGAAGAAAGAAAGAAGTAAAATTTGCACATTTCTTGGATTAGTCCTTATCCTCAACGATCCTTAGTAACAGACGCATACATATTTTACATGTCGACAGAAAACTCATCTTTGTTTTCAATAACAGCACTTAATGGCATTGCAAAAATATAAAATGTACAATGTTCATATACAAAAATTAAGCATTTTTATCGAGAGTTAATATCTTAACTTTGGATGATTGCTGTCCTTATTATTTGGTAGAATATTATATTTTTATATGTATAAAAAAATTATGATGCTGACGTAGTAGTGCAATTTTTATTTGCATGTTCCCCCTTGGATACACACATCTAAATAGTAAATATTGAATGAATTATTTTCTCCCTTACTATGTATATTGGGTAATAAAGTAAGAAGCAAATGTGGGTAACTAAATATTTATTTGCCTAAATGCCTTAGATTTACTACTAAGCATTTTAGTTGGTAGTACATACATATTAGACATTTATTGGATAAAATTACCAAAATATAAACTTTTAGTTTCTAAGAATTGGAAGCTAAGATGTATAGTTACAAAATATTGAAGGAGTTTTTTGTTTGCATGTTTTGTTGACTTTATTCTCTAGGATACAATCTGCTAACAATATACATTGTGATAAATGTACATATCATGTTATTTTTGTTAGGTATAGTAGCTGACATTTTTCTTAGAAAAAAAATTGGCCACTATGATAGTTACATATCTACTCATATGTGGTGTGTCTACACAAAACCCATCTTATACAAAAATCATGAAAAAAAAGAGGTACATTCCCACTTTATGTTTTATACTTCATAAAAAGTCCATTATCTCATTCACATATTTAGGTCAATTTATTTACTATATGTATATTCAAATGTCTGAGATAAGTTGAAATGCAGGGAAATGTTTGCTAGATGGTGGATAATCTATTCAGCAAGGCTATTCAATTATTAGACAACTTTAACGTGGCCCAGCTTCAGTTAAAAAATATGAAAATCCATTAAATATTCCTGGAAGCTTCATGATCTAGTGTTTGTGACTTACATTGTCCAAATCTAAGGCCTTGATTTGAAAACTTGCCCAATTTCATTGGTAGTTGAACAACCTTGGTCTATTTACATATATATGTATAGTCTTCATTTGATGTACATATCATACTTGATTTGGCTCCGATATGCCCTTTCAGTAATAAAATCTGTCTCATGATTCTTTTTACTTTAATTGTGACTGGAATTTGTGTGATCTTTAAGAGGAATTTGAGTGCAATCTAAAAATTAATCAGAATAATGTATCCATAGAAATAAAATATTATAACAACTTGAAGAATACAAATGTAATTGGAACTTTGTATGAATTTAGGGATGTAATATTAAAATAAAAAACTTGGCACATTTTGTATGTATTCATTATTAACTGATTGAATAGTTTTTTAACATTGATAAAAAAGTCACAAAAAACCAACAAAAGTTGATTTAGATTAGAGTGAAAAAAAAAATGAAATTAATTATTCTGTTTTACTTAAAAAATACTTAATTCTTTTTATGTGATGAATAAGTCGAAGAAAAAATAAGTGTTTTTTTTTCCTTGCAGTAATTTTTGTAAAATAAAATAACTTTGCATTTAATATTAATGAATTTACAACGTCTCTTCAAGAAAATAACACATTACCTCTCAAACTATTACATAGGTTGTATAAATAACTCATATATGTACATATAATAAAAAGTATAAAGAAAATAAGAAAAAATCATTTTCATTTCAAAAGGAGGGTAAGGAATGAGAGGGACATTCAAAAAGTATACTCTTTTTTTAAAAAAAAGTACAAAAGTATTACTACATTTGATCTAAATAAAGTTGAGCAAAGTTTTCAGTCTTTTGAAGGAACATTCAAAATAGAAAGCTTTAAGTTTTTTTTTCTTTCTTCAAAAATTATGTTATATGAGAGATTCTAGAGATAGATAAAAAGGATATATATATATATATATATATATATATATATATATATATACATGTTATACCAAAAAAATGAGAAAAAAAAAACCAACAAAGTAAAAAAACAAAATACTTCTTTCTAATAATAAATTTCTAAATAATATTTATATATATCTTGTGTTAAGTCTTGTTATGTTGAAATAAGACACTTGGACTAAAGTGGGTGTAAAACATTTAAAGATTTATAAAACAATCAAAAATTGTGATTGTAAAAGAACAAACAATTTGCAGAAAATAAAAATTAAATTAACTCATAAGTATGAGTTGAAATTTGTGTTGAGAGAATTGCAACACAACATTTGAGAAATCTTAACTGACCCTAGTACTCCAATATTTGTAAAGTTTTTTATGTATTTCAATGTGTTTTATTTTTTTCTTCTGTACATTAGCTTTCGAAACTGATAGTGTTATTGATTTAAAAAGTTTGATCCAATCAAGTCCGAAAAAAGACCGAACCTAAGAACTGACACTTTATTCTTATGATACAAGTAGAATAAATCTATAATGATTAATTAAAACTATTTTTTGTCGTATAGTTTTATTGGTTATTTTATATATTTGTTTTATATCTAATAACACGAAAATGGAAATGGAAATTTTCTTTGGTTGTCTATTGATTTTTACTTTTGATTTTTAAATTAGGAAGTAACACAAACCGACTGAGCTATGCACAGAAGTCTTGTAAAAAAATGACATGATAACCCTGACAATTTAATGAATGTTTGAGATAAGAGCAACTTTAGCTTCGTGACGTTTTAGTAATACATAATCCTTCAATTGATTAACAAATGTAAATAAACGCGTCTGCTCATTTCAGCGTGTATTTTTTTTTTTTTTTTGGCAAGCTTCTTTTTACTAAATATCATATCAACAAGTTGTTCATATAAGTAATTAACATTGTACGATAAGATTCATTACTTCATCATTAGTTGTAACTAAATCATTCTAAAAATATCTCTTTATTGTCTTTGGGTAAAAGGTCTTTGTTCTAGTTGACTGAATAGCCTTTTGATAGTTTTTGGATAATAACTTAGGTACCAAACTCAATATTGTCATGTGTATCTTTAAAAATAACCATCTTGAATTCAGGGATATTTACTTCTACTTTATTTAAGTTCAATCTTCCGTCTTCAAGGGAAATATTTCCCGATTACACAATGAAGCATTTATTTTGTATACTCATGTGAATCGAAGAGGGTCAATTGTTCCTAAAATAATTTATAGAAGCATAAAAAAAATATTTTAAAAGATTTGCTTACACATATAGTGAAATTTTTGATCGTATCTTTTTCATATTTAATATATGAAAAACTCGCTCAAAATAGTTTTGAGACATGAAACCATAAAGAAATCTCAACCAATTTACAATAACAGATCGGAAATAAATCTTCAAAAATTTCTATTGCCAACATTTGATTATGTATGTATATTTACATAAAGGGTCGTCTCACTCTAGATTACTTTCAGTCCATAACTTATTTATAAATTATGCGTATATCATCCAATATTACAAGATTATGGAATGAATGAAATGAATATATGTATTTATATATGCAGAATATTATTTATTCATTGGTCCACTTTGATGCATAATCATTTTTATATGATAATAATCCATCAATCTATAAAAACATATTACAATAATTTGTAAATATTAGATAATATCATACAATATGTATCTCTTAACTATCGTTTTCTACCTCTTTTTAATGAGAAAAAGGGGAGGATTCATTGATTTAAATATCATAAAATATGTACAACAAAATCAATAATATTACATTCGTTGCAAAAAAAAAAAAAAAGGAAAAAAAAACTGTTAGTCTACAAATTATTTAATTTATTGTTCAACTTTTTTTCACATGCTTTCACTAACAAAAAAATAAAATAAAGAATAACAATAAAAAAAGTACTCTGATTTAATCAATTCAAAAAAAGTTGACATATTTTAAGGTGTTATTATTTTAAATATTCATAGTTCACTTGTTTTATTCCAAAATTAATCATTGAAGTTAAATTACTTTTAGCTTTTTTAAAATACTTTTTTGCTCATTTTTTAAGCATAAATCTAAATAAAACAAAAGGAAACAGATTCGTTTCTTATATTCATAATATATCTTATATTTAAATTCTACTGAAAAATTCTAACTTTACTAAATCAAAGATTTAATAAATATAAATTTTTTACTGTTAAAATTATTTTGTTAAAAAATTGCATAAGTTGCAATATGAATTATTATTTTAAAACACTTTATATGTAAAATAAAGCAAACTTTGAAGACATTATAAAATTTTAACATAAAATTCAATACAAATATTTTTTTTTTATTTTTTTTGATGGACATACAATGATTCTTTTCTTATATTTGTAGATAATTTTACTTCGAACGATGGTTCAACAAATTGAATTCGTTTATGATCCCCATTATTTAAACTGAATTGGATACAAAAAGGTACATAAAATTTAATGGATTGAAAAATATTTGTTTTATAAAATGATTTTTGATTATTTTGTAGATCCTTTTAGAATAAGGGGGAGATCTATTTTTGTCTTTGTAACTTTATCAAATCACTTTATTTTCTGAATACACATATATAAAAAACTACAATTACTTAACTATATATTTTATATGTAAATTGATTCAATTTGTTATATCTAGAATATACTTTGCCACATTTAAACTTTTAAATTCAAATTGGTTCTACAAAACTTATTAAAAGAGGACTTAATTTTTGTAAGTTTTTAATTCATTGATTACATAAACTTTTTATACCTCAATTGTTTTTCATAATACTGTTCAATAATGCTACATACTATGCAAGAACTTTAGAGGTAGTATTTATGTACATATAATTACTACCTCTCTATACCAAGCAAAAATAAATTCAAAACTATTTAGATTTGAGCTAACATACATACCAACATAGTTTCTGTTTTATTTTACCCATACAAAGTTATGATGTAGATAGTTAAACTTTTGGATGCATTAAGAGGCTTAGGATTCAAGAAAGTTTTATTTGACTTAGTCGAAAGGATTTTTATTCTTTACTCATAAAATTTGAAAAAATGATATTGAATACAAAATTGTATTTAATTATCTAAAATGGAGAGAACAGTATTTGAAAATAACCTTCTTCAACAAATTTTGAAGAGTGATAAACACTTTTAAAAAATGAGTGATTCAATCATGTAAAAAAAGTGCAAAATGAATTGTCTTGGGTAGCAGCCATTTCAAAATAGCTCCTATATAATACTAAATGGTGATTTAATATTTAATCTATTATTTCATTCTTAATGTGTTTGAAAGGTATTTTGAGTAAGAAAAGCCCTACCACCGTTGGAATGTAAAAAAACAAAAACTTATGAATTGCAAAGTTATAAAATATATTATATTTTGTGAAGGAATATGATTTTCTTAAAACATAAACATATGTTTTATTTGATTTTATGCTCACCTAGTATTTACATATTTCGTTTATACAATAAATCTCGTGAGGCTTTTTTTTTTTTTTTTTTTTGGTTAAATGTTGTACATACTTCTTTGTAGCTACATATATAATATATAATATATAGTTGTACATACATTTTTTTTACTTTGTTGTAATTTACTTACACAAATATTAATTATTTTATTATTATTGGTATTTCACAATCAAATCAAATCGTGTTTGAATACATATTTGTTTGTTTAGTCATTTGTATGTACAACAAAGAACATGATTTGAATAAGAAAAATTTAATTTCTTTTAAGTACATACTTACCAATAAATATTTGGCTCTTTTGTAGAATTTCAATTCATCATTAAAGATAATGATTAATAGCATAGATGTATGTATATTGTATATGCATCAAACTAAATCCATACACAGTTATATGAAATAAAACTGTAGACATTTGTCGATTGGTTAATTGAAAAATAAAGTGCATTTTATAAATTATTCAATTTTTACTGAAGTACATACCTGCTACTTTATTCATCAATTAAATTGAAATAAGTGCTTTATGACTATTGTATAGTAAATACTTTAATACATAAATAAAATGACGCTCCAACAAATGTGCACAATTAATACTAGAATAAATGATAGAACTTGAGGAATTAAATAAATAATGTGATTCATGAAAGGTCCCCCCCCCCTTAGTAACCCAATCGGTATAACTTCGTTCATCGTTTAAAAGGAATAAATGTCACAAATCAATACTGAACGAATAAAACATAAAAAAGTGTACTACTATTTTGGGGTTAACTCATCGATATATCTTTAAGAGCCCAATGTACTGTTTGAATTTATATAAAAAGACTGCCCTTCTTACTAAAAGTTAGTTGATTTCTTCTTGATGGTGATCAATGTACACAACAAGGGGCTAAACTGGCTAAGTTTAATTGTCTTGAAAGTTCTAGTCTTCTATTTCCTGCTCCTTTCAAAGGTCCAATCTCCTTTTCATAATGCACTCTAGATCCTTAGGCTCATGAGTAAAACTGGGATTTAATTGCAATATTTTTGGCCAAAGTTTGTTAAAAATTGCTACAAAATTTTACAAAACGCTTTAAAGAAAATTCCTAAAGTTACTATTATAAATTTTTCCCATATTATAACGACAAATCAATATTTTTGTTTGATTTTCTTTTATGAAACTTTACCTTCGATCAGTATTTGTATTTTTGAATTTGCTGAAGGACCGTTCTGATCAACATTTGTTAACAGGAAAAAATTAGAAATTTGCAATATTATCAGAATATACATATATATATATATATATATATGATGAAGGTATCTCATCTTCATAACTGTTCATAACACAGGCAACACTTCTGAAAAATAAAATTTTCTTATTTAAACAGATTCCATTTTAGTCTTCAACTTTTTTACCTTTTTTGTTCAGGAATCAATTGAATTTGTTTCTCTATCTCTACAATTAGAGCTAATGAGACATAAATTGTCATCCTTCCTTCTCTAGTTTTGTATTGGCTTCCGGTAAAAAGAATATATTTGCTTTAATAAAGAATTAATTGCATCCAAGATCCGGCTCTTCTTAAACTTGCTGGCAGTTCTTTATTGTAAGGAAATCATTTGGATTCAATTTATTACTATTCCAAATGGAATAATAATAAATGACAACTCCTACCCATGAACCCTACGGGCTTAGGTGGAAGAGGTAGAGGGATTTCAAAAAAATCATATTTGTCTCTGCAATGAGGCGATAAACAAGAGGGAAAATCTCGATAATTTCTTCGCATACAGAATGTAAATCATGAGTTAAACTACTGATGAGGTGAAGATTTGAGAAAAATGTAATATTGTAGGATATTTCAATTGAGTCAGTATTTAATTTTTATACTCAGCTACTGAACTCCTTTTAAATTAAACTTTCTTTTACATCATATAATAAGCCATTCTCGAAAAAAAAAAAAAGACTCAGTCACTTTAGATTGTACGCTCAAAGAGAGAGATTAGAAGAAAAAAAAACTCAATATTCAGAGTACAAACAATATTTTTCGGTAGCGAAATAACTCATTCATCAAAAAAAAAAAAAAAAAAAAAGGTCAGCAAATGGATAGCAAAGAGTGAAGCAAAATTATCTTTATCTTAGATTGAGTACACTCAAAGTATATATTGTACTTATGTATAATGTGCATTTATCATGTTACTGGATAGTGAAAAGATTAAATTGATTTATTTGGCTATTTTTTCATTCATATGTATAGCAACGACTTGTTACACCCAAAAATAATTTCCATGTATTTTTGTCATCAATCCATTTTTCTAGAGCCCTTCATTATTTTTCTGAAGATTGATTTGTTAATCTTAAATGAAATCTTGTCATGCTATAAACATACCCGTACCATTCCGACAGTTGAAAAAGAAAGATGTAAATGGGAAGTTGCCTAATACATTAAGGCCTTTTTTTGGAGAAAAGGTGGATCGTTGCTATGTGGTGTATGAATGGTATGCATACATTATACTGTTTCAAAACTACATTATGAAAATAAAATCATGATAGGACTCCATTTTCTAGTTGGTTGTTCTTAAAATAAGGATTTTTACATTTACATAATACTTTTTATTTGTTTGTGTTTCCATAAAAAGCTTGACCAAAATATATTTTGTAGTATTTACATTCATACCCATCCCTTTTCAACGCATATTTTATTTATTTCTATCTTTGTTTGTTTTTAATCTCGAGGCTTTTCTTATTTTGTTGTACGCATAGTTAAAATGTAATCATTTTTCGTGATAGATGTGAAAAAATAAAAACCTAATTTATAACCCATAATAACTTAATTCATTAAAATATATATGTAACACCTCCAAGGTCTTTGTGAATATCAACATCACCTACTTGAGCTTAAATTAACCCCCCCCCCCCCAATACTGGAAAAATGTCGTTTTCCCATTATTAACAATTCAGCTGTGACTGCAATTTTGAACCAGTCAAATATACATACATACAATTTATGTGTGTAGACTACAGTATATACATTTATACCATATAAGTATATAACATACATATATCATGGTGGTTGTTGTGGTAGCATTTGTTCCTTACTTCATAATTATTAAATATGTTGAATACCTTTGTAAATTAAAAAAAAAGGACATTACTAAACGTGAAGGAATTTTTTCATTTACAAAAAAAAATACAATAATGTAATGAAAGAAAGAAGAGGGAGAGGAAACAAGCACAGACTTCCATGAACTATTCATTTTGTCCATGATTTTTTTCAAAAATGCTGTCATACATATGTGTACATATATATATATATATATATATATATATATATATATATATATATATATATATATATATATACTTATTAATAAATATAATGAAATGGCAAAAGAAATGAAATATAAAATGAAACCAAATCTTTTTATATTATATTATAAAATACATTACGACTTTAAGAAAATTTTAAAATGGAAAATAATAAAAAAAACGAAAATGCATGGTTAAACTTATATAGATACACAGTAAGCATATATTCAATATACCAATATGTAAATGAGAAAAATCATTGAAGCACATGATAAAAAGAAGTTAGTAAACAATACACACAAGAACTTTGTACTTAATATATATATATATATATATATATATATATTCATTGAAGTAGGATACAGAAAATATGGGATTGTTCCTAACTTTTTTTGAACTTTCCATGAAATCAGTTTTCTATGTACATTTATAATTAAAAATACAATTTATAAGATAAGTTATCGGATCACATTAATGTATACTTAGGGTTGCCTCAATTCTTAATATGAGACTTAAAATCGATTTTGTCCCTCTCCTTCAAAATCATCCACAATTTCAAAATGCCATCTACAAGTCATTATTATAACTAATATACGAGTGTAAATTGAATCTGATCAGTAGAACTTTTAAGCACCTTTCATGAACAAAATTAGTTTGTCCATACTTTTAATTCAGACTTAGTTAAAGTTCTTTTTATTTTTTTAAACAAAAATTGAAGATAGTCGGAAGAGATTGAGGATGAGACCATTTATCATAGATTGTTCAATAGGATAGTTTTTGTTTCTGATTCGAACAGTTCCTTAAAATTTAAGATGGAACAGGACATACTTTTGGAACCAATACATCCTTATGTATTTATGAATGAATATAAAGAGAGTTTTATATGAATGTTATGCTTATATCTCGGTATTTATGATTATCTACATACATTATTATTAGAGTATACATTTGTTGAAATTGCATTGTGAAAAAATTTACGAAATATAAAAAAATTATTCCATCTAAAATTATAACTTCATATGTATGTATTTGAATCATCATGGATTTAAAATATTTTTTTTAAGCAAAATTTTAAATTATTTGTATTTCTGAATATCTGGAACCAAAAAGTCCTTCCTGCATAGTAGTGAAATATTTGCACTTATTTCAATTTTTATCTAGAGACGACTCAATTAGATTATTGTCAAGAGTAGATTTAATATTTCTTTCCTCATTTATAGTAATCACGAGCCACAGAACGTATTCTAAATGTCCTTTTGCCTTCGATTTAACATATCACGGTGTTATTGTACAAACATACCAATATAAACTGTATTTTTGTATCAGCCGTCAATTTGTCTACAACTTCTACTTAGTGTCATGAAAATTAATTGATTGAAATTGAATTAAGTAATATTCAAGTATGAACAATTTTCTACTATCTACATACTATTGAAAAATAGATCAAAGTATATTGGGAAAGAATTGACTAAAATTATTAACTGATTTTGGGGTTCATTATTATGATTCTTTTTTTTTTGTGAGATGGTAAAGAGATTCAACAATGACTTTATATATATTCTAAATTATAAAGATGAAGGCTACTTTAATTAGATATTGGAATTTCAAAAAGCTGTAAAATTCGTAAGACTCTTGATTCGAAATCGAAAAAAATAAATGAAGACCTAAGTCATTGTAGGTACAAAACGAAAACGAATTGAAATTTAAAATAATAAATGCCTTGAAGTTAGTTCGGCTTAATTTCATTGAAAGTAATAGGAAATATAAACAATTCAATTTAATTTATTTATCATACATACATGAAACATGGTCGAAGTTGACAGATCCCTTCAAGCTAGAGTTACCACATTTATTTATAAACTGTCACAATGCTTTTTTTTTTTAAATACAAATTCAGCTTGTTTATTCTTGTACTTACTTACTAGGTTTTAACATTTTTATATAGTTAGATGATGAGAAGTTATGTTATTAATATGTAATTGCATGAATGAAACAAATAAATATATTAGAACATGAAGAAAAAGATGAATTACATTATTTTTGTTGTTATTGGAGAACCATAAAAAATATGAAACTCCATTTGTATTACCATGAAACAAAATTAATCAAATTACATATATTTTACATACTATCATGTATTCAATCTTAAAATAGAGTTGAAAAAGTTGAACGGATGTCCTTATTTGAAATATATACATACATATATGTACATATTTTTCAATTAAATATGTTTACGCAATTTGGTGCATCAAACGCCTCTTAGTTGGATTCTGTTTGGATTATGTTACCTATTCTCTCTAATGTGACACTTGCTTCCTCCGAGTGTCTCTTTTAAAAATGACCAAAAGAAGGTAGTCTACGTGATGTCATTATTCATATTCTTTACAAGGCTTAAGTACTATTCATATTCTTGTTACATTAAGACATATTTCTTCTATGTTTATTGTTATTATATATTGATAAATCCTTTTAGATGCAATTTATTAAATATAGAGTTTTTTAGAACATCACATGTCACAGTAGATAGGATTAAAGATATCCTCAAATTTTTCAATATTATGGTGGATTTAAAAGCAACGTGACGAGAAACATCAGTGTATGTTTATCACTCCAGTCTAAATTTCGAACCCGTGATGCTTGTTCAAAAACTTCAACGCAACTTGAATTGGTTGAAAATTTCTTGAAAACGCTGATCTCGTGAATTATGATTCTTGATTTACAATAAATCTCTAAAATCAATACATGGTAACAAAATGAACATTTTTAGCAAGCAAAGTTAATAGTAGACAATTTGAATACAGTTAATGACTCTGCTGAGTGAGCAGTGAAGCTTGCATCGGATTTTTCATTTAGAAAATGTGTCGCAAGTAGTAAAAAATGGTCAGAAAAAGAGTCCAAATATGATATACTAAATTGTGCCACTTTGTAATTTTTATCTTACATATTAATTCAAAAGAATTCGTGCAATTGTAAAAAAAACCTAGTTCAGTTATGTACGCACATCAACAGTAATTTATCTTAATGAATTAGTAGTTTGAAAAAACTAACCTAAACTACTTTTAATAAATACTTTTGTATTGTGTTTTAACAATACACAAATACTTTTCATAAAATGGAGAAATATGTAAAAACTTTATTGCCTTTTTATAGTGTCACCAAATACGTGGAAAAATCACTCTCTCAAGTAATAAAATAAATATTAAAAATTCTACATATATTTGCTTCTTATTTTTAAAGAGCATACTCTAAATATTTTTTCCTTCTTTTCTTTTCCTTCCTTTCTTCATTTTTCCTTCTTAGTCAAGTTTTTACAATAATTATTTAAATTGTTTTCAAAGACTTCCATTTTTATGTATTAATGTATACTTTCAGCTGTTTTCAAATAGGTTCTATATTTAAATTTAAGTACCTAGATTTTCCTATTTGGTTTTCCAGTTCCTTAAAATGAGTTTTCAAGTACATTTTACCTAACACGTACGTACAAACATACATTTTTAAGTAATCAATTCATTTTGTTAGTACAAAGAGCTTTTCTGCTGCAGCTTATCCAAAATGGATCTCGTTCGAAATATAATATGAAAGTCTACTTAAGAAACGAAAAATACCTATTACATACCCATATTTTAGTTATTTACACTGCTTCAAAACCTGAATGATGATTTTCAAACTAAGGTTGAACATAAGTATCAAAAACTACATATTTGATTTATATCTATGAAATGAGACTTTCAGCAATTTTGAAACTCTCCCAAATGTCTTATTTTTTTTGTCTGTCGTTTGGCAATAATATTGAGTTAATTGTTTGTGAAGTTTCATACAACAACGCATTTTTAAAAATGTCGAATTTTGTGCCTTCAATCTACGATTTGCAAGCTTTCTGTTATCATTTGAAGAAAAACGCTTCTGAAACACATCAAATGCTTGTGCATAGAAGCTTACGGTGAACATACTCTAAACACATCACTGTGTGGTTTTCCCGGCCTCAACTCAAAAACATCAGCCTAACTTGATCGCTTCGGCTGAAAGACAATGCTGTATGTTTTCTAGGATCAGCGTGGTATGATTGGGTACAAGTTGTAAAATCCGGTGAAACAGTTAACGGTGCACGCTACCAACGACAATTGTCCGATTTGAACAGCGTTATACGCGAAAAACGCCCAGAACATTCCCATCGACGTCACCAAGTAATTTTTCTTGATGACAATGTACCACCACATGGAACAAGAGCAACCCGGAAATTGGTTGAGACGTACGATTAGAAACCGTTGGTGTATGTGGCTTACTCAACAGACTTGGCACCATCAGATTATCACTTGCTCACATCGATGAGTCACGCATTAAAAGAACAGGTCTTCAATTCTCACGCAGAAGACAAAAAATGGTTCGATGATTGGTTTGAGGCCAAAAACGGCCAATTTTTTTGGTGTGGCATTCACAAATTACCTGAGAGATGAGGAAAATGTGTTGCTAGCTATGGCTGTTATTTTGAAGAGTAAGTTTGCGACCATTTTTTCACAATAAACGTTAGAAATTGAAAAATAAAGTCTCATTTCATAGGTATTCACCTGGTATATAAAAAACGTTAATATTATGCACATACATCAAATGCTTGGACTTTTCATACCTTTGTACATTATTTCTTTTTCCTCATTTTTTTATATATTTTTTTCAAGTTGATTGCCCATCTTTTGAAGTTCTTTCATTATTATTCATTATAAAACTATGTTCCTTTTCCCTTATGGATATATTAAGGTATACCTATGTATATTTTATATACCAAAAATTCAAATAGAGTGTGTTCTTAAGGTAAGAAAAAACTACTTTCTTGCTCCTTTCATATGATTACTTCATATATCCATAAATGATGATGAAAAAAGCTATTTCTTGGCACTTATTACGACCATACATGCTCTTGTACTTAAAGGACTTTCCAATCACTTACTAATCTCAGTCAAATATCTTAAATTTAGTAGGAAAATAGAATTATTTCCTTTTTTTTTTCTATATTATGTTTGTTTATTAAGCATTAATGTAACACATCTCATCTCACCTTTTCCTGATCGAATTAAATACATGAATTAACTTATGTTCCAAATAGGTCATAAGTAAATAATAAAAGACAAAAAACTCTGATTACCCTTCGATATTAAACAAATATCAGTAAATATATAATATGTAATTGTAGTACTAATAATTTAAATTTGAATCGAGATATTGATATGAATCTCAACCAACCATTAATGCAACGACAAAAAACAAATAAATTTTAGATCACAAAGCGATCTCATAGAATTTATCAACATTTCCTTTTAAAAAAGGCTCAAAATAAATAAGTAGTTAGCTAATATCTTAACTTCCTTACTGCTGAAAAATTATTACTTATATGGTTCTATGAATCTGTTCATAGTGCAACAAACTAATATGCGACTTAAACAATAAACCGGAGCTGATAAAAAAATGTTGAAGTTTCATAAATATACATAATCGAGAGATGGGTTAATATCTCTTATATAACTGACAAACAAACAATGAAGGATAAGAAAAGAGTCGGTAATGTTTAGTTTTGAACAAACGATATAAATATAATTTTGAACATACATATGTAGGTATTTATAAGTCACTTTGTTTGATGATTTATATACTAAAGTTTTTTTAGCAATCAGAAAACGCTAACTGGCTATAGGTATGTGAAAGTAAATAAAGACTTCCCCCTCTTTGGTTTTCATTTTTCCTAAAATAACAAATAACCTTTTATTTTTTATCAAAAAAGTTATTTTAAGAAAAAAAATATGAGTTTGAAAAGGGTATAATTAACAAAAGATCCACATCATTTAATTTGCATTTTTTAAGCATTTTTTAAGCTTTTTCATCTCTCTTCTATGTGTGCATAAGACAAAAAAGTTATCTCTACTATAAATTATATAATATTATTTTATTTTCTAAAGGCAGAAATTTATATATATATATATATATATATATATTTGTATAATGCAAATATATGATAAATTAGAATTTCTTTTAAAAATCAAATATGTAAATTTATCGACACAATCATTCCCTCAACGTTCTATGCATACTTTTTATTTATTTTCTCTTCATCATGGATGTTGTTAATATTGTAAACAATGAATCCATTACTTTTTAGCCTATGCTTGAAAAAAGTTCTATCTAATACATCTATTCTTTGCATGTCTCAGCAAGGTGCAACAGTTAGTCAAGGCATATTTTTTTGCTAATTATACGCTATATTTAATTGACAATCACAAAATGTCGAAGATACAGCATAAACACAGGGCAAAGGGCGGTTGATTTACTCAAGGGAGACAATCAAAATCTTATTTCTAAGACTGTCAGTGTAAATAAAACAACCATAATTTATCGTCTTGACAAGACTATATATACACAACAATAAAGATTTTGGATTCAAGAAATGTTGGACAGGTAGATAATAATTTATAAATAACAAAAGAATTGACGGAGAGGTCTGAAAATTACCATCGAGGAAAATGCCTACGCATGGGGTTCAAGAACTTTGTAAGAAAATTCGATTTGTGATGCAATAGAGGAACAAAGCTTATCTACTTGTTGAAGAAACAGTTTTATGAATTTTCTCACATAAAAGGATTTTCACAGATGATTTGTATCACAACTGAAGAAATGATAGATTCCTCAGTGAGAGTAGAGAAGATTTTGCATATATCTCTAAATCCAAACATTCGGCCAAAAGTATGGATTCAGGATTCATAAATATTGATGAGAAAGCAAGCTTTCCTCACTTTGTCCAACCTGGAATAAGTACTTAAGAATACTTGTGAGTCTTCTTCTCATGGATCCGAAGAAATTGGACATATAAGTAATGTAATGTGTGTGTATTAGTAACCAATTATATTTTGGTTTTTTATATTTCCTTTTACTTAACTATTTGAAAGAAGTTGTATTGCTACCCAAAGTCTAGAGTCATTGAAAGCATTTTTTATTTCCGAAGTATAAATATTAATTCCTGCTTCATAAACCATTGAGGCATGTTGTAAATTCTGACTTTGTTTGGAAGTAGTTGTCAATGAAAATGGAAATTATGTTCAAAACTAACATATTTATAATATGTTCTATTATTATTTCAAATCTTGGAATTATTACTTTTTTAATTATCACCAATAAAAAGTTGTAAAAACATAAAGGAGCCCAAAGACTTTATTTAAAGATACCTCCCTCCCTCCCTTATAATTTTGGTTTATTTAAGGATTAAACTTTTTTCTATATCAGACTATATTTGATGGGGTACTTTAATTACATCGGACGGAAATTTACCATATGTGAAGCAATTTTAAGTTATCATAATTTATTCATTGATAAGATGTGGGTTATTTTTTGCAGAAACCCAATTAAGGAAACCTTAGGTTCCTCAGAACTCAGATCTCATGTAGTATCCTTTAACAAATAGATATAAAAAATATTTGATTCTTGAGTGACACCACAGATTTGTTATTAAACGAATTAAAATACTAATTTTTATTAATATTTTGGGTCACATTAGGCTCTAACTTGATAATGAGTCATTCAATCTGTTTCTGTATTATTTAAAAATATTTCAATAGTATTTTCATAGAGTATAATGACTCTTTTTGAACAGTTGAGCAGTATTGGAAAGACTAAAAGACCTACCTAGGGGACAATTATTAAAGAAATTCTGAGATAAGATACTCAATTTTAAAAAGAGAAGAAACTTAAAGTAAAAAAATAAATATAGAAGCTAAAAATATGTATAGTTTTTTGCTCAAGATCATCTCAACTGAAACCAAGACAAGATAAAGATTTTTGGGTTCTCAAATTAGGAAAATGCCAAAAATTTGAGAGATCAATATCAAAAGAAAAAAGTTGATATTGTTTATTTTTTTCAGAATTTTTTTTTTTTAATAATTTAGTGTTTGGATCGTCTTGATAATGAGACTAAGACTTTCAAAAATCAGTTCGGTACCAGTCTTGAAAACGACATACATTATCAGAAATATACATGGAAAAACCTGTGTTATTCTAGCTATATGAAACTTTACTAATGTTTTTTATATTTGCATCTCTTAATTTATCGACTATTTTTCCCCATATTAGTCCTCTGAACGTTGATTGATTAAACTAGAATGATTTGTTATTAAATTGTGAATAATATCATAAGTTTAAGTAGATAGTAGTTTAATAACTAAACAATTGTACAAATACCAATAGATGTTTAAAAAGTCGAAAAAATAATGTACCCAATCCAATACATAGAAAGTATATTTTGAAATATTTTTTTTAAAAAATATACTGAGGATTAATTAGACGAATATATCTTTTTTTTAAAGTAGTTACCTCTTAAATACATTGCTTACAATAATATTTAATTGATTTCTATTAACTTGGATGCTTTTTAAAATTATTTATTTCAGAAAAAAAAGTAATAAAAGATAAGTTAGACAGACTCAGAAATATAAGCATTTACAAATAAATAAAATTGCCTCAACATAATTAAATCATTGTCAAATATATATATATATATATTTTTTTTTTGCAACATGAACTTAAAAAAATAAGCAATTCTATCCCATGAGAAAACAATAAAAAAAAACTTCTTCTTCTTCTTCTTGTTTCATTATCATTTGCTTAAATCAGGTCAAAAACATTCAAATATTATATATATTTGAAAATAGATAAATTTTTTGACCACAAATGTTGTTTGTTCATTCCCTACTTGATAATTATGTATATATACATATATATATATATATATATATCCAAATATAATTGTATATATTTCATCTTTACATTTTAGAGAAACATGCTTTAGATTAAATCTTTAAAATGAGACACACACAAAAAAAATAGTTTATGATGCTAATTTAGAATTATATAAATATAAAACTTATCGTATATAATATATTATGAGCTTTGACAGTAATATGAACATATAGAGACAATAGTCGAAGCTATTTAAGATCTCATCTTTTTACCAACATACCTTATACTTTTGTAGATATACCTTGAGTTTAAAAAATATTTGATGTTTGTTGTATTCGTTCAAAAACAGAAATCAATACTTTATGTTGATCAGGCGTTGTAGAACAGGGGGAAAGGGGAGGAATAATTAACCTCTCCTTCACTGTTTTTAAAGTAAAATTTTATAATTATAACTACTCCTTTGATTGGAAACTCAGTTCGTCTATTTACATATATGATCTACTTTTACTTTGCCCCACTTTTAAAAACGTTCCCCTACGTTTCATTTTGTACACACCTTTTGGAAGCTTTTCCTACCAGTCAACAATATTGCCGAGCACATGAACTGATTTTGGGATACATATAGAAACATATTAAATCTAAAAATAATAAAATGTGAATTCCTAGAACAGACACATTCCTTATGTCTAAAACAGTTCAAATTCAACGTGAAGACTAGATCCGTAGAAACTGGACTCTACGAAGATAAATTGTAATGTCATACTAGATAATACAACAAATTCTAAAGCAATTTTAGTGACCCACATACCCAGTGTGCATCACTCCAAACCAGGGATGTCAATCCTGTGACCCACTATTCCATCAAATTATTATTTAATGAAATGTTATTTTTAGCCACATTACTAAAATGTACTAGATATAAATTTCTGTGTGTACTCATTCACAGACTTTAACATAAAAAAGGGAAATAAAATATTTTGAACCATTATGAGAATAATTTACTGAGAGATTTTTCAAAAGAAAAAAACTATTAAACATATTTGAAAATATATCAATCTTTAATTTTACGAGGAACAGCGCTCTTTCAGTGAATTTGATCAAATAGTCAGTATAGCTCGAAAACTATTATGCATACGGGGTATTATGCTGCTGTTAACAGTATAATATTCGTAGAATAAAGACTTGTAACATAAATGTTATCACAAATCATAAAATATAATATCACATAGATTTAATATTGCGTAATATTTATTTCATCAAGACTGTCGTTGATAAATTATTTTGTTTGTGTAAATATTCGTTGTTAAAAATTCCGTTTATTCTATTTTAAAATAAAACATTAAATTTTTTGAAAATTCTTACTTATGTAAATTTAAAATTTGCTCATAGATAAAAGAGGTTGTACATTCCTGCTGATCTAAAGTATTTTACGAAAGATACTAAACTCTATTGGAACCCTGTTGAATAGTTATAAATGACCAATATTATAAAAAAGAAACCATGAAATATCTGAAATATTGAAATATTAAGGCTGTATCTGCAATGTTTAGATTTAATGGAGTATTTTATGTTGATATATAAAGGTAATAACTCACTGTAGTTTAAGCTGTTATAAGATCCTTATTGTAGTCGTGCTTGCAGGATGTAAAATAATTATAGATTAATTTTTCCCTTTTTGGAAATGAACTAATTTAATTAATAGGCTCTAAAAATTAAATTTTGTGGGTACAAAATTGAATAGTTAGTAAAATCATTTTACAATTTAATTACTTCAAAATTTACCTCATGAAGTTAGTTTTAATAAATGAGTGAAAATACCAATAGACATTAAAATTCCTTTCAATCTTAGATTAAAAAATACTTTTTAATTAAAAAATTATTATTTTCAATTATTTATCCTGTAGGTATGACAGAGAAGTACAGAATCAATTTGAGGAAAATAACTGCTAAATAATACATATATGCATGTCCTAAAAAGTATTTCTAATTACTTTTTTTAAAGGTGAAGATAGTTATTGTTCTTCATAAAATATTTCCTCTCGAACAGAGTATTATTGGGTAAGGGTTGAGTGATAAAAAAACATTCTGATCCATTGTATAGTTAAAGTTATTTGGATGAGTACAGAAGGTGAATTTGTATACAAAACATTATGCAAGTACAATTTCAATGTATTGTTTGTCAGCTGTTGATATCTCTGCTATTGAATCAAAATTATTTGGACATTGAATCTGCATACGACCTGAATTTGAATAATATCTTGTTAAGTTCTAAATATCCCTACATTTAAATGGAAAATAATTAATCCAACCATTGGAGAAAATAATGACATAGCTGACTAAGTAACAAATTATACTGGACCTTTCTTCAATTTCTTTTCGGAGAAAAGGTTGCAAGACGCAATGAAGAAGTTATTTTGATTTTTTGTATGTTGGTTAAAATAGAGTAAGTTCTTTATATGCATGTTTGAGCATTCCGAAAAATTATAACGCAACGTTTAAATAAATTGCTATTCCAGAAAATTTAATATTTCCTATTAAATTAATAATATTTAAACAGAACTGCGATGTAGTTGGCTTACAAACATGAAAGTTATTGTCGTTTCTTTTTTCAATAAAAAAAGGGTTGAGATAGAGATGCAATGAGAGAGAATTCCAATGTTTAGCTGATGAATGTTGACTATTGAGGTTTGAACTCTACATACCTACATAACCTTGTATGTAGGTAGTTATTATCTTAATGCATACACATATTGGTATTTTCCGCAAAATGCTATCAAAGGACACATGAATACATGTAATTACGACATAGAGACTTTAATAGGCTACAATTTATTATTAATATTCGGGGTTTTTTGTTAATGATGTAATTATCATAATTGGTTCAATGTGTGTACCTATGTTATCATAGCATGGATACATATAATGTTGAGTTCCTTTCAATCAATAACCATGTTGATGTCTCGAAACTGTATACGTTCATTGTACAATATCCATAGATGTAAGAGTAAATAGATGTACATAAATAAGCTGGAATTTCATTGGTACATTTATCTATATACATGTGAGTATGGACGTTTATAAAACTAAATGCTAATACTAAATTAATTTACATGCAAAAAGATGATTTAGGAAGCGTCTATATATGTCAGTATTTGATATATGTATAGGACAGTTATAAATCAGATGTAATAAAAAGAGTCACTTCTCCTACACCAAACACAGACATTCTATACCTTTGTATGTATGTATTAGGACTATTTTTTCAACGAGTATTCACTCACCTAATAAATGTCATACTACAACTTTTAGAGTAACCATAGAAATAAGTCATAGTGGGGGTCTAATTCACATGAGAAAACATTGTCAAGAAAGCTGAAAATCGACTCGAGCATGGAGAAAATTAAATACAATGTGTCAATAATTTACATTAGTATTTTTTTAAAGTAGGTATTTATTCCAATAAATACATTATATAAATTCTTAGATCCATTTTTAGAACTTGCATTTATTGAATTTATTTAAATGTCTAATTAACTATTATACATGTATATTTTATTTTCCTTAGCTTAAAAGGGTCAATAAACACGTAATGTTGCATGTTTGATGTCTTGATAATAATTAAACTATCCTTAAAAACACCCAAAAAATATATGCTTTATTTACAAGTTATGTGTAGGTAAATTAGCTAAAAAAACAAATTAACAAACACAGTCTAAGTAGGGAGTGTTTAAAAATAAATATTACTTTATCTGATTGACAAGAATAGAGACACTTTTTTCAGAATGAATTAATCTTACATGTCTACCATTAATAAATAAAATTAGCCCTTCAAATCAGAGTACTTAGTTACTACAATATGTTTTATATTTTTGGATATGTAAATATCTTTTATCTGCTTACTAATGCTAGAGCTACTAAAGAATAATTTGATACCAAAAGCACAACTGTTTATTCTTATTTGGCAAAATAATATATAGGTATATTTGCTTAATGAAGCTGATTCTGTGTAATAGATTATCTATCATGAACGATGTGATCATTCTATGACACGAACTTTTATTTGTGACAAGATGAAAAAGTTGTTTTGTTCAATATTTTTTAACCTTATTGAAAAATTTATTCAGGAGATAAATGCGAAAAAATAAGTTGAAAACATTGAGTCCTTTATAAATATATATTATGTATGTTTGTACAACACAAACATTGTAATAAAAATGTAAAACAGTAGATACCCATATTACACTTACCTATATATGTATGTAAACCGTGTACATAACTCTTCTACAGATTGTATCGGGAGCCATGCAAAAAAAAAAAAAATCCTAGAAATGAATAAGTTTCTATTTATTTGATACTAATTTATTTCTCATTAATCCCTTAGATTAGAAAAATGTTTACTTTTAATGGGTAGATAAGACACTTAAGTTGATAAGGCTTAATTTAAAGTATTTAATTGAAAAAATGTATTCATTTATTATATTATATGTAATACGACTAAATATAGGTATAGTTATATCTAAGAAATGTAAGACAAAATATGTTTTGCTTAACTCGGGTTAAGAATATCTTTTCTAACTTTTTTATCTAATCTAAATCCATAAAAAATGAAGAGTAAAAAGCTTCAAACTTGAGTTTGAACTTACAAAATCAATATTCCGATTTTTTTTGTAATTTTTTTTTTTTTTTTCATTCTTGAGTTTTTTTACAAAATTGTATAGCGCGATAAATATATTAAATAAATAAATTTGTGTCAAATCTATTTCTATTTGCTGTAGTTATTGAAACAATGTTGACAGCGTTGTTTTTTAGGATTATAAGACATTTCACCTTGAGGAAAGTTCACCGCCAGTGGAGAAATGTTTTTTAAACTAATTAATTGATATTAATTAATTTATTCTATTTTATAATAAAAAAGACAATTAATATCCATGCTAATTCAAAAAATAATTAATACTATTGACTCCTTTTTGGGATTACGACTGTTTGAAATAACGCCAATGGAAAAACATTATGCACTTAAAATGATTTCAAGAATTGAGTGTTCCTAAATCTTGTCAACAAGATGTCTCTTTTTCATTTGTGTGGTTTAGCTCATTTCTTTATTAGCATAGAAAATAAGACTCTGATACATAATTTATTAAAAAAATCATATTTCAAATATTCTTCTTCTCATGGTAAACTGACAGTGACAAGATCCTGATTGTATGGGCTGCACGACGATAAGAAATTCATAGCTCCGTTCTAAGTATCAACGGGGATAATTGAGTTGTCTTATCCCTTTAAAGACTCTGTAAAAATATACAACGATGTCATACATGCCTTTGCGTAGTGTCTCATTCTTCTTATCGCTCGAAAGTTTCTTAGCCTCAAACTCAATGGTTTAGACATTCAATCCAAGTACCTGAGAGTTTCTTTGATTTATCTCTCAAACGACTTCATTTTTCTCAGGAAAGCAAGGCAATACGAGCTACAATTGGCAACTTTAAAGCATTTATTGCTATGAAGTTGACCAATGATGAATGTATTGAAATATTGAAAAAATAACAAATTCTTAATGTCTTTCAAAAATATACATAAATAAACCCAATATTTATTTAACATACATACATGGGTCAATTATGAGCATTTTATATTCAAATTTATGAAATGAATTGAAATCTCTATGAATGTGAAACACAGTCTTGAAGATCAGGACTGTTCATTTACAAATGTATTTGGGCAAATTTTCAAACCAATGCCTTAAGTTGGGTCAAAAAAAGCACTTAGTTACATATCATTACTAGCAGAACAAAGTGGTAAAATATTAAGCATCTTTGACAGAACCCGAGTTACACTAAAGTATGTACCCCACTGTATTTGACCAAAAGGAGACTATTTATTCTATGAAACTATATTTGACTCCAATATTGTCTCACAATCATACAATTTATCATATTCTCCACATTTGATAATGTAAAACTGGAAATTTGTATAACCTTTAAGTGTATTTTGCGACGCCTCCAAATAATTGTTTAATATAGATGGACACTAATTATTATTAGTTGAAAATGCAAATGTTATATATATCAGTATTTTTTTTTTTTTTTGTAAATACGGGCGAATATATTTTCTCAATATACTTTTTCAAGTTCAATATAAAATAAATAATAGAACAATATTTTTTACCTTAATGACCGGTATGAAGAAGAAAGAAGATCAGTGCAAAAGAGAAAGCAGCTTTTAGCTGCAAAGGAAGCAAATGGTGATTGGAGAATCCTTCCTCAGACGCTTGGTATTCCTAAGACGACTGCATATAGGTGGATTTCAGAGGGTGAGAGAATTGATGAAAGAGGGGGAAAACGTTACTCTAAGATTAATGAAATTCATAAAAATTATATTATTCAAGAAATTGAATGTAATCCCCGAATTACCTTACAGAGAGTAGTTGATAATATTTTTGAAAAGTTCCAGCTTAGGATTTCAAAGCAGGTGGTTTCTAACCACATTGATTCCATGCTTTATTCTTTAAAAAAATATTAGTTATGAACCTAAAAGATCTATATAATTCAGAAGTTAATAAACAAAAACGTAAAGATTTTCCATATTGAACTTGCTTATTCTCATATTGAATTTAAAAAGGTATAGTTCTAGCATTTTTTTTTTTTTAGTATCAGACAAGAAAAATTGAGAAGGTTCCCAAACTCTTGGTGAGTGACCCAAAAATATAACAGGCCAAATATAACCCATTATGAAAATAAACCTCTTTAGTGTACATATTTTTTACTTCGTTAAGACGTTTTCTTATATTAAGTGAGTTTTTTAAGTAAAATAAAATGGGTAAAATTAATACGATAAATAACAATATCATTTTAAAAAATAAATATATATATATATGTATATATACATATATTAATCTTAAAATAATTGATAACAATCTAAACTGTAATCTACTGATAGATATGCTTTGTATGAGTTTATTATTTAGTTAACGAAATGTAAGATATTAAATATAGCATTCGACAATAAAAATCAAAAAAAGGAAGTTTTCCTCCGTATTTTAAATTCACATCTGATCCAGATGTCACTACTCACATTTATTATTAATATAATTACTCCTAGCTATAAAAAAAAGAATAAAACTTGCTATTCTTGCGATATTATTTTTCAAAAGAATAAAAATATATTCTCATGTTTCTTAACGTCATTTATACTATGACATAATGTTTCATTCGTTTAATATCATTTTGATATGAGAATCAGGAATTTTTGGTATGTTCACTGCACAGGGATATTTTGATAACTCTACTTAACATTTTTGAAAATTCATTTTCTTATGTAAGTAATTTATATAATTGAATAATTCCTATCCCTCGAAATGAAGCACCCAATTTTATGTAATAATAATATAAATAAACCATATTGATTTGAAAATCGATAGTATCCTGGTGAACACAAAAAAATCAATTTAAAATTATGTCATAAAAGAATATGACACACCATTGGTTCCAAAATTGTGATGTTTTGACCCGTGCCAAAACCTTAAGGATACATCTTAACTACCTTGGAGATATATACATTAAATGTTTATAAGAATAATCAATACTTTAATTGAGAAAAATGAAGAACTCTAACATGTGTTTGAAATATACTTTGTAAGCTTTACAAAACGTATTTATTTGATAAACCTTACTATAATATTAGTGAACATGATTTTTTTTTGCAGAGATTACTTTAGAATTAGGAACTGTTTCAAGGACTGAAAAGAGGGGCCTATACCAGCCTAATGATAAAACGAAGAGATATTCTATCTAATTATGACCTTTGAATCTTTGAAATAATAATTAAAGGAACAGAAATATTTCGCAGATTGCTAACCGACATGCTTTTGAGAAAATTACGCACACAGGGGTTTCAGCAATTTTCGCATATGTATTTAGCATCATAAATCAGTACTCAGGGGAACTATGAACTAAGAGTCGTTTCCGGTGTGTGTAAAAATTACGCCTAAGATGACCTTATATAAAATATGGAAACACTACGAGACATCAAATCAGCTGATATGCTGTCGAATCCTATTAACTACTTTAACAAAAATAATCTTTTATTTAAACCATTTCTGTACATCACTAAGACAACAAATTAAAATGTTATTCATTTACAGATACGTTAAAAGCTTCTACAAATGTTATAAAATGCTTTTGGTAAATCCGCAATAAGTAAGCCACGGATTATCAGCTCCAAGATGAAGATCATGACTCGAAAGACAACGAATGTTCTGGGTGGTCCTGATTATCAACAACCTCTTGAAAACTTGAGAAACAGATCACGTGGATAAATTAACTGCATTCTACTAGTGATGTAGGCTGATATGCGTCTCATGACCAATTTTGGATGATCTTGGTGAGACCTATCATTTTTTTTGTCTTGGTCTGGATAACGAGACCAAGACAAACAGAACTAAAATATTGAATGCATTTTTTGTGATGTAAGTACATATATCCAATGATTACATTTTTTGAAACCTCTTAGTATCAACACCATAAAATGGATGGGATATTACATACTTAATTTATAGGATAAAATTTGCTAGTAAAACCATGGTAACAAATATTTATTCAATATAGTAAGTGTATTAAAGAATCGTTCATTTTATTATTAATGATTGTACAAATATGAATCAATACATTAAATATCTGTCAATCTTTTTGGATTAAAATTAAATAATTTAAATTTTTTATATTTAGTTACAATTATAATTGTATTATAGATGGCTTTCACTTGTTAAAGAAATTTTTCTTTCTTTTTTCAATTCCACATATCTCATACATATGGTATATAAATGCTTTGCTCAATAAATAATAATCCAATTTATTCATTATTTTTTCGGTGAATTGTCCTAGAACCCCCAAAAACACAGTGTGGTCTTTTGTATTTCACTCCAATTGAAAGTAACTTAAATAATATGCATGATATATTTTCTAGCTGAAGATAAATGACAGTAACATATAATGGGTGTATAATAAACTATAGCTTTTTCATAACAAATCTAATGCTGATGAAAGCTACTAGCAAGGATTTTTTGCGGGATAAAATATTATTTACAATAAATACATAACAACGATATACGAAACTTTAAAAACGTGTATCGTACGATCACAATGGTATCACCAAAATATAAACAACTTCTAAGGATCATTGGGCAAAATCTTCTTTTGGTCTTCTCATTTGTCATATCAATTTGTCTACTCATTATTTAAAGGAATGTGTTGATTTGTTGAACATGAATTAAATCTTGTTAGACAGTGACGACAATAGATCTCCTATTAACGAAAGATTACTTCAACAGTAAGAAGAAATAAGGGTCTGGCTAGTTATGATAAAGTTTTGGTCTCTATTTAAAAAAAAGAAAAGACGCAGAAATGCTATTAAAAGGAATCAATTTTTAACTTGGACAAAGGGTATTTCCTCGAAGGAGTACATCATATTTTTAACATTGTTCAAGTGTATTCTGTGCAAATAAATAGTAATTTCTTTATTGTGAGAGGAAAAAATTTAACTATATTTACACTTTGGATACATTTTATTAAGGTATCATTGTATTTCGGCTACCTTTTTTTTCATGGTTCATTAACAACATTAAGGAATACAAACATATGTTTTTACATATGTTTGTATATTTCTTTACCTATCAACAATGTAGATATTTACTTTTATTTATTCCAAAAAGGAATGCATTGACTACACCCAGCAAACTTTGTTACATTTGAAGTAGATGCAGGATTTATTTTCGTTGCATAGATTAGACAAAATTAGAAAAAAAAACATAGATACGAAATAAATTATGATAATGATGGTATGTTTGCCATCCATAAAAATGATCTACTTTCAGTAAAAGGATATCAAATAATGCAAATATAATTTGCAAAATACCTTCATTTCTTCTACTAAAGCGTTTTACTCTACTTATTGGGCTATTATTCTATCCGTGAAAGAACAACAACAATCAAATTAAACAAAAATTATTTACCTAAATCCGAATAGAAAATATTTTTTTTGCAAAAATTATCAATCTTTGAGCTAGAGTCTTTATAGAACACACTTTATGCATTTATATATAATACTCATCGCTTGTCTACATACATACTTATGCTAATGAAGAGATAAAATAACTTATTTTGTTTATTTACTTGGATCCAACTATTTATATATATTGTAGCCTATGTGACTTAATTTAAATATTGAAAAACTGAAGAGGTCTATTTTAGTTTTAAAAAATATACTTTTCTTAGAATTTCAGAGTTTACAATTAGAAGCATTTATATATATATATATGACGTTTATCCGATCGTCATTATTTTTTTCTTCTCTCTGAGGAAGGGTATCTCTTAATTTATTAATAATTAATTTATAACCTTCCAGTGAATTGACGTAAATATTAATTGATACCTCGAGCACTCAACAATGCATTGTAATTAATCAAGCAATTTTTGCATTAATTAATTATTTATTAAGTCACTTCGTCAAATATCACAAGTCAACAAATTTGAAATGTCAAAAATACTAAGGGGTATAAGTATAACTTTTATTATACGTATACCCCTTAGAATTTTTGATTTTTGGCCACTGTAATTATCAGTTAATAACTGTTTTCTCAGGAAACCAACATTCAATATGAAGTTGCAAAATAAAGGAGACGTCAACAGGAAAGTAAGGAAATAAAATACCTGGCATGTCCACTTTTTAAACTAAAACCATCGTTTCTATACATAACTTTTAAGATAGAGCTTCTCTTTGGATAATTTTGACTTCTGTTTCCCCCTTATGATAGCATTTTGCCTCTCAACGTAATGCTATTTGAAACTAATCAATTAAGATAACTTTTTTAAAATGTATATACATGGATATTCATTATGAAGGGATTATCCAATCTATAGCTGGATATGTTTTATTAGCACATTAGTTACTCATATATTCAATTTTCTCCTTAGTTAATTGCCCATTCACGAGCGTAATAACTTTGAATTAAAAGCAAACTCTCTTGTAGTTGTACAATACACACATATGTACATATTCTAAAGAAATATTTTTTTAATTTGATATTCATAAGGTATTTATGTGTTCAAATATTTCGATTAAAAATGGCATAAAAAGTTATTCCTTATTAGCAAAGGCCCTTCTTAAGATTGGGAATAAAAAGTAGAAGAAAATGTGTCAAGAAGGTAACAATATTTTCAACGCAGGTAGAGGAGACAAAAGGAGGAATAATGTGAATTATTTATACTGGGACACTCTAGGGAAGGAAGAAAAACAAAATAATTCTCCCTATACCTTCAAATTGGGTGGTATGGATATGAAAAACAAGTATGATAATTGAATAAAATTTCATTGTTAGTTTGTTATGCTAACAATGGGAAAAGAGATAGCTATCTATTAATGAGTCTTGATAACGTAGATATTAATTAGGGTTAAACCTCATCAACTTCAGAATTTTGTGCCATGAAACACACTACAGGCCTTTGATAAAACCACAGTTTCCAAGTTTACTAGGCGAACAGATGTCTTTCACATTTTTGGCTGATTTAATGGATAAGAAAAAGAAAGGGCAGATTGTTGAGAATCTACTGGCGGGTTGAAGAGGGAAAGGAACATCAACATAAGACTAAAAAAATGCTTGGGAAACAGTTTCTTATGATGAAGTAGCTAAATTTATATTCATATGTAAAAGTAGAAGGAATAAAGACTGCTTAACCAAAACCGAATGATGCAATAAACATCAAGAACTCTGCATTATCTAAACTTTTTTCTCATTTGATAAAGAAGCCAAGTTTCTCTTTTAAATATTCTATTTATAGGATCACCAAAAAATGTTCCTATATTTTTACCTATAAATGAACGAATCTTTCAAATGGAGTTTATTAGAGCGGTCAAGTAATGATCTAATTGATTTGAGTTTTAGCCATGGCAAAAACAAAATGCAATCTTTCGACTAAAGGGTTTAAGACCTATGCAAATGGATTAGAAACAGACTTAAACGTAAAACTAAATATAACTTTTGCACCTTTACAGAAGATGACATTGACAAAGAATACAAGTACAAAGAGTTTTCCATGAAGATATGGAACCAGTGGAAGTTAGTGATGAAGAATTAAGTTCAAGGAATGATAATGATAACAATAAAGAAAGACCGAGCCAGCAAATCAAAATATACTATAAAAGAACGAATTGATTAAGACATAGTGCTAAGGACATTTATCTGAGAAGAAACAATCAAGAAGAAGAAACCAGAAAAACTTATTTATTTTATATCCAATATTCATGTAACTCATTATCTATCAATGTTAATCACTTTTCATTACCAATTTCATAGTATGTTTTTAAATAATGAATAACTCAATGTACACAAAAATTATATCCATTAATGCTAATTTATTTCCAATCGAAGAAGAAGAAAACTAGTTATTAGTAAGCTAATGTCATATAAATCAGATATGATCTCTATCTATGACACACATTTGAAGAGAAATGTTTTGCCAAATAGCTTTCCTTCTAAATATGAAATAATTTTGGTTCCTGCGGGAAAAAAAAGCAAACCATCCCTCGAAAGGAATATGGATATATCGTATGTAGGATTTAGAAGCCCAGATAAGATCAGATCAATAGATCTCATCTGATATACTTTAAAGAACTCTGAAATAGATCTACTTTACATTAGTAAGACAACATGACAAGTTCCTTTACTGGTGAAATTAAAATGCCTCTTACAAGTAGCAAGGATTATTTCCCCGAACGTTTTGTCCCTCGATCCAAGAACGCAGCCCTCTTGCAGTCTCGGACCTGAAGCATTCAATAGGATTTTGTTACATACGGATCCTTAAGTTTGATTAAGAGGATCCAAAGACATGTTTTAGCCCAGATCAAGCAAATATTGTTGTATCCACGCTTCCTTCCCATATTTTGAGGGACATACCGCCCTTTGATGTTACCTCCTCTTATGAAAACTGAAGTCGAAGGTTCTGAATCAGTGGGGTCTCTCACCTTAAAAGTGGATGAGAAAGGCTGAGAACATTCTGACAATGCAGGAAGGAAAATTTTGACCACTTTTAAACGGTTTTTAGACAAAACATTCGTTCCCAATTTGTTGAGGATCCTTGGTAAAGAGATTCTCGCTATGTTAATGCCAGCCTCTTACCGACCTATGGTCAAGCTGGATATGGAGGATTTTGCTGAATGTTGTGACGGTCTTAAGGATTAGGCAAGCCATCAGCTCGATGGCATGTTTAACAAATTCTTCCAGGCGTCCTTTTTTCCCAACTTTATCTCGGGAAGATGCCTCAGATGTCTCCACAATATTTCACGTATTCAAAGATAAAAAATTGTTTGATAAACTCAACAACATGAAACATATACCATCCAGAGTTATTCCTGAGTCTCCTGAGAGAATTAGAGTCGCCCTAGAAACTCTCAAAAGTCTTAGTACGTGTTGGTTAAAAATAAGTTAATCAAACCATCTCTATCTCCTACTTAATTGGGCATATGGGCATAAAGTTTAATCAAAGTCTGATAGGACTGTTAGTCTAGACTTGGAAAACCGAACAGACTTTTTGTCAGTAGACCGTATAAAACTAGCTTTCAGAGTCAAGGATATTCTTCCCCCATACAAAATCCTTTATGATTGTAGTATCTACATCTCAGCGATTATTATATTGACCTTACTTAATTACATTTTTATTCATTTCTTTTATTGATAAATGATTTTTATTGTATGAATATTAGTGAATTTTACATCGATGCATACTCTACATAGGTCGAGCATTTTTGGATCTAGAATCTGGATAAGATCTGATCTTATCTTCTGAACTAGTAGAAAAGTAAGGACCTCCAAAATGCATTTATTGATAAAAGTTCCAGTTCACCGTAATTTTCTGGATAAATGATTCAGTTGCAAGATATATTTTCATAGTTGGGTTGATCCTGTTATATGTCAGCTTTCAATATGTGTATTTGATGCACAATCTTTATTGCACTTCTATTTAAAGGTTTTCATCAAATTGATGACAGCATTTGGTTTGTTTTTTTTAAGATTTATCTTTAAACCTGAAGATCTTTTTTCGGTTTCTATTACTTTTATTGTTTCCTCGCTTATTGTTAAACTTCGTTAATAGTTCCTGAGTTAAAGGCTATCATGTCATCACCAACGGCTTCTATTTTGTTTCTAAATTTCAAACTAACTCTTCTTTTATTTTTGTAGAGGAGTTAATTTTTATAATTAATTGATGTTGAACAGACTTGGAGCTATTGTATTCCTTGAAGGCAGCCTTGTCTAATTTCAAATCTTTTGATTTTCATGTCATTCTCAGTATACAAATTACGTGGACAAATTGTAATCATCCTTATAAAGTTGTTTCTAAAATCATACTTCTGGAGGTAGTTTATAATATAGTCCTCATAGACACTAGCAAATGCTTTCTTGAAATCAATATTGTGTTGTCACCCCTTTCTTGGGCTTCTGAAGTTTAGCATCTTTCATATTTTCTTCAACAGTCAAACTTTTTTTTTCCTCGTCTCCAAGTTTCATTAGTTCTTCATAAAACTGTTTTCATTCAGTACTTTTCCTCGCTCCTAACTTTATGTATTTTCTTTTGGTTTAATCGAGAATTATTTTTAGTGCCTGTGAAGCTCTTTTAGTTATATTTGTTTCTAACATTGCAGCAACATTAGAAATCATTTTAATGTTCATCTTCTAACAAACTCACGTCCAACTTTTACCTTTTCTTTCCATGTTTCAAGGGAATTTGAACATTGCTAAAATCTGATTATAGTTCTGTTATAGTTTTATATTTGATGATACTATTTAGTAGAAGTCCCGAAGTAACTATACAGAAAATAATCAAGCCTAGAGCTTTTGACTATACTACATACTTCCATTTTTTACAAAAAATATATTTTTCGCTCAGTCTTGATGCTACTACGTTCATGAAGCCTCTTTTTTCCAATATTTCTTTGAATACTTTTTTGTATTTCTATTATTCTCATTTTTATAATTTATTGTATCGCCTTTTTGAATAAGATACAAATTTATAACTCCAAGGAGAATTACTTCATTGTTTTCACTATCGTCACTGCTTGATAAGAATCTAGAATATAACTATTTAAAAAAATTATCAACAATTATCTTGATTTGGTCCATAGATGGGCAGATTTCTGAATCATTTGTTTATATATAAAGGATTTTGCCACGTTGTCTTACTAACATAAACTAGATGTATTTCAGAGTTTTTTAAAGTATATCTTGATGATCTTCCCTGTATCGTTGATTATAAGTAACTATTGTGTATTATTTAATATTGTCAAATAACAAACGGCAGATAAAATGTAGAGACATCAGATGGTAATATCAGGCATGCTTTTTATCTCAGGAAAATGTACATCCCTAAAGATGATGATTTTATGAGAATAATAACAATGGAAATAAATGTTACTAATACAATCACTTCCAAAGGAAGTTTGTTACTTGGAAAATTAAAGAAAATGGAAAGTGGTCGAATGAAAAAAGAAGTCTCGCCAATTCCAATGGAAAAGTCGTGTAGGATTAAAGTGAAATTAGAATCACTTTGGTAGAGTATTTTCGAAAGAAGCATGAGTGCTTCTGATTGATTCAAATCAGAGGAGATAAATAAGTGTGACAAATGTAAGTTCCAAATGAGCAAATTGTTATCTCATGTAGGAAATTTGGAAGTTTTTAACGCTCTTCTGTTGTCAAACTCCCAAAGTCTCGCTGGAAAAAGATATATCATGTGATGAAATTCAAGATTACATTGCAACATATAAGAAAAAGAACAAGTATCCAGGGCTTGATGGTTTTCCTATGGAATTTTATAAAAAATATCGCACATTGTTGGCTCCATTATTTGAAAAAATGCTTAGTGAAGCAGTATTTAAGGGTAATCTTCAAAAGTTAATATGAGGCTTCCGTGATATTACCCACAGAAGCCTCATATTAACACCAAAGGTAGGCAAAGACACCAGATATATCGTTAATCATGGACTTCTTAGAATGCTATAAACATGAGATTATGTGATCTGAAGATTGCATTGCTGGTGGTGGACTTCAAGAGCCCATTTCATATTGATCACACAAGTGGATATTGAGATGCCTAAAATCTTTCAGCATCGGATATCATTTTATTGGAATAGCTGGAATCTGTCTTTGTAATATGCACAGTGTACATACATATTCATTATCTATAGCTAGATATTTTTTATTAACAAATTAATTTACTCATTTATTCCATTTTTTTTCTTAGTTAATTGCCCTTTTACGAGCGCAATAACATTGAATTAAAAGCAAACTCACTTGTATAGTGCATATATTTTAGCTATATAATAGCGAAGGTTTTCAAACATTGCTATATTGATATGTATCAAGCAATGCAATATGTATGAATATAAATATAACTTTTGTTTTTTAGATATGCTATGAAACATAATATAGTCATTGAACTCTCCTTAAATAAGAAAAAATAATAAAAATAAGGATATTTTAATATGCAAAATGACCTAAGATTATTATACCTATAATTGACTCATTATACGCAAGATATTTATAATAAATATTTTATGAAATAGTTCAAAAAAATATTAATTAAATTTACGTTCTAGGGAACTTAAACTACTCTCAGCAAAAATGATTCAGTGTTTTCTTTCATTGTACACTAAATCTGAGTTCCATCGACTTTGCTCATTTTGAACTGACTCCAGAAGATGTTAACAATAATTGTTTACGGAGATATTTTTTACGTATTCGAGTCTATTCTCTAATCTATGAGCTCAAGTTCAAGTCAAATAAATATAAAGTCACAGTTTAAACAAACTTAGGAGTTAATCGAGTCTGAGTTGTGAGTTGGAGTCCCCAGATCAAATTTATTCATCATTAGTTCTATGTAGTTCTTTCTATATAAAAAAGTAAACTGACGCATAAATACTAATACTAATTTGAAATAAGTCTCAAACTTAGAGATATCTTATTCAAGTCGGAATCCCTAAATTTCAAGTTAATGTTGAGTTGGGAGTTTTTTCATTCAATTTTCGAGCCGATTCTACAATTGTGCACAGTTTAAGAGGCATGCGAGCATTTTTTTTATGCAAGGTAATCAAGGAAAGTTTATAAAAAGAAATCCTCTTGTTCACATCGCAGGACAAAATGTTTGTTTATTTTCCTTGACATCAAATAATTTATGAGTCTTTGTTTTTATTTTTTGAAGCAACACACTTTTTCCCTTCTTTTTGAAGCGGGAAGTGACTTCATATACAGAAAGATACATATATATATATACAAATACTTCCTTTACAGATTAGTAAATTAAACTTGATGTTGCTTATAATAATTGTGTGCTTGATGCTGAATTAATATAAGCACATGCAGAGGTATAGAAAGTGTGAAAATTTAATTTTTATTTTCTTTTTGTTTTCTCATACATATATACATACACATATAATTTCAAAGAAGTTATAAATATATAATATTGTTATTTTTTTCCTTTCCTTTTCTTGATTTTTTATAAGACTTTTATAATTTATTCATTTTAGCCTTTATTATTACTGTATTTTTTTTTATTTTCTTTTTTCAAAGATGAGGATGTCGTAAGATTTTAATGTTATTCATAAAATATTTGTACATAGAAGCTCTCTAACAACATTAAAATTATTATTATTATTTACAAAATATAAAATTTAATACAAATATTTCGAGCTATAGTACAATAATTATGATCAAGGCTTCCTGTTCATTAAATTTTGTTCAACAAAAACTGTTGTTACCATGGTCTCTTAAAAGTATTATAAGATTTGTTGTTTAACAAAAAAAATAAATTTAAAGATTATAATCTACCTACTTAAAAAAACAATAGGCATTAGATACAAAACCATTCTAATTGTACCTACTATTACAAATATTCAAATTAACACTTTAAAAGCAGTATCATTTTTTCTACAAGATGGTGGAATTCATTTTAGCAAAGTATATTTAAATATATTAGATATAATTCCTAAAAGAAATTGCACAGCTACTTATCGTATATACAAACATACCTCTATCCTGTACTACAACAGGGGTTTTTGCACAAGTTGCAAATTGTATGGATCATATTTTCTTATTTAAACATAACATTTACCATCATAACAATACCAATAGCTTTTTCATCTATTAATATTACTTAATAGGTATATATGTATATTTAGAAACGCAATTATCGTTGATCCTTGGCTATTTAATGTGCCACAAATGATTACTTATCAATGTTTACTTTCATCGGAAAAACAAAATTAAATGGTGGCTACGAAAGTTTGACCTCCTTCAAAATACTATAACATAAATATCGAATTTTACGACTTATAAGACACTGCACCTTAGAAGACGCACCCTAATATTTTTTTAAATAAATATCTGAGAAAAAAAGTTTTTCTTAGAGTGTTGCCTCAGAATACAACAATTCTATTGAAAAACGCCCTAGTATTTTTCAAGTGTTTCTTATAAGCTTTAAAATACGGTACTTTTTTAAAAAAAATATTGTTATAAAATTTATTTAGAACTTTAGAGCAGTTCCTCTCAAACTTTTTTTTTATTCCAAGGTGCATTGATGAAATAACTAAACTCTTTTTACTAATAGAAATGATATTTATAATTTAGAAACATAGCAGTCATAGATTCAGTTTTTATACTAATATTTCTCTTTTAAAAGTGCTACGGAGCACACCTGAAAATGCTCTTGGGCACATTGTTTGAAAAACACTGATCCAAGGATTCTATTCTTATTTATTGGCGTAAAGACTAATTAATGGGTAATTCTTAGATATTTTTCGTGAAATAAAAATTTCTTTGAATACAACGAAAAAACTTGACCTTCGTATTTCTCAGACATTTTATCTTGAAGAGTATACTCTTCATACGTCACTTAAGTGGTATATTTTTTATTTAAATTCTTTATCGCAGTTTTGAATTGTAATTTATACAATTCCCCTGTAAAAGTTAAAGTTAGTACAAAATCCTAACTTCTGTACAATACACTTATATTATAACACATGAACTTGTATTTAGATACATATATCAAAAAATCCCTATGAATTCATTTGGAAAAGATCTATTAATTATAATTAATATTTTTCAGTAAATAAACTACAAAATATGTATAAACATAGAAATAAGCTGAACTACGTATTTAAAATGTATATAAAAAATGGGGATTTAAAAGAGGAAAGAAGTAATTTGAATATCCTGTCTTTGCAATTTATATATATAAAAACTTTATATCTACATGGATAACAAATTTTAATTTTTACTTGAATGCATCTTTAGTTGATATAAATATGTACATTTTGACGGATTTTTTTACTATTTTATAAGGTTGAGAGATACATAGAAGTAATTAAATTACGAATATAAATCAACATGATTTCCATGTATTATTACCACCAATTATCTTCTCTTTTTACATATCTATGAGAAGGAATGCGATCGCAAAATTTTATACCATATAATATTTTTCAATATTGAACGATTAAATACATGCTGGCTGAAGTAATGCATTAGGGATACAATTGAGGGTAATGCAATCATCTAGAACGAATTGATTGCATTTTCCTCTCCACTCTACAATCACCGTCTTTTCCTATACTTTAATTCGCACGATGCATACATAATACTTTAGAAAATACACAATGAAATTCAATTTTATATTAAATGAATATGATTTTTGAGGAGATAGAAGGATTGACTAGAAATCAGGTATTTGATTCAAAGCAATTTGAATTTAGAGCTATTTTAGAATATGAACAATTTATAAATTTTTTTAGTTCAAATCATCATAACTTTCTATAACGAAAGAGTAATCTTATATTGAAAGATCAGCAGTATTTTTGTAAGGATAATTATTGGCTCTATTGATTGTTCTTTTATTAGTGAAAAAGAAACCAAAAACTTATAATAAATAAAGCTATTTATGAATTAGAATATAATCTAGCAATGTAGCTGATACGTACTATTAATTATTATTTATGGGAAAATATTATACCAAGTTATTTATATTTTTCAAGGAAAAGTAGGCTACGAAACATTGTACAGGTTGGGCTTTCCGATTGTGAGCAAAACTGTTCTCCTACCAGATAAAAAAATAGCATCCAACAGTGTTACACTAATTGAAATGAAATGAGTGTAATTATTTTTACTATTTATTTGTTCACTAGTAAAAATGAATGAAGCTCTCATTATCCTTCTAAATAAGTCATTATTCGTTTGTCAATTACGTCAAGCATGCAAATCTATGATACGTACTACCATTTTTATTAGTATTAATTAATTTTTTTTTTGTAATAGCCAAAGGAAAATATCCTGAATGACTTGTTTGTGTTCGACTATTTACTCATGACGTCAATTCAAATATAAATTTGATTGGTTATGTCGATTAAGTGATATAAATACTTGATGGATTCCGCTGATGTTTATTAAACAAATGCAATAGATCGATATTTTTTTTTACTGATATGCTATTGTATTTTGAATATTTGACAAAGTTTTCTCTAGCGATTGGAAAATTCAAAAAGTTAAGGAACCAATCCAATAAGATGTAAAATAAATATACGTAAATTAGAAAGCATTGCAAAAAACAATGAAAAAATACCTGAGGTTACTTGTGTTGCTGTTAGTTAGTTAAAACATTAACAACTACCCACACATAACATTTGTAAGTATACAACAATCAAAGTAATATAATTGTATGTACATGCTGTAATGTAATACATAATACCTTAATTTCCTTTCAATATTGTCATTAAAAGGAATTTTCTTTCAATGATATACATAGAGTACTCGCATTCTTCCACATTTTGAGCATACTATGTAAATTTCAATTTAATCAGTTTAAATTTAAATTAAATTGAAAATCAATATACTTTTTAATAATATTCTACATTAATTTATTTTGCAAAAAAAAAAAGTTATAAAAATACATAAATATGATTGAAATTAAACTATGACAAAAAAGTACTTTAATCTTATTTGAGTTTCTTTATAAGCTAAGAAACTTGTCTTTAGTAAATATTATATTCATAGAAATGAAATTTATTCTCTTCATTACCCTTTTTGTTATTAGTATTATTGATTTGATTATGGGGAATCTCTAAAGGTGGATCTTTACATTGAATGACTTGCATAATGCAGTTATATGGACTAAATTTAAAATAAACTCATCATATTATTATGATCTTCAAACCTCAAATAATTTTCCTTTTAAAAATAAAAAAGAGGTTTTGTAATGACAAATGTCTTTTGTTGATAGTATGAAATTGTTAATTAAGTTATAGACATATTTGTTACATTGTGATCTTCGTAGCATCTCTCAACCTCACCTAAATATTTATCAATTTAATTTCTTTAATAAGCAAAGAGACACTTTTAATTTCAGAAGCACTATTTTTTTGAAGAAAAATATTTTTAAGAGTCGAAAATCAAAATATACTTTGAAAATTTAGTCCATAATAACTCCATTATGCAGGACGATACATGGAAGAATCCAATTAAGATGTAAGATGATATTTAAAAACATTTTTTTTAAGATGTGAAACATTATTTTCAAAAAAAATTAATCTTGAATAATAGTTGTAATTTAATATTAATTTCAATTTTTTTTAGTCGTTAGTGAGTATTAAATAAATAACTCTTTTTTTATAAATCTAATGCATTTGTAAATTGCTTTTATGTCCCATAATTTTTGCATTCATGAAATCAGTATTTTTTACATTTTTTTAAATATATTTTTAATCTCCGAGAACACATTGAAAGTTAGGAATGTATCAAGAAAAATGCAAATGAAAAATATTTATCCACATACATAATACTGACCCACGGAAAAAGTATTTTAAAAAAAGGAGAAAAATCTTT
The DNA here is from genome assembly GCA_963680855.1 of Lepeophtheirus nordmannii. Lineage (NCBI taxonomy): Eukaryota > Metazoa > Arthropoda > Copepoda > Siphonostomatoida > Caligidae > Lepeophtheirus > Lepeophtheirus nordmannii. Next base: position 24,760,196 of record OY804523.1, read on the forward strand.
TTTTTTTTCGTTCTATAAAATATCCATGTTTGACCTAAAATATTGAAAACAAGAATAAAATATATCATTTACCCATTTAAGCTTTTTTACAGCAATTGAATTCCTATTTCATTGCAATTAAGTAAAGCAATGATAGATAGAGTTTTCCAATAGCTAGAAGCATTTAGTTAAATAAATGAATTTAAAGTCACATAGAAGCCCAAAAAGCTGAATCCATTGCATTTCTTTAAATACATTAATACTTAGTTGTTTATTAGACTATGACAACAGAGTTGGATGCTCTGAATCCTTATGTAATAATTAATTATTACGTTAGATACAAAATTAGGGAGGACGATGTTGGTTTCACTCTTCACATATATAGAGTAGTAATTTTAATTCTTCATCAGAGCCCAAGTTATTAATACTAACTGATATAGTATCTACATACATAATAAAAAAAGTAGTTTAAAATTGAATTCTATTATTTCCTTATGACCTAAATTATGTAATACAAACATGAATTTGATTAGAAGAGCATTTGCTAACAATAACTATCAAATATGATTATGATGGAGAAAAATGCATCATTGCTCTAGTGAGGAGAACTTCCTACATTTTAAAAAGCATTACATAGTACAAGGAAAATATTAAAACTATATTTATATCATAATTTTATTATACATTTTTAACCAAATGTACAACAAATTTAGGGAGGATTCCATTATTCTTCTTTTAAAAGGAGATGTTTCCTCCACAAAGTCTAATAGAGAATGAATAGAATTTATTTTTTTAGAAAAAACAACAGTTTTTCCATTTCTAATCGTAAAATCATAATATTTATTCTGAAAAAGTCACATATCTCTATCCAACAAAATATTTGTATGTCTACAAAAATTTAATATAAGATTATGTTAAATTGGTTATAGTCTTTCATTTGTTGAAAGATCTCTATTTTTTACAATCTATGCTCCAGTACCATACATTTATGGTATTTACACAGTTGCAGTAACTTAAGTATGTAAAATGTAATTGTTTTCTATGACTTGTAAATTGTTATGTAAGTACTATATATATACCTGACGGGTAAACTGTAATAAATATTGCTAAAATCAATTATTAATATTATTTATTCATTTATTTAATGATTTAAAATATATGTAGACTATATGTATAGTATATTAATAGTAGATGTTAAATGATTATTACATTAAGAGGTTTAAAATTGAACTTTAAAATATTCTATTTGATAAGCTCTTGTATCACAACATTGAAGATGATACTTAAATTCGCTCATTTATTTCGTAAAATAATTTTATTTAATGCTTATTAATTATTTATTCATAGAATATGTACATATATATATATATGCAAATATTTTGAATGATTAACGTTAGGTTAATAATTCTTTTAATATGGAGATACTTAATATGTTTATCAATTTGAACGAATATTTTGTTCTTTAAATATATCCAAGGAACATGAAAATGTTCATTTGTCAGTTCCCGCTTTGTCTACCACTCTTGCCTTTTATTACTTATTCCTCTAATACGTTAATTTGCTAAACCTGAATTGTTTATGCATGTTTAAGGAAAGGTCGAGCAATATTGCTTTTTCTTTTTGGCCAAATACTGATTATTTGGTGAATAAAAAACTGATAGCCGATTAAAATTTAGAACGTAAAAGTAAAGCCACATGTCTTGAATTTAATATCGATTGTAGAGGTCAAAAAGATTAATTGATCATGATAAGAGAGGAATGGGAACTTTAAGATATGGCTGCTCCAGTTCTGTTTGAGTTTTCAAGAGTCAAACAATCTAATCACAGTTTTTTTAGTAGGAAATAATTGAATATTTTGTGTTTTAAGTAAAAAAATATCAGTAATTTTCAAGCTGTGAATAATTACACTGGTCAACAGTCAAAAATCCTAAGGGGTATAAGTATAATAAAAGTTATTCAGTTTTGCACACTGATTTCAAATCTGTAATTTTTTTTTTTTTTTTGAAAGTAATAAAGTTTTCGAGAAATCAGACCCTACTTTATGTGCTTTTTGGGCCCATTTTCCAACTTTAACTTCAATTTAAGTCCAGAAGGATACTCATTTTGTGAATAAAAAAATAATCATCCCCTAGTGTATTTAATGCAAATTTCATTACCAGTCTTTGTTTTGAACATAAGAGACTCATGGGGACATAGGAGGTGGGAGTAGGCCAAAACGTTCGTACTTAAATATCTCCTTGAATACACAATTAATAAGGAATGCATTCAGAAGCTGAGACCAACAGCTTTCTAATGAAATATAAAGCACTCGATAAGACTTGCTAAAACTACTACAAGACAAGTGCAATGGACTGAAGTAGGAGTATGGAGAAGAATTGTGAAATCAGCTGAAAGTAACAAAATTCAAAAACATGGAGCCCCCGTTTAATTACAAGACAACTATCAAGAAAGAGTAGGATCTTTGTTCATGGATATCCAAAGAAAAGGAATAGTGTTCCTTGATTAGTCATCATGAAGAGTGTATCTCAGCACCCGTCATCCCTTCAACTACATCATCATGGATATGAAGAGAACTGCATTGAGGAAGGAACGCTGAATCAGTCTCCTTAATTTGAAGAAAACGGGATCGGAGTTTCGAATAAAACATGTTATAATCTCAGGAATTCATCTTTGATTTCAAGTGGATTTTTGATAAAATTGAATGAAATTTTACACATTTAGATTGTGCTCCAAGCACAACTTGTACAAATTATAAATGGAAAATAATAATAATTAATATTTGATCCTTTGATCTCAAATGAAGTATGTACATTAGATTACATACATAGAAAATATGTTCAATATACATAACATACCATATATGTATGTATGTTACTATATGGTATAATTGTGGAAAAAAAGTAATTTTTTAATTTATTGTGTATATACGCGCATCATTGACCAAAATAATCATTAAAAACACGGATAAAAAGCACATAATATAATATGTATGTACAAAAATAAATAAAAATACTCAAATGCGTGACTCGAATATACTTCATATATTGAATAAAACAACACAGAAATATTTATAACTGCAACACAACTTCTCCACAATAGAACGGAAGTTCATAAATTATTTTTTCAATTCCATGTTGTCAAAAAATGTTTTGTATGTATGTGTTCTTATATATCAAAAACAAATTTGAAAAGGCAAAACTTATGCAAAACATTTAATAGAGTTTTGCAATGCCCAACTCGGCGTTATTCTACTAACAAGAAAAATTACTCCTTTTGTCTGTTAGCTTATTAATTTGTGTCTACAACTTTTACCCCATATTAGAAGAGCTCCCAATGTTGAGAGATTGAACTCCAATTATTTCTTGTTAATTACAAGCAGTGAACAATCCTTCATCATTAAATTAGGAATAGTCAATAGTTAAGTATCAACTGATTTTGTATCTTTGACTTTATGATTTTTAAGAACGAAAGTTTGAGAAATATAATAAAATAATACTGTAATGCATATCGAGCATTCAATGAATATAAATTTTGTTGACATTGAATCATATAGTATCTAGATTAAAGAAAGGTAAGAAATACATTTTTCTTGAGATTTGTGACAAGCAATTTTTAAATAAAATAACATTCGTTCTTTGAATGTTATTTTATGATTAAAACAGCTTAAACCAGTACCTCTATTTACGATCCGAAGTATCATATACGAATGCTTATAGAAGAATGACATATTTTTAAATGAATTACAAAAGCATCTCCTAAGCATCCACAATTCCCATATATTTCTAGTGTCTACTATCGATTTGTTATTTTTTGCTTTTTATAAGTGTATAAATGTCGATTTATTAAACTCAAGCTTAAATCCTGTGAAATACTATTAAATGAAGAATAGTCTAGCAGTAGAAGAGAGAATTATATATTTGGCTAACTACTAGTTAATTACGGGCCTTTTTTCTTTTTTAAAGAAAAGGTTGAGAGATGATATGAATATTGCAATGTGATATAAGTATTTGTTGAGGTGATTGAGGCAATTACCTCTGCATTTTATCGGCCGAAAGTTATTTAACACTATTAAATAACGCTCAATAACTGAGCTCAATAACTAAGAGAGTTAAAGAGAATTTGAATTGTCAGAAATCATGGAGAAAGGACACACTTTCTTTAGCATGATATCCTAATAATCAGAAATAGAACTACTCACAATTCTAAATATGTAGTTCTTGCCTCAACGATACAGAGACAACTAAATTAAAATTAACCATCCAGGTTGTCGTACCATCTTTTATTTTTCCTTTCTTCCTTAACCACAGTCCTATCTCAACATTTTGTCTATGTCTACATAGATATAAGTGAAGAGTCTAACAGTAGAAGACAATGAATGACTTAATTGACTTGATCATTGTTAGACTTTTTTCTTTTTGTTTTGTAAGGAAAGGTTGTGAAGATACATCCTACTTTCGGAAAATACATATATACCTATATGCGTTACAAAGTACCTACTTACCTAAATGATATGCCTAAAAATGGCCTCATTCATTAATCAAAACAAATAATTTAAAGTTTTAAAATAGTTGTGCTTCTAAAACGAGTAGCAAATATATTTTGAGACATGAGGAATGCATGATACTCTAATGATAGTATTTTAGTATGTCAAGGTTTTGAAACTAATTTGTTTATTTGAAGATATATCTATATATGTATGTACATAAATACAATGTTCATTTGCCATGATAGTTCACACGTTATACATGTTTTCTAAAAGTCCTTTTAAAATAAAAACCAGGCTCACTTTGTTACTATTTATCTGTAGATTCATATATGAATCATATTTGATCTTTCCCCACAAAAAGTAATTAGGTAATCATGTAAGACGATAAATTACTCTGTATATATATCTATAAGTTTTTTCTCCCCACCACCCTATATATTACCATACGTATAACTAATAACCCTACTTACTACAATATATATATATATATATATATATATGTACATATATATATGATATATTTATATGTATATATATATATATTTTGATTTATAATGGATCGATTGCCAATACGATTTTTTTTGTTCTAATTGTATTATTCTTTTGTAGCTAGTACTTTATACGTGAAAAAAAAGATTTTTGAGTCAGTTTGACAATTTTGAATTATCAATTACTCGTTGAGAGAAATGTTTCAAAAAAGACTGGCACATTCAATCGATAACATGAAAATGTATTAGTTATTTTTTTCATTTTTTCTTCATTTTTTTGTAAATTCTTGATAATTGCACCATATTTTGAACGTTTATTAGTATAATTCGGACACTTCAAATAAAATTTGTTCGAAATATATATTATATAAATCTAAGATATGAGTAATTAATAAAATACCTATTTTTTTATCTATATTTTCTGTATTTTCAAATATTTACTGTCAATGATTAATTAATTATTTTTATATATTGGGATAGTTAAACAAAATATTAACAGAGTTGACTTGTTTCAAAACATTATTATTATATTATTTTCTTCATTTTTCACAATAACTGAAGGTAATACAGTTGATAATTTTCAATTGAAGAATATGTTGAATCAAAACAATATGATATTGTCAACAGGTAGATATTTTTACAATAAATTATTGTTTTATGGCTACTTATTAGACAAAATAAGGTAAAAGAACATAAAATCAACGATTGACAACAGTTTCACTACACAACAATATGATAGAAATTTTCTTTCTTTTCTTTTGATAGAGATTTAATGGTTATATTTTTTTGTTGAGTAAACACGAAAATTATCATTTTATCTTAAAAATTTTGTTTTTTGTCTGCTAGCTGATTTTTTGTGCATATTAACTGTTGTATATGTAAAATATGTCCGGTACTCCTGACACGAGGTATTAAATAAAGGAGTAGAGCCAGGGGCTCATCTAACAATAAGATCCTCATCATGGAGCTATATTGGAAATGAGAATGTATGAAAGAGCTATCCCCCAGTTAGCATCGATGAGGGAAGAGGTGCGAGGGGAGGATCTCTGTAGCGTTAGATAGCCAAAGAGACAGCCACGGAAAAGGGAGGAGGACACAGAAAAGAAATGTAAATGGTGTGGATTTTTTGAAAAACACATGTGAGAAGAATGTTTGGCTCAAAGAACAAAGGTCATGTGTCGTACTTGTGCATGAATAGGCCATTATGCCAGGGTGTGCTGCTCAAAAAGAAAAATGAGAAAATTGGAAGAGCATTATTAGCATATAGAGAGTTCTAGTGAAAATCTCCTTGTAACAAAAATGTATATGAAACAGTTGATTTTGTAAGTTATGTTTTTATTTATGGTTTAAATCAAAATTGTAATAAAATGATCCTATTTATTCTAGACTAATTAGATAATACGAAACTGTCTCTATGAAGGCATTGTTTTAAGAAATAAAAAGTAAATATTATGTATGTATATATACATACATATACATATGTACATTTACATACATATTTAAACTTTTTTCACAGCAATATCTGAACGACAAAGTTATTGAGCATCAACATCAATTTGATGCAACTGTTCCCATGGCAGCATGCATATTATCAATAAAACTCAAAACAGGCTCATACGCATATATATTTTCATACATATTGCAACTAATGATTTATACAACTCTCAAATAAGGATATAAATTGAGGTTACTGAAATATAAATCGATCTTTTTATTAAGTAAATAACTCGGAAATGAATCGATAAACAGATTGATATAGTCTCAAAGAAATTTAAACATTCCTTCAGGGTTTTGAAATGACTCAAAATGATTTTTTTTTAATCTTTGCATAAGAAAACTTACATAGTCTCCTTTCTTTTAAAAGAATATAACTATGCTTATCAAAGGAAACTATACCTATCTCTATGTACCCGAACTTTAAAGATATTATTCGTTAAGTATATTCAATTTCAGCATCAGCTACATAATTTCTCTTATAAGAGTGCATTCGATACGTCACTACTGATCAGGTGGCTTCGGCAGTCGACTTTGGTAAATAAGGTTCGTTCTGCCTTAATAATTCTACATATTTCTCTTGCCAAGATGATAAACTTAGTAGTTCAATATGGAATCCAAATAAAAAAAAGTATCAAGATTTACCTAACTCCTGATTTAATACCCACTTTAATATTCCTTTTAATACCCAAACAGAGAGGGATGTGAATACTTTTTAAATACAGAAAAAACTAGTCAGTATATTCTTGCTCATGGATTAAAATGGGGTTTCCCTCTTTTTAAAACAAAAATATAGGCCACAAAAGTCTTAACTATGAAGATTAATTTCATATTAATGGACAAGCATGGACACACCATTTTAACCCATGCTCAAAACAAGGTTGAAATTACATCACTTTCTCCAATCCGCAGGAGCAAAATCGACAAATGTAGGAGTGTGGCTTATAATGACTTGAATGCCCAAGTCTTTAAATGAGGAGACATTTAGCGGAGAAAAAACTCTTGATAAGATCTTTTATATAAGGGTTAACAAGGTATGTATATTTACATAACAGCAGAGCTTTGTCTGATTATTTTATATGGATGTTTAGTATTTTAATACATGTATGTATATATATATATGTTTATTAATAGCAAGACAGAGGTACAGCAACCAAACGTTGAGACGTAATTCTATTGTTGAATAAATGTAATGAAATATGTCTGTCTGTACGTACATACTATACCAACTGATTGATATGACACTTAAATGCATGATCGTTTTGTTCAAATGCCTTGTTCAAATATTTAATTTAGTAAGAACTGATTTTATCAAATAAATACTGTTTTTCATACAAGACAGATGATGACTTTTTTATACATAGTGCAATGATATATGAATGAGTGCACCCTTTTCTTTGTTAGTTTGATATATTCAAGTTTTGAATATTTTATTTAATTTACTTTATATGTTATTAATTATCAAAGTACTTGCTTTCATTCATTAGTGAAGCAATAATTTCTGCGTTTTCTCAAGGTATGCATACATTGACATACATACATACATATTACTTGAATTGGGTTGAATTGGTTCCTTTCTTTCATCCTTTCATTTTCTTTGAAGTAGTAGAATCAGCCTCTACTCCATATACACATAATTATTAATTAGGTACTATCATTATCTCTTCCACGACTCCTCCTCTTTACATTTTATTACACACTGGATTGGCATTTTTCCTATACATCCTGGATTGTTATATTTTAAGAGTTTGGAGACTCACACTGCTCTTCACTAACTTTAGAAAATACTAAACATATAGATTTAGAAAGTACTTTACCATATTTAGAACTTAACTATAAATTTATGTATATGTATTTATATTTTCATCATATTTTCAAAGTCACTGAACTCTTGTCATAAAACTCAAGTTAAAATTTTAACTCGAATCAAATAATTAGATTAAGGAGCCTCAAGTCCTCTTCGAGTCAAATAAACAAGTGACACCAGGGTTATTTTTCAGTTGCACATCTCGGATTTTAATTGTCCACTTTTAATCTTATTTACTTGCTATATTATACTGGGATAACATTTTTATTTCATTTCATATTCAAAACATTCTAAAGTACTTTCATCAAATTTCATTATAACAGTTTTCTTCTATTTCTTTGAAAAATGACCCATTTATTAAAAATTTACAGCAGAGTTATGCAACTTCTCTTTCAGCTGTATATCAAAAGTGTTTCATGTTCTGTCAATACAGTAAACACATCCTTTAGCTCAGAAAAAGGATGTCCAAACAAAAAAGTTGCGACTGTACCCGGTCTTTTCTATTTTATCTATCTCTAGTGTAGCTGATAATCAAAGACACTGGGAGGGTTATTTATATCCTGTAACCTATGTATATACATACATAATGTTATTAAATGGATGGTTTTTATAAATGGAGGGATGTTCAGAGTAGAACTCTCTTGTTTCCATTTATTTAAACACACATAGGTCTTAGAAGTGGGAGATCTACTATTTCAATTAATAACAAACCATATTTCGTTCAATTCTGAAAAACACTTTGTGTTTCTATCAACTGACCGAGTGACCTCATTGACAACGGATAAGTGTGGGTCAATTTTGATAATCCTAATCGGTAAAAACTCAAGAAATTGAAATTTCAAAGACTTACAATTCCAAAAGACCAATTTTAAACACACATCCCAGGTCTTCATTTGCATTGAGTTAGTTTCAACTAAACACCACCCAATAATATGGTTAAATAAAACCATTCTGAAGTAAAATGTATATACATAGAATGGAAGGATGATAAAAATTCCCCTTGCAAAGGATTTTTCCCTGACATTAACAAAAATTAATGCAATGTTTGATAATTCAACAAGATGAAATTTGTTGTATTAATGATTGCAAGAGTAGAGCAGGCTTCATAGTCTTTACTCTGAAGACACCAATCAATATTCTCATAAAGTTTAAGCACTTTAAGGAACTTCATTATCTTGAGCATGGGTTATCATTTGTTGTAAGGTGTCTTAAGAGGATGATAAATTTACAATATCCAGTCGAAGTACTTACTAAAAATGGATCATAGGTTAATCAAGTGATGTTGAGGGAAATCATGGAAATATATGGAACGTTCTGTGGAAATACATCTAGAAAACGGGCTACACTCCTTCGAGCATAAGGATGGAATCGATAGATCCATTTTGGAAAAGAATCAAAAAAATAAGCTCAGAACGTTTAAAACTTAGGATTAAGCTATCTAGACCCGTCCCTCTAATTGTTCTGTTGCAGGCAAAAAATAGGAATAGGGGAAAGGAGTAGGTCCAGATTTCGCTAGAAATCTAAGACTCACGGTAGAGCTACTAAAGTAGCAACGCACAATAGGATTTCAGCTGATTTCGTAATCCTTCTGCGTGCTACTACTTGAAAAACGTGAAAAATAGTCTATTTTGGCTGGTTAAAATACATGATTATGACACATTCTTCATTTCTAACAACCAATAAATGTATTTGATGATGTTGCAATTCCACAGGTCTACCCATGACTCGCCATTTATTCTAATGGAACTTCAGATGAATGTCTGAGCTTATGTTCTTCATATTTTATTTCTATTATTTTTTTAAAGGAGAAAACATCTTTCTAGCTTTCTACTTTAAATAAAGTATACATATGAGGACTGGGACGGTACAAACTGCGGTTTAGCACAGACGTTTCATTGTTCAGTTTGGCGCATGTACGCATGGATAATTTTATAAGTTCCTTCTTTATCTAAATATAAAGTTCAAGCTGAACTAAGCATACCTGACTTCCTATCCGCAGTACATATAAATGTATTTTGAGAAAGATGATTCTCAAAAAAAAAAAAAAATCAAAGCCTCGTCTATGATTGTAAATGAGGTGATAATCATTATTTTAATAAAATGTCACAATTCAAATCCTGTAATAATAAAAAGTACTCACCATCTCAAAAGGTGTAAAATATATATCACAAACATATGTAGGTTTAAACTTTTGTATGGAAAATGAAATATATATTGAGTAAATGCTACATGTAAATACATGTTGAACAAGCTTTCAAAAATATAAAAAATCATCTAAATAATCAATTTTTTTACTTCGATTAAATGTTTTTAAGTACAAAGCCATTAAAAAAGATAAGAAGATATCTTATCTTCACTTAATATTTATTTAAATTGAACTGCAAATTGATTTTTTTTAAATGAATAAATGTACTTTGTATGATAAAAGTTAAAAAGATTATAAATTTGTTAGCACATTAAAATAATAAAGATATACCTTGGTATGTAGGTATTTTTGTGTATGGTAGACCAAAGTTTTGTATGCAGTTATTTATATGTTTGAGTCTTGATAAGTTTGAAATTATACAATTAATTATCATACAAATGGGATTAAGTCAATTTATCAAAAACATATGTAGATAAAGGGGATTGGGATTTCAAGCCATCATTTCTAGAATATTGAAAAAAAACTTGAGCAGAAAAGCTCTTAAGATATATTTGTATGGGTTAAATCGTCAGTAACTTAGAATTGTGCAATACAAAAAAACAAATAGCATTATTTTGCAATAAACGTCTCTTTTTTATTATGATTTTTTTTCCTTTTATACTTTTTGTGTCTGAGCGTCAATTTTTTGATGTTCAAACTTTGTCAATTTATTAAAGTTTTATTCCTTTGCAGTACCATCAAAACAACTTAATATGATAAATTAAATATTTATTTGAACAATACTTACACAAAAAGACAAAAATTAATTAATTATTGCTTGTTTTATTAGCTTCGCCATCCTCTAACTTAAACTTAATACTGGCTACACAAGAGAACTTTAATTATTAAAAAAATTATGGTAAAATATTTCTTAAATCTCCTTTAAAAGTTCGATTAGAGTACCTTTTATTTTCTTTAAGTATTAATACTTTTTATCACAATTCACTATGGAAAAAGTTGCCAGACTTAAAAGGATTATTTCATTTAAAAAATTGACCTGTTATTGGTCTTTTCCCCAATACAAATCATATCAATCTTGGAATTATCCTCATTAACTGTTAGCATAGTATGTACGTAGTTTATCATATCAGCCCTTTGATTATATTTACTTATTAGAAAGAGATTTAGAAATGCTATTGAGAGTACAGTGTATGTACTTGATAATATAATTAAATAACGGCTCCAATCAAATAAGTATATTAATTTAACAAACGGACGCATGAGTAACATACATACAAGCCATTAAAAATCCTCTTTATAATTCAAAAACATTATGAAACAAATAAGAGATCATAAGACATGCATGGAATTCAAAAAACTTTTAACGACAGTGTCTGTAAAAATTCTCAGAATAGTAATGAATAAACCCCATTTTATGCGTTCTTCGTGTGTTCGTTATTATTACAATGATTCTATTAAATCCCTTTTTTCTCTCATTTTCACTCTAACCATAAATGTAAATGTACATTTGTCTACTAACATATACATACATATATATATATATATATATTGTATGTAAAAAATAATGGAAGCTGAATAAGCTCCATTTAAATACAAATAATTCTTTGTATTTATTATTGCAACTTACTACACATAACAATAAAAGTGAATTGAATTTATAAGTTTAATTGATTTTTTAATAATAGATTTAGTGTTGTAATGGTCTTATTGTCATAATGCTTCCAAATAGAATAAAAAATTATTTAACAATTCTATTATTCTATCTCATAAGAAGGAAAAAAGAAAGAAAGAACTTTTTAAACCACCAAATCCAATTCTTTAAATTTTTTTTTTAAGTAAAGGCATTTGTTAAAATAACTTTAAATGTCCCTTACCTTGGGCAATTAGTAGCATATTTATAGAATCTTGGTAATTATGAAAGAGAAAGATGTCTTGGCGCCATAATCAAATAAATGAGTTAGGCTCAAAATTTTCAATGTTTAATTGATCCGTCATTAAGTTAGAGAGGGTAGAGGTTGAAAAACTTGTTTCATTATATTGAAGCCCTCTTCCACAATCGTCTGTAGAGGCAGCGTATGTATCGGCTTTGTATATGAGGTCGACTGGGCTAAGATAGTCAGAACACTGTTCACATCATATTCTATACATGTGGAAGTTGACGAGTCACTTAATCTAATTTTAACAAATATTCACTGATTTGGGATCAATCCCTTTGACACTCCTGAAGACAGAAGGATATACTTGAAATGTCTTATTAGTTATTCTACATATTTAAGTCCAAAGTCTAAGAAACAATCAATATCTTATTTCAAGCATAATTAGAAAGCAAAATTGCTTCCTTATAACTTAAGGAGAAACATTTCTTTAGATCTACTCTTTTCATTGCTTGAATAACATTTGAGCTTAAGTCAAAAAAATGTTTTTGCAATTTCTCACACATTCTTTCAAATAACTCCACTTTAGCTGTTTCAAAAGATCCTATGATCTGGTCGGACAAATCCTTGCAAGTTACTAGTTTCACATTATTAATTATTTAATAGTTTACTTTTTAGATATTTTCCTTAATTTATCATAAGCTTCTGTCTTCAAGTGTGACACGTTAATACCTAATAGCGATACGCGTGTCTCTATTGACAAAGAACAAGTTTGGCTTGAATGATGAATTTCAATGCCTTAACAGCTCTAGGACGGTCTTGTTGTCTATAACTTCAGTAAAGACATATCGTATTCTGTTCATACTTTGTCTCAACATGCTCCTTAAGCAATGTATAAAGGAATTTACCCCGATCTCCTCCTTTACTGTCAAATGTCGGGGGGGGGGGGTGAAAGAGTTGGTTCATAAACCTCGACCTCTCTTGTGACATGCCGACGCATAAGAATCTCATCAGTTATCACTGATGAGTCATTACCAACAGTTTTTCGTATGTTTTAATTTTAAGTAATTGCCAGGAGTCCGATTATGTATAGCGTCTGTAGCGCACGTTTATTTATTTTGTGCGTTAATAAAATAAATTTAACAGAGTTATAGAGGCTTCAGTGAGGAGAATTGGATATCAAAAGAAAGATATTTACTCGAATATCTACGCTAGATATCCAGGAGTGCCTCAAGTTACTCGAGGAAACCATAATATTGGTCTTACGGTGGGCTCGATTTTTCCTCCAGGGATTTCGTCACTGTTGTCACGCTAGGTCATCGGTCACAAGCAAGCAGGAGCGGGGTAAGTCTCTACTTACACCTTACAACGTCAATGTCAACACTCCCTCCTGATAAACCCCCTGACGGAGGAAAGGAGAGCATGGAAGAAGAACAAACTAGGAGATCTACTGGTAAAAGAAGAGGGAAGCTCTCCGGAGATGAGGAGTGCATGGAAGAAAAACAAACAAGCAAGCGCGAAGACCATGAATCATTGATAAGAAAATGTCAACCGAAGACTCCTCTGCTACAGGGAGATCTACTGGTCAAAACGAACCTCTGTCTTACTCGAGCGTCACTAGGACACAAAAACGTGAATATAAAGCATTAAATACTAACCCCATGTGGAAAAAGATCTTCATTGACTGGAGAGACAAAGATGGCAAGGTCTTGAAAGGGTTCTCACCCAAGATAGTCAATTATAAAACTTTATTTGAAATCCTCAAATTGAGAGGAGAAGATATAATGAGGATCAACGATTGCAAAAGTGCTGCGGGTTACATAATTATAGAACTCAAACAACCCCTCAACGTTATCACACAATTTGAATTTGTTAAAGGACTCGTTCATCTAAGTGAGGAAGTCAAGTTTAATATTAGAGGGCTTGAAAGTGCACGAGCAGCTCAAAGCCCAATTGACGTTGTAAAAAAATGGCTCTGAGACTAACTTACAAGAGTTAAAAGAGATCATGAATGAGTATGGAGACGTTAGTGGAGAATTTGAAAATGTTCCTCACTTTGTTGGAACGGAGAACGGAGTGGATAAACCTTTTTCTGTAATGTTTGGTTCAATCATGTCTGGGAAAGTGAAGTTCCGCATAAAACCGAGGAGAAAACTTCCGTCTATTATACCAGTAGGGGGTCGAAAGGTTGAACTTCTATCTTCTCTGCAATTGGTACAGTGCTTCAAATGCCTTCGATTTGGACACACAAAAGCTAAATGTCCTTCCCCTCACAGAGTATCCTATGCAGAGTTTAACAAAAACTTTAGGCTAGGACTCGGGCTTCCAATGAGGATCTCTGGAGCAGAGAAAAGAAGAGCTACAGAGGAGGCTGCCCGGCATGAGGAGGAGGAAGAAGGAGAGGATGAGGAGGAAGAACGAGCGAAGGACGTAACAGCTTCTCTAAACAACGAAGAAAAATCAATTAACGCCACAAAAAACCCTGAGATGACTTTGCCAAATAAGTCAGAGACCTGTGATGGAAAAACAAATACTTCTAAACCTGGAGATGCAAAGATATCTAGGATGAGATATGAGTGGATCAAAGTGATGCACATGAGCTCATCAATCCCAATGAAGCAAACCAACTCCGATATCGAGCAAAAGATAATAAAAAGAGCCTTTAGTAGTCTGGAGTCACAGTGTAAAAAACGTACACGAGACTGCACCTCAAAAGAACTTGAATCTTTAAGTCAGACGCAGAAGTAAAAACATATGCAAATTTTCTTTGAATTAACAACGGAAAAATGATGGCTCTCGAGGGAGAGATTAAAGAAAAAAATTTATCCTTGGAGGAGTATATTTTTAAAATATATCAATGTTTTTGTACTCTAAAACAAATTTTTAATAAAGATCATAGCCCCTAGATAGGTTCACTACCGGCTGATACCGGATTAAGTTCCGGTGAGGTGGGTCCAAAATAGGAGCTAAACAAACAAGTAATTGCCAACTACATATATCTTATAAGGTCTTATATATCATATAAGGTTAATAGAGATAAG
The DNA here is from genome assembly GCA_963680855.1 of Lepeophtheirus nordmannii. NCBI lineage: Eukaryota > Metazoa > Arthropoda > Copepoda > Siphonostomatoida > Caligidae > Lepeophtheirus > Lepeophtheirus nordmannii. The sequence continues at coordinate 24,775,511 of OY804523.1, forward strand.
GGGTTACAGTTTATTATTATTACAGTTATAACTAAATAACTCATATGCATTATGATTCATAATTTATTCAATTCAATTTATGAATTATGATGGCCGATGTGCATTTTGTTGAGGTGAGAGAATAGACAACTTCTACGTATATAATAGATAGACTGATCGAGGGTGCTGTCGTTGCACATATTTGACAAACTATACAAATACAATATAGAAACATCTGCTGGTTGATATTTATATAAATTGGCACAAATATGCCTCATTGGGGTTTTGCCTGTGTTTGTAATTCTACTCAATAAAGTAATTTTTAAACTTATTTTTCAACTGCCTACTCGACATCACTTTCGTTAAAGAAGTCAGTCTTACATGGCATGAAACAATGAAACAGTGAAAACGAATGCTCAAATTCTATAAAAAGGATCACTTTTAATGAGTTTCCTTCTAATTCAATAGAAACTGACTATAATTATTCTTATCCGAAAGATATAAACTATCTGAAAAATTGTTGCTATAAGCTCAAAAAATCTTTAGAGAAGATGAACTCTCAGAATGAGCTTTTGAAGGAAAAAGTTATAATAAGAGATTCAAAGATTTAAAAAATAAATCACTATCTTACAATAATTATTCTATTTAAATTGTTTATATTTACATATATTATAAGTTATTCTCAAACTGCAACAAGTATGTTACAAGTAAAAATTAGATGAAGTGTTTTAAATTTAAATTTTTTGTGATGTGGATAACTCAAATATTAACATTAAATCAAATGTTCGATATAAGTTAATGGAGTAATTGTGACTTTTCTTACAATTATTCATTAATAAGAATTCTATGACACATTAGAAAATTCTAAGGTCCTCAGTCTTATCCTTTATAACTGATTACCATTTTCTTGCCCAATGTCAAGCCATACATATTGATTAAGTTTGCATACCTTAAGTATGTCTTGAATTATGTCAAAATTAAGTGAGAAGTTGAAAATATGACTGTTATTTCATATTGAAAACATGTATATGTATAATTTTGTGTCAACTATTCAATAAAATTAGTCAATAGTCCTTGTTTGATACTTACGATTGTATTTTTCATTTTAAAATGTCTTTGTATTAGTGAAAATGTTATATTTGTAATATAAAAAAAAGTCTATATTTTAATCTATCATTAATATACCAGGTGTATGCATATATACTGGTAACTTTTTTATGAAAAAACACGTTTATTTAAAAAAAAAATGGTTATACATTCATTCTTCAAAGTATTTGCCGTCGCTGGTTATACATTTTTGCCACCTCTATGGCAATTTGTGGATGCCACGCCAATAAAAATTCTCCGGTTTTTCTTCGAACCAATCATTTGACCCATTTTTTCAAATTTTCGAAAGGAGATAAGAGTTGCTCCGAAAGTGCATGCCCCATCGATGCAAATAGGTGTTAATCAGTTGGTACTAGGTCTGGTGAATAAGCCGCATGAGCAAGCGGCTCCCAACTATATGATGCAACCTAATTCGCAAGTCGCTCTTGTTCGATGTACCGGTGCATTGTCATCAAGAAAGATTAGTTTGTGTTGTCTTTGTTGATATTCTGGGCGTTTTTGACACACAACACGGTTCAATTTGGCTAATTGTTGCTGTTAGTATGGCCCATTAACAGTTATGCCAGGTAAGGTCATACCAGATAACACCACACTGATCCCAATTTACCTCGAGAAGAGGTACAAAATTTTGTATATAACATTTTAAACTCAATACTTTTCAATGGAAATTTATTATGATTTCCTAGAATAATGTTCCTACAAACAAGAATCTAGCTTAAAAAAAGGTTGAAAATAAACAACATTATCTTAATGTTTTTGTTTTCGTCTTTTTGTATTTGTTTTTAAGCAAAAGTAGCTCGAGGTCATGTGATTGAATTTTAAAATTATGTGATTATAAATGATACTGTGCTAAAAATATTAAAGTATAATTTATATTTATTAGTATATCCACGCAGTCTTTATTACTAAACCTTCGAGCTCTATACACATTAAATACTCAAATTTGTTTTTTTTCAAACATGTTCTTGTATTATTTATTTATAACATTAGAAATATTCATTTGATTTGTCGATTCATGAACTTTTTAATCTACAAAAGTTATTGATTTGATTAGCTGATTCAATTAAACAACACTTTCAAATAACATGTAATATGGTAAGTAAACAAATGCAATAGTAGAGCAAAATAACTCCTTTGATCAGAAAAACTTATGTTACATAGAAATGAAATCCTTAAAAAAGTACTTAATAAATTGTTAAAGAATAATAATTCATATGAAAGAATGAGTAAGAAAGTAAGAGAAAGAAATTTCAGCATATATTTATGTATGTAGAAAAGAACTTTTTATACTTCAATAATTTGTCTTTATTAGTCATTAACATAATGCGATTATTATACTTCTTTTTCTTCTTTTTTTTTTATAAAATTTCATATATTTTTAAGAATTTATTAAACTTGAATAAGTCTATGATGCATATCATTAGCAAACTGTAAGTTTTTTGGGGATACCAAACAAAAAAATAAGTTATTTAAAGTTCCTTAATATCAAGAGGTGCAAAAGTTATTGAGGATTTATTAAAATCAAAATAAATTACTGGTTAATCATTTAGTTTTGCATTGATTGGGTCATTTGAAGTAATCAAATTTAACACAAACTTTTTTCAACAAATGCTGTTACTCATCATACAGTATTTTTATATTTTGCACTTTTTTTTTCTTCTCAGACACATAAAAAAAATCTAATGTTAAAATGAAATTGAATACTTAAATTTTAAACTAATGGAGTAAGAATAACATTTGAATCCTTACTGCACAGTTTAAACTGCGATTTTAAGACCAAAATTAAGATAAAATTATACGAAAAAGGTCAAGACAAAAAAAAAAACGAATCCTAATGAAAAAGTTTATTAAATTGAAGGAAAACAAATATCATACATGTGTACCTTCTAAAAATACTCTAACTTCTCATATTGAATCAAAAGTTCAGGAGATAGAGATATTTAAAATTTGGTGGGCATAGAAAAGTTTTTATAAATATTAAAAAAGAAGCAATTTACTATCTACAATTTTGAATAAAAAGAAATCAAGGATCTTAGCATGTGGAAAGTTGTATATTGATAAAATAAGAATTTCTTTACTAAAGGATATGTACGAGAGACCAACCCATTCCTGGCTTTTAGGCCGTAAACGTTTCTCTATTAAGTAAAACTTTTCATAAATTAGTAGAGTAAAAAAAATACTGTTATTAAATTAATTAATTTTGAAAAGCGTTTACTAAGATTTACTGAGATAAAGAATATAAAAGTAAAAATTCATAAATATAAAAGAAAAAGTTTAAAGTTTGAATATCATTTCACAAAAGGGGTATGTTCAATGAAAAAAAATCACGTTTGTTCTTCTATAATACTCATTTGTAAGATATAATTACAGCAATAATTTATTCGTGGGTAAACTTAACTTTTTGAGACCTTTTAGTACTATAAACTAGCTAGTAAAAATAATTTATTGTTTATTTTATATTTATTTAAAAGGTTTTGAAATGAAAAACCGTACTTAACAAGTTGGGACTTTACGGTGTATTATAAATCCATATTTATATTACCTACAACTACACCTGAATTTATGGTTCAGGCTTTATAAAATAAAAAGGGCTGTAATGAATCTTCAAATCATTAATCTTGGAAAAAAATTCATATGAAGTTATTAACACGCCCCAGGTGTTCATTATGTTTCCTAGAGTGAACACCTCCAAAAAGACAAAAGAAAAGCATCATATTTTTTTGTGGGACGGATAAAGGCATTTAAAATGCCTAACTATATACTAATCTACGCTTTTCTAACTTTGGACCCTGTCCCAGTAATAGGTCAGAGAATAGATATTATATGGAATGAGGGGATGAATTAAAACTTTTACTTCTCACTCAAGATCATCGTTAGAAAACTTAGGGTGAGGAAACTATAGCATGCGGATCACATCAAGTCTTACAAGTATGTAGAGTTATCAAAGTATAAAACTTAAACATGTATTCATTGATTAAAACTTATAAAAAAACTTTTGAAAATACTAATTGGTTAAGCTCATACTTATGGAGCAATAAACAAAAAAGCTAGATAATGTCAAAATACACGGGGCAAGTAATAAAACAGTCAAAAATAGATAAGGTTCTTCAACCTATTGCTACTCTTTCACATCAATGAGTTAAAGCAAGATGGAAACGTTAAATGAGATACTTACATACGTATGTACATATATGTTTAAATAAATACATTTTTTTATATAGAGGATTGTCGAACTTTTTAATTTCATTATATATCATTGCAACTTTTTTTTTTGCTGATAAAGTTCCTATTGTGTGATGATGACAATGACAAAAATAAGACATTTAATTATAATTTTTTAAAGAGCAGTAATACCAATTCATTTTTAAGTAAAAATTGCATGACTACTCTTAATAAAAGTTAATGTATTTTAATTCTATACAGATGCATGCAAAATAGATTTTGATGAAAAATAACATATATTTATGCCATGAAGACCTTTATTTTCATATGAGGTAAAACTCATAATGATTCTTGCAAATAGTGGTGAGAAGGACGCGATATTCCTGGATACAACTTTTTAAAATGTAACTTATTGAAACATCGTTCTTAAATCTGATAGAACGAAAATTGATATGGTTATTTCCACCGAACTATGTACTTTGTCTAACAATTGGGAAATCAATATTGAAAGATCGTGCACCAAAGACCTTATAGTCGAGTTGTCAAATTCAGATTACTATTTTATTCGAGTCATTTCCAGAGGTCTAACTATAGATAATATGGACCCTTCTAAGATTTTGTCAATTAATGTGAGAGTAAGCGAATTTAGTTCTTTGTAACTCCTCATTGAGGGAATGTCTATTATTCCAAAAGGAGACTTTCACAGAAGTATACATACTTCCCCTTCAAATTTCAAAATGAAAACTTTCTTAATTTTTTTTTGTCATCCTAACATGTAAGGTCTTCTTTTTTTTTTTTTTTTGGAAGGATTTCTCTTTATTAAATATTTTATATCAATATATGTGTACAATTTGAGCACTTCTCTACTTTGTACCTTATCCATTTTTCAATAAAAATTTTGTTGTTTTTTTTTAATTGTAATTGAATTTAATCTTTTTGTATATTTTTGATGACATAAATAGATATTATTTATGCTAGATGCTTTAATTTTAATTTGTACAAAAAAATAAACAAACAAAAGTTTATGAACACTTGAAGAATTTTGAAATTAAAAAGTATATTATTAATCTATTTATTAAAAGGCTCTGTGATCACTATATTCTTTGTGTATATTTTTTCTGTTTGGCACATTTTTTAAAGATATGACAATATCCAATAATGTCATTTATAAATCAATAATCCTAATTTATTTTTCACAAAATCTAAATGAAAAAACAACAACATAATAATCGAGTATAACTCCTAGAATAATTATGATAAGTAATAAGTTTATGTCAAATTAGTAATAAAAATACGCAGTGAACAAGAAATTATATTCGGTTTTATAAAAAAAAAGGGTTTAATTGAAGTAGAAATATTAAAATGATCGTTAGTATAGTTATAGTTAATCCTAACTTTGTTGATGTACATAACTAAGAAATGTAATCCAAAGATCTAGGGTTTATACATATAAATAGACATAATGTTGAAAGTTTTGCCATTCATTCCATAAGGAACAAGTACATGATCATATTTATGAACTACAAAGAATATATGAAAGCTCCCACAAATATATGACAAAAAAAATCATGTCAACAAGTAAAACTAATGATAGTAGGAAATTTATAAAATAATTTCAAATTTCAAACGATATTACTAAATTATACAAGCCATGTATGTACATGAAGATTATGTAAAATATTATTAATTCACACTCTATGGCATTTGTTGATTATCTACTCTTGAATTGAATAAATGTATGTTGTTTTTTATTTAATGTATCTTCGTTAAAAGATTCAAGATCAAGTTTACTGAAGGCCCATACCATTTTCAGTCTATACATTTCCCAAAAGAATGTTACATATAAAGCAATGTTTATTGATGTGAAAGCATTTGTTGTAGGGAAACTCAAGATGGAGAAGTATTTACCTTAGTAGTAGGGCCTGCTATAAGTTCAATATAAATACCAAATTATCCATGTACTTTACGAAAAAATAATATATATATTCTAGAAACTATTTTGTCCAGTTCTTGAATGTTATTTGTCAAATTGTGAGGAAGCATCGGTATGATCTGAGAAATATTAATGATAATTATATATCCAGCCTCAATGATTTTTTTTTTTTCATGTTGTTTTAGCCAAACTTGACTTATCACTCATTAGTGAAAGTAATATCCCTAAGATTGTATTCTGTGTAGAGCACTTGAAACGTGTTTTAAAGTCACTGAAATATATAGGTTCAGCATTTGAATCTAGAAGTCTTTGACAAGTTAATTAGAAATATGTAATTTTTATTTGAGTTTTGAGCATTTTCTATTTTAAATTGTTTCATATTAAAGAATGCTTTTATTTAAGATCTTCTAAAGGAAGGTACAGGGGATTTTTTTGTTTTTCTGTTTTTAATTCTACAGGGGGTCTCAAATCAATGAATGGATATAAGTTGCATATTTTATTTCAAAGAATATTTTGACATTTGTCCTACCTACATTCACAATTCAATGAAAGAAAGCATTAACAATGAATGTCACTGATAATCACTTGTATTAAAAGAAGTTTTATAATATCGTACAATAACATTTTTGGCTTATTTCAATTAAATTTTATTAGGCATTGGGATATCAAGCTTCTTTCAAAACAAATTTTATTAGAATAAAATCTTTTATAATAAATTTATATTATCTAAAAATAAATATATTTCAACATTTTCATAAGATTCCTCAGTAAATTTCTTATTTCTTATCGATTTTTCAATACTATTTTTAGAGACATATCCCTTATATTGAAAAGTTGCAGGAATGGTATTTTCTCTGTTCTCTGTACAAGCAAAAGTTCAGGTAAAAAATTTATCAGATATGTATAGACATTGTCAAAAACTTGAAGAAAAGGGACAAAAGTTCTTTTTATCGCAACATATGACATCAATTGGTAATTCATAGATGAATTCTGATGATGAAAAATTAAATACGTTCCTATAATTAAATGGCTTAGAATAATAGCACATATCTTTAGCTAGATTTCAAAGATCGGTTCGTAACAACCTAGTGGAAGAGGCCTCTTTATGTTTAGTGCTTAACCGTTTTCACTAAGTTTTCCTCCAATAAAGAAAGCGATTAGGTGATCAAGGAGGCTATTGCAGAACCTGTTTCTATGTCCAACTGAGATGTGATTTTCCTTACTGTCTGGTGAACTCATCCCTCTTTGTTATGAAGTTAATATATATGTACATAAAGAACAGGATAGGCGATATATATGTTGTGTTACTGCTCTTGGAGCCCGTTTCACAAAGGTAATTATACTTTGGAGGGAATCACAAACAAGAAGATAAGATGCTCATTTCAATTTTGATGGTAGAAAAGCTTTTAACAGCCTCTCTATAACTATTTTAAGATCGATGGAGTCATAACAAAATTCAGCTTGTTTTATGTAGCAAAAAGCAAAAAGTCAAAAATCCCTCTAGGCATCGGAAAAATGATATTTTTGTAGAATTTTTGTAGAGATTAGACTTACAAACTGAGTTTGTGCTCTGTGGACTTACAATTTCAAAAGTTATATTCTAGCCAGTTATCTTATCATTGGATCAAGTCAGGCTTTTTAATGTTTCTCATATTGGTGCTTGGGTTTTTCCCAAATCAAGATAATGTCAATGTATCAGGTTATGTAGTTACTAATGTGTTGAGCCTATTTAGAGGGAAGAAATCGGGATAATATGCATGTTGGGTCGGACAGGAATGGGTTTGAAAAAAAAATGCTTAGTCTCGGTTAGGGTTCAGACTTGAATTTTTTGGGCTGGTTCTAAACTTTGCTGTTTAGTTTCTAAACTTTAACAAAGATTAGGAATGCTTCATTGAAAAAGAGATATTACGCATTATACTTACCAATAGTAAAAGGTTCATAAAGGTTCACTGTTTAAAATGAAAAAATGTCATCCTTGTAAACCAAGAAATAATTATTATAATGAATATATAAATTTTCATCAATTTAAAAGAATAGGAAGGAAAAAAATAAGGAAAAAAATAAAAGAAAAGCATAATTAACATCGAATCTAATTTGAGCTCACCTTCTTCTTTTATTTTAGTGTTCGTGTCTTTATCCTCTCCTTTCTTATCTATGTAATTTCATTCTCTTATCAACCCTCCCCCTTTTCATTCTTTGTGGCATACTTTTATGAAAGTTTTAGTTGTTAATTTAAATTATTATGTCCCTACGTTTTATATACATACATACATAAGCTTATATACATTTTGTCTTGTCATCTAAAATATTTTTTTTGTTCTCAAAGAAGTTGTAGCTCTTTAAATGAATGTATTAAATCGAAAGTCCATCTCAAATGAAGCTGGGTCTTCTTCAATAATAATTAAGAGACATTGATCTCAACTTCCTTCAGGATTACTTTATATTAACACATCACTGATTTGGTTGTTGTTATGACTTATGCCAAAAATGGTCATTTAAAGAAATTTCACTTTTGAGGTCCTTATTTTTAAATATATACATATTTACTGAAATCGAATTTATGGTAAGTACCATGGGTGTCTATTTTAGGTTTAGTTCATAATTACATTTGTCAATAGTTGTACATAAAAAAATGAGTCACGAATAATGAAGTAATTTCAAAGCAATCCTTCTTCGATTGGCACGTTTGTCCTTGATATTTGGTTTGAATGCAATAAGATTTATGAATCTCTTAATTGATCGTACATACATACATATGAGCGCATGATTATTATTGTACCTCGCTATTTTTATTTTCTTATAAATTAGGTTTGTATGAACATATAGGTAAGCTTGTTTGAATATGCACTTCAAAGTCATTTGTTATACTATGACAATTATCTAATGTACAATAAAATTATCTTTATTATCTAAATCCTTTAGTATAGGTTATTTGAAGTTTTTATTTATACACAATTTATATTTCTTGACAAAATCTACAACAATAAAAAAATAAAACATTCCACACGATGTGATCTATAATATATCTCACAACCTTTCCTCAAAGGAGCACAAAATCTATTAATAGCTGTTAGCCAATTCTTCCCCAACTATGTGATTATTCTTTATTTAACAGCAGAAATTTGATCACAGATTCTTAGCAAGAGCAAGTTCCAGGTCAACCAATCAAATTTGAGTCTAGTGATGATGTTCTGTTGATCCATTTTGATCGATATGTATGTATACCATTTTTTAAAGATCCTGGTCTCGACTCCTCAAAGTATTGTTCTTGTGTAGATCTTGATCTCGTTGTCAATACTAAGACCAAAAGTAACTCGGTTAAAATTTTACTCTTCTAATAATAAAATAGAATTTTTTTCCAATTTGTTACGACTTAATATCTCAAAGCTTTGATCTCGGGTCAAATGAACTTGACCACAGTAATAGTTCAGGACAGTTTACATGGCAATTTATAATTTATGCGTTGTAATATTATGTTTGAAAAGAACACTGGATATACGAAGAAGAAAAATCAATAATGCATTTTTACTACGAATAATCGTCACATTGATGTTTTTGAATGGAAAAAATTAGAGAATATCTGTCATCATAGGATTTAATATATATTTATGTATGTATATATACATAAGAATATCGATTTAAAAAAAAAGAAGAAATAAAGGAGTACATTGCACTTACAACAACAAAAAGGGGGGGGGGGGCTCAGTTCAATTATGAGTTATAGCAAATGTATTATCAATATTTTTTAAAAAAGAGTAGCTTTCAATGTAATGCATTAAAAAGAGGCTCAAAATAACATGAATAGATGTAAATGTCAAATATAATACTTTGTAAATGTACATTATGTGCTCATTTGGTTAAAAGCTCATTTCAAGGCTATAAATCATATTTTTAGGACATCAATGAGAAAAAAATAAAAAAGTGAGTAAAGATTAAAACAAGAAAAAACAGGGATTTTTCATATAAAATGAATTATTGGTTGTTGCAGTCATAGAAATTGCATTTGCTTGGTCTATTTGTATATATTTTGTTCAGTTATTACCAAGTCCTTTGGACTTGCGGTTTTTAAGCTGAGGGAAGACTAGAGTTCAAAGGGGAAAAAATAGCTCGTTCTCCACACTAAGTATGAAAACCCTTACATTAGATCCCTTTAGAACAGGACTATTCAATCAGAGGTATCAAGCATTATGTATTCCGATAACAAATTTTAAGATTATTGAACCATTTGTGTCTTGGTTTTGTTAGTATTAAAAATAAATATAAATGTTATTCCTTTCTACTTAAGAAAAAAATAGTCCATCTAAAAGACATGAGTATAAAAATTCGGCTCAAATCCATGTGTAATTGAATAGCCTTGCTTTCAAGACATATGATCTTTTGAAAATAAAATTGAGTTGTTTTCCTCTTAAACAGAGAAAAAAAAACCAAGTTAAATATCTATAAAAGAGGAAGATTTTTCGATATTTACAATTTTTTTTTCAGATTGAATCATCTCAAATATATTATAATAACTAATTAAAGTTTTTCAAAGAATTCAAGAAGCCTAACTATAATTTTTGATTGATATAAAATTCAACAATTAATTTTGCTCCATTTTTGTCCATTGCAGCTCATTAATTGTCTTTTAATTTTATCTATTTTGTTTTATTTATTTTTTCACTCGACTATTGGCTGAGACAGTCCAATGTTGTCAACTTAAGATAAAATGGATCATTAAAACACATTTATAAGTTAGCTTTTTAGCTGGATTCGATTTTTTAAAAAGGATTTTCACATCATCATATCTTTTATAATTATATATTTCACAATCAATAACTTTTAATTAGAGTTGACCATAATGGTATTTTGAAACATTGCAACGCTACTAAAGCAATTATTTTTTTCTTCAGTTTCCTTCTAACTGATAGAAGTTATCGTTACTAGGTCTATAAGAACTTGACTGCAAAGTCCTTTTTTACTATCTATATTAGTTTTAATGGGTTTTTTTTCTAATAATAAACAGTTTTTTTACTATCTGACAATTTCTTGAATATTCTAATTTGTGTTCACTTATTAATAATTTGAAAATTCAGATACCTTTTAGATTTCTACAATTTCTAACCAACACAATGATTAATTGAAAAAATGAAGGAAAAAAAAGATTTGTCGAAGAATATACTTTATTCCATAATTTTTTTTATCAAAAAGTCTTTAAAGTTAATATACAAGCCAATATAAACGATTAAAGTTTAGGTCAATATCAATATGCTACCTTTTTTATATCTCGTAGGTTTGAAGCAAAGATATCATAAGAATAATAAAGGGTAATTCATTCTACGACAAAGAAATATTATTGCATATCAAGTTGAGCTAAAAATCACATTTTTGTATCACAAAGTGACTTGTTACACAAATGCACTTGGTCAACGTGGTATTTGTTTCGTACGAGCTTTCTTTCGTGTTATTATTAGAAAATGGGGATTCATTTCAGTTAGTACCATGCATCTACATAGGGCTGAGAATATGTCAAATACATACAATCTTGATTTTTCACAAGGTATGTGTAGCATTTAGAAAAAGAAATGTCCCTTCAAAAGATATAAACTGATAATAATTAAAAAGAATTAATTCAGTGCATGTTTTTTTTCTCTATCTACAGTCATTTTTTATACTCTACATATTCATTGATTAAGACTTCTCAAAGAAATATCTTTAACATACATATTTATATAATACCAAAGTGAAGTTTTCATGAGTTAATTGTAAATAACATATTTGAAAAGAAAATTTCCTAGTTATTATTATTTCTACATATATGACTTTAGCTATTTAAATCATTGCCATATCTTTTAAGAAATGTTAAAAAAAACTTTTTATTTTTCTAAGCATTAAAAGTTATAGAAACTAACTTACAATGAATGGCAGACTATATCATTTCAAAATCAAATTTATAAGGAGAATAAGGATATATACAATATTATATTAAGAATAAAAAACTATATAATATATTGAATTCTCTTTTATTCAGGACATGGAGTTGATGGTTTCATCCCGTATGATGAATTCCCTTTTCCCCTTCCCCTTCCCTCGAGACAAACATAAGATGGGGGAACATTCTTTATCTCTATTCTTGTTTTCTTGGATAGATGAGGGGGGGGGGGGAGATTATGATAACAAATAATTTTAATGTTTTCTTCCTGTATATTTATCATGAGTGATCATCTTTTAGAAAAAATGTTTTTCTTTCAAATATTGAAAAAAAAAAAAATACTGTTACTATTAATAGCTATAATTGTTTCTTAAGAATGTGTCTCATCCGAGGAAATCTTTATGACTACAAAAAAAGCTCTCAATTTGTTCTATAAAATGTAGTAAAATAATGATGACAATAAAACTAACTCAACTTGTTAGTCAAATGATCGCATAATTTCTACAAACATATACTATTGGCTATTCAGTCATAAGTCATTATATCTTTACAAATGGTTTTTGTTTTTATTTTTGTTCAATTAATAATTGACTGACAAATTGAATAGTCAATTTCGTTTACTTATATGAGTGAATAAAGAGGAATTGGTTGGTTGCTTATCGTATCAATAAAAGTGCTGTGATTTGGTCTGGAAATTATGCAAGAGTTCAAGATTTATATACATATATTTTGAAGGGTCCTACAAACAAGTTTAATTTATGTAGATAAGGCCCGTTGAAAAATCAGTCCTGATCGCTCTCAGCCAAAACTTTGGTCTATTACAATATTTTTAATGAACTATTGATGACGTCAAGTGTGTTTTGAAATGAGCAAGCATAGCTATGATGACGTTATACAGAGGAGGGACTTAGTTCTTCTAATAGGGAAATAACTCCTAATGTGGCCTCCGTCAGGAGTTTTCTACTTTTGAACTTAGTTCTACTATGTGCTTAAACACTGCCAGATTTAAAAAAAAAATCATAAATATAAAGTATATTTCCATTGGACGATCATTCTCCTAGGAGAAATTTACCCGAATGCTGGTCCTATGAGAATAAGGTTATTTAAAAAATGTTCTGTTTTTATTACTATCTGATCTAATGATGTAGCCGACGTTGCAATTCAATCTATATTTTACTTAGAATTCAATTCCGAATTATCATAATATGACACTCGATTCAGTGCCTCTTTTTCTCCTTACTTTCAAAATTTTCGATTCACATTTTTTGATACGTGTCCAATGACGGCAGTCTCAATAGAAATATAAGTCTGATTTCTACTCTCTAAAAAGGAAAAAAAAAGTCTACATATAATTAATCCAATGTCACCATTCACTCTAGGGATACCAACACCATAGAGAAAAATACAATTGGGTTTCAATAAATCTAGGTTCAGAACACTTATAAGGAGTAAAAGAAGAACAATCGACAGCTAACTAAAAGATATAAATAGACGTTTTTTAATGTTTTAAGGAAATCATTGCTTAAGAATTTACACGAAAAAACAACAAAATCAGTCGAACTGAGTCTCAATAGCTTTTGATACATGTTGGTAATACTCATTAATTTATATATTAGTGAGTTTTATTCCTGATAATTTTATTTAACGAGAGTTGAAATAGAAAAAATATTGTTGCATTTCATTTTTAAGAAAGCCAAGTATAAAATTACAAAAAGTGGTTTTATAGGGGTATATGTATTTATTAATTTCATAGCAATGATGAATTGACAGTATTTATCTTTATGTACAAACAAATTACGCCCCCCCCCCTTGAAAAAAAAAACCAGTAAAAGGGTTATTTAATAGAAATAAAAATATTCCATGCCAAAATAAAATATCATTGTCGAATGATCAATGCACCTGTCTGATGTACGTATTGTGTGATTTAATTTTGATAAAATTAACTGCTATGTACAGACTCTGCAGCCGAAAATATTTTGTATTGTACACATACTTTACATGTATATATTCATATACGTTTCCCTTATGATGCAAAAACAAAACAAAACAAAAAACACACTACCATTATTATTTTTTTGTGTCTATTTTTTTATAGTATATATGTATGTATATACATATTTACACATATCATAGTCACATTTTTCAAAGAATAAATAAAATTTATTACTCATAAGGGCTCAAAACAATGTTTCAAAGTAAGAAATAAAAACTTTCCCCCTTCTGAATATACATATATATATATATATGTATACTGTATATTTATGTATGTACATATGTAAATAATTTGGTCCTCATAAGGAAAGATGTACATAAAGACATCCATACAAATAAATGTATGTATGTATGTATGTATCTTAAAATGAGACCCTTTTTTATTTAATAAATATATGTACTTGACTAAGATGTACAATACATATATTCTTATACTACTACAGAGCAAGGATATTTATAGCTCATGGCTTTCTTTTACAAAAGATTAAACAGGAGACTCATCATCCAATTAAATATTCTATGCTTATTTAATTCAGATACTATTATTAGCTGAATCTCTAAATTCAGTTTACGTATGAGCAAATCTTTTCTGTAAAAACTTTTTTTGAAGAAAGATCTTGGCACTTGGAACCGGAAAATAAGTGTCCTGCTATATGTGACACAAATTCTTATTTTGTTTTGTCGTCCAACCCTGTCTAAAATAGTTGCATCGATACATGAAAAACGATTTTAGTCCTTCTTAACTAGAGCCAAGAGATCTCATTTTTTAATGAAGACACCTAAAAGCTCAGAGAATGGCCTAATGCTATACGACCAAGATTAACATATGCTCCTTCACTCCAAAGAATAAGAAACATAGTTGGGTAGTCTCATTTAACTTTTATACATATAAACTTTTACATCTTATTTATATTTCCATAGAGGTTTTAGAATAATTTCTACATGAATAAAGTCTTTTTTTATGGAGTGAATCAGCCTTCTCAACTTTTGTAAATAAACGTTTCCCTTTCATCATCCTGCCTCCCTACTTGAGCCCATGGGAATTTAAAACTCAACTAGGTAGATATATAATTTAATTTATATATATATATATATATATAATATGCATATGTATAGTATGTATGTATTTTTATTCAAACACCTTTGAATTTACGAGACCCTCAAGTCATTTTGATCATTTTCATATTTATTAAGTCTAAGGTCTATTCATTAAATATATATACATATCAGCAAAATGTTTGTATGTATATTCAATTGACTATGGTCTTTGTGGACATACTTCAACTTCCATTTAAATATAGAATAAGAACTATTTATCATTTGCAATGTGTAAGGCTTTAGGATCGCTAGTCTAACTTTGTTAAGTAGATGAAATCATGTGGTCAGTGACGTAGTTAAGATTTCATTCACGAGGGAGGGGAAAATGGAGGATAATTATCAATTCAGATACTATAATTACAGACTCTCTATGGTTTGAAGAGTCTTTGGGATCTCAAACTTCATAATTTTTCTGTTTATTTATGTGAGCATTTTAAAAAATGAGGTACTAGAACTCCACTTAGATATTTTGTCACTTCTTTGACATAAAAGTGAATAACTCAATTATTTTGTAACTTTTGTGGAAAATAAACAAAACTACCTTGAATTTCAAGCTCTTCCCACAACAGGATTGCTGAAAAAAAAATTGACGTAAATTAAAATATGGGTTTGGTCTAGTTTAGTTAATCCATGGGTCTGCTTTACGTAGAATTAATATGTCCTACTAAACAGGAATATTGAATTTTCATTTGTCTTTTAAGTTTAGAAAGCAATTCAAAGATCTTTTTTGAGTATAAATTCCTATGACATAAATTAGAACACGAACTGAATATGTCACTTCCATGAAGGAACAACGCCAAGATGTTTTTTTATTTCTAAATGACTACTTGTTAAAAAAAAGTATTATTTAACAGATTAATTAATTTTTGCACTTTTATATTTCTTTATTTAAGGTATTAGACAAAGTTTCACTGGCGGTCACTAAACCAAGAAACAAATGTAAGAGTTAGTCAATGTTTTTGACATCCACTTGATTATATTTAAAATACATAGCAATAATCATTGCTTCTCTCAAGCTTTCCTCCCAAAAGTGAAAGGAAAAACCCCAAAATTAAAGGATGTAAATGAAAAACTGCCTCACGTAAGTATATTTGCAGTAATGTACATACATAGGTAGATAAAAACATTAATTTAAACTATTTGAAAGTATAATAGTCTTTACGTTTTAGTCTTTATGTCTTTTATATATCTGTTTGCCTTTCTTTATTACTTTCCTTTTGTGTTGACCATTAACAGAATTTGATTTGTTCATTTTCCAGCCATTTAGGAGGAGTAGATGACGTGTGCATCCAAGCTCCATCTTGTGAGAATAACATTTTAAATATTTGTTTGGGTAATTTCCACCCTATATATTAATCTACAAAAAGGCCCAAAATGAACTGGTAATAATTAGTCAAATTTGTCGTATTCTTTATTTCATAGGAGGGATATTGAGAGCTTATAGTAATATTGTAGAATACAAATTGACAGCTGACAAAAAACAATGTTGGAGTTGTTGATGTTTTAGGGATACCATCAATAAAAGAATATCTCATAAATTCAATAATTGGTTTGTTGAGTAGGTGACCTCTTATGGAGAAAAAACTCCCCATTTGCAAAAGGAGATGCAAAAGAAAAAAAAATGTTTATTTTATAACATGACGTTCTAAACTTAATAGTAAAGTTATTACATCATTCACTTAATTGGATTTATTATCAATTAGTTCTTACTTAATTCAATATTCTACGGATATAATATATGTACATATATACGTACGTACATAACTTGCTAGAACTAAAAATAAATAAAAAATACAACAAAAACAAGTTAATAATAATTATTATTTTTGTCTAATAATTAATCATGTTTTTTTATTTTTGGAAAGAATGATTTATAATAGCTTTATAACCCTTAGCGCGCTTTAAGTAGGTAAATCCATAAATTACAACCAAAATGGATTTTAAAATGTTTATCAATTATTTAATCTTAATATGTGGGTTAAATAATAAGTTTTTGTTATTTTAGAAGATGAAATTATTTATCTAACTAAATGCCTGTTTTTTCATTCCTACACCTTTCTTCCAACCCTGTCACATTAATATTAATTATTATGAATATAGCAAATTGTTGCAACAAATTATTATTGAATAAAATTGAAGCGAACTTTTCAATTTATATTTATTTATTGTATTATAATAATAAAATTTGCATATTGACAAAAAGTTTGCATAAAAATTTAATGTTTATTATATAAAAGAAATTGTAAATGGTTATAATCATGCTGTAATTAACTGTGTCATTTTAAATATTTTGTGAGTTATTCATTTGATTGTTATGACATTTGAAGGACAGTTTATTTTTTTAAATGAGTATAAATATATAAACTTATCTATAATGATAAAAAATAGAAAGATTTTTTGTTATTTTAAAATGTATATATTGACCAAAATGACCATAAAATATTAGATCAGTGTTGCTCAAACTTTTTTGACATGAGTTCCTCTTTAAAACAACTAGACTAGATATAGATAAAAGTCAGTATATTAAAGCAAACTGTCCTACAGGTTAGTTTATTACCCTCAAGATAGGGTATGTTGACTCTAGATTATAAATGAAAATTAAATGGATAACTTTAAAGGAAAGGAAATAAATTTGAGTTAAAAATTTAAGAATGTTAGACTAAAGATTATTTTTTGATAAATAAATAACTAGACTCAATAATGTATGAAGTTATTGTATTCAATATCCACTATTAACAAAAAAAAACTTAGTATTTTTTTTATGTTGGTAGGTCTTATTATAAAAATGCTTGATCAAAACTTCTTTTTCCACTTGATAGTTTGAGAAGCATTCATTTCGTTAATTTAACTCTACATATAACACCGTTCTCCTTTTAGGTTGAATATTACATACAATAAAGCTTTGTGCAAAGGTAGACTCACAAGTTGTTGCTTGTTTTTGTTTTTTTGCAAATATATATATATATATATATGTAATAGACATGGAAATTATATTTTGAACTTCAAAAACTAAACTCACAACTCTATGTACAGTGAAAAGTATAAGTAAGATTATTTAAAAAATAGAAAACTTTTTCTAAGAAAAAAATCATTTTTTTAAAAGAAAGTAAAAAAAAGAACATTAATAAAGAAAGATTTTTTTTCTCAGCGAAATGTCAGGAATGAAGCTTCCTTCTTAAATTTATTTATTACTATTGTTGTAAAATACATGTACATATGTATACCAAACATATAGATGTATAGTATATAAAAACCAATTTACAATATAAATATTCCAAGGGAAATCTTTTGGCCATTTAAAATATTTTAAGTATATGTCAAATGTTGGTCAAGTAGATATTAATTAAAAGGGGTCGCATAATGCATATATATACATATATTTATATATATCTTCTTTTTTTAAGGAAGACATCTTGAAAGGAAAAGAATGGAGTTTTCTATAGTTCTTTATTTTATGACAATATTTTTTTTTTATCCCCATGTGAAATTAAACTCAAGACGTTGGAAATTAAAAAAAAAAATTTAGATATGCAAATCATGTATTTAAAAATAAACTATTTCCCTTGATTAAAAAAAAACAAAAAAAACAAAAAACACTCACACATAACCATCTACCTCAAATTGGTATGTGGAAATTCGAAGTAAGAGGGGAATGAGAGAAAAGTGACGTAAAAAAGGAAAAAATATAAAACTTTTAAATGTATACCTATATATAGAGAAAAATAATATTTTTTTATTTAATAAATTCTTTCCCCTTTTTTAAAAATTAAAAATGGTGAAAAAAAGTATAAAATCATAAATCAGGGAGTATTTTTCTATGGTTTTTCAGGTATACCTACATACTTACTTACTTATATAGGCATACATATAATATGTGGTAGGTATATATAAATAAATTTAGAAATAAAGGTACATACTTAAGAAAGAAAAAAATACTTGTGCTTAATTTGAATATATATTTAAGAAAAAGTAAAAAAATAAAAAAATATCCTACCAAGATTTATATCTTGGATTCTTAGAATATCAGTGTCATTTTGATTAATTATATTTTTTTCTTTGTGGTGGGTGTGCAGAGAACTAGTAGTGCCTTAAGCACTTTATTCACAAAAGATAAAGTATAATAAAAGAAATGGAAGTATAATAACGATGTGGGTGTTGAAAGGGGATTTTCTAGACTCATAACATGTTACTTAAAATGTAATAAAATAAGTCAATTTAACAATCCTTTTTAACAAGTAATTTGAGAGGTTCTTTTCTTTTTTCCTACCTATTTGTAAAATTGATTTATTTATTCATATAAATAATTCCATGTGTGTATTATGATAAATAACTTACTTTGATCTGGAATTTGCTTTTCCTCGAATTATGTCTTTACTTTTTGATGGAATGATGCATAAATGTATTTAATTATGTAGTCAGACAATTACGCAATGATGTTGCCTTTAAATACCACGGGTAAGCATTGCTCTTTAATCAACCAAGAAAATAGTACTTATGATTTCAATCTGTGATAAATGATACTAAACGTTTTATCATTCAAAATCATTGCAGCATGAATGAAAATATAATAAATTCCCATAAATCATGAGCAAATTTATTTATTATTTTTTATGTGAAATTGTTTTTGGCAAATTGTCAATTAGAATTTATGTCATTATTCTTTTCACATGGGGATGGGGATTTTATTACTAAAAGGGTTTTGAACTGAATAATCGTATTATGCATAACGGACGTACTATAAATCCCGGCATAAATAGTAGAAATTGGTGAGGTTTCGTGGATATCATATTGATAGGTCATTTCATTAAAATAGAAGAGGATACTTTTTATCACTTTTTTTCCCTTGATTTAATACGATAAAAATTGATTTTTCATTTCTATGTGTACATATGTACAATCCCAAGTATATTTATTAGAGTTTTTTTTAAAAAAAAGTTTAATATGTGGAATGTGCAGACTATGTAAGATTGTTGAGGGGAAAGAAAGCGTTACATAAAGGTATTAATAATATCTAGACATGCATACATTTATATACAATACATATTAAAGTCACTTTTATACATATAAAGGACATTTATTTTATATACATAGAATAAATGCATGAAAAAAAAGGAAAAGAATTCTCTATTGAAAGTTATCTTATTTTTTTTTTCAAATACATACATAATTTTGGTTTGTGTGCAATGCAGTGGGAGGAGAAATGTAACGAACTGATTTTTTTAATTTTGTATTTGTACAATTGGCATGTGTAAGATTGCTTGCTTACATAATTAGGTTTAAAAGTAGAATTCAAAATGAATTAATTTACTATCCAATTTATTAAATGATATTATATGAATGAATGCAAAAAAAAATATGGTTTTTTTTAGGATGTAGGGTTAAAGTTGGACTATTCAAACTTTAGGATAAAGATGGTTCAATTTTCTTCGAGACATGAAAAAAAGCTTTCAATTTTACTAATGTCTTCTTTTTTTTTAATAAATATTTCCGAGTACGTTTGTTAAAATAATTTAATTAATTTTGTATATAACTTTTGATATTTATACAAGAAGGAAAAAAAAACTGCTGCACATTGCATCATTTCTTTGTTTGTAATACTTTTTATAGTACAAAAAATTTAGCTATTATTTTGTTTTCAATTTCGATATGAGATGTTGACTTAAAATTCCATGGTCTTCAGTTTTGTATTTTTTTAAATATGTTGGTGTACATATTTGATTCCAAACTTTCTTGTTAATCATTATCTTCACGTGTTGAGAATAAAGTAAATTTAGTTGTCTTGACACTTAGCTCAATAACATAATAATTAATTCATATACAATCTAGTTGTGTATTCAAGTTATAAGGATAATTTAGAGATAAGTGAAGATATTTTATAATTAGGAGTACTATTGTGGACTCTTGGGTAGAACTTTTCAAATTTGAGAAATTCAACTTCTACTACACAAAGAGCTCTTTCAATTAATTTTTGTAGACAGAAAAATTATATTTTGGAATGAATGATGATTCAAACGCATTTATAACCTCAAGAGCTATTATTAAAATATTTCATTAACAGATTTTGTCACTTGAGTCTCAAACTTTACAATTAATAAATTCATTTATCAGAACCTCTATAGATTATTGTTTAATATCATGAATATTTTTATGAGAGTTTTTATTTATTTGTTGATGTTATAGTATGACTTATATCATCAAAATTAAGCATCGACCAATATGGACTTCTTAGGAGCAATACTATATATTTGGGGAAAATAATCCCTCAATTTTTTTTTTCAAATTAATTCTTGAAACCCGATAAAGAATAATTAATAACAAGAAATCCCATGTAAACAATTCTAGCCACTGTTTGATTGTTCTCATTGCCATAGCTTTTCTTCAAAGATTTTGATATTTTGGTAAAGCACTTTTATTTTGATATTTTTACATTGTGGATTCGTTTTTGTAAATATTTGTAAGTACCTTTGTATTTTATAGATGGATGGAAAGTTTGGCTATGTTTGGAGCAAGTTTTTAGCAATAACTAAAAACAAATTCAAAAAGTCAAATAAATTATAAAAACAATTTTAAGGGAAGTATTAAATATCTGGATTAAAAAATTAATTAAGGATTAGAAAGGAAAGTGAACTTCCAAAAATGGATTTCGAGCCACTTAAACTTGTTTTTTTTTTATCGTATTTGTCACTTACTGATACGTTTAATATGAGATATAGACATAATAACCGGTCAAAGTATTTTTTTTCTTCTCTCATAAGAAGATTTTCTTGACCTATAACTTCTACCATAAGTCAGGGGCATTAAGCTCATTTTGATCAAGGAGACATATACAGTCTAATTAGATGTCGAGTAGGCCACTAATGTATAATTAAAGTATATTTACCTATAAATAAAATATACCCGTGCTTTTCTGCTTAGTTTTTGTACAAACAAGGACTAAAAAAATCCGTTCACAAAGGTAAATCGTTCCAAGCATGCACGAAAGTTTATGATGAAGGCTTTTAATTTTGGGTAGTCTGGCCAAAGATGCTAATAAAGTATGTTTAGTTCAATCCTGTCTCGTGCTCACTAAAGACTTAAAAGCACAAAAAAATCAAAAAACATATTTCTTCTTTTGAATGTTTGAAGGAGAGAGAGAAACAGTGCAACTTCAAAACATGGTAAACATTATGTCCTCAGTAGACAATTTAGAAACATAATTTTAGTAATAGTTTTGATTTTGAATTTATGACATATATTTCTTTTTTTAAATTAATTCTGCGAGCCAAATTTGACCCATATATTCTAGTTTTGACACCCTTGCCCTAAGTAAATAGAATGAGGTAGTAATCAATATCTCAGTCCCTCTAAAATATATTATAAAAAATCAAGTTGTTTGTATGTAAAATATACAAATGTCTATTATTAAAATATATTATCAACTTTTAATCAACCATGGTGACACTTGAAACAGGAATTGTTCCGCTTTTTTTGCCTAAAAGTAAGGTTTCTATTCATAATACATAGATGATGTATGTATGTGTTAGAAAGTGCCAATGACCTTTTTTTTATAAAGAAGATGTACTATATAGTTTACTTTTAAATTAAAGCTGACCAATTCAATCAGCACTCTTAATATTGGTTGTGCTCTAATCAAAACCTTTTCGAAATGAGGAATTTGTATTTTTTTATTCGTATACAAAAAAAAAAAAAAAAAAAAAGAGACAGTTAATTATTCAGTTACTAACCGGTTCAACAACATTAATCATTTTTTCATATTCTATAGAATTGTAGAATTTACTCTAACAAAGTATATACAAAATAGTTTTATGGAGTATGGATATGTATTTTATAATGATATTAAAATGTAAGTACGTACAATTTTGGATGTGTGCTTCCTTCTTTTAGAAGGCTTAATTATGTGTATATAGTATGTTTATATTTTCTCCTTAGTTACATGGAAGCAGACAAATAACTAATTAACATCTAAAATGTGATTTTTGTTCTTATGAATTTACTTGTTTGTGTGTACATGTACATACATATACATCTTTACAAAACTTATATTATAAGAAAAAGAAGTAAATAAACAATTCATCATTTATTAAAAGTGATGAATAAAAATAAAGTCTTATTTAAAACTGTCATTCTGCATAAATATATGTATAATATATATCCTTCTGTGTTTGTTTACTTTTCAAGTTGCACATTAAATTAAGTATTCATATGTGCAATACAATACATATACATACATACAATCCTTAAAAAAACATACTTAGTAGAGATACATTATAGTATTCTATTTGTACATATATTGTGTAACATTGATGAGGAACAACTCAATCCATCACAATGGCTTCAATAATAGTAAAAACTAATATTCAATGAATATATATATATATATATATATATATATATACAAAAATGGACCTATAATTAGAAAATTTGCTTTTATGAAAGCCGTAAGAGATAAAATCTTTTAGGAAATACACGGTACATACAAAGTAATCCTCAAAATGAATCATACATATGTACATAGAAAGAATAAATCTCTGGAGAAACATTTAAAAAAAAGGGACATCCTCTAGGGCTTATATGTAGATACATATTCTAAGGGAGAAGTAATTACTTATATTTGATTCTTGAAGTACTGAACTGAATGAATTAAGGGAGGAATGTCCAACTACGGACCACTAGCTATTTTTATACTCAAACTACATTAGTGCAATGTTATTTTGTATGTACGTAGATAAACAACTATGAAAAAAAACAAATGTCTGAGTTTATTCCAGTCACTGGGATTTCTGATGTAGAGGAAGGAATGACACCTACCATCCCAGAAAACAAATACTAGTATAACTGTCACTGAGTTCAGTTTTTGAGCAAAATTTTTAAGTTAAATTTAGCTTCAACTGAAATCTCTGTTGATTCCTTTAAAAATATTTTATAAAATGTTAATAGGCGGATTCTGTTCAAATTGAAGAATACTTTGTTTTTAGGAATTCTAAAGAAAGTTCAATATTTAAGCCCAGAGTACAAACGTAATTATTCCTTTAGGAGATTTTACCCTTTAGTTGAGCCACTTCACATGGCGTCATTGTAGCGATGTTTGCTTAATTTGATGTTAATTAAAAACTGGTGGGGTTTTAGATGAGACTGATCTTGGTTGAATTTTCTATGATACTAAATTAGATCAAAAATAAATTAATAATAATAATAATAATACAAGGTCTAGATTATGCAAACGGTACACAAACATTGAATCATACTTTTTATATGTGTAAAAGGATATGCAATATTTTTCAAGCTAAATCAGGCATTGATTAATGTCCATGAAACTATTATCACACTTGATTTTAAATAGACAAACATTTACATTTGCATTTACTCAAACAACGACAAATGAATAACAAAAGCATTAGAATTGAAATTATATCTTATATGACAAACATTTTCACAACAGATATTGCTTTTTAAAAAATAAAACGTGTGTTGAAGAAGATACAGTGAAAATAAATAAAGAATCATGAGACGTTCTGTAAAGGAATATCTCTAACAATTGAAAAATGTATGTTAAATTTTTCTTTTTTTGATTTTTTTAAAAAAAAACACCAGCAATGGGTGAGCCTTAGAATAACAATGTGTTTACATATATTGTACAAGAGAAAAACAACCCAAACTAAAACTCATTTTTCCAGTCGTAAACAAAAACTGAAATAATCATGTACCTACATACATACATGAGGACACAATGTTCTTTGAAAATTACTGTGAAAATATTGCTATGAAAACATGTATCCACACAATTAGTACGATTATTTATAATATATATATATATATACCTGGTTAATTGAAAGAATTACAAATTACGTTGTAGAGCTTATTGCACTCCCACTTTTTTGACCCCCCCCCCCCCCAGTATTTATTTACTAAAAGCTTAAACTATATAATTTCATAAGTTAAATTCCCCATTCTATTCAAAATTTAAAAATATATTATTTAAAATGCTATACTTACGTAAATATATACGTTTTATTTAAAGCAAAGTGACTTGAGTAAGACATAAAGCCTATGCATGCATGTATAGTATATTACCCCTTAAGGAATAATACAAATTATAATTAATGAAGGAAAAATACTTGACATAAAAAAATGAATTATATATCAAGAAGACTTCTTCTTCCCTTCTGACCTCATTCATTAAGTTCTCGTCTCTTACTTTTTCTTAATCATGATAATTTATTTCTCTACAAGTTTTATATAAAGATACAAATAAAGATGTCAATCCCTAAGTGGTAATAACAATAAATTTTTCAATTCTTTCATTCTGAATTTTTTTTTTCATTTTGCCGTGTAATCTAAGGTATAATTTTTAAATTTAAACATTTAAAGTTAAGAAAATTGACAACTTTTTTTTGAAAATTTCATAACCATACAAATACCATACATTGAGGTATAATGAAATAAATGTTATTTATTAACTTTTGTATTTAAATATGTAAACAATCCTTTAAAGTGTATTTATACTAAGTTTCTCTCAAAGGTATTTCATTTGATAAAATAAATTCAGCATTAATTCCAACAAAACGCTTGACAATGCCATAGGAACGATTTTAATCTTTAATTTAAGACTTGTTTTGTTACTTTTTGATCAAAATTACTTATTACAAAAGAAGTCTTATATGATTTTAATTATTTAAAAATTATTTATTCAACCAAAAACAGTTATAAAGTAAAAACATCATATCCTAATGGTTGAATGATAATGAGATAAGAATATGAAGTTTTGAGAAAAAAATTATGAAGTTTTGAAAAAAAAATTATGAACTTTGAAGGCTGACCTTTAAATATTCAAATTTTTTCATTGGTATATTGATCTTTACGACAAAATGAAGAAAATTAAAAATTTAATGTTCATTACATATGAATTGGCACCTGATATAAAAGTACTATTCTTCATTTAGTCGTTCATTTTGAATGAAAAGTATGAAAACAAGTCTTAAATTAAAGATAAAGATCGTTTAAAGGGCATTGCTTTGTTGTATGTAATCCTGAATCTATATATCAATGAAAAAAAAATGTGATTTATATGATCAACCACAGTCTTCATTTCCTTTATAAAAACTCTCTGTATATTTCTAATAATGTGTTTCTTTAGTTCATATATTTCAGAAATATTCTCAAAATTAGACAGCCTTTATTTTCTACCGAGATAATTAGAACCCTAGATCAAACTTCCAAATCTTTACATAATTTTTTTTTTATTTATTTACTTCGTTCTATGATAATCACGGGTAATTTACATAATAAATCATGATTAAAAACTTTAAACGCTCATTTTAATAATGTTAATAACAAGAGTAATTATAACTTAATCAAAAAAATGAAAGTGTATTTAAAAAATAACCACACTACATCATATGTACAATAACTTTTAAGATATAGATAAAATTTCAAAAATGTAATATCTTAAAACTATTGCCTAAAGTTTTCCATCAACTTAAAAGATTCATAAAGGTGTATAAAACACATAAATGAAAGTAATGATGTCCTTTCAATGCAATTTTGTTTTAAATACAGATTTAAATAATGTTTGTGACTGACAGCCTATTGCTTGAATCTTTTTTCTTCAAGTGTAATTCAAGTCAAGTCTAAAATTTCTGTTTAATTAGTCTGAGTGCCCAGCTTAGGTAGAATTACCTATTTATGTATGTAGATATATTTAAACTTATGTGGATGTATCTATTCACTCTATACTTTTTTCATACTCATCATAGAATATGCAGATACCTACATATTCCTTTTGAGATACCCTTTATCACTTTAGATAACAAACATACACTTTGAAGATACAAAAACGTATGTGGTTCTCATTCATTGTCTAGTCTGATGATTTTGCTTATCAGTCTGAAAGGAAACAAAGAAGATGTTTATCAGGGCGTTAAGTAAGAGCCAGCAAAAAGGGAGAGAGCAGTTATCTTATAATGAAGAAATAACTTATATTTCTAATAGTATTATTCACCCCTTATCAGATGAAATTCTAAATGAATCTCTTATAATATAGCTTGATGCATGTATATAAGATTGGTTATTATGTGTAAAAGTAGGGAATATTGAAGATCTTTGCGCTTTTAAAGCACTTTACCAAATCATTTTTTGAAGGACATACACTTTTGTACAAGGAGAACTGAAAATATTTTTTTATGGGAGTCGTTTTAAGGAAATCTTGTACATATACTCCTACAAGTTGCCCATAGATAGAGTGTGAATTGATGAAGTTAAGTCATTGTTAAGAAAATTTGAGCTTTTTTAAAATTCAAGCTTGATGTTCAGTGACGTCAAGTTTCCACTGGCATAAAAAAAATTATGGTGGACTCTTGACATTAATTATCATAAAACTTGAATTTAAAATGCCTGATTTTGTAAGGAATGAATGAGTTTTATCAATCCATATAGACATATTCAAGAGCAATGGCTATTGATCATGGTTAACTTCTTGGATCATACAGGGTTGCCTTTAAACTTAGTATGTTACATAGATTAATAAATTTTATTCATTATTCTTATCTATAGCTGTACCAAAAATCATGGTCTACACGATCTTAAATGTACTCTTCGAATATTGGCCTCTTATCTAAGCTGTTCATTTTGAGTGTGATGATAATAACTACTCAAAAGCTAAAATAGATGATTAAGGAAACGTTTTTTATTTGTGAAATATTTTAAATCACAAAAGACACAAATATTAGTCTCATACATAAATATATGTCACCCTATATTGCCAAAGCTGTCTTTTATCCGAATTTTAAAACGTCAGTATCCCATCGTAGTAAAATTTCGCTTACAGAGAGTTCAATGATAAAATGGAAAAGTAACTTTTATGTAACTTACAAAATTCACACTAATATTGTAAGTTTTGAGACATTACATAAACAAATTGGTGGATTAAGAAAAATACGAGTATCACTTTGACTCGAAAAGACTATGAACGTTTAAAAAAAGATTAATATCAACATCAAATTAGAAAGAAAAGATACTACGAATTGTTCGTATATGATTAGAGTTCAAATTGTATTATATTTTTATTTTGTGGATCGGTCAGTTCTGTTTTCAATCAAGTTTATACAGATGTGAGACAACTTTGAAGTATTTTTTTTATTTGTATGCTACATTTTCAATACAATCCCTTAAAATATGCATGATTTATGCAGTACGTAGAAATAATAAATAAATTGATACAGAGTTGCTTTTGTAGGGAAATACATAAATGCAACTCTATTAATGACTAAATAATGTAAAATGAAAGTTGATAGAGATTCGTTTTGGGGATTGGATTTTTTAAATTTTATAATACTCTAATTGAAGCTTGAATTCAATGATATTTTTATACATAGTAGGTAGCTATATAGCTTTTATAACTACTTTACCCATCAACTTGAAATTAACCATGTAATAAATTCGACTTTTTGAATTAATGGTGGTATTAAAGGGAGTTATTACTCATTTATTCTCATAGTACCTATGTATTAATCATAATATATGTATGCATATATATATATAGTATATATAATGAAAAATTTGTAGTTTGCAAAAAGCTAGAAATACGGAGATAGAAATGTGTGCACATACATATTTATATTCATTAAATCAGCAACACTAAATTAACTCTAAGAATGTCCTTTAAAATCAATGAAAAAACCCTATAATCACTTGATCACATTCCAAGTAAAAAGAAATACATCATGACGTCATCAAAAAATCTTTTTTTCTTCTTTTTTATATAATTCATAACTATGAATAAAATATATACTTTTCAAACATTAGATTAGCTTCTTTTTTTTCTTATCTTGATGCAGTAATTCAATGACAATTATTTAATATACATATATATGTACAAATATTCAATCCATTTTCTTCCTAAGAAAATGCATTCTTTTTAAAGAGGGTTATCCTATCTATGTATCTATTTGAGCAGATATATGACTCATATAATGTCAATGAACAATTTGCCAATAGATCATTTCCCCCCAGCTCTGTTCTTCCAATTTTGAAGGTTCAAATGTTTAGTTATTTTGCTAAGGAATTGAGACCCTTTGTTGATTCAATTTATAATGACTATGCTTCCATATGAAAAATGAACTTATTTTTAATTTCTATTTTATTGGCCGATAGCGGCTCATGGCTCATTTTTTCAATCATTCATTTCTTTGCATTCAACAACAATGTTTATAATGTGTATTTGATGATGACATTGGTTTATTATAGATTTGACGTCAATAGAATAAATGGTTAATTGGAGACTCATAAAAGTGAATAGTTGTGTTTTAACATAGTAAATGATTGAGTCCAATAGATAGTAATTTTCCATGAATCGTAATTAAAGTAATTAAAACATAAAAGTATATTTTTAAATTATTTGATTATATTTTTTTCATGGAATTGTTCTTCCCTAATATATGCTTTCAACAAAAAAGCATTTGGCAAGCTGTCAGGACACGTTATAAAATATTAGTTTGTAGCAATTAGGGTCTCGAACTAACACAGGAATGAAATAGTATAGTATTTTCATGAAGCCAAAAATGACTTACATATATGGAATGCATGGAGTATCACTTTTCTTGTCAGTTGTCAATAAGAATGCCCATCTTTCTTAATATTGGTGTTTTGAAGCCGGATTTATGGAACACGAATTATTTCTCGATACGTTTGTGAAGATCCCTACTATTAAATAAAGAATAGTTCAAAGTAGGGAAAACGTAATGGGCTAGTTATTTATTAATTTCAGGATCGTTTTCCTTATTCTCCCCCCCCCCTTTTTTTGTTAAGAAGAAAGGTTGAGAGATGCAATACATTTTTCTATGATTTTCACTAAGATAAAAAAAAGAAAAGTAACGCCCTCTGTAAATAAAAAATTAATGAAGAAGAAAAAGATATAGATATAGGAGGAATGAGGTATGAAATTACTAATGAATAATAAATGGGACTACGTAAATGAGAAGTAGGAGGAAAAGAAGAAGAAGAAGAAGAAGAAGAAGAAGGTAAGAGGACTCTGAAAGAAGATGGAAAAAAAAATGTTGTAGATCTTAATGTTTGCAATTCATTAAATATGTATTAAAATAAAAGGTTCAAAGATCTTAATTATATACTTATAGCAACATAGTAGGTACTCTGCTGCATGTAAGTATACCCATACACAACTTTTTATTATTCTTACTTCTCATGTTCATTTATAAATATAGATTTAATGTAATTTGTAAATATACAATATATGTATGTAGGTAGGTATATACATATACATACATATATTACATTTGAAACGAGTGTAAATTACATGTAAACTCGTAAGAGTTCTTGATGCTTTTTGATTGTTTTTCTTAAAAAAATATCAATTTTAATATTGTTTACTACAGGGAATTTTCAAGTATGCATTTGATTTATAATATTGATAGCATATTAATAGAGTATGTAGATACAATTTGTGTATGGTTGATTTCTTAATAAAACGTATTCATTTAACAAATACAGATATACATATATAGTGATTATGTTCAAGATTATATTTTGAATATAACTTTGACAACTATTGGTCACATCAAATAAACACGATTACTTCTTGTTCAATATGTAGACTATAAGTTTTCAAAATGTTGTTCATTTTTGTGTATTTAACTTTGATTTATTCGAATAAACATGTGTTGCAATAAGTATATCAGACCATCCTTGTGTATAGATAGAAGAACGGACATTCTGAATGAAAATTAATTAACTTTTGCTTTGATGTAATTATAATCAGTTTTTGTTTGTTGAGATATGCACGGTGCATTTCAAAGTTTTATCTTTTAATGGTGCATCTTTTAAAAAAATAATTAAAAAACAACAAATTGCCATTTGTTAAGATTCTTACTTTCTGAGAATGGATTTATGTACACATTTTCAAAATATTTTTAAAAGTTAAAAATAATTAGTCCTTCAATGTATTGAAAATATAGTGGAATGCCTTTTTTCCAGTCATTGATTCATCAGCTTGAATAAATTAAAAGTTATTTATCCATAATGAAAAATTGCGTCTACACTGCAAAATATTTAATACAAGATATTTGAGAGGTAAGATTTTTTTCTCAGATATGCATTTAAATTATTTAAAAAGAACGTTTCATCAAAAATAGAAACAATATAAAAAAATATTTACAATCGAGTTCATCAATGAAACTGACTTCACTAATGAGTTTTAAAACAAACATTAATTAATGCATACTTGATTGCATTGTCTTAGCCAAGATATTTATTCAACCTTTTATTAAGTGCCTCATTTATATGTATATCATAGTATGTCTTTTTTTTCCTCAAAACAAAGAAGAAAAAAAGAGAAAGCCCTACAATTTTACTTTCTACTCTAATTTTCCCACTGCAGCTCCTTAATACATACTTATATAAAGCTTCAATTTAAATCCATGATTAAATAATTTAAAGGATGCAAGAAGTTGATAATCAGTATTCGTGAAAGAGAAAGTATCTTTCAAATTCACACTCTAAATAAAGTAATTTTTTGTCCATTAATCGGTGTAGTAACTTTAATTTCAAATATATATATTTAGATATGAATAAATTGACCGCATATATGAATAACTTCTAAGGATTTGCAATTAGTGTCCAACAGAACGAATAATAATTCATAAATCTATGTTGGTATATTATTTTATAGATAATCAATTAGTTTAATCTAATGGAGTTCATTTCAATGTCTGTCAATCAAGGAATAAGATTTTTTCTTTAAAAAAATTCAACAATAATGTAAATGTAATCTAATTATTTGTAAAAAATAAGGTGAATGTACAAAACCATAATACCTTTTTTGTAACCATTTTTGATTGAAATATAAACGCACCTAAGTGTTATACTCCTTAGAAAAAAGTAAAATTAGTTTAGTCACTCTAAAAAAAAGACACGAAATACAAGACATTGGCTAATTCCTAAATAGTCGTTGTCATGTACTGCATAGTTATATTTGAACAAACTTCACTCAATACTATAAGTTAATTATAAATATATTTGGCAAACAACTAAAAATGTTGTTATATTATATACAAATAAGTTAACAAGGATTTGTGAAAGACAGCTTTGCATGTTATTAATTGTTGTGGCCCATTTTTAAACTATATTTATGTTGGTAGTATCATTATTTAGCTGATGTATTTATTTATATAAATTGTATTCCAATCATATCAAATTTTGTACCAATATAGACAATTTGGGGGAATAACTACTTGTATGGTTTAATTTGCATCCAATCGAGACGTACTCTTTAAATGTATATCAAATACAATATGGACTTACTCTAATCCATTTATAATATCAATTTTAATGGCAAGAAACTAACTGTGAGCATCTGATAGTGTTAACTCATAGAATGAAATGATTATCAAAGAGCATTATCAGAAATTAGTGATGTAACTGAGCAAATTTTTTTAAAAAGGGGCGCTCAAAACGCCAAAAGACATGACAGAGTATCCTTTCAGTACGACAGTGCTTGGGCACATTTAGCAAAAAATCGTCAAAGATACACTTTGGAGTCACTTCAACGGGATGTTCTAGACATGGATTGATTTATCACATTATTAGATAATTTTTTTTTTTAAATGAAGTGAAATGTAATAATTCCAGGTATGATTTGAAAATAAAATACCGAAAAAAAGGTTAATTTTAATAAGAATATGTAGTACTATTTAAGTTTTTATAATTTTAAAGGCTTCAAACATAGGACCTTCAATCCAAACTTGGAACAAATGAATTAAAGCGTCCATCTCTAAACTACAAATCATTTTATTTATTAGAGTAAAAGGTAAGTAATGATATAATTTTTATATTTAGATTTCAAATAAAACGAAAATACTTGTGTTTAGTATTTCTTGTTAAACATAGTCAGCGTGAAGAAATCCCTAATGTATTCAAAGCCCTCTATATAATTATTTACAAAGTATAGAACTGAATAATTTGGCTTCAAATGACCGCATATGTAACTGAAAATTTTATCAATAGAGCGTGGACTTTATAAACAAAGATACATTCATATGTTCATGCACACGCTGCCATAATCCATATTTTTATCATGATTGTATTTATAAATAGGTACATATATATTTATATACATAATTGTAATTCAATCACTTGCTTTTTGTAATAAAGATATCTAATTTTATTTTTATTAAAATAAATTAAATTTCAATTTTTTGCTTACCTTTTTTGACAATCAAAATTAAATTGAAATTTAATTTATATGTTTATCATCATAAATTAGGTATAATATAAAGTAATATTTAATCAAATAAACATTGATATATACATATGTAAAGGAATACATCATAGCAAAGACTTTGTATCCTCTTCATTTTTCGTTTGTATTAGAAAATTTGATTTTATCGGATATTTTTTTCTAGTAAATAAATCCTCCTAATATCTTATTGATATGTATAGACATATATAAGCATTTATAGATTTTATATGGATCTTTCTATACTATGAAATAACACAGAATATATTTATACATATAACATGAAAAATCATCAAATATGTATGTATAATAGTCGGCATTTCAGCAATCATTGACTTAATATATAATTCAAGGGTATTTAATAGCACTCAAATACTGTATACATAATATATCCATATAAATATATGAAGAACAAGTAATTCCTAAAATAGTGCCTCATACTCTAAAGCCATTCAAATTTAATCCATCATTTTTTGCATTAAAAAAGAAAAGGGAGATTGTAGGAAATGTTTCATAGACTTGGAAAGAAAATGAATCTGATTCCAATAGCTTAAATCAGTGTCCCCATATATATTTATACCTAGTTATGCAATTTTTAACCAATATTATATTAATAGGACAGTCAAAACAGGAGATAACTTAAGAAATACTTTGCTCCTTAATATTCACACTTGAGATTGCTTAACCCCAGGTTGATTGTGTTTTTGAGTTTATTCAATAACATATTGAAATAAATGTATTCCTATAAGTGTATTATTTTATGTTAGAAAAATCATCTTCAGAATTTATAATCATAACCGTCAATGAATGCATATATGTATGTATTTAGCATGGCCTTATCCCATTGTACCCAAATATAAAAATATGTACAAAATTTTTTTTTGTCAGTTGTTCAATTCTCTACTTACCCTCATTGATGTTCCAAACGTTGATAGGTTGAACTTGAATTAACTCTTGTTAATAAGTTGCGAATATTTTTTTTTCTATTAAATGAAGATTTTTGGTTAGCTCCAACTGACTTTGGCCTCTTTTCTCTATCCTTCTATTTTTTTGGTAGGAAAGGTTGAGAGAGTCAAAAAAGATAATAAAGTTTGTATCCCTTCATCAATTGTCAATTTTACTACTGCTCTTGCTCTTAATAAATCCTCAAATGAACGGTGATGGTTTGAATTCGAATAAACTCTTGGTAATAAGTTGGGAACAATTGACTAATATCAAATAAAGAATTTAGAATAATTGACTAAATAGATGACCGACTGAATTTGGTCATTTTTCTATTTCTATTTTCTGATAAATTATGATAAATAACGGCTTTAAACTGAATCTGAGTGTATATATATGTAAATACTTAATTAAATTAAAAAAAAACATTTGTTAACATGGAGATTATAGTATGAATATACTAAATATAAATTACTCCAAAATTGGAATTTCATGCATAAAAAGTTGCTTACACATATACATAATTAAGGCTATTTAAAGTTCTTTTTTATGATTAATTTGTCAAAGAAACTTGGTAACTGATCGATTATAGATTTTTTTTCTATTAAAGTTATTTATAGATTTATTAATACATAGAAATATGTATGAATATTTGAAATGTTATGATGTTATTTCGTTAGAATAAGAAGTGTATCAAATAAAAATAAATGAATATGTATAATTAACATTTTAATGTTGAGACTCAGTTTGGGATCGAATTTTTTATCGATACGGCATTAATTAATTTCTTCTTGATCGATATATTTCTTTCACTGTGGGCCAATACCTAACCATTCTTCAGACTCTGGATTGAAAATGTTAAAAGTGACTATATTTGGAGGAAAAGAGACTCTGAATTGTACATACATCCCATTACTATTATTCAGAGCTAATTAAACTGTAAAATTTCGTATGACGTCATTCAAACGATGATTTTTTATGTCAAAACAATTATGTTTTGACAAAAACACCATCAAATATTTATAAAAAAATTGGCCCAAAAAAAATAGGTAAATATCATTATTTCTTCTTGTAATATGGGTGTAAAAATACCATGTACCACATATAACGTGCAGTACTAAATACTGACTATTCAACATTTTTCTTTCAAAATACCTATACACTTCAAGGTATATATATATATATATATAGGTATAAAAAGTGTTTGTCGTCTAGAAGTAAAGTGAATCATTTCTTCTACAGTTAGTTTATTGTAGTACCTTGATTAAGTAATTCAATTCATTGTGATAAAATGAATAAAGCAATAAAGTAAATAGTTATTATGTCTGAGGTCTATCCCCTTGTTTTCTTTTAATTTATAGTATAATCCCCTCATGAAATAAGAGATATTATTCATTAATCATTATTGCGTTTGATAATATTCATAACGCTTTCAAACTAGGAAATGTTTACATATTCATTTAAATCATTTAGCTATCAATTCAAATACATGATACGATAATTGAAAAGTTTTTTCATAGATAAATGTGCTGATTTTATTTAACTACTCTATTTTTCTGCAATTAAGCCTAAATTATAGTAACCATTATGACAGACACATAAGGATTCTATAAGTTAGCAAAGACTTACTTTTTAGATAATCAATTATTTTGTTTATCCGCTCAATAGTATGGTTGATCTTGTACTTCAAATATGTCAATGTTTCATTTGATGCGTCAATCATGTTATTTTCATATCGAATATGATATTCGTGAATTTTTGATTTGAACATTTTGAGTATCAATAAGTTTTATTTTTTTGAACCACTTTTGTAAAAAATATTAATATAATTACATTAAAACCTATATATTTCTAGCAAAATTGTATACATATTTCAAATACTTATATTTACATAACATAAGTTTAGTGTTAATGTGTAATCATCAAATTCCAGGAAAATACAATGCAAAGGTTAAAAAGTCCTTTTTTAAGGATAAATAACATCTCAATTTTGTGTTTGTTAGTAAAGAAAAATATTTTCTTTTATGCTTAAGTAATTGATCTCCCATTTGAGGGAAATAATTGGTTTTAGAGGGGGTTTAGTTCAGCAGCAGTATTCATCTGATTTTGATTTTTTTAATAATTACGTGGATACGGAAAATACATTAATTTTGCTACTAATAAGGGTTTGAGATGTTTTCAAGTCTAAAAATCATCCCAACAATAAAATAAAATCTTAAGTTCAGGCACTTTATGTGTGTTTTCTTCATATCTTTAATTCTATAAAAGAAAGACTCTTTGAGATTTTTTTTAAAATGATATAGGACCACTCAGAGAGCTGCTTAAAGAATTTAAAATAATTCTAGATATTAAAAGTGAGGAAAAAGTATATTGTTCACTATTATTTTTTGTTCATGTCATTTCAGAACTTGAAGTTTGTTGTTTGGATCTATCAAGAAGAGATATTTGAAAGACTTATAATTACAGGATACTAAAGGAGGTTGGGTTTTTAATAAATGCTTTGACAAATTAATAATTTTATACAAGGACACAAACAATAAGATTTTTGACAATAAATATCCATAAACTATATCCTAAATGTCATTTATTGCACAATAAAACATGTCTAAAATATTCCATAGTAATTATTATTTATTATACATGTATATTTTTTCTAAACAAATATCCTAATTACGAGGCAACGTATGATAATGAGTAAAAACTTTTACGTACGTTTTTTAACGTAGTTTTTGGTTGAACTATTAAGTCAGTACATGCAAGTATGTGTATATAATCTGTATAATAGCTTATTATGAATGAGCTGCATATTTAATTAAAAGGTATTATACGTATATATGTTTAAGGAGAAAGGTAGAAATTATGTGAGATGATAGAGTTATATATAAAGTTAAATTTTGACCTTCTAGGGTTATGGAAGGTGTCAAAATGTTCAAAATTTGTGGTCCCAGCAAGTTTAATATAATGCACCCTATATTGATCCATTATTCGATGATGAAAAACACAACTGAAATATACTAACATAATTATATATTTCTTTCTGTTTAAAAACAAGTTGCAGTATTATGAAGTATCAATGCAAATAAAGGAAATGGGAACTTAAATAGTGCGGCTATAAGATTATTGAATAAGATGATTGTAAAGTTGGGGTTTCTTTCAAGGCCTAACTTTATGAGTACTTACTCATTGTAGCCCTTCTATAAGAGCAAGGCCTATACAAGTTTGTAAATACCCTCAATCTACTTTTCTGGTCAAGGTCTAAGATGAAATTGCTGAGGAAACCATCTATGAAGCCCGCGGTCAACTTCGCTAATGATTTCTCAATGGTTGTGAATGATTGTCATTTTACAGAACATAATCAGTAATTTAAAAAAAAAACACCAAAATAAACCCTTTTACTTATAAATCTAATTAATTTTTATATTGTCTTTGTCAAAAACGAACATTACAATCACCCTCTTCATAAGTACATCAAATCAAAGTCAATTACATATTTTTATTCCATTTGTTTGATATTTCTGATATTACGCATGATTTATTATACCAATTTTTAATTTGTGTCTTCATTAAAAAAAAAAAAAAAGAACTTGAATATACTTCATTTTGCTTTACAATAAACTTGTTCTGATTGCTTTATTGAAACAAGAAGTTCAATATAGTAAATGCTTTAATATGTATAACATGTGTTTAAAGTGTGGATAAAATAATACAAAGCTTTATATCGACTTATGGAAGTTCCAACTGAGAAAATATAATTACTTTAATATATGGATATATATATATATATATATTTCACACTCATCAAATGACAGTCTTCTTTTCAATGCACTTTCTTATTTTTTTACATAAAGAATAGTTATAAAACATGAGTAGAATTTGAGGATTATTTAATACTTGAGAACAAGGTAATAAAGAAGAGGTTTTTTATTCTTTATGATTTATTTTTATTGCTTATCTTAAAACTTTAGTTTTTTCTCTTTTTCAATCCTAAAGGTATATACGTTATAGTTTTTGATTTTGGAGTGTTTATTTATTTATTTTTTTTTTTTTTTGCTTTTTAATGTAATGAAGCATTATTTTCCCTATTTTTTTTTTTTTGGTGGCGTATGAAAAAACCTATTTAAGTTTTGACACATAAGATAACAATATGCATCTTTAATGCCATTATTGTTGGTACAAAGATAACGAGTCTTCTATGCAAAAAAAAAAAAAAAAAAAAAAAAAAAAACTAGCTTTAGAACTTTTTTTTTTTGATTAATAGTCTTTGTCGTCTCATGTGAAAGTAATCAATACGTTTCATGAAAAGAAAAAAAATGTTTATTTACCTTGTAGCATTTGCTAATTAAGGCCTTGTTTTTGTAGAAGTTGGAAAAACAATAGGGATCTTGTTAGGTTATACCATAATGGAAAAAAAAACACATTTAGGTCACGAGGTGTACGCAAGACTTAGCTCATAGAGAATTAAATATAGCAATATCGATAAAGAAGATATAAGTTAGAATCAATCCTCTTCCATTATTGTCTCTATCTAATTTTGGAGTAGAGTCTTACCCTGTAACGTTAGTTTTTATAACCAATAGTTTGAACCTGAGACTCAAGTGATGTATAAAATCTTATATTCTAATATTACAAAATACAGGGTAATAATTTTGTGCAACGCACTGAAATGATAGCTACCTACATATACATATATCATATTACATGCAGTCTTATTTGACACCAGAAGCCAAGACATATTGAAGAAAGTTCAAATTTTGATATCTTCAGTTTCAAGACTTCTAAGTCAAATACAGTTCTTTGCATCCAAGCTTTCTTTTTTTAATATATTTTCAACTTTGAAGGTTTAGATACAAATTGAATGCATATCTTCGCACAAAATACAATATAATTATTAATTTGTACTGTAAATAAGTATAATTCCACATGATGAATAAAAGAGCAAGAAATAGAATCATCAATAAAAAGAAGGTCATTGCAATTGGATGTATATTGTTTATTTATTTCATCTTCTTTACTTAAAATTTTCAAAAAATACAAATACAACGAAATATGATGAGCGATGCCTTAAGGCATTTTAAAAATATTTTATTGTCGCTTATGTAGAACATCCGTTCGTCCAGTTCCAAAACCCATTTCATTTATTTTCTAAAAAAAAAAGCACATACTAGACAAAATAGAAAAATGTACAGAAAAGGGATGGGTCAAACCAGTAATGATTAATACAATTTAGTATACATAAATAAATTTACAATGGTCAGGACATTTTTATGAATATGTGAAACATGCAAATACACAACACTAAAAAAAATAACAAAAAAACAGAAGGAAACACAAAAACGGTGCAAACACAGCTAAAAGCTGTGTAAGGTTCCACGAGTCTAAGTTAATTTCTATTATTATTATTCATTTTGAATACAACAACTTCTGTAAGAGTTATTAATATCCCTTTTGCCATGGATAGCCAATGACTTGCAGTTTTGTTCACACCTTGTCTCATCTTTGTTTTTTCTTTATCTATGGTTATGTCATTTTCCCCCTAAAAAGTTTTTGTATGTATTTCAACTTGTTTGCTTGAATAACCTCACTCAAATTTATGCTAATTGAATCCTTGATATAAAGTCAAATTGAACGTGAAAATTTATTTTTAAAGTTTGTACCAAGTTGTATAACTTATTGTGACATTTAAGTTTACTCTTGCAAAAAAAGTCCATTCCCTACCTATTTGCAAAAAACTCTTCCTTCATTAATAAATCAAGATACAGCTTTCATGTACAAATAACTAGTTAATGAAGGTCTAACTTTGCTAAATTGTTTTATGTTATTGCAATTATTTACTGGTGCATACTATGATTATCCTTTGATGCATGCAGGAAAAAAAAAGTTATTTCTGCAAAGAATTGTCAAAATAATGCAGGGTTTTGATTCTTTAACACTACACAATTAAAGAAGCAACAGAAATTGCTTGAAAAAAGTACTTAGGTTGATACCCTTATGTTCATCAAAATTACCATTGCAACTAAATTGTAGAATTGGTAAATTATTTTATTCACTCATTGAATATGCTTTTAATATTTTTATTGGACATGTCTTGATGTTTAATGATAAGTATGTCTGCTGTTGACGTTTGAATCAAACAAACAAGAGGCTTAATTGGTTTGTTTTAAAAAAAAAATTAGTGATAGATAGCAAATAACCAATTGACAAGATTTTTGAGTGTTCAGCAATCGTCAGAGAATTCCCCTTTTCAACAACTCTAATGATGAGTGCTTCCTATCCAAATTTTTACACATTTTGATAAGATAAATTACTAAAATAATTAATTATTTTAGTGTATGTATTTAATAAATTCTCACACTTGTCTTAACAGAACTTATCGACATGCAAATAGTTATCCGTACTCTTTTCGTCAGTGGAAAGTTAACCGTCGATTCACTTTAAAAAAAGTTAATTTTGATAGACCTTCACCTCAAAGTACTTTCACTGGTAGGAAATTTTATTCTTATTTTTTAAATATAAAAAATTATAATTATGCTCTATTCTAGGTAATTTACTGAAAATGAATTAAATTATACTAATAGAAAAGATACCTTCATTAATATATTAAACTGTTGACAAGATGTAGAAAGATAAAATTTAAATTTCATGTTTTGCAGCACTATTTCTATAATTAAATATACGATATCATCCTTATTATTTCTCAACTATTTTATTATTATAATTTTATTCATTTTATGTAAATGACTTCTTTTCTACGGGAATCAAATCCTTATGATAAAGTTTGAACTCGTGAAAAGAGCACTTTCTAGTCGTACAAGTTTTTAAAACAAGGGTTTATAGTAAATAAAGAATGTTCATTAGTAAAACGAGAAGCAGAACAAAGATCCATGTTTAATTTTTAAATGTATGTATATAGAGCTTCATCATAAATAGACATAATTACTTATTCATCCTGGAGAGTATGAATTGCTCGAGTTTTTTCCCACACACGCAGCCTCAATCTCTTTACTAAGATCGTCTAATGGACATGAATACATACTCCCGGACAGTGTTCGAAAGTACTGTGTTACGGTGATATCATTACCTTAAAATAATAATAAAAGTTTCTCCAGTTTTTGCATGTTTCTCTCAATAGTTCTATGGGATTTTTCGTGATTTTCCCCCTCTGCAATCTTAAAAAAGATCACTTTTTGTCCAGTTTACTATCTATAAACGTTTAAAAGACGATTTTTCTTTCATATTAACTTGACTATTTTTTTTTTTTTTGTTGTTGATTGTATCACTACTCCTTTTCTTTTATATACCGGTGTTTCCCTTAATATCCTGATCCAAGGAGCTCTACCGTCTATTTTGCCTTGAATTTATATCCTTTTTTTTTTTAGCTTTATCACTGCCTCTCCGAATGAAAGTATTTTTATTTAACAAGCCCATGGAGTTTTCAATTTACATTCCTGGATAATCTTTGATATTTCTTCACAATCTAGACGAAAAATGTTTCATTTCCAGAGAGACTTCTGAGGTCCAAGAGTATATTTAAGTTATACTAAAATAGAACTTTTAATTCAACGAGGGGATTTGCAGGTCGGTGTGATGTAAAAATGCAAAACAGAGGATATTTTATCGATAATACGGAGGATCTCGTTTCACGTTGAACTCCATGGGGTGAGACATAGCATCAAACATGAGGCCTAAATATTGTTTGGTTCAAATCAGAAATAACTAGCTCAGAATTTTTGATACTATATCTTGTTTATTAGAATTTTTACAAACTAATGCACCTTGGCTGGATTTTTTTGTTAAATTGAAATAGCTTATAATTATGCATTTTCCTTTTTATTTTGATAATCGGTCAATTTTCTTCATGCATAAGCAATTTTCTCATGCTCAAAACAAAATATAGAAATGATTGATGACTGAAGACTTTTGTCTATAGCTTTTATTGAATATTTTTTTCATTTACTTCTTTTTTCATGTTAAAAAAAGAGTTGGAACCTTTAATATGCACTAATTTGTAGACCACAAAAGTAAAAACTTTATATTGTTTGACATAAAAACAAATATAAACTAATCATCAAAACCCAGACCATGCAAGAAAGTCAAAATTTTGTTACATGCATATTTGAAATTTGAAGAACTCCAAATGAATTTTTTTATCATAAATTATTGGAGCTACATTATTTTTTCTTCTCTAGGATGACGTCATTCGTCGTCAGGAGATCAGAAACGAGAGAAAGTGCAGACATGTTTTCCACGTTTTTGAGTGTATCGTACTGTTGCCTTATTCATCATTACGTGAACACTGCTCCTTATTTATCTCTGGAAGGATTAGGTCAGTTGTGACTCAAATACTACTTTAAAGAGAAGACGACTCCCCAAAAGTGATGGCATCCTTTTGACAATTCACAATTCAAATGAGTAATAACTTACGGATAATTACTTAATCATTTTATAATACATATTAGTATTATTAATAAGTATTTTATCAAAAAATACACACATGTTCTCAAGTGATCAAAGGAAAAAATAATTTAGAGGAGACTTTAAGAATTAAATTTCTTTTTTTTTTTTTAGTTATTACTTAAACAAACTCCTTTAACAATTATATGCAGAAAAAGGATCATTGGCTATGATTTTTAAACTTGTTCATTTAGATTAAGAAGCTGGTGTTTTCAGAATGATTTCTTTTGAATAGCAGCAATACAATTTAATCAATTGTTGCTTATGAATTAATCAAATAAAAATGTGCGCTTAGGTGAATAAGAAGAAATCAATTGAGAGATTAGTATGATAATAATAATAATAATAATCAGAAGAGGGATAAAACAGCCATTTTTTTATGTAAGATGCAGTTCCATCAATCTTATTTGAAATAGTTATTAATTTATATTATTGTATGTATGTAGAAAATGAAAATGTTATTTGCCTCTAGACTCGTATATAGAATTATAGACATTTATACAACAGATCTGTCTTGTCAGACTGCCAGCTTTATTTTTATCCTATTTAATTACATATATTTTATAAGTTTCCTTACATATTGTATGCAATGAAAAAGAAACCAACTTTATGTCATTGATATCAATGATATAAAAGGAACAAGATTCAAAATATCAATGAATTGAAGTTGAAGCTTAAAATTCGTAAATACAAATGTAAAGTCTATGAAAATACATGAAATAACTATAAGGAATTTTGTTCTATTATTTTTCACCTTTTGCAGCAAATGAGCGTATTTATCAAAGATAAATTCTACTGATCATAAAAATATGTATATTCATAAGTAAACCAAATTCGAATAATCATTAAATTTCTTTTTAACACATAAATAATTGCAGGAATGTTCATCGTACTCAATTTAATATGAGTAATTTAACCGTAAGGACACTTTACCATTAAAAAATTTACCAAACTCATTTCAACATGAATATTTTAAAGTCGTGTTTGCAATTTATTCTAACAATTACACAAAATTTTTATTAATTTAATATAAATTACCAACGAAA
Source organism: Lepeophtheirus nordmannii (assembly GCA_963680855.1). Lineage (NCBI taxonomy): Eukaryota > Metazoa > Arthropoda > Copepoda > Siphonostomatoida > Caligidae > Lepeophtheirus > Lepeophtheirus nordmannii. The sequence continues at coordinate 24,819,373 of OY804523.1, forward strand.
ATTTAAATACAAAGTTATAAGATTTAATCTCTTCTTTTTTTTTTTTCAAATACTGAACATATTTTTTAAAACCATATTTCAAATGTTCGTTCTTTCGACAGTGAACGATCCACCAATGAAAGTAGCACGGTGATCATTCTAACACTTTATTAATATATGAAAAAATATCCGTTCTCAAAGAGCGTTGATCACTCCAAAATGGTGTGAGTTTCCATGTTATCTTATCTATTTGATTTTAATAAAGACGTCATCTTTTTTTTTCAAATTCTCCTGGAGGACGTAGTTGGTAAATCCTTTGCAATTAAAAAATGCAACAAAGTATACATTTTAAGGTGAATGAGTTCTTCCTTCGTTTTCGTAGGCTCAAATTCGTTAAATAAAGGCTGATTTGGAAAGAGAAGCTGAATAATGGCAGCTTTTTTATCTTCTCCCTTATTAAAGACTCGATAAAAAATCAGAAGTCGATATGATATATCTCAGGATTTGCATATTTTTAATATGTTCTCTTACACGTGGTTTGTACACACACCACCGGGAGTGGATCTTTTCCTATCACTATTTATATTTATAGCTACCTACATGTAAGTCGAGATAATTTTGACTAAAATTCATGATGACATATGACATAATTTATTCAAAATGTGAAACTTATTACCCTGTAGCTATAAGTCAATAATCAACGTGTTAGTTTGATATATAAAGGGTTTTTTATTCACACCTGAAATGTTATAATGAAAATAACGCATGAAGCTAACATTTTTTTCATCAGAGGAGCTATTATTATACCATTATTCGATTAATTACATTCATGCATATTCTTAAATATTCTATGTATAACTCAGTCACTCTTCCCACTTTCTCCTTTCACCGTGCTGGAACTCCTCTAATTACAATTAATGGGATTTTAATTGCGCCCTTGTTATGTATGAAAATATACTCTTATAAAAATAAACAAATATGTATATGTGTATAATATGCAAGTCGTCCTATAAATTATAAATCTTCTAACTTTCATTCATATATATTTTAAATAATATTCTTTTGTATATAAAATATTTTAAATAAGTGAGCTTTCATTTTTTTTAAAAGGTTCGATTACAGGTATGTTTGGTTATTAGTAAATATGTATGCATAGATAAATAATATTTTTTTATAAATATATAGCATGTAAATGCTTAGAAGATTGATGATTATAATTGATTATTTGAGATAGTCATCACAATTTAGAGGATCAAGGTATGAAAATTCTTTTAATTGTGTGTGGATTTAACCAGGATTCCTTAAATATTTTGCTATAAATGTTAGTATATGGGAAATTAGTCAAGAAGGTGTTGATTTTGATGAGAAGAAAAAAAAAGGTTATAGGTTGATAACCTATAATGTAACATCCCAGTATGCACAATAATTTAAAGTAATGCACCTCTTTGCGCTCCCTTGAATATATATATTTATATAACAATCGCATCCATTTCAATCGAGCTTGACAAATTTCACATCTCTATTCGTGTCAAAAATAGAGATATCCAGCATGTAAATAAATCACCGTCTTGTTTATGCCAATGACAATATGGAAACTATGGGTTAACAGCCTATTCACGGATGTCGTTTAAACCTTTAAAATAGAAAGCAGTAGTGTGTGTCATTTTTCTTTTCTTTTTTAAATATAAAGACCACTCTAGTCAAATATAAATAGTCTCTTTTGTGTCTCTAATACAAAGTATTTTTAGTATGTACATGTATTCTTGAATAATAATTTTTAGTTGTGTAGAAGAACTGCAGAAACAGACACTGCTCAAGAAGTCTCGAAGAGGTAAGGGCATAGTGTGAATGAGTTAATCGACAATAACTCATGTTTAAGCACTATAGAAGTAGTCTTGAAGGTTTTCCTACTACAAATTACCATTCTTGATATCCTTACACAATATGTATATCTATATATCTGATCAATTTTCAGTGAGTGGATGTCTCATAAGCTAACAGAGAGTGACAAGAAGTGAACTTGATAATTATTTTTGTAACTTACCTTCAAGTTACAAAAGAGCATCAATTTTATTAAATAGGCTCCCTACAGATGAGATCTGAAACTTTATAATCAGTTATTTTTCTGGAAACAGAAGCATTATTATCTCCATGAAACCAATTTTCAAGGTGTGCAACGAATGAAACAACTAATCCCAGTTAACGAGTTTTAAAATCAGCTAAAAACGTTCCAGGAGAATAGTCCAGCTGCCATTCCAGTCTGAAAAGATTATAGAGCGTTTTCACTCATGACGAAGATGAGATACAAATCGCAATTGATGCCATCTTGAAGGCATAGTTGATCTAGTTGTTATCTTCATCCAATAGCATTAAAAATTATTTAGGTTATATGGAATTATTTCTGGAATTTTTTTATATTGCTTTTGTTTTCATATTACGAAGTCATATGAAAACACACTTTATTATATTTTATCCTATTTGGATTTTCAATGAAATTGCCAATAATGAACTATTTTCAAAATATTCCATTTCGTATGAATGCTTTTTCATAGAGTTTTAATGAGTTAATTTATACATAGGTACATTTTTTTCTTTTTTTCTTTCCCAAAAATGATTACAAATTTATTCATTTAGCATTGAATAACTTTGACAAGACGTAGAAATTCTTATAACTACACACATATTAGGTAAACGACAAAGTTATCACAGGAAAATTATAGCCTACATTCACAAAAATGTTTATTAGTATATTTTAATCTAATTAGTATGGCGTGTCACTCCACTGATGAAGCTTCATTATCTAAATCTTTTTCTATGTGATTTTGCCAAAATACCAAAAAAAAAAAATGAAAATAAAGTACAAATATTTGACTATGTAGAGAGTAAGCACACTGAATGAATGAGTCTAATTTAACCCTGTTGTATGTTATATGTGTAATATGTAGAAAGAGAGTTTTTATTTATAATTAATGACAAGTAGTATATATATATATATATGTAGTGTTGTTCTAATGCTGATATCTCAGAGGTGTATGTAATACATACATAGGTTGATGGAGAAAATCCTCGACAAGTCTCCTCAAAAAAAAAAAAAAGAAGGAGGTTCCTTCTAGGTACATAATTAAGAACAGGCTTCTGCATATCATTTGTTGTAGATGAGTTTGATGATGATATATGTGTTTCATTCAGGGATTTGTTTGTTCTTCTTCTTTAGTTCCTTTTGTAAGTGTAGGAATGACTCTCCTCTTCATTACAATCATCAAAGGAAGGGTTAGGTATGTATATATAATTAGTATTAATGAGGGGGGAATAAAGAGAAAATATTTTAGTAACAAACTCTCAAAAATCGTTGAAAATACCACTAAAATATCTTTACATTCTAAGTTTTCATTTTTTTTTTTTTAAAAGCCTCAAGCTCATTGCTTTCTAAAGTATTTTATATTCCATACATTTAGTTATTTCATATTCAATAAAAACGTTATTAAATTGGATATTTGATAACTAAACTACTCTAAAGTTATCAGCTATTTAAAAAAAAATCCAACATTCAAAGTTAGTACTTAGTTAGTTTTAATTTATTTTTGTGTTCCATATTATTGTTTGTATCACTTCTACTGTAGGATTTTCATTCATCAAATCATGAATGATGGTGACTTGACCAGTTGTTGAGTAAGTCAAATAATTGAAAAAATGGACATTAGTCTAACTGATTGAAACAACTTCTGCCTCAGTGTTCAAGTAAAACGGTGCATGTATGTACCATTAAACCTTGATGATTTAAATCAGGAGTTCTCAAATTCTTTATGCTCTTGAGTTCTTAATAAGGTCGAACATTGTTCACGAAGGCATTGCAATATTGAAGTAATATCATCTTAGTCATCGAAAGAGGAGTATTTAAATGGTAGTGAAAAGCATAAAATCATTTTAGAAGATATTTTTTTATAAACTTATATTCATTTTGTACCATGACTTGGTGTAATATTTTGTAGTTATTGTCATACATATTTTAGGCACATCACGGGATATTTCAATCAGTCTTCAACTTTTTTGTAATGTTTGAAATATTATATGTATTGCATGATAATTACAAATTAGGCTGAGTGAATATTTAAAAAAGCGATAAAAATCAGCTTGCAAAAATCATGATCTCCGCATAAAGCACTTTAAAAACTCCAAATTTGAAGTATAATGTCAAAAAAAACACAATCTCTGTATTCCACTCGATAATAATTCCTTCTACATCTAGTAGATTACAGAGGTTGTATGTTTTTTTTCCAGGAAATGTCGGGGGGTTTTCATATATGTATGAGCATAGAAAAATAATATTTTAACATTATTAGCAAATTTTGTCATAGAAAAAATACTTAGTCTGAGCCTTATCTATACCTAATACTGTTCTACATATAGTTACAAATTTAAAACTAATGGTTTTTTAGATATTAATCGGATATTTAAACATTATTTTTCTTATTTTCTTATTAGAAAAATTCGAATTTGGCCAAATCAAGGCCTATAGTTAAGCCCAAAATAATAATAATAATAATAAGTGGTAGTGAGAAAATAATTATAAATATAATTTATGAGATTCTGTTATTTTTCTAGTATTTTTATTTTTTTATTTTTTTGATAATGCTCTATTCTTTAACTATGTCAAATTAATAGTGAGGGTAACTCGGGATGTAGCGTTGTTATCGGGGTTTTTTTTGTTAAAAAAAGCCTTATCAGGGTCTTTAACACTTTTTTTAAATATAATTATATAAGCCCCAATAGCAAAAAAAATAAAAAAATATTGTAATAATATATTTTTAATCTCGAGAAACATTGGCTAATCCAACAGATTCAGATCAGAAAAGTGATTTAAAATGACAATTCCTAATGATATGACGTAAATTTTATTGCAAAGCCTTAGAAAATATATTTTATTAATGCAACGCATGTTTTAATTGACTTAGTACTTTTAGGTATATGTACATTATATCTATATCGGATTTGTGTGCTTAAATAAGTTTGTTTATGTCGAGGACTAATTTACATTGTTCCGTTTTTTCAGAATTAAAAAACTTTGTTCTCCAACAAATCTCAGCTAGTTCTTATATAAACTACTAACCAATTTGTGTCTTTGTTTTTATGGCATATCTTCTACAAATGTATTTATTTCCATGAAATTTCATAATTTCAAAAAAAGGCATAGTTAATGCGAAGAAAATCCATATAAATAAATTTATGTATCTAGGGTCTTTAAATTTTCTAAAGACCCAAAGATCAAAATTCAAATTGATTTAATGAAGAATATTGAATTGCGACAAAGGCTGTTTTCCGTCTTCTGTTTTTCTTCATGAGTTCCTTCAGTTAGGATTCTGAATGTATTCCCCTAAAAATTTTATGATGATACTGAATGTCTAAAGTAATAATCATTACCACTCTTAACACGTCCTTTTCACATTCCAACGTACTTAATTTATTTGCAAAAATACTTCACGTGCAGAGTTTGTGATTGGTTTTCTTTTTATGTATATATAACAATTTAAAAAAGCTTATGTCTACGTAGAGGTGTACAACTGTTTATGAAAACCACTTAGATATTATAAATAGTAGAGCATTAACAAATCTAATCTTGAGAAAATATAAAGGGTTTTTAATTAAGAGATTAATCTTTAAAGTATTCACATATGCAAATTTGAAAGTAATATTTTTGCTTTCACTAAACTGACAATCGGAATAATATTAGGGAAACAGATAGAGAAAAAGTGTATCAAGTAGGTAGACTTTTGTAGAGCCTGAGAAGAAGGCTTATGGTATTATTGAGAAAAGAACATCAGCTGAATGGTTGTTGTTGTTTACTGTGTTTTAAGGGGGGGGGGCAGAAAGGTTATTGAACATTTTTAACGAAATTCATAGTAACGTAAGTAAAAATTCTTTAGTTCTTCTTTTAGTGGGGGATGTTTTCTACGTAACAATCTAAAAAAGAATGATTATTATTTTAAAAAAAGAACAAGAGTACCAAGTGTTCTTCCTTTTTTTAACTAAAAGATTTCCCTAGTATTTAGTTAGTTTTTGATAAAAAAAGAAGATATTTTTATTTCACATTAGTATGTATACATAACGCTATTATACTTAACTTTACATATACTTTCTATTCAATACCTTAATTAGTAACATAAGTACATATAAATATACTAATTTTGGATATTTTATTGAGTGATATATCAAAAAAAAGTATAAAAGGACACTTTTTGCTCTAGAATCAAGATTTTTTATTTACGACCTTTTCATCATAAATATAAAAAATAAACAAATAAATTTATTAATTTAGTTTATTTAAATTCAAAGAGTTGAATTTGTCGGTGTTTTAAAGACTATGTAACATACAGGATTGTGATGCCTTTGTTTTCATGTATAAAATGTGTATTTGATGAATGTTTTTTTCTATTTTGCTTCATTTTTTAGTATTGAAGAAAGCAATAGGCAAGTAGAAAAATTATATATTTATGAATTTTTATCCATTTGGTCATTTTACAGGGAGAGGCTTTGACATTTTTTTTTTTTTTTTTGCATCATTGTGTCTCTATACCATTTTTCTTGTTCCTCTTTCAATGTCCTTTTCAAATATGCACTAATGAATTAATTTATTATACTTCAAAGATCCTGTAATAGATAAATATGTACAATCGGTCTGGTTTACCACAGGTACTAGCAATACTTTCCGTACCTTGTATTACAGAGAGACCTACTGAGGAAATATGCTGCTTCTGTTACTTATTCAAGTATTCACAGTATGTAATCTCCCCCCCCCCTCACATACATTTGAAAAAAAAATATTTATCAATAATATATTTTCTAGAGTTCATTTTATTTATTTTTTCTTTCATGTCTTTTTTTTCTCGTACATATTGTTTTGGAGTTGACTTCCATCAACTTTTGTTTCTTATTTCAAATATACATTTAACCTCTTTTGGTTTTATTGACCTTGGCATACTTTTGTACTTTTTCTTTTTCTTCAATTTACTTCTTTACATATTATATATAAACAAATGTATTATACATATTTATTATTCTATGCATTAAAATGCTCTTTTGTAGAAATATGTATTTTTATTAGATTTGTAATTTTTTGAAGCAAAGAACAGTCGATGTAAAAGTGTTGAAATTTGAGTGAATCCATAGTTACAATTTTGTAGCAATAAGGAAATTTTAATAATATATACACATATACACATCATTATGGTTGGCAAATCCTGACCCACGAGTCACATCATACCTTCTAAAGACTTATATCTAGCTCTTCAACAATGATTTAATACAAAATCATTTGTTAATTCTATAATTTTCATTAAGTCAGTACTTCTCAAGGTTTTTTACATGTGTCCCTTACAAATATTATATAATTTTGTATCATTCTGATAAAAAAAATTAAACTTCAACGAATTTGTTAATACATGTTGCTGGACATAGAAGCAAATTGTTAAATAAATAAAAGTGTCATAAAGTCTAATAACATTTTTTATATCTCCCAAAATAAAGGACAATAGAGAGATCAAGCAAAAACTTTTCCCCAAAAAACGGAATATACTAATTTGTATTGGTTTATTTATTGTTTCTTTAAATTTATTAAAAAGGGGGGGGAAAAAGAACTTGAAGGCTTCTTTTAAATGGTTTATCATTTTATAGAGCAATATTCTTTGTAGAAAAAAAATATCGATGATGGAGCACAACCTTTTTTTTTCGAATAAAAGTTCCTGTAAACTGTATTCATTTCGATTAGCATTTTAAAGTCGACAAAAAAAATATCGTTTTGGCTTAATTTTAATGTAGTAAATATGTATGTTATACTGTGGGCTGATAATTGGCTATGAAACTTTGAAACAGCTCTTAATTTATGCAATAGTCAAGAGATGGTTTCTGATATTTTTAAAATCAATCAATTATGTATATTTTAGCTTTTTTTAACATAATTATAAACTTTCTGCTGAAATTTGAAAAGTTATTTTTATAATCAATATATAAAATAAATGCCCTGTTAAGTATATGGTTTAGTTTTCATTCCCACTGCACCATAAGTAGAACTGCATTCGTGGTACAAATAATATGTGTTGGAGAAATAATTTTGTTAAACTGTGTGTAAAATAATCAAGCTTCATTGTACCATTAAATCTACTTAGATATAATACTGTCAGTAATTCATTGTTGAATTTAAATGACTAATCTTATAAACATGATAGTCTTATCATGTATTTATTGACGTTCAATGGATACACAGATAATTCATACAGAATATTATTATAATAGTATTCCATCAAAGAAAAAATATGAAAATGCAAAATTAACAATATAAGTAATTACATTGGCTATTATTTAATTTTGTAATTTCCGAAAGAAATATATATATATATACTCAATATTAGAGCATAAAAAAAGTGTTTTTAAAAGGAGATCTACGAACATGATGAAGAAAATTATGAGTACTACGTATAAAATATAAAATATTTTCATACGAAAACCACCGAAAATGTGAAATGTAACATGGAAATAGTATAGAGAATATATAAAATAACATATAGTCTTTATGACTGTGACGTGAAATTTTGTGCAAATGAATGAACTAATCAATATCAAAAGTAATTTGATGAACTTAAATTGCCATTTTTATGGGCTTTAGGATTTCCTAGTAGATGTATAGATTATTATTTAAAATTACATTGTAGTTGAAGGGTTTTTTTTTATTTATTTGCACTTATCATTTAATTTTAATGTCTGGTAATGATTGGTTATAATTCATGTGGAAGAGAGCATAAAAAGTTATAACAGTTTAATATTAAAAATAGATTAAAAAAATTATTAATGACAAGCTGTTCTATAACTTATATGGCATGAAAATGGCTTCATTTTGTCAATGACAGTCATTTGTAATTAAAAATATAGTATAATTTGATGAATAAACTATGTACATATTATGTACATGCTGTTGCCAATTCAAAAGTATCATAGAAATCAAATCATGGCTAGAGATAAATATTTGTTTTGGCTTATATAAATATCATTTAATTATATTTAAATAGTTAAAAACTATTTGAAATGGACAGTGAGCTTTTTAACCTGACTTATAGTTAAAAAAGAAAAACTAAATTTACTTTTTTGGTTGCTCTTTGAAAAATTGGAAAAACTTTGGTGTCATTTTCTTGTATCTGTTGCAAGATCTTTATTTCGAAAATATATAATCCCAAATCAATTTTGATTTTAAATCGTGTATTTGTCTAAAAATTTGACGAAAAAGCAATTGGGTTAATTATATCTACAATTGAGAACTTGGTTTATGAAAAACAAATATCAACTTTATTTTATCTTATTTTTCATTGTATGTATTCGAAATTCAAATTATGTATCAAGTATTTCAAACCAATCCAAGTAAAGATATTTATGTAGGAAGTATATTTTTTAAAATAGAGATTTTTCACAAGTGAAAGAAGCTTAGCATAGGAGAATATCTAATTTTTGGTAAAAAAAAATTAGTTAAATATAACTATACCTATTTACCTATAAACAAAAAGTTTGGAGTGACAATTCATATTGAAAATGAATTAATGTAAAACAAATTAATTCAAATTCTATGATTATGGTGAATAAAAACTTTTCACATGTCCTTTTTATGTTGTTGTACCACATTTATGCATACATATCTGCTATGTAATCGTTCATCTCCAAAAAACGACGATTGTAACAACAAAAAACTTTAAATTACCAAACATGAAGAATGAAGTACATTAACAAGGGATTTGAACTGTGTTACTCGAGATGGAATACCCTAGTGTCTTGGCACATATGTATGTAATGTACCCCAAGTAATCTCAAAATAATGAACATTCAATTCTAGAAATGCTAAGGGCTTAAATATGTATGTATAATTGTGAATCCAGATTATGTACATAATACATACGCTTCTTAACCAAATTGAATATTTCTAAAAGGTATATTTTACCTACTTCATAGGTAGGTAATGCAAATATATGTATAATATACCATATATCTTTTCTTTAAAAAAAAAATAATCTTTTGAAATTTTAAAAGGTTTTAAGAATCCTCCTAAATCCATATATGTGTATGTATGTATGTACATACCTACACATATAAAAATGAATATAATAATGATAATAATTCTCTCTCCATTCAGCAAATATTTGCTATAATGTAGGTAAGTATAACCAATCAAATTGAAGGGGGGGGGAGGATATGTATGAACATATACATATTATACCCATTTAAAATGAAGTACATTTAAGTTCATACGAGTACTTGTAATCATATTCATCAATATGTAGCTATTACTTATTTTCTTTTGTTTGTAATTTACTCAAATCAGAGTGGGGAATCTTTTTAGTCTCAAGGTTCAACTAGGTATACTCAAATCGTTTGGAACTCCAGCACCTCAAATGCTTGACTCAAATTATTACAAAATGAGTCTTGAACAGTTCATTTGAGGTCGCTTTTTTCTCTTATAGAGACTCTTATAAGCAACAATAAGTTTTTGGGTTCAGCTAAAGTAGAGAGCATCGAGGGATGTAGAGTCAAGATTGTTTTCAATTATTTGAAATCTCAGTGATACATTCTAAAACTATTACCTTAACTTATGTTTAACTGTATTCCTACAATAAAAGTATACAGATTTACTAAATGAAGGATGAATATGTACAATGTACATATGAAATGGCCTTTCACAATTTGTTATACTTTTCAAAGAAAATTGTTAATATCATGTATGAGGAGCTTATCATCTTATATATCCGTATATTTTTATTATTATTATTATTATTATTGGTTTAAGAAATATGTTGTATACTGATATTCTTTTAAGTCATGTTGATTGGTTTCCTTGATAGGGAGTCCTCTTATTCAGATAATATTTGTAAAAATCAGGATGCATATCAAATTTTAAACAGCCACATCACCTTAACCCAGTGCTTCTCAATCCGGGGGGAGGGAGGATGCAGATTATAAGGTGGGCGTGAAGAAATTTAAGGGAATAGGGCATCAAAAGCTGTTCCAAATATATTATTTATTTTTATACAAACTCGTATTCTACCAAATATTTCTAACTCAAGGCCAGTGGCGCAGTAAGTCTTCAAACCTGGGGGGGGGGGGGGGGGTATAAATATATATTCGATCTTATAAATGCAGTTATTCTACTCTTGGCTTTGTAGCCTCAAGCTCTCAGCAGAATTTTTTTTTTTTGAAGCCTTTAGTATACACAAATAAATACTAAAAGGAAAACAGCAGGGTTTTTTTGAGGCAATGCCTTTAAAGAAATACATGTATTGTATACCTGTATAAAAAAAATCAAAGCCTAGAACTTTACTTGGACATTTTGTCACTCTTTTGATATCAATCATTAAAAAAACACACACGTTGGAGAAGCTAGAGAAAGGAATTGACAGTATTAGCGTCAAGAGAGCTTAAAAAAGTTTAAAATCATGAATTTGGTTTCCATATTATAAATGTTAACTTTTTTGAGTCGTCTTTGTAAAAATATATAGGTATGAGAGAGACGGTAGTTTTAAACAAACTTACATCTACATATCTTTAAAGTACATAACACTGAGAAGAAGTTCAAGGTTTTACTCACATATATGCACATCAGTACATTTAATGAGCTCAAAAGACTTTAATATGCTACATAGTTCTAATTCAATGCACTTTTTTCCTGAAATGAATATGTACTTACATACACCTGCTGCTATTATAAGATAGAGTAAAATTTTAAAACTTGATGATATTTTTCATCTCTCTCTCTTTTACTCAAAAATAGTTACAACTTTTTTTTTAAAGATTTGAGGGGATAAACATGAGGAGGACTCCAATCTTGTTCCCATTCTTCATTTTTTTTTTTTTTTTTCATTTCAATCATATTTACTTACTTTCTTAGCGTAATAATGGATTTGACATTGAGAGGAAATGAATTACACAAGGGCTCAATAAGAGGAAAATATTATATAAGGCTATTTATAAGCGTGTATCCATCGATTGGGGTAAAATTAAACATGCTTTCTTCATCGATATAGGATATTTAATGGGTATTCCTTGGTGTCCAATGGGCTCAAGGGAAAGATTGTTCATTGTACGAGAGAACTTTTATTTTTTGTCGTTTCTGATTGACTTCAACATTTTCAGTCAGTATAATTTACAACTATTTTATATAAAATTCTATATAATAGACTGTTTCAATTATGTATATATTTAGTAGTTACATATTTTCCAATTTCTCGAAAGCTATTAAAAGAGTGCAGTGAAATTAATGTAGTAGGCCATGCAAAAGTATGGCTAATGTTCCAAATATGTTTTGATTTTTTGATAATGCTATACATTTGTAAAACTATGTTGTATTTACCATATTCACTTAAATCACGGATAAGCTACTGTCATACGAAATTATAGGTAAAGGATCAGATATTATTTCATTGTCTTTAATAGTAAAAAAGTTTAAGGGATCTTTTAAGTAAACTTAAATACATAGATAACGTAGGTAAATAGTAAGATCATAGCTATGATTTATGAAAAATGGATCACATGTTGATATAAAAAATTGAAAAATTAGTTTTCATTGTTTAATTACCATCGCTACATCAGAGTTGACGCTTTCTATTAATAAGAATTCTTATTATGTTGGTTTTTATGGTGTTTGCTCAAGAGTGTTTGAAATGTCCCTTATGGATTCATATGGATCTATCATATAGGTAAATGTACGGAGACTTATATTAGTTAATAGTTAAAAAATCATTTTTCAATTAAGGGATTATTTATTCTCTTTCTTTCTTTCTTTTTTTTCTTATCAAGACTCAGCATTGAAAGAAAGGCAAAGATACAAATGTCAAGTACAAATGCGCTTTATTCTTTTGGCAGAAGCATAAATAGAATATTAAGAAAGCAGAATAAAGAAGATTTATATGTATATAAGCGCTATAATATGTACGTTCATAATATAATGTGCACCAATAGATTTAGGTAACCTCCAACTCAGGGTGCAATGAGGTGTAGAATATGAAAATATACTCTTTCATTATTCAATATGAGTAAAACATCACGTTGTTAGGAAGGACGTTCCCCTTTATTGTAGAATTTAATCCAAGAAAGTAAATCCATGGACCACTAAACATACATGTAATTCAAAGACAATTCTTTATAATATTGAAACGTGTCCTTTAAAAAAAATATTGATGTAGGTCTCCAAATCCCAGTTCTACATAGAAATGTGACACCTTTTATTTCAAATATATAAATACTTAGTTATTCTACAAAGCCTCATCTTTCAATTTATTATGCCATTTGTGACGATAGTAAAAGCCCTCGATCATATTATTTAATACAAAGAAACCTATCTACGTATTTACAAAGATCTCATTTTCTATGCAGCATTGTCAAGGTACATTGAGTCTGCAAAAGGAAGCTTTTATAGATAATTACCATCGTATAAGAAAATATGTCTTCTTAAGCGCAACTGATGTGTATTTTCGGGAGACCCATAACGATTATTTTTGATAAAAAAACGATAACCAATTAGGTTGTTAATTTTTTTCTTCCAAACAAACTCATGGAAATCCAATGAAAATTATCACAAACAAAAATTTTCTTCAATAACTGTATAATTTTCCTCATCACAATATATTTTTTTTCACTACATCCTATAATTTTGTTTCCAAAGAAATTTAAAAATATGGATCGATTATTGTAACCATAGAGCTTTAACTTTATTGAAGACTTTTGCAGCCATGTCTAGGATTTTATACAGGTTTTATAGTTATCGTCTAGCAATACAAGTTAAAATAATTTTTTATGGCTGAAATGAAGTACATGGATTGTTAGAGTCAAAATATTAGATAAGGCGGATAGAAGGGAGAGTATGTTGATAAATTATCCATGTTTAATTCGTGTCGTGGTTTTTAAGGGTGAAGCAATGTAACGATATTTGATATTTTGGTTTTTTTAAAATTGTTGATTTTGTTTTTGAGAGGAAAAAACATCAATTGCAATGGTTGGAAAACTTTTGCCGATTATTCTTAAATTAATATAGTCGATCGTTTATCCCATATCCCCGTCAGGCATTCATATTTTTTAAAAACATAAAATTCTGAATATCTAATGAATCAAACTTTTTAAATTTCTATCTTTCCTTAGGATTTTGAAAATTAAATATCATCTATTGAATTTATATGTACCTTCCACAAATGACTTATACTGTTGTCACAGTTGAATATTCAAGTAACACTATTGTGGTACACTATACCAAAAAAAATGTAAAACTAATTATAATCTACAATAAATTGATTTAAAAATATTAACTATGGGTACGTGTGAGCATAAAATACGAATGGTATGTAGGTAATGGCTAAAACGTGGTTTTACTAAACATTAACATTTTAATTTTAATTTCTGACCTTTTTCTCTTTTATTTGTTAATTAATTATAGAAACTGTTAATGTACATACATACATACATACATACATGAAAACCAACAACCAAATAGAAAAGGAATAAGCCAAGAAGAATAAAAATTGATTAATATACAAAAGAAGTTATTAATTCATTTAATATTTTGTAAAATAATTACACTCCTTCCGTTAATAAATGTAACAGTTCTATGTGCGTAAGTAAAAAGATGAGCTTTTCAATCGTTTTAAAACAATAGAGAATGAGAAATAATGTCTGAATTATTAAAGATGTTTGAACGCCATTAATTTCATTACAACATTATCCCAAAACTAACATAAAAATTAAATTGGTGTCTATTTTTTTGGTCAGCTGTTAATATCTCTTTACATACGCTTGCTCCTGATTAGTGTTCTATACTTTGAATATTCCTACAAATAAACAGTTGAGAGATACATACACCCAAGATATCATTCGTACACATGTTTGTCGAAGCACTAGAGCCGTAATACTCGAGTTTCATTTTTTATTGACCTGGACTTGCAGTCATTTATAATCTTTTGATTACACAACAATTTGGGTTAACAAAAAGTAAATTTATTTATTTATTCCGTGATGAAATTTCTAGCAAAGTATTTGTCTTTTGATGGGAATTGTAGTCAAGATAAAAGGGAAATCCAAGAGCTTGAGTAGCTATTCAAAGTCTTACGAGCTCATGTTTCCCTATATCTCAAGGTATTTTTAGACAACTTGAGAAATTAAAAAACACAATACCCGTGTCCCATGTTATCTCATGATATCCTGGATATGAAACACCGATTTCCCATAGCTCTAAACTTTGTAAGAAAACATTTTAAATTAATTACTTTTGTTGTTAAAATTGTAACAATCTTTTTCATTTAGTGTATAATGATGTCCTCTATCTATAATTATATAATATAGTGACCTCAATTCAGAACTCTATAGCTTGACTTCAAAATCAAGTTATTTGTAGTAAGTTGAACTCGGAAAAGGTGGACTTTAATAGTTACAGCTCTACTAAATACCATACACATGTTAAATGCATTGTATTTTTACTCATAACTGCGGATTTCAGGGCTATTATCTCTTGATAAAGAAATAAGATCAAGAAAAGATGATTTTTTGTTAAATATCAGTTAGACACTAATATGGGGAGAGAGAGAAATAAGTTAAGAGGAGAAAAAACTTCCTTTCCATTAAAATTATAATGCATTTCTATTAACGAAAGATAAAAGTTATTTCTTCCCCTTTCTATCAAAAGTAATATCTATAGAATATTTATATTTAAAACTTTCTACTTCTTTACTATTAACATATGAACTTTTACTTGAATAAATATATTTCTATAGAAAAAATGAACGTATATTATTTTGTTTTGTATGTAGTGCATTTTCGAATTCTTCAAAGAATTCCACGCACTTTCGTTGCTCCATTATATAATATGTAAGTATACAATCATACTGAACCTTTATTTATTAGGGTTTTGTCAATTTTTTTTTTTTTTTTTTGAGCTGGCGAACCCGTGTAATAGTAAGTCAATTGTGAATTTTTGTGGTCAATAGAGTGCATAATTGATGGAATGACAGTTGGATCAATATTTTATTGGGATATTCATTTTCTTTGTAGATAGAGAGGCTTTGACATTGAAAAATGAGAATAAAGATATTGGAATTCAATAGCCTCAAATGCTCAGATTGTTACCAAGGAAATTATTCATGGCATTGATAGGTAGATGTAAAATCTAACTTAAAAAATAAATAGATAACGTGTTTATGCATGTACTCGGATGCTGAATAAGTAATGGATTTATATTGCAAAGAAACTCAAATTATGTTGCATTGAATTACATTGACCCATGCGAGTTTTTATTTTGAACATTAAAAAAAATTAGAAATTAAAACCGATCCTCTATTGTTAGTCTTTAGTTTTGACTGCATTTTTGTATCTGGTGTAGATTTTAGATCAGGACCAAAAAAAATCAATTCCAATCCGAGAAGAGAACATTAAGGCCAAACTCGACTGGATGCACATCTTCTTTTTTTTTTTTTTTTTTTTGAAAAACTGTAGGTTTGCAACCATCCTCATATATAGTTTATGAACTCTTCAACTCATCCTTGTATATAGTTTGATAATAATATATATAAAAGATGCCATCACTAATCCAAACGCTTAAATGCCGGTGGCAAGTCGAATCTTGACGTGACATAGTTTTCTTTACTAAGCAGGGAATGTTTGAAATCGGGAAACTCTTTATCAATGGATTTAAAAATTGGATTCCTTCTAATTTTGATCGTTGTATCATTAATGTGAGGTTCAACTCTATTTATATCCTATATTCATATTTGTATTTTGAGCTCTAACAAATTTATGGATTTCAATTATGTTTGTAAGAAGTAGGCTTTTCAAAAATATTATTTGAAGTAGAGAATGATGATTAAAGTTTAGTGCTCTTGAATTCTAACTATATAATAATAGAATAATACGTATGAATATTGTCTATTTAACTATTTAATTGTTGAGATGAAATCCTTATTCTGTCTTTAACACGGTTTTTTTTCCTGTTGTATAATCCTAACTATTGAAGAAAATGAATAATCCTGAGATATGTGAAAAAGTGAAAGCAGAATACTAAAAATATAATTTTTGTTTTATTATTATACCTGGCTACAATATTAATGGACACGTTTAAAGGCAATTACTGACTTTTTCAGACATAAGATTTTTTTTTCTTTCCTTAATATTATAGCAATATGTACAATGTGTAGGTATAAGGGAAGGAGACTTGAACTTTTTCACAGGCCCATTAAGTTTGATTAAATATTAATTATGTACATACAGGGTTTTTTAATAGAAATGACGCATTTTTATTCCATGCAAAAAAACACATGTGCTTCATGAGACACCATTGCATCTTGAAAAACTTACTGGGTGTGAATTTCATGCCGGTGGTGTTATTGGACCTTACTTTTTTGTTGATGATAATAATTGCCACATTACTGTGAATGGAGATCAATATAGAGCCATGATAACCGATTATTTTAGGCCCAAATTGGATGTTATGGACTTAAATGACATGTGGTTTCAACAAAACCGTGCTACTTGCCAATCAGCAAACAATACAATCGATTTATTGAAGAGCAAATTCGGTGAAGGTATTATTTCCAGAAATAGACCAGTCAATTGGCCGCCTCGTTCATGCGGTTTGATGCCTTTTCTATGGGGCCAAGTAAAGTCATTGGTCTACACCAATAAGTCAGCAACACTAGAGGAGCTCAAAGCAAATATTGTACGCGAAATTCCTGCAATTTCGGTCGACTTATGCGAAAAAGCGGTAGAAAACTGGGTACATCGATGGGAAAACATACTCGTGGTGGTCATGCTAAAGAAATTGAATTCCATACTTAATTGTAATTGAATGTACTTCAACACTAGAAACGAAATTCGTTTATATCTCAAATCCTTTTAACTTTATTTAAAAAAGAAAATGCGTCGCTCTTATTGAAAAACCCTTTACATACATACCTCCATATTTGGTTTAACAATTTTATGAATAAAACCATAGGAACAATGAGGATGAAAAGTAACCAAATCCCACAGGATAAAGTTTGAATTTTTTGTCAATCTAAGGAATTGGCAATCAACTCTATGTAAATAAATATTAAGAAGATGGATGACTAAAAAATATTCTTAAAATATTTTTGCTAATGTTGCTTTGTTAATATAGACATGACTTGATGGACATATCCATGTTCAAATCTATGGTATTATATATAACTAATGTAATTACATATATTTGTACAAAACATCTAGTTGGTTTCAAATATCAGTTCAAAATTTGACCACTATTGTTCACTGGCGTCAAATCGTTTCATTGGTGATGGTTGAACTGCAGTGTCTTCATCCATAACTATGTTTTTAGAATGATCTTAAATGTTTATGATCTAAATATGAAGATGGCAGCAAATGCAAATTTTATTCAGATAATTCATCATTAGATATTACTTTTTCCCTAAAAAAAAGATTATATATTCAACATGTCACACAAAATCAGATCAAAAGAGTAGATCGAGAATGGATAATTAATCGGTTTGCATTTCAATTTTTTCAATAATCACAAGAAAAACAGACATTGACCATATAAGAAAAAATTAACTATTTAACCCCCAACTACACGTTTAAACTAATCGAAATATTCACAACTTTTTGTTAAGGATTTTTGGTATTATTTTTATGTTTAGATCCGAAACTTTTACGAATATTCTAATTTTTTTTTCAATAAGGATGGAATCAGCCTATATAACAACACATGAAATACATGTTTTTGTTGTGGTGTTGAATATATGCTACTTATTGGACACACAGTCATGAGTTTTTAATCGCTAAAGTTATTCAAAATGTGGGATTTCTGTCAAAATTTTGGGACTAGGTAGCCTACAATTATATTTGTATTATTTTTTTTTATGTAGAAATAAACCAATTTTGCCTTCTATTTTCTAAGATAAAATGCTTTTCTCCATAGTTATGATATCATTCTTGACATCATTATAAGAGCAATTTTTTTTTTTTTTTACATACCGGGAATCCCTATTTTTTTACAACTCTATGAATCATAATTATCAAAATAGGAATTGATAAAAACAAAAGTCATACTCCCAAAGACATGAAAGAAGTGTATAAATACATCTTTTCTTTTCTTTTGTTTGAAGCATTTATATTGTACCCAATAGTGGGGTAAAGAGGAATATAAATTAGGACCATTTTTCAAAATGACTCTGCATAGGATGACCTAAAAATGGAGAAAAAATAACATTTTCTCACATCTGCTACGTATGCCTTCCTTTATATTATAATATGCTCAACAGAAAAGTTCCCCTTTTGTTTTACACAAATGTGACCAATTAATTTAAATTAAAATGTCTAATTTAAAAAAAAAAACTAACTCTATTTTGAAATAAATGGTCGATTCTGTTGTTGTTATTGTTGTTTTACGGAATAACTTTTTTAATGAATTACTTTGTAGGAGCAACAATAAGTTGTATGAAGTGTAGAGCTTGTTACACGAGATAAGTTCTTTAGTAAAAATTACGAGACAAAATATAATTGAAATTTGATATGAGGGGATATCTTGAGGGGTAATTATTGCTTTGAATAATTAAGTTTGAACAGGATTTAAACTAATTTCCAAGATTGAACAATTAAAAACAAATTTATTTCGATGCAAAAAGCTATCAAATTTGCCTTCAAGTCATTAATGTGCATCCGTTATTGAATTATTTAAAGCGCTGTAATGTATCATTATAATGCATTTTTATAATTGTATATTACATTTTTTTTTCCAATTACCTTAAAGAATGAGTAAATTATTATTGTAGACAGACGTCTCTTGAATGGGTGGATTTTTTTAATTTTATTATTATATGTATTTATTAATGAAAAACTGAACATTTACTTTTGTTCATTTTTATTTTTATTTAAAGAACAAGATTATGTCGACTTATAAGTTTAGCTTGTCTTTGCATTATATATTTTTTATTATTAGTTATTTGTGTTAAAGATTACTCTAATAATATGGAGTTGTCTCCTTGTCTAGAGAGCCAAAGATAAAAAATCATCAGTATGTCATTTTATGCTTTTATTCTAAAAAGTATGTAGACTTACCAGACGTGCGTGTGTTTTTGTTTTTTTGTAGGTGCCACATGATGTTAACTTTATTATACGTACATTTTAAACCTTTCTCATCCAATGAGAGCCCAAAATCAGTTGGTAGAAAGCCAATCCTTTCCAACAGCTCAACAAGAACAAATTCCAGTTTAACCACTTAACACTGAATCGAAGAATCGACATTTGACAAAAACTGCAGTGTAAATGTTGAGCAAATAATGCCACTTTCTAAGTTTTTATACTGTACCCTCAGGAGAAGAACTGAATCGTGTGGTACCCCCATAGTCCAATTTACAAACATATATATATATATAGATTATAGATCATACATGTATTGAATATATATGTACAAATATATGTTTACTTACAATGTATATATGTCTTTTATGACGTCAGAAGCTGAGTTCATTGGTAATGCGACTCCACGGTCCAATCAAGCTCACTTCATTTTAATGATTTCTTAGTTGTCAAAGGAATTTCTTTCAAAACACAATAAAGCCGTTGGAGACCTTTATTATCAATTTAGACTGTAAATCTATGGAATCATTCCACATGTACATCTTTGGCATGATGAAGAATGGAACAAGAAACAAAGACACCCATGAAAAAAAAAGATCATCAAAATAATGCTATCGAATTTACATTATTTGTTTAAAAGGTGCATTTCTTATATACGTACTTTGTAAAAAATTTCCAGTAATTTTGAACATATTTTTTTAAATATGAAAAAAAAAAAATACCATACAGATTGATTTTATAAGTTATTTTTCGTTTAAATTTTAAAAATATAGCTTTAGGAACGATAAAAGCGGAGAGATAGTAAAAGAAATATTTAAAAAGGAGATAGAAACTAAAACACTTTTTTGCTTGGTTTTAGTCTAGACCAACGTTTTGATCGCTGCTGTTATAAATTGGGTTTGTTTCCTTTTTTTTTTCTTTTTCTAAAAATCAGGTGGTTTTTTCTCTCAATGATCTAATATTCAATAACTTCCATGCATTGAATCACATGTTGAAGTCCAAACACTATATAAAAGATATGTATCTACATATCTACATATGTAAATCCACTTTCTTGTTTTTAGAATTAGACTGCTTGAATGAGCACATATGGTAAATGTAATGCTATATATTCAACATGTTGTTCTCCATCTCAATTTTTCAATAAAGATTTTTGTATGTTTTTTTCATTTATCATAAATCATAAAAGCCTAGAAATATTTGTACATATATATATGTATATTAAATACACAGCAAGCACACTTTATGATCGTTGCGAATATTCTTCTTCTTCTTTTAAAAATAGTTTCTGATGATGAAAACAAAATCATTATGTTAACACGTTATGTACGAATATTGACTCGTGAATTCTTGGTAATATATTTTCAATCTTTATTTTTGTTTCCTTTCAAGTTGACAGGGATCATCCCATTGGAATATACGATATGTTATATATATTTCTACATAGAGTATATATTTATATCTTCAACTTCCTAAAGACTTTGATCAAACTTTTTAAAATAAAACATTTGTGAGCTTATGGCTTAGATTTATGTATGTATATTCAGGTATATTACATACATACATACATATATATATTATAATGTATTCATGCTGTAAAGCTTAATGGATTTATGTATGTACAACCGTATAAGTATATCAAGGTATTTTACATGCATTACGAACGTAGGTGTATGAGCAACACACAAAAAATAAGTATTTCATTTTCAGATGAAGTATGTGCGATTCATTTATATTTGATTGTATACATATATGGTACATGACTTCCTTTACCTACAAGGATCAACTTGTCGCCCAACGTCCTATTTCATTATTCTATTTTTTCCTGCAATCCATTATATATGTATATTGGATATATATTGCGGGTAACGGCTTTTGATGGCTCAGAGAAAATATGTCCGGGTATTCTTACCAATCCCTATCCACAATAAAGGTATAAATGAATCATCAGTTCTTTATATTATGTAGAAACTTGATACAGAGGGAGAGGGGAGGGGGGTTCAATTTAGGGTCGTAAATTCATGAACGTCTAATTTGAGAAAACATAAATTTGGCATACGTTATTTTTATAAATAAGAAAATTCATACCAAAAATCAACCAATTCTCTGATGGTGGAATGTCATTTCGTCTTTTTATCTGTATACAAAAAATTAAATGACTCAGCTTGCTTTTGTGTTAACGGGTCTCAATTTGTTAATGCTAGAAAGAATGATAAAAAAATAGAGCCTTAAGCACATCTCATCTCAAGACATGTGGTTTGAGCCAGTGAATTTTTTTTTTTTTTTTTTTTTTTTTTGACATTTACATTGTTTGAGTAAAAAAATCTAAATAAAAACTAATAAATGGAATTTTCCCTACTAAATTATAGAAGGATAGAAACTAAGGACTTTACAATAAATTTTTATTTTTAAATAAGTTTTTAAAATCTCCTTTCTTTCTATCAAATATATTATTTTGAAAATTATGTATAGAATATTGTTAAAAAGGTAGTTTGAAAGATGTAAAAATAAATGTATTAGATACAAAACCAATATTTAGATAAACTTACATTTTCGTATACATACAACAGAAGTAAAAAAAAAGAAGAATTTTTTAAGTACCTACATAGATAAAAAAAACCTACCTACCTACTTTAAAGAAGACAAGAAGTTTATTGTACATATTAAGAATACATATAATGAAATTGTATCCATATAAGTGATGATGCCATTCAAAGAACAAGTCATTACCCAGTGTCTACGGTACCAACGTTACAAGAATATATTTTCGACAAAACATATTGACATCTATGTTTGGCTGTATAATGAAAAAGAACAAAAAAAAAAAAAAAGTAGAATACAGAGAGAGAACGCTTTCAAATGTTGATCCGGGCGGAAACATTTTTAAAGTGTGTAAAACTACGGAGTTGTCCGGATATATTAAAGTGTCAACCACTTTTTTTTATCTCTCATTATCCCAGAAATATATACAAAATTTTTCAATGACTTATCAAGGAATCCGTCGGTAGAATGGAGACAAACTATAACAGAATGTAAACTCTACGTGTGGTTCATGATGGGAACCAATTTAACCAACAAAGGTCGAACAAATAAATCAAACGCATATACATTTATGTAGAGGTGCTCTACTCATGAATTAAAGCCACTACTCATAAAAAATAGGTACCATCAACAATCATATATACCATAAATGTTGCTCTAAATCAATATTCACTATATAGGCACTAGATAAATGGTCATTAGTGAGGAAACCTTATCTATATGTAAATGTAGGAAATGCATATAGGGAAAACGGCATTATTGTAGTCACAAAAGTAGCTTTCGTTTAAAAGTTAATTAACGTGGGTATTGAAAAGGAAGCACACTTTTCAAGAATAACTTGAACAAAAGAAAATCCATAAATTAATTAACTATATCATCATTCTTGATTATTAAATTTTATACTATTATTAAATTTCTTATATAAAAAAACCTGTTTCTTTCACCACATTATAAAGTTTTACTTTAGTAGACGATAGAAAAATATTATATAAAATGTTCAAAACTACATACATTTCCATGAAAATTATATGTTCGCATATACTTAAAATAGCTGACTTCCAAGATGGTACTATGAAATATACCCTGTATTTTCTTTCAAATCTTGATTGGTCTACTCTAGGCACAGTGTTATCTTTATTGTACATAGTTTTAGATATTGCTACTTATTTTCTAAAAAGAAAAAAAACACAAAAGCCCAAAAACACTATAAAAGATCAATTTTTATCGAAAATAGCACAAAATTTTGTGAGTGATCCAAAAAAAAAAAGAATCACTTGCATATAAAAAAATTATGAAAAAACATGTGTAACTATGAGGAGGAGCATGTCCTTTGATTATGTTTGAATTTTGAAATAGGAAGCTAAAATGTATTAATCATTAGTATATATATAAATTTATTAGGCTATCCTATTTTCGTGTCAATTCGTTATTTTGTCTGCGTCAAAGGATTTTCTGCTACCTATTGATGAAAAAAATTAAAATTGGAGAGTTTTAGCTCTCAAAGGTCATCTTTGTGACCTCTTTAACCATTTAATGTCTAAAAAATGGCCTTTTTGAAGGAAAATTAGCTTTTTTCAAAGGTCTTGTGAGGTCTGAAATTTAAAACAATTAGGCCCAAACTCTTTCTGAACCTTCTTTGAGGTCTCATTTAAAAAAAAAAACTGGATCCGGTTGGTAAATACTTTTTACATAGTTTTGGGCCTACAAGTTGCCTATGAGTGGCAAAAATTGCCTTTTACAGTTTTTCTTAAAAGTTACCCTAAAGTTTTGATTACAATTTTTTATCTCTTTTATAGTTGATTCTTTAAATTTGGTACATCTACACTGTCAGTGTATTTCAAGTTAAAATTTGGATTAATTGCCATTTAATGGCAAATTTTTCTGTTAATTTTATGCATTTAGTAACAATACAGAAGCTTGGTATGACTTTTGATCCAAATAAATACTTTAATTTAGTTTTGTATGTAATTAAAATATTTGTAACAGTTTCAGCAAAAATGATTCTGTGCCAGCATACTATGAGAAGTGCAAAATATTTTTAGCTTATTATATCTATAATTAACTTATTCTATGCAGGAATGAAAGATATTACAGCATTTTTGAAATACTTTCCTACTTTTATTTGACTTTTGAGTTGAAATCAAATACATTTTATCAATTCTATCGATACTAAGAAGACTGAAACTTTATTGATTAGATTTACCTTCCATTTTATGAAGAATCAGGATCCCAGGAGTCCTTTAAGTCTACTATAAAATATATTTTATTAATATATTATTGTACCATTCCAAAAAAAATATTTATAATAAATATCTTGCGTATAATAAGTAAACTATAGGTTAATAATCTAAGGATATTTTGTAAAAATGGCCTTTGAAGGCTAAAACTCTCAAATTCTCATTTTGATTTATTATTAGGCAGTAGAAAATCCTTTGGTGTAGAAAAAACATTGAATTGACCCGAAAACGGGGCAGTTTAATATATATATGTATATATTTATATTGCAGGTCTACAAAAATAAAATCGTGCTTGGCACTCGTGGGGAATCCTTTTTTTTTTTTCGACATCTCCAGATTTATAAAGCAAATCCTAGTTTTTACCATCTGTATTATCAAGTAGTTAATTAGGAATACCTATGACTTTTGTTATTTTTCAATTTCTATTTATTCTTTATCAGAGCATTAAGCTTTTTTAGCATTCAAACTTTAAACTATTTATATTTTCATTGCACTAATGTACAAGTAGAAGGATCTCTAAGTCATAAGAGGCCTCTGATTTTAACAAAATATCAATAGTATTTCAGGAGTGAAAAGAATCTGATCCAGTCCCGTACTATGACTGCCTACAATAAAGAACTTAATCGGAAGAGTCACAAGTTCAAAATTGACCTCATAACCCTTATAATATGTTGAATGTTTAGGAGGAGAGCAGCATCAGCTGTCATACTATGTTTAATCTTACGGCAAGGATTTCAAACTCCTTTCACCCCTTAAAATGATACCATATATCTCCTTGCGTTCTACAAAAGTTGCATTCTTAGATATCGTGTTCTAGGGAGAGAGTTTTTTCCTGTTATTATTATTGAATGGGACTTTCTTCAATTTCAATTAACGATGAGACTCTTAAAAAACATTTAACTATAAATAGAAAACATATTTTTGTCAGGTATAAGACGATTCCTTAATTTAATTTCAAATAGTAAATACATACTTCAGTTTCACTCCTCCCCACCCACCCCCCTTCAAAAAAAATAAAAATAAACATAATATGCAAATATAAATTAAATCCTTAATTTCATTTTAATATTTCATTGAATTACCTTCAAATTCCCTTGAGCTCACGTTGATGTGAATGTAAATATATAGAGGAAAGTATGGAATGAAATATTTATTTATGGGTAAATACTTCATTGCATAGATGTTATAAAATGAATAATGTAGTTATGTATATAGATTAAAAAACTTTGTGCCTACACCGAATACATCAGTATCCCTTTCAAAAACTATGGCATCTAAAATGTTATGTACCTAGGTGCTTTAGTTGATTTGTTCGTTTATGGTTCTAATTATATGTATGTAACTGTACTTTCATATGTATGTGACATTATGTCTGCATAAAATTAGGCTGGAATTACTTTTCCTTCAAATCCATCAAGGTAGTACTAAAACAATCGATTAAATTATGTTATTTCAATATATCAACTCTTTTTTTTTTTAATTTGTTAAGTGCTTTTTACGATTTAATATGAATGTTAAATTAAATTGTCTATCTACATATTGTATAGTAATACATGGGTATTGATGTAAAACGGTGATGATTGGAGAGTCAGAAATGTGATAGTGTGTTTATGCAAATACTCTTCCCCAGATTTATCGGCTCAGAACTTAGGTCAGAATGAAGTTTAATATTTCTAGATCAACATAGAAATAGATTGTCTATAACTTAAAAATACTCATGTTACCCCATCAAAAAATTCAGATCCTTTGCTATCACACATATAAACAACTTGATCAAAAATATTTTACATATATAATGGTCCATAAAAAAATCCCATGATTGTTGCCAATGAAGTAAAATTAGTTGGAAAAAGAAAAATTCTTTTTTCGCTATTTCTTCTTTTTCTTTCCACTTGCTTTTATGTCACATATGTAAACCATGTGTGCGCATAAACTGTGTATATAAATATATAATGATTCTAATTTACGTAAATCTATACAACTTACATTCTATATACACAAAACCAAGTCAAAAACCCATAGCTGAAGAAAAAATATTATTGTGCTTTGAATCTAACTACTTTTTATCTTGGGCATGACAACAAGATGTGACTAAAATCTTCAAAAACTATGTCACTAAAGTTCGAATTAGTAGTATTTTATGACTTTTTTTTAGAGAACTCTCTGAATTGATGCATCTGATCTCAGGATGTTTATTTTTCAAATGGCTTAATCTTTAAAAGGTATCTAAGTAAAGAGAAAATTTCTGGATTTCGAAATATATGAACATACATACATATAAAACATGATAAATTCAACTTTTTATTTTAAAAAAGCATGTTTGCAGTGAGGTAACTCATTTGGACATTTGGATAATGTTGACATCGTGTATACATACATACACATAAAATTGAGGTAACAAATTGACGTCAACGAAATGTGAACAAAAAATAAAATCAAACAGAAAAAGTGAATCAAAGAGAATGGATGATGTGTGTAAGTAAAAAAAAAATTAAAAAATGTTCATAATAGTTTTATTTGATCTTCTTTTTTTTCAGGGGATCCTCATGTCAAGTATACTCAGAGGCCTTCTTTTTCTTCTTATTTACCACAAGTAATTTTTTTAAAGACCATTGAATGTAACTTTTCCAAGAGAAAAAAAATATGAAAAGTTTTTTTTCCCTGTGAGTGGATTATTAATTTTTTCTACAACTTTTTCATTTTCCAAGGACCAAGTTGTAAAAAAGAAAGTTGGTCCTTTATTTATTTATTTTTCCCCTTCTTATAGAACTATTTTTTTACTATCATTTATCAATTAGTTGATTTAAGTAGTTTGTTTACTTGGTTGTTGGTTAGATCTAGGATTGTAAACATACACTTGAGAATAATGACACGTTATCCTTTTTCATGCATGAACGTTTTAGGGTTTTTTTACTACACCATGGATTTTTGTCTCAAGGGCATCTAATAAATATTATTTGCAAAAATTTCAATTCCTTCATTTTGATCCAAAAATATCTATTTTCTTTATCTTTAAAGTGGTAGTATTTTAATATTAAAAAAGAATATGATCATTCCATGTCAAATCAAAAGAAAAAGTCACTCAACCATCTCAGAATTGAATTATTTTTAGTAGATAGGAGCCTAATATTTAGAAATGACTTTAAATATATTTTAACTCGTATATATACTAAGATATACACACATGATTCTCCTACGGTCCAAATTTCTTAGCGTCAATTTCAATGCACTCCAATTGGCCATTTTGTTTCTATAGAACACGAACTCACTCTCTTATTCTTTTTCCTTTGATTGGAAATATTAAATTTAGATTTAATAATATAAATAGGAAGAAAAGAATGCGTTTTCTATGCAGTACATTTATTTTTTCTTCTTTATTTCTTCTTCCTTTATGTTGCTAAAAATAGATTTACCAGAAAATTATGTAAAGTATGTTTTAAAGATCATTTATTCAACTAAAAAAAGTTATAAAATAACAAACATTATATCACAATGTATTTTTAAGTGATAATGAAAAAAAGTATGAAATTTTATTAATAGTAATAAATAGTTCAACTTTGGGAGTTCATTCTAATTGTTAGAAGAAAATCACCATATGTTTTATTATTTTAAATATAAATGCCTCTATAAATATGAATTAATTAATTTTTAATTTGAAGGCTGTAAAAATTTAGCAATTTTTTTATAGCCGCTATTGTGACTGTGTCCTGAATCCATGAAATCTAAATATTATTTTTTTATACCTAAATATTTTCCCCTCATTTTCTTATGTGATTGTTGAATTTATCACTCTTCTAAATCCCTTGAATCAAGTGTCCATATCTCCTGAATATTTTCACCGTAAATGGAACACTCAAATAAATGTTTTGTATGTACAAGTTGGGATTTTATAAAAGTTACAAATATATTGATCTTCTAATCGAAATTCAATTACTGCATTTTACTCATCACAAGGTTTTTAAATTCTTCATTTTAACGACTTCATTTGACTTTTTCATTATATCTTGTAGAGTTTGCACAATGTGTACACAATATATATGAATCATAGCTTGAATCATTTAAAAAATGACATTAAATGGGAAAGTCATTTTTGATTGACCTTGAGAATAATAATCTCTGCATAATATGCTGAAATGGTGATTAGTGATACTCTCAAACTTAATTTGGTATCTGAAGGGAAAGTAAAATGTAGGTTTTTTGATTGATAAACATATATACCTATGGGTAGATAAAAAGACATTTCCTTGCTTTAAAGTGAAGAAACACTACTATACTATAGTACATATATTGAAGTAATAATGAGTAGTAGCAATATCTGAAATATGCTAGAGTAAAGTTGGATCATACAGTAGCATACCAAATTTGATAGTAATTATATGTTTAATTGCAGGTGGCATTGAAATCAGACTTAAATTCAATTTAAGTAATGCATTTTGAAAAATAAGTCATTGTATATGTATATGAGAACTTGACTTTTACCCTTACTACCATTTGGTTCTATCTAACTGTGTAAGTTTTAGATCCAAAAAACTTAAAAGAATAGTTGAAGTGTTAACCATGAATTTTCAATTGACTTCCACGTATCAGGACATATTCTCGAGTATTTTTTCTTAATAGTTACCCTTATAGTATGTTTGAGAACATTTTTGAAAATGGAAGAATACGCAAATGCAATTAGAAATAGCTTAATATTCAATAAAATTAAAATTTAATTCTAAATATGACTTTAAACTGCATGTAAAACGATCCAAATATGAGCAAAAAGGACTAATTTGATGCATGAAAAATTAAATAACTCATTACTTATTATCAGGGATATTAATATTTGATATATTTTGTATGAAAATAGCGTTATTTTAGATATATATACATTATTAGCTTTTGAACTTTTGAGGGGATTTAAAGATGGTGTGAGGGTTAGGAAATTTGATGTGTATGTAGTCAAGCTATTTAAATATTTGTTTATATTTCGTAATGACCGTTTGATGTATTTTGTTTGTTTGTTTTTCATGTTGTAATTATTTTTGTTCATTACTTCCGTTTTCTTTTGATATATAACTATAGTTTCATATTTTGAATAGATAAAACGTGCCATTGAATTATTCATCTGTTGTAACGTTGATCCCGATTTGAATTGGATTGAGGGATTTGGTGCCCTTTGAGATGGTTTTACCAAGTTCAAGTGTTGACTTTTCCTGAGAATCAGAAGTACAATATCTTAAAACAAATAAAAGAAATACCTCTAGAGTCCAGAGCAAGGTGTCACCAAACTACGATCCGCCAACGGTATTTGTTTTTTGTCTCCTACCTATCCTATAAATCTTATCTTGGGTTATATACTTTTGATTCCAATGTACATTAATTGGGAGTGTTGCGATACGGCAGGATATTAATGAGAAATATTTTTGAGTATTATTTTATTATAATTAAGGTGAAAAAGACTATCCTGGGAAAATATATGTCGAAGTCGAAATTTTGGTTGAAGTTGCAACTTGTACAAAAGGCACAACTGTGAACTCTTAAATATTCTACATAATGTGTAATAAAATGCTTATTAATTAATAACTCTTGAAAAAAAAGTATAAAATTACTCCTTTAGCTTACCAAATATTTAATTGAATGTTAATTAATGAACTATTACTTTTAGTTTAAAACGCTCCATCTAATTTTTGCTTTATATTCTTTCAAGCATCTGGAACTTTTTGGAAAAAAATGGATGATCCCTGCTATAGAAAAGGAGAAACTCATTAATGTGAAGTAACTACTCTAGTTTATGGAACAAAAATACTAATGTCAACTCTGAATATCAATATGGTCTTAAACAAGCAGTTTGTTAAACACAATGCGTCTCAGTGTGTGAGATCTTCAAGCACATCAACAAATTGTTTCCAAAGTTGTCAACATTGATTCAATAAAATTAGATTTTGTGTCATTTAATATTTATTTGTGATTTGATAATCAAAAGATTGAAACTTTGGAAAGCATATTTTTATTGGTTTAAATCATGTATATTCTTTTAAGTATGAAAGCTTTTGAGTGGTTCACTGAAATAGAATGGCATATTCAATAATTAATTGCTGGCGGAAAAAAATGATAGTTCCGGGGTTATTGATGGATTTGAATGAATTTATTTAGAATGTTTATTTTTAAAAAAAAAAGAGAAACTAACATGCATCAAATATGCTATTACATATTAGTTATTACAGAAACTTACATAATTTAAATGTAAAAAAGTGTTTCTTCAAAACATTAACAACTCCCATGTATATTTTTTGTCAATTGCCTATTTTTTTAATACTTTTTAATACCCTGAATTTTGATGTATAAAACCTATTTAAGCTGTGAATATTTCCAATTTTTTAAATAGATAAACAGTTAGAGATAATATTATTTTCCTTTCCCTTTTCAAAGGAGAGGTTGAGAGATGCTATGAACATCCCTATCTCACATATGTGTGTGTCTTAAAACAAAATACAAACTCTTTCTTTAGAGAAATTTGGAATGGATCCTTTAAATCATAGAATTTGTACAAGCTGTGGAGAATTTTTTTTATTTACTCTTAACATATAGCTCAAGTATCTACAAATAATGTTTGTGAAATGAAGAAATGCAAGAACAAATGTAGTTGTTGTTTTTTCTTATTATTATTAGATGAATTTCCTTGGTAAAAGGTTAAATAGTGTATAATGTGTGTAACTTATTTTAACAAAGAGTGAATATAAAATGTAGTCAGATACGTTCATCATCCATTCTTATTGGGAGGACATCACCGATATGTTCCTACACTTAATTCACTATTTCTCATAAGAAGAGGGATACACTTAATCAAGTTTATGTAGCATAAATCAAGATTTGTTTTGAGGCAATGATATATGATCATTGAAAATCTTGGAAGGAAACTAGATTAATCAGACTGAAAGTTGACATTACGTAAAATAACTTCTTGTGTTAATGAATAATACGTTAGAAGCATTAATTTTGTATACAAAGAATAAAACACATAACAATTTCTAATTAGATCTTTTTTATTTCAATATTAACTTTTCTTCTTTTCTTTTCTTTTTAAATACCACAAACAGTGTGGCTTTTCTCAAAGAATATGTAACACTTGTAAAAATAAAAAAAAAGTTTCTTTTTTATATCTAATTTAAGTAGTAATTTATCCAGACCTGCAGTTAGACACTCTCAATTGTTGAACGAAAATATGGGTTTATATTTTATAAATGAATAATATTGATCTTGGAAGTATTTATTAAATTTCGGTAGTTGTTTGCTGTACTCATGAGAAATAAGTAGATATTTGGTTGAACATAAAAAATGCATATATTGTGACAATAAAGTAAAATAATTTTAATTTCGGTTAAACTGTTAGGATTTTATAGAACTTTTTATTCTATGTAAAGGCACATTAAAAGAACTGAAATTTCATAGAAATACTTTAATGCATCAAAAAAAACTTATTTTTGTAAACAAAGAAAATTAACAAAAAGCCAAAGAAGGGGGAGTTGATACGGATGTGTACTCTCCTCCCTCTTATGCAATGAAAACAATTTCTATAGATGATTAAAATAGTTTAAATATTTTTTTTGTGCTTACAATTATATTTTACTAGTGTACAAATGCAATGAACTTGCTACACAAAAGGTACAGTGATAAAAGAGACAGAAGCAAAATCCAAAAACGAAAAAGGCCCTCTTTATGTAGAAAAGTAAAATAATATATGTTATATAAACACTTCATTTTTATATTGGATTATATATTATATTGGAATGTATCAACTCTCCCTTCCTCTCTTCCCCTATACTATACATAACTCTACTAACTGATTTCAAATGAAATTTCAAATCTAATTTTTGCTTCATATTCGTTCAAGCATTTAGAACAATCAGTGATTTGTAAACCCATCACTATTCATTATTTTTACATTATTGACACACTGTAGGCTTATGAAATTAATATGGACTATATTTATATGTATTCTGAGCCCTATAAGAAGAATTGCGCCTGGAGTCAGCTGATTTTTTGCTGTTGTTAATTTTGGCTCAAAATATTTAATATGAATGAAGTTATTTGGAATAAAATACCTACTTATTTAATATCCTCCTCAAGTTGGGGCATAAGATTTTTAGTAATATGCCTTCGTGTTTCTCCGAAACCAAAGAACTATCACTTTTTTTCCTTCCCGAAGGAGAGCAATCTTCGTAAAGAACGGCTTCTTAGAATGAAAAGAGGCAAGTGGAAGTTTTTTTCTGATTTGCGGGTATGTTAAGGACAGCCAGTTGATAAAAGTGGATCACCTTAAAAGGCGCGAGAAGCTTTGTGTAGAAGATATTTCTACTCTATTTAGTCATGCAATCCCTAGAGTCTCAAGATAAATGACAAATTCTATTAAATCCATAAGCCAAGAGTGAAGTGATGAAGTTAAACAAGAAAAAAGAAACCAAGAAATGTACTATTTGATCGTTTTATTTCCAGATGTGGATACTAAAGTGTCCGTATTACATTTAATTGATCATACATGAAGTGTATCTCCCCTCATTGAACCTTCTGATTAAGAGGATAATGTAATTCCATAAGAGCTTGAAACATGTGTTTTTCTTTATTAATATTTCATGATTTAAAAAACTTAAATACCTCTTCATATTTCAGAGTTTTCACTAGAGCTAATGAAAATTAAAGACTTGAACAGCCTTAAGCAAGTTGGTTACTGGTTTGACCTGATAGCATCGAGGTACTTATCAACAGCACTAAGTTAAAAAAATGTAGAAAAGTATAATTTTGCAGTCATTATCTTTAACAGTTTCTACAACTTCATGTTGGTATTGCCAACAGTATAGAACATACATGGAAGGAATTTTCCTATCCACTACCTCCTTTCTTAAAGTGTCGGATCTCTCAAGCTAGGTTTTCATTTATATTTGCCTCCATATGTACTCAACATATTTACAAGTGAGATACAAAAATCCAATCCCTTCTCTTATTGAACTAAAGAATGTCTTGAAAATTGATACTTTAACACAATTCTTGTATAAAAAAAACAAGACTCAAATTATGAAGATGAAAATTCCATGTTTCTTGTCTCTAACGAGGAATTGAAATTCATAGACGAGCTCAAATATGAAGAAAGTCACGAGGAACATCAAGTCATATTTATTCATATATATGTAGTATATACTTGGTTGAAATGAATCCTGGTTGGATATTGTCTTCGGAAAAACTTATCAGTGCCATGCTTACTGTAAAGAATGCAAACGTTTCTTTGAGTTTTTCAAAATTGAAGCTATATTTAAATCCTTCATCAAAGACCATTACAGATATGGCAATTAAAATAGTTAAATCTTCATTGGAAAATATTCCTCAGTCCCATAATTTTTTGACTTTCCTTATATCTCGATTTGTTTGCATATTCATTTGCATGAAAAAACATGTATCGTAAAATATGAGAAGAAAAGTGGACTCGGAAGTCAAATTATGAGAGAGAGAGAAAAAGTTGTCATTAATACAGAATAATTTAAAATTAACTTGAATTAATTAATTATGTAACAATTGTTAATTATATTAGCAGGCATGAGTGATTCTATTTACCTATTTATTATTTGATACAATCGATTTATTTGGCTCCAAAATGTTTTTATCATAAGGTGTGGGTCAAGTTTGTTGTCACAATTCTTCCTATAGGGCTCTGTAAACATATAAACAGTGCACATTGAAAATAAAATAAATAGTGTTGTGAACGCAACGTTAATTTTACAATGTATTTTTATTGGTTAAAATCCTTTCAACTTGTATATTTACAATCCTATCAGATCTGAATTGCTGCGTTAGTTCCTAATCTATATTTACTACAAGTGTATGTATCGAATCAATTTTTGAGCATTTTACATTTTAGTTTCTTGAATGTTTTACATTCTTCATAGGTTTGAGTCAATTTTTAAGTAACAAAAAATTAGAGATCCACATCAAAATTATGTTATTTTACGTAAGACCTTATACTTATTCAAGATATGATTTTATATTTCATGTTTAATCTTAAGAAAATAATGTAAGAGCTAAATAAAATAGTCTTTTTGTAAAAAGGATTTAGTTCGAAAATGAATAATGCCTCAGTTTTTCATTTGTTTGAAAGCAAAAGGAATTCATTTAATGCATGAGTAATTGATCATTCATCTTTAAAAAATATTTTCTTCTACTAGTGAGTCTTCAGTAGTCATATTGATTTGATTTAATTATAATTAATTAAATTGACATAAAGTCATGCTACAATAATGTAGATAAAAGAAAGGAGCGGAAATCAACTTTTTTACAAGAATATTGCCACATTGAAAGGCTTTTATATAAATCCTATTATAAGATAATAAAAAAAGCTAATCCATCAGTCATGATAGCTCAAGCAATAACATTGCTATTTGGAAACTATTTTTCCTCTCTTTTGCATGGAGACAAACAAAATAACCATTTACATTTCTTAAAAACGCATATAACTAATATGTATGTAAAGCTTTGCTTCTACGCTTATGGAATTTTTTATAAATACTCGAGAGATCCTTGTTTCATCTTTATTGCTTCTAGTTAAATTATAAAATAGATTTAACATAACATATACAATAACAGTACTTTTCTATGGCTCTTAAAAAAAATAGTTATAATCTTTTAAATATATCAAAAATGAAATATATTTTGACTCAATAAAATCCATACGGAAGACTTTGAAGAAGGCTCTGCGCATCATTTTTGATAGTGAAATGAGCAGTAACTGGAAAGGAGGAGTAGATATGACTAGAAAACCAAACAGTTAAGGCTAATTCGGTTTTTTCTGTAACCAGCAAACTAAATGACTATTATAAGTGGATTATTAAATTATATTTTCATAAGAAACATACTCAGAGAAGATATTTAAGAGCTCAGAGCTTTAGGTTGTATGGATTTAGAGATCCAAAATTTCATTCTATAGTATAACTAAAACTACATGGCATAACATCATAAAATACACTTAATTTGAATCGAATTCAACATGCAATGTACATACATGTCAGACCTATCTGTATATTATTAAACATATCCACAATAAACTTACTTGTAAATACGTTCCCTATACATATTAATTAATAATTTAATTATTGTTATAAATATTTCTTGTTGAAGTGTTTTATAACATACATAGAAAAAATTTAACCTATTTTTTCGAAGAACCATATAATACCCATATAAAGAGTGAACAATGTGCGGAATTCGTACAAAAAATTCAATTAAATATTGGAGGATTAAACATTGTTGTCTGAAGTTTTAATAAAATGAATTTCATTTTCATTTACTTATTTACAATTGTAATTAATGAAAGTAACAGGGATTTCAAATCTAAATTATTTAATTCAACGATTATTTTTAAAATTCACTTCTTGAAGTACATTCAATTATTGCTTATTTTGAAGATTCAACTCCCGAGTCATGAAATATTTAAATTATTTTCATAATTTTATAGATTAATTTTAATGACAATCTGAATAGTGATTACATATAATATATATTTATTAAAATTATTATTTCTTTTGTTTTTTGGTTGGTTTTTTTTTTTTTCGTATTTTTTTTTTTTTTTTTTTTTTTTGGGGGGGGGGGGGGGGGAGGAAAGCTTGAGAAATACAATCATTGCTATATAATGAATAAATCTAATGTGGGTATGTATGTACGATGTACCTATGTTTTGTATCATTCAAAATAATTTTAAGAAATACCATACTATAAAATTATACTACCATGGGCAAAAAATATATACCAACGTTTTTTTTCAATTTTTCAAAACAATTACAAAAAAATTATGAAGTCAATTATTACAGAGCAATAACTGTTGAGTTTAAATATAGTATTAAATTTAAAATCGGATGACCGGTTCTTTGAGCAATAGGTTATGCATTTTGAGAAATAAATCCCAAATTCTTAAAATTTCAAAAGAATAGAGTCTGAAAAGTTGATTTAAACGTTTTTGGTTTCAATCACATATAACTAAATTGCGTTTTAGACATCATCTATCAGACATTTTAAAAAGCGAAAAATTTGATCCTAGCTGTTTATGACACGTATTTGAAACAATAGTTAATATTTTTACGTGTAATTTGGCTCATATATCAGTAGCAGTAGTGCCAACATAAAAAGCGAGAAAAAGCCAAAAAAATTATATTCAAATTTCCAGGTATTTCTTGTTCATAGTAGTATATCTCTTTTAAAAAATCATTTTTCTCTTCCAACTTTTAATTATACCATATACATATAAAAACAAAACCTTTCTAATTTAACAGATGAGTCCCTCTAATTTTACAAACATAGATATTTTTCTTTACCATTTCATGGGTTAATTGGAAAAAAAGTAAAGTGCTATGCTCCATATCCTTTGAGTATATGTTTAAATGCATTAAAAAGTGCATTTAACCAAGTAAGTAAGTACATATTACCATCATCTTAGCAAATGCCAAAATAGCAAAGTGCATTATCAAAGTATGAATATATTATGTATTTACTTTAAATTATTATTAATTAACTTTTATTTTTCACATTTTAAATAAAAAAAATTATTGTTGACTAAAGATGAATTCGCACATTTAACTTGATACAGGCATCAACATTGGAATTGACCAATGGTATATTTATGTTTAAGAACTTTGCATATTTTACATGCATAATATTCAAAGTTTAACAATTTTTCTCACCAGAATCTTGATCTTTGCTCCGAAATGCTTATATCATTTCTTTCATTATTTAAAATATTCTCAATTTTTCTCTTTTCACAAAGGCTTTCAATATTGACAAAATATGATCAATTGGATTGAGCATAGGACTGTAAGGTCCAAGTTTTAAAATTTTGTGAATTGAAAACTCTTGTTCATTCAAAACATCTTCAATCCTGGAGTGTGCCGGAGCATACTCAATTACAAGTACTACTGGCCTTCCATATATATACATCCCTTGTTTTTCTTAAGCATTCACGCACCCCCTCCATTACTGTATCCTCTTTGAAACTTCCTCGTCTCACCTTATTATTTATTTTCATTAATTATAAAATTTATTATTATGTTAAATTTCCTTAATATTGTTTTTTATTATTTATTCCCATATATTGAACTTGCTTATTCCCATATTTAACTTGAAAAGGTGTAGAGGTAATTCATCAGTAGCGCCGGAATGATAGGGGCCAATGGGCCATTGTCCCCCTCACACTTAAAAAAAGAGGTTTTGTTGTGTCGTGTATAATAGTTTTGATGATAGATAAACTTTAGACGTCATGATTTTAGAATTTAGCCCCCCCCCCCCCACTTACAAATCCGTTACGGCACTGCTGTCATTCATTGATTCATTCATTTTGAAAAGGAGAAATGTTGAGATTTAAAAATTCATAATTTGTAGAGTTCTTAAAAATACATTCTCCATGGATTTGTTTTAAAGTTGATGTGTTTTAGAAATCGAGAATAAAAACACTTGAAGAGAGTTTTAATTGACACATGTTCAATACATACATGCATTTATAGTATGCATATATTATTAAACTAATAAAGTTTTATTTGGTAGTACTGACCTTCTCGAACGGTCCGGTCTCCAGTGTAGTCCAGTATATATCCACGCAGCCAATTACCTTGACTGTTTGTGATATTGTTGTCAATGAAATATAGTCTCCATCATTACATTGATTAAAAAAACGGGGGAAAATATCTCAAAGAATCAATTTTCAAAAAATACAATAATAAATAACACTATGCAACGACACTTTTTTGCATGTATTTTAATGGTTATTTTATATTTGCTTTGATGTCGAATAATACGAAAATGGAAATATTAAAGGAAAAATGTTGTTTTTATGGTCTATGTATTATTTTTTTAATGTATATTATATGATTATTCAGACTCATTTTTCAACATGAAGGAAAAAAGTAAATGAAGAAAAAATTTTTAATATGATTGATTTTACCTACCTGCAGAAATTTGTCATTTTGCATAGCAAGAAAGTTTAGGTATGCCTATGTTAGTAGTTATTATTGAAAAAATATCAATTATTTTATTTCCCAAATTTATGATTTCTTTACTTACTCATTCACAATTAGTATATCTATATCAACAGTTTGGCATCTCAAATGGACTTTGGTTTAGACGAGAAGTATATTATTTAAAAGATTTGAAAAGTAAAAACTCGAGAGAGCAGAAACTCAAATGGGATAACCTTCAATTTAGTCATCATCCACGACTGTTTTTTAATTCACAAAAGTTGTCTAAAAAAAATTTTCCTCTTAAATTAGATAATTTTATTAAATGACAAGTTATATAGTTAGCATATTGCTCTTTCACTTAAAATAATTAAATATGGGTATTCTTCAGAACAAAAACTAAAATTTTATCGTTAGAAAGCCTTTCTAGGAACTGAAAAAGAGATTTCAATTTAATCAAAGAAAGTTGGAATCAATACTTTTAACTAGTACATAACTATGTTACTTACATATATTTAAATATTAATATTTGTTAAAATGTTTTTTATTCATGTTTTTAGGATACATTTATAAGTAGAAGCAGCATAGTTAGTACTTATAATTCTTATTAATAATAATTATTAATCGTTATTATACTTAAATATTTAAAGGGTACAGAGCTCAATATACATACATACATGCATATTCACACACATATATATATACATATAATATACATATATGTATAATAATACCGAGATTGTTATTTCTTAGGTGACGTCATCTTTGTTGTTGTTGACATCATCGATGCTCCTTTTCTTTAAAACTTAGGAAATAGTTAAGAAGAAAAAAAATCTCAGAGGCTTCCTTCTTCAGCTTCATAGTCATCTGAGTCTCTAATAGAAGAGAGATAAGATTAGATATACAAACTGACTGCCGTCGACTGTTCCTATTGACTAGAATGGGATCTACAGAGCGTTTTCATGTTCGTTGGAATGAGTATGAGTCGAATATTAAACATGAATTTTCTGTGTTACGTCAAAACGGGGACTTTTTTGACGTAACACTGGTTTGTGGCACGGATCAGATCAAGGCTCACAAGGTGATTTTGAGTGCCTTTTCTCCGCTCTTATGTTCCATCATTAAGTCAGTTCCTCATGAGCATCCTTTGGTGTATTTACGTGGGATCAAGTTTCAGCATTTGGAGTCTTTGCTCTATTTTATGTACAACGGAGAAGTGAGCTTAACTGAGGACGAATTCGAGGATTTCCTTAGCACTGCCTTCGAACTCGAAATCAGGGGACTCATCCAGGACTCAACCTCTAGAAACAAACATTCCCAGTCATCCTCAAGTAGTCCTATTCATGACAAAGAAGAGTCCTCCTCTCTCCCCGAAGATAAGTCACTCAAAGAGACTTCTCTTCTTCAATCTCCCATCCAACGATCCAGGAACATTCCCATTCCAACACATTTCTTGTCTGCTCAACCAAGTTTGCCAAGTGAGGATGAGGATATCCAACAGGACCTAAGCATCTCTGAGAGAAGGAAGAGGAGAAAAAGGAGCAAAAACCCTATTGCCAAAATGAACTGTGACGCCCAGGAAAAAGAGAACTATGTTCATTGTGATACGGAGCCGAATATTATAGTTGAAGAAGTTATGGGAGATCATGAATTCGAAGCCATTCCAGGAACTTCCTCTGAGCATGATGAAGGTGCACCTTTGAGTCTTCTTCTGTAGTTATACGTTTTTAATCCTTAATTTATATATATTTGTAGATTTAGATATGGATATGGATTTCGAGTACTATAAACAAAATAAGGTGGTTACGGAAGATTGTGGAGCTGTTTGTCAGATCTGCAAGAAAGTGATACGTCAAAGCTATAACCTGAGTCGTCATTTTGAGGCATATCATTCAAATAGTAAGACAGTATACGAGTGTCCAAAGTGTCGAACACGACATAGAACCAAGAGCGGTTTCCAGGGGCATATCTCTAAATTTCATAAACTTTGGAAAAAGCAAAATGTGGAGATGTTTTCGGTGCCTTCGTCTTGAGTTGCTTAAAAAAATGATTTTGTTATAACATACCCTGTAATTTTTTTTTTTTTAACATTATAAAAAAATGTATTTATTGTGTTAATTTATATCAAATTTTTCAGTTGTGAACTTATTATATTTTTACATCATTTTTTTTCTTCTGTTCAAAGGTGTATATTTGTACCTCCTTTCAATTGTACAAATTCCCCAAAGAAATTGAAAGAATGATCAATAATTATGTTATTTTTTTTAGTCTTTGACTATACTATTTTGTACCTACTCATTGATCCGAAACTTACTTAGATTTATATTCGGTATGGTGTTGCAAATTTCTAATAAAAAGAATGCATTTTTTTGGTGGATCCATCAACAAGATATATTATACATTATACCATAAATGGTATTTGACCCATTTCATCTGACTGCAAATCGATATAAGAAAGTCACAACTATCATTGTTATAGTAACAAACATTCAGTCTAATATTGTTATATAATAAAAATTACATTTATTGTTATGTATTATCTGAATTAAAGAATGGTCTTGTGCCTCACATATAATTTATTTTACAGTTTTGCTGTGCTAACCTTAATTTAAATCAACTTTTTATTAATATTTTTTGGCCCTTAAAAGTACCAAGGATTTATAGAAAGCCATACTAGAAAATAACTTGAAACAAAGTATAATATGAACCTAGAAGTATCCTATTAGATTCCGTTAAAAATGGGTTTATTCCGCCTTTGGTCTTTATTATCATACCTTTATAAGATACATTTTGAATGTTAATATCATTCAACTTTATATTATATAGTGTAAATTACATATCTAGAATTTGATTGAATATCGCTTCATCGGTAACTTGATGTTAGTAGAACAAGTAAACATAATTATAGACTTAATGAGACTAAATAGAGAATTAAGTTGTGCATTTGGATATAAATGTATTAAATTTTTGAATTTACGGAAAGTTTATGCAATATTCCCTCAACCTTGAATGTTTAAGTACGTACACACAAGATAAAATAGGTTAATAAGTAATAACTTCAATTAAGACAAACAATTATTTCATTTTCCATTTAGCTGGTTAGCCGCCAAAGAACGGATTAGTAATTATATAGTCTCACAATCAATTGGATGGAACAAGGATTTCTCCTTTTAAATAGAGGACAGCGTGACCTCGTATACAGATCCGGTCTCCCTTGATCTCACAATGCAAATACCCCGTTCTCTCTGAAAGTTGCACAGCCATCATTTCTTTTTTTCCTAGTTTATGACTCCAAATCGGTACCAAGGAGCAATGTACAGAACCAGTTACGGGATCCTCCTGCATTGTGGATGCATTAGCATCAAAAACTCTGGAAACAAAATCTACATTATGGCCCGGTGCGGAAATCACGGTACAAAGATAGGGAAAATTTTTGAGTACGTCCAACTTTGGTTTCATATCACGAATTTGTTTTTCATTTTCATATATGAGAATTAAATCGCGATTAGCATAAATTTCTTTTGGAGTAATAGAAAAGGCCTGTAGTAGTATTTCTCTCATTTTTTCGGGATGTGGAAGAAGCTGAACTGGCTTAGCAGAGGGAAAGTCCA
This sequence comes from Lepeophtheirus nordmannii, assembly GCA_963680855.1. Classification (NCBI taxonomy): domain Eukaryota; kingdom Metazoa; phylum Arthropoda; class Copepoda; order Siphonostomatoida; family Caligidae; genus Lepeophtheirus; species Lepeophtheirus nordmannii. The sequence continues at coordinate 24,861,817 of OY804523.1, forward strand.
ATTCTATACACCCATTGCCACACTTTGAAGCAACTAGAGGTCCTTTGAGGGAATCAAATGTGACTTTATTCAATTCAGGATGCAATTCAAATAAAATAACCCAGGCAGAAGCAAGTGTCGCATGACCACATAAATCTATCTCACCATGAGGCATGAACCAACGGAGTTTAAAGTGACCTGTTCCAGTTTTTACAAAAAAAGCAGTCTCAGCTAAATTGTTTTCAATTGCTATATTTTGAAGAGTGGAATCATTAAGCCACTCCTTCAAGGGACAAACGGCAGCTGGATTCCCCTTGAAAACTGTATCTGTGAAGGAATCAACTTGGAATATTGAAATTTTTTGTTGCATGGCTCTGAAAGTTAAAACATGAATGAAATATTTTTGTAAATAGTTTATTCGTTTATAAATATATTAAAGTACTTTTATTATCTGATAAAATAAGTTGAATGTATGTATTTATGTACGCTGAAAATGTTATTAGGAATTATTGTAAATTATTATTCATAAATCTTTAAAGGGACTATAACTTTCTTTAGTAATGATAAGCAATAAGTCCAATTGAACATGAATTACATGTTGGACATGAGGTGAAAAAGTCCTATTTTAATATATAAAGCAGTTTTTTCTAATTATGCTCCCCAAAGAATTGCTAGCTGATGAGCCGCAAAATTTATGTTTATGTTATTTAAAAGAAAACATGACCCAAAATTTAGTTTAATGATGTGCCCCAGGGTTTTGGTTATCTTGTTAATGCATCCTGGAATAAAAAAAGCTTAAAAAACACTGATCTTAAGTGAACGATTTAATACAATGCTCTTTATCTTTAGAATAACCCCATGAAGAGGTTGCGTCGTGACCGTTTTATTTATCTATAGAAATTGTTCACACGAAAGATTAGATTACTAAAAAAAATATAATAAACACCCGCATTTCAATTCAATGTAAAAAAGTAAATAAAACGAATCAAATATTATGAATGTAATACCTTGTTTATGAAACTTGAATCAGAGTCCAAATTAACACTTCTTATTTAAAAAGTTAAGAGTTACTAAGAGTTAAAAAAATGTATTCATTTTTTCATGATGTTTATATTTCAATGTTCAATCAGTCATATGGGTTAACAACACATGTAAGAAATTATAGTATCTTTTTAAAAACATGTGGATGTTGTTCCGATAAATTGAAGATTTTAGATATGATTGTAATGTTATGTCGTATTCATCTACCTAATTAAATTATTATCATTTATGTATTGTAGAGAGAAAATAGAAATGATATTCATAATTTGTACGTACAAGATTATTTCTCATTTATTTTTTCATAGAGCTTTGTCATTTTTTCCATGATTATAGGCAGCAGCTATGCAACTTTAGAAGTATAAAATCGTGATATTCTATATAGCTTAGGTTATGTTATATTAAAACAACACATGTTTATCTTGGAAAAAAAAAAGTTTCGAGTTTTTTTTTTTTTTTTGTATCATGATACAGTTTAAAAAACAGACTAAGAGCCACTAAAAATAATGAAACCATGTGTGATAAGGCTAAACTAAGTTGGAAAATATAATATAATTATATGATTGCATATTATTATTATTCATATAATTTATTATATGAATATATGTCGAGTAGAAGATGGGATTTTGTACAAGACGTACATAAAGTCTTATTTAATTATACCACCAGCCCTTTTATTTAACAATTGGTCATTTGATTTTGATCCATTAAAATTAATAATGTGATGAAATTATGTGCACTGTAACTTTATAGCGTGCTACAAGTTACAACTTGTACACAACATATTATATTGATTTATATGTAATATGAATGTTTTGAATTTTTCACAAGTTGTAACAAGTAAAAGCAGATTCTACATGTTACAATTTGAGTGTTTCTTTATGCCTTATTTAATTATAATTCCGGTTAATAACTAAATATTAATTGATACAATCCTTTCAATATTTTTATTTACATCAAAGAATTAGTACTAAATTTTGAAGACCCGTTATTCTCGTACTGAAGTTAATTGAGTTTGGAAGAATTCAAAAATTAAATTTAATTCCTCACATTTAAGAATCCAGGGTTGGATGGAATAGAGCTACAGATCCAAAATTTTCTTTCAATAATACACTAAACACACATAATTTGAATCAAATTCAAAATGTATTATGTCTCTTGGTTATATAATTATAACATCTACAAGCTGTAACTTGAATAAGCAGATTGTAGAATTTGCAATTTGTACGTACGTCCCATAGTAACTTATTTTCTATTAGACTCATCGTTTTAATTACCAATTCTTACTTAATGTAGTAAGTAAGTAATATTATTGATGCATTACTTATTTACGTGTGAAAGAACGGATTAATTATCTAATTAGAATACCATAGAATACGTATCCTATTTTTCATAATAAATCATAGTCCATAGACGTACATATATGATTTCCAATCATTGCATTATCCTTATCATATGGACTACAAATTCTTCACTTATAATACTTCATCTCATTTTTTGGCTGTAAATGAGTACATATGAATATGTACATAATGACGGCTTATTCTCCCTATTATTTTGAGAATGGTAATGCATATGTATAATCATAGAAAAACTCATTAAAAATAGTTTACTGTAAAAACAGTGAGACCTACTTGTGTTGTAAACAAAAACCAAGTTCAATCACTCTATTTATCCAGCACAATCCCTTTGTAGAAATGTCCAAATCCAATTTTGTTCCTTTTTGTATTAACAATTTCTTTTTTTCCATTTCCCAAACACGCCTACAATTTAAAGCGGTAAACCTCAAGGTTTAAATTATCAAGCCCCAAATATACTAATCTTACACAAGCCAATCTTTGATTCTTATAACTTTTTTTATAAAATATATACAAAATTAGGATAAAATTAACCTTAATTATAATATTTATAATACATTGATACAAGATGAAAAAGAATTTTCAATAGCATTACTAAAAAAAAAAAAAATTATGTTGGTTCAAACTGAATAGACATGTTAATAATGTGTGTCATCTGTGATTATAATTCAATGACAGTATTTAGCAAGCTAATTTTTCTTCCATCGATTACAAACTGTTTAAATTTTGATAAATCATCACTTCATTTGTTAAAATTGCTATATTTATTCTCCAATATAAATTAAGGATCATAATTAATTCATCAATGATGACTGATCAGTGACCTAAGTACTTAAGTAGCGCGTGGATAATACAAATTTTTAATACAAAGAGTTCGAACTCTTCTGAGTTGTTGAGCTAAAACCGGAAAATATTATTGTTCCGCTATATATATATATATATATATAGCGGAACAATAATATTTTCCGGTTTTTGTGAATTTTTCCTTTTTGTATTTCTTTCTGTTTCTTGCCCTCTCTTCCTCAGCTCTCAGCTCTCAGCTCCTCTCTCTCTGCCCTCTCCTACTAATTCCTTGGTCCCTTTGGTTTGAAGAAGAGAAGTTCCAGGAGTATTCATCGGCAAACAAATGAGAGACTTGTTCTTATGTGGATTTTTAGAATTCTCTGTGTTAGCCAATAGACACATCCAGTCCGCTTGACACCCATTCGTTATCCACATTTTGGATCCGTTTATTATTAAATCCCCACCTGAACGACGTGCATTTGTGCGTATACTTGCAACGTCGGATCCAGCTCCAGGCTCACTTACACCTAAACAAGATACGAATTCTCCCTGGAAAAGAGATAATATTTTCACCTTATGAAAAAAAATAATATATTAATTGTAAAATCGGTAAAAATTGACCGTATTTTTCAAATTAATAAGAAATATTATAGTGTGCAATATAAATTCAATCTCCAAGGCCTAAAAGTATCATGGATACACATGTTCGATATCATATTGACGATTTGAGAAATTATTTTAACAATATTTATGGAACGTTCCAAAGTGTGGACTTGAGGTTTTATCAAATAGTTCTGGGCGTACTGATGCCTGTACTATATGCCACGATATTTGCGAATATTACATTCAGAAATCCTCAAATCCAGAGATTCATGGGAGGTCAGAGTTATCCAAATCGCATTTTCTTTGGACTTGCCACAATGACACTGGCTTCTGCAGCAGTTTATATTGTCAAAGGTTTGAACTTACAGCTTTTACTCCAGGATTAAACTGAAAATTATTTATGTACTAGTGTTTTACCACTAATGTTTATATACAAGAAAATAACCCAAGCACATATTTGATTATACATATCTACTGTAATATTGTGAAATTAATAAATCTTAAAACAATAAGTATAGCTTTTAAAGGAATAGTTCCAACGAAACAAGCTCTCTTCTTTCTTAGATTATGTATCCATTAAAACATATGAATATTATGATTTGAATGTTTGATTTTGAAATCAAAGGAGTGACTAAGTCAATAATTGACAAATCTGGTCATTTAAGCTCAATTCAATAAAGACAAGTCACATTCACCCCAAATGATAAATGGCACTTATTTCTAGAATAATGTCTTTATTTATTTAAGATAGTGTTCTAAATGTAACCAAAAATGGATATTTTTGAGTAACGTGAGGTCCTAAGATTACTTTGAGGATGGATCCTTGATCTGATAGCTTAAGTGGCAATTGCAATGTAGTATTTAATTAGGAACAATATTTCTATTGTTACAAATAGATAGTTTTACAAATTGAGAAAACTTTGGGCTGAACATTCGAATTATTGCCAGTATTTTGTTGAAATTTTGATTGACAAGAATAAAAAGGTCTTCAATAGATAAAACTAATTCACAGGCCTTTTTGAAATAAAGCTTCCGTGATGAACACTGCATTTATTAATGTTAAATAAAGAAAATGAAATTGCCTTAATAGAAGGCTCTAAAAATTGTTTTTTAAGCTCATGAGTGACCTAAGTACTTAAGTAGCGCGTGGATAATACAAATTTTTAATACAAAGAGTTCGAACTCTTCTGAGTTGTTGAGCTATATATATATATATATATAGCGGAACAATAATATTTTCCGGTTTTTGTGAATTTTTCCTTTTTGTATTTCTTTCTGTTTCTTGCCCTCTCTTCCTCAGCTCTCAGCTCTCAGCTCCTCCCTACTAATTCCTTGGTCCCTTTGGTTTGAAGAAGAGAAGTGGGGTGTGTGTCGCATGGATGCCAAACTCAAAAGTCTATAGGTTAGAAGCAGGAAAAGAGTCGTGAGGTGTTTTTTTGTCTTGACCTAATAGATGGACTCGAGCGTGATTAAGGATTCCTCAAGTAGCGGGGCGCCGAAACAGCCTATGATCTATATTTGTGGAGAGTGCCACGTCGAGAACGAGATCCGCGCGAGAGATGCAATTCGATGCCGGGAGTGCGGCTATAGAATCATGTACAAAAAGAGAACGAAGCGTTTAATCGTCTTTGACGCTCGATAAGAACTATGGAGAAACTTCGAGCCTTGCACAGAGAATACGAACTCATCACAGCCGTTTATTTGTTGGAACCTTGGGAGAAGCGGATCGTCAACTCCGTGTTCCTCGCTCTTGGATCCCTTGCACTTTACTCTGCATTCACTTACCTCCCACACTACGCCTCTTCCCTCATTCATTGCCTCATCTGAGCACTCTCCGTCATGAGCACCTCCGCCCCTCAAGTTCAGCAAACCCTCCAAACTCTTCTTTCCTCTCTCCAGGAACAGGTCGCCCGTTCCCCAGAGACGGACCTGAATGCCCTCTCCCTCGACATCAAGGAGTTTGAGAGGCTCTTCTCAGAAAAGGCCTCCTACCTTCCTTCTTATGATGTCAAAAAGCTTCAAACCTCTATTTTGGCAATCAAGGATCAGTATCAAACCCTTTATCAAGCCTCACAACCCAAAAAGAGATTTGCCTTTCGATCACGTGTTGCCATTAAGACACGTGAGGAAATCGATGCCCTTCGATCCAAACAATTTGGAGAACTCAAGACGGAAATAGGGGGTAATACTCCTGTTCAAGCTACTCTTAGGGATAAAACGGGTGAAACTCTCACCATTCCCCCAAATGAGATGGATCCACTTATCACTAACTTGAATCAATGTAACGTGCGTTTGACTCAGTCCGTTCCTTCGACATTGCACATGACGGATCTCAAAAATTGTACTATTATCTTGGGACCCGTCCAGACGTCCGTTTTTATTGAACGGTGTGAAGGCTGCACATTTTACATATTTTGTCAACAGCTTCGCATGCATAATAGCACTAACTGTTCCGTTTATCTACATGTGACTTCCAAAGGCATAATCGAAGGATGTGAAAATGTGGGGTTTGGGCCTTACGCAGTGGATTTTACAGGTTTAAATGAGTTGATTAATAAGTCTGGACTTGACAGAGGTCTAAATCATTGGGATGATATTCAAGATTTTAATTGGCTCACCCCTGATGAGCCTTCACCAAACTGGTTCGTTATCCCAGAAGAGAAGAGAAAGGGTGTGTTTCAGTGAATTTGAACTTTTTAATTGCTTGACAGTGTATTTCCATTATTATAAACCGATATTGACTTTTTATGTGTACCTTACTATTTAACAATGACTAAATGAAAGCTTAAAATTTATATTATAATATAACAGGTTTATTTTGTATACATACACTTAACGTAATAAATTAACGGATGTGGTAAAATGAATAGTATTGTTACTTTTTGGACAGACCCATGAGTTTACTGATTATAGTAAGCATGACTTCATCTGCTCCCCCTCCAATGGAAATCAATCGAAAATCTCTGTATGCTCTGCTTATGTTAACAGAATTCGTAAATCCCATGCCACCCCAAAATTGAAGACACGAGTCGGATGTCTCTCTAACAAGTCGGCCACATTTCAGTTTGAGCATCGATGCTAGCATTGTGACATCTTGCCCATTTAAGAATGCTTCGGTGGTTCTGTAGACACCAGATCTCAAGAGCTCAGTCTCAGTCGCAAGTTCAGCCAGTTTAAATTGAACATATTGGTTGTCAAGAATCGATCCACTGAAGGCTTTACGATTTTTTGTGTACTCTATTGTTTCTTCAATCATTCTTTCCAGAGGTCCTAAACAAAGTGTAGCTGCCGCAATTCTTTCCTCTTGGAATTGTAACATTTGATATCCAAACCCTTTCCCCGGTTCCCCAATAATGTAACTTTCAGGTATTCTCACATCTTCCAGATAAATCATAGCTGTGTCAGAGCATTGCATTCCCATCTTATCTATTTTCTTTGCAATTGTAATTCCAGGAGTATTCATCGGCAAACAAATGAGAGACTTGTTCTTATGTGGATTTTTAGAATTCTCTGTGTTAGCCAATAGACACATCCAGTCCGCTTGACACCCATTCGTTATCCACATTTTGGATCCGTTTATTATTAAATCCCCACCTGAACGACGTGCATTTGTGCGTATACTTGCAACGTCGGATCCAGCTCCAGGCTCACTTACACCTAAACAAGATACGAATTCTCCCTGGAAAAGAGATAATATTTTCACCTTATGAAAAAAAATAATATATTAATTGTAAAATCGGTAAAAATTGACCGTATTTTTCAAATTAATAAGAAATATTATAGTGTGCAATATAAATTCAATCTCCAAGGCCTAAAAGTATCATGGATACACATGTTCGATATCATATTGACGATTTGAGAAATTATTTTAACAATATCTATGGAACGTTCCAAAGTGTGGACTTGAGGTTTTATCAAATAGTTCTGGGCGTACTGATGCCTGTACTATATGCCACGATATTTGCGAATATTACATTCAGAAATCCTCAAATCCAGAGATTCATGGGAGGTCAGAGTTATCCAAATCGCATTTTCTTTGGACTTGCCACAATGACACTGGCTTCTGCAGCAGTTTATATTGTCAAAGGTTTGAACTTACAGCTTTTACTCCAGGATTAAACTGAAAATTATTTATGTACTAGTGTTTTACCACTAATGTTTATATACAAGAAAATAACCCAAGCACATATTTGATTATACATATCTACTGTAATATTGTGAAATTAATAAATCTTAAAACAATAAGTATAGCTTTTAAAGGAATAGTTCCAACGAAACAAGCTCTCTTCTTTCTTAGATTATGTATCCATTAAAACATATGAATATTATGATTTGAATGTTTGATTTTGAAATCAAAGGAGTGACTAAGTCAATAATTGACAAATCTGGTCATTTAAGCTCAATTCAATAAAGACAAGTCACATTCACCCCAAATGATAAATGGCACTTATTTCTAGAATAATGTCTTTATTTATTTAAGATAGTGTTCTAAATGTAACCAAAAATGGATATTTTTGAGTAACGTGAGGTCCTAAGATTACTTTGAGGATGGATCCTTGATCTGATAGCTTAAGTGGCAATTGCAATGTAGTATTTAATTAGGAACAATATTTCTATTGTTACAAATAGATAGTTTTACAAATTGAGAAAACTTTGGGCTGAACATTCGAATTATTGCCAGTATTTTGTTGAAATTTTGATTGACAAGAATAAAAAGGTCTTCAATAGATAAAACTAATTCACAGGCCTTTTTGAAATAAAGCTTCCGTGATGAACACTGCATTTATTAATGTTAAATAAAGAAAATGAAATTGCCTTAATAGAAGGCTCTAAAAATTGTTTTTTAAGCTCATGAGAACCAAACCGAGAGAGGGCAGGAGTAGACATATCAGTTTGTACGGCAATAGACATCGGGACTCCACCACAAGCGATCTTTCCCATTTCTTCATTGAGAGCAACTGCATATTTAAAATCCAACCCAGAGCCTCCATACTCCACAGGTTTATTTACACCAAGTAGACCAGCGGAGCCAAGTACTTTAAAGACTTCATGGGCAGGATAGCGACCTTCACTTTCCCAAACATCAACATTAGGGTTAATTTCCTTCTGAATGATGCTGTTCATGGTTCTTTGAACTGCTAAATGGCTTTCATCATAAAAAGATTCGGCTTGAGTTGACAAACGTAACCGATGAATGGCTCCTTTCGAACCAATAAACTTTCGAAAAAGCGTTCCCATCTTGAAGGATTTGCGATCCTTTAAAATTAAAGACTAAAATTATATAAACTCAAATCCTTCAATAACGACGTTGATCAGTGACGTCATTGATTAAAAAATGACGTATATTATATTTCATTCGAATCGGATACTATTTCTTAAGATAGGGGGGACCGAAGCATATTATTGCTGTCGCAACCATAATATGGCAAAAATAAGCTGGATAAAGACAAAAGTTTTTAAGATTTTATACCTTCATAATCTGATTCCAATATTGCATACAATCTAAAAAATAACATGCAAATGATAATTTTTTTACATCGTGCATACTTTTGTCATCTACAGAATCTGTATATCTGATATACGACGACATATTATATGTTTTTACTTCCATATCTTCATTCTCTTTGTAATGTCTGCCAATGAAGATTTTTCGTGAAAAATGACGACGAACTAGTCTTCAAAGTTGAAACATGTAATTAAATTAAGATTTACATTTATATACATTGCTCACGACTCATGATAATTCATTCGTACAGTTTTCAACTGATAAAGAAGACAAAAAGAGATCTTAGCCATCAATGAGCTAAATTTTAAATTCAAACATGCCTAACACCTGAGCTAAAAAAAGGTTAGTCTCCCCTATATCCTTATACTCTTGATACTTCATACATACACAAACACAAACATATGAAAAATATCTAAACCCTAATTCAACCCAACCTCTCATGAATGGAATCACATGTTAATCATAAATGGCAATTTTTTTCCATTTGAATCTATATATATATACATATATATGATATCGTAAGATACCACCAAAATTCAATCAAATTTAGGCTTGGTGAACAAACATATAACAAAAAATGCGATAATAACTTTTTACAGACTTGTTACGGAATGTTACTGAGTTACCGATTAACAGGAATACAAGAAATACAACCTTGATGGTGATAACTGATCATTAAATTACCAATCAATGTAGTTGAATGTAATGTATTTAAGAAAATTAAGAGAAAATTGGATTGCATTATTAACTTCGATACACGTACATATTAATTTTACTGACTCAAAATAAAAAGAAGGACTTAAGTAGGTACCCTTGGCTGTTATGACTTAAGTCTAGTTAAATTCAACATTTACTGAAAAGATTTAAGTTTCAACATAATTTTTATATTAAATGAGCAAAATTGTAGTTCATAAATGCGTAAGGAAGTGTATCCATATTAAATTATTATAATCAGTTAATATAATTAATTTGAGGAGTCCACTATCAATTACGTACTAATTGTATGAATGTAGTATGTTTATATACAAAGTAGTTCAAGTATACATCGTCAAGAAATATTTTTTTAGTGGGCAAAACAACTACTCATCTTCCATCTATTCTAAACAGATGGAAGCCATATGTGGAAGAAGATTTTTTTTTCATTAAGTTCCTCCACTCATTAGTTCTTTCCCTATCTATTCAAATATATAAATTCTAAGTTTCAACATCTATTTTGAACAAAGACTTTATTTTTGTAAAAAATAGATAAAAAAAAGGTTCTAAGATGAAGGGACTTGTATCTATCCTCTGGATAGTTGCAATCTTTTCTCGTGTAGTGGCTCAAAGGGGATATAAGCCCCCAACATTTAATATAGCCATGAATCGAAAGGTTACAGTCAATGCAACCTGTGGACAAGGAGTGTCGCAAAAAGAGGTTTATTGCCGACTTGTTGGATTTGATCGCTACGATGAGGGACTCAATGAGAGATATAATATATTGGATGGGCAGGTACGGATCCTTCTTTAATTCCTTTATTAACATAGATTTCATTTCATCTTAACAATTAGGTATGTGACTTTTGCTACCCATGGACTGGGAATACAACGATTGATAAATCACATCCTGGAAAAAATGTGGTCGATGGGGATCCATCCACTTGGTGGCAGTCCCCTCCTATCTCTAGAGGGCTCAAATATAATCGCATTACGCTATCTATTGACATGCAACAAGTAAGACAATTTAAATAAGCTTCCCGCCTCTTTGCTAGAGGTTATAATTAATTTCCTTATGCCAGCTCTTTCAAGTGGCGTATGTCTACATTACAATGGCGAATTCCCCTCGACCTGGCGTCTGGGCTCTTGAAAGGTCTGTGGATCATGGTATATCCTGGAATCCATGGCAATATTTTGCAGGGAATGACGCTGAGTGTCAAAAGTTTTTTGGCATTCACGCGAATGAAAAAATATCATACGATGAACAAGTAATTTGTTCAACTGAATTTTCCAAAATCATTCCCATCGAAGGAGGAGAAATTCTTGTGTCCTTAACAACTGGTCGACCCAGCGCCCGAGTACTCTCGTCAAGCGATGCACTCAAACATTGGATTAAAGCCACCAACATTCGCCTCAGGTAGTTATAATTTTAACTTCAAATTTTTTGAATGTATCTATGTATGTATGAACTTTAAAGGTTGATACAAACCAAAACCATGTTAGGACATTTGATGTCTGTTGCCCAGGGAGATAAAACTGTCACACGTCGTTACTATTACTCAATTAAGGAAATTTCAATTGGAGGTCGATGTGTATGTAATGGTCATGCTTGGACGTGTCCACCTTCACTGGAAGATCCTGATAGGTTGGAGTGCCAGTGTCAGCACAATACTGCTGGAATATATTGTGATACATGTGCAGATGGATTTACCCAAAAGAAATGGCGAGAAAATACAGCTGAATCTCCATTCAAATGTGAGCCCTGTAATTGCCATGGACACTCCAATAAATGCTATTATGATGAAGATGTGGACTACAATCGAAAATCTCTTGATATTCATGGAAACTATGAAGGAGGAGGTGTTTGCGAGGAGTGTATGCATAACACTGCTGGTATTAATTGTGAAACTTGTGCTTCTGGTTTCTTTAGGCCACCGAATGTTCAACCCGATGATCCTCAGCCTTGTATACGTAAGTATATAACTCGAGTATAAATAGAGTAATTTAAAAACATTCATTGTTTTTAATAGCATGTCAATGTGGCAATGATCGACGTTATACTGGGAATTGTGGTGCAGAAAATGGAATTTGTGAATGTGCAGCCCCTTTCAGAGGAGCTGCAGATTGTTCAGTATGTGCCGAAGGGTACTATGATTACCCAGAGTGTAAACCATGTGACTGTTTTGCTAATGGAACAAGGTAAAAAACTATATAAGATATGAATTTTGGTAACGACTATGAATATGAGTTAATATCAATTTTATTTTAGATTAATGGAAACAGGAATGCCCTACTGTGTTGCAGAAGGAGTACTGAAATGTCCCTGTCTAGAGAATTTTGCTGGAGAATTTTGTGACACCTGTGCAGATGGTTATTATAATTTCCCAGAATGCATACGTAATTTAATCAAAACTTGTATATAAATATAAATTCTAAATAGTTCTAATTTGTATTTTCTCCAGCATGTGAATGTAATTCAATGGGTTCTTTGGATCTAGTCTGTGACAAGGAGAGAGGACAATGTTCTTGTCAATTAAATTATGGCTCAAGAAAATGTGATCGATGCCACCATGGCTATTATGCATATCCTGAATGTATGGAGTGTAATTGTGATATTCAAGGAACCGTGGAAGATATTTGCGACAAAGAAAACGGAGTATGCATGTGCAAAGAAGGGTTTGGAGGTGAAAGATGTGGTGAGTGTCTCCCAGGGTGGTATGGTTATCCAAATTGTCAAGAGTGTCTTTGCTCCAATCTTGGTTCTAACTCCATGGTTTGTGACGTTAAGAACGGGCAATGTCCTTGCTTAAGTAACTACGGAGGTCGACAGTGTGAGCATTGTTCAGCAGGCTCATTCAACTATCCCAACTGTGATGGTAAAAATGTTTCCCTCCTATTTGTGGACAAAAAAGTAAACCTTTATCTCTTTATATTTAGACTGTCAATGCGATAGTCTGGGTTCTCGTGGAATATCTTGTGATGATAACGGAGTATGTTCTTGTTTAGTCAATTTTATTGGGAGCAAATGCGATCAGTGCTCCCCTGAAAGATACAACTATCCACTATGTGAAGAATGTAATTGCAATCCAGATGGAGTAACTCAAGATTTCGTTGCTATGGGAGGATGTGAGTCAGCACCTGCAGGAACATTATGTAGATGCAAGGAACGAGTTTCTGGAAGGATTTGTGATACATGTATGCCCCTATTCTGGAACTTACAACTGTGGAATCCACTCGGCTGTGAAGGTAAAAACTCAACTAAAAATACACATACATAAATAGGCTTGTAATAATGAGGGTATTTTTATTCTGATCTTTAAAGACTGTGAATGTGTAACTGAAGGAACGATCGGTTCTGTAGGAAATTGTGACAATATTGATGGGCAATGCTCTTGCAAGCCTAATGTAGGAGGGAGTCGAAAGTGTGACCAATGTCATGACGGTTACTTTGGATTGAATGCAAACGACCCAATGGGTTGTTCATTTTGTGACTGTGATGTTGGTGGAACATTGGTCAATAGAGGAGAGGATGCAATCTGTGATAAGGATACTGGTCAATGTATGTGTCGGACAGGATTAGTTGGAAAAAGATGTAATGAAGTCCAAGATACTTACTACGTTCCCACACTTCACCAGTTTCAATATGAAATCGAAGATGGTCATAGAGCTGATAGGAGTCCAGTACGAATTGGATATAATGAGTCACATTTTCCAAATTATTCATGGAGAGGTTATGGTTCTTTTTCTCCGCTCCAAAACGAAGTCCTTTTAGATGTACCTGTCACGAGTAGATCAATTTATAGAATGGTTCTACGTTATATTAATAACAATCCTAACCCAGTCATTGGAGAAGTCACCATGTTTCTTGGCTCTAGGAGCTCACATATAGAAGAACCAACAGGAGATGCACAAAGTCACAAGGTTCTTTTAGAACCAACTAATGGAAAACCTGCATTTGTCACTGTGTCTGGGGACAGAAACAATTATGCGTCACCATTTGATTTAGAACCTGGATCATGGACAACGGCTGTCAAAATAAATAATGATGATCCAAATAAGGAGGAGGTTTTAGTGGTAAGGGGGATCACCCGTTTAAATTCTCCAAAAATAGGATTATAATAATGGAATTTTAAATATTGTCTGCATATTAACAACCCGTCTTTTCCCTAGGATTACTTTGTACTTCTTCCCAATGAATATTATGAACCTAGTATTTTAAAGGAGGACATTCACAGTCCTTGTATAGCGGGAATGGAGTCGGAGTATTGTAGATATTACTCGTATCCATCTCTTGATGGCTTAAATACACAAAAAGCATCAGATATCATGCGACCTGGAGGAGGAAACGACATTTATGCATGGTCAGATAACCCTGAGGTTTTGCAGGAATTAGGAGTGGACAAGTTGGCTACCATGGCTAAATGGCAGCCCAATGTCATAATAAATTTACCTATTAATAAAAATCAAAAAAATGTCTTTCTCCTTTCGTTCTTCACTCCAAAAGGAACAAATGGTACCAGAGTATTGGTCAATGCTCAGGACTACGAGAAAAATAGTAATACTTTTTTTAGCTTCACTAAGTTTATAAGATATAAATGTAATCATATCGCATTTTACAAACTTAATTTACTTGATAGATTTACCACAACAAGGTATCATCAACATTTATAATTGTACCTACAATCATCTATGTCGTCAAGTTGTGATTAATGAGAATGGAAGCATTGCTGAATTTGATATCAATTCAGACTATGCACATCTTGATCTCAAGGTAAAAGAAATAACTAATAATGAAAAACAAAAACAAAACAAAAAAAACATTTACAAATTCTAAAAATATGAATAATCTTTTATTTAAAATATCAGTTGGACGACCCTGAAGAGGAGCTAGCTATAGATTCCCTTACAGCTATTCCAATCTCTGAATGGAGTTTTGACTATGTTACACCATCTCCTCAATGTATAAAGAAAAATGGAGTGTGTATCCCATTTGTTTATAATGATCCACCAGATGGAACGGAATTGGTTAATTTTGATGAACGAGACGATTTAAATCCTCCTAGATACGCCTATGATATGACAAATCCACTATTATATGTGGATGGTAACGTACCCATACAGACATTAAGTGGACAAGTATCACAGCCTGGTCCATATGTTCTCATAGCTCATTATAGTCAACCAGACTATCCTAGTAAGACATTTACGTTTTCCTATGTAACTTTTTTCTTAATCGTTCATATATTTAGGCACTAATATGAATGCCAATGTTTCAATTGGATACGAGAATGAAGGTATGTTGAATAAAGTGTAATAACCAATTTCAATTAATTGATCATTGTCATCAAACAGATCCAGAAACTCTTTTAAGAAACGGGAAATTCCATGAATCTGTCCTACCAGTTGAGAATTGTCCTTCAAATACTGGATGCCGAGCTGCTTTCATTAATAAGGACACAGGAGATAATGTATTCAATATTCCAGGTCAATTCAATATCATGCTTAAGGTAAGTATCTCTTTCTTTTGTTGATACTCGTGACAAGCATTGCTAAAATCATCACATATTGAATTAGAATCCTGAAGGGAAAAAGATTTGGTTAGAAAATGTAATGGCCATTCCTTCTAACAACTATGATGAGACCTTCTTGAAGCCAACAAAAGTGGATAAAAGCATTCAGTTTGCAAAGGAGTGTGGATCTAATAATTTCTATATTCCCCCAGAGGAAGAGGGATTTTGTAAAGGAGCTGTTATTTCGGCATCCTCTGAATTTAATGGAGGGGCTCTTGATTGCAATTGTGATAATCGAGGTAGTTACCATACAGTTTGTGAAAAAATTGGAGGACAGTGTCCTTGTAAAGATAACGTGATTGGACGACAATGCACACGGTGCAAACCCGGTTTTTTTGGTTTCCCTGAGTGTAAACAGTGTAAATGTCCTCCTACTGCACAATGTAATGAAGAAACAGGTGAGTGCATTTGTGCTCCAAGAGTAACGGGTACCCCAGAAAATCCTTGCTCTCAGTGTGAGGAAAACACTTTTGGGTATGATCCAATAACAGGCTGCCAAGACTGCATGTGTCAATATTCTGGAACCAATAATGGAAATATGTCTTGTAGTTTAGAAACAGGAAATTGCTAGTATGTTATTTTCTATAAAAGTAGCAGAGATTATTAAAACTTTGGTTTTTTTAATACATAGTTGTAAAGAAAATGTTGAAGGTCGTACGTGTGATCATTGTACTCCGGGTTATTACGGTTATCCCTACTGTGATCAATGTCCGTGCTATTTACCTGGGACAACACAAGATATTTGTGATCAGGTATTTTACTATTTATAAACAACTCTTTCCGAATCATGACTTAATTTAACATAATTAGAAAACCTCTGCATGTCTATGTAAAGCAAACATTGAAGGAAATCTATGTGATACCTGCAAACCTGGAAGCTTTAATCTTGATGAACTCAATCCTGATGGATGTACTGAATGTTTTTGCTTTGGTAAAGCAAGTTTTTGCTCGAGCAAGTCCAATATGAAGCATAAAATGATTAACACAATGGAGAATTGGCTTCCTTCGTCCGTTATCATTGGAAAGGAAAATATCGAGGAAACTGAATTAAGCAATGATGATTACCTCACTAATTATGGAAATGAATTGATTGTTGACTCACTGATAGATTATGGCATTGACTTAAAGACAAGTACATTGTACTTCAAATCTCCACTTGCCTTTTCAGGAAATCAAATTAAATCATACTCTGGCAAGTTACGATATTCCATAACTTACTCTGGCTATGACTTTGATGATGTTCCAAGATCGCCTGATGTAATCGTCCAGGGAAAAGACTTTTATTTGGTACACTACTCTGGTGTTAAAATATCTCCTAATGAGCCAACTAAGATGGAAATACCGATTGAACCGAGATTTTGGGACTTACCAAAAGGCATTTCCTCCGAACGATCGATGCTAATGGCAGCTTTGAAGGACGTTCAAGCTATATATATCAAAGGAAGCTATGGTTCTACTATAGATGGGCAAATTCGTGTGAAAAATATAACAATGGATAGTGCAGAGGAAAGCTCTGAGACCATTGAAGAGGCAAATATCGTTACAGGCATTGAAAAATGCGAATGTCCAGAAGGATATTTTGGAGACTCATGTGAAGACTGTGATATTGGATACTACAGAGTATCAGAGGGACCATTTGGACCCATTTGTGTTCCATGTAACTGTCATGGACATGCTGAAACTTGTCATCCTGTTACCGGTGAATGCGTGAATCTAACTCCTGAAGAATCTTATGAGGCACAGGCTTTACAAGTTCTTCCTCATGTCTGCCATTTTCAACCCGATTTATGTAGGGTATCCAACGAGGTAGAAGCAGCAATGTAATATTTTATTCAAAAATAATTTAATTTTTTACTATTTTTTTAAATATAAGACTTGTCTTCATAATACAAGAGGAAAGAATTGCGAAGAGTGTGATGCAGGATATTTTGGAGATGCAAGAAGAGGAAGTCAGCATGACTGTCAGCCTTGTCCTTGTCCACTTCAAGATAATAAGTAGGTTTTTATACAAATATACAAGTATAAAGTATATGAAGCAACTATATTTTAAACAAATATTTCAGTTTTGCATTATCATGTGACGGTATTCTAAATAATCCTCAAGATTCAAACTACTGTGTTTGCAAACCGAATTATGTTGGAGAAAGATGCCAATTTTGTGGACCTGGATATTACGGAGAACCTGAAGTCCAAGGTGATTATTGTAAGCCTTGCCAATGTAATGAAAATATTGATGCTAATGATATGGATGCATGTGACCGTTTTAGTGGCATTTGTCAAAAATGTTTAAACCACTCCTACGGTGACGACTGCTCCATATGTGAGCCATGGTACTTTGGTGATGCTGTTGATTTGAAAAATTGTGCAATTTGTGAATGTAATAGACAAGGAACAGAGCGATGTGATGACAAGAATGGTGAATGTAAGTGTCTTTTCGGTGTTCAAGGAGTTTTATGTGATGAATGTATGTCAGAGCACTGGGGATTTGAATCCGTGAATCACATGGTAAGAAACAGAAATATCCCCCCCCCCAAATATTAACTAATTCTTCTTCTTCCAAATTTCAAGGGATGTCTTGCTTGTGACTGTAGTGAGGCTTCCTATGAAAGTCAATGTGAGGAAGAGACAGGGCAATGTAAATGCAAGCCAGGTGTTACTGGTCAAAAATGTGATCGATGCCAACATGGTTATTGGAATTTGGGTCCTGAGGGGTGTGAAAATTGTGGTTGTAATACTGAATTTGCAGTCGGAGGAACCTGTGATCCAGAAACAGGACAATGTGAATGCTTAGAAGGTGTAATAGGACAAAATTGTGATCATTGTCCAGCTCATTGGGTACTCATTGTAAATGAAACACGAACAGAAATACCTGATTGGAAACGTCCATTCACATATAGAGAGGGATGTTTCCCTTGTTCGTCATGTGTCTCAGATCTTCTTTATCAAACAGAAAGTCTTAACTCTACCTTGGCACCAACTATGAAAGAGTTCCTAGGAGTTAAATCAAGTTTTTTTGCATATAAGAAATTGAATTATATTAAAGATGAAATGCTACGTCTACAGCCTGAAATAGAACTTCTTAATCCAGCTGAAGGCTCACGTAGATTAGAGCCCCTTGAAAAGGCTCTCTCTGATCATGAGTCAATGGCTAAAAGTCTTAACATTGACTACAAGGAGAACATAATGAATAATCTCAAGGAGGAAGCAAACGAATTGCAAAAATTGACATTCGATTCCAGAGAACTCATTGATAAGACAAGAAACGACATTAATACAGTTACTATGGATATGCAGAAAATAGCTGAAGGCTTAGGAAGTGGAGTTACACCTGAGCAGCTTGAATCGGCTGTTTCAATAGCAATGCAATGGGTAGATTCTATGAAATTGCTAAACTTTTCAAACGAAAGACAAATGGCAATAGAGGAACAAATAGCAGCTAGAGATTTAGTAAATGAAGTTAAAAACTTTGTTGCACCCTTGAAACAGTTAAAAATGGATGTTAATGCAACAAAGTCATCGATTCAAAATCTATGGGATAAGCTAGAAGACCTTAAAAATAATTCCATTAACGCCTCCGAAAAGGTATTAATAAATATATTTATAAAACAAAAGTATTATAAAATATTTTAAACTCAGTAAATTGTTCAACTCACTCTTTTTTATTCAATAGCTAAACAAAGCTGAGCAATTGAATTTCCGGAATTCAGATCCTCCAGCTTCCAATAAGAGATCAACAATACTGAAATTAGAGGAAAACGCAGAATCAATGAATGAAATGGGCTCAGATTTGATTAAGGAGTCGGATCTCTTTTTGGTTAAGGCAAAAAGTAATTTGATTGACTCACTTCCGCAAGAAAATGCCAAACTACAGGACAAACACTCGGAACTCTCTTTAAATTTGGATCAAGCTCGAAACATAATTGATGACAATAATATGAATGCCGTTAGAAATGCTCAACAACATGCCTATGATTTACAAAACCAAGCAAGTGGACTTCAAAACATTATTGATAAAGTGAAAACCCCAGGAAATCGAACACTTGAAGCCACAAATGCTTATGTAAAAATCGTAGAGTCTGTTAAAGTTGCTACAAAGAAGGCGGAAACAGCTTCAACTGATGCCAATGAAGCAGCTAGAATGGTATAACTTCCTAAAACCTAGTTTTGTTTTTATTAAATTTTTTTCTTATTTCTGTTTATGATCAAAGTCTAAAGGAGTTGGAAAAAAAGCTGCTCAATCTAAGGACCGCACTCAGGAATTGTACAATTCTGCTAAAGAATCAGAGTCAATAATATCTGAGGAATTATCTCCATGGCTTGAACATTCCAAAAAGACAGTTGAAGAAGCAAATGAAAAAACAAAAGCAACTAAACAAATCCTGGAGTCTGCATCTAGGTAAAGAGAAATATCAAATGTTACCTCCAATTCACAGTGATATGCATATAATTTTATACAAAAAGGGCCCTGGATACTTTACCGAGTCTAACAGACCAGTTAGAACGCTCAGCTTTTGATGCAAATAAAGCAGAAACTCATTCAAATGACGCCTTAGCTTCCATTCATGCCCGAGCAGATGAAATCAGTCAGTACATGGCAAATGCCAAAAACCTTCATCGTGACCACTCAGAAATGAAATACAGTATCGATGCAACAAAAAAAGTCTTGGAGGATTTAGAGAGACGACGCTCGAGGCGTGAGGCTCATAATGGCGGTGGAAATGTTGTATCAAGAATTGACAGACTCATTGAGGCTGGAAAAAGGATTAGTAGTCTATCTGTAAACGCTACAGGAATGCTGAAGTCTCTTAAAAATAGAGTGAAAAATGTTCGATTTAGTTTAAAAAAGTGAGGAATTATGAATTAAATCTACACTTGCTTCATATCGAGTGAAAATATTCTTCTTTTTTTTTTTACTTAATTACTTCTTAGGATTGGACGACCAGGAGTGACCTTTCAACAAAGTTCCTATCTTGAACTGAAAACCCCAGAAAATATAAATTCTGAAGCTTTGAACACAAAAATCAGCTTATACTTTAATGTCACAAAGAGAAGTAATGGAGATGAAAGAGCATTTATTTTCTACATTGGCAATGTGATCGACACTCATACTAAAATGCCTCGAGCAAGCACGGACGACTTTATGGCAGTAGAGGTGGTAAACGGAGGAGCAGTCAAAACAACTATTGATATGGGTGCCGGCCCAGTTGAAATATTATCTGATAGCACAATTGATTATGGTGAATGGCACCATTTGGAATTAGAGCGTTTAGAACATACTATAACGATGACTCTAAAGAAGGATCGTAGTGGTGCGATAGATGAAGATATTATAAAAGCTTCTCTTCCCTTATCTGATCAATTTCAAAGACCATTTGGTTCAGTCTTTAATCTTCACCCAAAGTATTCTAAAATATTTGTGGGTGGATTCCCCAACCATGCAGGAATACAGGATGCAGTGCGTGAAACATACATGGAAGGGCAAATAGAGAATCTTAAAATAGGAAATCAAGAGATCGGACTCTGGAATTATGTAGATGCTCGAAATATACGAGGGGCTCGCCAACGAAATCGATTCAAAATAAAGCCAAGCAAGGGACTTAAGTTTGAAGGGGATGGTTATGTAGCCATAAGCAAATATGATTTTGTGTCATTAGACTCAGAGTTTGATATTACACTCTCCTTCAAGTTATCCTCCTCCAATGGAATTATACTCTTAATGGGGAGTGTATCTGAGGGAGACTTTGTTTGTCTTGAAGTGATGAATGGAAACCTAGTCTATAGCTTTAATTTAGGGGATGGTGTTGCCAAGACAATGAGTCTACAAAAATATGAACTTGAGGTTTGGCATCGTGCAATCCTCGCTAGAAATGGAAATTCAGGAAAATTATCAATTAATGGAGAGGCAATTGGAGATATACAATCCCCGGGAGCATCAAATCAGCTGTCAATTGATGATTTCATATATTTGGGAGGATTTCCGGGATATATTCCCTTCTCAGATATAACGACTTCTAACTTTACTGGATGCATCAAGGATGTATTTATCGGTGTTGATCGGGCTGATTTGGTATCTTCTCCAGAGAAGTATAATGTTAAACCAGGATGCACAGAAGAGGTCAGTTCAAATATTAACAAACTATACATATATTTGATTCATTTATATTTGCGTGTTTTAGAAACTAGAGGTAGCTTCATTCATGATTTCCAATCCTGGCTACATGCAACTAAAAGAGATGACACTACAGGATCGGATTCATGTTAGTTTCATGTTCCGAACGAATCAAGCGAAAGGGCTTTTACTTTACATGCAGGATATTGATATGTTTTATTACTTAAGTCTTTCCTTCTCGGAGGGAGCTTTGTCTCTTCGTGTATTCCCAAGATTCGAAATTGAAACATCAGAGAAGGGTTCAGGAAAGCCAATATCATATGATGATAATGAATGGCATACTGTCTACATCTCTGTCATGAAAACTGGAATTATCATGCATATTGACGATTACGAGTTCTTTGAGTAAGTATTTTCTTATTCTGCATAGTTAGATAATATTTAAGGAACAAACATATAAGAAGTTTTTTTTTAAATTGAACTTCCTACAAATCCTTTCTTTTTAACTAATGAGAAAAAACTATTTAAACAAAAAAAAAGTGATTTTGTTCAAAAGCAAAAACAATGTACATATATGTATGTACGTTGATCTTTCTTTTGAATTAATTGTCGCAATATTAAAAATCAGGATTGAAGAGGAACATTTAGTTCACATTATGAATTTGTAAAGTTAGGGGATTCACACTTTAACTTTATAAGAGACATTTTTCTATAAACCTATAATGAGCATCCGAGAGGCACTATTAATTATGAAAATACGCCAATAAATAGGAATAAAGAAATTGATTCATCATCACGTTTAAACTCAAATTAGAAATTTAAGGATTCAAAATAAAGTATATACTCTTATTTATTTTATGTCCAGTTCTTTATAAAATAATCGATTTGACAGACCTGAATTTTGTACTTGAATATTCCTCCCGTTTCATTTTTATCAAGTAAAAAAAGACAGAAAAATATCGATTTTTCTCCTATAGATCTTTTTTGTTTATTTCCTCACATAAATTCATACTAACAATAAACTGCAACATTTTTATCAATTTCTTAGACTCTCAATTCAAAATCAAAATGAAATTCCTTTACTTGACAAGCGCTATAATATTTTCTTTGGTGGTATTCCTGACTCTTCCTCTCCTATGCCGGGTTCAATAGCAACAAATACCCCCTTTATTGGATGCATCCGTGATGTCGTTATGGAAAATACAATTTATCATTTCAACGACTTAGAGTTCCATACTGGAATGCTCCTAGGAGAATGCGTTATTGAAAGTGGTAATATTGCATTTGTATTTTTGGATTCTTTTGATAACACGTAGGTTGTATTTATTTCTTTATTAGCTCCAAGTAAACTTGTTGAAACGGAAAATGTGGAACCTGAGACGGATGAGGATATAAAAGAAAAATCAACAGGGACATTAGATAATGCATCAAGTAAGCATGGATAAAGTGTTTAAATGTATGCTTAAATTTATATAACATAAACCATTTTTTAAACAGGCGATTTAAATGAAGATGAAGAGGAAGAAGAGGATGACGCTGGTACAGATTCAGATATGGATTGGGGATTTAAAGAACCTATTCCAGAGGAGCCTCCACAGACTTTCGGGGAATGTACTTTGCCTATATCTCCGGCTGCTGATACAAACCTAACCATTAGATCAGGAATGCGCTTTGGAACGAAGAAAGAGTCATACTTGGAGTTTAATCGTAAACTTAAAATTAAGAAACGCTCCGAGTTTAAAATTGATCTGCGAACAACAAAGGAAAATGGAGTTATCCTCTATACTGCCAATGAGAGAAACATTGATTTCATTGCCTTATTTATGAAGAAGGGTAAAATTGTGTATGGTTTTAATTGTGGTTCTGGCTCGACTTATATTCAAACAAACGAAATGTTTAATGACGGTCGATGGCATCATGTTGAATTTAAACGTCATGGAAATAGAGGAAAACTCTATGTGGATGGCCTTTTGATGGGTGAAAAAATGTCAGAGGGTGATACTCAAAACTTAGATGTAATCCCACAACTTTTCCTCGGTGGTATTAAGCAAGAACTCAGAGAAGAGCTGCCTGTTCAAAGAAACTTAATGAGGGTTACAACTGGATTTGTGGGTTGCCTTAGAGAGTTCATTCACAGACGAAAACGAATCGGAAAGTGGAGTAAGAATAACAGTAATGGGGTTATTGGTTGCTCTGATATGGTAGAAAAAGGAAGTTTCTTTGGATCTAAGGGAGGACATATTCTTGTTCAACCTAGGTATCGTGTTGGAATGGACTTTGATATTAACATGGACATTAAGCCTAGGAATATCTCTGGTATACTCTTAGCTATCCAGGGTAGGAAGGATTATCTCATTCTCCAAATGATTGATGGAGCAATCCAGTTCACTGCAGATAATGGAAGAGGACCTATTTTTAGTAGTTTTAAACCCAAAACAACTTTCAGTCTCTGTGATGGAAAATGGCATCGTATCCAAGGTATGCAATCAAATAGCTATTCATTTCATCCCCTCTGTACTATAACTATATTGTTATTATTTCATTATAATAAACTTTCTAGCCGTAAAAGCCAAAAATGTTGTCACTGTCTCTGTTGACGGAATATTTTCACCAGCAGCCATCGGAGTACCTGGAGTCTCATCTACGGACACTAACCATGGCTTATACATAGGTGGACATCCCAAGAAGAGAAGATTAAGAGGTCTTTCGACACAGTATGACTACGTTGGGTGCATGAGAAATATTGTTATTGAGAGCAAACCTTTGGAAGTTGAACCGGAAATGGCGAGTGGAGACATTAGCCTCAATTCATGTCCAATATTATAGAAAAAACAAATCTATTATCACTGACATATCAAGTGTACATATATTACTATATATAATACATAAATATATAACAATAATAATAATATTGTAGACGAGGTTTATTCAAATTGAAACACCAACTTGAATGGACATATTTAACCAGTTTTTATAATATTCAATAAATAAACATTGCATATGCATGTTTTAACTAAATAAATATTGACCGGAACATTGTAAGTAAGACTCTCTGAACCTCCTGTATTCAAGACTATCATTGACACTATGATAAAATTTATTTATACGACTTATTAAAAGCAACAACGCTTTTGTATCAGTATTTATCAGCAATAACCATAATGTAGAAAAACTATTATGAGGATTTACGAAGATTCTGAGATCATGAGATTCTAGAAAGAAAGATTTTATGTACGTATGTGTTTTGAATTTTTATGAATTTTCTTTGACAATGTAGCTTCTATCATTTTACTAGGGAATTAAATGTAAAAGTCTACATTTATTGTACTTTACATTTAATAGTTCAAAAAAATAAATTTGACGGAAAAGTCATTAATTAATATTTAACTTTGAATTACGTGTATTGTTTTTATAATATTTATTATTATATTATGTACATAAAATAGGCATACGCACACTAGCTCAGTTGGTTTTTCACTCCCTCCATGGATTCTACCGGCGTGCTTACGAGGTCATATTTCCGTCTTTTAGGCGGGTGAAAAAAAAGAATTGCGCTTTAGCGGTTTTTTTTTTCTTAAAAGCTCTTTGGTTTATTATATGTATTATTTAATGATGGAATGGTTGCCTCTTTCATCTTAAAAGAATTAAAGGCAGTCAACACCCAACGGCCTTGGGGCACAAAAGTGTCTTGAAAAAAATCATTGGTTTTCTTTAGTTGAATTTAGTGTGGTGCACGATGAGCATATAAACATTTTTTTTTGTTTCTTCATTAAAGAAAAAAAATAAAATAAAATACTAGTAATCAAATTTGTTCATAAAAATGACTGTGTTTCAGAGTGCTTTGTTGGTTATTATTTTATCTTTTTCTGGGATTTCCTACTCTCAAAAAATTGATTTCAAGTGTCCTAAGCCTAATGGAATCTTTGAACATCCTGAACAATGTGATCGATACTTTAAGTGCAGAAATGGAGTTTTAACTCGAAAACTTTGTGAAGATGGACTCGTATTTGATCCAAATAAAGTTACGTCAGAGGATCCTTGTGATCACAAACAGAACACAAAACACAAGTGTAAAGGAAAACCTAAATTGCAAAAACCCAAACCGGGGGACGGTTACTGTCCAAGACAGAATGGAGTCTACGCGAGTCCTAACCCATCTGAGTGTGATAAGTTCTACTCTTGTCTCAAGGGAGTAGGATCCCTTCAAATCTGCGCTAATGGACTTCATTTTGATTCTGATTTGGGGACCTGTGTTTGGGCAAGAGAGTCTGGACGCAAAGGATGTTCCTCTGATAACAGTCCTTCTGAACCTAAACGTCAGCAACGACGAAAGAATCCTCAAACCACAAATCCTACTGATAGTAAACAAGGAGAGTCTCTTTCTAACGGCTTTCGTTGTCCAGGAGGAAAGTTAGGAATACATCCAGCTCTTCCACATCCCACATCTTGTCGACTCTACTACGTTTGTCTCAATGGAATTAAACCTAATGAGGCTGGTTGTACATCAGGTCTTGTTTTTAATAGCGTCACAGCCAAATGTGATAAACCAGAAAATGTACCTGGCTGTGAGGATACGTATAAACCCAAGAGAAATTCACAACCCCCTCCTCAAATCAACAGAAACAGTCCACAAAGACCTTCACTCAATGGCAATGGGCGGAGAGGAAATAGAGGTGGTGGTGGTGGTGGTAGAGGAGGCAATGGAGATCTTGATGTTCAACAATTTGCCAAGTTCATTGAGCTACTTACGAATCCCAAGGTGCAAAGTATCTTAAAACCAGAAGTGGTTGATGCACTAGGTGTTATCACAGATGGGCCACCCTCAACTCCAAATAAAGGTCGACGTAACAAGAGACCCAAGGGAAAATCCTCTAGACCTTCTTATCCAGAGGAAGAAATTGTACAGCTAGAAGATGATGATCAAGAAGAATCCACACGTTTACAATCTAATTTCCGCGAAATTCCTTCCAGTCGACGGAACAAGTATACATCACGTTTTATTCCTCGAGTTAACCCTGTCGGTAATTTGGAAAACATTAGTCCAGTTGCTTTTGAACATGTTGATTCCAAAAAGTTGAAGAAAGATGAGGATGTCAAGGAGAATATTATCATTGAAGAGATCACAGAGGCACCTCATCCACAAACTACGACTTTAGCAACAACTAGAAATAATAGGCCATCAGATAGATCTGGAAATCGTCGTTTCAAATTTAGAAATAGACGTCCAGGGTCAAGGCGCTCAAAATTTAGACCTACTCAAAGCACAACAACAGTTGCCACCACGTCTAGCAGAATATCAACTCCCAGTTTTTCATCTTTTCCTCGATCTTTTGAGGAGGATGATGATCGTCATTTAGAGGAATTGGGCGAAGAGATGATAAAGAGTCTCCTCGCCTCCAAATCTGTATCATCCTTTCCAAATGAAAGAAGGGGAAACAAGCCAGCATTGAGTGATCTATTGTCTGAAGAAGAGAGTGAAGAGTTTAAAAGTGACTTTGACGATTTTATCAAACAATTCACAAATCGTAAGCCTAAAGAGGAGAAAAAAAGATTTAGATCTCGTGGAAGACCACGAGGCTTCGCTAAACCCCCACCTACGACAAGAAGAACTACCACCACAACTACTACTACCACCACTACCACAACAACAACAACTACTACAACAACAACAACGACTACTACTACAACGACTACAACAACCACCACCACTACTACGACAACAACAACCATCATCACAACAACTCCTCGTCGATTTTTTTCAACACGTCCACAAAGACCACCAATTCAAAACTTTTTGTCTCCAACACATAAGCCCAGACCTACACCGAATTTTCCAGAGACACCTCGATTTATTGCTCAACCAGCAGTACCTCATTTTCCTACTAATTCTCGACGACCCCCTGTTGAAACTGAAATAAGAATTCCTCCAGGTTCCGAAAACGATGAAGGCCCATTTGAATATGTTTATTACTATGAGTACGAGTATGTTGAAGATGATGAGCCTACAAAAAGCATCCCGGATCGGGGTCACATTCCCCCTCCTGCTATTGTCTTTGAAGCTACATCAACGACCACTACATCTGGTCCTTCTCCAACAATTTCACCCCAAATCAGAGCATCTAAGCCAACAGCCCGTTCTCATATACCTTTACCACCAAAAACCATTCGACCTCCTCTTCGACCCAGAACCACTACATCCAAAACCCGTTTTCCTAATTTTGAACCTAATATCAAAACAACAACTTCAACACCATCTTCACCACCCACAACAGCAACAACTGCCAGGCCAATTACCACCACCACAACAAGAAAAACTTCACAAATACCTACAACTACAACCACTACTCGTAGTACACCTACAAGAGCTCCTACACTCCCAAGCAGTCTTCAACCCACACGATCTCGCTTCTCTCACAGAACTAAAGCACCCTCATTTCAGACTACAAGATCAAGGTTTTCTCATCAAAAGCCATCTAATGAAAAATCTCAACTTCGACACAGACAAAACCATCATCGCCAACGGATAAGAGATCAAGAGTCTGTTAATACTTCAAGAGACAAAAACGTTCGTCAAAGGTTTGCTAATGAAAGACCATCGCAGAGTTTGAGCACGACTCCTCCAAAAAGACTCCGATCACGTCATCGATTCAGAGGAGGAACCGATAAGACAGAGGAAAAGCTACAACAGGAAGTAAGACAACCAAATCGACAAACATCACAGCAGAGACAACGTGTTGAATCTATTTCTCAAAGACCTGCAGTTGAGGAGATCCGTGAAGAAGTTCCACAATTTTTGAAACCCACACCTCCATCTCGGTCCTCTGTGACGACACCTTTTACAGCCTTTAGAAACTTTCCTCAGTTCCCAAGAGAAGATAAAAAGGAAATATCTCCTCCCAAACAGAACTTTGCTCAATTCTCAAGAGATGAACCCACCCAAGAAGTATCTCCTGTTCCTCAACGTAACTTTGCTCAATTCCCAAGGGATGAGCATACTCAGGAAGTAACTCCTGCTCCTCAACGGAACTTTGCTCAATTTTCTAGAGATGAACACACTCAGGAAGTACCTCCTCAGCGGAACTTTGCTCATTTCTCAAGAGATGAACCCAGCCAGGAAGTACCTCCTTCATCTACTCATCAACGGAACTTTGCTCAATTATCGGGGGAGGAAACAACGAAGGAAGTAGTCCCCCCTCCTTCTGCTCCAAAACGGAATTTTGTACAATTTTCA
This sequence comes from Lepeophtheirus nordmannii, assembly GCA_963680855.1. Taxonomy (NCBI): domain Eukaryota; kingdom Metazoa; phylum Arthropoda; class Copepoda; order Siphonostomatoida; family Caligidae; genus Lepeophtheirus; species Lepeophtheirus nordmannii. Next base: position 24,890,687 of record OY804523.1, read on the forward strand.
AGAGTAGAGGAGGAATCTCGGAAAATTCCTCCACAACGCAACTTTCAATCCTTCCAATCTGCTCCTTCTGTATTCACAGCAATTCCACAGGCACCAGCAGGAGTAACAGTTAACGGACAATCACCTCCCAAGAACGTACAACAGCCCCAACTCCTTCATACAGGGAAACATCAAGGCTTTGATGTGAGCAGCACAGTTGTCCATGATCCAAACTCCCAATCCACATCATTCTTCAATATTCAACGTCCTCAATTTCAGCATCTACCCATAGATCCATCTACAAGAGGTTTCTCATCAAATCCCCGGTTTGAAACAAGACCCAGTCCTGTGGAGCAGCCCCGTTCCTTTGGGCCCTTCCCTTCTGAAACGACAAATCAAGGATTTTTTACCTTTTTAACGGATGAAGCCAATGCTGGGTTTCAGAGGAACCAGGGCAGTAGATCCTTTCGCACAGAGAGAGAATCCAAATTTGAGTTCCCAGAGGCAGAGTTTGGAGGCTTTCTTCCTGTGAACGGAGGAGTTAGAGATAAACGAAATCCAAGCTCAGGTTCATCATCCCATGTTTCACCACGCTTAGGTCAAGATCCAAGTTCTAAAGGACTACATTCCATTCTCAAACGAGCTCTGTCTCAAATGTTTTCGTAAAAGGATATACAAAACTCTAACGTTAAATTCTTTTAAGTAAAAAAAAGTAATATTGATAATTAATTAATATAGAAAAAGCAGCATTATTTCATTCAGGAAGAAATTTTTATATATATTTACATACATTTATATATATATAATTCTATATTAAAAATGATAAAAAAATTATAAAATACTGTGATATTTCTCTGTGTGTGTGTATGACTTTGACAAGTAAACAAGCAAAAAAAAATTGCATTGTTTCATTTTTCTCTTTTTCATTTTTCCATGATACATTTTTTTTAAATTTTCAAAGTATAGAAAACATTGTGTGAAAACATATTATTCTGTATATTATTTTTGTATGTAACTTAGAGATGTCCTTTTGAAATTGTAAAAGAAAAAAAAAAAAAAATAGAAAACATCGTTCATCATTTCCATGTCACAAATCGTCTATATATACCCCTGTATGCGTGTATATTTCCTTATTTTAATTTGCCATAAATACATTTTTCCCATTATTTTATAACTAAAAATATAAAAATATACAAAGGAAAGATTTTTAAGACGTTTCATTTCATTAGGAAAGATATGTACCATTAACATGGTATCTTCAGAGCATCAGCAACTTTTTATTATTATTATTTTGTCAGCTCTTAATTTTTTACTTATTTTGCCCCTTGTTGCTCTTTTGAACGCTTATTTGTTGAGCATGAATTAATTGTTTTAAGCTGTAAATCATTCAATGGAGTTAAATGAAGAATAGTTCCACAGTTGAGAGCCATTGGCTAACCACGATATAATTTTGGTCTTTTTCTTTCTCTTGAGAGGGGAAGGGGAAGTAATGTTTGTGTTAGTAATGTACAAATACCGTTACTTGTTTTCCTACTTTTGTGTTCTTAGAACCTATTCATTTTGAGATTGAGGTTTGAAGTTCATAATATGTATGTTCTTAAAATTTCAAGTTCTTAAAATAAATGCTCTATTGTCCAAACGTATTGTATTTCAATTCGTTTTCACAATGATTGATTCACTTATTTGACGAATGTTTCCTTATTAACTCTGTTCTTCATGTATTTGTATGAAGGTAATTGGTGGTGCTGCTTTTTAAATGTACAATTCCCCTTTTTAGTGTTGCTCTTTTCGCAAAAAAATAATATTACATAATAATGATAAAAGTGAGTCATTTTCTTTATTATTAAAAAAAATCTCAATTTAAAAAAATATAATACTCTACAGATAAGTTTTATTTTGTAGTACTACCACAAAGGTAGTAGGTATTAAAAGTTCTGACATATTAAAGATGGATGGATCATGTTAAATGTCAGCATTACATAATATGATTTTTCAATTGCTTAAATAGAGCAAAAACTGGTTTCCTCTCGGCTACTGAAACTGCATATGTATGTTTCTTACTCTGGCTGATAAAAGTCATATTACTCAAAAAGAACCTAATTAAGCGTATTTGCAGTCTACTTATATTCATAGTTGATGCTAATTCGTGTGCAACATGGTTTGTTTGTTTCTTTTTTTTTACAGTGAATGCCAAGGACGCTTTAACAACCATCGAGAAAATAAACACTATATGTACATACATATAATCGTGTCTAAAAACAGACTCTTCATAATTGTAGAGTGTACACTTTCAAAATCCACGTCATTAACAATGGAAGGTTAAATCAATTGATATTATGTATTATAAGTACCATTTTTTTTTTTTTTGCCAGAACATTTGTTTACTTTTTTATTAAATAAATGAAAAATGTGAAATTTAATACGACTTAATTATAGGACTAATGAATATACTAACTCATCATTGTATAATATAAAGCCTACCTAACACATGAACCATCCCATCTTCTATCCATATACCTACCTAATATAGTTGTATGTATGTAGAAAATAACGAATACATACATGGGTCAAGATCCTCTAAATGACCCCTAGGTATTACCACAAAAATGTGGTAATCACGTAATAACGTATCTTTGTGTAAGTACAAAGACTCTTCTTTCATACAAGTACTTATGCTACATAGGTAACTCAAATACAAACAATGGTGGACAAGTGATTTATGCACCTCCCTCAAATTTCACCTTTTTCTCTTCCCCCATTTCCTATGTCATCATCAATATGATGATTGTAAAGTTAAGACATTCATTTAATATGGGAAAGCTCTAAAGAGTACATATAAAGCAGGATTCTTAAAAAAATTAGATTAAACGTCACTCTTTTTTTTACTTTTATTCGTATGGCTAGCTTTTTCTTAAACATTTACAATTGTTTTTATTGAACTAATTCAATTATTTATTATTTCTCTTGGGATATTGAGGCTGCTTTAAGAATAGAGGAAGAATGTCAGCTAAAGTACGTATTTATGATATTTAATTACCTAGTCAGTGTTGTTACTATTCCCCTTAATGTACTTAAAAATGAGCAAATGATGAGCTATCATTTAATCAAAGACTCTGATAGTTAAAAGATAAGTAATTGAAGCATAATTTGAGAAGACACATTCTAACACTAGATATATAATTATTTATTCAAATAATATTTAAATAATTATTGGTGAAGGATAAAACACGATAAAATGATTACTTCTCTCAAAAACTTCATACACTAGGTTAGTTATTTTTTACTTTAAAAACAAAGGCGGTGATTGAATATTATTTCTTAGAATATATCTTATATTGAAAATAAGAATCATGATGACATAATTTATTCATTAAAAGAAAAACAAATGTCCTGAATTTATTGGAAATTTCAAAAAACCACCATCCGGGGTGGTTCATTAATGGCTGCCCGAGTAGCTACCCAAACAAAAAAAGAATTCAGTTGTATCGATTATGAAAAGGATTAACTATATTAAAGAGTTTGTACAAGGAGGAATGTTGTGCATTGTGTGAAATTTATACATAGCCCATACATGAAAAAAACAAAAAGCACTCCAAATATTCGTTGATCTCTATCTCAATGAGTCCGGTATATGTACTTATCCATGGAGCCAAGCTATTTGGGGATGTTTTTAAACGATGAAACGGAATGAAAATGGATGAGTGGAAGTAAATCGGCACCATCTCATAAGAACACCAATAAAAAATAAATGGCAAATCATCTTATAATACATATTATACATTAAAACACGTGCCGAAAAGTAATGACACACATGCTATGTAGTAAGTACTACAACAAAGTTCCGTAATGTCAAAGGTACTGAATTAATTTAAATACCTATGTAGTAGCGAAAGTCATTCCGAAGTCATGAATCTAGGTGTATGTACACATGCTATGTACATACTTGCACATATATGTGTAGATGTTTAGTTTGTAACTTATTTTTTGACATTGAAAATTCAACACAGAGATAAAGAAAGACGAAACAAGAGAGGACACGATCCTTTATATATACATATGTACATATATTTATTGTTATTAGAAGACTTTATGCTTTTGTTGCTAAAAAAAAACATACATCGGAGGGGTAAAAGTAATTTTATGCTTTGTAAAGGTCATGGAACTATACACATACTTGGCATGAGTGTACGTCTATGTGTATATATATATGTAAGCAAAGAAGAAGAAGAAGAAGAAGAAGAAGAGGAGGAATGTTTGGAGCAAGATTATTTTAGTCGTATTACTATAATAATCTGCCTAACTCGTTATTGATGTTCCTTCCACGACAAAATAAAAAAAGTCCTTCAAATAGAAGTTAGTATCATATTCTCCTTATTGCCAAAACCTGTTTAAATATATAAATATATATTTATAGAGTCAATGAGGATGAATCTAAGAGAGGTGGCAATGGTTGAATAATAAAAATGGTCTCTTCCTGATCGTCATTTGTTGTTCTTTTTTAATACGGCTACAAGAAAAGATCTTTAAAGCAACATAACTGTATTTATTAAAATCTCAAGATTTCCCCCCTTACAAAGAAGAACACCCCCCCCCCCAAAAAAAAAAAAACAACAAAAAAAAAACAACAACGAAGACTCATAAACACATCAATTATTTTCAGGCATTTATCATGAATGAGCAAAAAATAATAACAATAAAAAAAACTAGAATTTTAAATGAAGAATAAATATATAAAGATGCTTCTGATTGCCTTTTCAGGTTTTCATACGAAAAGGTAGATACTTAGAGACGTTTTTCGTGGACACTTTGTAGGTTTTAAATACAACTAACCCCTATATTTCTCCTTATCCACATACAACTAACTGTGTGTTAGGGATCAATTTCTTCAAATTTTTTAATGCTTTTGTAAGGAAAATGATCAAATGTTCGACAAAAAGTTTGATGAGGAGCCGTCTATAGAGATTTTTTTTTTACATAACGTCATCACTCTGGAAGTCAGTCGTCATTTTATTGGAGTGACATAAAAAACAAAATTTTATAATATTAATAATTTCTTCTTTTCTTTTTGATTAGGCAAATGCTGAATTGGTGTCGTGTATTTTGATTTCATAATAGTATCAAAGAACATTAAGATCTACATTGATCAACAACTATTTTTCAACTTTGGATCACTTTCGGTTTAATGTATGTACAACCAGTATCTTGAGTGAAATATGTAGGTGTTATTCCTTTTGTACAACAATCATCATAGATTTAAAACAGCTAATTGATTTTTAGGTAGAAAAATGTTTTAGATCCACCCACAGCATTAGTACTGGTTGATGAAAACTATGCTTCTCGAATGAAAGGAATATCTACCAATTTCTTAATAGACTCTCCTCTCATAGTCGTCAGAATCGGGGGGAGGGGGGAGAGCTCCCTCCTCCCCCCTCAGATAAAAATGGAAAATAAGATTTGATGAAAATAGACTATAGGTATTTTTCATGATTTCGTGAATGACTATTGGTAGAAATCCAGATGGGGCAGAGTGAGTATGCCCCCACCCAAAATAAATAACTCACAGAAGGATTTCAGCTGGTTTCTTAATCCTTTTGCACGATACTACTCAAGTAGCTCCACCGTGAGTCACTGATTTCTAGAGAATTTTTGATCGAAAATGAATGATGAAAATTTACACATTTCAATGAACGATTTTTTCCTAATTAAGGATACTTATCGGGTGTTTTATATTTCATTTGAAAGCTGTGGGTCTCAGCTTCTGAATGCATTCCTTAAAAATCAATTTCATGTAATAATCAAGGAGACATTTAAGTACATAGGATTTGACCGACTTTTGGGTCTTCTCCCGCAGCTTATGCCCCCAGGAGTCCCTTAGATCAAAACAAAGACTGGAAATGAAATTTGCATTAAATACACTAGCAAATCATTATTTTTAATGCACAAAATGAGTATCCTTCTAGGCTTAAATTGAAGTTGAAGTAAGAAAATGAGCCAAATTAGCTCAAAAAGTAGGGTCCGATTTCTCGAAAACCGTCGGACATTAAAAAAAAAAAAAAAATTACAGATTTGAAATCAGCGTGCAAAACTGAATAACTTTTATTATACCTATACCCCTTAGGATTTTGAAAGTTCAAATTTGTTAACCTGTGTAAATAGAGACATTATTAATAAAAGGCATATAAGTAGGTCTTATTTTTATGTTTTTCGGACTATGAAATGAGATTTTCACCCTGTGAGTGAGTGACCCTACATTTTGGGTATTAACGGTACAAATAGAAACATGTTCGTTTATGTATTGATTCATATCTTTAGTTGTACCTACGATATATTATAAAAAAACAAACTCAGGTGACGATTTAAATAGATATTAAAACCTTCATATCCTCATTCCCATTCAAAGTTCTTCATATTACATACATACATACATACATACCTAAAGAAGAAAAATGAATTTGAAATGATCCAATACGAATGTTTGTATATACATAAAGTAAGTTCAAGCATTGACGATAAGAAGATCATGTACATATGCAAATATTGTAATTCTCTGACAATAAAAAATGATCGTTTGTAATTAGCAATGGTAATTCAACCTTCAAAGTTTAAATAAGTACAGGTTAATGTATTCAAATCATATCCATACTCAATTCAATACAATATATCCTATCATTTCAGGGGCAATGATTTCATGACTTTTGAGACATCATTGAAATTAAATTGAAAACTTCTTCTTCTTCTTCTTCGTTTCTTTTTTGACAGGTGAATAATTATTATTTCATTCATTTTTATTTGAGAAGGAAGGTGATGCTGATGCAATAACCACCCAAAAGTGTAATGAACTCATTCAGATTTTGACACACGAGTGTGTTGCTTTGAGAGACATAGCCCATAACTGGTGGCGGTATATTTATTTGTTTATGTCCGTGATATCTATGGATTACATTCACGTTACTCCTCGACCCTGTATCATTTCCTTATCTCTTCATTTTTATAACTACTACATTTGTAGATAGATGTTATTGATGGATAGATACAAAGCTATAAGGAAATGATGTTGTGAAATTTAAAAAAAATAAAATAATACTAATACCAATATTAAAAAAGTTAATTGTATCATAGTCATATTGGAATGACTATTATGTTCTCACAAATGAATATTCTCTCAGTCTTTGAATAATACCCTCTCGACAACCAACGAAGCAACTAACTTAAGTCCAAGTTCTGACAAAGGATATACCTCATCTTTTGCTTCCTTACTTTTTGAATTGTTTTTAATGTAGTGAAATATTAATTATACTCTAATGGTAGATTCTTATGTACGTACATGCTTACATTTATTACAAATTTAAAATAAAAAATTACAATCAAACATCATTACATATATGTATGTATACGCACATATGTATAAAAGTTACAATAATTACGAAATCAAATATTGAATTTAACATCATATACATTTAATTATTTTTTGTAAGAAAAAAAAAAAACTTTCCAAAGTACCCAGGTGATTTATTTAAGTTACCTGAAGGTGATAAAAGTTTTCATTGTATACATAATATATGCTTACATATATACCTATGTATGTAAATAGAACCATTTTATTTCAACCAATCCCTACCTACTACAATTACTACTAATGATCATGATCATACGTAATTATGGGTCAAAATGGATAGGATTCGAATGACACTTAATTGTATGTAAGGAAATAGGCATACGCCTCCAGATCAAATGGCTTAATTATAGCATAATTTATTTCCTTTGGCTTGAATCATGGGCATTTATACGTATACCTATGGCTATGTATGTAAGTAGAACTTGTTTTTGCTAGCAACAACTAATTTAAAGGTCAATAGGTAGGATGCCATTGTATGTACCTAATAATAATTATATGTATACAGCTTGTGCATCTATTCATTATATTATGGCATTACATTTAGGCATAACTACATACATGAGGATAGTGATCTTAAGGTCAAAATCAATACCTTTGTGTGCTACGTAAATGAAGGAATATAATAAAAATCAGAGCTATATACGAGAACACAAGTCCATTATAGAGTCTTTCTATTTCAAGTCCGAGTCGGGTCTGAAGATAAAAAAATAATAATTATTATTATATTTATATAAGAGGAACTCAAGTGCGAGTACTCACCAGCTCTGATTCAGTAATCATGTTTATGAATACTAAAAGTCAATTATAAACGATTTAAAAGGATACATTAAGTAACAATTTGATTAAAAGATATTTTGGAGTTTTTCTTGTCTTTTTATTCAAGTCTAAATCTAATAAGTTCGAGTCGAGTCTCGAGTCTTTTCACTTTGAGTCCAAATCTGTGAGTACACCTTTGATTCATTAATAAAATACAATTATATTAGAATTGCAATTGAATTAGACGTATGTAAGTTCAACTAGTGTCAAATTCTAACAGGTTTAATGAAAAACAAGAGATAGAAACTATGTACATACATCATATGTAAGCTCTTGTCTTCAAAACTACAGTGTACATACGTACCATTGTAACTCATAGCACCATAACCTAATTGAAATAGTATATACCTACATATTAATCCCTTAATGAGAATTACATATAACAAAGTACTTTTAAAACAATATACATAAAATGTAACATATTTAGGTCACAGATCTGAGTAGATATTTATATACGTTATGATTGCAATCATAACATATATAAATATGAAAGCTGTAATTATTGTATGTGCATAAATAGTTTTGTAAGAGTTATGTTAGATAAAGCTATGTAATATGTACATACATACATATGTAGCAACCTAATAATGAATTCAATTAATTGCCTATCTAGTTACATGCGTCCATATGTTGAAAAGTGTCATGTCTCAAGTAGAAAGATTTGCGAAAATATAAAATATGTAATTGTACATGATATTGTGTGTACATCATACTACACAGATAAGTTGTGTCTTGAGACTCCTTTACGCCTCCTTCTCCTCACAATACATACATACATACGTACAGGCATACTTGTGAAACAGCGTGAAGGTTAATGAAGAAAGGTTCTAATGATCTTAATCCTTATATAACTATGTATGAAGATAATACTAAAAATATAACAATAGTATAAGAATAAGAAGCCCTTAATGTTAAAAAAATGATGAAACAGGACTAACTAACTTTACTCTTTATATAAAAATACTAATACTAATGCTAGTATTCAATTTAAATTGTAGAGTTGAAGGAAGGAATTTTGACTCGTTTGCCTTGGTGATTGACTCTCTCATCTGTAATAATAAATAAAGACATTTATATAGATTATGACCAGCTTATAATTTATAATTAAAAATAACATATATGTATACAGTACATATATCTGTCTCTGTCCCAATGGAGTTACTCTCCTTGAGTCTCTCATTGAGCAATTGTTCTTTGTATGTATTGAATTAAAATAATGGTGTATCTATGTATGTACATACATATTGTAATGATAATTGTCCATTTCCTCTGTTCATACTCCACATAGAGTATGTATCTAAAGCTGAGAAGTACTCACCAAATAAGGGATTCATGGCTTTGAGACTCTTAGGTCTCTAAGTTACCTACAAATTAAATGTATCCTTCCACATTGTAGATATGGGCAGGAACACTCTACAGAGCTGCTTATGAGGCCAATTTACGTTTCGATTCTTTGAACTGCCTTAGTCCTCCAGCCGATGAACAAGTATTTTTATTTCAGTCGAGTCTGAAGTCACCGCTCAAAGAGACGTATCTGGTGACAAGAGGATGGATTTAGAGGTTATAAGAATGTACATACATACCTACATACATATGCTGGTATGTGTGTGTATATCATCATCATCATCATCAAATCCTGCCTTGACCTTACAAACAAAAGTATTTCGAAAGAAATTTAATTAAAAAGAACAAAACGGGGTATTACCCATGTACCTATGTATGGAGGTAGTTGAGTATGTGGTAGGAGTAAGGAAGAAAATGAATTATTCATATAAAATTATATACCATTACAATTAGGAAAGATATTTTGAGCAACATTTCTCTTTAGTCATTCATTGATGAATTTGCGAATAAAACACGGTCAAAGTATCTACCCACACCATTTTCATCATCACTTTCACATCCTCATTGATTGTCAAAACTCATACATAACTATTCATCGGGATGTATGTACATATATGATACTTATGTAAATATCCTTTTGATTGATTTTACTCAATGTGAGGCCTTACAATTGCAGTCTCATTCTACTCATTTTACATGTACCTACCTATGTATTAAAAAGAGTTGTGTGTTAAGGCTATAATATACATATATGTTTATAGAATATGAGGTATTTGATTATTATCTCCGCCAAATACCTAAGTAACCTACCTTAAAAAAACGAAAACACTTTGAGAACAAGGTTAAAGGACGTTTCTATCCCTTCTACATAGTACATAGGCTCATAAGTACATAGATAATACAATGATTAATTATTTTTCTATTCATACAATCCACATCAACAGGTGTGAAACACTTTTATTTCGGTGGGAGTAATAAAAGAAATCACAACCCTATTTAGTCCCAAGTCACTAACCTATTAATAGATACATATATGTACATATGTAACAGTAATTGTTATTTCCATGATTTTTGGGTGTCAATGATCTTTATAGATTCGAATATATCTACAGATATGGATATGTTGTCTGTATGTACAAGTTGCAATAACGAATTAATTTATTACAAGATGATCAACTATTATTTTATTTTGATCCATTAAAACTATGTACTAAATATTACTATAACTACTAATTATTCACGTAACGTGATGGAAGTCGGCCATTTTAGAGACAACAGCAACTCCTTCCTCCTCTACATATAACACTTTAAAAAAAATTCATCTTCATTAATTTTTTATAGAATTTTCCCCTTTTTCTTTTAACTAAATCAACAACTAGGTAACATGGCGTCACTTTAGGTGAATTACACAATCTTTGACATCAATGAAAATGGTCTGTTTATGAGGAATAGAACAAGGGGTTCTCATAATGTGTCACAGAATATTTATCAACTAATTAGTAATTGTAGTCCTTAGAAAAGTGTCAAAAATTACACTCTTAAAACCTCCATTTCAAATGTCTCATCACATTTTGGGTTTGCAACATGCAAAATTTGTTCGTAGTACAAGTTATGCAAAACAACATAGGTAGAATAATGAATAAACGTAGGAATTGCTACATAGGATTTCACTCCTTACAACGTTAAGTGTTGGAGGTCACAAACTCATAGAAACAGCTGTGCCTCTTAAATTCTTCAACTTAAGGGGCCATCATTCACCACTCATCAGTCTGATTTCCCTCTCATGACCCATGAATATTCATTGTAATCCATTTTTGTTTTTGTTTTTTTGGCAGGGACTCAAGTCCATTAGGGTACCTGCAATTGCTTTAAAAATCGTGTGAGTTAATGCTAAGGATCATTGAGAAAATAAAAAAATAATTCAATGTCCATAAATTATGAAAAGGGCGTGCTGTAAAGTGAATATTTTTAATAACATGAGGAAAGGATTACAGGGTGCTTCAATTCTTTCCATATCTATGTATTAGTATTATTTCTCCTCTGAATTTGTTTGTATCTTTTATCATGATTGTTTATGTGTAAATAACAGCTCTTAAAGGTTATCTAATTATTATAAATAATAATAATAATAATAGTAGTAAATAAGTTATGTGATAACCTTAGTCAATTGTCAAGGGCTTTCAAAATCAAAAAGGAACGGGAGAAAAAGAATAGGAATAATGGCAAATGTTTTAACCATTTCATTCTTAATCCATTGAATTACATGCATATATCCATTCTAATTAAAATGATATAATTGACTCATTGCAAGGGATGGATACATATCATATACATATTATGCAATACAAAAAGCATGAGACACGGTGTTGTCAGGCGTCGTCCTCCAACTAATATGAAAATTTACCCTATTTTCTTTTTATCAACTCTCAATTTGTTTAGTATTGGCTTTCCTTTGGAAAGGTGGAAGGACCAACAATCCCCTTGCAATGTGTCAATTACATCATTCTATTAAGTCAACATTCCATTCTTCTATTTCGTACAATTGAAGCAAATGTACCTGTTTGTTCGTAGTGACCTGAGAGTTGATTGTTTGAACTCGAATTATTAAATTTTGTCAAGCTGGTAGGAGTTCCCTCGGATTAAATGAGGAATAACTGTTGAAAATAATTGGGCAACTCTACCCACGGATTTTGTACTTTTTCTTCCTTTTTTGTATGGGAAAAGGTAGAGAGTTACCTACAATAAAAAATACTTCATGGAGAGGTATCACATGTTATAATGTCATGAAAGATATATGTAATTCTTCTACATCATCATGATAGTGTGTTTATATTCATCTTAATCCAAGCGGCATTTCTTCTTTCATGAGTATTCTCTGTGCACATAGATGTCCTTGCTTTATGACGTTTACCTTGGACGCACGGTATATAACATAGACTAACTCTTTTTTCCCCCTTACTTTTAGAAAAATAAACTATTTGAGCTTAAATGAGGAAAGAAGAAAAAATGTTATTTTAAGGGTCGAAAGGGCGTTGAACTATGCAAGAAATATGATTTAAAAAAGGGGACTCTTCTCTCTCTCTCCCACACTATCTCATCATTGATATCCACATGTCAAAGACCGACAGTATAAGCACATACATATACCTACTATATGTAGGTACATACATATTTATGCTATGTATACCTTCAAAGAGTACAATTTGCAAACTCATTTTTTTTCTACATTCAATTGAACTTCTTCTCAATGCATTGATTAACGACCCTGTGCATTTATCTATAAGTAAATATAATGCTATATATGGAATATAGAAGTTAATAAATAATACAGGCCACGTTTCACCCTCCAAAACTCCCAGCTTGACCCCATTTCCCTCCCTATTAGGTATAGGTAAATAATTATAAAAAGCCGCCCTTCAAAAATGGTCTTTATTGACCTATATGTAAGCATTCAAAATCTGTTTCAAAATTATATACATATGTACATATATGTATATTATTTAGGATTGCAATACTCATAGTACTGTAGAATAATGCAAGTAAAATTAATTATCTTAATTATATCAATTACATACTTGGACTCGGTAGTAAGAAGGTCGTTGAATGAAATGGCATTCATTTGAGATTATTACGTTAGATGTAGTTATTACCATTTTTAAATGCAGGTCACAAGATACCTATGCTCATATAAAACAAACTCCACTTCCCCCATTATTTTCGACCATCCGTAAATCCTAATGGGTATATCTTTCGATGAGAACCATGAGTGAAACGATCTACAGCTATATATTTGATTGATTGATTGATACTAATTAGTAATTAGATATTCCAAGATATATAATATGTTACCTGTGCAGAGATGTACCTAGGTATAAAAAAACATATTTGCAATATTTTCAATAGATCAAATATATATTTTTAATTATGCGACCTTGTTCCTCATTAGCTAGGTATGTAGAGTCCGTTCGATTCAAAGCCATATATTGATATCAAACATTCTTGTCAGTTGACAAAAATAGCCACAAGAGTCAAAATTTCATGTTTTTATATAAGATAAAATAAAAATTTATGAAATTTATTAGGAAGTAACTTACGACATAATGGATATGTTTGAAAGCAGTTGGTAATTTGACGACTGGTCGCCCAATGTCCCAAAATGTTGAAAAACTTGATACTAAGCTAAGATTCAGTATGTATGACTCGTAAATTGGATTGAATTTGGGCTTAAAGACTTGGGAGTCACAAATTAGTGGCTTTGTTCCATTTCGGGTTTATGGAAGTGGTATCACATTTTGAAATGGTACAATAAAGTAGGTTACCAAAAATTAATTTATCTTATGATATGTGAAATATCTTGATTTTTTTTGTAAAGAAAAAATTCAATTTTTAAGTTAATACTTAAGAACTTTACTATAAGTACATTAAGGCAGAGTCATCTTCAGTGCAATTCCAGCCTTTCCACCAAAAAGTGAAGGAAAGAAGGGCCAAAATTAACTGGCTGTCAATAACGTCTTTTTTTCCAATAGCTAGTTAGACTATTCTTTATTGCAAAGGCAGACTATGATGACAAATCAACAGCTGACAAAAAAAAATACATAGGAATTGTTCATGTTCTGAAGATATCATTACACTAAATATATGTATAACATATATCTAAAATAAATATACTCATGGGTATCCCATGCTATCTTGACTCAATCAACTTGATTAAAATATTATATGTTCTACAAACAGTTGTGTCAAAAAGTTATATTAAAATGAACTTTAAAAACGGTTTAATGGGGAATGGATCATGAGTTAAAAAGCTTAATTAAAGTACTTACTCCATAATATCCACACATTTTCTTGTTTCATAACTTGAGTCTGATATCTGTGTTTTCCAAAAATACAAATGTAGACTATCCATTATAAGTAAATTATGTTTTTCATAAGTGCTTGAAAATGTAGTATTAGGATCTAACTAAATACCATTCAATACTGAGTAATAAACTTACTTTTTACCCAAAAGTATCAAATTTACTCCATGGTTGATAAACAAATGACTTTGATCCTCGTCCGATATAACAAAGGGAAATTTTGATTTATAAGTACATTCTTATCTCCCTTGCACGAACTTTAGAAATCATACGTCAATGATTTTCACTCCTTTTCGTGTAATTTGTCTTAAACATTTTTACTGTGTAACCAATACAAACTTACTTCCATATTTCTAGTATATGTATGTATGTAAATTGTACCCTCATTGGTTTTTCTTTATTTTGCTCTATGGCCTTCATTCCCTTTGCAAATAAGAACAAACTTAGATTGAGTATTTCAACTTTATTTCATTTGGACAAGCTGAGGTGTATAACAAATATTTTTTAAAAAACAAAGTATAACTTAAATAACAAGAAATGTGTCTAATTTTGTACTTTTGAGTGTGAGGAGAGGAGGAAGAGAGATATCATCATTGTGTAAGTTTCTTTAAAACACACCCATAGCTTGTTCTCCGCTGATCGTTCCTCGAACTCTCCTTGGATGACGAAGATGAGGTCGATGATGTGGTAGAGGATAGGGATACAGAGGAGGAGTACTCTTGTCTGAACTTGAGTCGGGATCCACAAGTGGTGTTGGCTTTATTATACTACAAGTAATCCCAATGATAATTAATTAACTATTTGATCAAAGTGAAACTTGCAAATTATGTACTTACATTGATGTACATTCCCTCAGCATACATGATGTAGATATAAATTTTGAGTTTTCTATTGACTAGCTCTTTAGGATGTTGATGTGACGAAGGCTTTAAATTGTATCGTATTGATCATTTGAAAGTTGTTTCTTTATATACTCAAAAAAAAAAATCGTTTACAAATTTATTTACATAAGTAGATAACTTTTTTTTTCTTCATAACACTTTTAACTTGAAGAAAAAATAACATTAAAGCGTGTTTTTGTTATGCTCGACTGTTTAAATGTATATGTATAAGTGTGTACATACATTGTATATCAGACTTTAAGGAATGAACTATTCATGTTAATTATTTTGATTGTCTTTTAAATTATTTGTTTTTTATAGATGAACAAATCTAATTTTAAATGGTCTATGACTACTACATAAGTGGCTGACTTCAACTTTTCTGACCCTCAAAACGTTTTTTGAAAATGTGGAGGAATCAAGAACAAAATGGTTGATTCAATCAAAAAGGATGGACTCATCAATCGTTTCTTACTTAAATAATGTCATAATTTGATTTTATATATACGTGGAATATTTCTATTATTGTTGTCAAAACCACTCTATTCCAGACAAAGACTTTTTTTTAAAAAAAAGGGAATTTTTTTATTTAGTCACTTTAGTCTTGGTCTGAACACTGAGAATCAAGACTTTGAGGAGTCGAGACTAACACGAGGCCAGACTATACAAATTTACGTAGGCTCGAGACCAAGACAGATCTCGAGAAGCACATCACTAATAAATACATCAGAAATAATAAAGAACATCCATCTATCAATGTACTGAATCAAACCATCCTTATTTCTTCTTAAAAATATCCTATTTAAGATTATTAGTATAATTCATTCATTAGTTCATTTTCCCAATTTCATGGAACCAATGGAAGTAAACTAAACATAGGTACCTGAACAGATGTACAGAGTTTTTTGAATAATAGTTATTAATGTATCATAAATACGTGACGTCATTATAAAACTAGCTCATCCCTTACTTCTGAATTGATTATGGCGCCCCTGGTGGTCCTAATCAAAAGTGATTTTTGTGGGTGAAGCTCAATGGCCTAAGTGAGCTTCAGCAAAGGGAACATTGCTACGGTACCCCTTACTATTGGGGGCTTCAAATCATCAAACCTTTAGTACACATTCTTTTTTTGGAAGACGGGTGATAATTAAATATTAGGATAATAGCTACGGGAGCATTTGCCTCTCTAATAATATTGATAATATGCGCTCTTTTAAAGACCAAAGATTAAATTCTTATATGCTATAAATATTCCTAAAATGCAAATATTTTTATAACAGGATCTATTCACAATTAAGTTGACATCCTTTTTATCTGACAACCACTTTTTCAGCATTCAGTTCCTAAAGTTCTACAGCACATTTGTTTCAAAAAATTGTTTAGATATTTGCAATTCTAAAACTTCATTTGTCGAATAGAAGAAATTATAGACTCAACATCAATAATATTCCATTAAACATTGATATGATTTATTTCTAAATGTCTCAAGTTGGCTTACACAAAATTTGGGCAAAAACGTGCCAAAGGATAATAAAAACATAATAATAGTGGTTATGAACACTGTGCATAAAACAATTTGTAAAGATTGTAATGTACCTCTGTATATTATTAATAACTCCGTTTATGGGCAAAATAAATGCACTTGAAGGAGTCAAAATAGATTATTCAATATTCATACATTTATGCCAATACCATAACTCCCTAGAAACTAAAAAAAAAACAATCTCCTATGTCAAAATGTTGAGTCACCATTTCTAGAGTCTAAAGATGCACAATATTTGACTACTTGTATATTTTGATCCTTGACAAAAAGAAAGAAAAAGATTTCTCATTAATGAATATCCTTTTAGAAAGACAAGGACATTTATTGGTAGGTACGTACTTATATATGAATTCACATTTTGGCAAATTGGCGATTAAAGGATCATGACTCATAACGGTTCTTATGTATGAATATAAGAAAAGAGAGTTTCTTAATATCTTCTGTCAAAGGCATTTTGCCATCGTATTTACATATATGTACACATACTTTGAGTTTAATTTTTGGCCTATGTAACTATTTACATCACACAAGGAAGCATGTGTACATGTGAAAAGGGGATTTAACACATTCATCAAGTGACAACATCAACAAGGCGTTTGTGGCTTTAATAGGCAAGGAATATGGTTGATTGCTTACACATCTGAATGTGAATGTCAAGGTCCTATATATGAATGTAAGCAGAGAGTTCTATACGTAATAATAAATTCTTATAGGTATATTAGTAAGCATGTAATTTATTCACAAGTATAAAAGAAACTCCATTCAGCTCAGCAAGGACATTCAAGAAATGAGTATCCGCAATTGTAGAAACAAAAAAGAAAGCATTTAGATGTATAAATGAAAATCAAGAATCCTCCAGCTTATTCAAATTCATAAATTCATGTTGTCATTGTGAATGCCTCAGAATATTTTGGTGTGACGCTGTTTTTCTCTTGGGGAAATTCTACTATTAAAGACAAAATATTGTTTTCATATGATGTATGAATTAGAATAATAATGATGAAACTTTTATACAAAAAAAAAAAATTTTATTACAGACGGATGTTTAAAGTTACTGTGTATGTATGTTTACAACATACTGTTCATGAGTTGTTGTTTTTTTTGTTTTTTTACGAGTCTGAGTCAAGAATCGAATCTTTAAGCTTCTCAAGTCCAAGTTGAGTTGCATATCTTTTCACTTCGAGTCTGAATTGATGTGGCACTTCAGTTTGAAGACTTGTGAGCACGAGCTTACTGTGATAACTGAATAGGAAGAGGTCCTTCTCTGATTCCGTCATCATCATTAATATTAAAATTCAAATTATGAAAAAAGATAGTTAATACTTAAATAGTAATTTCATATAAAGAATGTTTGTGAGTCTCAAGCATCTCGAGTTGAATTGTAAGTCTTTTCATTTCAATTTCGAGTCGAGTTTGAAGTCGCAGTTTAATAAATGTCTACTGCGACTCGAGTCCCCAGCTTTGTACTTTTCATAGACTCTTATGAACTTACATAATATGTACATAAACATTTAAGATATTAAAGGCAGACCTGAATTGACACACAATCTATTTCTTTCCGTGTTGTCACTGTTTTCACTTTCACTCAGAATTGTGGGTGACTCTAAATATAAATATGTGTAGATACATAGGTTTTCTAGACACATACTAAAAGATACTTCATTCTTCATCTCCTCCTCATGTTTAACATTCTATGTCGTTTGATTCCAACATAAAATGCTGCTAATTTTAATTGGGGCTATTACTATGGAATGCTCTTATTTCAATACTTCATCAAGAAATGATATCAAATGGAGATTTATTTGGGATGCTTTAGTGTTAGGAGCAATGTCCTTTGATTTTTTCAGGAGGCAGAGGGCCTCAATCCTTCGTCTTTTAAAATGGGTTCCAAAGGACCTTGAATAAAAACTCTAATAAAAATCGTTTCAATCTTTTTATTTCTTATTTTTATTGTTTCATGGTTTCATATGAGACTGACTAACATTGAACCCTTTCATAAGTGTCACCGCTATTCATTTAATTGCTTGTGAATCCTTGATCCCGGACATGTTCGTTGTTGCTATAGGGGTGTGTTCCGTCTCTTTTTCCACAACAAGTTCAATTCAATAACTATGAACTATTTGTTATTGATTCATAACTATTGATAGAGTCAGAGCACAACAGAACAACAAGGCTCTCAGATTTCAGAACCTGAGTGGAGTTGTTGCTAATTCTTGAGGTCTCTGTTTATCATCACTGAAAAAAGAGAGAGAGAAAGACTATCAAAACAAACCCTCGATGGATGGATGCATGTATGTTTGTACTGTGTATTTGTCGTCGTCGCTAAGGGAAAAGATCTTGTCTTTGAGTAGTGTGTACTATGTATTTATAAAAATAGAATACATGTAGATACATGTTGTGTGCTCTACTCCACGTGAAAGAGCATGCATTCAACATGAGGGTTTCAAAAATAGAACTATTTAAACATGAGTTGGAGGTGTGTAGCGTCTCCACCTTCTCATGTCCCTCCTCTATAAGCTGCTGTTGCAGCAGCATTAACGACGGAGTTGAAAAATCTAATGTATGTATGTAGTGTACATACATTTGATTTTAAAGTTGTTGTTTTTTTTTGCTTAGTACCCATTAAAAGTCTGGAGATGTGGAAGTTTGTCAAGATAGGACGAAGTTGAATGAGGAGAAGGGAAAAATCAGTTAGTAACTTTTTTTGTAACATTCCATTTACTCAATAATTCAAAATAACGCGCCTTTTTAGATCTTCTAAAATATCTTTAGATCTATTCCATTTTTAAACAATAATAAGGATTAAAAATGGAGGACCAGAATGCTATTAAGTATTACTTGAATGTGAGAAGTTTATTCCTGAAGCTTTTCCTTAGGTTCCTGATGTGCACACATGTGTGTCTACCTACCTATGATAGCAAACCCTTTTAAATATTCATTTACCTAAATATGTATACATACATATATATGTAGTCCCATTACGACTCAAGCATAAATGACACTACTAAATGAAATCATCCAAGAAGGAAATGCGATAAGATCTTCTGTTTGTATCGTGTAATAAATTTAAATATAATGAATACGTATGTACAATCTGTGTTCTTTTTTCAAAGTAGTTGATCGTGAAGTTAAATTGGAAACAACTTTTCTATTACTTATAGGCATCATTGAGTTCCTAAATTAGCCATTTATGGTCACACCCTCCCATAATCAAAATACGTGTCTTTTATGAAAACAAGAAAAAACCTCTTAAAAAATGGATGATGTGATAAGAAATTATCACATTAGGTCTTATTCAAATCTATATTTCTCAGAAATCA
Organism: Lepeophtheirus nordmannii; assembly: GCA_963680855.1. Taxonomy (NCBI): domain Eukaryota; kingdom Metazoa; phylum Arthropoda; class Copepoda; order Siphonostomatoida; family Caligidae; genus Lepeophtheirus; species Lepeophtheirus nordmannii. The sequence continues at coordinate 24,910,822 of OY804523.1, forward strand.
TAATAATTTATGCTAAAACCCTCAGGAAATTGATTTAAAACTGGTTTTGTTTATTATGCATAATTTTTTATGATCATTCGTTATATTATAATTTTAATTAATTATAACTTCATTTTCATTGAGCATGCAGTCTCTTAATGAATATCAAATATAATCTGAATAATGTGTGCAGTTGTAAAGCACATGTCAAAAGGGAACCCATGAAAATTCCTTACTATGCAAGGTCATACCTACAGCTATGAACTAAATGCACGATGCATCTGATTTAAATTTTTAGTCAAGGTCAATCTTCCAACGTTCAAGTCATGAAATGAAAAGTGATTTGGAGAAAGGTTCTAGATACATTCCTAAATAGACATGAAAAAACGTAAACATGTCATTAACAACTATAAGGAGGAGGAGGGGTAAGCAGAAGAAGATAGCTTGGATTACGTGTGAAGCTATGAATATATATTTACTGAAGGTCTTTCATGACTTGGAAAAGAAGGGGTACTGCCTTGTAACTACCTATGTAAGTATATATTTATGTATATATACAAGCATGTGTGTGGAATGTTACAAACAACACGTGAGCCAGAGGACTCCATGGTTGACAACTCTATATCCTTGGGATGTAGATATTCAAATATATTTATTTCCTTTATAGATTAATAATGATAATTAAGTTGTTGTTGTAGATATTGTAACATTATCCCCGTAGGTATTCAAGAAATACAAACAACGGTACAAGACGTGTAATTAAGTTGACATAATCATGAGAAAAAAGTAAAAAGCAACAGTAAATTGAATTATGTAAGTGTGGCCGTTGTCTGTGGTGCTACAATCTACATATGTACTTTGTTTTATTTGCCTTAAGAGTGATGACTTCAACAAACATGTGTATTTTTTTTTGTTTTTTATTTTAATACAAAAAACTAGAATTTGCTTTAATCTAAATCGATAAATAATCAGGGTCAGACTTTGAAGGCTACTGCCAATTTATAAATGAATATATGTATGTATATCAGCTTATCAGGAGTGTAAATATATTGAGCCGTCTTTACACGTAGATATCCTTGAATATTAGACCCAGCCATTCATTCATATTATATAGATTGCTCGGCACATATATATTTTGGTATTCCGTGGGTGATATTTTATGTGGTTGTTATTTTATGTTCATACCCATTGCATTTCTAACATTCATCATCTACTCACACCGTATGTATTTCCTGGGCTCCACATTTCATTTTTTCATGCATACATACATACATGTGTTCCTATGTATACGTTCCCTCTTGAAGATTTTGAACATGAAAAAATCCTTGACATTGAGAATTACTCCTTTAAAAAAAAAAGAAAAAAAAAAACGTTTCTTATCTTTAACCCATGCTTTGAATCAGGGCTACCTTGCTACAACCAACGAGTTTGTTCGTTCCTCTTTTACTTTTTTGTAGATTCGTAAACAAAAACGTATCTACATAATAATGAAGGTCCTGAGCAACAAGAGAAGGAGGCAACAAAATTGAGAGGAGATGGTCCCAAGGACAACCGAGCGTATCTACAACACACACCCTTTCCTAAATCTTCAAGGAAAGTACTTCTCATACCCTCACAAAAATGTTATTAATCTTTTGTCTTTAATAAAAGTTTTTGCATCAGCCTTCCACAAATATATATTTTCATAACATAGAGAGAGAAAAAAATCTCAGAGAATATTTGATTACAACAGTAAACCTAAAATATTATGCAGAGACAAAAAGATTAATAAATACAATTGTAAGACTTCGTTTAGTCAAGATTAAATCAGTCCAAGTGTCGCTATTGTACGATTTTTCACTTCAAGTTGCTCTATTCAAATTGAAATATATAAATATTAAGCATAAATTGGTCTACATAGTCTAGTTCCATGCAGAACTTGAAATTTTAAAGACATGTCAGACGCAACATCGTTCCATGCAGGAATTTTTGCTCAACAAAGGGATTATCGGTATTAACCAAATGTGACGTCATGAATTGAGCTTTCTTAGCAGAACAAACAGCAACTTTTGCCATGTTAACTCACTTGTGCACACCTTGTCTCCTCTAGGTTATAAGAAACGAATATCAAAGTGAAGTAATTTGGGTCATCCCTCTTTGCATCCATTTTCATACGTATGTACATATATCTATGGTATATACATATACATAGATATTCATATCGAACTCCGCCCAAATCAATGTATTCTTAAAATTGGCAAAAAAAATGATGAGAGCTGTCATTCTTTCATTTTTAAATTATCTATTATAATTTTTTTTATGTCAGAAAATCAAGGTTCTTTAATTTTGTGGTTGAAAAGAGAATGGGGAATATCTTTGTTCCATAAAAAGATATTTACAACTATAGGTCATGTATTTATGAGTGTAGATTTCTACTAGTTAAGTGATAAATTTAGCACATGAAAAATGAAGAGGTTACGCATTTCTAGTATTTCATTCACCTTCCACGTGCTTGCAAAAAAAAAAAAAGTATATTTTTCTATCAAATAAGAATAATATTATGTACATATAGGACTTCAACTTTGTACCTTCGAGGATCAAGGATTTTTGCGTAAAATAGTTCATAGGCACTTTTCAGAAATAGCATAAAATATGAACAGAGTGTTTTTATAGAACATCATATTTCTGGAAGCATAAACAACTATGCATACAATATACTGTATTTTATAGAATTAAAACACTTTTTCCTGAACAGTTTAGACTTTATATTTTTAAAGCCATTAGATGAAGTTTTCTAATAAAAAAATTAAAAGGAGTGTTGTCTATTTTTTCCATTAATAACAACGTCAACATATACATACATATGTCGTTCAACATGGCATCACTTTTAGTTTATCATGCAATCTGTAACTTCATATAAAACGTTTTATGCTGGGTTTTTCAAAAATCATTTTTTGTCAACAACACTCTGATGAAGTATTTATTTTTTTAAAAGTTGGCTTTTAACTCTCGAGTCGGATCTTGCAGTTAAATTATTGAATTCAAATGTATCTTACTTATAAAAAGTATCCATCTACTTGAAAATCATCGTGATCATTTAATCAAAATCTTTTTATATTTATACTCCTGATGATCAGAGCCCTGCTCTTTATAACAGTGTAGTGCAAAACGATTGCTCATGATATAATTAGTGCAAATTGGATTTAATTGTCCAAAACAGTCTATATGGATTAGTGTATACCCTTTTTGAGAAAATGTAATAGCCGTTCACATCCTTACATATTCAGTAAAGGGGACAAAATATGTGATTCTGCAAAATAAAAACTTACATTGATATTTTTAATTCCTTCAAATATTTATTATACATTTTGACACAAGAATTAAAGTTTTTTCATAAGGTATGGGTCATGTAAGTAAAGGATCCTTGTTAACTTAGTTGTTTGTTTACTAAGACTTAGTATCTTTGCACCATTTTACAGCTATAGATGCTTTTGTTTGTTTGCTTATGTCGTATTGAATTGAAATTTTTAACTCAAAAGTAATATCATCATATGTATACTCATATTTGTTGCGTATATTATTTGCTTTAGCTATAGAAATCAATGGGAAAATACACATTTTTTGTTGCTTTTTCACATAGATAGGTATTATATATTACATTACATACATAATGTTAGACTATTCATTATGTTTCACTTGTAAAAAGATCTTCATTTTTAAAAATAATAGACTCCCCAGAACAGTTGTTGATTGTATTTAGCACTCACATATTGATTTTTTTTATAAATAGGATTTAAATTAAAACTTTTGATAATTTCATAAATTGCAAAAAATAGTCCTAGAATCATATACCTATATAATTTATTTATAATGATAACATTTGTTGCAATTAATGCAAGTAACCTGTCCATGTATTATTAATAGCTGCTAAAGGTTATCCTCCTGAATTTCTAATTAAATATATAGATTTTAATGAATATGAATGCAATGTTATTAAATATTATTTGAACCCTTCACCTAACATACATACATGCATAATTACATAATAGCAAGATAAGATGGATGAAGGGTACCAACTACATAATTTCTATCGGAAAATTAATGTTTTTCTTTCTCTTAGGTGAGTTCCAATACAATGAAATCACTGAATCCGTAATTTATGACCCTATGGCTCCCTGGATGTCTCAAAAATGCCTTGGTTTTCTATCATTGTCATTTGAATTTGCTTCAATAAATAAAACCTACTTGATTCTTGTATACACTTTATTGATTTTTGCTTATGTTTATTCAATTACATACTAGAGCAATGTTATGACGAATCTTTCAACATTGTATCATCTTTTTTTTTAAACTCAGAATTTGGCTGAAATGTTATCATTTATTATGTATAAATTTATTAATTTAATATCTAAATAAATACATCGATTTTAATATCATTCGCAAGTAATGAACCAAAGAAATTATATTCTCATTTTAATTAGAGGGCCCACAGTTGTATCTCGAACCTGCATACATATGTCCAAAAATATAAGTATGTCTGGTCTTAAGTGATTCCTTCAGTCGATAATCGGTCTCTAACAGAGGGTCAAAACTTTTTTTGGCCAGTTCATATCAAAATGAGTCACTGTAAAAGTTGGTATGACGTGAATGCTTGCACAATTGATGTTATCAACAGCAGTTTAGGTATTAAAATATCATTGGTTTAGCTAGACCCAAGATTTAGTAAAGATCGAATTTTTTACTGGAAGATTCATTTTATTTCTCAAGGCCAGTTCAGAGACCAAATTAAACAAGTCAAAAAAAAAATTACAACGGATCGATCCTAATCTCAAAAATAATATTTTGTTTACATATCTATTATGTATGCTATTATGAAAATATGCAAATCTATATCATCAAAATATTTATTCGGAGATTAAAAAAAGTCTTGTCACTTGAAGGGTAATTATTATTATTATCTAGTCAATTGACTTCTATTTGTGTAAATAAATATTGACCTTCATTTTACATTTTCATAAGTACAAATATAGACTCACAAATATCTTTGATTTGAAACTTTACTGCCAAGATTAATCAGCAGTGTACTATTTATTCATTGAAAAAAGTTGACTTTGAAGGACTGCCAAAATGGGGGTTGAAATGGGTGATGATATTATACTAAATACTAAACCTGGCATGAGAAATTTACATATAATATGTACTTGCAAAGAAACCTAGGAATATGAAAAATATTTACGTAATTTGATCAGACTCTGACATGTATGTACATACAAAATCGAAATAAAATAATGAATTAAATTAGCATCTTTAGAAAGTGGTTCAAGTCATGAACTATGTTATGTATGTGTAATACTCGTATGTAAGGAGGAGGTCACAAAAACTCTCTGTTTATGAATGTACATAGGTACCATAGATAGATCATGTTTCCTCCGTCTCAACGAATGACTCTGTGTGTGTTTTACATACATTTGGAATTTATGTGTTTTTAATTCATTGTTACCATGTTTTGTATATATTTTGAAAATGGAGCCAGCCCTCTCACCGTGCATACAATCCATATATAGCTAGTAGTAGTCAATAATAACATAATGTTTGAGCATGCAGATGTTTTGACGTCATTGACTTGATAGGTATTTCTGCTTTATTTTGACATTAAATAGGCCAAATATTTGATATTTGATTATGTTTAAAGTTAAGTAGCTTTTATAGTAAATAATAATATGTATACAAATACGGTATGATGGTCTTTAAGTCTATCTTGAACCAAAATTTGATCCTTTGAACAACTAACTATTTGATAAACTCAGTGATTTTGAACAAAGAACAAAGAAAGTAATGTAATTTCGTATGTGAATGGACAATTGCAAATAGATCTAAATATCTATAGCAGTTTTCATATTGGACGAAAGGGATTTTTTATTTTTTTTTATTTTTTGATTATGTTCAATAACTCCTGACCCATCAAATCAAGACCAAATATTTTGGGAGAGTAGAACAAGTTATTATTTAAATAAATTTCTATCATACTTGATTTTTTTTACAATTTTTTTGGGGTTTTTTAACAATTAAGCAGAAATCCTCTAAGCCTCCTTTAAAATAGACCTAGTGGTAAATTTGGTGATAATTCTCTGAAAAATGACAAATTATAAATCAATGAAATTTTCTCGGACAAAATTAAGAAAAAAAGTATTATTGCTAAATCAAGAGTAATTTTTTGTCCTTCAGTGTTGTATATGCGCTGGCACAGACCCCAGTTTTGAAAATCAATAACAATGAACATTTGAATGATTATGGTGTCATCAATGTATTAATAATTATCACTTATGAATTGAATATTGATGTGTTTTTCGAGATTGGCCTTAGTGTTGTCTTTGATCTCAACCCCTTCAAATTCTTGATCTCGGGTGATGTAGTATTGACCACAAAACTTGAACGGGTTCTGATGTGCTGTCTATAAATTTTCAAATAGTTGCTTTAATCGTTCTTAGTTCGTTTAAAACACATATCACATTTTTTGCCAAGTAGACTTAATAAACAGTCGGTTCCACATCATTCAAAAATGAATTTCAAAAGCTATGATACTCCATCAACATCTTTTTATTTATTTATCATCTACAAAAATAAATAAGATATCAACGAAATAATATTCAATTTCAATATAAAGACCTCCCGTGAATCTCTCCATCTTTCTTTTTCCAGATGCATGTCTATGACTTTAATGAATATTTAATTTAAATGCAAGTAAGTGTATAGGTTTACCTGAGATTGGATATTATATATTATAAATAAAGTATATACGTGTTATAATATATACTTCTATGTACTTGACATATAGCTTGATGATGAAGATCTTCCAGTCCAGTGGTCATGAGAAGTTTTCATCTGGCCCTAATATATGGCCAACTACGTTCTTATACATAGTTTACTTCAAGTTGAGCAGTAATTTGTCGAAAAAGTTGATATTTTCTAAAATGAAATTATATAATTATAAAATTTTGTCTATTATTAGAAATATATTTCTTATACATATAAAATCATTTGTTCATTTATTAAGCACTAACAATAAGCAAGACTTTTTTCGACAAAATAAAACAAATTATATTAATATCTAATAACATGGTGCTCCAATAGAAAAATGGTAGATTTGACCCTTCATTCCGAAAGGTTACCAATCTCTGCTACATACTCTTAGTTTTTCAAAATTAAACTGTAGCCAAAATATGACGTTCATAAAAAAAAATAGATTGTCAATTTTCTCGCCAGAGGGAAATACTTGCTAATGATCGTATTCCTTCCTTCATTAATCTAAAATCATGGAAAATGCTTAATTTATTATTAGTATTATTATTAATAAAAAAAAACGAAGAAAGAAGAAGATCATACCGACCTTGATATTTTAGACTTGGAGAATGTATCAGTAAGTAAATGATTGTTAATATACTATGTATATATATTGTATACATACATATTTAAATTATAATAAATGATACCTCTTCTTGGTAGAAAAAAAATATTTTTTATTTTTCTTTAAAAATCCTACATGAGTAGTGATAGTGTGTAGGCTTGTAAAGCTTTGAATTTGAATTCCTTTACATAGGTTATATCGATAAATCCATCACTCCCTTTAGGTCAGGGCCTTTTGTGCAAAAATATAAGACAAGTGATGCAAAAAGAAGTTTACATACATAAGTACAATGTACATACATGTTACTATGTTTATAAATAGAAATAAGTCTTAGCCCGGCACATTTGCCTTTGTTATATATTTATAAATATTTTTGTGCTCTATTATTACAAGGAAGTCTTGAAAATCTGTGGTTATTTATTTAAGTGTATCGAAGAGCCTAGGTATCATGTATGTACCTGTTGTTGTTGCTATATAGATTTGTAGATTTTTGATGTACTTTGCATCTTCAAATATCATGTATTGAATTGGAGACATTCAATATTGAGCTTTAACTTCCTCATTTATTTATTTTTGTATGGATTACTTTATTACTAATCCTTAGTCCATTAAAAGTGGAAGGTATGACTTTTTTATTCGTTTATCCATCTATATAATATCGACTGCTGTCTTTTTATAAGTAGTTAGTTAACTATCATTTTGTAGATGGAAGCACATCACATTCTCAACGGTCAAAGATAAATGATCTTTTGAATTAAGAGTCATTGAGTACCATAAATTATATTTTGTATGTACATACAAAGTTGCAACTCAGGATTTAAATGATTGGACGGATGAATATAAATGAAAATTAAGTGAAATCCTTTAATTCCACGTCAACTTGGACTCAAATATCATTTACTGTATTGTCAGTATCTAAGTAGTGTGAGGGATTGCAACATATGGTACGTATGTTTCTACTTGCAGTCATACATACAAATGACGAGTGTATCTGGTATATAGCATATAATGAGCATAATATGTAGAGGTCATAATGAAATTGAATTAGGAAGTCGAACAATGCGTGGCTTTTAACTTTTCTTTAATTCATCATTAGAGATAATTTATGTAGTTCAAGGCACAGGGTGATTGAACCCTCCTCTAATCCCAATTTTACTACATACTTAATCCTCTTTTAGAGCAGCATGCATAGAGAAAGGAATGAAGCAGATCAAAATGAATAGATATATGTATGTATGTATGTATACATATACTCGTATCTAAATATATATTGCACATTGGAGTTTGATTCGGATAATAATGACCTCAATAGGGGATAAGACTCTTAAAATGCATACAGACATACATAAATCATGTTCGTTGATCAAATGGGATTCATCGGATTTTTTCATAATTGCATACAAATAAATAAATAACATCACTGGGTTGATTGTAATTAAGGTCACTTGACATGGAACTCTCCTTGGATATCAAAGTTTAATATACCTACCTAAGATGTACATCTTTTCTTTTTTGGTGTGGATCCACCACGTGAGTCATAGGTGTGTGTATGTGTGTATGGTCAACAAATTCGAAGAAGCATGAAAAAAAAAAAAAAAATGACGCACCTTTAACTGATTGAGGAAGGGCCCAACTTTTCTTGTACAAGGAATTTTCTGAGCCATTTCAACATTTTCCAACATAAATATATTTGAGTATACAAAGCCTACTTAGGTTTGCATTTTTTGTCTTCAAATAATTATGTACATATTTTTATAGCAATCAGGTGCAAATATTTAAAGTACTTTTAGAGAAACTGACGCTGACTCTTGGAAAGCTGAGTATAGCGGATGGAAGGAGGCTGAACTTATTTCTAAATGGGCTTTTAAGGCATTCCATTTACTCTTTTCTTCATTGTATTTGGTAATCAATAATCCAGGATAATTTAGGGATGTCCCCCCTTTCCTTGATATATATAGTTACATACCATTAGTGCCGTGTACTGGACCACCTTATCTAAGACCAAAGGGAAAAAATATGTAAACTTATTTTAACTACTTTGATCTTGATTTTGAGGGGTCGAAACCGAGATGAAATCCATTCAATTCTCAAGAACTAGCTCACTAACTTGTATGTAGAATATTCATGACAGATTCAAGGCTTAATTAGCTATTACCGAACATAAGTGTATAGATTATTCAAAAGTACATGGATGTATTGAAATTCCAATTCTTCTCATATATGTAATTAATTCTAAAATATTTCAATTTAAAAAAAAATATTAGGATGCAATCTATGTATAGTATCCATTATTGATAGAGTTGATTTTAAAAGTGGTTTTGAAAAGAAGGGACAAATAAAAGAGTTTATTTTATAACTGTCATAGAATGACTTTGCTTTTTGATATTCCTATTTATGCAAGCATTTTGTGTACATACATACTAATATATATGTACGCAAACATAGGTACGTAATATGTTTATACTTATGCAGTTAAGACATTAAATAAATGAAAAATAAGATTCCATTTGTACTTTTCCAAGGATAATCATCCTAATGACCTATTTCTTCCCACTACAACTCCTTACTTTTATTTGGGTATGAACATTTTCAACTCAAATTTGAAACCAGCTCATATGCATTTTGATTGAGAATTGCAATACATCGTTTTATTCTTGTTGTTCTTTGATATTTGTTTATAAATAATAATTTAAGGATCAAATCGTGCAACAACAACAAAATATTATAAATAACTATATGCATGGCTTTTCATAATACAACACGAGACTGGTGGCCTTGCCCTTAGTTACCTATCACCTACCTACAATAAATAAAACTAGAATATACTATCCCTTAGGAATAGTAACTTGGTTTAATGTTGAAGGAAATTAAATAACAGGAGTTTTTAAGTAGACTATTACACCTGGGTCATTTCATGTCCATTGGTCGTCACTCAACCATCATAGAATTTGATGAACTTTGATACATAAAGACTTATGCATGAGAAAAGAGAGTGTGTCAATTTTGACCTTGCTAAAATTTGACATCCATGAGATATGGACATTTTATTGAAGCCTTCTTACCCGAGTTTAAATGGATTCTAATGAACTTTAATTGGTAATTTACTTATCTTATCGTCTATAGTTTCAAACATATTGAAGGTAAACCTCTCAAATGAGGTAGCCGACGATTTAAAAGGGAAATAAATTTATAAATATAATCACAAAATATAATGCTCATATTTGTTGTGTGTCAACACAAAATAAACATCAAGAAAATGAAAAATTTCCTATTTTCTTACTTTATAAATATGTTTATATAAATGCTCCAATATTTTTTCATTATTTCAATAATATTGGTTTTATATTCTAATCTCAGGAATATATCTATAAATGCTAGCTATAATCTAAACTAAAGATGTCCAATCCACTGGACCCATACTTTTATGCGGCTGACTGGTCACTATAATATTTAATTATTATTTCACATACGTTAGTCCTTAGCTATATTTAATTGAATAACCTATTACGGATTTTTTGTTTCAGAGACTTTTTTAAAGGAAAAAAAGGCTTTGAAAAATTTATTCAAAAATTATGTGAGATATTGTTAGAAGAATTAACGTCAGAATTTCTTACTTTTGATAACTTAAGAAATCGAGCTTCAAAGTTGAATATCTTTTAAAATTTATGATTTAGAAGAAACTTTTCCTGAATTTTTCAATGAATTGCACTCTTTTAGTGAATCGGATCACATTTTAAAATTACCTCGAAATCATACAAAAAAAAAAATTTATAAAAGAAATGTACAGAGTAGTTGTTATTTAACTAACATAAATATTTAAAATATCATATATGTATTGAAGGCAATGTGAAACATCAAATGATTTACTTTTTTGTAAATTTAAAATCTAGACTATTATGAATATAATTCTGTTGTTTGTATGTTTGTTGTTGAATTTTTTATTTTGAACCATTTAAAACTTTACGTTTAAGTAACTTTGTAGCCTGAATTGTGGATATATTTGAATTATAATTATAAAAAAAAGTAAAGGATCCCTGGTCAGGAACCTTTTATTTAATTTACTCCGATATGGCTTTTCAAAAAGATGGAAAATATGTAGTCTTTTTAGTTTATTGTGATTTTTTGCCTTCTTTAAGTGCAATTTGTAGCACTTCCGAAGGATTAGTAAGAGTAACTTAATGGAAGATATGGAAATTAATTTATTGAAGAACACAAATGCAATTCAATTCAAACTTATTTTTAAGAAAAATCATCTTTGTTTGCTTTTGTGCTGACAAATTTAAAATTAGGATACTTTAGGGATGTTTTTTGTTGGATTTAGCATATAGACACTTCTTACTCGTATTCTACATGCTTCCTTGCTTCTACATATTATACAGAGTATTTCTACATAGTTATCACATTTGTTTTCATCACACATACATATATATAGGTATATATGTACATACATTATACACTTACAATTCTGCCCCCCCCCCCTCCTGGTTCTTATCTTTAAATGAACTTGATTTTAACAAAGAACTACATGACTTTCCATCTATATTCTCTACATTCAAGAGCAAAGGAAAACAAACATGCCAAGTCCACGAATGATAATTATAACCCTTTCAAGTATTAGTGCATAAAACAGATTCAACGTCACATAAAATGTATTTTATCAATCAAAAGGCTCCCTGACTTTTAATTACCTACATATAAGTCATGACTTTGCATTTGTGACAGAATTAGTAATAGTGTAATAATGGTGGGAGATGGATATGAGTTAATTGGGCGTGGGTGTTTTTTTGCAAATGTGAAGAGAAGATTCAAGATTCAAAAGAAAGGTTTTTCAAGGCTTTGACGCGAGGAGACCTTTACTTTCACTTGCAAAATAATGCCTCATCACTATCATAGTACATATTATCCAATTCTCCTTCAAGACAATTTGTGAATTTCTAATACTTATTTATAAATAAAGGAATTTGACTTTGAATACATGTGACTTGATTCAAATGTATGTATGTACCTATAAAAAACTATCATTCTCTTTAATTGGATCGGTTCTTTCAGTTCCTACATATGTACATACATAGTACATTCATACAGAAAGTTTCAAAACCTGTTTTCTGGGAAAAAAGAATTGTTATTTTTGACAGAATAATATGTATGTACCTACATATATATAATATGGGGGTGCTCATGACTTTGTGATGACTTGGCAAAAACACACTCTGACTTTTACCATCTACATACATAATATATAGTACATATAATTCTGAATATCATATGTACCCACGTAAAATCATACAAATACTATGTATTTCATTGAATTATGTAAATATGTATGTATATTTAGTTATGTAAATAGCTACACTTAAAAATCCATGCATTGTTCATTTCACAAATAAATTATTTTGCTTTCCTCAAATATTTATAGAGTTGTCTCATTGCTGGTGATATTTTATCAATACCTTGAGTAAAGCAACGGGTCAACATCTATAATTTCTTTTTCTCCACAGAACGGTAATGTAACTAATCACGTTTCTTTATCAAATTAATTAAAAGAACTCTTGGATTAACCAATCAAATTATTGAATTGACGGATCAAATCCCTGTTCTAATTTATGTTAAGAATTAACAATAAAGTTCAAATTTCTTGCTATTTCATATCTGTTTTTGTAAAATGAATAATTATTATAATGTTTATAACTTGTACTGAGATCAAAAACCAATAATATGAGCCTGAACTCAATTTCATTAAGTGCATCCACTCCAAAGAAAAAATTGTTCCATTATTATGCATTTTTTGATAGTTTTTTTTCTTTCTTTTTTAAATTATCGTCTCATATTATTAATAAACCAGTTGTTTCGTTGAAAGGATAACGAAAGTTTCACTAATTCAATAATTTTGTGAGCAAACAGAAAAAAAGGTAAAAAAAATAAAAAGTGATAAATAATAATTAATTAATTTAATAATGCAATTGTCATTAAGTGCGATAAAATGACTTATATAGTATAATAAATTCATTGATTGTTAATGGAACACTTTATCAGAATAACATTTGATTGATTAAATGTTGCTAAACCAAATGTGGTCTGATTAACCTACTGTAGGTATTTGATAGAGTTATACAAACAATTGAAATACACTGAAATTGCACATAGTTCTTCTTGATTGGTTCTTTAGATGGATATTGGTTTCAAAATCATTTATAAAATCCTTGGTTTCATCTCAGAGTCTTGTTGCAAATAATAATAATTAATCAAAGCCAAATCAAGTGGATTGAATTTATTTTTAATTTTTTTAAATAAAATTTTGTTCTTGGGATTGACTTATTACTTATTTATTGCAACACTTTCTTGATTTCCCTTCAAATATTGGGAACTGATGTATAGTATACTTTTTTCTGTCATTCTTGAATAATGTCAACTTAAGTACATATTTGAATGCATGGTATGCATGCATATACTTTTTAAATACATGACTTTCAACCAAATGAGAAACTGGATCAGAATTTGTTATTGAAAATATTATCCTAAATGACTTTTAATAATATGAGGCCATAATTTATCGTTTATTGTGCAATTTTAATGCAGTAGGATTTATGGAACCTTTAATTGAAATCAAGTGATTAAAATTCTCCAAACATAGAGCACGCAAATACCAGCTACAAAGACTTATTGCACTATAATATAACTCAACATGCCTTCATATAAAAACCCATTTATGTATCTGCATTTCACATACCTATATCATAATCAGAGGGATATTGAAATCCAATTTATAATCTATATATATATATATATGTAATTGAAAAAGGAATTCACGAAATTAGAAAAGTCATAATTTTTAAATAGTTACTGTAATTTTATAATATGTTGAAATCTACATATATTCTTTCATAACTGACTATATGTGTTGCGTCGACACATAAATCAATAAAATTAGAAATTCCCATTTTATTTTATTTTACTTCACAATGTTTCATAGACAATCAATTTTGGTCAGTTATGACCTTTATATTCAAATTTTAAAAATAAGTTGAGATACCCAAGAAGGTTACAGTCTAGAGAAGTGTTTCTTAAAAGTGCACATCCATTAAATAGCTAAAGTTATGTTTCCATTATTTTTATATATAAACAAGACTAATTTTTTTTGTTCAATATTACTCCCCATGGATTTCTCTTTAATCCGCCCGAGGATAAATCATTTTGAGAAGGGCTGGTCAAGAGCCTTCATTTGATTTATTTGACTTCAATAACTTGATTTCAACTATTGATTTAATTTTCTTTACATAATTGTAATTGGGGATATTTTTTATCTTTACGAGCAATTTGGGCACCTTTGAAGACTTAATGAGAATAATTGATTAATATAATTGGTTGATAATAATTAATTTTTATGTGAGGAAGAATACAAACACATGTGGAATAGGCTTCTTTTTTTTTTGGAGGAAAAATTAGTCCACATATTTATATAGTCCCAAGCTCCTTGTCGGAAGAACTATCAACTATGTACATATTAAATTTAATATGATGGAACAGATTGATGGTATTTTGAAATTATTCAAGGACGTCTCGTACCTATGTTCATATAAGTACACGCTATAAATGGAAGGAATAAAAAGGAGGGACCCTTTGGGTGGGGCCCTTCACTCACAAACGTACATACAAACGCCAACATCAACAAAGAGAAAAATGTACTATTTTGTCTCTTTCTCTCTCTCACCCTCTCAATTAAAAGTAGAGCCTTCTTGAAGCTCAAGAATGGTGCAGGCGTGTACATGGTTCTCAACGGAAGTGTTGGTCTCATCAGTACACATCATAGGGCGTTGTCCCCTGGTTGGCCAGACTCTTTTATTTCTCTTTCTTTCATTTTTGCATTTCATATTTCTGACGTCAAAATATACTCTCCTCTATGGATCGTGTTGGAATCATTTTTCATTTTTGTATTGTTACAACTTGAAGAATCACTTTTTGATGATCGTTTTTCTTTCTTTTACAACGAACATCTTATCTAGAAATGATGATGATAAGGGGCATCACGTTGAAAATCAATCAAAGGAACTCGAACGTGTTTTAATGAAGATTGATTTCGAAATATTTTTTATGAAAATGTGAATAAACTGATGGAATGGAATGTCACAAAGGTACATGACGTGTCTAAAAAATAAAAATAAAGGTTGTCCTCCATTCACGGGGGCTATATAAGTTGTATATAGGTACAATTAATCATATGTTGCTCCTCTTACATATGAGAAGTACGTACATCCCTTTTTGCCTTAGAGCATGCATAAATATGAATTATCTAGAATCAAGTGCATTTTTCAATCATTGCTTTATATTCATATACATGAAACTGTATATCAATGAACTATGAACACGCCCTCTTATACAATGATTGTCTTGTTACCAAGAAGTAAATACAGAAAAATGTGCATACATTATATTTAGCCAGTCTCATAGCCAGTAGAAGAGACCAGGGACGGTTGAAAACTGCCAGATTTTTAAAATCTCATTCTTGTTAGAGCCATAAAGTTAATAGAGAATATGTATAATTTGATCCCTGTTCTTGTATAGAAATATCACTCTTTTTTGTAAATGTAAGTATTGATCTCGTTAGGACTGTATTGGCCCACTCTTGTCCCTGTGAAGACATCATTTTTACTTAGATCACAGTAAAATACTTCAGTTAATCATTTTTCAGTAAAACATTACGCAAATAGTTTGCCACAGGGACGGCGGAACCAATTCATTATCCATAAACTGCCCCTAGTTTAAAACAAAAAAAAATACCCTCCTTATGTTCTGGTACCCATGGTTTGTCGTTATTCTTAATTAAGACTTGATTGAATAACTAGTTATTCTTAAAAGCTAAACTAGGTTGACCATACTTTGATATCGATAAATTTAAGAATAAAATATAATTTTTTTTGAACTTATTTTTTTATTTTAGAAAAGGTAATTTGGATCTTGTTTTAATAAACCAGATATGATGACGTCAATGACTTATATATATTATGATGACACCATTGAATAAAATTTGTACCAAGGGACGTCTTCTACACTTGATTCAGACACATCCTTAAAATTTAGTATGGAATATCGTAATATTGGAGCATTCCTAGTAATCGTAGTACAGTTATTATTTTCAAAATTTTTACATATAGTTTACTATAAAATCCTATTAATTTGAATGAACATTTTGTTACTCAATAAAAATTTCAGGAGTGTCACGGCTCTAACATTTTTCATCTTCAAGGATAACCAAATAACTCATTAAAAAGTAATTTTCTAATTTTTAAGGGGGGGGGGAGGAGGGGTTTGAATATTTTAAAGCATTCAGTGAATAAATCTATCTTCTCAATATGCATACATATGTATATACGGGAGTATATACAAATATATATATTAATTGGCAATAAACTCACTTAAACCTTGAATTAGCTGTTATTTGGTTATAACATTTATTTATAATCGCAGCAATAATTATACGTATTCATATCTAAGCTCCATTTTCTGTTTCTCCCTATTAAAATATTATCCTCGTTACGTTACTGCAAGACTCTCCTCACCCCAGCAGTCTACGCATGCGGCTTTTAATCATAAATCCATTCCTTTTATTGAAGGTGCTTGAAAAGTCTCATCATGTGGCCTTTATGATGGGGTTTTTATGGAGTAAGGGACGTTATGTAGACCATTTGTCACCGAAATACAAATGTTTTTTAATAGGTAGCTAATCGGTGGAAATCAGTTTAGGAGGAGTTTACATTTATTAAAACAGGTTTTATATGTAAACCTGCTGGAAATTAACATATTGTGTATTCAGGTACACAAGTGGGTGATGGCTCCTGGAAGAATAATGAAAAACAACCTTTTAAAGTAGATATTGGACTAAGAGTAGATGTAATCAACTCTTCAAATATTACCAAATAGCACTTACTTGGACCATGAAGGTAAGTGCTAAATAATCTATTCAGTAAATGCATCCTTTTTCTTCTTCTTTCCATTGGAATAAAAAAAATATAGTATTGAACTTTATGGGAATGGATGGATTGATAGAGGAGGAGGAAGAGATCACATTTATTAGGTAGAAAAGGGAGGGAGGAAGGGAGACCCTCTTCATTTTGCCCTTGGCTGGTCAAAAATATTTTCATTTCTTTCGAAACAAATTTTGAGAGAGAGAGAGAGAGAGAGGAATCCCCCATTGATGGAATCTTATCTTCAATTCTCCTTACATACCTACTCATAATTTCTTTTTACCACTTACATAATAAATAATCATTCATTTTTATTACACGTTAACTTTTCTATATAGTTTTACCTTCATAATTTGTACACCATGAAAAATATTTCTTCAGTTTTAAATGGATTTAAAGGAAAACGTTGGATAGCTCGAACCTGAGGAAATCAGTAAAAAAAAATTTTTTTTCAAAATATGAAAAATAAAAACATTTCTATACGTATATATATATATATATATATATTTCCTAATATGTACTATCAATATAATTAATGTTATAAATTGAAAGATTTATACAAAAAACAAAATCAAGGCAATGCATCATTTCTCTTACATGATGTGATCTTTAATGAATATTTCAACCTTTTTTTTTTTCAAAAAGAGAAAGAAAAAAAGGTCCATAATCAGTTGATACCTAGAGACTTCTTCCCAACACAGTTGGGCTATTTTTTATTTTATTTTATTTGCTTCAAAGGGAATTCAACATTAACAGATCAATGTTCATCAAAAAGGAGCAGAAAAAAGGCCTAAAATCAGTTGGTAGTTTTAACCAATTGTGGAATAAATTGTCATTTAAAATTAGGAAATTGTTCAGAGCTGAACAACAGCTAGTTGAGTTGAACACATCAACGTTCAAAACATTCATATGGGAAGAGCAGTAAAAAAATCAACAGGTTACAAAAAAAATACAGCGTAAATTGGTATGTTAATTGGGTAACACCGCATAAGGACATTAAAAAAGAGCAAAATTGACAGCTGACACCTTGTTCATTTTGCTAATACTTCTTTTAAATTTGTATAGTAGCTTGCTTTATTTTCGAATCTAAAAGTTGAATAAAAAATAAAAGGGAATTTTCAACTCTTATTTATGTACAACTAGCCTTATAGCGACAGGCATCAGGTCACCGTTTTAATAGATTGGTGAGAGCAACAAATCAGTCTTCAGCAATATCGGATGACCCCCTTAATCGATCATTTGATTCGGAAACATTTGACTTGATATCCAACCTCTTAACTCTTCAAATCATATTTCGGCAACAAAATCATCCTTGAACGACCTCAAAGATCCTAGGGACATAGTTTCTGTCCTTTTTTGGGTCAATTTAACCTTATTTCACAAGCCTTTTAGTCCTCTTGACTAACTATGATGCTCACTTAAGCATACGAATGAACAAAGGGACTTGCACCAAATCAGTTTGGATAAAAAAAATTTCTGGGGTTTGTGACTACAATGTTAATGTTTCACATTCTGTTCGAGTTATCAAAAAAATTCGAAATAAGTGAAGATATTTTTGATACTACATACATAATATGCGAGAAGGAACCAGACTCTTGGGTTTGAGTCATCTGAACTCAAGTTATTTGACACTTATGCAATGCACCCAAATAGTTATGTCGAAGATTTAGGTACAATTAGGTAATTGTAAGCACTTTAAAGCAGAAATAAAGGTTCTATTCTAATCTATACATAGATAACTGCTCTTTGAAGTTGTTGAATCATTACCTACCTTAAAATGATACATGTTATGCACGCCTACATATATGGATATCAAAATTCGCATTTCTTTCAACTTCTTGACATTGAAAACTCTTTATTTTATTTATATTTTTAAATATATTTTTTTGTAAACTTGTTTTTATGAAAACAAAAAAAACAATAGGTTTTTTACTTTCAGATTTGACGTATGACCCTCTGTTAAAAATCCTAAGTATAAAAGCATTCATAAAGACATTATTTTAATGGACAGGAAAATGCTTCTTATAAATCTTTGTACGTACATATTATGTCTGGATATTGAATTGACTATGTTCATTCATCAGTGGCATGGGGAAAAATATTAATTAATGATGTATTTCCCCATAACTATACTTTTTGATTTACATATATGACTCATACATACAATATAAATTTTAACTTAATACAAGTATAAACGCTACTTACACATATGGTGTGCATAAAAACAAAATCCATCTTGAACAAGAATTAAGAATATGATAATTTCCCTTTTTTTTTTTAACATATTTCATAATACAAACACGGATAGTTCATCAAAAACGTTGTGTATTCCTGTGATTGTTGACTATAGTCCAGAACAGGGACTGATAATCTTTTGGACTGGGAATTATCATCCATGTGGGGGAGGGGAGGGGGTAAGAATTTTAATATATATACGTTATACAACTATATTATCTTAAACTTTATCAAAAAAAGTTTGACTGATTTTGAAGGCGTAATGATAGATAAGGAATTATCAATTTCATATTTCTCTCTTTGAAATGAAGGGCCAGATGAAAACTTCTTGTGGGCTGAAGGTTGTTGCCCTCTAGTCTAGAGTTTTTATTTGATTCATGAGATTTTTTTTTGGTTCCTATAACGCCTTTAAAATAACTAGAGTCTAAGTATGTAGTTCTTTTTCTATAATTGTTACAGGGAATTTTTGTAACCCATAAATGAAATGTAGTTTACGTCTCCGAAGGATACACTCGAATAATTTATCGATAGAAATGGAAGATTGGTAATTAGTTGAAGAGTACAAATGTAGTTCAGAATTCCTTTTGTAGAAAAATTACCTTTTTGGATTTCATCCTAGATGTAGCAAAATGATGGGGATACGTGATATCTATATAAAGAAAGAGATCATTTAACCTTGGGTCTTTTTGCATACACCCTTTTATATATAAATATATATCCCTTTGCCATTTTATTTGGAAAAAAAATGCAATTCATTAACAAATTACCCAAAAAACAAAGCAAAAATTATAATTACCCCTCTTTACATACATATATGTAAATGTAATTGCAGACTATTTCATAAACCCATGTTTGTTTGAATTAAATGAACATGTTTTTAAAATAAAAACTTTTTCCCCCCTATTTATGCATATATATATATATACCTATGTACAATTGTAAATAATAAAACAAAAAATCCCTCGAAGGGACTTTACTTCCATGATAAAGCATCTAAACACATCACACAATAATAAATAAAATTATATGTGTTTAATGTCTTCCGTGTAGCTTAGAGAACGGGATATTTTTACGATATTAAATGCATAATACATATATCTAGTCTAATTACCTTTACTTAAAAAAAAAGGACATAGACAATCCACTCAAATACATAACTAAGTATTGGATTACAAAGTTAAATTATTTTTATAACATCATCGTTATAATGACTCAACATATTTGCTTCCTTACACATCCATGACCATAGAAAAAAAAATCAAATAACACGGTTTAAAACGATGATATTTAACCCCCCCCCCCTCTCCGTAAAAAAATTGGATTTTATCCCTCATTACTATGGGGCATCAAATCGGTACCGTTTTACGATACGTTCAATTCCATTCAGCGGTATAACTCATTATTCGGTATTCCCTAAAAGATCATTTAGGTTAGAAGCCTCGTAGCATTGCACCCCTTGTAGACATTCCCTTATGCCACTAAGTATGCCCCTTTTGTTAGTACTTGAAGGTAATTGTTACAGAGGTATGTAATTACTGTAAAAATGGTACTTTAGTTTACCAATTTAAACCTATTATGAAACTTAAATACTTGTCTTTCATTGTTATATATTACGTATGCAGATCTTGGGACAGACGAACGTAGGAAAATAGTTGACCGTTATGTATTCTTGATAAAAGTACATATTTATTATTTATAAAAACATTATATAATAATTATATCTCCAAGGAAATAGCGGAGATAGATCGTCACTTGCTAATATTTACATATTATGATGGTGCCATTAAGCAAGGTTTACTCAGTGGTTTGATTCAAACAAGGGTTCCTTAGGACTTAAAAAGAAACGTTAAAATTTTGGTATCCCTTAAAAAAAGGATTATTTATATGATGATATGTTAAAAAAAAAAGTAGAAAACCATCTCATCAAAATAGGTGGTTTGAGGGTAAATGAAAGGATAAAAGAACATTCCTGAACATTCGGTATATTTGTCTTCGTTTATGGTCTAAAATGCCCACCTATGGTCATAGGCAGATTACATGGATTGTAATAACAAATCTAAGTTTTTTATAGAATATAAAAATAAGTAAATTGAGGATTCATGCTTGTTGTTCACGTCCTTAAAAATTACTTATACACACACAAAAAAAGAGAAAGCTTTAATAAATTCTTACATACACATTTTTACAGATATAAAAGCCTTCTGGGTTATTTTATATTTCTTCAACTTTTATGTATGTAAAGGAAATAAACAACTTATATATATATATGTTGTTTTTCTACCAAATATGGTTTGAAGGAAGTTCTGAAAAACAAAAACAAAACAAAATTTGTGTAAAAATACAGAACCGTTAGTTTATCATTAATTTGTATATATAATTATAATTGTCAATAAAATATGTTAATAACTTTGTTTGGTTTCTATTTTGTTATTATTAGTAGTAGTATAAAATATTGTTCTACAAATGTACTCAGAGGAACAAGCACCACAAAGCGGTTGTGGGGGAGATAAGGCATGTTGGCCATGTGGAATCACTACTTAGTTTATGAAACTGTATTCTTTCAACTCTACGTAATGGATTATTTTTTTATTATATTATAATAAACTACTTTCATATACATACAATGAAGAAAAAAAATAAAAGATGAAATTATTATGCCTTGAGGCCTTTAGGTAGACTTTGGATTCTCTAATTTTTTTTTTTTCTGTAGGTAAAAGAGAAGGAAGTTTAAATGAACTCCAAGGGATACACATTATTATATATATGTATGGATCCTGACAGACACATACCTTAGTATGTACATGGAGTGGGTAGGTCGGTCGGTCCCATATCACATACAATCCTTTCTCTACATAAAAAAAAACTTTAAAAAAAAAGGCTTTATGTACCTCTATCAAAAGATTAGAAGGGCTTTAATCAGACTTTTAAAATGTGGAAATAAATAACTCATTCTTCGTATTCTTATGTATTTATTTTACTCAACTACTCTGCCCTCTTGATGACATTGAGGTGTTGTACATATATAAGTACATTTTAAATGGTCTAATCTATCATCAAAAGGTAGTTCTATCTCGAGTAGTAGCAACCAATGACAATCCTTGAACCATGCATCAATTTTTTTCTTCCTTTACATATTATAAAATTATATCGTCATATCAAAACTTGTCACGAAGTGATGCCTTTTGTAATCGAATGTTTCGTTTATTGATGGAAAAGTTGCTTTGAATTAGTGATGTCACGTTTCATGATGTCATCAAGGACTGATTTTTTATATCTTTTGGGATCATCATGCGATCTTTGGTCCTGAATTAAAACATATACAACTCTATCTAAAAATATTAAATTTAAATTGCCTTAGTCCCAAAAAATTTCTATGCACTCTCAAAAAAGATCGGTCTTTGGTACCAACCGTCCAAATTATATGGATGGTATTTATTTTTCTATCTTTTTCATGTATATTCAGTGTACTCATATGCATATTTCTTCATGAATGTGATCTTTTGTGGTTTATCAAAGTTCAACGAACAAGACGCTGTTTATCTATCAATTCCAAATAATATCCACTACAGTTATTTTTTATTATTTAGAAATAAAACTTGTTTTTATCCATATAAGCATATGAAAAAGTACAAGACGCATAACACTCAATGACAAAAGAACTCGTCTTTTACCAAAACATCAAGTAGGAGAAAGCATTTAACTAAATTAAGTCACATATATCCTAATGTTAGAAAGAGTTGAGAAGGAAGGATTGTACTTACATATCCATATATGGGATTCACAAAAACCATGATTTTATAAATATTTTGCAAGAGAATTAACCGGTGAGTATAAGAATGAAATTTAATTCCTGCAACACATATTATGAAAATTCTATTAATAATAGGAGTAGTAAAACAAAATCCATTATTTTTGTATGAAATTGAAGGATTTACTGTGTCCAGTCTTATTCAAGTGGTTCCAGACGGTTTTTTGAACAAAGTTTAGCTTCTGGGTAATCAAAACATTGCTTACGGTCGGACTCAACGATTTCCATTATTTTATCAACATTTTCGACAATTCGAAATGGATTTCCTTTTACTATATTTGGATAAAGAAGAAATTTGATGGATGATTGAACTGCTAGTCGTTGGCCTTGTGTTGTGTCTGTCCCTTAATGTATGGTCCAATCTTTTTGAAGAAGAAAAAAATTGTCATTAGGACTCACAATTTACTCTTTATCATCAAAGTTGAATTTATTTATAATGATATTAATTGTACTTATTGCTAAGTATACTTTACTAAGATTAAAGACACTATACTAAGTTACGTATATAGTAAATTTATACAAATGCAAAGGACACAATTTCGAAGCATTGTTTTGCTCTCAATATATAATGTACTATGTAAATGAAACTAAACATAAATGATGAATAATCGTTGTTGTTTGTGTGTTTTGCTTTGACAAAGATGAGGGGAAAAAACTGGGACTCACGTGTAAAACTGAACATGACTAGACTACGTTCCTTAACACAACAGTAGAATTAGTATAACTCTGCTTTGACTTCATTTTTAAAAATCTGACCAAATCTCTTAATTTCTGTTGATTTAATGGACATCATTTTTTTGAAAAAGAAAGTTTTTTAATTTACCCTATATTTTTATTTTTTTATCAGATCATATTTTTAAGTGTTCTCACATTGCTTCAACTGATCTCTTATCACTACCACTTACTTATTTCATCCACCCTTTTCAACAAAGGGGTTTTGATGATCCGTTTAATTCCAAACTTATAAACATTTGTACTCCTCCTATATTATGGAGAGAAAACAATCAGTGATAAATGACATAGAAACTCATTCTACCTACCTATAATATCTTTCTTTCTTTTTCTTTTTCTTTATTCTTTTCAACGTGACCATTACTCAAACAAATAAATAAATTTTTTAAAGACATACTCATTAATAATTCTATCCTAATATTTGATGTCTAAGACTTCAAATAAATAAATTTTCCTAAAAATGATGCAATTTTTATGTTCATATTATAAAAAAATGTGCATTTACTGTTCCCCCTGTGATTAATCAGTAAAAATTTATTAGTGTTTTTGCATCATGGGTATAATATTAAAAAAAAAAAAAAAAATTCCTCTCTCTTCTTTTTTTTTTCTGTGCAATTTGAATGTGTAGTTCCTTGCATTCATGGACGGTTGTTAAATAAATATGAATTAAGAAAAAGGCTTCAATTCATTGCGTTAGTCATGTTACCTATGCTAGTATATATGTTTTTAAATTGATTAGTTCATTAAGTAAAAAACTGATATCTTCACTTGCAGTTTGATTTCTTTAAATTATTTAATTAAGATTGAAAGGCTTGAAAAACTACATCAAATTAAGTAGTTAATGCCATAGAGCATCCATTTCATTTCTTGGGTTCGAAATTATCATTTTTATATAACTGCAGGATTTTATAAAACTTGTAGCCCCTCTATGCATGTATTTGACTCAATAGCTTAAATGATAGATTTTTTCATATATGTACATAACAGGTGTTTGACTCCTCATATCTCCTCCCACGATGCATTGCTTCTATTTTTTTTATCCTTACACGTGTTGGGTAAAATAATTGTATGAGAAAACTACGAATACTCCATACATCTAAATCATATTTAAATAAATAGTTCCAATTTTTCAAGTCTTTAGTAGGATTAAATATACATGTATGGATGTAGGTGCTATTAGCACGAGATGACTTCATGGCCCAATATATCGAGCCAGTTAAAAAAAAAGGTGATTCAATGAGAATTTTTAGTTTATATTAAAAGAAGAAGATAGAAGTTGATGTAATAAATATTATCATAAGAAATGGTAATGAATCAAAAGAGTCCCTTCAATAAGGAGTTTGAATGACTTATTAGATAGGCTGTTAGTGAGTGAGTAGTTTAATGATTGTAAAGAAAACAAAAGTCACATCATCCTTTTATGTAGAAATGCACCAAGAGTAACTACCATATCATTCCTCTTTGTAAAGAAACGGATGGATATTATTAATACTTACAGCAATACTTCAAATAGTCCAAATAATTGGTTCCGTAGATATACCGAGATATGTACAAGGCTTTGCAGATAAATTGGTAATTTTTTCAAATCTCGGCTTACACTTTGAACTTCACGCTAAAATTTGCTTTTCTATAATTGGCTGAGTTCTTTCTTTCATATGAGACTTTGTTTTTCGTCAGTAGATAAAAATGGAGCAATGTAAGAGAGGTTAAAGAATATCGTTCAAGATCGTGCCGAAAGGACATAGAGGCCACCAGGCTCCCCAGATCGACGGTATACAGTGAAATTAATCGTCAAAATTCAAGAGTCATTGCTTGTGATCTGATTAAGTCCCGCCAGTTTTGAAGTCCAAGAATCCGTCCAGAGTCATGGTTCCATCAGTCACCACATTTCATCAAGGCTGGACTTGAGATCAACACAACTGAGTAACTAAAGATCTGAAAGGACGTCTCGCTACCCTGGATGGAGGAGAAGTTTGGCTTAAACAATGTGCAGGACTCTGTCCTTTGTCAGGCCTTCAAGGCAACTCAGTCATTCCAATCTGACAGGATTTCGTTTTTCGTGAAGGCTGAACTCTGGCCTAACAATAATCTAGACTTGAACCTTCTCGATTATTACTTGTGGGGAACCATTATAGAAGAGGTCAGCAAACACTCCTACAGCAGTGTTAGCTCTCTAAAGGTCAGTATCACCAAGAACTGTGGGAGGACCCCAGCTAATGATGTAACCAAAGCTGCAGGACAATTTAGGCAAAAGATTACAAAGGTTATAAAAAGGTGGAGGTGATCACATCAAATGAATCAAAGCACAAGACCACTTACTACTACTCTACAAATTTTCATTCGATTTAGTCGATAAATTCAAAGTGAGGGTCGAGATAATGCCATTTGAATAAAAATCCCAATTTATCTGCGTATAAAATGACTCTTGAAGAGCTTTGATATCTAGAGTCATTTAACAGCAACTTCTGCTCTGGTGTTTCTGTGTTATTATTCCCAGATGTATAAATGATTGTTTCACATTCTCCCCTCAGGAATAGAAAATCTGTGGGTAGATTGACCCACTCTTCTCACATGCTATGAGATGGTAAAGGAGGGTGAATGGTGTACACATAATCTGACCCAATTATGTATCAATTCCTATTAGTATATTTTCTATTTTACCCTTCGACGACTTCTTCATACCCCCAACTATATAAAAATAATAATAACTTTCACTCCTTCTGATGAGGATAATAACATATATATATATATATATATATATATATATATATAAATTTGGAAGAAGCAGTAGAAAAAGGGGGTAGGTATGTAGTTTTTTTCCTCCTTCCTCCTTCAGTGTAATCCAACACCACCCTGTGTGAAACGTGAAAAATTTTCAATCCATGTCCGTTTTTATTTCTTCAAAAAATAAATATTAAAAATGATGAAACTTTGTTCGTTCTATGTATGAACTCTCTTTCCTTAATGTATTGGCCAAACGATATTATTAATAATATATTATATATTATATTTGTATATATATATGTATATAATAACATGTATTTCAAAATCCTATTAAGTTAATGTTTAAGAAAAGTACATTTACCTGCAGAAGCATTTTATCTTTATCCATAGCCACTGAACAAAGAGAGGACGACAGCTAGGGATATACTTTTTGCTGTCATGACCAAGTTTTGATTAAAATTTGTCTTCTTTTGGTCTCAATCCCCTACCTACAGTTATATGTTTTGAGAAATCCTCAATGTATTGATCTTGAGTACAACAATACGGACAACATATCAGTAGTGTAGATTTGATGGACCAGTTCGGCATATTATATCAAATTAGGCGGCTCTGATCTATCAGACAGACAGGCATTTGTCACAAATGTTGATTCCTTCAAAGGAGAAGTTTCTAGCATAGTTTTTCTCTTTTGATTATATGTGTAGTCAACACAAAGAGAAATCTAAGAGATTGAATCTTTTGTGAGAAAAATCCTACCACAGCACTGCTTCTAAGTACTTAAGTATTGTCATTTCCGTTGTGGAAGAATAGCTACTAAATATTCGAAGAAGAGCTTTACAAACTAAAATTCAGGAATGTGGTTTATAACTTCATTTTTTATGGGTATGGAAAAGGTTTGCACTTGTAAGTATACAGCCTTGGAAATATGAGGTCAAATTTGGCAAAATTAAATACTAATGAAGTGCATTGATTCTCATGTGTGACTTGAATTGATTATATTTTGACCTAACTCGGCCCTCTAAAGAGCTCCTTCATTATAACATTTTTTGCAATTATGCAGAAACAGAAGTTATAATTTATGTATGTATTCATTACTCAAAGTCAATTTGCATTCCCTCTTTGTTGATTAGGTAAAACAAAAGTATGTTTATAGATATATTTATTTAAGACGTACATGCCTGATTTTTTTTTATGAATCTTAGTTTCATTTTAAGAGGTTTTGCTTTTGACCATGAAGATATTGTTTTTTTTTCCTTTTTTTAAAAAGGAATCTTAGTAAAGAGCATGTTGATAGCGTAAAATTTACTGCTAATGAATAAAAGGGCTATAATTTTTATTGACAATGAGCCTTTGTTGAAAAAAGTGCATGTTATCCCAATTGAGAGTATAAAATAGCCCATGAGGAAAGAAAAAAAAATACTAGTTGAAGGTATTTGACCTCTAAAGAAAATGCAGATTAAACTTTAATGACTCAAAATATATTTATACATGTATTAGAGTGTCTCGTTTTTATGGTAATATACTTTACTGGATCAAAACATTTTCGTCTGGAGGTAATAAAAAACCAAATAGGCATATGGGCCATTTGAAATTAATAAAGGATCATTTTTTCGTCATAATTGATTAAATTTAGACGGTTGCACCGTTTTAAATTTAAAGCTATGGGTCAAGTGTTGTAGGCTTCATGTTTTATTAACCTTAATTTACAACACAAAATTGTAGCGCACAATGTCTATTGTGAACAAAGTAAAGGCCCTTAAATTAATTCGAGTAAAATAATGCCAATTTGATGAATATTACGACTATAGCTTTATGGTTGACAAATGAATGGCCCTTTTTTTCCTTTTAAATGGCCAGTATTTTGCCAAAAACAATTGAAGGGACCAATGAACTTTTTAAAGTGATTTTCTTATTGTTTCCAGTAGAAAATGTATTGATGCTATCAAAAAATAATAAGGACCCAAAAACGGGAGACTCTAATGTTTATATAGATATAAACTTTCTAAGGGACTTTAAAAGCTCTAACAACATAAAATGTAACAAAACCAAGATATTGAGTTATGTAGATTTTATAAAATTTATTTTACATGTTAATTTGTCTCTTTTTACAGTAAATCATAAACTAAATATCGTCATTCTTTTTCTTGAATCTAGGAAAAATGTGGATCAAGATACTATTTACAGGAGTTCGTATATTTGACAAGTTTTTTTTTTTTTTGTGTGTGTTTTTTTTAAATGGCCATGATCAAAGAAGAACCTTCAAAGGATTAGACAGAAATAAAAATTGTTTTCATAATAATATACTTTTCTTACGGAGAGTGCCGACGACATAAAAATTGTAGACTCCAATATATTTTGGTGTTTTGTTTTGTTTTGTTTTTTTGCAGTTTCTGGAAAACACCGGATTGAAACGTAAAAAAAAAAACTTTTTACAGAGCACTAAGTATTCACCTTGTTGTAAAAGATAAACAGATGACTATTTATTTATTTTTGCCTTTTTTGCAAATGTGCCAAAATTAGCTTTTGAATAAATTCCAGAGGGATTTCATTATCTTCAATATATGTTTGTATATAAGTATTTTAATTGCCCTTAAATATATGATACTGAGGGACATTTGTAAGTAATTTTAAGACTTCTCAAAATGAACTGGAAGGATCAAAGAATATTTAATTATGAAAGACAAAATAGTAATAGCAATATTTCAAGGAGAACAAAGAGTTATTTAAAATATAACGTCTTGACAATCATATCATATCCCATTCTTTATGTATATTGGACTAGGCATCATATGGACAGCCTTAATACACAGTAACTATTGCAGAATAAAAATCGTTTCTATTTGATCTCATCATTCAAGATTTACTGCAAACAAAACTCTATTTTCGATTACGTCAACTTTAATTTTTATTTTATTTTTAAATTATGTGATAATAAAAGGAGCACCCAAATAAATAAATAACGAGTAAATGCTTGAATTTCGAACACTACTTCACAATCGGTTATTTATGGTATATTTAACTATACACCAGAAAAATTATAGACTTTGTATGATCGTCTAACTGGGCCTAATACTTTGTTGGAATAACAGTAAATATTGGAAATAATTGATTTTGAAGTGAAGTGTTAGAAATTTAAGTAAAGTATATCACATAGCAATTTTGTATTCCGTTAATCAACCATTCCTCCTATAAATGGCAGGAGAAAGACCCGAAATTAACCGGTAGTTTCGGAATATCGTCATTCTTTATTGTGAAATAAAGATATCTATGTTGACTACTTAACAGTACATAATTTGTGTTCAACAAATCACTGTTCATAACACTAATATGAGATAAGAGATTGACAGTCGACAAAAAATACATTACACTTGGTAAATGTTGAGGGGATACCATTATAAAAATAAATCTATTTAAAAAAGATATCTCAATAATCTTTTTGTGATAACTCATTTTTATAAAAACAATATTTATTTTTGTTACAAATAAAAAATAATAGTTTTAGCCATTTTAGAATGTAAGTAATAATTTTACTCCACTTCATCTGAATAGCTTATTATTTTTTGGTAATATAGAAAAAAAAAGCAATTTACAAAAGATTTATTTTCAGGACTTTTCTATCCTCAACGATTTGATTCAACATTTTAGAGTTGGAATACATGCAGAAATAGGCCTGAATTCATTGATTTTTATTAAGTATGGACTTTTACACGAGGAAGCAACGTTTTTGCTAAACTTGTCTTTCTCTCTCTCTCTCTCTCTCTCTCTCTTTTATTGCTAAAAAAATACATCTTTGTTCATATTATGCTCACTTCTTCATCTCATTTTGAACTCGTTTAAATCACACACAGGTATTTATTCTACAAAAGATAAATTAAAACAAAGCAGACAGGTTTAAAATAGGTATACATGTGTACATACGTGTATTAACTTTGCATGGGATATAATTAAAATTTGTCAAATTGTTTGTGTCCATAATTGGATCATGAATGGGCATTTTGGGTGGTTTTATTAAGGAGAAAATTGTTTTTTTTTCCGCATATTCATAGACTCATTCATTTGCAAATATTTTAAGGCTCTTGAATATTTATGATAGGTAGGTACATATTTTTTTATTGATTCTAGTTGAAAGAACGAGTAGGACCCCCATGGATTTGAATGTGTGCCTTCGAAATAACTTGACAACTTATTAATAATTGCTCTTGTTAAATTTTTTTAGCCAAACGAATTATGTCATAAACGGTTGCATTCCTAACTTTTTATTTTAATCATCAAGGTTCGATATGAGTGGAGGTGCAGTAGATCCTCAATTGATGAACCTTCATATATTTATGAACTTTGTTCACGAATTCTTTTTGAGAATGTTTTTTTTTTTGCAAACAGTACATATCTGTGATTAAAACAAATATGTACTTGTAACATTAATTTATATGGGTAATTGGATTTACGAACCAAAAGGTATCCAGTTCATTAATTAAAGTTTTACTGTACTGAATTAAACAATTGTAGTCATAAATAACAAAAAAAATCCAAGCAATCATATCAGTCCTTCATATGGAACATAAAATCGATCCCATTCCCGTTTTCGGCCCTTGAAAAAGTCCCAATTTTAAATTATTACAAATATTATAGGAAAATACTTTAGTGTAGCAATTGAATGTATATATATATATATATATGGAGATATGTATATGGTTAGTATCAATGATGACGTCATTTGATAGCGTCTTTTTTTTCGATTTGAATACATATACCCTTAAGATTTATAATGGGATATCAAAACTTTTGAGACGGATACATCCTTTGTGCAATCTTCCATCAACATATTATCATGATTTCTAATTGTATATAGCTCTCTTAAATGAATGGAAGTATAATTAACTTTTATACAAGATCGGTCAGGTCGTGATGATCCACCACAGGATGTGATATGGTCTATGTATGAAGGAATTACAAATCTTTATCTATTGTGGTTTTTCCATGACTGGTTTCTTGATGATATTACTAGTCTTACTATAAACAATACATATAAAAGTCAGTGTACTAACTTTATGTACGTACGTGTATTTAGACTTGTGATTCCATGTACTACGTATGTTAAATAGCCTTATAAAAAAAATAAAAATATTTATTTTTTATGGTCAAACCTTTAAATATTTTGATATTAAGAGAGGCCATAAATATAATATGTAGGCACAAACGTACGTATAAAATACATTCCTTCACTATTTTTTTTTTTTTTTTTTGCTCAAATATCAACATATTTGTGTATTTTATTTTGGGGTTGCATGTCTATGTACAAAGATATAGGAGAAGATGAACTAAGCAAGGAAACGATCACTCAGGTTGCATATAAACCTTAATTTTAAAACAATAATTAATTATTATTTTACCTTGATACAAATAATTATGCTTAGAATACATATATATATATATATAAGTACATAATTTAAGAAGACAAATATATGTAGAGGCTCATTGAAATTATTTCATTTAATTTCCTTAATGCCTGCATCAAGTAAGTTATTAAATAATTATGTATTCTAGAGTGATGTTGTGCATCACCTTATGTAAAGGTTATAATTCAGAAAGTTTAAAGAATGAGTAGTCGTTATTTTTACCTATTTATTAAATATATATATATATACATATATATTTTTCAATTTGAAGGAAATTGACTTTAATCACGGAATTAACGAAAAACGGTAAATGATTTGTCATTAAATATTTTGGACTGTGGTCAGCTTTACTAAGAAGCTTTTTATTATCATTATTTTTATTTTTATTTGGTCAACCAGTGATATTGGAACGGTTTAAAATAATGAGGAAATGTTCTGATTCTAAGAACTTATATATCTACGTATATGTTAACAATCAAACAGAACCTACCTATTTGAAGAAAACATTATAATGTCTGTGAATATATGGATAAAAATAATAGAGATACATACATACATAGATAGTTCGTATCTCAAGTACGTAAAGGAAATTCCTGTTTTGACGTAATGGAGGAACCAATTTCAGGATTTCTATTTTAATAACATCTTTTATTTATTTTTCACTTTTTTGTTTTTGTTGTTAGTTGATATTTCTTAAGTCTCTATATGTAGTCTTGCTATAAAGAAGAAGAAGAAGATGTTTGCAACAAACTATAAATCAGAAGTCTAAAAATATATATTGACTTCCTGAAAGTTTGTCTAACGCGTAGAGTCTTTCTGACAGAACCTATTAATGTCTTAAAAAGTAAACAATCATCCACGTTTGTTCATTGGTAGAATTTTTTCAGAAAATCTAAATACTACGAATGTATGAAGATCCTGAAAGTTTTAGAAGATTTGATTCATTAGTTTTGGGTATTGAAATAATTCTAAAAGTTGGGGAAATAAAATATATTCTTCTTAAAAAAATAACCTGAAAATTAAACTAAACTCTTAAATAAACGTTAATAATATACTCAATTTTTATTTAATTATTCTCAAATTTCGTGTAAAGACTATTAAAAGTACACTTATTTTAAAAATATAAAGTATATTTTTTGTAGAATGGAGTATTTTAGATATTTTTATTCGAAAGTTACATCTACTTATTTCTTACGCAAATTTTTGAGGATATACATAGACTAGAGTTGCTCAAACTTTTTTGAGGAACCTCAGCAGCTCCTGAAACCTGAAAAAACTTATTCATATTGGGAGAACAGTTTTATCAAAAATGACATCACATTTTTTGTTTGTTAATTATTTCCTTCCTTGATTTCTACCAGTTACTTTTTAAATGTTTTCCTCTCAATTTAGGGAACCAAGTTGTTATTTGTCTATTTGGGAACTTATTCCCAAAACAGAACAATTCCAGCTGACCTCTAAAAAAAGTGCAATTCTCAAACATTTTGTGAGACTGAGGAGTATAAACTTCGCTCTGTAGAAGCAGGTTTTTACAAGATTCTACGTATTTTACTTTTGAGGGCCCTATTAGTTTCATGTTTATAAAAAGATCAAAGTTTATTTCCGTGTTGAAAAAAGAAGAAGATGTCTTGATTCTGTCTTTTTTTTTCTTTTTTTTTTTCATTCTTTTTCATCTATCATGACGTCTCTTATAATAAGGCTCCCATTTTGATTATTCGATTAATAATTATAGTTAATTTATATACCTATTATGGTATGTATGTACATATTTAGGTATACTTTGTAGTTGGTACCAACAAGGATGTGCATTGGGGTTTTTTTTTATGAATAATGAAAAAAAAAACATAACAAAAAATGTGAAGGAGATGAAGTCATTTCGAACAAGTAAGTTCCTGACAAATCAGGAAATTGAGGATAATTTAGATTGTGGTTTTTCGCCGAGCCTCTTTGAAATTAAATTGGAATACCAACATACACACAATATACATATATATGTTTGTATCTAGGACAATTTATGAATGATTAAGATATTAGTCTAGAGGATTTCTTTTCCTACATTGAATTGCTGTGTGGTTAGAAAAGGCTAAGGCAAATGGACCAATTATATAGCTATTAGACTCTTCTTTGTATCATCCCTTCTATATGTACAATATTGTACATATGTACATCCTTCTATTAAGAGGGCTCTTTCCATCATTTCTCGACAAAAATAATAGTGACAATTCCTCATCCCTCTTATCCATGGCCCTTGTAGAGTTTTGAATCCTACCCTTTACAATCTCAAATTAATAGAAAATGTAACTCAGAAAAATGTTCGTTTTTTTCCAATGGTAACTATTATAATTTGACGGATTGTTTAATAAACCGAAAGTGACGTCATATAAGAGACAAAAGTACTTGTTGATATAGTTATTAAATAATGTGGACAAGTTTCCTCAAATGTCTAATGAAAACTTCACTTAATGGCTTTAAAAGTGAAAAGCTAAATTGTTATAATCTACAGTAGGAGTAAAAGTAGTTATTAATATAAGATTTGGTCGTCTATACCTCAAAAAAGACGACTCATTTCTAGAATGTAGACGTCACATGCAAATGCTTTATACTTTATATATAATACTACATATACAACATTATATAGTTAACATAAAAAACGGATGTGACATTGGGATGCAGTCCTCCGAAGGTACAAATTAATCAGAATATATGTACATATATTTATATCAATCACAAACTTTATTGAACAATTATTTCAATTTGTCTATTTTATAACCATTTTGAAATAGCTTAGAGTCTATGAAGCAAAGTAGCCTCATCTTATTATCCCTCCTTGCTCATACTCTTGCTAAAAGTCAATTACAAATTATGTATCCTCTAGTTTTGTCATCATAAAATACAGATAATTATTTCAATGTTCCAAAACATTACATTTAAATAAATCCTTAGAACCTATTTCGGTACATACATTTTCACATCTTTATAATTACTTATTTTGATATTACATACATAGATATATGTAAATATCAAAGACTGAGAGTTCTGTCAGATTCGTAATGGTAAAAGGAACTATTTGGAGATGGCGAAAATGTTACCTAAATTGGACCAAGAGGCTTTGGGTAAACTTCACACGTCAGGACTGCTATATTTCCATCATTTTTTTTTATACATTCTGGTAAATATTCATATAGAAGAGTGTGTTGATTAATAGGCAGAACTGGAGACTGGGAATCGAGTACAACTTAAGTAGTATATATACTCAGACTCGTAGTCAAAAGACTTCATACTCAACAAGGACTTGTTGTCAAAAGAACCAACAGTTAATACTATAAAATCCATTATTGGATTAATAAAGACTCGAAACTTGACTCAGACTAGTAGAAAATGACTCCTGGACACCTATGGAAATAGGTTAAAACCTCTTCCATCCAACAAATATAGTTTTTGGTCGAAGACATGCAAATATCTAAAGGATTTTGTGATCCCAATGTAGTAGAAGATTTTGTAGATGAGTCAGTGCAAAATTGTCTTTTACAAAATTCAAAAGATATTTTCCAATGATTGGAGAACTACATATGCATGCAGTTGGGAAAGGAAGGAATCTCAGCCTAATTCTAAATAGACTCAGTATCTATGAAACTCCCTAAAATCACCACATTTGGTAATTAGGGACAAAAGGCGGTTGCCATGAGTAGGATATTCATTCCATATAATTTATACATACTTAAAGGAGAAATCCTAAACGAATTATTATTCGGATAGACTCTAACTTCAAAGATACTAAATATATCACTAAAATTATAAGCTAAGTGTGGGTTAAATAAATAAGGTTAGATTAAAAATGAAACCTGAAATTTGGATGTAATATATACTTTATTTGAAGGAAAACTGGTTGTTAATATTTAGAGCAATACACCATTTATTTGTGATTACAGAGCCGTAGTCACACTAGGGTATGATTGCCCTCCCACACTTGTTCTGAGCAAAACTTTTTAAATTACGAAAATATTAAAAGAAAAAAATATAGGTCATTTCTGATTGACACACTATTGTCTTGATTTGTTCATTCTTCTGCACCTTCAAAAGCTCAACAAGGACCTTATATCTACTGCAATAAGCATATCCATGTCCTATTATGAAAATGGGCCATCTGATATCAATATTATTTCAGTTATTAACTTAAACAGTTAATAAAATATCTGAATAACTCTTGAAGAAATAAATCATTTCAACTCATTATGAAAATAGAGGGAATTTCTAAAAAGATGTATTAAGACAACATAATTAAGATATGATATGTAATATTAATTTAGGGATTCGTGTACTTACAATTAATAATGCTCAAATATTATCAATAATACATGACTAGTCTTCTAATATAATTAATACTAGTTGCAAACAAAATTTACGAGGAAGCATTTAAAATTTAGAATGTTTTAATCATATTTTACAGTATGTATACCCCTTGCAATCATTAATATGTCACTAAACCTATGTTTTATTAGTACATTCGGGGTAGTATTTGAATTATCTAATAAAAATTAGATAACAATATAATCAATTAAAGGTTTCATAGCCCTATCACTCCTAAATATATGAGCAATAAATATGTAATATCAATAGATCAAAAAGAACTAATATAGCATCAATTAACAGTTGGTAATTAAATTGACTCCTGTATTATCATACAATAAGAAACGTACAAATTACAATTTGTACGCAACTTATACAAGTGAATGTAAATATATATTTTTGCTGATCAATTAAACTGAGTAGGTATGTTAATCAATATTAACGAAAAATGTATTAATCAGGTCATTTTCGAATCGAAATTCTTACCAAAAGCAATACTTACCGATTGGATTTTGTGCATTTTTAGTGTTACTTAAGGGGCATTAGTCAGCACACTATTTGAAAGATTGCAAAAATAGCCTGGGTTTTTTTAATCAAATAATTTCATATGATCGATTACTTTTTATTTGACATCATGGTATAGTAATGGATCCAAAGCTATATTGATCTAATAAAAAAAAGTTGGGAGGATATTAATAATTAATTATCACTCAAACTATTAAGTCACAGATAATTCTTGGCAGTTATTGAAGTCTACGAAAATAATGACTGATAAATATGTAGGTATATTCATAATTTGTAGAATGAACAAAAACAATATGTATATGTAGTCAACCATCCAATTTTAAGGTAGAATTAACTTTTTACTTAAAGGAAATGGTCAAACTCAAGTAGGTATAGAATATAAAATCGTTTTTCACGATTGAATACTTCAATTTTCCCGACTTTTGGCAAGGAATGAAACCCGACTATCAATAACCGTAGGTACATATACAAATGAAGTTGTGACACCTCAAACGGATAATAAGGGCAACGAGAGATTCATCACTTCCAATATTCTATGTCAATAAAGAATCATCCTTGTTATTTAGGGCAATGTTTACTATTAGTTTCTACCTATGTACCTATAGATATACCTACCTATATTAGCTTGGATCATTGTTGATTTAAAACAATGAACCAATTACCGAAATGAAAAAGAGCAGTTTCAAGAAGGAGTAATAACGAGTATTGCTTGAAGCACCATTGATTGAAAAAGCCCTCTCGTGCAAATACTTGCATTCTTTGTGTGTTGCGCTATGACGTTTTAACAAATTATAATTTCATATAATTTGTTTGTTTCGTGGCGCTGTGTTTTTCTTTGATTAAGAAAACAACATTAGAGATGTCAAAACAAAATAGGTACATAGATATAGCACCATAAAAGTTCTTAACATGACACCATCT
This sequence comes from Lepeophtheirus nordmannii, assembly GCA_963680855.1. Classification (NCBI taxonomy): domain Eukaryota; kingdom Metazoa; phylum Arthropoda; class Copepoda; order Siphonostomatoida; family Caligidae; genus Lepeophtheirus; species Lepeophtheirus nordmannii. The sequence continues at coordinate 24,948,832 of OY804523.1, forward strand.
TCTTCTTTTTTTTTTTTTTTTTTTTTTGCATGTACTTATTTGTGCTGCGTCAATACAAAAGTAAACTAGGACTTTATTCGCAAAGATTAATTTAGATTCTATTCTTTATAACCCTTTGGAATCCCTGCAAGTTGCTCCTGTCAGAATTACAGAGTCTATTTGGTAGATAATAAATATTTGAAAGGGCATATCGGAGCCAATGAATACAGTCTTATAAATAATATGAAGGCTTTAAATTATATCTAATTAACACCAAAAATTTGAATATAAAGCCATAATGGACTAAAATATATATGTCAATGAAATATTGAGTCGTTTATTTTAAGGAAGTAAAAATTTTTTATGCAAGAGTACTTTTGTGTCGACGAACATCATCTTATATTATCATATAAACGTATAATACCTGACTAATATATGATCCATTTATTTCTGTTAAAGACGTTATTGCATCTCTCAACTTTTCCTCCAAAAAGAGAGTGAAAAGGCCAGAAATTACATAATATGTTATATCTTCAATATTTAGGGGCAGGCATTTGTTCATAGATGAACAAGATGTAATTCGAACTTCACAAATCGAGAATCAGAGTACTACTAAAGAGAAAGAGCGGAGAGATCAATGGATGACAAATAGATGCATAGGAATGGTTAATGTTGTGAAAATATGGGGGTGATGGAGTCTAAAGTGATTTGATTGGCTTACAAGAAGATGACTTTCAATGACATATGTATATTTACATAAACATAGGTAAATATGTATACATATAAATGGGTATGTTATGCAATTGGGGCAGATGTACATATATAGATAGACCTATAGGTTCAAATTGACCCTGAGAATCTCTGCGTTGGTACAATATTTCTACTCCACTTCATCTCTGGAATATAAAAATATTAAATATCTCTTATTGAATTTTTTGTTTCTTCGTAGTATTACGGAAGTAACGGAATCATAATAATAATAATAATAATAATAATATAGTTTTTTAAAGAGGAAGTTTGAAAGGAAGGCAACAACTCCTCTCACGAATGGATTATGCCTTAAGTTACCTTGAAGATTATTATTATTATTATTTTTATTTTCGAAACGCATATTTCTTCGTAGTAGTTGTCGTGGTAGTGGTGGTATCATTTAGGGAAATATATTGAAGTATCATTATCCTTCAAAATATAGCCTTTTACAGTCATTTTCTATAAGATACATCAGACAGAAGTACCCAGTACAAAACATTTGGTTGTAAATTTAGCCAAAATACGAGATTTCTCATAAGGAAAAGGAGGAAAGAAATGAGTTCCTAAGAGTGAGGTTGCATTGATCCTACTTTAAAACTGCAGTCTCAGATGTCAGTTCCAAAACATAGTAAAGTCAACGTCATGAATAATAGTGTTGTTTTCTATTAACCATCATCAAAGTACTAAAAAAACGATCACTATCTAACTATGGTAAATCTCAATTATTAATAGGTCACACTCGGTTTTTTTTTGTTTTTTTTTTTTTTAATTTATATATAGAGTGCTTTCACATGACGATCATTCTGGAATTTGCCATCTTGGAGTAGACAGAAACAACCAAACTTTAACACAATAAAAACCCTGGCTGAAAGATATACAACAGTTTTGTTTGTTTGTTTTTTGTGTCTGTTTTTTTTTTTTTTATTTCCAACGAAATTAAACGACGTTTCATTCAAATTTTATAGGTAATATCAATGACTACAAGTACTTTCAACATGGCGTCACAGTCAATGAATGATACAGTATGTGACGTTGGTGAAAAGCCCTTTATAAAGAAAACAAAACAATATTCGAAATGTTATCCAGTTCATAGATAAATGTATTTGATAAACTTTGGGATAGTCATGACTCATGAAAAAATGGGATTTAGGCACTGCAGCATTAATTAGCATAAATAAATTTACTATTTACTTTTACTGATTCATTGCAGTTCTAATAAATTAAGTATAACTTTTAATATAACGTGATTCAGCTTTGGTGATAAAGAGTAAATTATGACAATGTTCTTGTTTTTTTAAAGTACTGAACCAAACAAGGGTGGACAACACAACACCTAGGAGTCATTTCTTGGAGTATCTGCTTAATAATCCGTTAACCATCTTCTTTATTCAGATATTAATAGAATTTTCATAATATGTGTTGCAGGAATTAAACTTCATTCTTATACTCACCGGTTAATTCTCTTGCAAAATATTTATAAAATCATGGTTTTTGTGAATCCCATATATGGATATGTAAGTACAATCCTTCCTTCTCAACTCTTTCTAACATTAGGATATATGTGACTTAATTTAGTTAAATGCTTTCTCCTACTTGATGTTTTGGTAAGAGACGAGTTCTTTTGTCATTGAGTGTTATGCGTCTTGTACTTTTTCATATGCTTATATGGATAAAAACAAGTTTTATTTCTAAATAATAAAAAATAACTGTAGTGGATATTATTTGGAATTGATAGATAAACAGCGTCTTGTTCGTTGAACTTTGATAAACCACAAAAGATCACATTCATGAAGAAATAAGTATGTATGTATACAAGTACTGAATATCCATAAAAGAGGGGGATAGGAAAAAAAACATTCATATATCCAGGGACAACAATCCTTGATCCATTAATGACACATGGTTGGCCGCCTGATTTAATTACAATTAGTTAAAAAGTGATTAAAATCCTTATTTTTCTACCTTTTACCTATGTACATTGAACATACAATACATATCAAATGAATTATGCGTTTGTCATTGAATCACTTGGATTATGAAAAAAAAGTACATACAAAAAAACAATTCACATCCTTGGTTCTGAATCTCCATAATTCCTATTTAGTTACATATTTATCTCACTATCAAGTGTTATTTTCAAGGTTCTATCATTATAAATTAGCTTGTAAGTTGAACTTCTTACATATGATTAAATCATGAAGGGGAATTTTCAAGAGATGTAACAGTCAAATTAAATTTAAGACCTTACTTACAATTTATCGAAGACAATCTGATAAAAAAAGAATTTTTATGAATCAAAATATACTCTAGTTTCAATATATTAGAGTACATAAAACTAAAGTATTTCTACTTATTCCTTTATTTCTTAAAAACAAACAACTAAATATCATAGCTATTATACACAATATATTTGTCCACTTTCACGAATGAAATGATCAATAGATTACTTTTCTATCTAATTCACTGTATTATCAAAATACCTAATTTTATTTTCAATTACTCTATCGTAATATTTATATGAAGCAAATTTTTGTTTAAATAATATTTTCTATATAATTTCTTACCTTCTCATTTTTAAAACTTATTCATCTTCAAATAGATCCATCGATAAACAATTTCAGTAATAGCGACTTTTCCTCATTCCGACTATTTTAGTGACAAATCTACTGGATCTCATTTTCTTTTATTTTTTCAGGGTGGTTCATATTTTAATTCAAGTTCATCACTTGACTCGTCATATTATCTTCTTCTCAATTTTCCAGGGACAAAAAGTTGGCTTTCCGAATGGTGTAAAGACTTATCAGAAATATCTATTAGAATTATCGTTAATTGTTAAAAATTTCACCTTCAACATATACATAGAAGATAGCTTTTCGCGAATTCTGCACCACGGCGCAATAGTGCACCTCAGAAACTTGCCAAGTTCACATTAAAAAAAAAAATTTAATGGTGCTCCCCATGGTTTTGGTTATCTCATTGGTGTACCCTGGATAATTGTTTTACTTTTTTTGAAAAACACTGATCTAAAATATCCAAAATGGTGACGGATTTGAAAATAATAAAATATTATACAAAGTAAAATTTACATATTAACACACAGCAAAAACATAATAAAGATCAACTAACTTATAATAATGATACAATATGTATCACACGTAGGGTTGTTTTATTTAAGACGTAAAATCAGTCTTGGGTCCCGCTCCGTCCCTTTAAAAGCGTCCCAAATTAAATAATTTCATTGATAGGTTATTGTTTGCATACTGGAAAAATTATGGTGAACAATAAATGGAGGCTGAAATAGACGATAAAATGATCAAAGTGAGTACGTTTAGGAGTAAAAGAGTAACATTTACAAAATAGTGTATATAATTAACGTAGCATCCTATTCTGGTGATTCAAAACTAATTTTTTGACTAGATATAGCATAAATTCAAAGGTCTGACTTTTTAAATCTTATGTTAATCTAAAAAAGTCATGAGATTTATCTTTATTTATAGTAGAGTGAACAAACGACCTTAAAAGAAGCCACAATTAGAATTTACATCCTTCTTTCTAAAATCAAAGATTAAGTTATGATTTATGTATGTATATAGACCATGACATCACAAAAAGACGTCACTTTTCAATGGAACAGATTTATTGGTGTTCGGTCAAAGGCATCTTGAGTATTTCAGACGGGATGTTAAAATTCTGGGACCACTACAATCACAACTAATAAAAAACTGTTAAGTCTAATATCAACCAAATTTCAAGAAAAGTAATTGTCATTTACTTCAAAAAATATGTACATACCTGAAAAGGTATATTCAATTTAAAAGTGAAATTGACAAAATCAGGGTAAAATAATAAACAAACTATAGAAAAAATTTCCAGCCCAACTCCATTTTTATTCTTAGAAGATAAAGTAATTACTCCATTGTTTTTCTACGATAAACACTTTCGTGATAGGAGCGTAAAAATATGTCGTTTCGCACAAAAGGGATAGTTTAGGTAACTTCATTTTTTTCCTATTTAGTTCAGAAACCATAAATGTAAATCTTACATAACTTAAGTTTATTATTTAAATATCTATCACATTTATCTTCAATGCATCTCAAAGCCGTTTCTTCAAAAAATTGGAAAAAAATAAGACCTGAAGTGAACTTGTTGTTAAACAATTACATCATTATCTCTAATTGTTTGTCTATTCTCTATTTAGTATAATATTTATGCTTATGTTAACAGCTTAAAAAACAGTAATACAAGTTATAAAATCAACGTTCAGAGCATTATCAAATAGTAAGAGGCAAGAATATAATATATATGTAGAAATCAACAGTTGAAAAAAAAATACATAAATGAGATTTTGTGTTTTTGAATAAATATTTATATAATATGTTATTTTGTTACTTATTATAGCAGATACATACATACATACATATATTCATAAGAAATAGACATGTTATTAAAATGGAATTGGTTATATGTATGTATTTTATTAACAATAATCATAATAAGAATAATTGAAAATATCACACAAATAACTTTAACCTTCAAAATCAATTTATATTTTTATTATTGTATTTTATGGCTTTAAGTATGAATGCTTGTTTGAATCAGCCCACGTATGTATTTATAGTGTTCTTAAAAAAGAAATATGTCTTTCAATCCTTTAAGGTATCCATATTTTGCTTTCAACCTTCCATTAAATAAGTTTTGGAAGCAGAATCTCAATTCCATAATATCTAAAAAGGGATATTGAACAAAGCAAGTTTTTAAACAGCATTATATCAGAACAAAACTATACACAACTCGAAAGTATCCATGAATGTATATATGTATGGTATTTGCTGTGGTATTTGATAACTTTTCTAAATTGAAATGGCAAATAGGATGGAGTTCATTTGTTGCACTTCCGTATGGATGTTCCTTGAGACATCCCTGAGTTGAAAGAAATTTAGATTTTTCTATAAGAGCAAATAACATTTTTGCAAGGATTGAAATCCTTCCTTAGTTTCTAAAAAATAAATTCTGAGAGAATGTGATGAATTAAAGTCATATTTTGTATGACAAAAACGGATGTGACAGGTTCAAAATGTTGACACTCCACTCGTTCTTAAATCTTGAGGACGCGTTTGAATCAGAAAATTGAACCATTTTCCTAAATTACGCCATCATAAATATATTTCAGCTATATTGGTGATATAAACAATCAATGTTTATAGAAATAATATACTTTAATTAAGCCACTTTTAAGAATGAAGGCAAACGATTATCGAGTATTTCTCTATGCCAATACCTAGCTATAAAAATAAAAAATAACTATTATAGTTTTACTGACGAAATCACTTCGTAGATTAAGGTAGATACTTTACTGTAATCTAAGTGAAAATGATTTCTTGTTGAGGGAACTTTAAAGTTTGGGTCATTTTTAATAGATGATTAGAGGAACGGACTGGAATTGACATTAAACCCCATATAAAGACCAATACAATTCTAAAATAACCCTTGATATATGTATACACAGAAGTCTTCTCTCTTTTTTTTATTGCATACATTCACTTTACATGCTTATGTCACACAAGGAGTGTGGTTTGTTTTTTTTTTTTTTGTTGTTGAGAAAGAAATATCTTACCAGACTGGATATATAAATATTGTACTGTTATATAATTATTATTATATAATCAGATGAGATAATTCTATTAGTTAAATACTTTTGTTAGGAAATCCGAAGAACCCTCAACAATGCCAAGTATTTCAAGCGTACAAACATTTTTTCACGTTTCCTTTTCTTATACATACATATAACAAGCCTAGATTGAATTAAGATAATGGATCATGACCTTATGAAGAAGTGTCTTTCTACGAAATATATGTATATGTACATACATACACATATTCATAGGTACATATGTTTGTACATACATAGGTATTATATCCCATCTTTGGTGGGGTTCATTCGTTCCTTTGTACCTAATGGATTTCCGGAAGATGAGGAGCACATGAATGAAATAATAATAATAATAATAATAATAATAGTAATAATAATAAGTAAATTCTTGCTCAATCCTAGAAAATTGACTCAATTCAAAACCATGAATTACCCCGAAGTGGTGATGGTAATCATCACACCTGTGTACATACCCATATATTTATAGATAGATATATACATCTACATATAGGGGTCGTGGAAGGAGTTATAATTACGACAAACAAATGGTAGATACATATCTAGCTGCTACATCATAGCTATATCCCGCTACTACTACTACTAACATGTCGATTTGTCTACTTGATCTTGTCTTGATAAGAGCACAGCTTTATCCCATCATCAAAAGCCATATACTACACTCTATTCTATTGTCTATGTCTTGAACATTGGTTTACTGAATTTGAATTAAATCTTGTGAAAAATCCCAATAATTAAACAAGAAACAAGTCCTATGTATCTGTAAATTTCTTGGATTTATATACATGTATTTGTCATCTTTGTAATAAAGAAGTCGATGTGTGTATGTACCTATGTGGATTTGGGATACAGGATTTGAGCATGTTTCATCATTCATTATCTTTCTCTCTCTCTCTTTCTTTCTTTGAATCCGATTATTATCCTCAAATGAGAATTTCCATCTTGTTAATTTCATGCTGTTTGTTTATTTGTTCAGATAAGCATCTTAATCATACTAAGTAATTTATGTGGAAAGGAAGTGGATGAGTTAGTTACTAGATGTATATAAACGTGCCTTGTACCTCATAACACAGCTTGAATTGATGAGATTTTTCTCCTTTGAAAATAAATACCATAAATGTGTTTTCTTTGAGGGAAAATCAACTTTCAATCTTAATGGTTGACAAGAATTGAAGTTTTCTTCTCTTCATACATATTATGATCCAATGGCCACTATTTAAAAAAAGGGTTGTTCTAGAGAAGAATGTAAGTATTATAATGTTTTCCCAGCAAGTTGGATGATGACAACCAAATAATATAATATTTAAAACCTTTGCTCTTATATACCTCAAACAGTTTTTGTTTCCTTCATTTTTAAAGGTATTGGATAAAGTTTAGTTTATTTTGTTTCATAACAATATCAAAAATTAGCTATGCCTTTAATATGGTTCACTTTCAGTGTATTATATAAATCTGTGACTTCAGTAAAAACCTTCAGTACTCGAAGTTACTTTAATATAAAAAAGTGAAGATAAAAGTATTTTATAAAATGCAATGTTTCTTAGAATCTTCATGGTGTCTGCATAGAGTAATGCAATCTTTTTACTAATTATATACATAAATATGTATGTATGTACGCATATAGATGTCATCATGTCAAATATTAAGGGGGTACTCTTCAAGGAGCAAAATATAATAAATAAATTAAAGAATTAGGAAATGCAATTTCCTAATCTGAAAATTAATTATTTTTTGCTCTTATATAACCAAGTTAGTGCATGTTTTTAGGATATGCAAAAATGTTGAATGAGTTAGGAATATTCAAATAATATGATTATTCCTCCAAAAGGAAGAAAAAAAATTCTAAAATTATATTTTTGTGTCTTTTATATATGCCTATGCAAAGTTTAAAACCTTACAACTCTCCTAATGTGATAGTTTATGTACTCATGTACAAAAGTTAGACTATGTAATAGAATTAGATAGAAAATTATCCATTAATAAGCAAGAGCTCATTAAAACTCAACAAAGCAGCAATCAAAATAGTGATAAAATCCAGGAGCAGAGAAAAAAATACAGAGGAAGGAAAAGAGAAAAAAAAAATCAGCATTTTTTAAAGTCATATCAGCACATCTCTCTTAGCAGAATGGAAGTTCAAAGTCACTCTCTACAAAATGTTTATTTTTTTGACGTTTTTTCATCGACAAGGAAGTAATTAAGACATTTTTTATTTTTTTTGAAATAGTGCCATATATTATCTACATACATAATAAGATATGTATTAAGAAAGACTGAGGAGAACTATACTTCAAAAATGAAATTTATAATAATATAACTTCTCAACTTATATGAACATGTCCGTCTCGAATTTTTTGTAACCCTAATTAGTCCTTATCCACATTGACTTTGCTCAAAATATACATATACATATACTTGCTGAATATCCGTTTCATGAAATTATGATAAATGAATGAGATTAATATATGTGTAAAAATATGAATACAAACAAAAGTTCAATTATAATTAATAGTACATCTATAAAAACATCAGAAATTAAAACTTTAATGTTTGCAATTATAAGCAATAAGCCGTCAGCAGTATTTAATATTTTTGTCTCTGGAGACAAAAGAAAGAAACTTACACATTTTGATAGTTTTTTAACAAGAAATTTGGCCAATGTTCAAGATCTTTTGACTTTTGTACTTATAAGTAGGTATATTAAATATAATAATTAATTATTGGATAAGTGAGGGAATAATGCCATTATTTTGCTACTTTACCTCAGAGTAGCTTTTTTTTAACCCATTTAAATCTTAATACATCATTTACATACATCCACGTTTTTTGCAATGAATGATGATATACTCAAAGGGAAGTATAAAGAAAAAAATATGACTTTACTACATAAATTGAATACAGATATGTACATATATTATTTGTCGATTGACGTCTCTACAAGACCCCATTGATTTCTACTCAATATTTACCAAATGTATTTATAAAAATCTGAACGTCATGGCTGAATCGAGAATGATTAAACAATTTTAAAACAATGGCAATGTCTCAAAGTACCAATAAGTCAACCTGAATTTGATTCAGGCATCTCTATGTACATATTTGTTTTAGTTATATCAGCGAAAATATTAAGTTAAAGGCTGTTTGAAAATGCTCTATAATTATCAATTAGTGAACCAATATTTTGATCAACCCACGTATAGTAGTCAACAAAAATTATTCTATAAAAAGATCGAAAAACATTAAGTTATTTTATAAAAATAACTATTTTAAAATTATAAGTTTAAATTCTGTAAATTGCAGCATGTAAACGTGAAATCATTGCTGATTGGATTTTTTGATTTTATCTCAAAAATATTATTTAAGATCAAAATAAACCTTCCAAAAATCTAAAATAAAATATTTTTTATTTAAAACAAATTAACTATGGATCATAAAGATTTAATTTCTGACAAGTAATTGCCAATTTCAATTCTTCACAATATTTACATACATATGATCAAATATTTTTGAGTCAGTGTCTTCATACAATTAAGACCAAAATGTATATATATATAAAGTGAGTGCAATAATCAAGCTATTAAAATAGTTTCCCATCTTTTATTTCCTTACTCATGAGATCTGTTTAAAAAACATATTAAAATCAGGATATTAATGAACAAGTTATGAACATATACATATGTACATGATTTGTTGGAAAGATACGCTGTTAAATTGAAAAAAGCTGCCCCTATTAGTTTTGTTTTTTTTTTACTCTAATAATCGGAATTGGTCAAATAAAAACCCAAATTTGTATATTTTCTGCAAAATGGAATCCATAAAATATCAATATTTCTTTGTTTTTTTGGTCAACCGTCAATTTTTGTATGTACCCCGTCATTTGATTTATGTTTTGAATGTTGCTTGGACGAACTCAGATTATTTCTTATTAATGAGTATCCCTAATGACGTAATTGACTTAATAAAAGTTTATCTTAATCTTTAATTTATTTATTTTATCTATGGAGAAAAGGTTGAGACATACTTTGAGTCTCGAGTCTAAAAGTTTCTTCTTTTTTTTTTTCAAATTATAATAATGATAATTTGGCATATATCAAACGTCATGGCATCATTCAAGGCGGATTATTTTTATTGATTTTTGCCATTTCTATGGAGGGAAAACAATTATTTTATTTAATGTATGTATGTATTTTAATGAAATGTGTCTTAGATTTTGAAGATACACACAAACAACGAGGGTGGCTCAAACAATTTTGTGCAATGTGCCAGAAATGGCTCTCCTGTGGTGTATGAAGGTTATGTTATTCAGTCAGGAATGATTTTTCTAATGGATAAATACCATCATGATTTGATCTTTAGGTTTTTTTTTGTTTGGTGCGTATACCCTCGACAAGTCAAATGGCTTTAATTTTATGTTTTCTGCAAAAATATGTATATATATACATGAGCTAAAGAAATTAAGATTCAAATTTATGCGAATGGAGCATAAATCATATTAATGTTCCTCATGAAAAGGGGCTGTGAGATGCTATAAAGTATAAATTAGTAATGTATCGAATAACTAAAAATATAAAATTTGCAGATGCGAATATTAAATTCAGAGATTTGTAGATACAAATATTTATAAATATCTTATAATTTGCAAATGTAATCATTTGATACATCACAAATATAAATACACAATTATGCATATGTGATATGGGTACGATCCCTAACATACAAATTGACGGCGTGAGCTATCGACTTGTTTACTACCCTTGTCCAATATATCTGCTCTGAACGTTGATTTGTTGAACTCGAATTACCTCTTTAATCAATTCCGTATTGTTAAATGAGTAATGGTTTCACAGTAAATGGGAAGAATTGTTTAACAATTGATTTTGTGACTTTTTTCTTTCTATCTCATTTAAAGGAAAGGTTGCGAGATACAATAAAAATCCTATAATTATTATCAGAGAAGATGAAATGTATTTTATGCCTCAAATAAAAAATGTCTGGACGCCGTACAACATATATGTATATACATTGACAAATCATTTCCTTTGGATATGGATAAACATACCCGTACATGCATGTCATGTCCTTATTTTAAGTTTGAATTGTGGATTGATTACTTCGTTATTATGGATGTCTACATAATATATACATACATACATACATCGAATGCTGACATCACACGAATTCTTCTTCTCTTGCCTTCTTTTTGAATATTATATTTGTATATATATATATATATATATATTAAAAATGATGTATCATCGTCGTCATAGGAGCTGAATGCTTTGGCTATAATCTTATATAGTTATAACTTATAAGCATCCATCTTCAATCACACTTTTATTGTACACATATATAATATATATGTAGATATTGTTATCTATGAAAAGAAATGAAAATATCATGGAACAACCGGAATTTTTATCATATTTATTTTGACTTCATTTTTTTCCCCTCTCTTCTTTATATTTAGAATGACTTTTAATCATAAAGATCATGATTTTTTTTAAAAGTACAATTTGCTTTCTCATCTTTCATGTATTAGTATTAAGTGTATTTCACTATATACAAAGGTGTATAAATAGAAACCATCGCATCACGATCGTCAATTATCTTTAAGTAGGTTTATATTCAAAAATACGACTACTTAATTGATGATGGTCACTCTTTGAAATTAGCCATACACTATTGAAGCCACTTTCATCATTGCATCAATTTCTTTAATGATTTTTAGAAGGGATGGAGGTTGCGGGATACTTAATGATCTAATGGTAAATTATTATTATTATTAACATGTATCATGTATCCAACATGAAATTCTTCCTCTCTAGATTGGCATTTAGGTAGGACCAGAGAATAAAAAATATTTGCACCATTGTAGATATATACTCCCTGTTTCTGTACATCAAGGTTATGGTTGTTTTAATACTTGTATGTGGAATCTTGTTGAAAACAAGTTTTATTTTGAGGAATAGTGTTTTGTTCTTTTTTCTTTGGCTTTATATTTGATTGGATGTATATTCATGAGAGAGAGATTCATTCTCCAAACTTTATTTTATTTTTTTTATTTTTTTGTACTTTTTCCAAAACATTTTAAGACTGTTGAATCATGAAAAATAGGACTACATTATATGTACTAAAATAGATATTCGATCTATTGCGTATAAAGTCCTTCTCTTGTCCTTACAAGTTCCTTTAGAAAATGATATTTTAAAAATAAAATCAACTCTCAATTCTTGAACCATTCAAGCGATAAATAAGTCAAATGGCCATGAATTGAAGCACTATAACAATCATTATTATATGTATATGTTTGTAGGTATAAAGGGACCTCATTTGCTCTCAAGAAAGGAAGTGGAAAAAAAAATTGAGTTGTTCTTTTGATCAAAACATGTAACTACTATGTATATGTTTTAAAGACCCCTTTCCAACACGTCAACTTCGATATTCATTTCAAGAATTATGTAAAATCAAAATGCCACGGGTTATGTGATTAAATTCGTAAGAGGAATGTCGTGTTTGCACTCTCAAATAATATGAATAAGAACCAGTTATTCAAATATGTACACACATGAAGTGGTATACATATAAAATCCCAAATGTAAAAATAAAAAAACTCAAAATAGGTACATATTGTTAGTACTCGATTCAGGATGAGTGGAACATGATCCCATATGCAAAAAAATCTATAATCTGTATTAAAAAGTCGTAATTCTACTTCTTTCTTTTAGTTTTGGCTCTAACTTCCTTTAACATACTAATTTTAATGTTTCTTCAAGACTGAACATATCCGTTGATTGTACCAATTCAAAATGACGACAAGACCTTACATTTATGTAGGTACGTTTTATTCCTCTTCGAGAATGGGCTCCTACTTTGTTTGCGACGCGTTTCTTCATATATATATATATTTATTTATATATATGTATACATATTAGATACATCAATCCAAAGAAAAAACGTACCTAGGCACATAAAAACCTCCATCCGTGGCTCTTATCCAAACACATATACCTATATATACATCTTTCAGTTTCAAGAATACCTTACGTAATGTGTGCATTCCTTCCTAACTTGACGTATGTACATGTACGTGCCTAAAAGTTCACCAAAATATAAATGACTATACAAAATCAATTAAAAATCACAGCTTGAGTGTCTTTCATTTAATGAAAGACCTTGGAGCAACCCTTTTTGATTGTTGTTGCCAATTGCTTTTAGAGTAAACTAGGGGGAAATAGTTGTACAATACACCAAGAGTTGGTCAGTATTATGTTTCTCAACTAGTCCATTAGAAAAAGACAAAAAAATGCTCAAAATCAGTTGATAGTATATATATATATATATATAGCATTTCTCAGAGCATCTCTCAAACATTCGATTAAAAAAAAAGATAGAAATGGAACATATTTTATTGATAGTAAGCTTTAGCTCTTTCCAACTGTAGTCTAAACTATTTTTCATATAATATTTTGAATTTTTTCGACTTAGTAATAGTTAATTGAACTTCATTCAATTAACGTTCAGAACACACATAAGGGTTGTAAAACTAAAAAATCGACTGCTGATTTAAAAATAGAGGGTAAACTATTTATGTTAGTGAAATAACGCATATGCATATCCTGGTGTTTGACAAACGTTTGTACGAGTATCTTTTATACCATTTGCGAAGGAGTAAAGACTAGCATTTCATCATCTATTTTATATGTATGTACATATGTAGAACATAGGAATAATATCTCCGACCATGATCTTATTTTATTTATTAAATACATATATTTCGCAATATTTTTTATAAATTCAAAGTATCATTTTCATTTATTTCTTTGATGTTAACTCTATGAAAAAAATAAAAACTAGAAAGATGAAAAATATGCAAGAAAGATAATGACTAAGTCTTTCGGCTACATATAATAGATTGTTTTCACTTGTTAAAGGCCTATATATGTATGCGCATCCTAAATTCAATTACCTAGCTACCTATCAGTCTGTATTATTATAGGTAAATGGAAGGAAGGAGGTTGAGTAGACACAAAATGTATTATCAAGTCATAAATTCATTTACCACTCATTTTCCATGTTCTTTCAAACATAAACATTCCAACCTTTATATGTATATGTATGTATGATGTGCTGGCTGGCTCAGAAGGTTTGGACAAGATACATATACATATATATATTTGCACATGGATAAAGGTGTGGCATTTTCAAATCATTCGTTACCTATGTGTCTAAACAATGATTACCCTCATATGTGATGATACCATGGATTAAAGTAGACAAATATCTTTGATCCATACAAAAAATATTATGTCAGGGAATAAAATGCACATCATTTGTACGTATAATTATAAATGTAGACAAAAAGTCATAGACGTATTTACATAATGGACAGTTTGACTCGTTACAGTTTTTTTTAAATATATGCAGACACATACCTATGTACCTATAACCAAGGAATGACAACTTTCCAAAGTCATGGAAAGGATGTACACTCATATATATTTTAAAAACATTGATACACACATAAACTTTCATTCCTTCCTTCCTTCCATCTCATCTCATCAAAATCATATATAAATGACATTGATACACATTTAGGGGTCATCCGTCTCATCATCATCGATGTATCAGTAGAATGATACATTCATAAATAAGTATGTAGGTACATACAAGGAGTATCGTGACATGAAAGTCCCTTTCCACTCAAATGAACTTTTTAAAGATGTATCCTTGCACCTTGAAATCATTTTAATGTCCAATCCAATTACTTACTTACTTACTTACTTATACATTAGATTTAATATTGGAAGAAGAAGAAGAGGAGGAGGAGAAGGAGGAGGAGGAGAAGCAAGTATCAGGGACTCATTGACCATGGATAATTGCGCTAAAGGAAGTGACTACTACTACTACTACTACTATGTAACTACATATATATGATTGTAAGTAGGTACATACTCACACTGCAAGAGTTTCCGCATTGATATTTATTCTCTTTCTCTCTTCTATGTATTCTGTTTCGAGACCAAGTATGTTGTACATGCACAGTACATATTATGTACATTATATCATGTATGTAATCTTTCGTGAATCCTCTCAACTCACATATTAATATCTACACATACATATATATATATATATATGAATGTATGTATGTATGTATATACCTATAGCATCTATATAAAGGGATGATCTTGCACTTTTACGTCAGAGTAATTAAAGTAACCTTCTTAAACATGTGTATGTATGTATGTATATGTATCTATATCTAACAATACATAAATTATACGCATTCATTTTTATTATTTTTAATAAAAATAATAAGAAGAAGAAGAAATGTATTAATCTTCCAGTTCACGTCCAGGGTCAATTCCTTAACATTTCAAGGTGATTATTTATGTATGTACATATAATAATAAAAATATTGAATATCAAGCTTAAAGGAACAACGATACATTCGAGTAGGTATTCATCGTTATGATTCAAAATTGTCATTCATAGGTATGTTTCTATAAAATGAAATTATTATTATAATTCTTGAATCGGCTCTAATATAGAATTGTCTTTGCAAACTAACAATTGAATAAAAAAACTTTTGGTATGTGTAAGGCCTTTCGTCTCGAGCAGGCTTGAAAGAACAAGAATTAAACCTCAAAATTTGTACCCTATTAAAAAAAAATAATAATAATCAAATTTTTTTACTATACATTGAAATACATGAACAATGAAATTGGATTTCCGCCCCTGGTACCTTGAATGCAGAAAAAATGGTGCAGTACCCGAAAATATGACTTCAATAAATAAACTCTCAATAGGAAAATGACTTGGACTTAGGATCTATGATTCATTATATCTATGTATGTATAACCCCTGGTATAATATTTTACTACAAAAATTTTCGGGGAAATCGGCTCATGGATGATGACATGAATATGATTTTCCCCCTCTTTTTCCAGCATTGGGGAAACCAAGTTGAAACATTTGTTATATTTTTAATGAATATGATTGCGTATGGCCTTGATAATCTAAAACAATTTATACTTGAGGGAATATACAATTTGAAATCAGTCATTAAAATATAATTCCTTCTAATACCTTAAATCCAATATTTTGCAGAAAAAGCCATGAAACAATTCGAAGGGAAAATATGTAAGACGCCTAAAATCAAATCAATGGAATTGTCCTTAAGAACAAAATGTATATTTCAACTATTGGAATTGAGAGTTTAGTTTATCATATTAAATGCTTCAAAAATTGTATCTCTTTGCACTTGTTAGATACATTGGCACGGTTTTGATTGTCTTTGTTCATATAAAGACTAAACCTACAATTTTGGGACTGACATAATAACACGTATAGTTATTGGGTCTATTATACATATATGTATAGTTAATTCGTTCAACTAAGCTTCTGACAATCGGACTACTAAATGTCAAAGCAATCCCATTTTTATTATAACTTGTTCTTAACCTCTGTTACGACATATGTAGATATCTATACATATATGTAGATAAAGTCCTCTAACTATGCATTTCAAGAAAAAAAACACACTTTTATACATCTTCTATCTTAATTAGGTAATTATATGTGTGCTTTAGTTAAAAGGATGTGACCCTATGGATATCTTTGAATCAGCTATTATAATGCTATTTTCTTTTTTCATGTACCCATGAAGGATTTTCATGATAAATATGTTTTCAATATGAGCAAAAATAACTTTATCAATCTAGATCTATAAAGGTACGTATTTATACGTAAAAAAAGCTCTTAAAAGTCGATAAGTCAATATTAATCATATCACAATCTCTACGTCCACTGTATCTATAGAATCTGAATAAATCTCTTACAAAATTATCAATCAATAAACATAATGCATGCATGATCTAGGCTGAAAGGAATTACGAGTAATATCTCCACATTCAGATGTACAGATTTGAACGTACATCCTTGTGATGAGTTTAGTTTGAATGCAAGTTTGTATCCAATTAATTATAAAATATATATACATATAATTTGAGTGAGTGAGTGAGGGATTTTCAACTAATGATGATTTGTGTAAATATTTATGTACATACATGCAAAATGAAGTAATTAAATTCGAAAATGTTCATGAGAAAATCGTGAGAGTTTTTGCTCCATCTGACTCTCCAATCTCTTATAACATATTACATTGCTCCACAGATGCCGAATATATGTATTATACCTATGTGTAATAAATACCTATATAATTTAGGTATTTTGTATGAATAAACTGTTTCTTGCAAATACGAATGATATGTATTAAATATTTTGAGGATTCCTTTATCCAATGAAATCACTTCATTTCAATACACATTTGTATTTATTTCTTGACCCATTATGATTCGATATGGTCGTTATAACAAAGTCAAAATTGAGATTTCCTACCTAATACATATATTGTATACGTACATGTATTTGAATGAAAAAGATCCTTGGCTCTGGAGTTTCATGAATGTCAGGGAGAAAATGTTATAAGGGTAAAATATATGTATATTTAACACGGAGTTTTATAGTCGTCATCTGATAAAAAGGTAATAATTAGATTTTAGTGGTTATATATCTGTTAGAATCATTAACATTATTTCATTTAATAACTAACCTTTTGAATCGGTGATTAGGTAAAAGTTAATTATGTCCAGGGCCGGCGCCATAGTAAAATCACTGAGCAGTTGTTTAATTATGATTTTACTTGAAACATAACAATAAAATAATGAAATATAAGGTGGCTAAGAGATAGAGTGAGGGGACCCCACCTCATGACTCCAGGCTTGACTATATCATTATCGTAAAGTAATTAATATTAGACACCAATAATATGTAAAAAAGTTGATAAACTTTTTGCTTTTTCATGCACAGGTGCAAAAATATGGTTGCAAATTGTAAACCACTATCTTGAGTCCAGTCGATATATATATATATGTATATATACATATATACTTTGTTGTGATATAAACGAAAGTGTGTGAGATAGGAACCGTTCAAAAACATTGTCAAATGTAACAACTTTCCCTCCTGGTAGGGAGAGTTGATACATATGCACCATTTTAAAATAAAAAGCAAAGTGAAGTGTGTATATAATTACACCTTTTTATACTATATTTAATTAAAGTACATATATGTATAATAGAAATATATATATTTTTTTTTTGGTTTTTGTATTCTCTCTTTTATCACTGCTCTTTTTGTGTTTGTTAGAACACTACTTTTGACAAAAAACATAATATTTAAACTATTTAAATTATCTTTATAATTTTTTTATTGCAAAAAAGGGAGAGTACACCTGTATCAACTCTCCCTTCCTTGGCTTTTTGTTTATTTACTCTATATGTGTTATTTTACTATTTAATTGAATTTTGGTTCTTTCAATGTTATTTTACATAGAATAAAAAGTTTCTATGAAATCCTAACAGTTCAACCAAAATTAAAATTCTTACCTCGTTTTGATTTATCACTTTGAGAGTCCAAAATCAATTGATACATGAAAATGTGTACTTCTTATATGTATTTTATCTTTCTCAATGTAATGGACGATGAGGGAGTACAGAGGGAATCCTCTATCAAAAGGTTGATCCACTCATAAAAATATTCATTCACAAGAGCTAGAAAGGGAATTGCGGATCAACTCTCCCACAGTATGAACTCTCCCCTATTTTGTCTGCTACTGAGCTTGGAGTGCTTGAATAGTATCATGCAGTTGTAGATTGTGATTTGACTTCCTCCTGAATTTGACCTTCATATGCGCAATAGGGTCAGTTACAGTGAGGTTTAACTGTGCATAATGTACATAGATTGGTTATAACTTGATTTTAGTGGTTCTTTGTACAATGTGCATACTTAAAAATCTATGTACATTGTTCATTGATATATAAAGTCTCCTGAGGGGAAAACCAAAGTACTTGGAATAATATCTTCTCACTAATATTACATGTTATTATGTCTTTTTTACATTGGCCTTTTATCTTAAAATATGATGCACATCTATTTTGTAGCTATTTCCAGGTCTAGAACTGTGCTTGCTCTTTCATAAATTTATTGTATCTTCTTGCTTTTTTTTTTTTTTTTTTTTTGCATTTAAACGATTGTTGTTTTTGTAACGACCTCAAGAATCATGTCCAATTCGTATATTTTTATTTTTTTTACATTCAATATTTTCAAGGTCACGGTTCTGTTGCTTCTTTTTACAAAAGAAGATGATGGGGTTTAAGCATTGCTTACAAAGCAATCACTTGAATTGAAATCCATGGGGTGATGGAAATTCAATTTTATATGGAACTTATAACTATAGAATCATTCGTGCAAAACCAAAACTAACGGATAAATTGTTTTTAAAACTTTCCAAAAGTGCATGTAATACTAATTGAAAACCGACACTCAATGTCCAAAAAATCTTTTAACTTATTCCTTGAATCACTGTGTGACATAACTACATCACAGCATAATTCCCCCACTAACATGAAAATTTACACTGACTTCCCTATCAACAGTGTATTTTTCTATTACTCATGCCCCTTATTATTATCAGTCTTCTGAACGTTGATAGGTTGAACTTGAATTATCTTTTTTTGTTAAGCTTCTATGAATAATTCAATATTGAATGAAGACTAGTTCGACGTTTTTTAAGAAGAATTGGCTAAGGATTAGCAACTGATTTTGAGGGTTTTTTTCCTTGCCTTTTGGGAAGAAAAAAGGTTGAAACACTCAATAAAAAATATAAAGGAGTGTTAATGTCGTTATAAACAGATGCAAAATTGAAGGATTAAATATAAATATTTTCGTCAAATATATCAAATATTTTGGTTGACTCCATTTTTTAATGATATTTATACGTATCCTCATAAAAAAAATGTTATAATAAAAGAAGTAAAGTTGTTCAACCAGAATTTAATTAATTCCAACGACGGTGACGTAAAGAGAACTGCCGACTTTTGTTATTTATCTGATGATTCGGATTACATGATTCTTATGATATTTTGAGAGAGGAATTGTTATCAAAGAAGAAACTCACAATTGTATCATCTCAATGTATTTTTTTGTCAGCTCTTGATTTATCTATTCTTCCCAGTGCTATTAGTGTTCTGGACGTTTATATAATCGTGAATTTATCCCTACAATTAAATACCATTAATTTAAAAAAAAGTCCAACAATTAGAAAGACTAATAAAATTGGTGAACTATAAACTAATTTGAAGCATTTTTCCAGAGTCTTAGTCTCGTTAATCAACAGCTGAAAGGTTCGAATAAACAAATGTAAAAACCAAGAGTATAAAAATAAGAGAAATTTTAATATACTTTAATGTATTAATGTACTTTAGTTAATTGTAAAGTGAATTTGCTTTCAAAAAATGCATTCTGTTGTTAACGAAATTGTGCTAAAGTAGTTGCTTTACACGACAAGCTTTTTGGGATAAACAAAAATAGTATGTATTCCTCCTTCAGCTATTTTTCATCGGTTGACTCTTTTGATTTAAAGGAGTTGACTCTACGTATTATGAACTCAAAAAGGGTATCCACATAAGTTATGATTTTGATACCTTTATATTAAATCAAGGATTGTGCTCTGTAATAACTCTGTCTAAAGTTAAAAAGTTGGCAACTATGTTTTTTTCAAGTTATTCCTTTCCCTTTTGAGAGTCGTGATTGTGAGTGAACAAAAAAGCTCGTTTTGGTTATAGATGAATTTGTTCCTTAAAACCCAAATTTCATCACTGTCTCACTTGACACTTGTACTGACCAGACTCTCCTACTCTAAAGCACTGTTTGCTTGTTTTTCTGTTTCTCGAAGGAAAGGTAGAGAAATGCCATGAAAATTGTTATATGGTACAATGACACATGTATGTTTCTAGATTTTATTGAAAGCAAGTGAATCAGATGTGGATAATACTCCACACTTCACGCTCCAGGATTACTTAATAGCAATATAAGATAATGAAATACCTCAAGAAATCTTGTCAAAGCCCTTTAGTTGAGTCTCCTCATGTCCAAATTGAATCCTTCTAAATTTGTGTGAATAAAAATATAATCAACCATTCACATCTTGTTCTAACTTGGCGATAATTTATCAGCTTCTGAGTATTAGAACTTAAGAACTTATAAATTCTGTTCATCTAAGTGGAATGAATCCTTGGAGAAGCCTCCCCTACGGTATGTTAATAATTCATCTCATTTATGGGATAAGTTGAGATACCAAAGAATGTTTTTTAAAGTCTAGACTCTAGAGCCTTCTTTTGATTTATCAGAGTTTATCTGGCTCTGATATAGCCTTTCAAATGAAATTTATTATAGTATTTTTCTTAAATTGTGACCAAGAATTTTTGCGACATTTAAGCACAATTTCCAGTACTTTTTAAGGATTAACGATAGAAACTTAATAGTAGGTTTGAAAAATACTTAATAAATAGAAGAACAAAAGTGTAATTTTTAAGAAAAGTCATCCCAGCTAACTTTTGTGTTTATGCTTGTAGATTCTTCTCACACTCCACTCATTTCAGTAAGGAACAGACTATACGTATGTACAAAGTCAAACATGGAAATTATTATAAGTAGGTATGTATTGAGGGCATAAGTCAAAACCTATGAAGTATGTATTTATGTATACGGAAATAGATTTTATAAAGATCGTTATATTTTCCTTGCTAAAAAAAAACATTTATACATAATAACATGAGAATGTAGGAGTGGCTCATAATCGGAAGGAGAGAATGAAGTGTGCGTGGGGTACGAAGGTGAGGAACGGATACATATATATATAGGAAGCTTATTTCTGTTGTTTCTTAAGACATTTATTTTTATGTATGTAGTGTAATTAAGGATTATTATTATCTTTTATTTAAGGTAATTTTTTGCAAATTCATGTTCCTGGCAGGGAAATAATGATATTCATTTCATTTGCACACTTGTTTGTTATGAGTTACTACTTTACTATCATGATAGGTAATTAATAATATTTGTGGACTGCATTGGTTCTTTATGAGTAGGTTACCTCAGGAAAAATGATACTTGGAAATGTGATGCTACTAGACTCATTTGACGAACGAAATTGTTAAACCTGTGACTCAGAGGATCTTTCCAATGATTATATGTATTCCTAGAGATAAAGTTTGTGATAAATTGAACTATGATTTGAATGAACTTGTATGTTTCATAAGTATCAAAACTCTCTCTCTCTTCAATCGGTTGATTTTAATGATGTGTTTACAGAATAATCATAACCTGCTTTGATTTCACAGATTTGTCTACGCTCATTTAAAGCCTTCAAAAATTTAAATATTCCAGCTCTATAATGCAAAAGGGAAACCAATTTGTTGAGAGGATACTCAGGGGGTTCAAATATTCCTCCAAATCTACTGCATTGCAGAAACTTTCAAGAAACAGGTTTGGGAAACACGAGTGAGTTGAATCGCCTGTCGCACCTGTTCCACATATTTTATTGAAAGATTTCTTTTTTACAAGAACACTCTTTTGAGACCATTATCCATTTTTATTAATAAGTGAGGCTCCACACATGTACTGACCCACTTGATATTAAGTAACTTGCCAAGGAAACAAGCCTTTAAATTTAGTCTTTTCGAACGATTCACAATCCTTAGCACTACTATAAATTGGGTAAACGCTATGATAATTATTACCTTAACTCAATTAGCACGTGGCAAATATCTGCATCTAATTTGTGATGAAATCAGCAACATTATTTATGAACTGACAGCATACAATTATAAACAAAAAGATTAGAAATGCGACATTCATCACAAACGCCACTACATGTTGTTTCAAAGCTTGATTAACACTTATTTAACTCATGGAGAATGAACATGTATTATCCAAGTAAATGATTTACTATCCTTCGACTCCGTCGCTTTAACATCATTAAAATAAACCGGTGGAAGAGAGTTTTGATACTTATGAAACGTGCAAGTTCATTTAAATCAGAATTCAATTCAGAGTAATGGACAATACAAGGTGCACTCTAAATTTCCTTATAATTAAGAACAATATAGCCATGATTGAACTTCAAAGGTCGACTCTCTGAATCAGAGTACAGGATTTTGATCCTTTCTTATTAAGGTAAAAATGTTATGCAATGGTGTTTCCAAGGTCATCATTCTTTCCAAATGTTGGACAATTGTTTTATTTTATAATGGCCATATATTCACTGCTTAAAAAACATAATTTCAGCAGATAAACATTCGGAATACCAATAAGAACCAAGAGCAGAGAGATCGGTGGTTGACTAAAAAAATAGGATGCTATAGTAATATCATTGTGATGTACATATCATATGAGTTTTTGAGGCTCAAATCTCCTCTTGAAAGGATATTTCAATAGCATAATAAGGAAAATCCCATTCTGTGACACAGAAATTACATAATATGTAGACCTCCATCATTTGTCTTTGGTCTTACTAACCTCGTAAATAGATAATAAATCAAACCATTTCATGGACTCTTGCGTAGAGAAAGAAAGGTCGATATATGTATAGTCATAATTATAGCATTTTTTTTATTTCTACTGAGGCCATAATCCGTTGAATTAATATTGTGTTCCTAAAGAAAATAAAAAACAAATGACGATTGAAAGAAATAATGGGATGGGATCTAAAGAGACCAAAAAAGGCATGAAATCAGTCGAGAGTTGGCCAATCTCCTCACTTTTTCCTACAATTGTACTATTTTCTATTTAGTGGTAGAGATATTCACAGCTTAACAAGATTTAATTTTGGTTCAACAAATCAAAGTTCAGAACACTTATAAAGGCAATGAGTATAGAAATCAACAGCTGAAATGAAACTACATAATCACGACAAGCTTTTTTGTCCACTCACAACCTCGATTCACAAAAGAAAAAGGAAAAATTTGGAAAAACAACTGGTAGCTACCCTTCTGTATTTTCCTTGTAGCCAACTTTTTAATTTTGGGCAAAGTTATTATTTAGATATATCGTACATTGATAAATTCTACTCATATACAAATCAATAGATAGCACTTGTATAATATTCAAAAATCCAAAAAAAGGACGTGCAATCCTTGATTTAATATATTTTTTATACATCAAAATCATAAATAATAATAATAATAATACCCTTTTTGAGCTCATAGCACGTAAAGTCGGCTGCTTTAAATCAAAAGAGTCAACTGATGAAAAAAAGCTGAAGGGAGAATACAGTGTGTTTTTGTTTATCCCAAAAAACTCGTCGTGAATATGTAGGAATTGTTGATATAACGGGGATACTAATGTGTTAGAAAATAACATTTTGTCATTTTCATATTATGAAAAGTGCAAATAGAGCGTTGAAAACTTCATTCCTGAGTTAAAACAAATTTCTACTGGCTCAATGAGATCATGATGTAATTTTTAACCTTTCCTTTTCAAAAAAAAAAAAGACTAAAAAAAGGCCCGAAAATAAATTAGTTAGTCAATGTCGTCATTCTTTCCAACTGATGGAAGATTATTATTTTATTTTATTTAAGGATAAAAGTGCCTGATTCAAAGGTTATATCAACGTTCAGGATACCAATGAGGAACAAGAGTATGATTGTGGAGAGATCAACAGCTGACTCAAAAATATATTTTTAGTAAATTTTCGTGTTAGTAGTTTGATATCCTAAAGTGCTAAAGGGAAGGACTCTGAATTTTAAGTTAACTTTAATGTTGATTGTGTAAATATTGTGTCAGTATACATACATATCAAAGGTTGTGTAGGGTCTATTATGTAGAAAATACCTTGACCAAATAAACTTGTTTTTTTTATATGTTAACAAAAGTAAATAGAATCACTTCATTAAAGGGTGGAGATCATAGGTTTGTATACCTATGTATTAATGAGTAACCCTTAGATGTATGTGTGTAAGGATTTAAAAAACAAAAAGAGGAGTTGAATTATTATTATTATTATCTTATTATGCATAGAACTTTAATTTTCTATAAAATATGTATAGTCATTATAAAGGTATTAAAAAGCCATCTTTTTATAATCTTCTTTTCTTTGACCACAGTCCCATCGTCTTCTTACTTTATTTCTATAATGAGAGTAACACACACACATACATTGCAATTGATTCAATGAAATAAGGACGGAAACGGATTCAATTCTCTTTTTATTAAAGGGGTATGATGCATGGATACGTACATTCAATTCCTTCAGACATGAAAATGATTGAACCCCCGGTTATAAAGCATTGTATGTACCTACGGAACTGAACTGATAAGGATCAAAACTGAATGAATTGAATCTCAAAACAAGACAAGGTGAAAATAAAGCATAGTACATTGAATTCTACATACATTAAATTGCTTATGTGTGAAAGTACCGTCACAGAACCAGAGTTCAAGAAGGGCGTAAACCACTCTAGTCGGTCTCTTGATGGATCAATTGAAAGCAGTGCGTTTCTTTCTTGCTCTTTATGGATGGTACAATCAACAAAACAACAACAACAACTCCACATTACCATGTATGTCAATAATTTTCTGAAAAATACTCGAGCTCATCATAAATATAATTTGAAAAAATCGACCTAGTTTGAACTCGAAATATACGTATATACGATTAATCAAGTTCCTTTCTTATCTCATTACTAATAAGATTCATTATTAGACTATAACTTTCCAAACATGTTCAAAGCTGCCTAAGTATCGAATTCAGCAACGTGGGTTCCAAATGAGAGAATCTCGTCTGCCTCTGGTACTTTGTATGTAATATCTAACAAAGAGACAAAATTGATTTCATGTATTACTGTAGCAGATATGCTGGTTACCCTTCTCTATAACTTAAGGTAATTTAAGGTAGAAAGTTTGAAGTTGTTTAGTGAGTGTCAGAAATGGTGCTTTCAGCAAAACTAAAGCTGATTTGATTTTTTTAATTATGTGTGAAATATGTGTATGTCTCATTAATAAGCTAACCTGTAACATAATAATATATTGCTACTTCACACTGACTTTATCAAACTCGATTTTAAAAACTCAAAATAAAAAATTTGGTATAATGTATGTTATCTAGACAGAGTCTTCTTGAACTCGACCGAACCAAAAAAGTTTAACTCAAATCCAAGGGAATAAAATACATAAGTTAAATGTATATATCATTGTTCAAAATAAACTCGTCTGCAATACATATTTAGGTATATCTTTGGATGTACCTATAAATCATGTTCCAAGTTATGATTTCATAACAAAGTTTCTTGAATTAACAGTTATTAACAACTAGTTTGTTGCTATAATAAACAACTTCTATCAGTTTCATTTGGAGCTAGTGATATAAACAAGTCGAGTTTTACCAAGCTCAAGCCCAAGTCTTTTCAAGTCAAAGCTTTAAAATAGAAAACTCAAGTCTAAAACCAAGCTCACAAAATACATTCAGTGTCATGGAAGAGGTCAAAATCAATACCAACGAAGCCAGAGATCGGACCTATATTCATGGATTCCTTATTACTTTAGGTATTCAAAACATTGAAAACTAAAATTAAACATTCATTTCAAACGAATGAAAAAAGTTCGTCCGGTGTACCACTGCAACGCTCACGCCTCTAATTGGTATGTACATATATAGATTCGAATTAAACCTTCTAAAAGAAGTGTTCAAACACTCCTTCTAGCTAGATTATTCACATTTCTTAGGTTCATTTTTTACTTTTCTTTACTAACGTTTTCCCCGCAAGATGTCGCTTTTTAAATAAATTTTCGAATCACTGGCCTTCAATTATCAAGCCAGCCATCAGATTTTACCAAGCTTTTCAACGGAATGAAAAAACCAAACTCAAGCTTCTACATAATTTTAACTACCTCTTTATAATCCAAGCCAAGCCCAAGCTTTGGTTTGTTTACATCACTATTTAGAGCGAATCATAAATATATTATACCTAATTAGAATGATGACTTTTAGCTCTATCAATTCAGAGATTTATGGGACGTTTTTAGACATTCCTAGCCAAATAATTAATTGGTTTTAATACATTTACATCTACAAAAACGTTTTTACTGGTATTTCATAATTGCATAATAGGTAAAACAAAAGCAACACCATGTTAATGGCATATTAAATTTGTTGATTTATGGACAAAATTTCAAAAGAATCTTAAGGATTATCCATTTAATGGCTTTAAAAATAAAACAAAATTAAGACTTTGGATTTTGAAGTATGTATAGGAATAAGAATTTATAGTCTTCTAAACTAACAAGATGGCAGACTTCCAGGATGATGACGTCATGAGAAAATGCTCTATAATTATAGATAAACTAATTTTATAAAATTCCTATGTCTCAAAATCACAAACCAAATGTCAGTGGAATTCATGCATAAGCAAGACTATTATTAATTTTTAACAAAGAAACTGTAGAAGTAGCAATAAGGTAAATAATCGTTTTACAAATTAGAGACCTTAAAAGTTCTTCTTCTCCATCATTTTCATAGGTATGATATTTGCTTAAATATGTATATACAGACATGATATAGTAAATGCCTTTTCCCTTGACATTCAATTGCTCTTTGAGTTCAAATTATAATTGGTAGTGGGGATGACTTGCATTAACTTCATTTATGATGAAATGAAATGCCAGAAGGTTGCGTGACTCACTCAACGCATTATTCTATTAATCATTTTGACAAATATATATTTTTTTTCAATTAGATTCCATTTGTACTTATGTAGTTCACATTTTTTTTGGTCTAGCCCCACCCTATTAAAACAAAATTATGTAAGACTGCATGTATGTACATATTATATTTATAAGAACCACGATAGGAAGAGAACATTTCCGTAAATTCAAGGTAAAAGCAATAAAAAATGAGGTATAAAAAACAGTCCATATGTACGTACGTAGGGGTAGGACGAAACAACCAACGCCTTATTTCCGATACTCATTAAATAGACCTTAGACTGGAATACTAGGCACAACAATAAGTTATATTAGGAGGAAGAAGAAACAAATAATATTATGGGGATGTCCTCGTTAATATACTAACTATGTATGTTTACATATATATATATATATATATGACTGTACATTGTACATAGGATATTGAATTTAAAGTAGTAGCTTTATAGTACCTACAATGGTGCTTCCAAAACAACAACAACAACAACAACATTTCCTATGTATTTTTTTTGTTTAATTGTTGATTTGTGTACCCTTGACCCAACTAATTTTGAACTACAGTTTGAAGTAAATTTGGGCCTTCTGTTGAAAGAGAGGTTGAGAGATGCAATGAGTATTGCTATGTACATAATATTGTGTAAGAATCCTATTCTAAATAAATATATGTACATCATGAAAACAACAATTATTAAAATGAAGTCAACACTTGAGTGAATGATGATGATGATGACGACGACCTTGGATTCGTGTCACCCTCAAGAAATGTCAAATATCAGCTATTAAAAAATACTCATTTTGTCTTCCTTTGGGTGAATAGTTTTTATATTTGTACATAGTATGTATATTACATAATATCAATATTCCGCTGATTACTCATAGTCACATATAGTAAGTAACTACTATGTACATAGGATGAAGCCTTGTGTTCATAAATAAATAAATTCTTACGACTAATGAATCAGTTGTGACATTGAATGTCTTTATAGGCACATTATCTGAATAGATATGTATGTACTTTTATTAAAATTTATACGTTACAGGAGAAGTGAATACATTGTCATTCATTATGTATGTCCAATAGAAGAATCATGTGACTTCATAATAATAATAATAATTGAAATGCACTTATGTATGTACATTAGGTTAGATTGGGTAATTATATATCAATGGTCGTTCATTTTAAAATTATTGCCTATAGGATTTTAGATTTTATCTTCGGTATAATTAATTCAACTTTAAAACGAATCAATCAATTTCCATAAATTAATGAATTAATTCAATTGAATCAGAACATACACAAATATATACAAATAAATTACAAATCCTATTTGACATTCATGGCTTTAAAATTATGTAAAAATAAAAAAATCAGGATTAAATGACAAACTTCCAATTGCAAAAAAATAAAGATATGTTTATTGTAATGAGTCAAAAAAGGTTTTCGACTCTTAATTTTAACCAATAGACCAATAGAGTCGAGTGTACATGAACACATGGCATCTCATTTGTTATGACTTTCCTGACCCATAAGACAAGGACTCAAAATTAAATATTTTATAGCAAAAAGCGATGAATTGTCTTTAAATTGTTCAGCCCTTCACCAGATGATATTACATTGAATTTGTTCATATAATTTACTGCTTTCTGACAACATAAGTTATACATGCATAAAGGTGCATATAAAAACACACAATTAACACTGCTCTTAGATGATCCAATGCTATTTAATTATAATTCTACATACT
Source organism: Lepeophtheirus nordmannii (assembly GCA_963680855.1). Classification (NCBI taxonomy): domain Eukaryota; kingdom Metazoa; phylum Arthropoda; class Copepoda; order Siphonostomatoida; family Caligidae; genus Lepeophtheirus; species Lepeophtheirus nordmannii. The sequence goes on from OY804523.1 coordinate 24,978,571, forward strand.
TAGTAAAGGGTAGTAGTAGTAGTAGTAGCAGGATAGTCAGTTTTATGGAATTGATTCGATTTGGCCGTGATGAAAAAGTTAATGGAATAATTTCCCTTCAATGTTATTTTAAATATGTCATGTAAAAGAACTAATAATTATTTTTTATTCAATGCAAGATTTGACAAGGAAAGACTTCTTTTTTTTTCTTCTTTTTTTTTTTTTATCTTTATTCTCCATAAACGACATTTGTAGGAAATAAAAAAGTAAATATGAAGATAGCTACGTTCAAGGTAAGGTAGGTATAAGAGGAATTAAATCCTTACGAACTACTCCATTTCTAATTGAAGAAAAAGAATGGGAAATGAAGGAATTTAATAAGAAGAACTACAATTTAATTAAAATCGTGATTTCATTGAAAGAGTGTCTGCAAGGGCTTATGTAAGTACAACAAACGTACATCATCGTCTTCTCACTTGTCCTTTCAAGGACAGTCTTTTTAAATTTCTCAATAGGTGTTACTCTTAGGATACAAACTGGATTATTAGTTACATATTATGTCAACAGGACTAATTAATTTTTAAAGAGAATACAAAATAAAATCGGAAGGATTGAAACCAAGTAACGGTTTCAGAATATGTAGAGACCGGTCTATAGAGTAGTATAAAAAAATCCATGTTCCATGCAGATGATTAAGTCGCCGAACCCCCCCCCCCCTCCCAAAAAAAAAATTAAATAACACTAACCAACAGCATTTTTGATCACGGATTTGAATGCTGTGTTCATAATCTCTTTAGTGTTCAAAAACACAAAAATCAACAATTTAGCTCAATGGGTTTATTTTTGTGACCACATGATCATTTTAACATAATCGTGATTTTCGTCTGATAACATTAATGCAAACAAAAATTGTATGATAACGAAGCAAGTTGCTTTAAAAAAGTATTAAAATTTATTGTGGATAAATATCTTGAGATTCTATAAAAAAGTAATGAGCATTCATGTACCTCATTTCATATTTTAGAAAATTCATATTGAATATTGAAAAATTAAGAGAAAAAATGATTAATCTCTTTAGAGATTGATATTTTTTATTTTTTTTTTCATTTTTGACGTTAAAAAAACAATTTGTAGTAAATGAATGAAAAGTTATATATATGAAATAAAAAAGAACACATTCTAAAACCACTTAATTTAAAAAATACACTGGTGAGCGGTCAAAAGTCCTATAGGGTATAAGTTTTTAGCTTTTTGGGCTCATTTTCCAGCTTTAAAAAATAATGATTTGCTAGTGTTTTTAATACAAATTCCATTTCCAGTCTTTGTTTTGACCTAAAGGAACTCCTGGAAGTGTAGGGGACGGGATTAGACCCAAAAGGCCGACAAATCCTTTGTACTTAAATAATACCTCCTTGAATATTGTATGAAATTGATTAACAAGGAATGCATTCAAGAGATGAGACTCACAGCTTTCAAATGAAATGTCAAACACTCGATAAGAATTCTTAACTAAGAAGAAATCGTCCATCTAAATCTGTAAATTTTCATTCAATTTCCACCAAAAATCCACTAGAAATCTAAGCACGACGACCTTTTTGGGGATAAACAAAAATACACTGTATTCTCCCTTCAGCTGATTTTCATCATTTGACTCTTTTGATTTAAAGCAGCTGACTCTACGTGTTATGAGTTCAAAAAGAGTATTATTATTATTTATAATTTTGATGTATAAAAAATATATTAAATCAAGGATTGCACGCCCTTTTTTTTGAATTTTGAACATATTACAAGCATTAACAATTGGTTTGTGATTGGCAGAATTTATAAATATATAATATTTATAAATCCATATATGTATATATATGGATTTTTGAATATTATACAAGTGCTACCTATTGATTTGTATATGAGTAGAATTTATCAATGTACGATATATCTAAATAATAAATTCTGCATTATATTAACAAGTTGGCAACAAGGAAAATACAGAAGGGTAGCTACCATATGTTTTTCCAAATTTTTCCTTTCCCTTTTGTCAATCGAGGTTGCGAGTGGACAAAAAAGCTCGACGTGAAGACTCACGGTAGAGCTACTTAAGTAGTAGCGTGCGGAAGGATTAAGAAACCAGCTGAAATCCTTACTGGCCTAGTCAAATATAAATTAAACTTGTCTGCAGTGACCGTCTCCTCCCTAAAATTGGAACTACAAAAACTTCAGGAGCTTGAAACTTAAACTTATTCAGTTTCAAATGGATTTATGTCTAAATGTTTTAAATCTTCTTATAGGCGCCAGAAATAAAACTAAATAAATATCAAAGAGGATTTTTTGTTTTCAAATTAAATCATAACTAGGAATGTAAATCATATGCAATTCGGGCTTGTAATAAAAAAATGGAGTTGGCTCTTCAAGCAGGTCTTTTTATTTTCTTCCAAAGCTGTTATCATTTTTCCAATATTACTGAGGGGAGAACATCTACCTGATAGTAAAGATGTCGCATGAAGGAATACATGCATTAAGTTTAATAAAGCAAATAAAATGTAAACAAAAAGGGCTCAAGTCCTCGTATAATTATTATTAGTTAAAAATATATAATTTCCTGACATTAATTTCAGTTAATATATAAAGGAGAATAGCAGCTTGTAGCTCAGTAAAACGTCATGACAGCTCAAGCTGCTTCCCCCCCCTCGATATTCATTAAATTGTCAGGGTTGCCAGGTTGATTTTCTCTTTCTTTTTTTATTACAAGCCCGAATTGCATATGATTTACATTCCTAATCATAACTTTCCCTACTGGAGACGTCCTCTAATGATTTAATTAAAAGTATAATTATTGCCTCGTTTTCCTCATATATGTATCTATGTACAAACTAAACTGATTCTTATAATAGTTTCATTTTTATTTAACCTTATCTTAAAGAAAAATCAGTCTTCAGAGCCTCTATTATTTTTAGACAATCATTTAAACTGGAACAATAAAGGAAATGCCACTGAATGGAATGACAATATAGGATTCTATTAAAAAAGAGGATGTTTATCACCTTAAGGCTTTATGCATCTATTGATTTAGCTTTACTGGTGAAGATAAACAAATAAGATATGCTTGTAAAGTGGATAGGTCTAATAAAAAATTGCCCTTGGAGCTGACTAAATGTACATAGAAATAAACTAGTTACATACTACTCCGAAATTAAAATTGTTCCAAGGAACAGTTACAGAATAATGTGAATACAAAAATAATTAATCAATCCTGAATGAGGTTCGAGTTCATTGAACTTATTCAAAAATAAAAAAAACTTCATACACTTTGTATAGTGTATGTAATATTAATACATATACTTGAAAGATAATTTTAGGACGCCCTCTCCCCACTTTTAAATTCTTCTCAAATATATGTAAGTATGCACTTCATCCATGACTCATTATTACAATCAAAAGCAAACTTGTTTTCCATCAGTTTTTAATTGCAGTGCAGTAAAACTAATCCAAAGACAAACCTGAATAAGTCTTGTGTCCATTACTTGTTGCTTTTATTAATAGGTATTTATATGTGAGCTCATTCTACAATAATATCTAATGTTCCCTATCAGAATAAACTACGGGGCTTTTATTATATAAAGTACAAATAATTTGTTCTGGTTTAGTCTTCCAGCTGTCTGTGTGTTGTTGTTTTTTCGTCCTCATTCGTTTTCAGCAACATGTATTCGGTACGTCCAGAATGTACATTAATCCAATCCTAAATTGTCAAAATCAGAAAAAAAAATTGATATAATTACCCCAGTTATTAAAGTTGGCTGCCCTACAAGCTCTAATACGATATGTCCATAAAGGCTATCACAGTAGATTATTTTAGTTAGAAGCAGTTGGTGTCATTACCGTCGGCCAATTGTGAGGAAACACCAGTAGCGCCAGTACCATAGGGGTATCCCCCACTTTTTTTAATGAGGTTCCGTGATTTACATAATCCTATACACACACTGACAAATCCATTCTACCAATTGATCCACTTTATCTCAATTATTTATAATAATTCGCCATATCACTTTTTGCTTTTCATGCACAGGTGGAAAAATTGGGATCAGCTTCACCCGTTGATGGTTGCAAATTGTAAACCACTATCTTGAGTACAGTCGATATATATATATATATATATATGTATATATACATATATACTTTGTTGTGATATAAACGAAAGTGTGTGAGATAGGAACCGTTCAAAAAAATTGTCAAATGTAACAACTTTCCCTCCTGGTAGGGAGAGTTGATACATATGCACCATTTCAAAATAAAAAGCAAAGTGAAGTGTGTATATAATTATACCTTTTTATACTATATTTAATTAAAGTACATATATGTATAATATAAATATATATATTTTTTTTTTGGTTTTTGTATTCTCTCTTTTATCACTGCTCTTTTTGTGTTTGTTAGAACACTACTTTTGACAAAAAACATAATATTTAAACTATTTAAATTATCTTTATATTTTTTTTATTGCAAAAAAGGGAGAGTACATCTGTATCAACTCTCCCTTCCTTGGCTTTTTGTTTATTTACTCTGTATGTGTTATTTTATTATTTAAAGTATTTTAATTGAATTTTGGTTCGTTCAATGTAACTTTACATAGAATAAAAAGTTTCTATGAAATCCTAACAGTTCAACCAAAATTAAAATTCTTACCTCGTTTTGATTTATCACTTTGAGAGTCCAAAATCAATTTATACATGAAAATGTGTACTTCTTATATGTATTTTATCTTTCTCAATGTGATGGACGATGAGGGAGTACAGAGGGAATCCTCTATCAAAAGGTTGATCCACTCATAAAAATATTCATTCACAAGAGCTAGAGAGGAGTTGCGGATCAACTCTCCCTCACATTCTCTACATATTATATATAGTAAGACTCTTTTTATCCGTTTTTTTGTCTAACCGAGCATCACAGTCAAATGATGGTAAAGGATGTCTAAGGGCAAATGATGAGAGGACTAGAAGCAGAGTAAACTTGACCCAAAAAAGTATATAGGCTATCTCCCATCAGCCTCCGAAGTTACTGGATGCTGATTTTTCAGCCAAAATGCGATTTCAAGGTTTCAAAATTTTCAAGAAATGGTCGACTTAGGAGATTTGGGTGAGGTCAAATGACTTTCATGAAATCATTCGAGATCGTCGGAGGCTGTTAGTATAAAATATAGTAAAATTAAAATTTATAAAAAAGTATCAAAAGATATAAAATGAGAACATGCCATGGGAATATTTGAAAAAGTTCCCAAAATGGCATACTTAGACTCATAAGCAATGGCTCAACTATTTGAGGGGCAATTTGCCTTCCAATTCAATCCACATGAGCCCATATCATCATACTGGGAAGAATGGACTAATTTGGGAAGAAATATATCTATTGTATGTATCAGTAAAGCTGTATCAACTCCTGATATGACACAATTCTACGTTTATATCCTCTCGTATGGATTTAGATTAGATCTACACACTAGTGATCTATTAAGAACATGATGTAAGCGTTTCCGTCCTTCCACTTATGTACTATTTTATGAAAATTATATAATGCATGTATATAATACATATTTATACAAGATCAGATGATGATTAAATATGCATATATGTATATTAATCATGGATAAGAAACACCATATAAAATGTTGAAGATACAAGGAGTTAAAGCTGCATATATGTAGGTATTATGTACCCCTAAGAATGAAGTATTGACAAAGCAATATCTCATAAATTTATTTAGCACTCTTAATATCAACTTCAATTTGTAATGAAATGCTTCATATTTGTAAATAAGTAAGTAAGTAAGTAAATTGTAGGGTATTTCAGCTGTTTTGTTTGCTTTGCATTTTGGCAAATCATTGTATACCATACATGAAAATTTGTAGAATGCACTTTTAAATGCCAACACTTATATAGGGGAGAGAATAATGCATATTTATGTATGTATATGGATTGATTATGATTCCAGCATGAGTATATACTATATGTACAAGCAAGAGTCATTATATATAACCGGTTGTTAGTAGTAACCGGGAAGAAAAATTAGCAGTTGCTCAAGGTTAAATGTATTTGAAGGCTAAATTTGTACACACCCAAAAAAAGTTGCTCCATGAAACATTTGACCAATCCTTTACCACGCCCTAACTTTTTTTCATTTTTTTGTGCTCCGAATTGAGAAAATATATTATCAGACCTAACTTATTATTAAGCATCATATAGTATGTAGAAATGAGTTACTTTTAGATACGATGAGTTTGGAGTCAGACGGAATTAAACTTGAAAAAAAGATATTATTAATAAAAGGATGATTGCAAATTTACAACTAAAAATAACGTAAATAAAAACGAAAAATTCAATGACTATAACGAAAAATAAGTATGAGTTAATGCCGAATTAAATCAAACAATGAATATGAAAGGAACTATGATTCGAAAATTTTATTGTCGAATATCATATTCCAACTTTTCAGGTTAAGGCATCGACTAAGGAGGAAAAAGAATACAAAAGACTAGTACCTATATAATATAAAATCCATGTATGTATAATAAAAAATTAATCAGCCTTGGTCCGTTCAACCAACTGATCTGAAACCAAGAAATTATCAAGTTACAAAGAGTTGAATTGATTTTCGTTTAAAGAAACACATACCATTGGCACCATTGTGGATTCGCGATTGCTTTGATTGATATCTCCATTTGGAAATTTTCATTGAAACAAACGTACCTAGAGCTGAAGTTAATACAACCATTAGAAGCCATAATCCGATTTTCGAAATTTGCGTTTGAGAAAATAGATCAAGTCCAAACTTGATATTAAGTATCAACTCTGAGAGGCATATACAAAGAAAAACCCATGTTTGTGTTCCCAGTCTTTTAACTTGAGTATCCGTCATGTACATATAATATTGCCTAATAAATTGATTTAAAACAGTCTTAAACATGAAACAAATATGGAGACTATTTACCGTGTTGCGGGTGCAGCAATGAGTCCAAACATAAGAATTCTTACAACACAGATAGGATGCTCCACTGGCATAGGAAATATATGTTTAAGGAAAAAAGTATTCAATTCCACAGTTTGCCAAATCAGCATAAACTGTGTAACAAATACAATCCTCATTGTAGAGCATGATGGATCCATCCAACGAATCGAAGACCAGCTCTCAGGAGTAAACTGAAGTAACACTCTTTTAACTTTGCCTTTTGTACTTCGTATCTCTTTAAAAGACTCCCAATGATATCCTCGCATTTCCAGCCATCTACAAACGGTCATACCAGTGAATATTCCAAGTCCATTACAGATCAGTACATCCAGGATTATATTATCCCACCAGCATTCATAAAAGTTTGGAAGTAAATGTCCAAAAGCCATCTAAATAAAGAGAAAAATTTAGGATAAGGAAATTGTAATGAAATTATAGTGAAGAAACTATAGTGAAATCCATTAAAAAATATTGACACAATTAGACACAAGATAATTAATCAAAGTTTTCAAGAACCTCGGTAAGTTCCCACATGATGGAAATACTCCAACAAATCCCGTAGTGGCGAATAATGAGAGCTTTCATACCCCATCCCCAGTAGTGACCAAAAGCAAACCAATCTAAATGTGCCCATAGCTTTTCTATAGAAATATCCCAGCAGTGGGCTCCATATTCTTTCTCCTTGTCAATAGAATAATTTGCCATTTTTGGATCAAACCAAATAATGACTCCTCTCACGGTGTTGTAGTCTTGATGTATGAGAAACTGAATGATAAGTAAGTAGATAACAGAGACTCCAAACACCATTCTCCAAAGAATAGGATGAGGTCGAGTAAAAGGACCATGAGGAAAAGAGAGGACTGAGATCATCATGAAGAAGCCAAACATTGTGAGAAGACCCACCCATATGTTGGAGCGACGGTCAATGTTTTCATCTCGTGAAAAGGCTGTAAAAAAGGAATTTGTACAAAATGAAAGAGGAGCACAAATTAATCACCTATAATTGCAATTCCTATAACAGAAAGAACGAGTAGCGTTATGGTATGAGGCTTATAAAAGAAATTCACGGAAATGCCATCCACTGGTCGTTCGTTGATAATAGTGAAACGATCCTCTTCTTCCTCCGAGGAGGAATTGTCCTCCATAACCGATTCAGATCCAATCTTTTTTTTACTATTTCCTCGTTTCATCCCCAAGACTAGAGTTATAACCTTACTCTAGTTCTACAACTAGCATTAGTGTAATACTTAAACTTAGCAATTTCGCTTATTTATTATTATGAATTCTTTCCTTTTCTTTTTTGTCTCATGCTATTCATATATTTTATATTTAGACATAATAATTGAGAGAATTCGTTTGTATGGACGCTTTATTTCTAGGATCACGCAGTCTCTTCAACTATGAATTAGAATCAACCTCAATAAAGCTATGGTTGATTTCAATCAATTCAAGAGAAAGGCTCCCATACAGAAATATTAATATTGATCACACAAGATATTCAGAATATCTACGATGTATCTTGTGAATCAACACAATATCAATCTTGAATATCCGCGTAAACGCCCCAATATTTAATATCATTCTGGTGAATTTTAGGCTTTGTTTTCAAATTTCTAAGATGGTTTGAAGTAATCAGGAATGTCATCTGTAGTTTAGGGCAGTACTTCTTCCCAGGTGCATGAATGGGTGTACAATTGCATCGTGGGGTATAGTTTGAGAAACACTTATTAAAGCCTTTTTTTTTTGTTTGTGAGGTCTTATTTAGATCCAATAATATTTACTTCTTTAAATCTGCCACACTATTTTTAGTTAGTTGAAATTGAGCATTTTTGTGGCGTCTCTAAATCAGAGTAATTATCATTAGTGAAAAAATAAAAATCTGGCCCAGAATCATTCTTTAAATAATTAATTATTCCTGAATGTTTGTGTGTTGATGGACCTCATAACTTTAAGAAAAGGTTGTGTTATTCAAATGACGGTTTTCCATATTTTTAGGGTTAAGTTAATCGTATAGGGCCTCCTCAGATTAACTCTGTTCTACATAGGATTCCTCGGAGTTATGATGACTGATGAGTACAAATAGAGCTTGTTGAAGACGTGACATATTATCATGTGTGAAAGTATCAACTATCTAGCTATAAAGTGAATATATAATATACAGAGAGGACAAGAAGTCCATAAATTTAAATTCTGTGTTGTACATTTTATTATAATAAGTATAAATAAAGAGGAAGCCATTAAAATATAAAAAACATTTATTCAAAAACGTACAAAGCAAAAAATATGTAATTCAATGACAATGTGTAGTAGAGGGAGTACATATTATAGCTAGACACATGATATAACATTATTTATATATGGCCGCTGCAATATACAAAGTCAAGAAAGAAATAATATAATTAATAATAATAATAGTAAGGTAATAACAACTATCACTCCAAAGAATCGTTTACTTAATACCTATGAAGGAACTGAATAAAATAATAAATCTATAAACGAATAGGAGGGACAATAATATTAAGAATTCATATAACAATAATGTTAACAATTTGTGAAAAAAATATTATCATCTTAAAGCATAGTATTAGAATATGCGAACAGTAAAATGTGAGCGACGAATGGGTAGGTACCTTCACATATAAATATTAAAAGAGAATATTCGTCGAGCCACTAATTTGCTTCTACATACATACATACATACATTGTTTCTTCCTCATGATTAACTGAAACGATAAATAGAAATGCAAGAGTCAGAACGAGGTCCTAGAAGTAGATATGTAATGTAGCAGGGCTCTAAACATTGTGATCTGAAGAAATCCAAACTGTTGAGAGCCCTGACAGAAGAGCAAAAAAAATCACTGTATGGAGAAATAGGATAAATACCAGCTAAGTTTTAGGCCTTCTCTTGATAGTAAATTATTTCTGGTATCAGCAATTGAGAACAATGTAGGAAGGCCTAATACTTATTAGATGATATACAGGTAAGTATGGGGAAACAATCGATTTTGGAATGAAATGCTATAAGAAATTCAAATATTTACCCAAGTGAGTCTTTTACTTTTATATAAATAGGAAAAGTTATCAATTATTTTCTTTCAAATTATGTATGTTACACTCAAAACCTCTAAAATAATTTTATTTTAATTAACAAATATTTGAGGAAAAAGTATGTAGCAGTAAAAGTGCGTTTTAGTCAGACTTATATTTAAATAAAAAAAAAACACATTTCTCTATACGATTTTTTTTTTTTGCGCCACCGTATGTGAAAATAAATGTATAAATGCCTTCACAAGTTATAGCCGATAATACATAGATGGAAAAGGAAAAACCATTCAGAAGATGAATAAACTTAAGAAGGCCTTCACCCAAAAATGAATCAATAGAAGATACGAAGGAAATGCTGGAATTTAGCTGTTGATTGATTGAATGATTAAGTATAAGGAAAGTTCCCACGAATATTTGTTTTATTTATTTATTGTTCACATCTTTGATGAAAATCATCAGTGTTTTTTGTTCTATCAATTTATATACAGAGTCCGTGGAAAGTTTTGTTAAAAAAAATGTTTTTTTCTTTAATGATATAATTATTAATTTTTTGATCAGCGTAAAACTTACCACACAGAAATTATGGAAGAAATCTAATTCAAAATGGCTGCCTCTACAACACTTAAATAACTTGTATTAATCATGTACTATTTCTATTGAGCCTTTCCCTACTTGGCCATACAAATTCTTGTTTGAAGTTATAAATACTTCGTAATCAAGAACAAACCATATGGAGGAATCTATAATATCAAAATCGGGGGTTGATGAGGGTCAGAAATTAGATTATATTCTCTTGGCTTCCATTATTGTACATCAATAGGAAAATTATCTTTTAGTAAGTACATAAATAGTTTAATTTGTTTGATGACAAAAGTTCTAAAAACAAGTTAAGAAATCTCTTAAAACTTTGACAAGCATTAAAGTCATTATATTAATTAAAAGTTAATTAAACAGAAACTTCTGAGGACCCTTTAAGTGCTTCGTCAATTTTATCTAAGTACATCACAATTACTATAAATAGATAAGAATTAGTAAAACACATCATCAAGGAAGGGAGGGAGGGAGAAAGGAATTGCAATTCAGTGAAAATCCAAAAGGAATTCATTTTAAAAACACTCATACAAGCCATACAACTAGTAGCAGCAGCAAAGGGGAATGTCATCATCATAAAAGAAATAATCAATTAATGAATCAAAATAAGAGTGAGAGTACTAAATAATAAGTAATTATTGGTATATATTTATTTATAAATAGCTTTTATATCATTATTTTTCTACAACAGGCACAAATTACAGAATAAAAGAACACACACCACTCTCCCAACTTTTACAAAGTGATGTTTGATACTTATGATGATAGATAGATATCCAAATTTGGACTCATTAGCTGATTCACGGTACGAATATAAATGTAAAACAAACAAACCAAATACTCTTTACTTCTTTTTTCTCAAAAAAAAAGAAAAAGAAACAAAAAAATGAAGAAAAAAAACGACAAAATGATTTATGCAAAAATAAAAGCTCGCCATTTATCTATATTAATAGGAAAAGAAGTGGCAGTGAATAATGAAATATATATGTCCTCTATTATAAGATTTGAGGGTTAGGGGATCTGCCAATAAATACTTTGATAAAAACTATGAACAGCTAAGTATTATTGTTATTATTTTGTTTGTTGGTGTGAAGCGAGGAGGAAGATTGTTTTGTAACAGAAAAATATATATATCTATATATATATTGTGTGGATTTCATATACGTATATATATATATAGTTACGTTATATATCAATTCATTCAGAAATAAATTAAAACGTTAAAGGAAAGATTAATATAATAATATATATATCTATATATAAGTATAGAGAGAGAGAGAGAGAGAGAGAGTAAATGACTGGGAGACTCGTTACTTTTTCTTCAGAGTGAAAAAACTTCTTCGCTTGGGTTCATCTTTTTTCTCAGAACCTGAAGGAAGAGTTTGCGATTTCATTTCAGCGCCAGAGGTTCCACCAGCAATAGCTACTTGTTGGTTGATAGAAGCTACCCATTGACCCATTTCCTCGGCATCCTTGGCTTGGAAAAGATACTCTCCTCCATTGGACAATCTATTAATAGTGATCAAGTCAAAATGACTATCTAATCCCAAAAAAAGCATAATACTTACTTCAGCCTAAAAACGTTATCTTTTTTGACATAATTGGATGCAATGTTCGCATTCGCTCCTTTTAAGTCAATGGGTGTTACACTCTCAGGAGAAGACTTGTAGGTTTTTTGATCCTTATAGAAACCTAAGGTTGTGCCTTTTAATACAACACAAACTCGGTCCCATGATCTATGGAGAGATAGATAAATAGGTAACAAAAGAAAACATATTATATTGTCAAAAAAAGATATCTAATATTCCCTATACCTGGTTTTTGCTCTTTTGGTCATCGTTTCCCAATCGTGTTTTCGCATTAAAGTTGCCTCCAATTCACTTTCCTCTGGTGGACGCTCTAGAGAGGGAGAGAGAGAGAAAAAAGCAGCAAATATTAATGTTTTATGACAACACCAAGAAGTACAGAATAAATGAATCTCCCCTAATTCCAAAGAATCCATATTTTATAATGTACATACATATTTATACGCGTATTGAGTGCTCTTCAAACTCACTTACAAAAGTCGTACTAGATATAGGAATAATGTACAATTAAGAGTGTATTTATGAATGATATACTTAAAAATCTATGTTCTAATACATGTACATATATCATGCTTAATTAAGTTGTAAAGTACCCCGACAATAATTATACTATGTAGGTGCACTATGAGTCTGACAATGATAAACGAAATGAAATCACAATGGAAAACTTAAAAATAATAAAATCGGGGATGTTATGTTATGAAGGTATATGTATGTACGTAGATGGGTTATCCAGGTTGTGACTTGTGCGACGGATTAAAAATAAATAAAAACGAATGTTTCATTTTAATAAGGAAAACAAGATATTAAACAATCATCCCTGGTGCCAAGTAACTGAATGGGTTTCCTTACCAGCAACGTCTCTAATGTTTTCCTCGTCGTCACTTAAGTTTGTTCCAGAAGTATCAGGTTTGGATTTTTTAGGCCATCTGAAGCTTCGGAAGGGTGACTTAGAACGAGTACGTGATTTTGTTCGGCTCGAGGCGGATTTTTTTTCACTGGCAGTACTACCTCGCCGAGAAGCTTTTATTGATCAAAAAAGGGTTAAAAGGTTATTAGAAAGAAAAAAACAAAAAAACAAAACACAAATTAAACAAAAAGGAAAACACACACAAAAAAGTAATGTGATGTGGAAAGATGATCGAAAGTCATAAAGTAATGCAATCATTTCGATGATCTAACCAATGGTAAAAGGAGACTGACTGCCTCTCATTGACTTTTTTCAAGGAAAGAAGAAAAGTTTTAACTTTTTGCAATGTAACATGTTGTTGAAAAAAAAAAAAGTGTCAACGAGTGGAAGTATATGATCTTATACCTTTGGTTAAACTTCCAAACCAATCGGAGGAAGGAGATTTAGATGTGGAAGCAGCGGGAGTTGATGTTTTTGGAGGTAGCGTTTTGCTCAACCTTGCCTCTTGAGTAGAAGTATCAACTTCCACTGAGATATTACCATCTTTGAAATTCAAACAGAAGTGGAAGGAAGGGAAAAAAATAAAATAAAATCATGCATGTAAAAATAAAAAATAAACATGCAAAAAATAAAATACATTAAATAAAATAATAACAAATAAACAAAATGACTATTTTAAATTGTGCACACAATACATACTCAAAAGTTAAAGAAGAATTTTAAAGATTACTAAGAGCTAAAACTGAGGATTTATTCCCAGAAGAAGAAGAAAAAACTACCTTTAGCCCCCTCAGAACGAGCACCGGGAGAGGTTACTGTGGGTTTAGTAGTTCTTCTAACAGGTTCTGTTCGAACAGAAGAGCTGTCAGCCCCTTGGGAAGAGGGGCGACGCCCTGAAGAGTCTTTTGACTCTCCACCAATAGTTTTAGAAGGATCTGTTGACTCCTTTTTAGTATCGATACCACCGCTTACTCCTCCAGCTTGTTTAGTTGATGCTTTAAAAGGTGTATTTGAAGAAAAAATAGACACAAAACAATGGGGAAAATAAGGAAAGAAAGAAAAAGTAAGAAGGATTATGAGTTAATATTGAGTAGAGAAAACAAACGTTTGATTACAATTATTATTATTAGTTTGTTACAAAATCTTAAAAAAGGGGGAAAACGCACTTATAATAACATAAAGCCCAGCAGCATTTGTCAAGACGGCAATAAAAGCAGCACAATTAAACCCAAATGCACATTTCATACATAAGATAAGTATATAAACCTATAACCCTTTATTTTAATTTGATTGATTGACTTTTAGTTATGCTTAATACATCTACACCACAAACATATTTTAAAAACCATGCATATAGACTTGTGTGTCAGCCCCAAACTGACCCAAACTTTAATTATTGAGGCCAGTGTATGCACAAATTTTTGTTAATTTGCTCGTTTTATACATCAGTTACATGTAAGTGCACAACTTCAAGGAACGTTACCCAATTGGTACATATTTGCATTCACAGTCTTATATCTTTTAATAGTCACGTATGGCTTTTTCTTTTCTTTTCTTCGAAGGTTAAAAACTTACCGGTGGTTGACTTGAGACTACCAGTTTCCGATATAGCAACGTCTCCAGCTTCAGATTTTTCACGAGGAGGAGTTGAAGGCTTCGATGTCTCTTTCGCCCTTCGTTTCTCCTCTTCCTCTTGCTGCCTCTTGAGTTCTTGTAACTCAAACTAAAAAATAATATCATGAAGGAAATCAGTAGTGTTAATAATGAGTAATTAATACCGTTGTTAATCTTTCTAAAGCAACAAATCGATCTTCTTGAGCAGCTGCAGCCTTCTCAAAAGCTTCATGTTTCTTTATCAAGTTCTCTACTTCATCAATCGTTTGCTATAAATAAGTGAGAAAAATAAATGAAATAAGACTTCAAACAAAATGATTAGTGACACATACTCCTAGTTCTTCCGATTTGAGGTATGGATCTTGTGCGATGAGCCATGCTTCAGCCACAGCAGCATCTCTAGCAAATTGATAAACCTCAAGAATGAGCTGCAAATGCTCCCATCGCTCTTCCCATTTGTGTAACATGAAATTTCTTTGAGTAGTCAAGTCCCCTAATTTAGCTTTAATATCCTCAGATGCATAATGATTCCTAGACAAAAGTTCTTTCCCAAGACCAATACAATCTGAAAAATTGTCTTCACGCGCGTCAATTTCACATTTATGTCCTTGATGATTATTCATCAATAGTTCAACACCACTAACATCCCTGGGCTTTTCAGATGTAGACATTTGTCTCATGAGGTCATCCATCCAGATCATAAGGGTTCGAACCATGTTGAAGAATTTGAAAAGATCTGATGTATCATTAAGTTTGGCTTTGCGCGTGTCGGTCATCGACTGAAGTTCATTCCATGCCTTTGTCACTTCCCTTTCTCTATTTGTTATTTCCATAGCTTTATCACCAGCATAGGATGCCTGCAATTTAGCGGACTCAGCTTGAATGGCCTGAACTTGAGTTTGTAAGCCCTGAAGATCTTGACCAAAGTTTTGGTGTTTACGTAATAAAGCAGAAACTGAGCCTGCGTCACGTCCCAGTTCATCAGACATTGAGTTTTGTTTTTCTAGAATTCTTCCAAGGACATCTTTACAGTCGTGGAAGTATTTATGTAGTTCCCTGGATGCCTCCAACATTGCAGTTCGTGTGTCAATCAACTCTCCAAGATCTGCCCATGAATCATTGAGGCCGTCCTTCCATTGGGCTATTGTAGGAGCATCTGTGTGGCCAGCACTAATTAAAGCATCAGCAATTTCGTTCGCATTGGCAACCCTTTCCGTGCCTGTAGCTTGAGTCTCTCGGGCAAACTCGAGGAATCTTTCCCATAATAAGGTGACATGTTCATAATCTTGACCTAATTCATGAGAGCCAGCAACCACTTCACGCTCTGCAATCCATTGTTCCAAGTCATCAACTTCACGATTGAGTCTGAACAACTTCAATGCATCATCCAATTTAGCTCTACGCTCAAATGACAAATCTTTCAATCCAGCATAAAGTTTATCAACCTGGTTGATCCGAACACCAATTTGTTCCGAATCAGGATGACCTTCATCCATCAATTGACGCCCAGTTTCTCCTAGCTGGCGAACATTAGATGCATAATCCTCCACGGCATTTTCCAAAATTTCATGCTTTTTCTTGAGATTCTGTGCAGAGAATTCATCTTTACCCCGATCTTCTACCATCATATACAACTCTTGTTCACTCATCCATGCTTCTGCTTCATTTGCATCAAAAAAGAACTGCTGAGCTTTTTCAGATACCAAAAGTTTTTGACGTCTTGCTTCAAGCATTTGTTTCAAATGGTTAAGTTTTTCTGTCAAGTCTTCAATGTCTTGACGGAATATATCAGCTTCAGGATTTCCATCATCTATGAGTTTTTGTCCGACTTCACAAACAGAACGAATACGAGGTTCATGGTTATCAATCTCTCCCTTGAGAGTTTTGTTCTTTTTGATCATCATGTTAACGGACTGCAGAGAATTACCATAGTCATCACTGACTGCAGAGTTCATCCTTTCCTCAATCCAAATATTTTCGTCTTCAATATCTCTCTTAAATTGAAATATCTCTTTCTTTGTGAGAAGTTCTTTCTTTCTTGCTTCAAGAGGAGCAATTATAGTTTCAAATCTATAGAATGGAATATTTATTTTTAATTATAGTTGGTTACATATACATACTATATGAATATGTATAGAAAAGGTTATGGATAAAATATACATAATGGATAAATACCTTTGATTAACTTCTCTCTTCTTCAATTCAATTTCTTCAGTTTTTTCAGGAGTCATTTTTGTTAAATGATCTGCTTGATTCTCCAACTCTGAGACTTGTTGAGATTTCACTTGCATTTGCGTTTCAATCATTTGTTGTTTTTGCATTAGAATATTGACTGATGTGAGATCATTCCCAACGGACTCTGTTTGAATTTGGGCTTCCAAGTCCTTTACAAAGCTATCAATATCATCACAAGATTGTTCATATAGATCAGCTCGTCTAGCATCAAAGAGCCTTTCTCCTTTATCTTTAGTACTCTTTTGGAGATCATCAAATTCTTGAGTAAGTTCATCAATTTTGGGAGAAATAACAGTCTCCATTTCAGGCTTAGTAACAAGTAGTTCTTTACCAATATCTTGAACCTGTTGTAATCTTTCTTTGTTTGAAGCAATTTCAGACTCAAAGGCCTGATGACGAGTCCACTTGCTATGAATTGTTTTAGCAGTACGATAAGTATCCTCTTGAACAAGAACATTCTTTTCTTGAATCCAGTCATGCAACTCTTCACAATCTTGTAGGAATTGATGAAGAAGTAATTGATCCTTCAACTTTTCTAGTTGACTCAAGGCTAGTTCATGGTTATAATTTCGACGTTCAGAAATATCGTCAGCTTTCTTTTGAATTTTGTCAGATCCAAAATGTTCTTCAGAAACAAGTCTCTGAGCGAATTGGAGAACACCATTTACCTTGTCATCATTGGCCTCCATAGTGGTAAGAAGAGCCTCGTGCTTTTTAATGAGGCTTTCTGCTTGTTCAAGATTGGTAGGAGTTTCGTCCTTGCTGAGAAGATGTTCTTGTTGTGACAACAATACTTCAGCCTGTTTTGCATCCCTATTGAACAATTGAAGATTGAGGGATTGTGAGAGTAGAGCCTGACGATTTTCCCACATTTGATTAACTTCTTCCCATCCATCTTTTAATGCTTTTAGTCTTTCCCTCAAGAACATATACTGTGGATCGTCAAAGGTGGAAGGATCTGCAGTCACCTTCTCACCGTATGCCATCATTGAAGCATAATCATTGGTATAGCTTTCAATTTCCTCATGAATTTGTTGATGTTGAGTCAATAGTTTTTCAGCTTCTGCCAGACTGGATGGAGTATCCTCATTGGCAATGCTTGATTCTGTCTTGGTAAGCCAGGATTGGAAGTGATCCAAGTCTTTGAGGAATCTGTGCAAGTCTCCTGCTTCTTCCAATTTTGCGTCACGAACCTTAAGCATTTGATTAAGTTCTTCCCAAACTTGGCGTAGTTTGGCATTACGTTCCCTAACAACTTCAGCTTCTTCAGGATGAATCTCTTTTATTTTCTCGGCCTCTTCTTCAAGCGATTTGAGTTTGGTTTCAATAGCAGCTAAATCTCTTTCCATACCAGACAATTTTCTTTGAAGAGTCATAATACCAGTAAGATCCATTTTTAATTCATCTGTTTGCTCCAATACTCGTTTCTTATCCTCGATCCAAGTGACAGTCTCTCTACATTCAATATGATAAGTTTGAACTCCATGTGCAGATCCTAGTTCTTCACGTTTTTGCTCTGCCTTTTCTCTAAGATCAGCCCACCTTGAGTTAAGTTGATTCTGTCGATCTGTGATGTCTTCTGAATTTGGATGATCAACATGAAGTAATTGTCGTGCTAGTTGATTCACCACAGCAACTCGTGAAGCATTGGCATTCATTTCTCTCTCAAATCCATCGAAACGATGTTTCATAATTTCGCAATCCTCTATATCCTTTCCTGGTGTCATAGTAACAAGCATTTTCTCCTTTTCAGTAATCCATTGCTCGACACCATCAGCTTCTGTACATAACTTATATAATGACAGGGCATCCAACAAACGTTGCTTTCTAAGCCTGGCCAATTCTTGAAGTTCTTTATAACGGTTATCAATTGAATCAAGACGCTCTTTAACAGCAGGACCATCCCTATCAGTTTCACCCAATTGACTAGCTTGAGAATGCAATCCATCAATTGTACTTTGATAGCTCTTCAACTCGTCCGTGATTTCTTTTTGCTTCTTGAGTAATGTCTGTACATTTGATTCATCTTTGCCAGTATCATCAGATGAAACCAATCTTAGAATATCTAACATCCATGTATCTACATCATCAGCATCAGTTAAGAATTGATGGAAATCAACGGCTTCTGTTAGTCTCTTCTTGCGATCAGTCATTAAATCAATTAATGAATTCCACATTCCTTGAACTTCAGCACTTCTTTCTCTAATCTTATCCTCTCCAAAATGCCCCCGTTCCATAAGGCTGTTCCCAGCTTCGAGAGAATTTTGTAGAGCAGCTTCATGTGATTGGATCTCCGTTTCAATGGATTTATGTTTGGATAGTAAAAGATTTATGGTTGTCAAATCATGACCAATATCTCCTTGTGAAAGAATATTTTCCATTTCTTTAATCCAGTTTTCTTCTTCAGCCATATCCCAATAGAATTGCCAAAGAAGTCTGGATTCTTCTAAACGAGAACGCCTTTCAACTGCAAGACGAACCAATTCAGAATATGCATCTTCCAATGCTTGGACACGTTCGATAATAATACTTGGATCACAAGGTTTGTAACCATCAGGCGTTTCTTCCTCCAAAAATCCTTGGGTTTGTTGAACAACTTGTTTAACTCTTTCACCGAGAACATTGATGTCTGCTTCAACCAAGGAATGTTTTTGAAGTAAATCTTCTACACCAATCAAATGTCGGCCATAATCATCTGAAAGCAATCTCATCTTCAATTCTTCCATAGAATCCAAAATGTACACCATTTCTTGGAAACCATTTTGTAAATTAAGAGAAACAACAAGGCGATTTCTTCTAGCATAGATGAGCTCCAATAAATAGTTCCATAGCCGTAAAACATTGTCTCTTCGGGCATTAATACGATCAATATCATGATAATTCTCTGATTCTAATTCTGAAGCAACAGCTACAACAGCCTGTACTCGTTCTTCATAAGCAAATATATCTGTTTCGATGGCTTCATGTTTCTTAGATGCAGCTTCTACTGCAGCAAGGTCGAAACCAAAATTATCCTGGGAAACAAGTCTTTGGTTTTCAGAGAGCCACGTTTCTCTCATTCCTGCCTTACGATTAAATCTAGCTGCCAACTGTTCCAATTTTTCTTGACGGATAAGTTCTTCTCTAAGTGCCAATTCCCTTTCATGCTCTGCCTTTTCCAACCTCTCCCATGAACGATTAATGTCAAAAATCGTTTTTCCTTCTTTGGGGAAATAAGGCTTCTTATTATTGGCTCGCATTTTAGATTGAAGCGTGAATAGTAGCACCTCCAAATTACCCTTCTCCATAAATTTGGGTGGCTTTTCGAAATTTCGGTAGGAATTGAACTCAACAAGTTCTTCTTGAACACCACGTAGGGAATTAGAAAATTCTCTATCTCCCAACTCTATTATTTTGGCTTCAATCCATTTGAGAAGTTGAGTTGTAAATGATTCGTAGTCTTCAATCATTTTTTCACATTCCATATCGATTCCAACTACACGAGCAATTCTTCTTCCTTGAACAGTTTCATGCTTAAGCTTGGAGAAATAATGATAGTATGTAACGACATATGTTATAAGAGACTTTTCATCAGGTCTTTCAACATTGACATCTTCAGGATCTAAAAGCTTCGTGAGATTAAATTCACGCTCAGCGACATCAAATGCATTGCTTAAGTTGTGATGAGCGTTAGACTTGGTAAGACGATCGTATTGAATTAGATCAGGCCTATGTTTGTGAATAATTGCATTGAAAGCAAGACCATCACTCCAAGAGGTTGTAAAGTTTCTAATGTTAACGTTGTTGTACCCAGCTGTCTTCATTTGACACCATAGTAACAAAGCATCCTTGGCGGATCGAGTTGCCTAAAACAAAATTTGATTAAATAATTTTTCAAGGTAAATATATGTATTATTATTTATTACTTGTCCAGGTCCTGGTTCTTCAACTGTGATTTCTTGAATTTGAAATCGTAGGATAATGGTCCATATTAGACCAAGGGTAAGTCGAGGACTACCGTCAACAATATCGTGTGCCCCCATATTTTCTAAATGTACCCTCTGTTCATATAAAAATGACAATGCTTTATCAACATTTTCTAGGCAGTGAATACGCATTCTTCCCTTCGTAGGCCTTGGCTAAAGTTAAAGAAAAAAATGGAGTTAATTAAAAGAATAATCTCAAGTCTCAAGGAAATGTAGTAAATAAAAATTTACCAGTCTCTCGCCAGAAAGGATCTCCAATAACTTAATGAGCAGCTTTCCATCTCTTAAGTCAACATACAAATCATTAACTCTACAATTGACTCGGCATAAATGCGAATTTACCCATTTTGTAAATGTTTTCTTTTGTACGTGCTCTCTCTCAACTGAAAAAAATGAAACATTTTTTTAAGTCTGAAACAGAAAACAATTGGATGGTTGTATTACCAGCAAGAGCTTTAATTCTGGATCTCTCAAACAATCTGGATGAGGAATTTCCTCCATCGTACTCGAATTCATAGTCATCCACCACTTCTTGCTGATGAAGGGGATCCCATCGAACATTCACACTGATGTCTGTTGTCATGACTCTTGATTATTTATATATTGCATACGCTCTGTATAAAAAAGTATTGTTTCTTTCTTCTATTTCTTTCTTAATATATTTTGGTAGGATTCTTAAGAGCCAGAGCTCCTGAAAGGAAAAAAATAAGTATCATGCAATGATCACTTCTTCTCTAATACATGTATGTGTACATATTTGTTCCTCCACCCAATAAAAAAAATGAAAAGGTATATTAAAGTAGGAAGAACATAAATAAATAAATTTCTAGTTTTATATCCCTACTCTAGTAGTAGCACGACCATATAGATTGAACTTGAATTTATTAAGAAGTATTGAAAGAGGTTGCAAGATTTATGTTCCATGGTATTAAAAAGAGAGATCCTAAATTCATCAACCATACATAATAATAATAAATGATATTCCACCATTTGAGGAAGGGGAAAAAAACCGTAGATGGAATAGTACTACCTCAAACTCTTTCTCCTATTTATTGTATTATTATAAAAAGCTTTCTCCTGAAGGTTGGAAGAATAAAAGTTACGTATTTCTTCTTTTATATATATATATATATTTATTTATTTAAAAAAAAGCAGGGGTGTGTCAAACAGCGTGTGCTTTCTACACAACATTTTGTTTCTTTTTATAGAAAATGATTATCTACCTGAACAAAAAAAGCTGGTTGAATGATGATAATCATAATATATAGTCTTCCTGATATAATTAGAGCAGAAGTGCAATAAGAAGTAATAAAGAATTGCGTCAAGAAAGAGACGCCGCTATACCTTTCAGGGCAAAATATACGTACATAATTTGAGCTGCAATCATGTGGTTTGATCAAGGATACTGAATCACCACCACAAAGGTAACAAACAGTCAATGAATGATTCAGCGAAAGAATATTTCTAATACATATATATACACCTCTTATTTTTCCCGAACGACATACATAAAAGGGAAATAATTATTTTTTAAGAGCTTATACGTATAGAAGGGAATACAGGAAGGAAATAACAAAGGATTAGTTATATGTATTACATACATATAGGAGAAAATTGAACAGGTAAGTACATACATATAATCAGACATAAAAGAGTTATATTATCATCATCATTAGTTTCATTATAAATACTAAAATAAAATCACGAATCAATTTCTTTATTCCCTCTACATATATAATAATTGAAAAATAAGATTTCGTTACTAATTATGACTTATTTTATTCGTAATTATTATCTGTAGAACGTGACAATATATGTATATTGTTTATTTTAAAAGGCAAAGAGCGGTATAGTAGGTATATATGTATGTATATTGCAGTATTAAGTAAGTTGTTGAAATTTTGCCAAACTTAAAAAACAAACATTACGACCTATATTTTATCAATTTTACAAAATTATGATGATGATAAGAATATATATTATGTACAAATATATATGTAATTATATATAATAGGAAGCGAAATAGTGGGAGAGAAGAAGCCCGAAGAAAATCAATAGATTAAGTATGTATGTATGTATGTTCATGTATGCATTATGATATGACTGAAGCAGGTGAAGGTGAAGCTCACACAATAATAATAAAAAGTACCTTTTCTTTCTTTTTTGAAATAGAAAATTTTGCATGCATGTTTTGTTAAACAAATAAGAAACATAAGTTATATAAAGGCATTCTAGAAAAGACCCATAATAAGATTTATCACTCTTAGAGACATCCCCCACACCCTAACAATGATGAAAATATTGAATGATTCAAAGTTGAACAGAAACAAATGATGTAAGCGTCTTAATTTAGACATGAGTGAAAAATATTCATATACATATATTATGTATCCCTTGCGTCCTTCTTATCATTAAAGTATGCACATATATGTTGATAATAAAACCTTGATGATTAGGCAACAAGGAATGAAAGAAAAAAAAACTATTTCACACTCCTTACAACTTCTTAAAGAGAGAAATATGTATATTCAATTACATACATATGAAGAACTATGAATATATGCATGTAATAATTTCTACATATAAAGTATAAACACAACAAGAGGGAAGAAAAAGAAGAAGAAAACTTGATCCTCGGCCCCCGAGTTGTTCTCAATGTCTAAATAATAACACAATACTAATAATAATAGCTATAATAATGATGAGCTCATCTTAAACGAACTTGATAGAATAATTGGGCATGTAAATTAAGAGTCATAAATCTTCTTCCATCATGAATCGAGTGTACTTTGCAGCAGGAGTATTAAAATAAATAATACATAAAAATATACGCTCATAGCATAATAGTAGATACTATGTAGTCATCAAACTCTTCATCAATGCAGATGTGTTCCCCTATATGTTTTTCAAATAATATCCTACTCCCTCCCCCCTCCAGCTTCCTCTCTCCCTATCCCATTCTACATAAGAGACAGCGGCGGCGTCTAACACATACACACTTGTGTGTACACAACTTCCAACATTAGAAAGCCTCATCTTCCTCCATTGGGGTCCGATAATAGGTATAATTATCACTAAGGATTTTTACTTGTAATTTCCAATTATTTCTCTAGTTGCTCCTTAAGGCACTGTGACTGTAGATAGAAATCCCTTCTTTTCTTCTTCTCTCCTATTAATAGTTGTTTTAAATACAAAACATGCACAACACATAGTATGGTGTAGCGGGGGTTTCTCTTCCTCAGTTATTATTTCCTTACTTTTTAACGCACATATACATATATTATATAAATATCTAAACACAGCAGCAACAAAAAATCGACACACAGCGACGCTCACACACAGAACTGGAACTACTACAATTTACTACTAATACTTCATCAATACAATACTGAAATCCCCCCCCCCCTCCTCCTTCTTCCTCTTTTCGGCCTTCCTTTCCTTACTACTCACTCGCACGCGTTATTAAATAGCCAGCACGCCGTATTTTACATATACCCACACTAAGACCAGCAGTGCATGGCCATCTTAGATCTATCTATCTACATTCTATACTACAATAAGCAGTACTAAGGAAGGCACATATTGATATAAATATAAATAATATATTCCTCTATGTACTATGTAATCATTTTAAAAACTGATGGGCACAAATTCATGGATAGATGGACACATAGATGTATGTGCAAGTACTAGTTATGATAATAAGGCATAATTGACACTGTCACTATTATTCATTGCTTCTTCCTCCTTTCTCCTTCCAGAGTATGTTGTACAACTCCTCTTAAGAAGGCCAAAAGAGTTATGTCATCCCTTCTTCTATGTGTGTTATGCATAATACAACATACATATCATGTAGCTATTTTATATGTATTTAGATCCTACATAATAAAGAATGAGTTCAGTAGTATTTATTTGGATTCCGTCACTAAATTCCTCGCCTTGCCTACCTCTGTTGATGACGGTGTCGTCGATAGGAAAAACATGAAGGAACCACTCCTCAAATATTACATATGTACATACATTCATACATAGTTAGTATCATAAATAAGGGGAGAAGCTACATTGAATAAGAATAAGGAAAGATAGGTTTTCTTATTTTAAGTAAGATGATTAAAGTCTGAAATATGACACCACGATTAACAAAAAAAAAACACTAAAATCTTTCTCTAATCTCTTAAAGCATCTAAATTAATTTGATAAGAGATGACAAATTATTCATTCTGAGGATGATGTAATCGTAGCACAAAAAGTTTTTTTTAAATAGAAGTACACCTATGAGAAATGAAGAGGGTTTTTTTTTCCTCCTTCTAGGAAAGAAAGAGAATAATATCTTCACTTTTATTTTATATTTACTGAAGCATGTTTTTTGTATATAAATAAATAACAAAATGATCATCCAAGTCACCATAATAACAAATAATATGTACAAAACAAGTTTAAAACTTATGATGATAATGATGATGATGGGATCTATATGTATAGTCACAAGCATTCTTTCTTTATTTTTTCCCTTTACCTGAGTCATCAGGTTGCAAAGTTTTTTTTCTTTTCCTTTTATCTTTTTTTGTGTGATTAAATAATTGAGTATTTTCTGCCAATAATAGTAATCTCTTTTTCTCCACCTTCCCCTTCTATGAAAGAATATGTTGTGAAATAAATTTGCATTGGCATTTAAATATTAGATAGTAATAAAATAATACAATATTAGTCAAGAGACGGAATACACACTTTTTCTTTTCTTTTTTTTAAATAAGACTTTCATTCATCTCATACACAATGATTCTGTTTCCAGGTCATCATGATGCGTATAGAATAGACAAACACACACACACACGATGTACATTGTACATAATTATTTTACATCCATTATATCGACAATGAGATCGTAGTAACACTTTATGAACTACCACATAACAATACGTGCTTGAGTCATTAATCTATGTATGTATGTACATAAAACAATGTTCCTACAACTCCTCCATTTATAACCAACAAACCATGACAGAATGCAGAGACTGAAATAGAAATCTACACACTTCCTCCATCATTTATAGTGTATGATGCTTTAAAGTATAAATTACCTTAATTAATGTTTATAAACATTATTTAAGGTTGATATAGGTTAGAAAGAAATAGATAAAAGCAATTAATAATTATTAAATCAATATACAAACACATATCCCTATATTCCACTTATATGAATACCCATATTGTAATGTTTAAAATATGTTTGAAATCTCTCTCATTGATAGAATGAATAATAGATGTTCATCCTAAAATATAACTATATATAGAATATTATTTGAATCACACTTCCGCCAATGAAACAAAATTGGATGCATATGTAAATATTATTACATGCTCTTACACAGGGAAAGGATAAAATAGAATAGAATAGACTATATAAAAAGACATCAAGTCCCTCCAAATTGGATTGCATTTCAATTGGAAAATAAATAAATATCCTTGGAACTATGGTCCGAGGAATTAATTATATTTAAAGAATTTTGAAATTCTATATACTCCAAGTTACTAAAAAACCTAGATTGATGGAAGACAGTACCCCCCCCCCTAACTGGGGTATTCCTGTATGTTCTTTAAAAAATCTTTGTAAAAAAATCAAATAGAGCAGAATATACTAGCGAAAATAGAGTATCCAAATATGTGGATGCTATAATATAATGTATTGACCTTTTCATTAAAAATTATTATTAAAAGACGGGGAAACGTGAATTATCATATATATTTTGAGATCGGATTTAATCCTTGATCGAGAGAGTAGAAGACTGTTTCTTTAACTAGTCAATACAATGAGGAAATGGACTATATTTTCTAGAGCACTTATATATGCAGTGTGTATAAGAATATACTTTATAATGAATACAAGAAGCGGCGTTGAATAGTTGGAAATAAAAATAAAAAAGAAACTCATGCTCCTCATATTTTCTCCCCCTCCCCCCCCCCCAATACTTTTTTTTATCGATCAATGACTTCATTATTCATTTTTTTTATATGGAATAAACATTTTAAGAGATAAAATGTTTATTACGAAAATTTATCTCAGAAACATTCAACATAGCAGCTACAAGTCATGTTAGAAATGAGACGAAGGGGATTATCGAGGGCGTTCCTTCCTTCCTTCTTTTCAGTAGTCAAGATTTAGAGAATGACAAGTAAACAAAAGGCTTGGATATTCAAGCAGCAGCAGCAGTAGCAAATTGACTTTCATTTTTTTAAAGAGCCTCATCGGGGTCGAATCTCCATGAGTAAATATCCATGTTTAGCATAACAGAGTTCTCAAAAGAATATTCACTCAATATCAGAATAACCAGAGCGCTGTTTCTGAATGAATCCTTGGGATTAGGATTCAGCAAATATTTTATTCGTGACGGGGGGAAATAGAGACTCACAATGATTCAAGTATTGAGTAATTCAATGAAAAGGTTGTCCTACCTCTTTAACGAATCCTTTTCTAGGCTCAGGAGGAGTATGGGATGGTCCTTGTCAAGGCGAATAATTCATAGATGAACTGTTTTTATTTATTATTGAAGTGAACTCTAAGTGAGAAGAAAAGAAGAAGAAGAAGAAGAAGAAAAGGAGAGAAAGAGGAAGAAAAAGGAATACACAGACACAAGCCGTGGAGCGAGCTGCAAGGAGTGAAAAAAGGGAGAAATAATATTTGTCTAATAAATAATTATCTGGAAAACTTTATCTTCATCAATCTATGAAGCTATACCTCGATTACAAAGGCTATACATTCCATTTCACTATACATATGGATACAAATATCTATCCATAAGTATATATATAACGGAATAATTTATTTCATATGCATGTCTTATAAATGAATTAAGGGTCAAAAATAGACATGAATAAATGAAATGAAAGTTGTTAGGACCCGAGTTATCAACGTTCCCCGCATATTTATAAAATGAATGAAGGAACGCTCTAGGATCGTCTGCCGGCCAAAAAAGACGAGAAAAAATATTATTAATTGCCTTCTCCCAATCTCCCTTTCTCCTTCGAATTGTATTTTACTGCCATAAAATTGAAGCCTAAGCCCATCCCCAATGAAGAAAAGTTTTTATCCAGTGTATTAATATTACGTACATGCAATTCAAAATTACAAAATACTAAACTTCTTATGCTTTTTGTATAAATGAATTTGAATGCTTCTGAATAAATATCATTCCTCCTCAATCTCAGAGTCTTTTCATCACAACCGCGCCCCTTTTTTTTGTTACAAGATGGCGCTCACCGCCATATTGGCTTGCTCATGGAATAAGAAAGGAAAGAAAAAAAAAGTATGACTGGCAGCTAGCTAGAACAAGACGCTTAAGTTGTTATTCCCTTCATGGGCTATTTAAATACCGTATTATTAAATCCCATCGAGGTACTCCTTACTAGTAATAAATAAGTAATACTAATATAGTGATAACGAATAATAGTCAATTGGCATTGCATCATCGTTGCTTATACTTGCTCAATAGATTCTTTGAGTCTAATGCCGACAGTTCAATTTTGGGATCATATTTTGTGTGTATATACTTTTATTAAATAATACCTCAATTAAATATTAGGATATAACATGAATGGTGCAAAACTTATTATTCTTCAATTATTGCTAATGTTTGGTATTAGAATGGCTCTATTTTCTATAGTTATTGTAACAATCATTCTGTTATTTATATTCTCTGTTTTAAGAATTGAGCTGGGATCAAAAGTATATAAGTGACAAATATAAGCTCACATGAGTTATAACATGATCAATTGATAAGACAGCCAGAGCTATGGTTAAGATAAATTAATGATTAATTACCCTGGATTTGAATGACAAACGTATCACACCATGAAAAATATGGGTGATACCTTAAAATCAAAGGAAGCATGACGAGATTTTGTGTAACTTAATACAATTACTCTTTTGTATAATATTAGATTCAATTTTGCGACTAAAATGCAATCATGAGTTAATTTGAGGAATGAGTCATAGGAAACATTAAGTATTATTAAAACATTTTTGTGCCTTGTGATTCAATTTGAGTTTAAACCAATGAATGAATTTAAGTAAACGTAAAATTAAAAAAAGACAATGATAACACATCTCTATTGATGATGTAAATGTATAAAAATAGGAGTTAAGACATTAAAAGAATTGTTCATATAAACGAGAAGGAAATTGTGTGGAGCAAAATGAGCTGGCTTGAATAATAATTTATTCTAATATAATTTATTACAATAATATCCTCTGTAGATTTCAAATTGATTGAAGTACTTTATCAGATACGAATTAAGTCTATAGATGATTTTCACTCAACTAAAAAAGATGTAATCATTAAATAAACAAAGATTTCAATTTGAAGACTCAATAAATTGTTTTCCAAAGTCTTTAGAATTTAAGAACTATTTATATTCTAGATGGTAAAAACACTTCCTTCAATATACACGGACCAAGGACTCACATACCTGTTATATTCATTGGTCTCTGCTTCAAGACGAATTAGAGGAACCACTGTTCAAAAAGTCTTTATCCTTGATAATGAATAATTCGTGATATTAGCTCTTTCGTTACATCATCCTCCGTTTGTTCATTAGTGGCCCTGGATGAGTAGTACAGGGACGTTCTGGCAAGGTTGTTCAATGGAAAAAAACGGTGCATCTATTGAGATATATATGTGAAGTATTGCTTCTCTGATGCAACGAAAATACCGTCCTCGACCAATACTTCCATGAAGTGTCTGGACTTATCTTTCGCAAATTGAGTTCTATTCATGAGCTTCTGTAGATTACCTTATCTTTGCTTGTCCTTTATGAAAAACTGTCTTGATTCAAGTTTAGTCATCAATTAACAGTCAACTCAAAACTGGCAGGGATATTGTTGTCTAGCCAAAGGGTAGATCAGTTCAAAATTTATGTATATGTCTACATATTATTTAAAAAATATTTAAAATATATATATGTTATATAATAAATAATGGGAACATTTTTTTTTAAATTTGCAAATCCTAATTTCTAAGGACTAACTCTACATATATTAAGTTAAGGTTACTCCAAAATGCAATCCTACATTAAACACAAAATAGCAACCAGGTGAACTCAAATCTGTGGGTATACAAATGCTATGCAAAATAATTGTACCACCCACAGATTTATTCATAATAATATGATCAATATAAATATCCTATTACTGAAGACTCTTGAACTTTATATTTAAAATTATGTCCATTCAATAATTAATCTGATCAAATGATTTAATTATTGTATTACCCTTAAAAATTCAATGGTAATAGAAAGAAATCAGGATGTAATTCTTTGATATCTATAGTAATTAAGCACCTTTCTAACTCAAATCTAATGTATTTTTGCAAAGTATAAACCTTTAGTTTTTGGTAATGAACTTTAATACTTGAATGGTCCATTCTTTTCAAATTCATTTTTGCATCTCACACTCTTTTATTTTTATTGTGCTGACAAAATCAAGTTTCATTTTGTGCAACAAATTTTGATGGTATATTAAACACCTTTTAAATTGAACTAATTTCAATATTATTCTAAATATACAATGTTATAATTTCATGCATACTACAATACTAAAAACTACAAAAACATATACACATTTAATTGAGACTTTATTATTATGTTTTATAAAAAAATGTCACCAATTAAATTACTTTATATTATATATGAATGATAGCATTTTGATATGCATACTGATACAATACAAATGAACTTGGACCTAATATTGGTGATGAAGTATGTTGGTATTTGAATAAAAAAATGTTAGTGAGTTTGGCAAGAAATTAAAAGATATAAAACGAGCATTGAAACAAAACTTTAATCATTGATCGTTGATTAATTTTCATCTTTAATGTCCCTTTTTATACATCTGCAAATATGAGTTGAAACACAAGAGGTGATCATCCATGAAAATTTATATTGACATGTTAGCCCCTTTATATGTATTTATAATTAATTATATTTCAATGTATATAAAATTTTAAAAACCTTTTATTGTATTGCTATGATATTATTACTAATAATATTTTAATGTTATATTAGGTATACAAAAATACATCATTTCTGAGAAAAGTTGCGTGAATCGGAACAAAATAGCTAATCTTTCATATATATATATATATATTATATATATCTAAAGGGTTTTTCAATAGGGATGACGCATTTTTATTTCATTAGGGACGGCGAACCACGTCATATTTTTTTTTTTTTTTACATTTTTACTCATAAATAGCTAACAAATCAACCTTGAGCAGACTTTGCAAATTATCCAAATTTATTACCAAATTCATGTTCGGTCGTGGCAACTTTAAGAAAAAAAACATCTTCAGCAACGAAGCTCATTTTTGACTCAATGGGTTTGTTAATAAGCAAAATATGCGTTATTGGTGAGGCAAAAACACGCATTTGCTTCATGAGACACCATTGTATCCCGAAAAACTTTCTGGGTGTAGATTTCATGCCAGTGGTGTTATTGGGCCATACTTTTTTGTTAATGGTAATAATTGCCACATTTCTGTGAATGGAAATCGATATCAAGCCATGATAACGGATTATTTTAGGCCCAAATTGGATGTTATGGACTTAAATGACATGTGGTTTCAACAAAACATATTTACATATGGAGATATGTAAAGTCATTGGTCTACTCCAACTAGCTAGCAAGACCAAAGGAGCTCAATGTAAATATTAAACCCAGAATTCTTACAATTTTGGTTGATTCATGCGAAAAAGTGGTGGAAAACTAGGTTCAACGATTGGACTTCTGCAAACCTGCCCGTGGTGGTCATGCAAAAAAAAAAATTGAACTCCATACTTAATTGTAATTGAATGTACTTCAACACTAAAAAAGAAATTCGTTTATATCTCAAACCCTTTTAATTTTGTTTAAAAAAAGAAAATGCGTCGCTCTTATTGAAAAACCCTTTATGATATATATTCCTTTCATCTCTATTTTTATTAATATTCACGATTTAATCCAAAGATTAAATTTATTATTAACTATTAAATAATATTTAGATTAAATACAGGGATCAAAATATTATTACATTATCTTTTCCTTCACTTATCTTTAGAACAAAGCCTAGAGTCACTATTCTTTATTTTAAAAGTGAATTAAGTACTCTGTTATCTTTATCATAATTCAAGACACGGTGTAACCTCAAAATATTTTAATAAATTTATTTCATTTAGTAAGAAAGAAGAACTACAAAAGGTGATTTGAACTTTAATTTGACTCATTTTGAATAAAAGTGAAGCTAACATAAAAAATGCTTTAATATTTTTAATTTTCTCAACCCAAAATATTTAGGATTTATTCAATGTCATGTTCTACAAATTAGTTCTTCTATCTAATAATAAAATTAATATAAATGATTTATTTCATAACGTATTTATTGAATTAAAAATACATGAAATACAAATATATTCATTTGAATGACTCAACAGAAGGATTTTTTTGTATGTATAACATCTATCGATCTATGTATTATCTTATAATTTTGTACAAAACTTAGAGAACAAAAATGGTCAATTATACTTTATAGAACCAATAAAAGGGAGCAAAAACATTTAGTTATATGCCATAATTCTAGATAATATGTCTTTACTTCTTTTACATAAATTAAACTAACCCTGAGATACTAATGACAAATCTATATTAATTATACCTTTATTTTATGACCTCCATGTATATATAAATTTGAATGCTAATTTTTAATTTTTTCTTCTTTATCTTTTAAATTAAGACCGTAAAGATTTTCTTGGATGTTTTTGGTGGATTTCTAAATTTACAAGAGAAATTGCATTTATTGCTTAAAAAATTAGATTATGGTAGATGTGATGGTAAGTTTTTTAAAAGGAGGGAGGGCAAAGAAAAAAGAAAAACCTTACGGAGAAAGAGGCATTTTCAAAAAGAAGGTCACAGTTTCTAATCAAAAGGACACCCATATGGATATATCTTTAAAACTTTGCGTCATAAAATATTGGGACTGTCGATAAAGTACCCTTTGCTCCATATATCCACTTTCCTGGATTAAGGCTTTAATTATATTGCCTATTCGGCTCAAAATTTATAAGACGTTCCACAATTTTCATCCTTCAGATTTCATACCTTTTTTCTACTATCTCACGGTGGTTAAAGCCAGGTCTTAGATTTTATTTGAGATTCCAAAACTTTTGAAATTAGTTTCATACTCCCTATAGTCTAGATTTTATGTTCCGTGATGGGAAATTTTTTTAATGTACAGATTTTTTTAGAAAATTAGGATTTTATCTTGATCCATCGTCATTTTTTGCAAACATTAAGAAAAAGTTCAAGGATCAATTATGGTGTCAAATAGGGAGCTTAAAATTTATTGTATTATACAAAAACAATATAGATATCAGCTATTTAGTTGTTAAAACTATATTGATAAATATTGAAAATTAAAAAACTGACAGCAAACTTTGTGACTTCTCTCGAGGGAAAATTGAAAAATGTAGTCAATGAAGTGTGTTTTTTATAAGATATCAAAATTCAAATTATTTTGTTTTAAAATAAAATATCTTATGGATTGTCCGTAAAAATAAGCATCTCTTCGTTAAAAATGGAAATAAAAATACTGGAAAAGAGGAAAGGTACCTCGTATAACACGCATAAAAAAATATATTTATCTACCAATTTCCTTTAAAAATATAATTTTTATGGCATATAATGTATTATTAAACAGTTGGTAAAAAAGGAATAGGATATCTAACACATATCATACCTAAAGTTAGAAAATTTTAATTTATACTTTTAAAAAAATTCTAGCTAAATTATTTGAATTTATCTTTAATTATTATTTTTCTGGTTTGGTGCCCCCCTCTCCAGAAGAACTCTCACGACTCCAAGGGGGTCCAGTTTCAAAGTCTCTCCATTGAAATTTTAAATATATTTGAAAGGTTTGCACACTGAAAAAAGTTTGAAGAAGAATCTTCAAGAACCATTTACCTACTCTTTTCCAGTGTTAGGTAATGTTACTTATTTGATCAATAAGTATTTATTACATATTACTCTGTTGAAAAGTGATTTGTATCTAAAAAATATTTATTTAAACTCTCGAATCTGGATCTCAAATATTCAACAACTTCTTGATCAGTGGAGTAAGTATTTTCTTTCTCTACACCAAATGCAAAAAAGTCTACTTCAACATCCGTTTGTGGATTGCTAGGCTTAAAATCGTCAGAAAAAATAACTAGAGCGACTTTAAATTTTGGACAATTAACATCATTACTATTCAAAACAGAAACAAATTGTGTTTGGACAGCCTATAAAATACAAATATATATACACATTAGGCTGTCCCGTTTTCGGATCAATCGGTTATTTTGTCTGCTCTAAAGGATTTTCTGCAGTTTATTGAGGAAAAAATGATACTTGGAGAGTTTTGACCTTTAAAGGCTATTTTTGTGACCCCTCAAGCGATCTAAAAATTTTTAAAAATAGACTTTTTGAAGGAAAACTAGCTAATTTCAAAGGGCTTGTGAGGTCTGAAATTTAAAGCAATCAGGCCTAAAAAATTGACGAACCTCCTTTGAGATCTCATTTAAATAAAAAAATTTTTGGTGTAAACTGGCAAATGACATCTTTTTATAGTTTTGGTCCTACAAGTTGGAAAAAATCGGTCTTTACAGTTTTTATTAAAAAACTACACTTTTTTAGGCCTGATTTCTTTAAATTTCAGACCTCACAAGCCCTATGAAATTAGCTAGTTTTCCTTCAAAAAGTCTATTTTTTTAAAATTTTAGATGGCTTGAGGGGTCACAAAAATAGCCTTTGAAGGTCAAAACTCTACTATTAGACGAAAATCCCGATTAGTGACCACAGGATTATTTTTACTAAATCGGGATTTTCGTCTGATAACATCAATTCAAACTAAAATTTTAAGATAACGAAGCAAGTTGTTTTACAAAAGTTTTAAAACTTATTGTAGATAAGTAGATACTTATTTGAAGTTTTATAAAAAATAATTTATATTTCAGGTTGATTTCTGAACCTTTTTTCATGTTTGAGAAAATTCATATTGAATGCTGCAATCAGTGAACTTGAACGTTTCAAATCAATAATATGTCTTCATGAATGTACCTGAAGGTGTATATATTTGATTCGCATTTTAACAATTTTAAAAATAATATTCCGAGGAACATGGAGAACGCTTCCATCAAGAATATATTAGGGATATATTAAGGAAACCGAGACTACATACAAACGAAAATCGAAAATATATTCTTATGTATCCAAATCTAAAGTATGTAAATAAAATCCTGTTAATATTTTTATTCTATTTCTTTTCTAACAATAAAATATACTTACATATTTAAAAACATATATTATTGGAATTTTGTATCAATAATACATTGATTAATCCTCAGAATTTTTTGTTTGTTTGTTTGTAAATCTCCTATACACTGGTGCTAAATTCATTAAAAAGATTTATTTTACAAATTTTCTAAAAAAAATAATCAAAATTGTTCAAATTATAATAACACTGTCAACAATCAAAAATCCTAAGTGGTGTAAGTATAATAAAAGTCATTCAGTTTTGCAAGCTGACTTCAAATCTGTATTTTTTTTGAGAGAGAGAGTTCTAAAGTTTTTGAAAAATCGGGCCCTACTTTTTTAGCTTTTCAATTTAAGCCTAAATCCACTAGAAATCTAAGAATCACGGCAGAGCTACTAAAGTACTAGCGCCCAGAAGGATTAAGAAATCAGCTGAAATCCTTCTGCGCGCTACTACTTTAGTAGCTCTACCATGAGTCGTTGATTTCTAATAGATTCTTTATCGAAATTGGATGAAAATTTAAATACTTAAATGGACGATTCTTTCAATTATAAGGACTCTTATCGAACCCCTGACATCTCATTTGTGGATCTTAGCTCTTTAGTGCACTTCATATTGATCCATTTTATGAAATATTCAAGGAATTATTTTAGTACAAAAGATTTGGGTGACTTTTGGGCCGGCACCCTACGCCCCCAAGAGTCCTTTTAGGTCAAAACAAAGACTGAAAATGAAATTTGCATAAGTAACCTTAGCCAATCATTATTTTTTAATGCTAAAAATTTGTATTTTTCTAGGCTTAAATTGAAGTTGAACTTGGAAAATGGGGCAAAAAAGTTAAAAAAGTAGGGTCCGATTCTCGAAAACTTTAGTAATCTCGAAAAAAATAATTACAGATTTGAAATTATTGTGCAACACTGAATAACTTTTACCTCTAAGGATTTTTGAAAGTTCAAATTTGTTGGCCAGTGTAATTAATGCTTCAATAGAGAGCAACAGATATAAAAATGATCAAAAATATGAGTTTTAAAAAGGTAAACCTCGGCCAACTCTTTGTGGTGCTTGGGTAATAAAATAAAACAAACAAAAAAATGGCTCTACTAATGCACTATCAACCTTTGACTTTCTCAAAATCTTCCATTGGTAAGCTCTGGTTTATAAATTGGACATTTTTTTTAGCATTTTGTCTAATTTGAACTCCTCAAAAAGTTGTTTTCTTTATCTTCTTTAGTTTTACTCAGTTGAAAATATGAAAAAAATATATTCTTTGTACATACTTTTTAAATAAAAGTTTTAACGCCATGAACTGTAAATTGTTTATTTAAGATTTGCAATAGATCGTATGACTAAGCTGATTTGGACATTTTTAGTTAATTGCCAACTTGATACAACTTGATTTAAAAAAGAAATGACTTTCTATCATTTGCATAATTCAACATCACATGTCACTTTCCTACATGAAACAAAAATCATGTAATCTGAAAGGATTGAAATTATATTGATTAGATTATTTACGAAAAACGTTCAAGGTATTATCATTATTTTCAATAAATATTATATCTTAGCTATAATAACATAACACTTGTTAGCGGGATTTATCTTCAACAGCTGGGAAGGATTTAGCTCGTGGCTTTTATGCGTACAAACATTTATAATCTAATCAAATTAGAGTCCAATCCACCTTGACGTTGATTTTTATCTCTAATAGGTCTGTATTAAATACAAATACTGTCAAAGGATTTGCCTCAAAAGTCAATAGAAGTAGAGATAATTGATGAGTAAAATAATAAAGCTAAAAGACCACGTTTTTATACTAAGGCTATCGAATTAACAATCAAATATTTTAAGAAATATTATGGCAGAAATTATATTTTCCCTCGGTGAAATTATTCTATCCCATAGTGTTACTTTGGCGACAAGTCTGCCCGACATGGCCGACTATAAATAACTCATGTGATTTTTATAGTTGAGGTTGTGTTGAAACTTAAATAATTCCGTTCCATTCCGTATTTTAGCTAGAAATTTTATTTCAAATGAATAACGACTACCCTCCCCCCACCCGAAAAAAATAAAAATAATAGTAATCGAACAACTATGATTTAAACTGGCAAAAAGATATTACTTCTTAAAATTGAACATTTTGAGGGAACTGTTAAATCCTCCGTAAAACTACTTCTTTCATGTACGAGATGTATGAAAAATTGGAACAAGAGTTAGAATAATTAATTAATTATCATAAATTCTATTCTCAACAAATCTTATTTCATTCAAATTTCCAATGATTCAAATAGATTTTTTTTTTAACTTGCATATGCTCTTACATTATTCAAGTGAGTATCATGTCTACTATACTCGAAGTATACAAGTGTAAACGACTCCTTAATTATTTATTGTCCAGTCATGAATAATACAACAATTAGTGAAGGTGCTGAACAGATTTATAACGTTCCAACAGGGATAGTTATACTTTTGTCTCTCTTTTATGGAGGAATATCTCTGATTGCAATACTTGGGAATGCTCTCGTCATATTTATTGTTCGAACAAGTTCCCGGATGAAAAGTATCATCAATTGCTTTATTTGCAATCTTGCTCTCGCAGATATAGTTATTGGGATTTTCTCAATTCCTTTTCAATTTCAAGCTGCACTCCTTCAAAGATGGAACTTGCCGACATTTATGTGTCCGGTGTGCCCTTTCTTTCAAAATGTCAGCGTCAACATATCAATATTCACCCTGGTTGCCATAGCAAGAGATCGTTATAAGGCCATACTTTTTCCTCTTACAAATCATCCTAGCAAGCGAATAATGCAAATCAAAATTGTGGCCATTTGGTGCTTTTCCATAATAATAGCGCTTCCACAAGCCATAGCTTACGAAGTTATCTTGGTAGATGGCGATATACCCCAGTGTTATCCCATTAAAGTCTCGAAATTGTTTCTGAAATGGTAAATTATGTAAATTTTCAATTTCAAATGAACTAAGATTTTTAAAAAAACCTAAAAAAAATTATAGGTACATGTTTTCTCTATTCTTCATACAATACTTTGTTCCGCTCTTACTTATCGGCTATGCTTACATTGCTATTGTTGTAAAGCTTTGGGGAAGTAAAGTTCCAGGAGCCGCCCAGAGACGTCGGGATGCTTCGATATTGAAGAACAAGAAGAGAACGATTAAGGTCCTCATTTTGGTTGTTATACTCTTTGGAATAGCATGGCTTCCTTTACAATTTTACTCTGTAGCTAACACGGTCTATCCAAAAATTAATAACTACAAATTCATCAATATTATTTGGTTCTGTGCACACTGGCTTGCAATGAGCAATTCATGCTACAATCCCTTTATTTATTTACTTTGTCATGTAAGTTTATATAATTTGTACGATTAATTTGAGTCATAGTTATATGTTTAACATTTTTGAAAGGAAAAATTTAAGAAGGAATTTACCCATCGATTTAAATTTTTTGGGTCAAACACAACTCAGGAAACACAGTGGAGACAGTTAGAGAGTACCATCAACAGAGGGAGGACACCAAACACCATGGAGACTCAATAAATATCTTACCTTTCCCATTCATGTTCGTTTCACATATGTACAGTAATATCCTAGTTTTATATGGTTAGGCTATTCATTGAGTACATAATAACTCATTAAATGTCCTTGTGAAACTAATTAATATTATTTTCCGTTTGTGATCTTTGTTAACTATGTTAAGTTCTCTATTTGAAGAAATTCATAAACAAATTCATAAAAATAACTGATATCATACAAATCATAATTAATATCACTTAATTTATCACAACTAGATGAAATTTGTATTAATGATAATTTAGGTTTAATAAATGTCTATGTGGTGCTTTTTTTTACTCAAAATTATTTTGATGGCATTACTTACATCAAGTAATGTATGTACGTACGTATATATGTAAGTAGTACTACTTCACTCTTACAGAATAAAGAAAATCGCTACGTTTTGAATTAACTAATTACTGTAAAGTTTCTTTTCGTCCTTTTTGATTTGATGTTCCTCATGGACTCGACACAACAATTGCTGCATAAGCTCTTGCAGTAACTGAGGCTTACATTGTTCCTCAAGCCATGAAAACACACAACCGGACAACTCAGAAAAGTTCTTCATATTTACACTATCATTAAAAGATTGAAACAAGGAGTCCATTAAAAGCTGAAACACTTGAAATTTGACTTCTCCAGGAAGAAGGGCTGTGTCCTTGAGAAACAGAGATGAGGATGAAGGCTGGGATTTATGAGCCTTTGCTAAGGCTTCATAATTTTTCCTCATAATTTGCAGAGCCACCACTTCCTTTCTGAGTGACGCCAATTCATCTTCCTGAACTTTCTTCTGGGCTTGAACGTGTTGAATGTATTCTATGGACTTTTGCAAAACGATGGCTTTGCTAACTTTATAACTAGAAAATAATACGAATATTAATGTAATACCTACAAAAGATGTAAGATAATTATAGTATAAAAAGAATATATTGATCAAAGTCCTATCTACTCAATGTTAAAATGAAATAACTCACCCTCCACCACTACCTGAACCTGTTCCACCACCAACAGATTCCTGTGCAGTAGGACACGTAGGTACTAGGTCCTGCAAAAAATCGTAGCCTTTTTTAATTGCGTCTCTTCTCTTTTGTTCTGCCTGAGTATGTGCCTCTCTTCTTCTTTCTCGGTACGACAAGTTGGATTTGGAGTCAGAGTCTTCGTCATCTGTGGCATTGTCGACTCCAGCGTGAAGAGATCCCGTGGAACTCGCTCTAGAGAGTGATTGCTGATAATATTTATTCCCTGCTCCACTATTTGAACTACTTCCTCCAGACATTTTTGCTTTCTTTATATTCCTCTGACTATTACACTAGATTAGAATATGGATGATCTTGGTTGTAGATAATAAGACTATGATCATTATTTGCTTCCCCTTTAAGGAGAACGAAATAAACAAGCTGTATGTCTATACATACTATACAAGATTATATGAGCAGACATTCACTATATTCTCCAGCGCGTACGGTTAAAAAAACCCTCTACATAACATAGCTTATTATAAAGTCTTATAAAGTCCAATATGCGTATCAACAGCTATGATGGTGCTATACAAACAAATAAAATAATACTTAACACAGTATCTAGCTATAAATATGTGTATGTTCGATTATCTATTCATGATAATTAAGCAATACTGTTTAGAACGATTACAATAAGATTTCCCCTCCTAATTCAAACATTTATAATACCAAAAAAGCAGACAATAAAAGAAACAAAGTATTGAAATTTTTCATAACAGCTATTATATATATTTATGCTTCAACATAGATAACTCAACAATTTTATTTTTTTCTCTTTATATGATATATAAACAATGTTTGAACAATAAATCTGCACACATTAATTTATGATTAATAACGTTGTTGGGGAAAAGAAATTATATGCAGTTATGTTTCTAGGTATTAAATAAAATTAAAATAAACAGACTATGACTACACTTGATACTTAGGACGAATAGCAGTTGAGTTTATACGTTTCTGATTATCACGATGAACTTCAAATGAAAGCTGTTCGTCTCTTCTAAGTCCAAGTCTTTTCTTGAGAATCGCTCCAATTCTTCGGATACCGTCATCCTCGTCATATGATGTACTCAACCAAATTGATATTTTATCTGCTTTATTACGAAGACTAACGACAGCACCATTAATTAAGTCACCGAACCCCTCAAAAGCTTCACCAATTAAGGACATCATCACTTCCAGCCAGTTCACATCGAGTCCTGAATAAAAGATAATTTTATCAATTCCCCAACCGCATATAAAAACACATCAAACCACTAAGCACTAACCTCCGTCAAAAGATTTTCTTCTATTGACAGGAGTACTATAAACCCAGCGCCCTCCATTACAATTAGAAGAGTCTTCCCACATGGGTTTTACACCCTTTTTAAAGAGACAATAGTCACATTTATCACTAATCTCAGACGCTAACTCGATATGATTATAAATGGCCCAAAAATCTTCAACAGTATTGAACGAAATTACCTAAAATAAAATAAAACTTTAAAATAAGAGAAAGTAATGCGATCACACATATTATAGAAGTTACGATTTTAACATTTGAAAGACGGTACCAGAAGAAATATCAAATATAGCATTGAAATGTATAGAGAGAAAAATAGTTTTTCCATGTTTTCCACCATGACACTTCACAATTTTTCTTATGAATCATTTCTTAAAAATAAAAATTAAACTTAACCTCTTTGAGATTGTCTTCCCATGCATTTTGTGGATCATGATTATAATACCAAAGAGTCCATTCATGTTCTAATGGATGCTTGATTTCAAAGTCAGTAGGACTATCAGCGGGAGATACGGAGGCACTTGAATAAGGTGAACTACTTTCAGCCGAATATTTCCGACTACGAGTTTCGTATTGCTTCCGACTTGTTTTCATCCTTTTCTTTTTCAATAATTACCTAAAATTGACTCAATGTTATTCATACATATAAAGAATTATGTATGAGTACCCTGCTTACCAACATGAACATTAGGATATCAGAAATCAAGTTATCATTCATAAGTTCTACCCCTAGACCACTACTATTGTAAAGGAATAAAAATGCTTTGGTTTGAAATAAAAAACTTCCGAAAGAATAAAAACATAATTTAAATGATTAATCTTTATTACTGCACTATACAGAGAAAAAAG
The DNA here is from genome assembly GCA_963680855.1 of Lepeophtheirus nordmannii. NCBI lineage: Eukaryota > Metazoa > Arthropoda > Copepoda > Siphonostomatoida > Caligidae > Lepeophtheirus > Lepeophtheirus nordmannii. The sequence goes on from OY804523.1 coordinate 25,020,525, forward strand.
CTAATTGGCATAAATAGTTTCGAATGACATCTTGATTTTCTTGGTCTTACTAAACCATCGAAGAGCTTCATCTCTAGAGAAGTCGTCATTTCTTGGAGCCCACACTTTACAACTGGCTTTATATCGTAAATAAAGAGATCTTTTTTCAGATACGCCAGCATAAACAATAAGTCCCATATCCCTCCTCTGAACAAAACCTGATGCAACTGACTCTACATCTTCATTAACAACAATACTAAGCACTCCTTTACCCAATTTCTGAGAAAAATTCGACAGAGCCTCACATTGGGATTGAAGAGCCAACAAGACAACATTTCCACAGGACAAAGCACTAACAATAAGAGTCATCCACTTAGAAAAACTTTCATCATCTAAAATGAAGCCAACAACTCCAACTGGATCTTTTACATCTACAATACTTTTATCCCCTCTATTTGATCCAAAGTTTTGATTGTCAAGCGTAATCCATTTAGCAAGCTCATTAGAATAAATATTACAGCAATTGAGGGCATTGTATATCTTGCGGGCTCTTTTAGTCTTGAGCCAAGCTCCGCTGGCTTTAAAAGCATTAACATATGAATTATCGACTGAGTATGGAATGACTTGCTTAAAATGATTATCAATATCTTGTTTAGTCGAATATTCATTAGTCTGAACCTGTTTGGGAATTCTACCTTGCATGCGATAGATATAGGACTCGTCAACATTATTAATGTGGACCGTCTCAAAACAGAGTTTATGAACGATTTCCATGCCCTGTGAAAAATTTTCAGAAAAGACGAAGGCTTCTTCTCCGGAATAATTAGTAATAAGAGACAACAATTCTTTCGATGTTCTAAATGGAGTTGCCAGGAAAATTAGACCAACGTTGGGATCCATGTTAGATGGAAATGAAGTGAGAATGAGTGGAGCATGACCCTTGGATGCATATGATTTAACGCCTTCTCTTTTCAATAATTCAGTAAGATTTCGGGAAGTCTCTTCGGTGCTCACTCCATCAACTCCAAGTTCTCCATTACGACTTCCGATTACGAATTTTTTAATCCTACCATTCATTTTTTCAAGAAAAGTTGAATATATGGACTCTTGGATAAACAAGCGTGGAATTCTAAACACCGAAAAGCTTTTTAAGTTTTTGACAGAACTAATTATAGACTCGACTGCTGAATCCAAATCGGCCGAGTCCAATATTATAGCAGGACTACCACCTATAACATGAGTGTAAAAAACAAGGGTATTTTATTGAGAGTGAGAGAGTCATACCCCTTCGTACGGACGGCAAAGAGGATCCACTCGAGCTGATGAGCCATTTAACCTCGTCACTGGGAGCGTGAAAAGAGTCCCATTCATACAAGATGGGCACTCCCTTTAAATAGTCTGGAATGGTGAGCATAGATGCATCCTCCACGAGAGGGAGATGAAAGGACCCCTCTTTAAATTGGGCCTCATTTGTCAACTTCTTAAAGAAGGCAGCAACATAATCCTTCTTGTGGGTTAAAAAGACCACGGGGTGCCCGGCAGCCAAGGCTTCAATACTACGATTAAAAAACACGTCCCCAATCATCACGACGGGGCTCTGGTATTTCCACGCATCCCCCGTACGGAATACAACCTCATAAATCCATTCAACGAGACCCTCCACATCCAATCTGCGATTATTGTCCAATTCGCACAGGGATCTCAAAAAGGGCGCATTCCTCTCTAGAAAATGAATGAGTCAAAGGACGTCAAACGCAACTACCACTCAATCGACCCTACCTAAAGCCTCAGCCAAACCAAGGAGTGGAAAAGGGGACTTCGCTAATAAATGCGAAGAGTCCCAGGAGCAGCCTCCTTCCTCAAAGAGACTCGGAGCCTCCTTCTCCACCCACCTCACGGCTCCAGAAGATACTTTCCTCATAACTCCAGTGGAATATTCTAGCGTCATTCTCTCGACCCACTAACGAAGAAAGAACTAATTGACGTTGTGTTAGGAGTAAGAGAGGGAGAGGGAGAGGAAGCAACGAAGAGAAACTCGTGTTGCAAGGGTTGGACTCGAGGGCCAACAATTTCATATCATGTACAACAACAGCAAAAAAAACTTGTAGAACGAGTTCTATTACTTGCACTAGGCAAGCAAACATCACACTCACTCAGAAATTTCATTACAAGCAACAAAGCCTTAAGAGACTTACCTTGGGGCTAGATCCACACAAACTCTGCAGCACCTCCTTCTCACTCGATCCTTGTCACAATAAAATGGCGAATTTCTAACCAAGATCCTATATTTAAAGTACTTCTTCAGTTGAAGATCCTAACTGGATAATAGCCCTCACCAATTAGATTCCTATTAGATCCTATTTCGCCCAACCAAATAATATGGTTATTTCAATTCATTGAGCCTCATTACTTGGCATAATATAATTATGATTTTTGCAAAATCATCTATTTTGATTAATAATAGGAAATGAAATGTTCTACTTAGTAGTGAAATAGTTACATATATAAATATGATATGACATAGTCCTATTCTTAATCTTATAAAAGAAAAAGAAGATATGTTGATGAATGATGATATAGCATATCTTGGTACTACATACTCCTATTTCACAAGTTGAAACAAAAAGACTGTAGATCAATAGACATATAATATTACACGTTTTCATGATAGATAGATATATATATTACATATATTTTAATTTTATATCCTTGCAACAAATCAAACTCATAAGAGAGATAATCTTAATAATATGTGTAAGTCTATAATGATTGAGCAAAGTCGTGCTTTTTTAAATGAGTAAAAGCCTTATATGAAAAAATCGACATATTCCATTAATTCTTAGAGAGACTGACAATAATACAATGGAGGATGAATATAATACATAAGTTATTATGCAATAAATATATAATGCACATTGTACAACGGATGCGTATTGGTGAGAATTCTTAGAAGAAAAATATAGAAATAAATGTATGTATTATATAAATTGAACTATTTTGAAAAATGATCCTAAACAATTAGGATGGCCAAAAGAATATTACTCAGGAATACATAAATGTACAGGGTTAAAATCTACATGAATGACATGCTAACAAAAAAAAACTTGAGTAGCATTAACAAATACATAATTCGTTCTAACCCTCATGAATATTTACATATCAATGAGGAAATACATAATATTCAGACATAATGATTATATAAGTAAAAAAAAATAATTGCGACGTATTAGGGTATTGAATCTCTTATTAATCTTATTTTAGTTATTAATTATGGGATCATGAGTCATAATACATAAGGACGTCTTCGATGATGATGATGATGATGATAAAGATTCAATACTGTTTATTGCTAATTTTATATTCTTTTCTATTATTAAACTTAAACACCGATCCCATTATTTTTTTCTGGAGTTTCGGAATGAAAAGTAACAATGGTATTGAGGGGTTCCTCTTCTTCAGAGTCTCCATAGTGTTCTACTGGACTATCACAATGTTTTGACTTTAAGTTTTTTAGACAATTAATAAAGGGTATGACTAGAAGTAACGTTCCAGATAAGGCTATAAAAAAACCAGCAAGGCCAAAAGTGAAGAACCATTCCTTCGTCTCATCATAGAGATAACCAGCCAAAGGAGGACCAATAAGATTTGACATTCCTTGAGCAAGAAGTACGTAGCCATAAGCAGTCGAAAATTGATGTAAAGAAACTATTTCTACCAAAATCGGTGATGTTAGTGAGTAATTGGCTGCGATGGCAAATCCATATAAACCAGCCATGAAAGCAAGAGCCCAGTATTGAGTTAAAAAAGGAACAGATGCATTTGCAATGCCACATATTAGCATACATGAAGCATAGACCCAGTTCATATTGAACCAAACTTTGTCACCACACCAACCTATGATGATTTCTCCTAACATATTAAATATTCCAATCACAGATATAAGAAGGGTTGCTCTATTAGGGCTGAAATTGAGGTCTTTTTCTGCATAATCCATCAAATATATATACATAACATCGAACCACATATATAATATAAGATTAGACAGGCAAAAGAACATAAATTGAAAGTTCATAAAGGAACAGTTTTGAAAATAAGAAAGAATCCCCGTGTCATTAGCAAGATATATAGTTTCATCGTTTTTGGGTTCTTCGACAGTATTCTTAATTTCATGAAGAGACACATTCGAATTACTTTGAATCCGTAGCATATCAGGACAAGATGAAGCTCTGACTCTATATCGAACAATCGTATGAGAAACTTGGCATTTGCTCATCTTCATTCGATAAACATGTTTTTCATCTACAGGGCAAATATCAATAGTTGCTTCAATAAAACCTAATTTACGTTTTTCTGGTGGTAACGGAGGAGCAAGACCAGTAAGCGTACTATTTTTTCTAAAGAAGGAGCTCATTTTTCGCTTAAGATGTTTGCGACTACAAAGATGCCGTGCAGGTTGATATACTTCTTCAAGATTTTGGGGTGACTTCATGATCTGATAAATGAGTTTGTAATTTTTATCTCGGAGAGCAGTAATTATTTCTTCAGAGGATTTGATATCTTCTGAGGACAAAAATGTTGGTAAATCTAAGAGGGAGGATGTTGTCATTTTAGGAGGAATACTACGCGTTTCTTGTGTGGATTTAGTACGTCTTCTAGGAAGAGAACCATTGTTGACTCTTTGAGAGCGTGATGTGGACCAATGAAGATCCTTAAACAAAAGTCCACACACCACCATTTGTAAACAGCATCCCCCAAGAAGAATGGATGCCCCCCGCCAACGATATTCTGTAACTAGGAAGTGAGTAAGAGGAGCAAATATGAAAGTTCCAACACCAGAGCCACAAACAGAGATCCCAGTGGCTAAACTCCTCTTATCATCAAAATAAAGGGTTACGATCACGATGGCTGCAACATAACACAGACTTAGTCCAAAGCCCGCAATGAGTCCAAAAGTAATGTAGAGGTAAGAGAGAGACGTTCCAAGAGAGGAGAGGAGAAACCCTAAGGTCGCTAGGAGGGATCCTATCACAGTTGCAATACGGCACCCATATCGATCGCAAAAAGTAGAAGACAAGGGGCCACTAAGGAGAGGAACAGCGTGAAAAATGGAGACAACCCAAGCAGTCAAGGCCTTGCTCAGTTGAAACTCTTCTTGAAGCTCAATGAATAGAATACCGAAGGAAAAAGTCACTCCATCCGCTATACAATTCACCATAAAAGATCCCAGAACCACAACCCATCCCCAGCCTCCGTCTGGGGCATCGTAGCTATAGTCCTCCTCCTCATCTTCCTCATCCATTCCTTCCTTCCGTCCCACTTCACGTACTTCGTATCTGTCAACTCGGACCTTTCTTTGTTTCACGTACTCACTTCCTTCACTTCTTTCACTTGCTAGCCACTTCAGCTTCTTCTTTCCCTTTTTCTTCAGCTTCCCCCCCTTTCTCACAGACACTCAGTACTCACTTTGTACTTCCATGTCCTCAGATACTACTACTCACTATTGTCCCTTCTTTCAGTTCAACATCTACCCACCTTCCTACTCACGTTCCCACTAACACCATATTCAATTCATCACTACTTCCTTGTTTCCTACACAAAAATTCAAAAAAAATGTGTACTCAAAATTTGACATACATACAATTCTTGGCTTTCAAAGTTTGATTTTTCAGTAAATAGATAAGAGTTATCCAGGAACTTTAAACGTTGTTGTGTTTCACAGAAAAGTACTAGGAAATATTATCAGGAGTTGTAAAATGAATACTTATTCTCAAATCTAACCCCTGGGTATCTATCTATTTGCCAAATTCTTCAAATAGATCAAATATTCTTATGGACAAGGAAGGAAAGTGATTGTCAAATGACCGTAAAGAAAATAATATAAAACTTGAAAGAATAATCAGACTACTTATGAATACACATACTACAATACATTATTATAAACTTATATGTACTGACATACTATGAGTGTGCTTGATGTAAAAGGCAGACGAAATGACATGATAATGGGGAAACAAATGGGAAACAAACATGAAGTCTAATACTACTTAAGATCAAAATACATAATGCATAAAAAAAAACTTGAAAAATTAGATAATAAATTTAATGGGAGAACTGAATCATCATTATCTCTTCATGTGAAGAGTGAAACTTATACATGTTGTTACCAATCCTCAAAAGTTATAGAAGAGAGAGACAGATTACCAAAGTGAACTATTACTATAGATAGTATATATGTAGATCATTTTGCAAACTTTATTGCTATAAAATGTAACTATAATATGTATGTACATGTATATATGCTCTTTATTCAAACATGATGGCTCGTAAAATTTACGGAAGTTTCCGACTTTTTATACGGCTAATCCAGGAATTTTGTTTGGGAGGCTAGATTAGAAATTTTATTTTAAATTTATAAATGAAATTTCTAATCTAGCCTATTATTGTACTCCTAATCAACAATATTAGTATAAGATATTCTAACTATATACTTTTTTTTTTTTGGGGGGGGGGAGAATCTGTGGATGCATATTTCATATTAATACAATGTTATATAAAATGTAGAAATTACATGTGTCACAACGTAGTTTACATTCATTATGATTTTATGGATAAGTACATAATTATTATTTTTAATGTAAATCAAAACTGTGAATGGGCGTTTGTTTGTTATCTAGCTACATAAATAAAAATGGTTGTCCTTCTGTGACTGATGTGAAGTCACAGCTGCGCTTTTAATGTAAATAAAATTAGGAAAACAATTTTTATTATTTATTCATATTAGGTCAAGGAGAAACTCAAACTGAGATAACCACACATCGAAATGTCCATCATTAAATCATCCGAAGATAAAAGAGAGTATCGAGGTCTTACTTTGGAGAATGGACTCAAGGTTATGCTCGTTTCTGATCCCAACTCGGAGAAATCTGCTGCTGCAATGGATGTATTTGTTGGGCATATGTCGGACCCAAAGGAGCTCTTGGGCCTCGCTCATTTCCTAGAGCATATGCTCTTTTTAGGTTTTATTTTAATTTGACATCATCTCGATATTTAAATGGATTTCCTTTTTTGTCCGAAATGTAGGAACGGAGAAGTATCCAGACGAAAACGAGTACTCGAGTTTCATATCCCAACACAGTGGCTCCAACAATGCATACACCTCGCATGATCATACCATTTACCTCTTTGACATCGGATCAGATTATCTGGAGCCTGCGTTAGATAGATTTTGTCAGTTCTTTATAGCACCACTTTTTACGGAATCTGCTACGGATAGAGAAGTCAAAGCCGTTAATTCAGAGCATGAAAAAAATATTGCTTCGGATACGTGGCGTATTTTACAATTAGAAAGAAGTCTCACTAAACCAGAACACGATTTTTCTAAATTTGGAACGGGTAATCTATTTACCCTCGATGAAAACCCCAAATCTAAGGGAATCTCTGTGCGAGAAGAGTTGATCAAGTTTCACAAAAAGTGGTATTCATCTGATATTATGTCCCTTGCCGTTCTTGGCTCAGAGTCTCTTGATGAATTAGAGAAAATGGTAGTTGATAAATTTTCTGCTGTTCCCAAAAAAGGAGTTGAGCCTCCATCTTGGTCAGAACATCCCATTGATGAATCTGGGTATGGTTATAAAACCTTTGTTGTTCCTATCAAGGATCTGAGAAATTTACTGATTACGTTTCCTACTCCTGATCTTCACCCATATTATAAATCTAGTCCTGGCAATTACATTGCTCATTTGATTGGACATGAGGGAAAAGGGTCACTTCTATCAGAGTTAAGAGCAAGAGGATGGGCCAATGGCCTGGAGTCTGGAGAAAAGTTTGAAACCAGAGGTTTCTCTTTCTTTTGTGTTAGTGTAGACTTGACTGAAATTGGAATAAATCATACTGATGAAATAATTGGTCTAATATTTCAATATATTGAGTTAATTAGACAAGAAGGACCTCAGAAATGGATTTTTGATCAATGCAAACAGATCAAGGCCACTCATTTCAAGTATTTAGATAAATCAAAACCCTATAACTTCGTAACCTCTCTTTCTACTTGTCTTCAAAAATATCCCATGAATGAAGCTCTTTGTGGACCGTACTTAATTGATGATTGGGATCCAGAACTGGTCAATATGGTACTTGATCATCTTCAACCACAAAAAGCTCGCATTTTTGTTGTTGCTAAAATATTTGAAAGTAAGGCAACTGAAACAGAGAAGTGGTATGGCACCAAATATTTTCAAGAGAAAATTTGTTCTAACTTTATCAAAGAATGGTCTGAATCCAAAATAATTTGTCCAAATTTAAAGTTACCTGAAACTAATCCATTTATTCCAAATAACTTTGATTTAGCTGAAAGGGAACCTGAACAAGGAAAATTTCCGTCTATTATCAAGGATACTCCTTTGATGCGACTATGGTTTAAACAAGATGACGAATTTTTATTGCCAAAGGCAAATCTAAAATTTGAGTTCAAGACACCTTTGGTAAATGCAGATCCCCATCATGTGAATTTATCTCGTCTCTTTTTGTTTCTTCTGAGAGATGATTTAAACGAATATGTTTACTCTGCTATTTTGGCTGGATTAAATTATGCCATTCACAATACCAAACAAGGAATTATGCTTAGTGTTCATGGCTACAACGAGATGCAGCCTATTTTATTAGAAAAAGTCATGTCTAAAATAACTAATTTCGAGACTGATGAAAAACGATTTTGTATTCTCAAAGAACAGTATGAAAGAACTTTGAAGAATTTCAAAATGGATCAGCCGCACGAGCATAGTATATATAATAATAATATTATACTCTCTGAAAAAGACTGGCACAAGGATGAATTGTTGGATGTCATTGATGAATTAACTATTGAGTCCATGAGAGAATTTGTAAAAAAATTATTCTCCAAAACATACGTTGAAGGATTAGTTCATGGCAATTTGACAAAATCAAATGCTCTTGACATTTTCAACATTATAGAAAAAACTTTGAGCAAGTCTAAACCTCTCACTCCATCACAATTAGTCAAATTAAGTGATAGAGAACTGATTTTAGAGGATAATTCTCATACTATATATGAAGTCACAAATGAATACCACAAGTGCTCTAGCATCGAGAGTTACTATCAAATAGGGTTACGAAACCATAGATCGAACATACTTTTAGAACTCGTTGCTCAAATAATGGACGTGCCATGTTTTAACATCCTTAGGACTAAAGAACAGTTAGGTTATTTAGTTTATTCAGGACTGAGACGTAATCCTGTGGTTCAAGGTTTTCGTTTTGTGATTCGTTCGGATAGACATCCACGCTTCGTGGATTCGCGAATTGAATCCTTTCTAGTATATATGAAAAACTTGATTCGGGACATGGGAGAAAATGAATTCAAAGATCATAAACGAGCATTGGAAGTAAAGCGTTTGGAGAAACCGAAACGCTTAAGTTCAATGACAGATAGATATTGGGGAGAAATTTTAAGACAAACCTACATTTTTGACAGGGATGTTCTGGAAACTAATGAGCTCAAAAGCGTAACGAAAGAGGAACTCTTGATTTTTTTCGACGAGTTCCTCAGTAATGAAAGTAAGATCAGGCGTAAATTAGCTTGTCATGTAATTTCAATGACATGTGATGGAGTTGGAAAAAAGGATAAAGTGGATATGACGAGTGAATTTGAGAAGGATGCGCCGCCTCCAAACGATGTTGTTCCTCCTTCTGTTATAAAGGATACTTTGGTCTATAAGTCAAGTCGGCCACTATATCCCCAAATTAAATTATCAAATGACCCTAAGTCATTCATGAATTAATTATTCCAAGTTTTTTTTATTGATAAATCAAATTTTAAAGTAGTTTTTCATCATTTAATAATCGGATTTTTACTCTAAATATACATACGTAGAGGAAAAGTATTCATCCTTTAGGACTCAATTAATCTACATCGTATATTTTCTACTACAATTTTGTTTATTTTGAGGAGTTTTCTTACCTCATTTATGATTAATACTGAAATAAAACATTTTTATTCCCTTCATATCAGCAAGATCATAATTTAAAAAAATCTATTCTATTTCCTTCATATTGGCTAATAATAAGTGACTAAACATGACCAACGATAATAGTATAATTCATAAAAAATAAATAATATAATGAGACGATCGATATATTACAATATTACTTGAAGTGCTACATCAACAACAAATTTGGGAAAGGCTATCTAAAAAAATCAATCTACAATCAATTACTAACTTGAATTTAAAAGCCCTCAGTGTGATAACATCTTGATACTTGACGACTTTATCTATAACGAAAAACAACTTAACTACACCCAAACTTTATTGAAGAATTCCATGAAGGAATCATATATCATAAATGTAATTGCCACATCCAATACAACACGACTCATTCTAGGGATTGTTCCTTTATAAAATGCCTTTGGTCCTTCATTTACAAGTATCTGCCGTGCACAATCAAATGTGTTCTTATACCGATGAGCTTCAAGTCCTTGCATTCGAGTTTTTACAACATCTAGAGGCGTATTACCAATAACAGAACATGCTCCCGCAAATCCTCCAAAGCATCCAACCAATAATTTGGGAACATGCTTAGTATTGTCACCTCCTCGATACCAATCTTTTAAAGACTCCATGACATAAAATCGAATTGCTTGATTAGAACCTTGTTTCATTATGGTTGCAGATACTCCTTGGTAAGTACCCTAATCAAGATTGCAACATGTTCATGAAATAAAAGAAAAAGTGCATTATACATACTTTAATGCCTTGATCCTTTAAAATACATCTGACCCCATGAAAAAAACCTTTATATTGAGGATTTGGACTTCTTTGATCATTGATAAACTTGACTTTAACCGTTTCCATTGGAGTTACAGCAAAAATGGCCTCAGATACACCAGCACCTAAACCACAAAGTAAACGACTTCCTGGGCTCAAGTTTCCTTTTTCATCCACAGATTTCTTCTTGAAAAATTCAAATGAACCAAATCGTACGGCAGATTTGGGTATCGATCCATAAACTAAGACTGAGAGGCCTCTATAAAGACCTCTAACCCCTTTTTCATTGATAGTTTGTTTTGCACAATCAAAGATCCCTGGAATCAAATTAATTAAAGCATGGGGACAATTGACGGGGATAGGGCATGATCTCTCCCCCCCCCCCCACTCCTTCAAGATTAGAAATAATATATGCACCATTGAATGAATGCGTAAGTGAACAAACCTCTCGATTGAAACATAACAATTACAAACCTTTATATTTTCCAACTTTTTCATCAAGTTGTAATTGCGTTTTGACATATTCAGTAGGATATGTTATACAGATTTCAATTCCCCCTGTGATTCCTCCAGCAACGATTCCTTTCACTGTTTTATTGCCTCCACCCTGAATGGTAGATGATGCAGCCGATAGTTGTCTAACATTATCCATGTTGTCGAGAAATGTCACCTATTTCCTATTGTACGTATCAACAATTGTGTCCTAAATAGAAAAAAACAAGTTGCAGTAAATCTTCATTCCACACGCCTTATCAACACAGAAGAACCTGAAGAATTGGAAGACTGACTGAGATATAGCTACTTGCACTCTCCCAATACAGTAATACCGTATTAGGACAATTTCTATTTTGTAATTCAAATTTCAATAACTGCCAACCACTTATTTAGTAGCTTTAATATATGTTACCTTATTTAAAGTTTTAATACTCTTACAAATACAAGAAATTAGTGATGGTCAATCGGCCAATTAATTTAATTTTCTTTGTGCTCAACCCCCAATTACCTTTCACATTTTAAATGGCCATGAAAAAAAATTATGAGGAAATCATAGGTGTATAACATGCTTCAATATTTCAAGATCTTGTCATAAAGTTGCCATATTAATAAATTACTTAAGAATCACATTATACATATTTATTCAAAATTATCTTAATCAAGAATGACTTGTATTCAATTGGTAGCTGTAACTTTCAAATAGAAGCATCCAATCTATATTCCCTTCAAGGTTATATATGGATATATTGTATATAAATTGTAACCAAAATATAAGATAAATAATATTGAGTAATATGTTACTTATTACATAATACTCAATTCAAAAGTAATGTCGTTATATTACTTAGAAGCGAAGGTATTTTGCTATAAAATAAAGTCAAAATAATCGAACTAATTAATATAAATAATTATATTAATTTACAAATATTACAAGGACAAAAAGTTATATATAGGGGGTCTCACTACTTAAAAGTTATCACTCATCATCATTGTCTTACTTAAGAATCATTCACGTTGAATTTCAGAAAATTCCTGAATACTTCTAACCTAACCCTACACACTCATAATTAGTCATGTCCAAATTATCATTTATGTAAACAAGATCTATTTGCATTTTTGACCTTTATTAAGCATGCCTCTCTTGCTCAAGACCTTTCCTTCATTAAGATCCACTTCAAGACTCTGAAGAAGAGCATTACTCAACTCGAAGAAAGACTGCCCCTTGTCCATCTTTCAGAGCTTAACCATTCCCAAGTATACCAACAAGCTGAAGGAAATCATAAAGAGAAACTAGCCAATGAGAACATGAGTAAAATTGGCACAATGCTCTCCAGAGAGAATGTGCTTAGCTTGAGAGAGGATCCCAAAATAATAGCAAGCTTCAATTGCGCCCCTATGACATTCGTGGACCGTGAGAGAGCCTTTAGCATCTTCAAGGACCCCCTCACCAACAAAATGTACAGGGAAACAGAAGACCATCTGATGGACGAGATGATTATTCAGTGAAACAAGGGCCTCTTTGAATAATAATGTTTTTTCAATGGGATTTTTTTACCAAAATACACCCTATTTTGCTAGATTTATTTGCATTTTTGACCTTTTTGAGCTCCATTTTTATGCATCGCTACTCACTACTTAGTGAATCATTTTTGAATTTGAAATGTTTCATTAGATATTAAATCCAAGAAAATAAAATTAATAAAGTAAATTAAATTTTACCTCTAATTAATATAACAATATTACTTTAATAAGATTAATAAGAAACTTGTTACTCTATTAAGTAATATTTTACACACTCAAAATGATAGCAACAATTAAATAAGCTGTTAAAAGAGACGTACAAATTGCAATTTGTAAAATTTTGTATATACTTAAATTTGTGCACGCGGTTTGTACAACATATAAAATATATGCTAGAAATAAGATAATAGTCCGCCCCATTCAATTTATGTCAAATTTGAGGACCCTTTCTTCCTTTTTGGGTCCTCAAATTTGACATATTTAAAGTTTTGAATTGTAGGTATTCAGAAATAACTATTTGTGTGTATAATTACATTATTTAAAAATGTAAGGTAGAAAAGCTAAATTTTTCAAAAAATCTTACAACTTCTAATCTCCATAAATTCTACACTTTTTGTCGCTGAGACTAAACACGAGACATGACTAAGACGTAGGTTATCCAAGTCCTAAGGGTGTTTAAATATACAATTTAAGTTAGGATCAAGTTGATAAACGGTTGGATTCTCACTGGCTCAAATATAAACCAATTGGATTAATATATTCATTACAGTGGAATATAATAGGTAAAATAATATCGTCTCCCTAACAAATTATGCCAATGCTTACCTCGCATCATTCAAACCTACTTTCCGTCACTAGTACGTTTTCATTTAAATCCCCCCCCCCCAAAAAAAAAAAAATCCTGGCGATTACTAGACTCGGATCTCTCAACGACAATCGTAATACATGCGCAGGTAGAACAAATAACTTATGTAAACAGACTTACACCACCACGATGGCTATTTCGCCCAACTTAACCTCAACAAAATACGTTCTACCACGAATAACAAAAATACAACTCATGAGAGGGTATCATGTGCCATGAGAGAGAAAAGGCTTTCTACGAATAACAAGAGAAACATCTTACATATATATGAATAATAACACAAGTGAGACATAAACGAGAAAAACACTTTTTTTAAGGGTTTATTGTAGTAATATTTAATACATCCAACAAAAAGTTTATAGGTAAGCCTCAGGGAATTCGAAAGAAACTTCTTTCCCGGTTAACTTCTTATAGACAGCGCCAAACGTTCCGGTCTGAAAATGAGAAAAGTAAATAATAAAGAAGCATTATAATTCCGAGTCGAAATATGTGAAACAAGTTTCATTTAAGATTTATTAGCATGAATGATTACCTTGTGTTCAATGTTGGTTTGTTGATTTTTATCCAGATGGATTTTGAAGAGTCTTGATCCATCAAGACGGATTCTGGTTCTCTTTCCTACGATTTCAGCAGGATAAACTAAATCGTCGAGAATGCAGCTGTGGACTGAAGTAAGAGTCCGACTGCGGGGTCTCTTTTGTTTGAGTTTATTAGCCTTTCTTGTGGGCTTAGGAAGAATACGCCGTTGAGCAACAAAAACGACATGTGTCCCATTAAACTTCTTTTCCAATTCACGAACTAGACGAGGCTGTATCTTTTGGAAGGCCTTCAATTGGGGGACTGGGACAAAGATTACATAGGCCTGGAAAAAAAGATGAAATTGACTAACCAAGGAAAGGATAAGACACCCAATAAACAGGGATATAAATAAAGTTGTTTGGAGCCTGAATATACCCGGGCATAAGGTAGCCAAACGGGAACTTGGACAGCTCTAATGGAATTTAATTTGGCGAGATAAAAGGTTTGTTAAGGGATCAACATGTAGAGTTGAGCTCTCACTGGGACCTCGCACTTCCGACTCTCGTCCAAAAAATGTCGATCTTACCTTTTTGTCTCCAACCTCAATCTCTTTCACTGCAGTAATGTAAAGCTCACGGAGTGGAGCCTTCAAATCAGAATTGAGTTCCAGGTCCAGGATGGCCTGTGAGACCTTCTTTTCGAGCTCATCAGGATCTTCGAGATTGGCCTTAATAATCTTGATTCGGTTCGCGAATGTCATCTGTGATTAAATAAGAAGAAATCCATTAATATCTCAGTCATCACTCGAGACAGTCCGGTAATGAACATCTCAAGAGACGAACAAACTTCGTGCCCACTCATTCGGATGTATTTTCTAAGACTTGGAGCAGAAAAAAGTACGTACCTTCGGATCGAATCCTGTCCGGAAAAGGAAGGTAAGAGGAAGAAAGGAATAAAATAAAATTTAGATACACCGGTTTTTGGTTTAAAAGTTCGAACTTTTCTCGTCACGTGTACGTGGTACCGCAACTCCCTAGCACCAAAATATACTTGGCCAGTAACCAGCTAATATATAATCTAGCTTCTCAATCTCTTCTTTAATTAGCCACATATGACATAATAAATGGAATGACTGGGATTCCAATAGACGAGATGCCGATACGTCATTATTCATTATCTATTTTGGCTGATTTAACACCAATTCGCTAATTGAAATGGAGTTGCGTGGGCAATAGGTACCCATGAGAGGGGTTGATTTATACTTAGGCTAGCTACTGAATACTATTATAAATTATAATAATATTCAGTAGCTAGCCCAGAGAAGTAAAATGGCTAGGAATGGAGGGTCTAGTCCATGATTTCTACTTTAAGAGTAAGTGCTTGTCGCTCGACATGGCTCACTAGGAAGTGAAGGTGGAATTTGAAATGAGGAGTTGAGAGTTGTATGATTGAAGTACTATGGACTATGGTCTATGAATAAGGGATGGATGCTCTAGGTTGAAGTAGCGGGAAATGGAATGTTGGCAGTTGGCTTTTCTCAGCTGTCGCTCCTGGATTTGTGAATGATAGAAGAGGTTGATGTAACTTCTATTGTATTGACTAGTCGAGTCTCTCTATCCAAAGCTTCTTGAGTATTGAATATTAGGTGATCGTGAAGGATGGATCCCGACTGGATATTTAAGTTTGTGCTCACCTTTTCCTGGGTGGACTATTTTTGGGAAGGGTACTTGAGTAAGCGGCAGCGCGTGATTTACGTGGAGAAGGTTCGTCCTCCCAAGGAATTATCTGGGATTTTGAGTGATTCCGACTATGAGAAGGCGAGGACCTATGCCTTGGATCGCTCCGTTTTCGGGAGCTATCAAGCCCTTTTCAGTCAGATCCTGAGCACCGTGATTGTGTGTTCCCAAGGCTTCAAAGTAGTGTGGGATGCTTGTAATCTGGAACACGAAATTGGAACCTCTCTTCTTTATATCTTTGTGTTTAACGTCATTCAAACCATCATTGGTATTCCATGGACTGTCTACGAGACCTTTGTCCTGGAGGAGAAGCACGGCTTCAACAAGCAAACACCTGCTTTTTTCATCAAGGATCAAATCAAAAAGATCATTTTATCCCAAGTTGGTGCCCCTTTCCTCTTTTTTCATTGAAATCACCGCTACTTTTCTCTTTTTTCAGGTCATTATGATGCCCCTGGTTGCTGCCATCATCAAAATCATTCAGTATGGAGGAGATTATTTCTTCATTTATCTATGGCTCTTCACTCTTTGTTTTGTCCTCGTCATGATGATCATTTATCCAGAGTTTATTGCACCTCTTTTTGATAAATATATTCCGTTACCCGATGGAGAACTGAGAACCAAGATTGAGGAACTAGCTTCTTCCGTTCATTTTCCATTGTACAAATTATTCGTTGTCGAGGGATCCAAGCGTTCGTCTCATAGTAATGCTTACTTTTATGGGTTCTTCAATTTTAAAAGAATAGTTCTATTTGATACACTTTTGGAAGAGTCTGAGCGCAAAAAGGTCAAGGAGCTCACTGGCAGTGATGATAAACCAGAGAGTGAGGAAGATGCCGCAAAAGGATGTGGTACGTCTGAGATTTTGGCTGTACTTGCTCACGAATTGGGTCATTGGAAGTTAAATCATGTCTTTAAAAATATTGTTATTGCCCAGATCCAAATTTTGGCCATGTTTGCTCTCTTTAAATACTTATACCAAGATCAAAATTTATATGCTGCATTTGGATTTGTGGATGAAAGACCCATAATTATTGGTCTAATGATTATATTTCAAATGATCACGGCACCCGTTAATGCCATTCTGAATTTTTTGATGACAGTACTTATGAGAAGATTCGAATTTCAAGCGGATGCTTTTGCTGCTGATATGGGTAAATCCAAGGATCTTAAATCCGCTCTCATTAAACTTAATAAGGACAACAAAGGTTTTCCTATATTTGATCCCTTATATTCAGCCTGGCATCACTCTCATCCACCCATCTTGGAACGAATTAAGGTTCTTGATGAGAGTAAACGGGATTAAAATTCAACATCAACTTTGTACTATATTATCAAATATAAGTGTATTTTGTGAATTTTTGTGAATCAACTAAGTGTTTTGCTTTTTATTGTAATAAATTTAGTGGAATCAAAGTTTATTATGTTTTTTTTCCTTCAGATCTAGCAAATACTGGGCCTCCTATTAGACCTCTATGATCAAATTATAACGCTTGTGTTCTAGTGTTATCTTACCTTGAATTCACCAAACTTTTTTATAGATGGACCTTGCTTAATAGAATGATGAATTCGGTTCGAATATTGTGCAGTTTAGTATTCGATGACCTGAACTATATAGAATCAGCCTAATAATATCTTATATGTATGAATATCTTGTGATATATCAAATATCTGTATTTGCATACGTAGATTAAGTAAATTTAAGAAATATCCGCGTCTGTAGTTTGAAAATGTAGATACCTTTTTTTTTCCTATTTGATTTCACATTGAATCGGTAGGCAAAAAAAAAAACCATTCGACCATGTATCGAATTTTTGAACTTGCATTCGTGGATTATTTGCATTTTATAAATATTTGCCCGTGCACATCAGCCAATTTCTAAAAGTTATCCGTATTTTTAAGGTAATTCATGAATCACTAATATGTATATAATTGATATTAAGTTTTAAACGGGTGAATTAATGCTACAAGTTATAGTTTGATGACAGATAGTAATAGCTCATTAATAATTATTATTCTAAGTAATGAGTCTGTTATTCAAGATGGATAAGTAAAGTCACTATTTTTCAAGTCACAGACATTATGCTTACGCAAAGTAGATCGTCTTTATGCCTAACTTCATGTTTTTATTCATTTAAAATACTGCAATTAAAATATATATTGTGTATTTGATTAGAAGTACTTTCTATGATAATTTAAAGGTGATGTTATAGACATATCCAATCTCTAAAAAATTTAATGTATCATCATATTCTTCTTTAATTGTAATCAAATTCCCAAAGATCCAGCTAACACTTATTTAACTCTAACATTATGAGATAGCTAATTATTTAAAGGAATTAGATTACTGAATCTCAGTGACTCCTGATTTTATGATAGTAGTAACTTAGTTATAACTTATTATATTAAAGTGAGCGATATCTAAAGTTGGTAAAAAAAAGAGTATTTTGCATGTTTAGATAATAAAAAGATGACTTATTATCATCAAATTAAAAAAAAATAGTCATTTGCCTTAAGATTAGACCAGAAATCGGCAACCAAAAATATTTAAGAGGATTAGTTTGTTGAATCCGGATACAGAAAAGATATAATAGGCATTTTACCATTCCAAATATAACCTTACCTAAAAAAGTACTTAGTGGCATAGTTGGGGATCAATGAGTAATACTATTTACTAGTGCCTAGGACAATTACCTTACCTTGGGATGTGATCGTTAAGCGTTAATAGACAATTAATAGCTGTAAATATTTAGGTTAACTTATAGATTTATAGCCTAATTTTGAGAAAGGCTTAATATTTTCATAGTTGGCCACACTTTGAAAGAACCTTTAGCGCGTAACTTTTATTTATAATTTGATATCCTAAAGTAACGAGATCCATTGACTACCTAAATAGATGTCTCGTGGTTTTTTTTTATTTCAAAAACACTGAAAAATATCATTAGTTGTTCATATCCTATATAACAACAAATAAATTGATAATGTTCTTGTTAAATCAAAATAATGTCTTCATGGACTTGATTGGACCTAATATAGAAAAATGAATTCAATTTATATTGTAGCTATTCTTTGATTTGAGGTAGTAGTCATATTTTCAGGATATCTCTACCGGCTCTCCTTATTCTTTTAAGTATTTCCCTCCTCATTGCTTCCCTGCCTCTTGAATTCTCTCTCTTCGTACGTCTTTGTTTCTCATGTTCTCCCTCTGTGTGTTTGTGTAATTCTTTTCTGCTCTTTCTCCCTCCTTTTTCTGTTTCTCTTTTTCCCTCCTTTTCTGTTCGTCTTTTCACAGCTCTTAACTTCCTTTTTTTCTCTACTTCATTCGCCTCCACTTATTCTTTCTCTATCTCTTGGTTGAAATTCCTATTTTATCAGGTTGTCTGAACGGAAAATCCGGTCCTATCTGAGGGATCCTTCAAATTGACACAATGACACCCACAGCTCAACTTTTGCAAATCTTAGAGAAGACCATTTCTTCAGGTATCTCACTTATGATCTTATGTTTATGGACTGGGTATATCGTAATTGTTTATTTTATTAGATCAAAGGGAACTCCAAGTAGCTCAGCAATTCTTAGAACATGCGGCCCAGAGTAATCTGGTAAGATATTGTTTTTAATATAACACCTTATTCAAGGAGTCGTGTGATTTTGAAACTCAATCCGGCGTTAGTGAATGCACTCGTGAGTAATCCAAGTAATGGATTGAGATGAGACACTCGTCACCACACCCCTCGAGGGTGATGATGAATGTGACCATAAGATGTCGATCCATTCTCCTTCTCAGTGTCATTTCATTTGGAGATTTATTAGCGCTGAAATTGTGGGGCTACATGTCCTTGTTTCTAGAATAATCTAAGACTCTTTGAATGGATAAAAATACGTCATTTGTCTCTCATTATTTATGCTATCTTTTGCTTATAGCCCGAGTTTCTCAAATCCTTATCTGATATATTGGCCGGAGGTGGCAACTCGAGTGTTGCACGTCGACAGGCTGGAATTCAGCTAAAAAATCAAATTAAAACTATTGGGGTTATTGCATGCAACAGTCCAACAGAACGATGGTTTACGGAAATTCCAGTAGATGTGAGGGAATATGTCAAGCGAAATGTGGTTGGAGCTCTTGGAATGGAAGGCTACAGACCATCTGCTGCAGCTCAATGTGTACAACACATTGCAGCAATTGAATTACCTAAGAATCTTTGGTCTGATCTTATAGGCATTCTTGTGGAAAATGTAACCAACCAAAATAGTACTGAGATGCTTAGGGAATCTGCTTTAGAAGCTCTGGGATACATTTGCCAGGATAACGTAAGAAAAAAAAATGTTATTTATATTAACTCCAGAGAGTAAAATTGTTGCATTTTACTTTTCTGGGGTTATTTAATTATTAGTAATCTGTGTTCATCATTAACTCTACTAATAAGAACTGTTTTACCCAGGACTCAGAATGGCTGGAAAGTAAATCAAACCAAATTTTGACTGCCATTGTTCATGGAATGAAGAAAGACGAACCTAGCTGTCACGTGCGGCTTGCTGCTACTAATGCACTCCTTAACTCATTAGAGTTCACGCGTGCAAATTTTGACAAAGAGGTAAATTGGCGTCTCTTATTATTTTAATCCTTTATCATAACTTAATAACTCCCAGGCTGAGCGTCATTTTATAATGCAAGTGGTTTGTGAAGCAACACAAGCAACCGATCTCAGAGTTAAAGTTGCTGCTTTGGAAGTTCTCGTCAAAATTATGTCACTCTATTACCAATACATGGAAGCCTACATGGGACCTGCACTTTTTGCAATTACTCTTGAAGCCATGAAATCTGATTGTGATGAGGTTGCCCTTCAGGGCATTGAATTTTGGTCTAATGTTTGTGACGAAGAAGTTGATCTTCAGATTGAAGCCGCTGACGCACAAGAAACTGGAAGACCACCAGAGCATGTATCACGGTGAGCTCAAATACATTTAAAAAATATATTAATCTAATGTTAACACTCATTAGATATTACGCTAAGGGAGCCCTTCAATTTATTGTTCCTATTTTGATGGAAACTTTGGTCAAACAAGAAGATTATGATGATGAAGATGATTGGAAGCCTTGCAAGGCCGCGGGTGTTTGTTTGATGCTACTGGCTTCTTGTTGCGAAGACGATATTGTGATTCATGTCCTACCATTTGTCAAGGATAATATCAAACATAGCGACTGGCGTCGTCGAGATGCTGCACTTATGGCTTTTGGCTCAATTCTTGAGGGCCCGGATGCATCTAAACTGAAGCCAATCGTTGATCAAGCCATGCCCATGCTAATCGAATTAATGAAGGATAGTGTCGTAATAGTGAAAGACACTGCTGCCTGGGCCATAGGGAGAGTGTGCGAGTTAATATCACAGTCTGCTACCAATCCTACTTACCTTCAGCCATTATTAGAAGCTCTGGTTTCTGGATTATCTGCTGAGCCTCGTGTTTCAGCCAATGTATGCTGGGCCTTTACTTCACTTTCTGAAGCTGCTTATGAGGCTGCTGAAGGGTCGTCAGAAACTCCAGAAACTTATTGTCTGTCTCCATACTTTGATCATATCATTCAAAAATTATTGGAAACCACTGATCGGGCAGATGCTGGAACAGGTAATTTGCGCTCTGCTGCGTATGAAGCCTTGATGGAGATGGTTAAAAATTCACCTAAGGACTGCTATTTGACGGTTCAAAATACAATCCTCATTATAATGGAGAGACTTCAACAAGTTTTACAAATGGAATCTCGAATTCAGTCTCAAACAGACCGGCTTCAGTATAATGATCTTCAATCTCTACTCTGTGCAACCCTGCAATCCGTTTTAAGAAAAATGGAGCCTCAACATGCTTCTCAAATTGCTGATCCTATCATGACTTCTCTTCTTCATATGTTTCAGTCCTCTGTGGCTAATAAAACTGGAGGTGTACAGGAAGACGCACTGATGGCTGTTAGTACCTTAGTTGGAGTCATAGGAGAAGGTTTTAACAAATATATGGAATCATTTAAGCCTTATTTACTCATTGGCCTGAAGAATGTTGCCGAATATCAGGTGTGCCATGATGCTGTTGGTCTAGTGGGGGATATTTGTAGAGCTTTGGGGTCTAATGTTAGTCCTTTTTGTGACGAGATTATGACCATACTACTTGAGAACTTAAGCAACAATCAAGTAAATCGTATCGTGAAACCGCAAATATTTTGTGTTTTCGGTGATATAGCTCTTGCGTTAGGATCAGATTTTAAAAAATATTTGGATGTTGTTTTCAGGACTCTGGCAGAAGCCTCACAAGCCCAAATCAACAGGGTAAGTGGAGTCATTTTCATGCTTAAATATAAGATTTATGTGTCTACATATATATTCGTGTTTTAGAACGATTTTGACATGATGGATTATCTCAACGAGTTGCGTGAGGGATGTTTGGATGCCTATACAGGAATAATTCAGGGTCTAAAGGGAAGTGGACCGACGAATTCTCAAGACTTGGCTTTAATTCATCCCCATGTTCAATTTATGGTTCAATTTATTACTATCATCGGTCAAGATCCTGAACATAGTGATGGAACTATATGTGCAAGTGCTGGACTTATCGGGTTTGTTTTGAGCATCAATTTCTTTTTAGATATGGGAGTATATTTTTTTTAATTTCAGTGACATTTGTGTGGCGTTTGGTCCGAGTGTGTACCCAATGTTAGATACAAAGGTAATTGAAGATATATTAGTTGAAGGGAGACGGTCAAGATTAAGTAAAACAAAAAATATTAGTTTTTGGGCCAGTAAAGAAATGAAGAGATTGAAAAATGAAGTATCAACATCCTGGTAAGTTTCAATTATTTCAGTCATTGTCGTCGCGATCAATGTTATAAACTTTATTAAGTTTAACATTTAAAAAAAAAATTATACGGATGTTTGTTTTCCTTGTCTATGCTAAAGAATGATAACCTTAACTTTAGCTAAATACTACTACTTGAATAACTTTCTGCTTTCTTATTATCTTGGTTTTAGTTTTTATTTCATTTTTCGATAATACATTGAGCGTGACACTTTGTGAAGAATGTTTGAAATTCTCTCAAAACAATTCAAAATATGTATGTATCTGTAAAATTTTAACGTTTTGAGAAGATTTTAGAACATCCTTCTTCTGAGCTTGTATTCAAGTTAAACATTTTATTAACTCATTAACTTCATTTTTTGTTTTTCCAGAGTGAATGAAATTGAGTGAATCCTTGAGAAAGTTCGGCCGAGTGATATTTGCTATTAAAAATTGAGATGTTTTTTGGTTTTCTTTCTTTATATCCCTTCTATATATATCTTATTACTAAACCAGATGGTAGTTTGCCATCTATTAGTAGCAAATAATTTTTTGATAAAGAAAATGTGCGATGTTTGATGAATAATTATTTTGTTGTATCATACGTCGAAAAAATTGAAGAAAAAGTGAGAAATTTGTGTTAACGTGCTATTTCTTAAAATTATGTGATATCGTGAAACTGATTTGCTTGAGAAAATTATTGATGTAATAATGGGTTCTTAATGCTCGTTTCAAGTTCCAACTTTGTTCCTCCTCTTTACACACTTGAGATTAGCCTCAACCCTCCTCTCCCCTCAGCAATTGAATTCATCCAGTTTGAGATAATTATTATTTTGAGACTTTTTATGCTGCAATCAAACGTACGTTGATAAGTGTTCTTTTATTTTTGGAATCGCCAATTGTGCGCTGACGAAGATATGTTAGCTCCAGGAGTCTTCCGTCTAAATAGTGAAGAAGAAATAATTAAACTATACATCTGATGACGACTACCAAAACTTATTATATAGAAACTTGTGCTGTGATCCTATTTTTTATATGAAATCGTTATATGGTTAGTGGTGATACATATTATTAATCTAGTGAGTCTATACTACTGTGAGAGTGTTTACTGTGAAAGCCCCTTCTGACAATTAGATATATATAATCAATTTGATATGCAGGCAGAATGCATCAGTCTTGAGTCTTACTCTCCAAATAGTCAAAACTATTTTGTGCAAAAAGAAAAAAAAAAAAGTAACGAAATTGTCTCCCTCCCAATTATGCTAGTTGAGTCCATGTGTTAACTTATTGTCTTATTCTGTGATTTGATCCAAGTGGTATGATTATGACGCTTTATCTTTGTATTTTAAATATTAAAATTGAATTGATCCCCCTGTGTCCCCATTATAATACTGATAAAAAAATTGTTTAAATAATTTATGTCTATTTAAAAAAATAAAATTTGTCAACACATTCCTTATTTTTTATTCCGTGAGATTCCTCTGGCACCAGATCCGTTAAATATATTTTCCTATTACAGGGACTTTTCCACACCAAGCTCTACAACTAATAATGTGTTTTACAATGTATCGGTGGTTGTTGAACCACCCCAGTCATATATACAGCAGGAAATATCGGAAGGTTAGACTTTTTGGTTGTGGTGCCATTAGTGTTGAGTGGATTTTTTTCGATTTTTTTTGTCCAGCCCTTTGTTCGAAATAACTTTTATGTAGCTATCCTTCCTTTTATTACTGGAGGAGCGCATGTATCTATTAACTTAAACCTCTAGGATTTTTACCTAGGCTATGTTCGGGTTCTCTAAATGCATTTTTGATTCAAACTGAATGAAGCGAGAGGATGAGCACATAATTACAGGCCCTTAGTCAAGGCAACGCAAATACTCGTATATACTATATCAATTAAAATAACATGGTGACACTCGTATAATGTTTTATTTCTACTTCTTTTTAATTATCGAGAAAGCACCTTCTACGAAGTTAATGCAACTGATATGTAGATAATAAGTTATTCCCTTGATTACACGAACAGATGTGTATGTATTTATAACCTTGTGTAAGAGTGGCGTTACATCTAATACAATACTAATCAACAATGGGGTGCTTCTTTAATTTAGACATTCTTGTATCATAGAGTCCATCACTCTTCGATTGCCATCCAAGAAACAAGTAGCAACTCATGATGTAACTGCTACTATCAGACTCCCCATCTTAAAGAGCCCTGTAGATGAAAACATAGTTTATTTTCATCAAAATGTAGGATGCGAGGATCCTCGGAACACTTATCAATCATCTAACAGAGGATCCAAAAGGATAGCCTGGAATACAAGTCGTAATTGTTCCTCCATTTCGAGGGAATTCTCGAAAAGGAAGCGATTTGAAGAGGGCTCAGATGCGGATGATTAACTATGAACGGTCGTATCTCAGTTTTATACTCTAATGTTTGCATTGCATTTTTTAAATATTATAATACACCAAATACATACAGGAACTCATAACAATTATTAAAAGCTGGGTGATTATTTACACATTGAACCTAGGAAACATTAAGAGGTGGTACTATGATACAATTATTGAGTTCTTTTGTTTTTAAAGGAAAATTTGGAATGTTGTCCAATTTAATATCGTGATAAAATTACATATTATATTCTAATTCTCATACTTGACTGTCATTTGTGTGAGAGTTGCTGACACACAAGTAAATCTTAAGATAATCTTGCATGACTTGTAGATGACTTGATTCTATTCCGTACATGGATGCTGAAACTGGGGTCAGGTCGTGCAGCGTTATTCAACATTAACAAAAAAATTGTACATACTTCGCAACATTGACTTAATCCATCTAAAGTTCTCAATCCGCCATGTTATTCCTGATATATTATTCAGTTGTTATATATTCATTTACAAAGTTACTTCTATGGACTTTTGAATTAATCTACACGAACTTCGTTCTTGAGCCTTTAGACGTGAGGAAATGTGGAGGAGATTGGGCACTTGTTACTGGCTCAACAGATGGTATTGGGAAGGCTTATGCTAGGGCTTTAGCTTCCAAAGGTTTAAATATTGTACTGATAAGTCGAACCTTGAGTAAGCTGGAAGGAGTTTCCAAAGAGATCCAAGAAGAATTTGGAGTTAAAGTAAAGATAATTGATGTGGATTTTTCAAAAGATCCCAAGGGTAAGAGCTAACGTGCAGATTGAATTTTACTGACTTGGTTTTTTATTTAATAACTTGATAAGACTATGCAAGTCGCATTAAAGAGGATATATCCAATATTAGAATAGGAGTTCTGGTAAATAATGTGGGAATGAGCTATGATCATCCTGAAGAATACCTAGCAATTGAGAACGGTGAGGAAGTAGTCTCAAAAATCGTATCCTGCAACGTTACCTCTCTGAATACAATGGTGAGACTCGTATTACCTCAAATGAAAAATCGTGGAAGAGGAGCTGTTATAAATATAAGTAGTTTTACAGCCTTATTTCCATTTCCTCTCCTCAGTGCCTATGCTGCCAGCAAATCCTACGTTGCAAGTCTCACTAAAGGACTTAAATATGAGTACGAGTCCATGGGAATCACTTTTCAATGTATCCTTCCTGCCTACGTATGTAGCAACATGAGTAAAATTCGTAAAGCCAGTCTTTTGATTCCCACAGCGGATGACTTCGTGAAATCCGCGCTCAAAAGACTCGGTAGGCAGTCCTTCACTTCGGGATACTGGGTACATGAGGCTCAGAGTCTCATCCTAGGTTGCCTTCCTGAGGTATTGAATGTAAAATTAACGTATGGCCAGCTACAGGGAATCAAAATAAAAGCCCTCAAGAAAAAGAACAAATCATAATTGTATCCTCTTACAAATTAAGCAAACCATATATGTACAATTTAATCATGAATGATCATGTTGAGTCTATAATGTCACATAATATCAAATAAATCTGAGACTCTAAGCTATTTATTTATTTAACATTCCAATAATTGATATGGATCCTTATATACCGGTATAGGTTAAGTAACATAGACGTAGTCCTCCGACTTTTTATGGCCCCAAATCATCCCTCCAGGGTATATTTTCAGAATTGTTCCTCTCAGTTTAAAAACCCTATTTAAGCTCTTGTAGTATGACGTCCAAGTTACGGTTGAAATTTTTAAATTAGAATGTCTAAAACAAGGATCAATTAGTATTTGATGTATATTTTTAAATAGAAAAATAATTTCTTACTAAGCCACAAGTGAAAAACCACTGGTACACTCATTATACCTTATTATAATTTAGCATAAGTGAAGTGAACGAATGAAACTATCAACTAATCTTGTATTGAATGAGATGAGATATTTTATAATATATATATTCTTGTACATAAAAGAATTGGAATTAATAACTAATTTCTAAGGACAAATTCATCAACTTGAGTAATAAATTCAGTAACTTTTTTAAACATTTTCATCAGAAAACTCTTCTTAGCAGTAGGTGAAATTGGATTTTTAAATTGGAAATATACAGTGATGAGTATATTTCTATTAGCTCAGAAATCATTTTTGAGGATATTAAATATGACCTCAAAATCGAAGGATTGTTTGAAATATCCACATGGAATTGTCATTATATAACAAGAACGACAATATATTTTCAAACTAGAATTTTTCACCACTATGGATTATGTGAGTTAGCTGATGCTCCTCCAGATGGTATATATATATGTATATAACAGCTTATTGCTTGTTTCTTTAAGATTTAGACATCAGAGAGGGAAAATAAAATGACTTAAAGCTTAATCGTCTATCAAAAAAAAATCTTTTTCTTTATTATATTTTAGAATTCAGACCCTAACATGTATTAAAAATACGTTAATACATAAATGATGTAACATCATTATAAATTAAAAAATACATAGTGTGTAGTCAATAAGTTAACTATTACTTTTACAAAAATCAGATATTATATTACATTGCCGGTCCCTCATTGATCAGAAACAAAATTAGTTATAAATTACAATCTAGTCATTTCATAGAAACTTTAGTATATATTAATTTAATTCAAGTATTACTGTTCCTGTTTGACATGAAGCTGTATTCAATACAATTTTTTTATTTATTTTTAAAGCCATTTGATGAAACTTTTTAAAGGTTTTTTGGAAATTTATCCAGTTTATTTAATAATAGTGTATACAAATTTATATATTATGTACCCAATATGGCGTCGCTTTTCATATATTACACAATCTATTACGTCAGTGAAAACGTTCAAACATAACAGTTTTTGAGATTAATGTAATGATGGGCTGGATACTGCATATTTAATACAGTATGCGTAAACTAAAGAAAAGTTGATCCGGTATACATGGTCGTAACGAGGATATTCTACCGGCCTGACTAGCTATGCAATTGGTAACGAAAAATGTGACGTTTAAATGACGTCATAAATAGGCGGGATTTTATTATGAACGAATACTATTTAACGTCTCACTCACTTGCTTTGGTGGTGTCGCTTGATCAATCAAAATGATCCCCAAGGACTTGCGTCTGATTTTAAAGGAAAATCGTTCAAAGTATTGGGATAGCTATTTCGAGAAGTGGAATTCTCATTGCGCTGAGGAAGATGATGAAACTGTGTTTGTTGTCCCCGAAGACGTAGAGGAAAGCGTTTGTTCCAAATGTGGTCAAGGCACTCGAGGTGCGCTCTTTTCGTCTTCTATTTTTTTTTTTTGATAGGCAATTAATCACTATTTATTTATTCTCTATTTTATTGTTACAGTTCCTCGGATCTACAATTGGAAAAAATTCTTGTGTGACGACTGTCTCATCTCTTCCTCGGGCCATAAACACTGCGAAGTTCGAAATTGTAGGAAATGTATCAAATTAGCTAATATCTTGTCAAATAGAATTGCTCTTATAACTGCTTTCAAAAATGGAGTTATTACCAAAGTCAACAAACAAGGTTATTTCATTATACAAAATTCACACGAAGGAAAACACCACCATTAGTTTTACAGTCGCACTTACATCTTGTACCTAAAAATATCCACACAGAAATTTAAAATTAATTATAGTACATCCTTTAATGTACCCAATCTCAAAAATAAATACATACACTGTTCAATTGGGATTTTGATTCCATTTGAGGCCAAAATAAATATTAAGTTCTTTCTCTATAGATATAACTACTAAAAACTCCTTGCTGGTGTATCAACTTACATATTCGTAATGTGCTATTTGTTCTTCCTGGATTATTCAACGGGGAAGCTTATTTGTGTTAAATCTTCAAAATCTATGTGAAATTTTTATTCAGCTCAAGTCTCATTCATTGTCAACAATTACTCCAAAAAAATTATTTTATTTGAGAATACTCAATTGTGAGGTATTTTTTCTCTTATCACAATACATCATGATGATAATTTAAAAAAAATAATAGTCTTTAGTAAAAAAAAATAAATAAACTATATATTTAACATCAAAAATTTCATGTTCTTAACAATAAACTGGTACATCATTAAATTAAAAACTTCTATGTATATCGATGGAATGTGATGTGAAAAGTATAATTCGGGATAAATACGCTTAAAACAAGATTTAAGATAGTCAAAAATAAATATTAAAGTTCAAGAAGAATGAATGGGAAGATAAGGAATAAAATGATTTTGTTTTTGCAACAGGAAAATAAATAAATTCATCTGACTAGTTTAAGGTAATTTTAAGTCAGTATTTAATATGGAATACTGTTTTGTTGATACTGAAGCATGTCATAGGCTCTTGTTCTGAAATTGAGAAAAGAGTTTTTAATCACACTTATCATGTAAGATGAAGCAACTAGATCTGAAGCCGTGGGTTGGAGTCTTCCTCTAAAAAAAAGGAAAGGAAATAAATAGCCTGTAATAGAAGCTTATAACGGAACTCTACCTCAATTGTTCTATTGTTTGACCACGGAAACAAGGGAGTTCAGTATCCAGCATCAATTGTACCAAATGAATGATGTCTTTGGAATAAGGTCTAAATGTGTACAAAAACAACAACTTAGTAACATTGATGTAAATTTAAAAAAAAACATTCCTTACCTAATGGCTAAATAAGCTTGAACACAGAGTTCCATGAACCGTCTGAAGCCGGAGGCCTCCATCTTTCCACCCATAATTTCAACAAATTCAGTAGTTAATTTCATATCTGGCTCAAAAGCCAAATTTCCTCCTGGAGAGCTCTCAAACATAAAGCCGAAATCTAAAATAGTGACAATGGTTACTGAAAAGGAAGAAATATTAAATAAATATTTTCCTATACCGATATGAATGATATGGCCATGCTTGTCCACCATTATATTCCCATTGTGACGATCTTTGATCTGTAGTATAAATCCGATTACACTATAAGCTGCCATAGACGTTATGAAACAGCGCCGAGCTTTTTTATACTTTTGACCTTCGCCAAATTCTTTTATAAAATACTGATGGAGATCAATATTAACTTTTCGACCAATTTGATCCCTTGATTTGGCATCAGGAACACATTCAATCACTCCACACTAAACGAGTTAAATATGAAAGTAATAAATAAATACAAACTTAAATAGGTACATGATTACCCCGGGACTTGTTGCGACCACCTTGTAGGGAAATAGAAATAAATCCAGTCCAGCCTGTCGAAATATATATTGGAATAATTCAATCACCTGAAGAGCCAACATATCTTGACGACAATCATCTCCCACTTTAAATATTGCTGCCTGCCAATATTCCCCATGTTGATTATCATTGGAAATAACAGATTCATCTTCGTTTTCACTATACTCTATGCCTTTTTGCTCTAATTTATTTATACCTAATCTGCGTACTTTAAATCTAGCT
This sequence comes from Lepeophtheirus nordmannii, assembly GCA_963680855.1. Classification (NCBI taxonomy): domain Eukaryota; kingdom Metazoa; phylum Arthropoda; class Copepoda; order Siphonostomatoida; family Caligidae; genus Lepeophtheirus; species Lepeophtheirus nordmannii. The sequence goes on from OY804523.1 coordinate 25,051,066, forward strand.
AGATAGGGAGCCTTTGCTGCACTTTGCATTGGAGTTCCACTGGTACGATCAATATCTAAAACAAGAGCTTCAGGATTTGATGGCAAATAGCATCCATGCTGCAAAACTATTTCCTGAAGAGCTTTGACACAAGCTGTTTTGCGTTGCTGACCTTTTGGATATTCTTTTATTTTTCCCGAGACTTGAGTCACTTTTTTAAAAAAGTCAAATTCTCTCGTATAAAATTTCTTAGCTGCCCCACTAAGACCGTTTTCAATTGCTTGCCGTAATGGTACAAGTCTTTCATACATCTCTGGATCCTTTTCTAAACCTTCCTCATCCGTAAACATGTTTGTCTCCATATTCCAAATCAACTGATGAGCAACAAGATTTGATTTTTTTGAAATGGTTTTAATAAATTCCTTAACAAATCCCAAATCATCCCATCGAGTGGCTTGAACCAACTGAGGGATATAAAATAGAACTGCTTCTGAAGGATATGAACTCAATACCCTCACAGCGTACTGGGCAGTCAATGGATGTGTAGGAATTGTTCTAGGACAAAGAAGAGACAGAGCTTTTACAGGACTGCATCGCTTCCAAGTTAAGATATATGGCAAAATTGATGAATCATTTTCAATCGAATCTTTTGTAAGAAAAAAATCTAAGGCTTTGTCCAAATGACATACTTCGGTCGGATGTGCTTGAACAAGTATGGTCACTTCATTTTCTAGAACAACCGATTTAAATCTGCTCGGTAAAAATACTGCAAGAGAGGGTGAAACATCCCAAGCATTACGAGCGTTTTCCTTCCAAGACTTGTCAGTCGTCCGATTACGAACATCATCTAGAAATTTCATAGCGTCCTCATATTGACGACCCACGTTACCTACTGCAGTCGTTCCATAATCTCTATTGGTCAATAAAGAAGCTAAAGCCTCTCTTGTCTCTATTAAAGGATTCTGGTTTGTGACGAGGGTTTCAATTTCTACAGAGAGAAGTGAGAGTATTAACCACCTTTTTTTGGTATAATCTTTTACAAGCGAGTCATTTGCAATAACATTTCTTTGTTGTTGCCGGGAAACAGACCGTTTAGTGAGGGTGTTATTTCCACCATTAGATGCTAATGGTACAGTATTCATCCATCCAATGTTGGAATTTCCGGTGCCTCCCCCAATTGTTGATGTTCCCATAGGATTTCTACCAAATTCACTCGAAATACTTCTGTTATCAAAATTATGGGGATAATTATAATTAGAAGTAGAAGAATTGATTGCAATACTTCCTCCAGTTATAGAATAACCACCAGCATTGGGGTTAATAAAATTTCGCTCGGATACCAATCCATCTAGATCCCCAACCATATGAGACTTGATATATTTTTTGTCAGCATGCATAACTGTCCAAAATTTTAACAATATTTGTATGTCCTCACTCAACTCATTTCCAGTCTGAGTTGGATATTTCTTTTCAGAACAAAAATAATCTAATGCTACACTGTAAATCCTTTGTCTCAAAACGTTTTTAGCGAGGGATTTAGGCAACACGTCCCCCTGGAGTAGGGACATTCCACAAGTCAATAATCTAAACCTAGTACCAGCAGTAGAGGAATGCCTAGTCATGAGACATTCAGGAGACCCCACTTTAATTGCAAGAGTTCTTTGTAACATTAGAGTAAACATTATTATTTGATCTCGATTACAATATTTGGCTATTTCAATCCGCTCCTGAATAAACCTTCAAGAGATCGTAAAAAGTATGAAATAGTAGATAATGTAGATATGAAATAAAAGATAAGATTTACCTGATCCATATATCATGAGGAGCAACAATAGGTCTCACTGGCTTTACTTCTTTCTTCATTTTTTCGTCAGGAGCCAATGGACTACTCGCACCAGCATCTTCCTTTGCAAATAAACCCAAGTTGGCATGTTGAGCGGAATGCCAAGCAGCGATCATTTCTTGTAAAAATGGCATTTCCATGTCGGGCCGAGCAGAAATAAGCCAATTCCAACACTCCGCAATAGTTTTCATGGATTCCTCTTCAAATAATTTAAGGGGTGCTCGAGTTACTTCAAACAAAAGTCCATCATCAATTGCAGGTTTGATGAGTATAAGAGAAGCTGTCATCTTCCACATTGCATTGTGAAACTGTTTTTTCCCTTTTTCTATGCTATCTGGGGAAGAATCCAGACAAGATGCAAGAGATGCACCTTCTTTCAATTCTTCAAAGAAAGACTTTATAACATTTGATCGTGTGACTCCACTTTTATCATAAAGAAGTGCAGATACGCTTGAAGTATTACTCAGTCTCTTGGTCATAGCAGACAAAAAAAGAGACGCATCAATTTTACCAGAATTTATTTGCGTTAAACCCGTACTCCTGAGTGTTCCTGATCTCTCTAACCCGGAGGATAAGTTTTGAATACATTCAGATGCCAATGACACTCCAGCATGATTATAATAATTGCTTTGAGTGACAGTATTGATATATTCTTGAAGATGAGACTGAACAGTACCAGGAGCCCATTCCATGGACGTCTTTATAAATTGCTTAATTCTTTGAGCAAAATCACGCAAAATTTCTTCCCTCTCTTGAAGAGTATCCATTAAAATAACTTTTCTCTTCATTCGACCGATTTCAACTTCTTGACTGTCCTCATTATTTATCGACGACTTAAGCTGTTGAAGAGCATTCAGCATCCCAAAAAGAACAGCTTTACTCCAAAGCAAATGTGGAAACTTGTCAACCAGTTCACTTAGAAACCTTTAATTAACAATAAATTAATTGGTAAACAATTTGACTAAATCAAAAATATACATACACATCTGATCTCTTCCTAATATTTCTATTTGGATTATTAAATTCTATAAGCAAAATCACTGCTATAATTTCTAAATTACGGTCGCGAGCCTTAGTTTTAGATTTTTCAGCCATGGTTTGGCAGTATTCTGAAAATAATTTGGTGACTATCGAAGAAATACATTCATAGATACCATTTTTGTCAACTTGTATTGCTTTATCCTCCAAGTAATCAAATAGTTTATTGAAAGAGGATACATCTGTTACCATTTTAAGACGTAAATATTCTAACCAGTAAACTGAGGTTAGGTAAATAATAACCGGAAATCTAAAATTAAATATAATAAAAAAATACAACTCCATAACTAAACTATTTATTTATACGAACGTGTATTTTGGAACAAGATTAACCATAACGGGCGGATTGTCGAGTAATGCCAAAAGCTGTGTTTTCATTTCTTGAAGTTCAGCATAGGTAACACCTTCCGTGGAGATGGCTTGAGTAACCTTCATAACTCTTATTTCATGTTTTTCCCCCGTACTAAATGTTAATTTAGGTGCCTTCGCAGCAATTTCACTAACTCCATCATACCAATCCTGAGGCCAAAGTCCATTATCATCTTTTGTAAATCCAAACACAACAGCATATAACCAAAAGTCGCTAAAAAACTTTTTCAAACGATTATTTGGATTTGATAAGTCTTTATCATCAATTCGCCGTATGAGAACAGCAATGACCGGTATTAAAACTCCCAGGTTTCCTGCGCTATTAGAGGCTTTGAGCAAACCTCTTTCAGTTTTATCGGATAACTTTTTAACTTCTAATCCAATATTTACGTAAAGTTCCATCATTTTAATCAAAAAATCATTTAAAAGAACTAAGCCTTGAATGTTTGCTGCTATGTTACCGAGAGCATTTATTACCGCACCGGAACATCTTTGGTATTTATTCCTACGATCAGTAGCAGAATGATGTTGACCTCCATATACTGTTTGGGAAGCTTCCTTGATAATTTCTTTAAACTTCTTCATTATTTCTGTATAAATACCATCAATAGCTGTTCTCGATATAGCAATGCAACCCATTTGATCTATTAACATTGTGTCTTGTTCTGAAGGACTGGTATCAAACCATTGAAGCATAAATTTAAGTACAGCCTTTGTATTCTCCTCAGAATTTCGTAATATGACAGCAATATGTCCTAGAGCTAAAATAGTATTTGCAGAACTTAGGTTCCAATTTTTGTCCTTGACAGAATCTGGATGAAATAGCCTAGTAGTTACTGCACTAACAAGAGCTGGTATACTATTATAATCACGGTCCAGACTTGCTTTAAGACAAACACATAAATTTTCTATAGCACAGTCCCTTAATTTTTCAAATGCAATATAGCAGACATTGACCTTTTTATTTTCAGCTGCAACGTTTTGCATGGATTTACTGCTCTCTGTATCAGATACTGTTATGTTGGGAACTCTCTTTGAGTAGTCTAAGTTATGTCGATATAATCTTGTCAATATAGGAGAAGGATTTGTGAGAAACTCTCTTAAACAGTCACTACTCTGCTTGGCAAGGGATGGAAACTTTTCAGACATTTTCCCCAAGCCTTCAATACAAATCATTATGAGAGGCATATGAGCTAGAATAAGACGATGACTTGACGTAGTAGAAATCTTATCCGTTAATTTTGAGACTAAACTGTCAGCTCCTATTAAAAAGAAAAGAAAAAAAATAACTTGAACGTTAGAACTCTTTAACAGTATACATAGTAAACATAGTATATTGCAAAATATTTTATAGAACAAACACCATTAACGAGTATAGGTGATACATTTAAACAGCTACAAATAAATGAATAATTAATTATCAAACTTAAAACAAAAAAACAAAAAAAGGTAACAAGGGATACATACCGAATTCAGAAGCATCCACCATTAAATGTGAAGCCATAAATGATGACAAAAAATGTTTATCACTATAATCTACTATTCCATTTGCTTCTACAATTTTGGAATAAATATGTACATGCAAATAAAAGAGATCAGATGAAAGGCATTAAGTGAAAAGGAGGAACGACAACAAATATACGAGAAGTAACACTAAGGAAATATAGTACGTAGTTTCATTTTCTTCAAAAATTCATTCAAAATAATTTTATAATTACCTACATATTTAATAATTAAATAAAAACCTTTAAGAAAAATGAAACTTTTGTATAGTAACACAAAATAGGAGCTTCGAATACAGGGATGACAAAGTTTTTTTAAAAAATATACCAAACAGAAACATAAGACAACATTTATGTCGAATTATAATTAAATAAGTACATACTTAAATTCTAGACAAAATTCATGGCCAAAACATGGAAAGTACACATATTAAAGCATTTTTTTAATTAAAAAAGAAGAAGGTAAGCTAGGTCATTAATTATACATAATATACTCTACTGGTTATCTTTGTAATATGTTTAAATCTTTGATGATAAAAACAATTATCATTTAAGGGTATAAGAATAAACACGTACATATATTTATGATATAAGTATATTGTATCAAACATTTGAAAAAGCTATATGGAGAAGTATTCAAACTAATTAAGGTAATTATGAAGAGTAGGCAACAAACCTTTTTCGTCCCTTGTAACGTAAACCAATATATCGACACAAACAGCATTGGTCTGGACATTTAGTTTAAATTTGTTAACAACAGGTTTATCAGATAATACTTGTTCTTCTAACTCCCCATTGACCTCAGAGTCTTTGGTTTGAAGCTCAGTTTGACCAGACAAAAATAGCTTTTTGACAAATATTTGAATTTCTTTGATGAAAGAAGAAGACAAACCTATTTTTTGTTTAAAAAAGCAAACAAAAACAACAAGAAGTTGTAGAATACATTTTAATTAGGTAACAAAAAATTTACCATGAGATGTATGCAAAACCTCTCTTAGTACTGATATCATCGTTAGACTGACAATTTCAGAAAACGTTTTGTAAGGCCACTTCTTAAGAGACTCAGAATTAAAAGTCTCTACACATAAATGATCTAGAAAGTCTAAGACTTCTTTGTTCAACGTTTTTTTGACAAGTCGAAACAAGGACTAGAAATAAGAAAATTAATACTCTGGGACCTGCAAGTCTAGAAAATAAGCCCTACTTCAATGTGCTCAGGAGGAAAGGCTAACTTATTCTTGCACGTATCAAACATACCATGAGATGTGCATGTCTTTGTAAGCGGTGCTTGAATTTGATGAAAAGAAGAACCGTATTTGTGAAAAAAGTAATTTGTAGGATCATAGGGCTGAACTGACTGTTGACTTTGAAATGCTAATTTCTTTTGATATGACAAACTCTGACGATGACTTTGATAAACCATTAGATCAGCTCGCAGTGATGGACGGAAACTATAAATAAACATACATAAATTGGAGTCAAAAATGCTATGAATGTAGAAATACCTTAAATCAACAATAGAATCTGCAGACTGAGAATTAATTATTTCACGATGGTTTTGAAATGTACGAGACAGAGACTTTGGAATAATAGATCTATATCAAAATAAACTTAAATTAATCAATCAAAGGAATTATGTATACGACAAAAACTATTAAGAAATAAGAAAAAAATCTTTAAAAAAAGGTCAAATCAATCACTCCAATGATTATGTATTCAAGTAAGAAATAAAATATAAGCAGTTGTTAGAAGCAAAAGGCATAAAGCTTACACACAAATAGGAAACTATAAGACAATTATGTAGTTAAAGGTAACACCATTGACTAGGGTCTATGATTTGGTCAATTATATCTCCAGCATTATATTATTACTAAAAGAATAACTCATGATAAATATAATTAGTCGGTTTAGATGTCGTTCAAATCGGTGAGTATGACGTGCTAATGTAATGAATGATTTGTGGTAAATGAAAAAAAAAAGAGCACCATATTTATGACATGCATATTCAAATGCATGTATTTGTCTAGCAAACCTGTCCAGTAATAAATGAGAAGGGTGACAATAAAAGTGATGACGATGCTGATGCTGCCGATGATTTTTGTTCGCCAAGATATGGTTTTGATTATTATAAGATTTATCTTGTATCTGCGGCCTATCTTCGACAGAGTATGACTGCCTTAAGAAGTATCATAATTACTCAATACTCATAAGCAATAATTATATAGATGATTCAAACCCTACTTACTAATTTATCAATACAATATTCAACTATTCAAAATTTAATACATATAAAAGTGATACTAGTAAGATATGTATAGTATGTAACTAAATATAATATGTAGAAGGATCTTTACCTAAAATTAGTGAAATTACTCTTGTTATAGTTCTTGACTGTGGATATGGATGGGGAAACTTTGACTTCAGGCTTTGGAGGAAATAATTTATTGAGTAGAAAATCATTCGAGTGACTAAATCTTCCTATAGCCCTAGAAGTGCCCAAAAGAACGGGTACTACTGTGCAACATAAATATTCTGAAAGGAAGAGTAAAATGTCAATAACGAATTAGTGGAAATGAAGGAGGAGCGGAAGCACCTACCGGACTGGACTCCCTCATTTTCCCTTCCTTTTTCTATTATTTTGACTAGTTTTTCCATTAATGTAATTTGGACTATGAATATATCAGAGCGGTAGTCGAGGGAGTTGACAGCGATGTCCGAGAGTAGAGTATTGAAAGAAAATGAAAAGGATTCGGCGACTGGAATTTCTAGAGAAATGGAGGAAAGAAAGTAATTAGTTAACTTAAGTCCAAACATTTTCATACACTTACTTCCATCTGGAGATTTACGAGCTAACAATTTGGTACGATAAAGTTGGGACTCCACATGAAGGAGATACGGAACTATTTTATCCTTCCAAGCTCCTTTGGATTCGAGTAGGAAAATTCCTAGAGCAATCAACGCGTCTTGATTTTTTTCCGTTAATTCTACAGAGTCCCTTGATGGACATTGAGAGAAAAGAGGATCACGAATCCGGTCCCATTCTACATCCTGTATTTTTGCAAGACTTCGGGCCAAGGAGATAATTGTGGAACGGTAAAGTTTAAGCGGATCCGAGTCCAACATATTCAAAATATCAGCTGAGTAGCTCCCCTCTCAAGCTTCTTCTCCTTTCAACTACAACTCTTTGATTTGTTGTTCTTCTCCTCCTCTTCCTGCTGCTTCGACTTACAAAATGTACTCCATCCACTATTATTATTATATCAATGTATTACAAATGTGGCTTCTTCCTTTTTCTTGTCCTTCTCCTTGATTCTCTCTCTGTCTCTCTCTCTCTTTCAGACACTCTCTCTCTCTTTCTATCTATCTGTCCTTACCTACATATTTTCATTATCACTAGTTACTCCCTCTTACACTGATAATGATGAAATCCTAGGCCTAAGTCTTACTGTTTACAAATGTATTTTATAAGTATCAAGATATATTTATACAAAGTTAAACAAGTTATATATATTCACAACAATTGATTTTCTCTACTATGTATGACAGTATAGATTCGGACTGCATTTCTGCCTTCTTGTTTACTTCCAGCATATATTCAATTTGCACAATCATAAAATCGTCAATATAGGGTCGATTAAGAAGGCTGTAGCATCTTCGAACATCGGTATCATTCATATCCAAAAGCTGAATGTAATAATGAATCACAATGTCATGTGTATTTATAAAAAAAGAACAGCTTCTCAACTATTGAGACCAATAGCCGAAATGATATTAATTAAAATTAGACAACTTCCAAGATCCTTTTAAAGTGACGAGTAATTAAATTTATTTAAGGAATAATTTAAAATATTTATGCATATATTATTAGGGGGCTCCTAAGGAAATAACTACAACCCCCATATAAATATCTTAGAGGATGGTAATTTTTTTCAAAACATATTTCATGGTGCCAGTAGGCAAATAATCATAGATAAGATCTTATGGTTTTGTAATTGATAGTTGGGTGTCAGTTTTTCGAAATCTTAAAGTCAATTAGCGGAAGACTTCAACGCTAATAAAGAACTTGCCTATCTATTGGGAAACAAAGAGTAATCATATTAAATGAAATATTACTTACTTGATCCGACTCCATTAATTCAAAATCCGTTGGATGTAGTCCAATCCATTTGAGGGCAGGAACACTCATATTTTCACAACACCACGTCATCGAAAGCGATCCGTACTTGTAAACAAACATAATATCAATACCGTATGGATCTCCATCCATTAAGGCGAACATAGGTAACTAAACATGAAAGATGAATAAAATATAAAGACTTTTAACTATGTAGTTACAACAAAACGCAACTCACTTTAAAACACTGATAAATCCTATGTAATAACTGTCTGGTGTTTACATCCGGAACACCTTTGGCAGTAATTATTATGACTTCACCATTGAATATATGCAATAAATTGCTGTTCACTAATCTCTTAAATATAGCATCTTTCTCCACGACGAGGCATAACTTTGCGGTTGATGACATTTGACGAATACCAAGTACATTGTCTGGAACATTGGCTAAAAACATATATAACGAAAATTTATCTATTTTTCTTGTTTAGACTATTTTTTAGGAAAAAATCTTACTGACAGATTTTCTACAGTCAATGAGATGAAAATTATCCGGATCCACATAATTAAAATCACCATAAATAAGACCTTTGGAGGTGGTTAATACATGAAGATCGTATCGGGAAATTTGAAGCATAGATGATATAGCGCAAAGTAATTCATTTAGCTCATCTATGAAAAATAATTAATTAAAAAAACATCATTAATATATGCATATATCAACATACACATAAGTATTCTAAAGGTAAATTACGTTGATTCTTAAAATTCTTGACTCTTTGATAGTACATGTCTCTTTGAGTTGTTCTCGTATCATCTATAAGAAGTTTCAAAATCATTTGTAAAACGAACATAATTTTAGTGTATCTATTTTGTGATCCTCGAACGTAAAGTGAAGTCTTCACTGCTCCCAATGCCATTATGGACTCTTCAACAGGAACAAGACCATAATTGGGATCGTATAATACATAGCTCCAATCCTTATATATTACACAATTAATGATAAAGAAGCATTAAGGTTACATTAATTAATAATTACTACATTGTGAATTTATAATAATTATCTTTAAAAAAAAACTCATTAATGTAAATACTGTAAAATATTCAAATTTCAATGCCTTTCTATTGGGAGACCAAAAGGTTGGATTTTCACAACTTAGTAAGTCATGGATTTGCTCTATCATACAAGACTCGACAGCTCGTATAGCATGAATGCGACGCTCGTTGGGACTTAATCTTTCTCTCCCATTGTCAAGATGATTAGGGTTAAATGGATTCCAATTCCTCTCACTTTCACGTATAATACTAATCGTGCTCCAAAAATACCTTAATTTCTCTCTATTATACTTGAAAGTCATGTATTCTTCGTCTCTTTGCATTGAGTCATACCAATAGGTCTCATCTTCAGCAAAAACTTCTTCATCCTCGAAATACATCTTCACGTTTGATTATAATTATCAAACCGGTTTTCATGGTGGGAATTTTTAAATTAAAAAAAAAGTCAGTTAGTACGGCCATCAGCTGAGGATATAAAGAGATTATATAATGCCTTCGGATTAGTCAAAATGGTGACTAAGAAATAACATACAAAATAACAGCAATCTTGGAGTTTGGGTTTTATAGTAAAGCTAGCTTTGTATTGATGATGTACATATCTCATATACATACAATGTCAATATTGGGAAATTCATTTATATTATAACTAAAAATAGATTAATTGGTGTAAAAGAATGTTCATACTAGCCCAGGGATGTATATGTATATATTCTAAACCGTTATTTTTATTGAAAAAAACTCAAAGATAACATAATTTATACTAAAATAGAGGGACGAAAAATCAAAGAAAGAGAATATGTCCGGGCAAAAGAGGACAGTTGCCTATCCTAGTACAATACAAATTATATATTTAGTAATTTGATCTTTTTTAAATAGGAGTAAACACAGTTTGAAAAAATTCTGTCCATTCATCTAAGGATTTGACTTGTACTTGTTAATGTAAAGCAAAAACTAACTATAGTTAAATTATCCTGAAAGCATATAGTTATGTACTGAGGCTATACAACTTTTGAAATCAAAATGAGTAAATAAATCAATATGTATGTATAATGTACATATGTACAAATTGTATTTAATGAGTAGGATTGAAAAATGATGTATAGTATGTAATATAATTGTTGGAATACAATATTTGCCTTTTTTATGTACGTATATGAATGTAATTTTGAAGTATGAGTAATATAACTTGTTTACATTTCACAAGAACCCTCCAACTGTTCCAAAAATAAATATCGAGTGATTCCACTCATGTTTTGAAGTACGCGAGTTATGAGAAACCAGTCACCATAATCCAAATTCTCCAAATGCTTACACTTTTTCTACAATCCAAAGTTAGGGAAGGAGGGAGTAGCTATATTTGTATATTATATTGGTGTACAAACTTACCGAGAATCCGAATCTTTGCCATCCATACACATAGCTAAGGAAAAAGCGCCTTAATTCCAAAGAAAAGATGAGGAGAAGTCTTAGAGTAACAGAGAAGGCAGAGATAAGAACTAAAAAACACAACCATAGACCAAAAAGAATATAAAATTTGTGATTGATCAAATTAAGTGGAAGAACACAGATTCCTTCATGGGTCTCTCGCTCCCCACCTGAGCCATATTTGAAATAGTTACACTTTCCTGTAAGTGGTAAAAATTCGTATGACTCATCCACGAAAAGGACATTGAGTGTTAACTCAATGAAACGACCACCAAGGAAAATATCGGTTAAATGAAATTGTGCTAGAGCATTTAATAGATTTAACATTTCGCAGATGTAGAACACGACTATTAATGGGGGAAATTAGATATTAGAACATTTAATCAAGGAATAATACACTATTTACGGGCCCATCCTCTGTGTTTTCCTCGATTCTGGTGCATATAATCAATGATGTTGGACATTGAGTCTGAAAATTCGAGTTTATCTTCTTTCGTCAATGATATTATAGTTTTTCGATCGATTTTGTCGAGAAGAGATTGTATTTTTCCTCCTTCATTGTAATCCCAAATAAATCTGCATGAAAACGCAAAAATAAAACAAAACATACAAAAAAAGTTTAATTCCTAAATATTAGAGCTTACTTTGGTAAATAAAAACAAGAGGCCTGAATAATGACGACAAAAACGACCCACTGATAATAGTTGTGATGCCAACATGAGTTATTATCACAATTTAAATGCTCAGGAGATTTGGCAATCCAATCACCCTCTGTTTCAACACCATGGATCCAACAATACATATTGAAAGTGCTCTCATCAATTTTGGCCGTTTTTGTACAATGCATAGGTGTTCCAACATACTTTTAAACAAAAGGTTAATTACATACATAATAATTAATTACCCACGAACTTGTGATATGGTCATGAGAATACAAAAGGATAAAAGACCAGAAACGGTTACAAAGTGATGAAGACGAAATATCCAATCATCATTACGAATTTCCGAAGAAAAAATATTAGCTATTGGATTTAAAAATTCTACAAAGGACATGATTTGAATTGAAAATAAACACAGGAAGAGCTAAAAGTAAATATTAAAGTTTTATCTATTTTCCTTAAGCTTTCAAATATTATTTATCAAAGCTGAAGAAGAATTGCGCTCTCAATGCATTCAATGAAACACATATATTATTATAAATGAATTAGTCAAATTCGATGAAGATACCAGAGTTCACACATTAATGTTCAATCCATATTTATTGCTATCCAGAAATGATTTTGAGTCTATGAAACTTTGATTTGACGGCTAAAAATCTATTTCTATTGAACGTAAATCGAGTTTTACTTATACAGTCATGACCCATGACTAGAGTTAGGATTTATACATTTTTAGCATAAAGTTGCCAAAAATTGCATTAAAATTTCTGTAAACACTTTAAAGAATTCAATAGTTTATTTCATATTTCCTACCATTTACTAGATTTCCTTCGATAAAACTTTACCTTTGATCAGTATTCGTATTTTTGAACATGTCGAATTAAACATCAACATTCAAAACTGGAGAAAATTTGAAATTTGCAATATCACCAGGGCACATACATGAAGGAGGGACTTCACACTCATTACTGTTGATAACTCTTGCAACACTTCTTAAAAATAAAAGATTAAGACTTTTTTGATAGAACAGATTCCATTTTAGTCTTCCATTGTTGACCTTTTTAGGCAGGAATCATTTGAATTTATTTCTCTCTCTCTCTGCATGTAGAGCTATTATATATTAGATTTGTAAATTGTCATTTCTTCTTTCTTTAGCTTTGTGATGGCTTCTATTTGTAAAGAGGATAAATTTACTTTAATGAAAACAAATTGCAACCAAGGGAGGATTCTTCTAACACTTGCTGGCAATTCTCAACTCAATTTGAATCCAAATCATTTACCAATTCTTTTATTTTATCAAAATTGGAAGATTAATAAATGTCAGCTCTGACCCATGATTCCTATCTTCCTATTTGTACAGATTCAGGTGAAAAAAGTGGATGAGGGTATCATTTATGAAAGAGCACCAGTTCTTGGATGATTTCAAAAAAATCTTCTTAGTTTCCGCAATTAGTCGATTAATGAGTGAAAAAATCTAGACAATTTTATTGCATACATTGTGTATGTAAAGCATGAACTAAACAGGTGGTGTGATGAAGATTAGGAAATAATATCTAGTAAAAGCATTGCAACATTTGATAAACAGAATATTTATAACTATATCTCTATTACAATTCCTAAAAAATGTGTCTAAGCCAAAAAACAAAACAATAACTAAAATGAAGGATCTTATTCAGAGGATAATATCTTAATGATATAAAAAAATGCTTTACATCATAGCTTAAATTTGAGAAGAAAACTTATATTACAAATAAAAAAATTACCTATAAAAAATTAACTTTGATTGATTTTTTCAATTTAGTCTTTAATTTTCTTAGATTATACAAAAGGTTGCGTCACATAAAGTTATAATAATTCATAATAATATAATTATAAAACTATATAAGTAACAAATAGCATAGATGAAAGGGAAAATACAGATTCTCTAGCAAGATAAACTCAATTATTTTGTTCAATCTGACACTGAGTATCAAACAACAAAACTCAATTTTATTTACTTCCGGAATATAATTGAAACTTTTTAGCACGCAACCTTGCTTATGCCACACATTGTTATTAATAGTTAGGAATGTAAATCATATACAAATGGGGCATGTAATAAAAAGTGGAGTTGGCTCTTCAAACAGGTCTTTTTGTTTTCCGAAGCTGTTATCACTTTTTTTCCCCCTTAAGAAGGTAACATCAACTTTACCTCAATATAATGTTTTACAAGAAAAGAACAGTCTGCAAAGATTATATCATGGAGAAGAACAAAGGAAAAATTAAAAAAAAGTTATCATTCATTGAGGAGAATGGAGTTAATGATATTTGTGAATATAATAATGAATCTGGAGTAGCGTATTGTTATGTTTGTGGTTTGATGTTTTCATTTGTAACATATATAAAGGAAAATAGCAGCTTGTAGCTGTCATGACAGCTCAAACTGCTTCCCCCCTCAATATTCATTAAATTGTCAGAGTTACTAGGTTGATTTTCTCTTTCTTTGATTCTTACAAGCCCGATTTGCATATGATTTACATTCCTATTAATAGTAACATATTAATTATCTTTGATTTTCATCAATATGTTTCTTACACGTCAAAATATGGCTCTGAATCGTAATTATATCCTAAAAATTTGATTTTTTAAATATGCTTATCAATACTAAACCTGCATTTGTTGAAGATTTTTATAGTCATTTTACGGCTTAAATAATAATAAAAAAGGTGACATTCAGGCCACAGGCAAAAATCCTATTATTTCTAAAACATGAAGTTCTGTCTCAAATTCAAGATTAGTTTTAAACTTATGTTTGTAAATTTATAAACAAAAAAACATTGGTAAATCGATAGTCACCAAATTTCAAGCATAAGAATCTTCTTAATCAACGATTCCATTTTAACAAAAAAACAATTTTTATGAAGTATAAAAGTGTATAATTTTTCTCTCTCTAATTCTTTGAACTGTTTAGCTGTTGTAAAGCAATATCTACACTTATAATTTGATATTGGACCTTGTGGAACAAAAAAAAATGCTCCAACTATTACCCTATTTATTAACGACACTATTTGTTAGCGAAAATTGAAAAATGATTTCTGTTTGGTTTTGAAGTCAATACAATTGGAATTTGTTCAAAAGATTCGACAACGAGTAGAACTAGTTTAACCTCGTATGTTAAATATCGTATACAATAAATGTATTTTATTTATTTTTTGTGTTTTGTAAAAAAAAAAAAAAGAAAATTAGAAATATTTCAATTCAATTTTGGGATGATAAAGTTAGTTTCACGACGTCAAGTTTAAAATTAAAGTAAGTAGGGTCAAGACTCAAAAACGAGTTTGATGAAAGAAAGACTGTTGATCATAAATTGTTTGTTTGTTCAAATTGGTTCATAAGATGTGATCGTTTGAAATTTTGAGTGTATTTTAGACACAAAAATAGAAGAAAAAAAAGCTGGTAATCATTTTTTTGGACACCAATCATTCAATTGTATTAAAAAAAATATTTGATTTGTAAAAACTCAAGTATATACTAAATTCCATCACACTCTGAGGAGATGGGACGTAAAATTGTCGTGTTTTCGGGGAATTGATTTGAAATGAACGAATAACGAAGTTATTCCTGGATATTTTTTAAAGCAATTTATCGTGTTAAGCAGTGGTTTTTTTAAACTAAAATTATATGCGGTTTTTTATTATATATATTTAAGGAAAAAGTAATTTTGATTTTTTTTTAATAAAAGAAACATTGAATCAATAGCTTTGAATCAATTTGATAATATCTTAGCAAGAGTTATTTTTAGTATTCATTGCATAGTTGGATTGGTTCATGAAAGAAGGGGTTGTGGTCTTCTAATTGGTAACCCCTAGTTTATAGTTTTATTATATTTGAGAGAAAATGTTTTTTCACTTTATGCTATACCCTAGCATTTCTGTAAAAACTTATTCCATACAAATATATCGGTCATAAATCATTAGTTTCTTGTCTAAACTTTAAGGTATCTAGATTGATAAAACCTTAATGAGTAATTAATGAAATCTTTATTTATGTATCTATGTAATTCAAGGCAGATAAAAACAAAGTAGATGCTTTTGTAATTAAAATACAAGTATTTGAGTTGCCTATAGTCACATGAAACATAGGCTACTAATTTTTTCCGCTCTAAGCACCGAAGTGTCAAAATGGTAAAAAAAAAAAGAAGATGATTGAAAATAAATTATTTTTATGCACTTTAATATAAAGTAGTACAAAAACTGAATTTACAGACGCTTAGGATGGAAAAGGTATTCCATTTATGTGTAAAATAAAAAAATTTTAAAGATTGAATTTATACGTGTAACATTTGACGAGGGAAGCCGGTGGGTTCAGCTAGTTTAAAATAAGGGCCTCGCATCATTAAGATTTGAAATATTAAAATTTGTAAACTACACATCTTTTTTTGACCAGGTCTCATATATTCTGAAACCAGGACTAACTAGTTACTTAACCTATAAATTAAAATCGTTTTAACGTATAATTTTATGTTATTCATTAAATTGTATTTTATGATAAGAATAAAAAATAAGTCAATTTATTTTTTTAAAGAGTAAATTAAGATTCAAGTTTAAATTTTCCAAATTTGGATGTTTTCTTGGGAAAAGTCATTCATTGACTAGAAATTGTAGTAGGTACATGTAACATAGGTATAGTCGTCTATATATATATATATATATTACTATATTGTTTAATAGCATGGCAATAAGAGTCTTATTTTATCCTTTCTACATATAATATAAATAAATTCATTCATCTTTTCGTAGTATGCTTTCGTACATTTTAATTCTTAGGTATTGAAAGCACAGAATCCTAACTCCCCCCCCCCCTCCCTGATTAATTTATCTGTTTTCTTGTTTTTGAGCTGATATATATATATATATATATATGTACATATGTGTATAGTTCGTACGAAGAGGGGAAATATATAGTAAATTCTTGATTTCTTCAAGTTCATAAATCAGACTTTCTTTTATTTTAGACAGTAAAAAGATGAACAAGACCCTTTTACTCTGGTGCGAAATACATATAAAAAGGCTTTAACAGTCATTATTTCTCTTTTTTTGTATCTGTGTATATACTTACATAGGAGTAAACGATTACGTAATAATGTATTGTGAAATATGTATGATGTCCCGTATTAAAAAAAAGAAAGAAAGAAAAAGAGAAGCACTTTTTCCTCGTAATATTTAATATTTATTATATAATATATTATATAAATCACATTGCACATTTATAAATGACCAATGGGCACAGTTGGAGCGAGTAAGGAGTTTGATGATAGGGATTCATTCAAAATGAAAGCAAATTATTATTATTATTATTATTATTATTCTAGAGATTACTTTCATGTGAACAAATTAGCTTCAGTTTATATTTATTATATACATATATGCAAACACACAAAAGGCTTTGAAGCGAGCAATGGGAAAGAGATGACAATAAAAAGAAACAAACTCATAAATAATAATGGAATATAAATAAATATATATAATATTAATAATAGTAGTTTTCAAACGAAATGATCCTTGAATTTATGCTTGTGCCAAAGTTTGCCTTCCTACTGATATAAGTTATATATATATATATATTATACATTTAATGTGAGAGAAGGAATAAAAAAACAAACAAAAATCTTGATTCCTTCAAGGGCCTTACTAAAATGATAATATTGAAATGTACATATATATATATATATTTAATTGAGTTCAGTCATGCAACTCCCTCATATTTCATCATAGATATTACACAAATAATTCAAATTTGAAATCTACAATGTTCATATACTCTAATTTATGTACATATCCATATACCTTCCTTTTTTTTACAATTGAAAATGCACTTGGAAAATTATATTAAGTCAACGCCCTATTTCCAGCACTTTTATCACTCCAAATCACGACAACATTTATGTAATTTAATATATTATAACTACTATGATTATGATTGTATAAGGTACTACACCATCCATGTACATAATTGTGGATTTATTATATTAAATACAATTACATTAATTCATTCCTCTATGATATCCATTCATTCAGACCGACTAAAAAAGATATTTTTCTGCCGCAGTTTGAACCAAAAAAAATAAAATCGATTTAATTACATGCGTTCTATTTCACATGTAATACCATTTTAATTTGTACGGAGAGGGTATAAATATGTATATGCACATATTCATCATTTATTCTCCTTCATGTAACACCACACTTTAAGGAGCGTCATCATTTGGGAAGTTGGACATCTTGGAGGTAGAAACAGCAGTCTAAGTTTATATGAGCAATTTATCCAGCAAAATATCTCTTTTTTGCCATTCATGTCTCTTCATTATATAATATTGTCTCAGACCTTAAAATCTATTAAAAAAAAGTTATATATATGGTAGCTAGACAATTACCTCACACTTCTACAACTTTTGCAATACAAATACTTCATACTTAATAACTTAAGAATATTTCACAGCTTAAGAAGGTTTCATTTGAGTTCAGAACAAATTACAAAATCAACAGCTGACAAAAATATATGGGGATACCCATATGATAGCTCAATATTGCTATGATATGGTATCAGTCAAAACATTATTTCTATTTATTAAAAGTGATGGAAGTTGAATTGGTCCGTGAACCGAACTCCTTATCCGTCTTTTTTTAATCCCTTGTGGTTGCGAATTTCATATTGAAGAAAAAAATATTTGAATGTTTTTTTTGTTAAACTACATATGGAATGACGACAAAGGGGGAAAAATAGACCGATTAGGAATTCAGTCCTAGGATCCATCCAACTATTGAACATTGGTAACAGTTAATTAAGCTATTCTCTCCTAAGTCCCAACTTTTGGAGTATTCTTTATTTATTGGTCACAACACTAACTTTATTGTATCTCGCAACATTTTTGTTAAAAAGAGAAAGAAAAAAAAGGAAGAAATAAATCAGTTGGTAGTTTGTCAATTGTTTCCAATTATTGTGGAATGGTTTTATAGAAGGCAAGGAACAAATGAAGTGGATTTTCTTTGTCAATTCACGCAATCTATTTTTAGTAATGTACCTACGTACCTATCTCATTTACTTTTTAAAGAACAAATGTTTACATTATCTTAGCTTTTCACTCGACTGTTATTTAAAAGTCAAATGTATTTTTCCCCTCCCTCCCTCCCTAAATAACTACATACAACAAATATTAACATTTAGTATTAATACAATAACAATAAAAATGATCTTTTTAAATAATATTAATAGGAGTTATTATTATATGAGTCATTTACTCATAATTGAGTGGATGTGCAAATTAATAATAGTATTGGGTTTGACGATGATTTATGAATGAAAAATGAAGAATATATAATGGCAATAATTGGTTTTTTTTTTTTTTTTTTTCATGTTCATCATTTATAAAGGTTAATTTAATTCCAGATCTTTCTTTTGCCATTTCCTTTTAGTCACATTACTGTTGGATTTGATATTTATACTGTCTTTAAATTAAAGTCATAACAACAAAAATAAGTATAGTAACAACTCTTTTATTGACATTCAAAGTTTAATTGATTTAATTTCTGGATAATCACATAAATATAAATTGGCTAATATCATTAATTGATATTTATGTAGTATTTACTTATGTATATTGTATATATGTATGAAAACCTTATCTCTACCTATCATTTAACTCAAGACTGTACCACTGATCAAACTTTTTCATCAAAAAATAATAAAGCGTGGGTTTGATATCCTCATGAGTAAATATAAAAGAGGCTCCTACTGAGTATGCAAATGACTTTAATAAAAAACTTTTCTTTGTTAACATTTCAAGAATACATATGTATGGATTGTGTTATATGTAGCATGGAGTTGACTCATGCAAAGAAATGAAGAGTGATAAAAGGAACCAATATTATTTGAGATATACATATAATATGTATGAGCCTTTCTTTTTCATTTCCGCACTTTCATGATTCAATTTGAGAATGTGCTCTGCGAGGAATTCAAAACAAGGAAATGACGTTGATATCATATTTAATGAGAGTATCCTTTCAACTGTTCTGTGTTCAGATTTATACCTAATTTATATATGTACATATATTAAAAAAATCAACCATTTCTACGTATTTTTTGATTAACCTGGGTATTGCCTTGAAATAATGGGACATAATTAGGAAGTTTATTAACTTGATACTTATATAATAATAAATAAACAGTTTTTTTTTTTTTAAACAAGACAGGGCTGAATTGCAAATTTTGATAGTAAGTTACTTACGGCCATGTATGCTATGTCAGATTCATAGTATTTTTATTTTCCAGGCACGAAGGCTCTTCTTAAAAGAAAAAATTGGATTTTACCTATCTCATTTATTCAATTGTTGATTTAAGACTCTTTTGAGGAATGATCCAGGAAATGGTGGCCTAGCTCTCTATTCAGGGGAGTTGAAGGAATGAGGGGTAATTTATATATCTAATGTTCTATAATCAATTTCATTTGTTTTATGAGATATCTGACAATTTTTTTTCGCAGGTTCCTTCGCTACTTTTTTCCTCTAGAGCAAAACACGTGATTTGGTGTATATTATATGTAGTACATATATCAATAGTTAGTATCGCTTCTTTTTAGTGACGTTCCTATTCCTTTCTCATTCATTTAATGAGATGTTACACTCTACACATTATGTACCTACATACCTAAAATGGCTTTAAAAGATACTTTACCTACTTAACTATGTGCGTAAATACATCTAATAGGCTTTCTTCTTCTAACAATAGCTGAGTCATCAGTAATATATTTTTTCCTATAAAATGGTTGGAGGGGGAGGAAAAATGTATGTATGTACATATAAAGAATGGCTTACTTAGCCTCTTGGGGACTATACCTATGTATGAATGCTGCTATTACACTAAAAAGGTTCCTTTCCTTCAAATCACTCCTTTTGTTTAGGTTGTGAAACTCATTAAATGACGTCTTCTTTTTTTAAAAGCAAAACAAAGCTTCATAGATCAATGCAGCCTTACAAAATTATTATAAATAGCTTCTCCTTTATATGTATTATATATAAATATAACTATATGACGACTGCCTTTACTACTACTACTACTACTGGTAGAACCACCACCACTCTCCTCTAAGGATATCAAAATAATCAAAATGAATGAGTTTCTTTTGGGTGCCTGGTGCCTCTTTCTTATTTTTTATGACAAATGATATGAAATTATTATACAATATATATATATATATATATATTTGTGAGAAAAGAAAGTGAATGAAGAAAGGTATGGCTCATAAAAGGAAAAATAAGAAACCTGAATTACAAGTCATAAATTACATCCATAGATAAGTATAGCTTTAGACGTTTTTATGTCCAAAAACCCATGGAGTATTATTTGCGGTTCGTTTATGGATGATAAAATTGAGATTTCCTCATCCGGAGTCCTATCAAAGACTTGGTGTGTGTGTGGGGGGGGGGGGAAAGGAAGGAGATTATCAAAGTCTCCTTGTGTTGTATCGAGCTAAGTTTTGAGTGTCTTATACAACGAACAATAAAATGTACAAATTGTAATTAGCTCAAGTCAAAGTGTGAGCAATTACATGCAATGTCATTAAATGAAGAATTGGTCAACTTACATATAGTTTTCTTCTTTTTCTTTCTTGAAGGAGGAAGGGTTGAGTGTTATTGTTTGGATGCAAGAAGGGATGTCATGTCGTTTGTTCCTTCGGGGTTATAATGTAGAATGATAAAAGTAACATAATATTATCATATGTGTAGCATTGCCCAACTGGGATTTGAAGAATATATATATATATATATACGTATATCAGATACATAAATAAAAGAAGAACTACTTGTTTATTTCTTGATTTTATTTCTTAAGGGTACTACGATATTGGATCATCTTTCTTTCCCCTATCCACTTGAATAGTAACTAGTAATCTAACCCACCCAGTCCTTTCTTTTTCCGACCATTCTTCAATTCCTTCGCATAATATCTAACGTATGGTCCTAGAATGAATCATAACTTGTTTCCAGTTCTATCCTTACCTCATACTTACATATATATGAATATCTTGGGGTGAGACAATCCGTGATTGGACACTGAGGGCTGTTTACCCTTTGTAGAGGAATTTTTTTTTTTTTTTAAAGTGGTTTAAATGACATTTTTCAAGTAATTTAATTTTCAATTTCTTAATTTTTCCATCGAAACGTTGGTTAAATATGATCATAGTATGTATGTACTCGTCATGAAAAATGAAATACATTAAAAATACCAAGTACGAGTATTTTCGTTTTATTTGGAATCAGTAGATATTTAAAGTCTATAAATGATAATTCATTATTTATATTTTATTTCCATAGAAAAAAATAATTATAATCAATCAAAAGTGGGTCAATTGACTCATTTGATTAAATTTTATATTTGAAAAGTTTTTTTGTTTTTTTTTTCTTTACAAATAAGGTTTAGTCAGATTATTATGCAATAGCTCATTAAAAGAGGGCAACACAAAACCTTCTCTAGTCAACATGAGAGTAAATTATTTTAATCAATCCATTGATTACGGCAAACTTAAATCTCGTCCGGTCATCATTACCGAAAAAAAATAGACCAAATGGTTGAAAAGCCATATCTGAGTCAAATTTTATCTCATATATCAGATAAAGGCTCAGATTTACACTTTTGTATATATCAACCCATTCCAGATATTTGAATACAAACATCATAATTACATAATAAGAGGCAGTTGTCAAGGGAGTATTGGTGCACTAATATTCATGAAGGACAAAAGTAAATGCGGAATTTCTCATTTTTTTGATTTAGCTCTTGGTTGTTCTCGTGTTGACGCACCTTATATTTTGTAAGATGTGTTTAATCCCTCTTCTCAAAGATAAAAATATTGTTTGAGTTCTATATGTATAGCAAAAGGAATAGGCATTTTACTTTTTGTAGAAAAATGAAGGCAAATTACTATACACTTACAAAGATATAGTCCATTGAACATTCTTTTAGAATAAGAGAAGAAACATTTAATGAAGAAGAAGACAAATAGTACCCAGGCCTCCTCATATTTCTTTTTTTTTTTTCTTTCTCCCATTTCTCTACTTAAAATTAATTAATTAACCGTATTAATTTATACATCAAATTAATACATTAAACCACCACAAACATTAAAGCTAATTGAATTCTGCAATGAGAAGAATATATCATATAATATTTATGATAAAAATAGTTGTTAAGACAACTACTAGAGGGCAGCATGTAACAACAAATGTCTTTTTTCAGCTGTTATAAATTTTTCATGGACTAGTGTACATCCATTTGCCGCAAGAATTTTAAAATAAATAAATTTATATTTTAAGAGTTTCATTATAGGGTATTTCTACATCTTAATATACTCATAGGAGAAGACTATTCCGAGTTTTCCAAATGGAATTTCGTCTATTCGTGATATTATATTGTTTTCCTCATTTTAGATGTTCAAAAAGTCATTCATTCGTGCTTTTTTTACTCTACAGGGTACTATACTTATACTTATATTATATAGGTGTATGTATATATATAAGTGTAACGTTAGAAAAAAACTGAGTCGAGTGAAAATACACATGTGGAATCCATAAAATGACGACCAAAATGACATTTAGTGAAACAACCTTTACATACATATTTATTATTATACTCTGAATGTCAGTATCTTTGTGAATAGATAAGATTATGACGAGTGTGTGCGTTTTTTTATATATAAATAAACACTCATTTTAACAACAAAGTTTTATTGCAATAAAAAATAAATTTTCCTTCACATGATTCGTCTAATATAAATATATAATGAACGCTCGTTTGAGTAAGATGATCATGCATAAAATATAAGTAGTGAAAGTATGTTTGTAAGCACACATAGATGTATTAATAATAATAATAATAATAATAAGAGTAACGTGAAGGATGCATGAAGCTAACAACAGCAAACGGAAAAAAAGGCACAACACTAATAATATACACTTTAAACAAGCTATTAAACCTTAATGACTCAATTATTGAAATATATGTACATACATATACGAACATAATGTGATAATTTTGCGCAACTTCTTAATAATAAAAATAGTTGAAGTTAACAATAATGCAAAAGACATTAAAGAAAAACAATGGACAATGGTGAATAATAGATTGCGTGATCATTTTATTGACAAGTCTAAGGATTTGGACTTCTATGACCTTTTATTTTACCACATTTATTATATTTGTACTTACACAAGACAAACATACTATCAAACCTGAAGCGAGACCTGTTGAAAGAAAGTATGAGTGTATTTTATACACAAATATAATATCGATCTTCGAACAATGTATTTTATTCATTTTAAATATCAGTAGTTGAGAAAATTACATTTTGAATATTGTATAATTTTCAAATCTGAGATAATAGGAAGGTAACAACCTGATTGAGTGGCTAGAAGAAAAAAAAAACGCATAGTTAGCAATCTAATCATCAGTGGTGTATAAAAGATACTTTTTGATGAAACATATATGTATGTACACACATCGACCTCATTACGAGTGAGAGACCCAACTGCTTCTTGCCTTACCTATCACTAGGTACTCGTATACATTACTTTAACCTATATCATTGGTATATATGTATTGTAGGCTTATAAAATTACACTTTAAATATTCCTATAAAATAAAATAAACAGTATCTAATAAACAATTCATTACAATTTTTCCTTTGAGGGGAGGGGGAGCTAAGGAGCTGAACCCCCTCCCCCTCCCTGACGTTCCTGGATTACTGATATGAAAATTTGCATCAAATGTAGGTGGATATCCTCTGCTTCTTCTTTTAAAGGTAAATGCTTCCACTACAACGATCCAACAAAGAATGAAAATAATTTCCAAGAAGAACAAAAGTACCAACCGTTTTTCCTTTTTTGATCAAAGAATTATATTTTTTCTCTACAAAAATTGTATTCCTACAATCATACTTACAAAAATATACAAAAGAACACGAAAAACTCCAATTTCTAAATATCTTTAACCTAAGAGCCAATTCCTACATAGTAGTATTAAAATATATTTGTTTATCTGATTTTTTTCATATATCTCGAACACATCGTTAACAGTTGACTTTATATTCTTTTTTCCCTTATTTAAGACAATGACAAGCCATAATATTTCATCCAGTAGTACATTGTGCACTTGGGTTGTATGCAAAGAAAATATAGAAGCTGCTGGATATAATTGACTTTTGAATTAAAAAACTTAAATTTTAAATATAAAATGGAAGTGCATCATTATATTAAATAAATGATGCTCTGAAGGGAGTCAGTATTGCTAATTTTTATAGCACATGTTCGACGTTCGAAACAAAATATTGAGAAAAATTTGCCTCTGAGCTCAAACCCTCGTGACTTTCATAAACAAAATACAGTTCATACTTCGATCACATGTCACCAGTTGGTGTTGTTTCAAAATTTCTCGATGCTCCTTCCGGAACGATTTAGCGTCCAGTTCCGGGGTTCTACTGTATAATGTTATAAATCTCCCAATATAAAAAAATTAATATCGAAAGGGATTACAAATATACAAAACACTAATACAATCTATAGATTTTTCATGTTTCATATCTGAAAGGAAATTGACTTTTTCAATTGCCCATTTTTCATCACATTTTGTTTGTTTATTGACTAAAAAGGAAATTTGAATAAAAATGAAGCAAATTTCCTTGTTTCTAGAGCTCAGACAATGCTGCTCCTGCAATGGAGACTCTGTTTAAACCCTGGATCTGCTTTCTACCCTCTGCATTTTTATACATTCATACTAACTATAAATGTACACAATACTTTTAACATACATAGTCATACGTATGAATGAGTATTTAATATTAAGTGTATCACAAATATTCTATTTGGCATTAATGCCATATATGGTAATATTCCCTCTAGTAATGAGATAGACATACATAGAATCGTTTGTCATCCATAAGTACATACATACATATGTATGTACAAAGACAGAAAGTAACAACCCTTTTATTCCATCATAAATTCCCAATTTAAATATTGAAATTTTTTTAACATGTCTATTATATTACCATATAATACTTATAAAAACTCTCTACGTCTTAAAGTAAGAGTTACTGCAGAGAATTTTTCATCACTTTATATTTGTAGACATATATCTCATAATTTATTATGACAACCTGCTTTCGAAATGGTTGTATTAAAAAAGAAAAAAAATATATATATAAATGAAGAAGAGCAGAGAAACCATGCCATACCATACAATACCATTATGTATGGTACTTGGTTATTATTCTACAACCAAATTATACATACATACTCACTCAATGAAAGTAAAGTAATTGATAGGATGCTTTTTAATATAGTTAGAACAAAATGTAAGCCCCATGGTTTACATCCATAAACATATTGATATATACCTATGAACATATGTTAAAAAAAGAATCCATTTCATGTTAATGTGAGTTGAATTTATTATTTAACCAACCCATTAGTTATACCTATGATGTACATATACATAATATGTATTTGTAGTAAAGATATATGATTTTAGATCTACTGCTGCCCAATTATGTTTAACTACTGACTTTGACTCACACTTCTTGCTTTCTCTGCTCTGTGTTCTACCTAATAATTATGTTAATGTTGTTCCGTAATTACAAATACTATCAGCAAAAAATACTGAGAAATTTGAATTTAATTTTTTTATGTTTTTAAGTTGGCACTAGTGTCACTTATATTTATGCCAAATTACACATCAAAATATTCATTTGAGATATGCGTCCATTTGTGAACAGCTAAAATCGAATTTTTCGTTTTTTAAAATGTCTGAAAATACAATTTAGAGAAAGTTTGTCCAAACCAAAAAAGTTTAAATGAATATTCCAGACTGTATTGTTTTGATATTTTAAAAATTTGTGGCTTATTTCTCAAGATACATAAACTATCACTAAAAAAACCGACCATCCGATTCTTAATTTTAATAGCATATCTAAACTCAACAGTTATTCTTCTGTAATTATTATTGAGTTACTTTTGATGGAGATGAAATGAATTTTGATGATTAAATAAATATTTTTTGCCCATTGTAGTGCTATATACATATTATATTGTTTTATCTCTTTGTTGTTATGCTACATCCAAGAACATACCTATAATGTACATCGGAGTTGATTTGAACCTAAAACTAGAAGGAGCAAATTTTCTCTTTGGGTCATTTATAATGCACGCCTCAGCCACACCAATGGGTAATTTCATAATCCGTGTTATCTACACACCTCTTTGCTCTAACAAATGTTCATTACGAATAAATTTACGCTTCTATGTTAGTACTGTATGTTATACAAATATCTCGACAGAGAGTCCAATACATTTTCCTCTCTTTAAAAAATATATTTGAAATAATTTTGAACCTCTCTGTATATTGCATATACATATGTTGACAAATACAAACATAGATAAGATACGTTCTGATCTTTCATCATTTTTTATCTCTCTCACTTGGTTAGAAAGCACTTCCTTAATCAGTGTCTCCCCAAAATGGAGAAAATGGTTTCTATTAGTTACTTATATTACTTACTATGTCGAAGAAGAAGAAGCCTTGAACATTCAAACAGGATTGTTTCTTCTCCATAACTTTTAAAAAAAAACTATTTATACAATAATTATATAAATTAATTAATATTCGGTCGATATTATTTGTATCTTCTCTTTGAAAAAAGATCCTTTAATTAATAACCTCTAAGTGAATTGAGTAATGACAGGATAATATATTTCTCAGTAAATAAATAACTAATCAACCAGTTTTTTTGTAATCATGTATGTATTATGTCGATTTGTAAAATTCATATTAATTGATTAATTATCAGTTCTCTCCTCTACTTGGCTAATCAGCTTTTAATTAAAAATAGGGAAAAGAAAAAGTCACACTTGATAAAAAGAACTGTGCTCAAATAAAAAAAAGAAAGAAAGAAAAAACAACTCAATATGCTTTTTAGACTAACATCCACGTTTCTATTCATAACTAAGAAAAAAAATATGGTTTTAGTGTTGTCTGAGTGTCATGGAAAGATTTTAGGAAGAGGAGATGAAAAGTAGTACCATCATCAAAAAAATAAGTCTAATGGTATCTAACCACATAATATATGGTACAACACCATCTATGTACAGACACTTTCATGGAGAATAAAAGCAATAATAATAATAATAACAAACATACAAAACAGGAGCAACAACAAACGCATACAGAACATACATGTGTAAAACACTACATAGAGTACGTTGAAATATGCTGAGTATTTATGTAGCAAAGTTAAATAATTTCGTTAGAAAGTTGTCAATTCCTTCTTTTATTATACAAAGTATAATAAAATCAAATGGAATTGAAAGGATTAATAGTATTATGTTCATATATATAGTGATCTATCTACCCATTATGAATACATATACATATAAGAGGGAAGAAAAAAAATGTAAAAAGAAGGAATAGAAGAAGACAAAGTATATAATATGTACATAAGTACAAGAGAGGGAAAGGAACATATTGTTGGCTCATACAAACATAAAATTAAAATATGTATGTATATACATATATTTGTTATATTCATACAGAATAAACTAAATATATTATGGATTTAAATTTTGAGGTTTCCCTTTTCTCTCCGTTTTTCCTAATTGCGTACATATATATTTATATTTATGTGTTCTATACAAGTTGAAATTTATTACATGTCTCATACACAGCGGTGAATCCCCAAAGCATCAACAATTTCAATTTACTTTTATGTGAACCTTGCCAGATAAGTTCCAAGATATATCCTTCATACTGGACAAACTTTTATAGCTGGCTAGCAGCTTAGTGGGATAAACTTGCAGGGTTATACGTGAAGTTAAAATATATACTAGGTAGGGAATCTATTTTCTCGGCGTATACCATTTTTAATTAATTATTTCATGATAACAACCTTCCTTATGTAATTCATTAAATGAAACGTTGGATTCACTCCGGACCAAATTTTTTTTTATGATTTATGATCTGCAAATGATGCTCAACGAAGCGCCACCTCTTTCAAATTCTTGATGACTTTTTTTTTATTTATTAAAGACATTTTGATTCTTGTATATTTAGGATCTAATTTTTGTTTCTGGAATAGTATGCACAATATAATTATTTGAACAAGGTATATATTATTAACTATGTCTATTGGTGACTCTTAGCATAAATATCTCTCCAAGAAAGTGAAATTGTTTGGATCTTTCATAAATATAAGGGTAAAACTTGCTTAAAATGTATTACCCAAATTCATGTTCGGTCGTGCAACATTAAGAGGCTTGCAGGAAATTTATTTTTTGTCTCAATGGGTTTGTTAATAAGCAAAATATGCGTTATTGGTAAGGTAAAAACACACATGTGCTTCATGAGACACCATTGCATCTTGAAAAACTTACTGGGTGTGAATTTCATGCCGGTGGTGTTATTGGACCTTACTTTTTTGTTGATATAAATAATAATTGCCACATTACTGTGAATGGAGATCAATATCAAGCCATGATAACGGATTATTTTTGGCCTCAATCGGATGGTATGGACTTAAATGACACCTGGATTCAACAAAACGGTGCTACTTGCCAATCAGCAAACAATACAATCGATTTATTGAAGAGCAAATTCAGTGAACGTGTTATTTCTAGAAATGGACTATTTTCTATGGAGCCACGCAAAGCCATTGGTCTACTCCAACAAGCCAGCAACACTAGAGGAGCTCAATGATAAATATTAAACGCAGAATTCCTACAATTTCGGTCGATTTATGCAAAAAAGTGGTAGAAAACTGAGTTCAAAGATTGGACTTCTGCAAACCTGCCTGTGGTGGTCATGCAAAAGAAATTGAATTCCATACTTAATTGTAATTGAATGTACTTCAACACGAAAAAAGAAATTCGTTTACATCTCAAACCCTTTTAATTTTATTTAAAAAAGAAAATGCGACTCTCTTATTAAAAAACCCTTTAGAATCCTTGAATTTGTACAACATAAAGAAGGCTTTTTTGTCTTTTGACTCTTAGCTATCTTTTTTGTAGCAATTGGAATTAACTGGTTGACAAATTTTGTATGAAAAAGCTGATTATTGATTCTTGATTAATCAGTCAAGTAACATTATAATTAGTAGTTATAGTCTTACTCGACTGACTAATATACATAGTACAGCTTTCATATCTAATAAAATTATTAATTAGACATGAAAGCTGCAATATTTTTTAAATTAACTTATATATTTATACCAAGTTTCTTAGTTCATATTTATTGAAAAGAAATATCATTTTTGAAGAGGTTGTGGATCAACATTAAACTTTCATTATTCTTTGAAAATCTGATAAATACGTAATTTGTAAGCTATAGTAAATGTAAGATAGATATAATTCATTTCTCCTCGAAAAAAAATTATATCTGTTTTTTTCCAATTCGAGAAAACTTATGCTTGAAGTCTTTTTAAATCAAACAACAGACAATAAACATGATCAAACATTTCTAGATTCCGCCATGAAAGACAATTCATTAGTATAATTAAAAAGTATTAAAATTGTTCTCCTCATACAAATATACGAGCATTAAATATAGTACTACTTTGTATCTATTTAAAGAGGGAAATAGAAGTTTTTCTATGCATATTTTAGAGTATTATTTATTATTTACAGTTGATTCATAAAATGTAGAATTTTTTCTTCTTTTAATTTTATATCAATTAAGTAATCAAATTAGTCAATAGTCATTGCTTGAGACTTAACATGGACTTTTAAGCCTTTTAACATATTCTTATGAGGAAATACGCATTACATTTCCTGCTTCTATCTCACATATTATTTGAATTTTTAGGAAGGAAGCATTCTAATTTGAGGGAAATTGGTTTAAAAGGAAATCTGTGTCTTAATTCGTTCCATCATCATTATTGATTCTAGAAATTTCCAAATTAAATGTTTTCTCATGAAAGTAACATAAATGTAATATGAAATAGTCAACATTTATGTATATCTACATAGAACAATGTTTTTTTCTAAACAAAAGAGTTCTAACTTTTTGTTTAGATCGATCTTGTCACGTTTCCTTGCCGCTCTAAAAAAAAAAAATAAAAAAACTACACAAAAATGGCTCAATAAAAAAAGCTTTTACTTTAGAATAGGAAAATTGATTAATGGACTGATTTTCTAATTTTGGGTGGGCGTTGAAGACCTTCAATCTAGTGTGCCAGCGAGTACTTATCAATTAATTGTAAAAAATATTTTCATCAGAAAAGTTAATAACAATAATTACAACATAAATAATAAATGGAACAACTTATGGAATTTGAATCATTGTCCTATTTCAATTTTACAATTGAAATACTTCCTCTCATTGTTTGGCTACAACTTGTAGCGCAAGTTATAATTTATAGGTACATACCGTAGGACTAAACTTCTGGCGCAGGATTCTTACGAACTATTTATACTTACCTACATAAATATGTATAAAAGAATAAAAGTTATACTTAACCAATCAGAAAGGGGGATTTGATGACTTTTATTTGCTCATTTTCCATGAGGGAGAAATAAATATTGACTCACCCATTCTATCTTCATATGTTAGATAAATTCTATAAATAGGATTGAATATTATTACTTTTAAATGGCACTATTTGTCATCTCTCAAATAAATAAGATTTATGTAAGTGTATAAATATGTAATTACCCTATATAGAGATATAAAGGGAACTAACTCTACGGACCATTCGATGCAGTGGGTACACGACTACCAACATACAACCTGAGACAGTTAAGACAAAATTGAGGCATACCAAGAGACCAGTATGTTTTGAAAGCATTGAACATCAAACATTTTATTCAAATGATAGCAGCTCCTCCTTTCAATATATTATGTACAGCTTGGCCGGATGTGCTCCTTCACCAAGGAGGCTTTGCAGCTATCCAAACATTGACCCTACAGACCCCCTCCAAATTTGACCTCATGCTCAATAAATTTCTAAGTAAAAATCCTTCAAATATTTGGATATGACTGGAGAACTATGTACATAAATACAACCTACAATAATATTATGGATCATGAGCTACCATCACAGTGCTCGTAAGTTGAAATGTTTTGTAAATAAAACTCAGTTATAATTTGCTTTTTAAATATGCATACATGCATACATACATCAATTTACTTTGATTTTATTACAATTATCAATTTGAAGGGATTTATAGGAAGCTGAATGATTCTATAGAGTACTATTAAGGTAGGAAGGGTTGACCTTTTCTGAGTGACAAATATAAGAAAACCGAAATGGAGGTCACGATATCCAAAATACTTGCAAACCATATTACATACAATTCCAGTTTTATTTAAAAATATATTTATGTTGATACTAATTAATTTATGGAATTGACAAATACATAAATATATACTTACTCATGAGATCCTAGGCAATAGACAGTAAATTACGATTATTAAATCACCATTTGGAGCAAAAATAATTATAATTTTTCAACCCAATCATTCCAATTAAGAGAATGGAGAGAAAATGTATTAAATTATATCTTCCATCTCAAGTGGAGATAACGTGTAGAAAAAAAAAAAAAAAAAAGAATAAGAAGCTGATTTGACTCTTTCAATTTTTTAATTTTGATTAAATCCTGATCTCCACAAACATAGAATAGATATTATATCTTAAAAAAACCATACAATTTGTTAGATTCATTTTTCGACCTGGATGTTAATTCATGTATCATTAATTTTTTTTTTAATACTATGTTACATTTATAAACATATGGGACATTATTCATGCAAGGCCTAGTAATGAGTTCCTCATGAAATGAAGCTTTTTTATTGAACTAGTATCTATATATGATTGACGGTATATAAAATAAACTCAAAATATTCCAAATAAGTTCTTCTTAGTCCTCTTTTTCTTATTTTTCCCTCCTTTTCCAACCATTTTTACATACATATATATATTTTGGCATCATCTTTTTTCCCTCGTCATTAACTACGACATTTTTAGATATAAACGGAAATGAGTTTTGTAAAAGATAAAAGAGGGAGACTCACACCCCAAACAAGGGGATCCTCTTTCATCTCATCCTTCTTCATTCAGGATGTCCTTTTATCCAAATAATAATAATAATACCTCCTTCTATGAGGAATTCTTTTCATTCCTATATTGAATTGGTTGGATGGGGAGGAGAAAGGAAGAGGGGAGAGAGAGAGAGAGAGAAAAGGACAGAAGAAGGGGAAGAATTTCAAACTGTTTTATGAGTTTTGATCTCCTTTTGAACAGTCAAAAAAAAATTTTTTTTTTTTCAACAGAGTTGAAGCTAAAAAAGTAGAAGCTTGTACGAGTTCAAATAAAAAATTGAAATGAATAATTTTAAGGGAAGAATTTACATTGATTGAGGTGGAATCAATGTTATATTCCATTAGATATTAAATAAGTTAATGATGTAATTTTTGACTTGTTGGATAATTAATATTAATTCGTCAATATGGGGTGATTCAACCAATTAAGAATGTGTAATTGAAAGGTATGAAAAGTACAAATTGCAACATATAGTATATACAATTTGTTTTTATAAGTTAAAACTTGTACAAAATTCCAATTTGTATACAATGCATCGTGTGAAAAAAAAATGAAAGTTTTGTAAGTCACTTCTTGACTTGAAGATAATATTCGAATACTTAGATAGTAAAATCGACGCTAAAAAAATGTAATGTAGCTAAGAATGAATATTTTAGAAAGCTTTAATCCCCGACATCTCAAAACCACGACATACCAAAACATATTTTTCAATATCCGGATTTCACAAAGAATAGATCCAAGAAATAGGTTCCATTCGTTCGACAATGCTGAAAAAAGATTTGAAACTGTTGGAGGAAATGGGTCCAAGGAAATTTTCATCTACCTAAAAATCCTCTAGGTTAGAAAACTATGTATACATGAAAAGTTGGATGGAAGGAATGGTAGCCTATTTTTAAACAGTTCCTCGTAGAGTGGCATATGAGCTCATTAGGGTGTCCAAAGGTTCAGAAATTTTGTTACCCATTCTCTCAAATGTGAGACTGGAGTGTTTTTGCAAAAAATGAGTTAAATTGGTGGTAGTCTATAAGGGTCACCAAGGACTAATATCTTTTTAATTATTTTCAGTAATTTTTCTAAGACTTCATAGTTATGATGTTTTTAATTTTGCAGAAAAGTAGACTTTTTATTTTAGTATATTGGATATATTTTTGTATTATTTGGGCCAAGAGCTTTAATTTGATACCAAACATGACTAGTTTTGAGTATAAAACAAGAAAGTTTAAATTTTTTATGTTTTAAATGGCTCAACAAAATATATAAGTGCTTATAGAGCACCTCTGATTTGGTTCATTTTTTGCACTGACACTTGGGGGACCAAGTCTCACATTTGAGAGAATGAATAATAAAATTCAAGGAGAATTTAAAAATTTCTCATGTCTATCTCCACTTACATGGATAAGTATGAATGAATTCAAAATCATATTTATATAGTTATTTAATACAATGATAAATATCCAAAAGAATTAAAATGTACATATAAAACAATATCAATGTCCAATAATTTAGTTAATAGCTCTTGAATAATGTTGAATTGATGTAAAGAACACACAGTTTATACTTATAGCTCAATTTCTAAAATGATTTCTATCTCTTTGGTTTCTCATTTTATTTATACGTAAATTTTTAGAACTCTCACGGCATACATACATATTTTATTTTTTTAAAGTATCACATATAATACCCAAATTTACTTCCGTATTATATTAGAGTACAATAGTTCTTTCATCAATGAGTACAATCCGTTCAAACTGTGCTCGTATATCAAATCAATAATATGATTGAATGAACCAAGGGCTCATCCCCAGCTCGTAAATCATATATAAATTGTAAATTAAAGCAAAAAACAACAACTATGTAATAATGGTTTCTATACCAAGAAACTCGTATGTCGTGGTTTCACTGAATTACATACGCTAATCAAGAATATGTAATTAGTTTTTTCTTTGAACTTTTGAGTGTATTTTTACATTTTATAGGTTTGAGTCAATTTTTTAATAGAGAGTAAATTAGAAATCCACTTAAATAATTCCTTTTTCTAATGCTAATTGAATATATAATTGTCTTGATTTCAATATGTAACGATCCATTTCATAGGGAGTAGTTTAAAAGTAAAAAAAAAAAAGAAGGGCTCTATGTGGATATGAATAACTCTTGAGTTTTTCATTTGTTTAAAAGCAAAAGTAGTTTATATAATGCGTTAGAAAATGATCTTTCTTCTTCTTATTATTATTATTTAAAGAGCATTTGTTTCTACAGGGTCTAATTCATATATATAATTCATAATATTGATTTAATTTCAATCGAAAATAGTAGCAGTATACTGTAATGTAATGAACCAGCATGAAAAAATGTTGAGAGCCAAATGTATTTGAGTAGTTAAGAATTTTCTTACATCGACTCCTAACAAAGGATATGGACAATATGTGGCGTCTAGACAGTTAAAAAACTGTTTGACACACGCTTAATGAGTGATACTTGATAGCCCTATATCTAAATAAGTTACATTTTGTATGTATGCATCAAATAGGCAATCATTCTTTGGGTTCTGAAGACATTCTAGAGAGGCAGTACCCTTAAACTGGACCTTTGTATAAGAATTAACCTTTTGTCAGACTACTTTTATTACTCATAAAAAAGTACTTTAACAATAGAATAACTTGCTTATACAACTCATTTTTCTTAATATTTTTTGATTGAAACCAACATAGCCAGAAAAAGTTTATTTACAGATCCCTCATATATGCGTCAATAATTATTCATCATCAATATATACACATATATGTTATGTGCAATAGTAAACCAGAATGAATAAAGTAGGAAAAAACGGTAATGGTTTATTCCTCCTATATGTCTTATGAGCCTCTTTACCCCCCCCCCCTCCTGCCTAATTAGCATTTATTGTTAGTAGAAAGGGATGATAAGACATTCTCTATTGGTGGTTGTACGGTTAGAAAGCAAATCAAATAGAATGCTAATGTCCTCTCAATTAATTATTTTTCTTTTGAGGGAATGTGTGACACGGCGTCAAGGGACTTCCTCCTTTCAAGATCTACATACATACAATTATATATTCATAATATATTGTATATACATATATAGGCCTGGATAAAAAGGGAGAAAAAGAGAAGTATGCAGTGAGAATCCATGTATGAGTTGTTTGTTTATTAATTCATTTACAGATTGACTCAGCTCTGTCATAATGCAGAATTAGAAGAAACAAAAAAACAAACAAATAAGTTGCCTCTACATACAATATTATTTATTATCACTGAAATGCCCCTCACTAAATGCCTATATATGTAGGTACATAAGCTTTTAAAAACATTGAGCCGTCATTTGTAATCAAACAGTATAAATATAAAATTAAAAAATGGGAAAACGTTTTAACTTTTATATTTCTCTTTTACTACTACGAAAAAAAAAAAAACTAACTATAAAGGTTAGTTCTTAGCATTTAAAAAAAAAAAAGAAGAAGAACTTTTTCTAGTTCTTCTTCTTCCTCTGAATGAAAGTAGTTTATATGTATGAATGTACTATTTACATATTTATCTATCTATCCATCCATGGATGTATGTATGTATGTTCTTAGTTTTCTCTATCAAATTAAAGATTTCTTTTTCCTCTTCTTGACGAAGCATCTCTTCCAAGAGAGAGAGAGAGAGAAAAAAAAAAAGCAAACACAAAAACAAGGACACAAAGGGATCTGAAAACAATAAAGAATCTTTTGTGCTTCTCACTCTCTTCCTTTACGTATGTATGTATGTATGATTCTTCCTCCTTTAAAACAAAAAAAAAAAAATAATTACTACTTTATAAATGTATGAACAACAACATTTTCTTAAATGTTAATTTTGCACACAACACTGGATAGCATTTGAATCTCTCCCACTCTCTCTCTCTCTCTCTCATCTTTAACATTTCTAAAGGCATTGAGTAAATTTATACAGATGTATATTATTATTATTATTATTCCTTCATAATATCAGAGGTGGATGGGCAAAAACGGATAAATACTTTAAGTGTGTATGTATAAAGTCATGCAAATCATTTGCTATTGCTAGAGGAGAAGATTTAAGCAAATACCCTCCTCTAGTACTACATATATGTACTTATAATGGCTTTTATGGAGCAAAGGACTTTGAAGTATAAAGTTAAGAAATGATGCGAAGATGTTGATTGGAATTAAGTCAGAGTGAGACTCATTTATTCCATATTTCTGGAGTGATAGGAATTATACAGAAAAATAGCATCTTTACACACTCTTATATATTCAGGGAAAGGTGTTCGTTATCCGAGTGAGTTAATGGTTTGAATATTTAAAGTATTTTGAGCCATAGAATTTTTCATTTGAGACTCATCTCTCAAATGTTCCCATTGGTTAAGTTTTTGCATCTGGATGCTGAAAAACTATCTATGCATGTCAAAAAGAAGGAATGACAATTTATTGATAATTATGCTCTATTTAAGATATTTTTATGACAAACACCTGCCTGGACTTGAGTACTCATACTATGAATTTATATGCATTAAAAATTACACATTCGCTACAATTTTATTAATACAAATAATAATTACTTATTCAAGGGGCTTTCTTGAAAAGTCTAGAGCTGAAGGCAATTGGCAATTGGTGTACATCCCATGTATTCTTCATCTGTGTGTCTATTTGTGGAATTTTTAGTGAATATACTAAAAAAATTTCTCCTACTCCAAGTAAATGATGATTTCTATATATATATATATTAACATAAAAATCATGTTTTTTCTGGATTGTTCTTGTATTGGTCGTAAATTGCCTAGGCTCCGTTCTAATAGAACATTCCTAATGATTTCTTCACAATGATTTGAAACTTTTGGATTTCTCTTTGTGTCGGATAATATTTATAAATCCCACCAAAAGACAAATTCAATGTACGAAACTTCATCTTCGAATGAATAAAACATTTTGTTTTTTGTAAATACATATTGATGCCCCAAATGCAAGATACTGCGATGCGAGTATTCCAAATTTTGTCTATAATAAAACAACGTATGTATGTAGGTCTGTCTGTCACATTTTATTTAATTACCTACATATTTATACATGTGTATAAATAGAGTTTATATGTATTTGGTGAATGATGAGCAATAAATAAATGTATCTGCTAATCGAATCTAAGAGACTAGGATGTAAATAACTAGTGCTCTTGTGTCAGAGCAGAATCCAATCGATGGAGTACCTCTCAATCTTTCTTTCAAAGAAAGAAATTCACTTGTAGTAGGATGCCAAGTTGTCGTCTGCTCTCCAAATGTTGGAATATTGAAATGTAGTGAGTAATTGTTCACAGAAGCTTAACATGAGCTAATTTGAGTTCAACCCATCAACAACTTACTACTACACCGACTCAAATACAGATAGTCTATTCAAGAAACAAGAGGCTCATTATCCATTTATGCAATCCAATTACTCTTATCAAGGACACATTTCCTTCTTTCTTTCTTTCTTTTTTATTTTTACTCTGGTTATTCTTTGGCACGAATACCTTTCAACTAGGGGAAACAGGAATTAACTTTCACTGTCATACATGACCTAACAGGAGAAATTATAAATCAAAAAGCTTTATAATTACACCAAATATGAAGGTCGTATGTATGTTCTCAATTACATACATATAATATTTGTACCCTTTTTATTTTAGACTAGTTTTTTTTTACCTTCCTAATATGTGTGTTTTCTTTTTTGACAAAATAAATATCTAATAATAATTATTAATTTCCTACTCAAAGGTCGGCAGTTAATACATAATACATATTTGTACCATCATTATTTTTTCTCTTGAGGCCGCTTTGTGTAGTTAGTTCAAATATTGGTTATTTCTTTGTAATATTCCTTGCTCATTTAAGATGGGAAGTGTGTGAGACTAAAGGGAAAATAAAATGTTCTAATACTTGGGCTTCTTGGGACCAATTCTACAAACACAAAAACAAAAATCTCTTGTAAAAAAAGCTTTTCGATTGGGTAAACAAGGTTGGAGAGTCAAATAAAGTCTCTAAATCAAATGGTGGCTCTAAATTGTGTTCCTCAACTCTTTTTTTTTTTACTAATGACACACTAAAAATCTTGTAAGAATATCTAAGGATATTTTCAAAAAAAATTTAAAAGGGTAAATATAAGAGTGAACCGCACCAACTTATAAAGAAATACGATGACTTGGATATAAATTTAAAAAAAAACCCAGCATTTTTATGTTATGTAAAACTAAATTTAATACTCACTTTTCGTAATCTAATATGACAATATATAACCCAGCAAACTTCAAAAAATAATTAAGCAGTATAATATGTGTATGAAATATCGGGTATTAAACATACAAAGTAACAAAATAGGTTAAATAGAAGAACAGAGTTGATCGAAATAGGATGTAATATACTATATTTATGAGGTAAAAAATAATTTGAGAAATTATCCTTTTGTTTATTTGTGATCAAAATTGACGTAGTGTTCTCGTTTTAATTATCTCCTCATTTCCTTATAGAACCTACTTAGAAATGAATTCCTTCCATTCAACACACCGATAAGTACATTGTTATTCAGCAGTCAGTTAAACATGTTCAAAGAATTTTGTGAACTACATATGTTCTTTGAACCATCATCATAAGCTTTTCAACTCATTTCGAGTCTTTTAGACTTTCTACAAATATTTCTTTAGATATTTTCAACAGGCGATAGTAAAACTAAGACTGTCGGACGGAAATAATTTTAATATAGGTTAATTATATGTAGTTCTCGAGATCGATCTTTGTCCCGGTTAATGTGATTTCAAACACACGACTAGGTGGTTTTAAAATGGAGGAAAGTCATATAATTGTCATAGGACTAAAATAAAATGAAATAAAAATTGTCAGTGGGGACCTATTTTATTTAAAAGAAATAAAAAATTTCATTTTACAGAGGATGAATATAACTTTATAATATATACATTATGTTATATTATATTTTATACATCAATTAATTGTTTTAGAAAGCCTTTAAAAAGGGGAGGGAGGGAAAAGGGAAGAAAGGCTGACAAAATGAGACGAAACATGACAGAAAGGTACATAAAAGAAGACAATGAATGAATGAATAAACACGTATGCATGTAACCTCATGGAAACCTCATAACTAAATATCCTGTCCTCCTTTAAATACCTTTGTGCTTCTTTATTGTATAATGTATGTACGTACATACACTCACATGCAACATGACTTTTTTTTGGATAATATTTACTCTTTATTTCAAGGATTTTGTGTTGGATTTTCCGAGTTATATATATATATTTTATTATGCCTTACTGAAAAGGCACACATATTAACAAACAAACAAAAAAATAACAAAAAAGGCAAACATGAAAAAGTAAAAAAAAAAAAACCCTGGGATTTCTTGCTTTCATTTGGCTTCCATTAGAAAATAACGATCCATTGAGGGAGAGGCTATAATGGATCTCTCATGTATGTTATTGTACTCGTGACTAGAACTGAAGTCACATTTTAAATATAATAAAATTGTACCTTTAGTCTACATACGTAGAAGACCCTGAGGCTTCAGACTCACAAACAATATTTATTTCAAATGATTACTATTGTTATTTGAGCGCCATTTATCCTTTTATATATAATTGAATTTCTTGTACTCTCGGCCCCTCAGACTTGATTGAGTTGCATTTAAGTATTCTAATACTGCGACTCGAGAATCGAAGTAAAAATACTCGTAACTCAACTTAAACTCGATCTCAAAGATTCAAGGCTTGACTTGGATTCGTAAAGGATGCCCTGTAGTACATATTCTCCGCTCACATGTTCCTCAAAAGTTTCTTATAAAAAAGTACTAATCCCTTAAAGTTTGAATATACGAGTATTTCAAGCCCAAGTAAATCTTTTTTTTACAGAGATAAATATATAATATAATGAAACAAATAAGTAGGAAAATTTTTATGCATAAACTGGGCATAAGTGTGCTGTCATGAAGATGGGAAGAAGGCAAAAAGGTTTCTAAATTCCATTAAGCATAAATATATGTTTGCTTCCTAAGCAAACATATGCCAGAAAAATAAGGAAAAATAAATATTTTCTTATTCTTGGCAGGTTATTATTTGAGTCTCTTTAACTCTTTTCATTACTTGGCTATAAATTTTGCCCATGGACCCGCTTAGTCAACTCTTCTTACAACAAAAAGTACTTTCTTCTTCAAATTTGTTCAAACCAGGTTCGTAATGAATTAAAAAAAGAGTAGATTTGCTTTAGCCAAGACAACATTTATATTTATACATTGTTTCTTTAATGTTCATATATGGTAATGAGTTAGATATTAAAATAAACTACTTCTAACGATGTGTAATAAATCAGGACTTTTTTAATTTAATACCTAATAGGATACGTACATATAATTTTTCAGTGACAAGTTAAAAAGACATTTGGAAATAGTCAAGTGATGGCCTCTTTATTTACGTCTGCATAGAAAGGAGAAGTTAATGAGGAACACAGGGGTTCTGGTCATCCATTCATGGTTCATAGTGTACTATGTTATGTAGGGATGTACATTTCTATGTATATATCAACAAAACTAAAGGGCTTGAGATTACATCATTCATTTAACTTGGACTAGAGCCTTCTGACTTGAGATGAGGCATAGGAAAAGTAATTCTAGTTAATAAATATTTGTTTCTAATATCAATACTTTTGAGAATTTGCAAGATTATCTATATATCAATTCATGAGTTAAGTTGATACTCGAGCTCTTGAATATCTTCTCTTCAAATACAATTTCTCAAAATAATGGGTCTTGCTTTAATTCTGCGTTATCAGAGGAAAACAGCCAATGTTCTATATAACCTCAGAAGCTCACGTTACTCAAGAAGTGTTTTTTGGACTACAATGACATTTTCGGCTTCATTGCTGAATGATTAATTTTGAAATGATATATAGGTTTTAATACTTATATAGTATGTAGATTATAAATACTATTATTTTTACTATACAATTTTTCTTAAATGCTCACGTAATAATATGTAAAATGTTTTGAAATGCTATACATTAAAATATGTGCCTATGTACATATGTAGGTAATAAGATTATCCTTCTTCGCAAAAAATAGAAGAAGAAGATAAAGGATTAAAAAGAAGGAGGAAAATTTGTTGTGGAGGAAGAAAAGGCTCATCAGCCCACTCAGAGACTTTGTTAATCCGTTTATACTAAGTACCTTTTCCTAAGGGTAAATCTTCATTCCCCCCTCCTCTTCTTTTCGTTTTCTCTTTTTCAGTTCCTATCAAATAAAAAATCCTCTGAGTGAATAAGAAGGATTTTTTCTTGAAGGTATATTAAATAATCTTCCCACTACTCTGCACCAGCTCTCCATCTTTTCCTTACCTTCTTCTTCTTTTTTCTCCAAGAAGTAAGTACATACATGCGTTCATTTATTATTATGTAGTAGAAACTCAATATGTGATCATATTTTCTTTTCATGGCTCTAAGAAAAAAACTAAAACCAAAACACCAAACTTTCCTTTATAAATTAAAAATTTGACTCTCAAAGTAATTGAATAGAGAAGTTATGATCCTCACTTTTAAACCACATGACGTCATATATGTATGAATGAATGGAAATTGCATCATTACATACATTGAAATAAAAAAGAAAGGAAAGAAAGAAAGAAAGAAGGAAGCAAAAAACTACCATATGTTGTTTTCTCCTTAAGTTAAGTTAACTACTTTTTGAAGAATTTAATTAAAAAAATGAATATATTTCTCAAAAGTAGAGCCAATCAAAAGAAATTCTCTTTCGTAAACTGTTTTTCATTAAAGTCATTAATTATAATTTATTTATTTCACTCTATTTACTCAATGAATTGACGTTGAACGTCGTCTGACTCAAAGTAGATGATATTGA
Organism: Lepeophtheirus nordmannii; assembly: GCA_963680855.1. Classification (NCBI taxonomy): domain Eukaryota; kingdom Metazoa; phylum Arthropoda; class Copepoda; order Siphonostomatoida; family Caligidae; genus Lepeophtheirus; species Lepeophtheirus nordmannii. The sequence goes on from OY804523.1 coordinate 25,094,068, forward strand.
CATTCTTGATTTGGAAAGGCATTTAGTTTAAAATCCGAGAAATGGGAAATTTTTCCCCATTTGAAGCCGCAACTACCCAAATCATAATCAAATCCCATAAATATTCCTGACATCTGAATTATAAGTATAATTCGTCTTTCAAACAGTACTCTATTGTTCTAGTGAATGTATTTTTTGGTTGACATCTGAATAAATGTCATCCAGGTTATGGTGTGCCACTTATTTTTATCCTTTTGTGGCCTCAGACTTACAGCTATTTTCTACAATAATAGTCATGCACCTTGACTTTGTATTTATTTGCAAGCTTTTTCATGAACCAAAATGGACTTATGCACTCTAGATTTTGTTGAAAACATACTTCATATGGATACCTAAATCAAAGTGTAGAAATTTACGGATTCAGATTTGGATACAACTATTTCTAAAACGCAGATATTTTGCAGATGCAAAATGTGAAAACTCGATAAATCTCTAGTACATAATATACGATAGATATATTCTAAGTATAGTGATAAACAGAAGTACATTGATAAATCCTTATTTATCAATGTACCTATTAATACATATTATTATATATTTTATCAATAAATATTTAAGAAAAAAAAATTATTAATAATAACACAGGTCAACAAATATGAAATGTCAAAAATCCTAAGGGTCATAAATATAATAAAAGTTATTCAGTTTTGCACGCTGATTTCCAAATGACTCAGAGTAGAGCTACTAAAGTAGTAGCGCCCAGAAGTATTAGGAAACCAGCTGAAATTCTTCTGCACATTATTACTTCTGTCTATTGCAGGTTGTTTTTAGTAGCTCTACCGTGAGTCTTTGAATTCCAGCGAATTTTTGCTCGAAATTGCATGAAAATTTACACACTTTCATGGACGATTTCTTCTTAGTTAATGATTCTTATCGAGCGTTTGACATCTCATTTGAAAGCTGTGGGTCTCGCTCTTTACTGCATTCTTTATTAATTCATTTCATGAAATATGTATTTAAGTACAAACATTTTGGCAGAACTTGGAAAATGGGCCAAATTAAATCATATGTAAGGTCCGATTTCTCAAAAACCGTCGGACTCTCGAAAAAAAAAATTACAGATGTGAAATTAGCGTGCAAAATTGAATAACTTTTATTATACTTATACCCCTTAGGACTTTTGACTGTTGACCAGTGTAATTAAAAAATTAGTTTATAGTCTAAGACTGAACATATTTAAAATTTTCATTATATATCTGGTTCATGGTCTGGGGGAGGGGGGTTGGGGAGTGGAGAGATATTTAGACATAATATAAGGTTTTTCTGTTAGATATACTTGTATATAGATGAAAAAGTTTGAAAAAGACTTTGAGCGTCTGATTTTACGGGTCTCAAAATGTATTCCCCCCCCCCCCAGCAATTAAGGGCCTTCGTTTCATCTGATTGTTTGCTTGTTCCCCTCTTTGAGAGCGCAGGAGGTGAAGAGAGAAACCATAAATTAACGTCATTTTCTTTCACTAAGCTAAAACATATTCCTTAGAAAAAGCAGCATCTCATATTATGCAAAAAAAAAACAAAAACAAAATATACCTATATATGTATATGTATTATTATTACTTTGTAAGAAGAAGAAAAGAGGAATGTCATTTCCATATAGAATTTTTCAATTACTTTAGTTGAAAAAATTTAATTTATGCATTATTTTTTTATTTTTTGTAGAAACGGACTTTGAATACATAATATTATTTTTAGGGATATGGGTTATATTCGATGTATGTACGTACCTACTTATAGGGAAATGAATGATGAAGGAGGACACAAAACCACATCGCTGGAGAGTGACCTCTCAACTAACCAAGAGGCGTTCCCCCATTAGTATAATTAGCATTAAATTGAAATATCCATTAATTCATGTATGTATGTAGTTATACTAATGGTCCCTACATATTCAGAAAACCCTATCAGTTCTATCAATGGGAATGTAGGATATATTATTATACTTCATCGTAGAGTTATTCCACTACTTATATGAATTTTTAAACTGTATCTTTTTGACTACGGTTATTAGTGTTCTCTTTGTTGATTCTTTGAATTGAAATTAGCTCTTGTAAGATGTGAATAATATTAATTGAAGAATAGTCCAACTGTGAAGGAGGAGATTACAATTGGCTAATCACCAGATAATTTTAGGCCTTTTTACTTTCTCCTTTTGAAGGAAGATGGGTTTAGTGACGTAATAAAAATTACAATTCAGTGTAGAGTTGTGACTTTTGGAATATTCCTCACGATGTCATTTTTATTGTATCTCTATAGAAAAAAGGCCTGTAAGTAATTGGTAATCAGCAAAATTCTTACAGAATGCTGGGCTATAATTTATTTCATTGTTGGGAGAGCTGTCAAGAGCTTATTGGATCTTAACCCAATAGAAGAATTATAAGATTAATTCGAAAACGTGTCCAAGAAACATGATATTAAGGAGTCTCTATATGTTTGATCAAGAAATCAAAAACTATCCTTTTAAAAAATATGAGTTGTTGGGAGAGCTATGATATAATTGTTTGTTCAAATATGGAAACTTGCAAAAGAAGAACACTTGTAAAAAAAAATGTCTGTAAAACGCCTTTAGCATACTGATTAATATGCTCATTTTCATGACTGATGCTTCAATTGTTGATCTACATAACTTAAAAATTAAATTTTGTTAAGAAGAGATACAATAATGTCTTAACTATACATATGACTATGTGATGTATGTTGACTTGTTTTTCAACATTGGAATTTCCTTTTTCCTATTCTTGAATTCGATGCGTTAAAATTATGATGTGTAGTTATGTTGTTGATATCAGGATTTGATATTTAATATAATTACATATATAAACATCAAGGAAGTATTTTTGTCATAATGCTTTTCTACCTGTTGTTGTTCTTCTCTTTTCAATCTCAACAAATTCCTTTCTTAGTATGTACATAGATTTAAGGAACCCATTGCCAATAATATGTATCAAAACCTAAATCAATTTTTTAGGGTTTGAAATTAAGCCTGCAAATGATATACATTTGCAATTAATTATGGGCTTACGTATGTAATTACAAAATATGTGTGGTGAATAACCTAGATTCTCTTTCTCTCTTCCCCTCTTTTATAGATGTTTCTAAAGAAATTTATATTAAATGTACATATATGGTACATAATGAAAAGTGAAAGCAGTGTGTAGGAGTTTTAAGTGTTTTCTTTCTCTACATGAGGGAACACAGAGGAGAGGAAGACAAAGAGGAAGAAATGGAAGACGAAAAAGGAACTTGGTAATATCTACACATTTACTGTTTTTCTGAGAAATGACTACAAGTTGAGTGGACAACAATTTATTAGATCAGTATATATATATATGCTACAAATACAATGCCATATATATATGCTACAAATACAACGCCATATATATATATATATATACACGGCCTTCATGTGGTTGAATTCAAGGAGAACAACAATATAAATTAAAAAGGAGATTGGTATTAGTAAAAGTCCTGTCAGTTGAATTTGAGATCGGAGAAAATTTTCTTATAGTGGAAACCCTAGGCTCATAAATGAATGGTCTTTGATTTAGTAATATGTGAGTCTTAGTTTAGGAAAAATTTTTAGTTTTGATCCAATCCGCATGTTGCCCCCCCCCCCCAAAAAAAAAAAAAAAAAAAAAAAATAGGTCGTTATTAATGCCTTAAAAAGTGTTTTTGACTCTTCATGAAATTAAAAAAACAATCTATACCATATCATTATTTAAAACGGGATTTAAATTAGACAGGTCAACAAATTTGAACTTTCAAAAATCCTAAGGGGAATAAGTATAATCAAAGTTATTCAACTTTGCACACTGATTTCAAATTTGTAATTCTTTTTTTCGAGAGTCCGACGGTTTTTGAGAAATCAATCTCTACTTTTTTTAGCTTTTTTGGCCCATTTTTCAACTTCAACTTAAATTTAAGCCTAGAAGGATACTCATTTTAAGCATTCAAAAATGATGATTGGTTAGTGTGTTTATGTAAATTCCATTTCTAGTCTTTGTTTTGACTTAAAAGGACTCCCAGGGACGTAGTGTGCCGGAGTAGGCCCACAAGTCGGTGAAATCCTTTGTACTTAAATAACTACTTGAATCTTGCAAGAAATTGATTAATAAGGAATGCATTAAAGAGCTTAGACCCACAGCTTTCAAACGACATGTCAAGCGCCCGATAAAAGCCTTTAACTTTGAAGAAATCGCCCATAAAAGTGTGCAAACTTTCCTCCAATTTTGAGCAAAAATTCGCTAGAAATCTAAGACTCACGGTAGAGCTAATAAAAAAACAAGTGCTATAGACTGTAGTTGTAGCGTGCAGAAGAAGACTCTGACATCAGCTGAAGAAAACCAAGTTCAAAAATATGGATCTCTTATTTAATTCCAAGGCAACTCCGAGGAAAGAGTGGAATCGCAGGGCCATGGATATCCAATGAAAGGAATAGTGTTCCTTGATGAATTATCATAGGGTTTTCATGAAGAGTGTCTCATCACTGGCATCCCTTCATCTTCATCATCATGGATATGAACGGAACTGGTTTGAGGAATGCTGGATCGATTAGTCCCGACTTACATTCTCAAATTTTCCGTGAGGATTATAAAATTGCTATAGGTTTGCATGCTAAATGTCCTAACACACTCTCAGCCTGAAGAAGGGTTAATTAACAAACAGGATTCGGAATTTCTTGCTTCTAAGGTGAAATAAAAGTTTATATGCAATAAAAACGTTATAATGAGCTAATTCAGAAGCTGAAATGATGGGTTATCCTCATTTTTCAGTGTTGATGGGCCACTTCGCTATAGCGAAATTACAAAGAGCATAAGTGGTACCTATGTGGAGATTTAAAGGTTATCGGTATGCATAGAGGGTTTACAAAGTATTGCTGCTTTCTTTGTTTTTGGGATAGTAGAGCAACTGGGAAGCATTATGAAGAGCGTGAATGGACAACATGGGCGTCATATGTGCCAGGAGAAAATAATATTAGATTTAAGCAATTAGCAAATCCTCAAAAAAATATTTTACCTCTTCTACATTTCAAACTTAGCTAAATGAAGAATTTTGTTACAAAAATGGCAAAAGACGATTCCGAAGGCTTTTAACATCTGTGTAAGAAAGGTTATTATTTAAGCAACGCCAAAATAAAAGAAAGTATATTTGTGGGCCCAGAGATAAGAAAAGTTCTTTATAATATTGATTTCGGAAACACTTATAACATCAGAAAAAAATGCATGGAAGTTCTTCAAACGAGTTTTTGAAAACTTTTTCGGCAACAATAAGTCGCCGCAATACAAAGATGGTGTGAAAAAGCTTCTCAAGTATTATGAAAAATTTGGATGTATCTCAAGATACATTTTCTACATTCACATATAGATCATTTCCCTTTTCGATTTAGGAGCTGTCAGTGGTGAACAGGGAGAACGTTTTCATCAAGATATTATATAAATGGGAACAATATATAAAGGGTTTTGGGATACAAGCATGATGGGAGATTATTGTTGAATGTTGTACCATGATGAGCCTGAAAAGAAGTACAAGCGTAAATTTAGTACCAAACATCTATGATCTCATTGAAATTATATTTTAAATCTTAAAATAATTATGTACAATATCTTATATATGTTGATAAATTAAAATACTAAATCTCTTCATTATAACAAATTCATGGAAAACGCAAAATTCCTAATTAGAAATGGTATAAAAAATAAATGAGTTTGTGCATAATAGGATTAACGTTATCAAAGATACTTCATGTATATTCCTTGTTCTCCACTTTAGACATAAAGAAGGGGACTCAGTACTGAGAGACATAAACGGTAAACTAAGAGACTTTCAGTAATGTGATAAGTACATGATTGTAAAAAAGTGTCCATTCGAATGAGGGTGTGTATTAGTAGACTAGAAACGGCCACGATGCGTGAGTTCAGTGTATACAAGAGCCGTCGTAGCGATATAAGCGATAACATCGGATTAAATTTTGAGATGAATGTGGAAATTAGTTTCTTCTATACAAACATTGACTCCTCAATGGAGTCTTAATTTCTTTCTCCATTCATAACTTAACAGCAATGTTTATTGTTAATCTGAAAAGGGAATTGTTCTTGGTGTACTCAAAGATGATCCAAATGACAAATACTTTCTCATGAAGATGAATCTCTAATATTATAAAACGTTTTAGTCGAAACTTCGATCCTGTCTTCTTCAAATTAAGGCGACTGATCCAGCATTCCTCAAAGCAGTTCCGTTCATATCCATGATGATGAAGGGATACCGGTGATGAGACACTCAATTTTTCAGATCAATACAACGCTACATAAAGATCCTTAAAGTATCCTTTCTTAGTATCGGTCTTTTTGGAATAAATTAGACTGGAAGACAATTTTATATCTATATGAATATATAAAGTCTATTCTGTGCCAACACTGTTTGACACACTAGACTCATTAAAAGTCTTTCACATCTTCATCAAAATGGAATGAAATGGACTTTCATCCTTGACTCTGACTGTCTCACAGCCTTTGCGTCCTTCATTAATCATAATAAGCATATAATGGAAGTCAGCATTTATTGACTTCATTACTATTAATGATGTTCAAAGTTATCTTAATTTCATATATTTATCTTATGTCAAGCATTAATTAATTATTCCAATTTTCATTCTACAAGATCATGAAATGGAAAAGGAGGATTTTTCCACGAGTCATGGGAATGAGGCTATTAATGCAATTACCAAAAAATATCTATTATCTTATAGTCAATGGTCCATGTCATTGAAGTTTGATGGAGTGTAAAAAAGTTGACATCCATAGTCTTACAAAGTACATATATGCAAATATCTTTTCATATATGTATATACAAATAGTTTTGTATTTAAGATCATTTTGCCCAAAAAATTTATCAAGGGTGATCAAAACTCGACCAAAGTTTGGAGAAAATTAAAAAAATTCTTTGCCATTAGAGAAACCACATTTTATAAGAGATGTTCACATCTTCAACTATTTTGCATTGATATTATGTTGGTTTTGAATTAAGAAAATCTAATTTGTAGTCAATAATTTTAAAACCATATTGTCACCATAATGATACAGTGATCAAATTTCTACATTACTTTATTTCTGATTTATGCAACCCCTTTATACTTGATATTAGTATTCATTGCTTAATTAACTGCGAAATGTAGAGTCATGTTTCAATGAATACAAAATTATGAGCATTTAATATCACTAACAGAAACAGAATAAAATTTCTATAATCTTTCTTTTACTTTAATTTCGCAAATGTTATGGTCTTGATAGGTCTTTAAATTCAGGGCAAAACATTTTAAAGTCGAGGCAAAGACCTGGTCTCGCTGGTCTTACAATCAATGGTGTCTTGAAAACTGCATCACCATGCATAAATGTTTGAGGAAATTGTAAGACATTAATAAATATAATACGAAATTTATTGGAGCTATGCTCTATCTAATTTCGTATTATATTTATTAATGTTTTACAATTATATTACGTCTATACAGAATTAACATCTGTTAGTAGGAAAAAAAATAGGTTTAACTTGCATTCTGGATTTAGTCATAATGTATCTAATATATTTAAAAGAAAAAAATAATTTCCCTAATGTTTGATTGTTTTTAATTAAAAGTGACAAATTTTAACCAATTAATGATTATCTACATTTTTTATTGTACACAATTTATTCATTCGGAACTTTATACTTGAGGTTACGCAACCTCACCCATCCTGGACCATTCACTAATCCTTATTCATGTTATGATGACTTATGTATATTTTCTAAATAATTACCACGTAAGTATCATTTTTTTCGTTCAAGATATTGATCGTTGATTAAAATATTTATGGAGGGGATCAAAAATGATCAGTGATGATGTTCAACGTTAATTTTTGGTTCTTCAGTGTTCCTTTTTTTTTCTTTTTTTTTGATGAGTCTAGATATTTCTCAAAACCGTTAGATGTTAATAATGTAATAATAAATAAAGTATATAACTGTGATTGCATGTAAGCTGTTGAAATAATATGGATTACTGTTTGTACGTACATAAACCTGCAGTTCATTCCATCATCATGGATAAACACTTACACACTCTTATCATTCAATATTGATATCAAAGAAACAGTCAGGCCTATGTAAAAGTTAATTTAATCTCTGATAGAACTTTGTATACATAAAAAATAGCAAATGGATTCAAAGTAATAAAACTTGAGGCTCCTTCACTAACTAAATAATATATGTCATAATATAAGTAACTATGTCGTTTTTAAAGCCAGACATAGAACAATGGAGTCTTGTTGGTGCAGCTGTATTGACAAAGACTGTAATCTCAAAAGATAAAAGGAACGACTCCAATTCCATGACCTGATACCAATGGTGTCATTTCATGTGAAATTTTATTTATTATTTAAGCTCATAACTTGAATAATCCTACAAATTTAGTTACGGAAACACTGCAAACATTTATTTTAAATAAGACAGGAGAAAGAGAAGTCTAAGAAGTCATTGACTCATAAAATGCAACTCAGTGGTTCACTTGAAACTTCCTCTTACATAAAAAAAAACGTTTCAACTCATTGAATTAGACAATTACATACGTCAAGCGCAATTTTTTATAGTTATTATTAATATTATTACTAATAGTAGTTGTTGTGTCATTGCTTATTGTTTAGCGAAAATCATTCGGATGAATCCAGAGAAGACCACAAAAACGGATGGTTGGAATCCTCAAACAATCAACACGATCCAAGTAAAAAAATATAACAAATTTCTAATCAATAAGATAGGACTTAGATGATTAATTTATTTTCTGGTGTCAAGTGGGGATCAACTATAAGGATGTGAGTTCTGATTCGATATTTTTTTAAACCGGATTGTAAGGCTCGAATTTTTTTAGCATCAATGAAATTTTAGGAAACTAATCCTTTACTTGTAGAATTTAGGCGCGAAACGTCTCCAAAAATATGCCCCAGATAAGAATCACCAAAAATGGGCTTGAAATCTGCCAATATACGTGATGCGATAAGACCTATGAATCTTCATATGAGAACTCATGACATCACTAGTTTTAATACCTTTTGAAGTCCTTATATAATCTTCTATTCCCTTGACTAAGGCAGAAAGGAACATGCAATTGCATGTATCTAAATAGGCGGATCCCATCTCTGAATGAGGTAGTGGAGGTGTATGAAAGGATGGAATGCAAACAGGTTTCTTTTTGCCTCAATTTAGATCACTCTTGAAGCTGTTGGCTTATGTCATAGGGTTGTTGTTACATAATAATATAATAATCCATATGTATGTATATTCATTGATAAACATACAAATGTCTTAAAGAGCCTTGTTGAGACTTTTTTTTTTTTTTTTTTTTTTTTTTTTTTGCAATACAACCTTGATAAACAAAAATAAAAGATATAAAAGAAAAGTAACAGCAAATCAAACTGCTTCTGACCTTGAAGTTAAATAGTAAATCAAGTTGTTATTATAATGTATATGTATATTTTGATATACATATACATATAAATACAGTATCAGAGTGCTGTCGTTGTTGATAAAAAAAGGCGAATTTCATACAAGGAATCCATGCACATATTTGTCTTTGCGTCTTTTGAAGGTCATTGACATAGGTCATCATCATATCATAATAATCAAAGTGGGGGTTGCTTTTGAATTATCATCATGAGTGTGTGAAAATAAAAATATGTAGGGGAGACCAGGGGAAGTTGTCATACCTTTTTATACTAACATATACATACATGATTGAGTAATAATAGATCTTAAATTTTATGCCTATGCATTAGATCCATATGATGAGGGGAAGACAGGGTCATCAATTCAATTCTGCCAAGAAAATTCCAAGGACTATGCTCAAATACACAAAGAAATTTATCATCAATTTAATATACTCAAATGTTTTCTGGAAGCATAAGTATGACAACAGTCATACCTCGACGTACCCAATTGACATCACTGGGGAAAGAGACAATATATATAATTTAGTACGGTTAAGATCTGACGGGTTTTGCTATAGTACGATTTTTTATTTGAAGGTCCTTTAAATAGCAATAAAATCCACTATTTGTACGCCTGTTCATTCGAATAGTTCGTTATATCCACGGAACCAATCACCCAAATTGTTCGGAATATTAACATTATTGAGTATTCCTTGAGTAAACCCCTCGGACGATTTTATGGGGCGAAGTATGTGACTCCGTCTGGTGCACACCTTAACACCAAATTCTTAAATGATCATGCAGTGTCAATTTTAAATTCAATTTCGTTTCTGTTTTTCAAATGTCACACTATATCCATTTAATGTATATTACTTATGATTAGGAATGTAAATCATATGCAATTCGGGCGTGTTATAAAAAAAGAAAGAGAAAATCAACCTGGCAACCCTGACAATTTAATGAATGTCGAGGGGGGAAGCAGCTTGAGCTGTCATGACGTTTGACTGAGCTACAAGCTGCTATTCTCCATTATATATACAACAATAAATAATAAAATAGATGAGAGGAAGAAAATTAACTGAAATTAATGTCAGGAAATTATATGTTTTTAACTAATAATAATTATACGAGGACTTGAGCCCTTTTTGTTTACATTTTATTTGCTTTATTAACCTTAATGTATGTATTCCTTCATGCGACATCTTTACTATCAGGTAGATGTTCTCCCCTCAGTAATATTGGAAAAATGATAACAGCTTCGGAAAACAAAAAGACATGTTTGAAGAGACAACTCCACTTTTTTATCACACGCCCGAATTGCATATGATTTTCATTCCTACTTATGATAGAGTTGATGTTGGAAACACTTCTTTTTTTATTATTTGCAAATTCATGGATCAACTTGTGATCCAAGAAAATTATTCTGACGAATAGAAGTTTTTGATCTTACATTAATTTAAAAAATAATGTATTCAATATACCAATACATGAAACTATTTATAAAGTTGAATAAGTAGAATTTAAGTAATTACACAATATTTTTTGGATAAAAAAATAATAAGGTGCTTCATATCATCCCATCGCATTCTCCGTGACGAAAAATAAAGTATATGATAGCCTGCCACTTCTATAGTACAACAATAGTATCGTTATTGTTAGTCAAATTGTAGAAGAGAGTCGGAAGTGGGACTGAAAAGATTCACGATTCCTTATCGGTAATCGATTCCAAGCTTAACTAAAATATCTCATAGTTAGTTTTTCAGATATGAAAGAAACAAATGCTATCATCATATAGACTAGTTTTTCTCATACTAATAAGGAAAGTCTTTAATCGTTAAATATTTTTTGAAAATCTTTTCTATGATCCACGTTCTTCTAATGGGACGTTCTCCCCTCTCCCAGTTTGAAGAGCCCTCATGTACGCGATTAAGTTGTTTCAATGATATAATATACAGTAGATATATTATACTTTGTTCATTTTGTAGTTGTCACTGTTGCATCAAAAATAAATTTAGATTAGTAATGGAATCGATTTCTAAAGTCTTGAATTAAAAATTTACTCAAAATTTTGAATTGATTTCAATTCACAATTCCATAGCCCTAGTTGAATGGTCTAAAACTTTGGAAGGTCAAATTGCATCAATGAAGGGACATAAAAATTTAATTTTTGACTTAAATTAGATGAGAAAAGGCTGGCTATCTCTACTCTCTTTCATTTTTAGACCCTGCCATATGACATCCGAGGTACTTGATCGATCTCCCCTATACTTAGAAGTACCACCTATGCAGTCTATTTCAAACTCACACATATGGAATGAAAATTGATCCATTAATCAGCATTAAATAAATAAATACATAAATTACTGAAGCCTATTAGAAAATGTGATTACCTATCTCTGAATGGATGTATGTACGTACAAAGAAGATGATTGTTTGTTATTTTTCAATATTATTTATTTATTTATACCTACCCACAACAACCCTCCACGAACATAAAGTCTGAACAAGATAGCAACAGTAATATTGATTTAAAAAATATGGCGAAATGTAGTCCATATATGAATTTTTGAATCGTGCTTTCATTATTTAAGCGTTTTTATCAATTCCAGATTTCTTCTCCTATCCTAAATCTTAAAGACATGTCCGAATCAATCTGTTCTATGGAACCATCTTTGCTGAACGACGTCATCATAGATAGCAGCTAGTGACGTCAATCATCAATCATCTTGGCAATATTGAAACAATATGCATAATAATATTGGTAAATATGTAATATGTACCTCAATTAATCATACATTAGAAATAATAACATACTAGTCTCGTGCATGAAAGGTACTTATAGGTTTATAGAACGAATTCAATACATAAATTGAATTACATAACTTACTAGTTGATTTACTTTTTTGGTGAAAATAATACCTTGTAGTGGGCGCTTTAAAGTTTGGGACTTCTTCAAGGACCAATACAATCCTTTCCAGTGTTTTGACTATTTTTTAAAAGTAAAAATAACAATCAATATTTCTCCTTCATTTATTTTTTTTCACAGGTGATTTTTATGCTGCTGTGATATAAATATACATACTTTGTAGTATGTTTGTGGATACACCGTTATTTGACAAATTCATATTACATATTTCAATTCCTCAGCAATATATGACCATACTTTTAATATATTTTATATATTACAATATAATACCAATGTATTAGAGTAAAAAGAGCTTGAACGCACCTGTTTTGACCTCGAAATGGTTATATGTTATGTATGTATTTCGAAGGCATTACATAATTCTTTTGTGTCTTGCAAAGATATTATTATAATTAATGAAGGAGAAGGGGAGATATACGTACATACATATATATATACATACATACAGGCATATATGCATTGTGGTCCATGCTTTTGATATTCCAAAAAGTGAAGGAAAAAGATGGTTTGTTTTGTTTTTACTATCATGGTTATGTGGTTGATTGAATCTAACACTTTCTTCTTAGTTTTATCTTGTTCATAGAATGATGATATCTAGGATTTCAGACATTATCATGGTTATATATGTATATACATATATATCACTAATGGGTAGGTATCATGCTATGTATATATACGTATACATAAATAGGTCAATCAACACCCTTTTCTGTAATATGAACTCTGTTTAGAGGGCAAAAACATGTTGAGTATTGCAAAAAAAATGAAACCCAAACAATAGCACATTCAATATATATATATATGTATATATAACAATAGACAGTTCGGAATGCCCTATTTTTTGAGTGAAGGCTTCACCAATGTATATACATACATAGATTGGAGGGAAGCAGGTAGATGATAAGAAGAGGTAGTAAGTAAAAAAATTGCAATTCCTCTTTGTTCTTCTTTTGTTCCATTGGTTTCTGAAAGTGAGGATTTATAGCGTAGTCAGTGGGGGGGGGGGGGGCAGACTCCAAAATCACGAAGAAAATGTAGATATCCCCACTGATCAGTGAGGCTGGCTATGCCGCGTGTCCTTGTAGTGATATTTGAGTCCATATGAACTCAATGATCAAATAAAAAGTAATTTGGATATTAGTTATTTTTTTAAATTCTACATAGGTAGACTGGGTGGAACCACATTCAATGGCATCGCTCTCAACGTCTATACATACCCTGTTGTTGACAGTATGTACTCATTAAATATGCAACTACCTAAAGTCAACAATAAAGCAACTTGTTGTCACGAAATGATTGAGTAATGTAAAACAATTACATTACTATATGTTTTGTTATTTGAGCAAGTAGTTAGAAAGCTTTGATCTGCATGTATATGTACAAGTAAGGATAAAATACAAATTGCAACCAAGAAATAAGATGAAGCAATTTAAATGATGAGTTTGAGGATATTTGTAGAGTATAATACAACAATTGAAATTAAATAGGATGTTCCATAAGTTAAGGGTGTACTTTTAAGACTTTTCTGATGAAAATAACAAATGGATAAGTATTCTGTGGCACATTATAAAATTCAAGTGTTCACAGTTCTATTATACGTATATAGTCGATCAAAATGAAATGATATAATCAATTAATACTATAATGGAGACCTTTATTGTATCTCTGAACCTTTCTTCCTCACAAAAAAGAGAGAGAGAGAAAACAGGTCATAAGTTAACTGGTAATTATGTGTGTACCTGTTGCGTTGTGTTCACAACTTTACAATAATTAATTCAAGTTGAGTATGTAAATCAATGATTAGATCGCTAACTAAAGGCAAAAGAAGAGATCCTCACAAAGAAATTAGAAATTGTACAATTTGCCTGTAGAGGTTACCACTTGTACACAGCATATATTGGATCCTTTCAAAACCCAATCATCCATCCTATATGACCATTATTACAAGGTAGTACTCATCATCATAACAAAAGAGAGATGGATGCAATAGTATAATGAATAGAGGGAGTAGTGAAATATCCCTCCATTTTTGTTCTTTTTCTTCTTGAAATGATTCCTTTCTTCAGCAGCTATTCAGTACTCACCCTCAACAACCGGGGGAACAAAAAGGTGTTGTTTTACAGCAAACTGATACCATCATTCAGTTCTATGGTATCATCATTCATCATTGTAGTCATATAGGGAACTTCTAGCCACTACGTGTTGAAATCCTTGGTGTAGCAACTCAACCTCTTATTTATTTATTTATTTGTGTATTTATGTATGTATGTATACATTTAGAAAAACAACTCATATTTATTATTGTGAATCTACCACCTAAGCTTCTGATGGATCAAAATATGTTTTTCAATCACTTCTTTTTCTAAAAAGAAAAAATACATATATATGTATATATCTAGTAGAAAAAACTCTTTTGATAAAGAGAAGAAGGGAAAAAGAAACAGAAAGAAACGTGTTGTTGTTGTTGTTGTCGTTTCTTAGTCTTTTACCCTTCCCCTATTTTGTATGTTTTGTTTTGTTGTTGTGGATGTCTCGGTCATTGTTCCCCTTCCACTTTCAAGAAAAGGAGGAGGAGGAGGAGGAGAAGAAGAACCTTGGAATCATTGCTTGCTTGCTGCTTCTCTTTAGAGGAGAAGAAAGAAGAGGTAGTAAGCATAACTAAGAGATGAGTGAGTAAGGAAGAGGGAGGAGGGAAGTCTCTCTATTTTGAATATGTAGAATCAAAGAAACCCCAAATATACAACATCAAATGAATCTGGATTATAGATATATTTTCATTTAATTTTATTTACCTATTAATAGAATATTCAGATTAGCTCTCCGAAGGCGTCGCAAATTTCACTTAAAGGTCACCTGGTTTTATATATAAAGAAAAAGAAAACAAACTGATACCTTACATGGTTGAAAGGCCATATCAAATCAATATAAAATATTATAAGTCAACTAATGGGTCGTATACGAACATCTAATATTATGTATATTGGATATAGGGGTCCATAAAAGAGTTGCCGACCGTTGCTCAATCTATAGCTAACATTCCTGGATATATCAATCCATCATACAAATTTGAATACAAAGCCCATAACTACGTCTATGAAATATTAATATTGGTAAAGCATAGAAACGGGTTAGATTATATTGGGAATTTGTCATTTTCTTCATAATTTTTGTTCAAGATTGTTTTTATGTTGATGCAACACATAATATGTATGTACATTTCTCTCCCTCCCTACCTAAAAAGAAGAAGAAGAAGAAGAAAGGATGTATGCGTATATATGTACATAGATATCATTATTGAAAAGTGGGAATTGTAACATACAAGTGGAAAGACCTTCAATATTACATATCTTCTTCTTCAACCCTCTCACCTCGCACATTCACTGTTTTCACTCCCAAAAAGGGTTAGAGTCATATAGTTTATAACTTATAGGTAACAACAACCCTCGGAGCAAATCAAAACTACAGTATCTTGGAGGAAATAGGTCAAATGCGCCTTGGTATTTTTTTAAAATGATAATCATTGTATTCTACAAAGAAGAAAAAAAATAAATACCTAATATTGAAAATATTATTTTGCAAAAGGTCAATATGCGTTAAAATAAAAGTTAATTTTTACTCAGTAATTGACGTTCATCAAAGCTACTCTTCCGATATTATGTAATTATTTTTACTTAACTTTATTTATTCATCATCAGTTGGTGAATAGTAACCCTTTTTTGTTCATGTAGGCAGGCATATTCTGGCTCATTTTAGATGCAAAATGAAATTGAACGAAGATTATATGCAATATAGTTGTAAGAACATAATAGCTGAGCCTATCAAGAAATTTTCCATCAACATTTTACAAATATATATCAAGGATTTTTAGAGAGAAACATACCACAGAAAATTTGGAACATTGTTCTATTTCAATTTAACACTCACAAAATCCCTTAGAAATTTGCAACTGTCTGCTACAAAACCCATTATTCTCCAGTGGTATGAATTCAACTAGTGCTTACATATTTATAAAAGGACTCATATCTTGAATAATTTTATTAGGCATAACATCCAAAGGTTTCAATTAATAATTAATTAATTATGGTTTATTTCACAAGAATCTAAAGTCAGATAGGTAATTTACAAGCTGTAACTCAATTTAAATTGACCTATCCTCATCTCCAGCATTATTCTTTCTACATATCCTTTAGTTATTTGCAACTAACTACTAGAAAACAATGGTTGTCAGACAAAAATTGCGAATTTTAACATACTTCATAGTAGAATGAGTGTTTCAATCCTAAATGCAAAAACTCATAACCATGGACAACAGGGGTGTTAAATTGAAATGGTAGTTTATAGTTGATAAATTTAATTGTAAGAAAATAACTTCTTTTTTGTAGTAATGTCCCTGGTATAAGCAATATCTTAACTGAATCGACGCCAGAGATAGACAGAGTTGATTATAGTTATAAATTAATTATTACTAAGACAAAAATACTTACAAAGTATACATGGAAATTTCATGGGAACACACCTCACTTTTTCCGTCAAAGGTATTTCCTGCATGAAACATTCGAAGTCATGTGTCTACTATTATCTATTCAGAACCAGCAAGACAAAAGAAAGGGAAATGCATAAGGTATTGAATGATTCTCGACAGAGGTTTGAAATCAAGTTTCGAGTTCAAATTCCCTGTGGTGGCTCTGCAACTATATATTTCTAATACGAACAATACACATGATTCATCATAGATATCAGTTGAGTCAGGGGTAAAAAGGGAAGTGTATTATACTTACTTTTACACAAGGTTACTCGACTTCCGAGGAAATTGTAAATACATAGTGTTGAATTGAGGTGCATTTGATGTTTTAGAATATGGAAAATACATATTATGTGGTCCGTCAATATTTTTTATAAAAGATATAGTAAATGGTTCTGATTTTTCTACCTCAATCACGAGGGAGTCTTTATGGCCAAGATTTGTGTTAAAAATTTTGTTTACAAAATGCTAGGAGTATAACATAACGTTTTGGTGCTTGTGGCAGAAAAATTAGTGATCTATTCTGTGATTGTGTGATTAAGAAAAATATTGACATTGTATCTTTTTTATTTCAACTTGCGATTACTTTATGATGAATGAACAATAATAAAAATCTGAAAAAGTCGACCTTTTCTTACAAAAAAAAGCATTTGTAGTGATTTTTATAGATGATAACTAACTAACGAAGAGATTTGTTTATCAGAACATTATATTTCTATTTTTTAATCAAGAATTTTTCCATCGGGCAGTTTTTCACAGGTCACTTTTTCCTAGAATCGTTATTTTCTTTTTCTATTTGTAAGATATTCTGATTCATCCTTTGGAGGCGTACTTATAGGTCGCAAAAATTCCCTGTCACGATGAATAGTATGACTCTAAATATTTGAAAAGCCATAAGGGAATCAAATAAAGGCTCTAAACAATTGCTTGGTACTTCAAAATATCCTAGAAATTGGAATGCACAGGCCATCATTGCCCACAATATGTTTATGGACTATTTTATTTACGAAAGAAATTTTCTTGATTTTTTTACAATATTTCTTTTGTGTTGATGTACTTTTTATAGAATACATGGACAACAACTATTATATTCGATTTCTCTCTAAAAAAAACGTATCAAAGTCATTTTAAAAAGGAATTTATGGCTCAGTTGAGATTTCAACGATCATCATCATGGATTTCGATAATTCTTTAGTTTTTCTCCTTTTAAAAGTTCATTAAAAAGGTTGTCTATTTCTAAAGCTATGAGGAAATGATAACTTTATTTATTCATTGCCGCACCTTGAGCTGAACTATCATTTACATTTTTAAACACAAATGATGATGATCCTTCTGGCGACAATATTAGTCATGATAGTGATGATAATAATTAAAGTTCAAAACTTTACTCACTTCTCTCTCTCTCTCTCTCTCTCTGTAGACAACAGCATTTGCAAAAAAAAAAAAAAAGTACAAAGACTGAATAATGATGATATTTTAAACTGCCTGACATTTGCCTGATATTTCACAAAATAAAAAATAAAAAATATTTTGCCTACTTCGATCATCAGGTCCATAACAAAAACAAAAACACATCACGATATTTGCTTCGTCATTCTCCAAAATCGTCATTTGTCTGTAAAACTCTTCTCTAAAAGGATTTTGAGTCTCCATGTCGTAAGTTTCTATTTCATATTATCGGACTTACATATTACATATTAAATAGAAATGTAAGCATTTGTAATCAAAATCTTATCTAAAATAATATTATTGTGAGTCTCCAAACGGCCATTTAAATCTTAAGACTATTGGTAGTTGAGTATAATAAGGTGACAAATTACATGAGTAGATACATATATCTATGTACTCGTATCTTTTCCTTTTCTTTACCAAAACTAATCCAGTCCTCCTACTCTAAAATCATTTTGCTTGAGTTATATGTATATTAGACGACAAATACTAAATAATAGTACATGGATAGGTAAATATATCTATATAGTTTGCAGATCCTACGCTCTCAAAAAATGCATCAAATTAATTTCATCATCCTCCCATTCAATAGAAGTAAAGATGAGAGCCATCTAACAATCTATCAAAATTACTGTCATATTTAAAGCACCTTTTTTTTTTTTTTTTTCTTTTTTTTTGGAATTAGCCTCTCTTCTTTATGCACATTCATGATGGAATTTTGAAGACATAACCTTGGTATATTCCCATAAGTGTTACTTCTACACTCTCCCTTACTCTCCCACGAAGTGATTTTTATTGTATCTCTCAACCTTACCTCTTACAAAAAGAGAAGAAATAAAAGGTCAATCAATATCAGTTGATAAATAGTTAAAACTCCTATTCTTCATTTAACAGTAATAAGGAATTATTCATAGCTTAATAAGAGTGCTAATTTGGGGTACACTAATAAGAGAAGTTGACAAATCAGCATCTGACAAAAAGTACATGAGTAGTGAATGTTCATATTAGTGGCATCTATGTGACCATTTCTTTAAAAAATGAATAGAATTTTTTTTTAGTAGAATTAATATTTAAATTGTGTAATTATACACAAATCCCTGGTAACACACTACAAAAGACAAGGTCAGTTTAGTTTTCTCTCTCTCTCTGGAAAAACTCATTTCAATAACTGTGTACCTATGCATACATACATAAGTATATAAAATATCGCTAAAATATGTAGGTAGGTAGCTTATAACTTTAAATCTCCTACGAGTCGTGTCTACCTACCTATGTTGTTGACCTTATTCCAGAAGTGAAAACGGAAATGGCTCTTGAAAAGTGCTTTGAATTGTACATACTCTTGACTTGAAAAAAAAAGAAAAAAAGGGGCTTGGTGGTGGTGGTGATGGTGGGTGAGAATCATATCCTTTCAATGTCATCACTTTTTTATATACCAAACATTATATGCACACCTATTATACATATTATATGAAAAATGAGACAAACCTTAAATAAAGGATGAGAGAAAAGAAGAACTCAAATCAGCACTCCTCAGTCAGTCACCCAAATTAACCTTTTTATCCAAGGCTAATAATATAGTAATGGGTAATTGAAAAAAGAAAATATCATATACATATGTACATATTTGGCAAATAGTACATAGATACCAACATAAGCCTTTGTTGCCCGTATTTCTAGGCCATTTCCTCGCTGGCGAACAGGATTTTACCTCACTCACTCACTCATCCCTCCCTCCCTCCCTCCCTCTTCCCACCCTCCATAATAACATGTAACGGAATCATCATCATCATCATCTGTAGCATGTACCTACTACCTATGTCAGGGAATTTCCCCTGTTTCAAAACAAGAACAACAATAACAATGAACATATTATAGAATATAGAAACTTTACATGCATATGCCACAATAGATTAGCCATATATGTATGTAAAATGCATGAGAATTTTCACCAGATATCTTACATAATCCAATTTCAATTTCTCACATCATCTGTACATATGTATGTATGTATGTATAACATTAATACTCTACTCCAGTCAGTCCCTCCTCTCTCTCTCAAACAAACAATGTTTGCTTGTCAAAGAAATACGGTCATCCACATAGGCATGCAAGGAAAGATTAAAGATGACAAAGTAGCATCCTACTCCTCTTTGTTAAATTATGATGAATTCTACGTATGTACACACCTACAATTACATAATTAAGAACTAAATCAAAGAATCATTCTCTCGTAATAATAACAGCAGCAACATTTATCAGAGTGGAAATGGGGGTGGGGAAGAGTCTCTTCATTCAATTCAGCCTTATAATATTCAAAGGAAAGGTACGTACAACCATGGTGGTTATTGTTACATAACTAAGTAATTTCTACTTTCTCCTTCAACATAATATCTATGTACGTAGTAACATAAACATACATAGGCATTATTGTATATTCGGTGAGATCACGACAACTTACTTTCTAAGGAATCTCAATCTATGGGCTGTAATAATCTATCAATTAGAGTGTACCGTTTTAAGGTTGTTGTTTTGATTACAACTATCTGGTCTTTGGCCAAAGATAGAGCATTCTTACTCACGCCACAAATTGTATCATAAACCTAAAACGACCTCATATTGGGCACATATGTAGTTGTTAATATATATATATATATGTATATATACATATACCTACATATTACGTAGTTACTAAACAAATTTAGATATATTTTAAAAAAATGATAATAAGACGAAAACTGCATCTTATAGATTTAAAAATGGAAAAACTAAACTGTACTTGATGCCAAATACTTCTAGAAGGATGGGCTCAAATGAAAACACAGTGTACTTCACCTTCAAAAATCTAAGGTGTCTGAGAAGTGTTCAAACGACATTGAATATGATATGTCGGCTTTTTTTTATATTTTCATAAAATTAGCGGGCTTTTTTATTCTATTTACTCGAACCAATAACAGAGGAAAACTACGTACATTGAATCTATCTCAGTTATCTTCATATAAAAACAAATAACATGTCCTATAGCTTTTTTGTTTTTGTTTTTAATAGCTGAAGACATTTGGAACGGGCAAACATTTGCTTTCTATTTGAAAATGGTACAATGCGTCCCAAATTACACTGGTCAACAGTCAAAAATCCTAAGGGGGTATAAGTTTAATAAAAGTTATTCAATTTTGCAGGCTGATTTCATATCCATAATTTATTTTTTCGAGTATCCGACGGTTTTTGAGTAATTGGACCCTACTTTTTGAGCTAATTTGGCCCATTTTCCAACTTCAGCTTCAATTTAAGCTTTTATTTTGATCTAAACGGACTCTAGGGGCTTAGGCGGTGAGAGTAGGTCCAAAAGTCTGCCAAAACGTTTGTACATAAATAACTCTTTACATATTACATGAAATGGATTAATAAAG
Source organism: Lepeophtheirus nordmannii (assembly GCA_963680855.1). NCBI lineage: Eukaryota > Metazoa > Arthropoda > Copepoda > Siphonostomatoida > Caligidae > Lepeophtheirus > Lepeophtheirus nordmannii. Next base: position 25,115,860 of record OY804523.1, read on the forward strand.
AATGCATTAAAGAGCTGAGACCCACAGCTTTCAAACAAGATGTCAAACGCCCGATAAAAATCCTTAAATAAGAAGAAATCGTTCATCTAAGTGTGTAAATTTTTATTCAATTTCGAGCAAAAATTCGGTAAAAATCTAAGACTCACGGTACAAGTACTAAAAACAACTGCAATAGACAGAAGGATTTCAGCTGGTTTCTTAATCTTTCTGCGCGCTACAACTTAAGTAGTAAAAAAATTTGAATAAGTTTTGTTATATTTATACCCCTTAGGATTTTTGAAAGTTCAAATTTGTTGAACTGTATTGTTTACGTATTTATCATATGAAGGAATTACTCATTTCTCAAGTTTAAGAACAAGTAAACACAAGGAAGTTTGTTCTCGGATAAAATTAAACTGAAGTTCAAAACCAAACCATAGTTCAAAGCAGAGATAAGAAGCTGGGTTTTGACTCCAGCTCAACGACTCAAGACTTGACATAGACTCGTTAAAAAATGACTCGTGAACAGTACTGGTTCTAAGAAACTTTAGTAATATATATATATATATATATATATATATATAAAGTATACAAATAACTAAAGGTCATAACTACACATAGTTTATAGATACTTTCAAAATATGTATGTATATCTAAAAGAGAAATGGATTGTCACTTCAGTCGCATGTAAAATTAATTTTTCACATGTATACAAATTCGTTTGAAGAAGGTCGGATGAAAATTAATAGCGCATCAATCAAGAATATTCTATGGAGTAAAGGAGTCGTTAAATACCTTGTCATATATCATACCTTTTTGTCAAATTTTTCAATAGGGGATGGATACTTATGTATTTATGTAAACTCATCGAGTTCCCTTGAACTTTATGTCAATTTTTTTACTAAATATTTTTATATTTATACATATATGATTATTAAATACAATCTTTAAAAAATGATTCAAAGGAGGAAGACATTTGTGATACTACATCTATAACATAAAAGTGACCTGTGGAATAAAATAATAATAATAATAATAAAAAACCACTTATATTTTTGCTTACGTCTGTAAAATAATAATAATAACATATTTTTGACCTAAAATATAGAAAACAAGGATCAAGACTTTTTTTACCTACTACACTAAAACTTTTTTATAACCATTTAAGTGTCATCCTTAACTCCAATTAGGTCTTTTAAAAATATCCCAAACACTCAAATAAACATCATTTTCCCTGATATTAGAGTAATGTATTACAATATTTTACTAATAAAATTCCTTCAGTAAAACTGTTAGTATCTCTTTACTCATTACTCTTAATATTGACTTCATCAAGTTATATTTATTATTCTTAAAAATATGAAATATTTTGCGTTCAATTTAGATCCGTTCATAAGATTAAGAACGGGGCTAATTTGTACAATTACGAATTCCTTTTTGCGAATTTTGATTTCAAAGATACATACTCTGTCGTGTATGTATCTATTTGTGCAAAAATCTGATAGTGTATAATATTAAATTAATCATTCAAATTAAAAAAGTTTTTACGTTGAAGTACTTCACATATTTCTACCCCATACTTATTTGATCACCTGTGTTTTTCTGGGGGTTTTTGGTAGCCCTCATAGAAAAATTCTTACAAGTTGGGAAATAGAGTGTTTAGGTAATGAATGATATCTTACTCTATAAATATATTAACCTTTATTTTTAAAAAAGACTGAATCCGTGTCCTGTTTTATACATGTATTGATTTAATATGGGTTGATGGCTCAGTGGAGTAGATATTGAATTATGATACATGTATGTTAGAATATATATATATACATTTAACATTGTATATAGATTTTGAGGTGCATGCCTATAAATATAAACGAACTTTTCTTTTCTCTATCTTTGGCATCGTGAGAAACTCACTCTCTGCTCAATTTCCTTTGTGTATTTACGAACGAACGTATTAGACAGAATATTTTGGTTGATTCCTATTAGGTTATGAGTATCGAAGAGGGTCCAACAATATTATTATTCTTATTACTATTACTATTAGTCTATATAACAATGATAACAACAAATACACATCAGTTGTTGTTATTTTACTATGTACATATCTATGTAGGTGAGAGAGGGCAGGTGAGATTTCAGATTTCACCCCCACTCCTCCTCCTCCTGTTGTAGGAAGAAATAAAAGATATCCGCCAAAAACGTGATGACAATACGTCATTAAATTCTTCTTTTATAGCTGAGCTAAATTCTCAGCTATAAAAGGGCTAACCTAATATTATTTAATTAACCATAGATGTCTTGATGGATGATGACATCAATGCCCACTTCTGAGTGCATTGTAAATAGAAACCAATCAATAGAGATGATTTTTTTTTTCGAGGTCAATTATGTTGGGGGGGGGGGGGAAACATTCCTGTGAAAATATAGTGAAAGTAATAAGACAAAAGTCCAAACATAGCCGATGTGCCCTAATTTTACTCATAATAGTCGCAAAACAGATCATTTATCAAGACTTTGAATTTCTATCTTGAGAATTGTCAAATTCTGGATTCATTGTTATAGATAGATCAAAGGCGTCTTTTTTTATTGATGGCCGGTGTGACCATGTCTAGGATTTTGTTTTACTACGATCAATGATCAAATATTTTTTTTTCTTAAATTACTGAACAAATTGAAAAGTGATGTCAGGGTTAAAAACAATGAGTTAAGAGTGAGGGAGGAAAGTTAACTTTCAGATATAGCCACCCCTCTTTCCATTCAAAGGTTAAGTAATTAATATGTAAAATGATTGCAATTTTTATTTTTTTACCTATAAAAATTTCTTTTTTTTGGGGGGGGGGAGGGAAATATCGGTGAGAATCGACCAAGACAACCCTGAGTATTTAGGTTACCTCTTCAACAAGATGCCCTCAATATAATACCATTTCTGTAGAGAAAGAAATATATTACCTTTGAAATGACGTCATTCTGCATCAATAACAAATACTACTAATGCCCAAACATATGTAGGTATTTATCTATGTTATTCAAGTTAAATACTTCAAAGAAAGAGTCAAAATAGTAGGTACATATAATTATTATGAGTAAAAGGTCTAGTACTCCACTATCAGTATCACATAAGGCCCGGAAGCTTACGTCATTTCCTTTGGTTATTCATATACAATATATATTGCCATGATTTCTTTTTTTTATACTAATAATATATAATTGAGATGTGGTATAGCAGGGATATGGCGACTAAAGAGTAGCTTCTCTATATGTAGGTATTATTTACATCATCATTATTTGTTGTTGTTGTTGTTGTTGGTTTTTCCTTTTTAATTACCAGGATTAGAATTAATGTTCTTTTAAAAGTCTATGAGGAAACGACTTGCCAAATGATGATCACTTTTTGGAGTTTTATTCCCCTATATGAATGTACGGATAAATATGTGTTGAGGACAATATGAGAGGACTTTTTCTAATTGATGCATACATTCGATTCCCTTGGTATTTATTTTAATAAACACCCTTAAAACGTTTCTTTTTCTTCTTCCAGTACGCAGAGCATAATATTTTGTAGCAAAATCAGGGTTTAGAAATATGTACGAATATACAATGATATGGTAGCTAGTAATTATATCCCTAGAGCAATTTGATATCCCATGGTTGTATGCCCATTTTACCACGTGTTTTTTGGTGTAAAAGGAGAGGAGCCGAGAGGTCAAAGCAAAAGAACTGAAGGAAAAGAAAAACAGATTTTCATCAGTTATGGAGCTTGTAAATATAGGTACACAATACATTCTTAAGAAACAGTTAGCCTTGAAATAACGTCTCAGCCAGCTGTGGGTATAAGAAATAGCTCCCCTAAATAATTTAATGTTTGTAGGTAGACACTTTTTGCAGAATGCAAAGAGTGAAGAGGATCAAAATGTGGACTCCTTCCTTTTCTCTACATATGTAGTTAAAGATTTGTGAAGCAGCTATGTGAATGAATAGAGACCTTATTGGGCTTTTGAAAGGTACCTACAAATATATATATTTGAGTAAAGCGTGTTTCATTCTAATGAAAGGTGTTCCTGATTATGTATTATTACTTATTAGTTATTACATTCAAGGAAACGAGAAGGGAAGGAAATTATAGGGAAAGAAATAATACATGAAAAACTCTTATGAGGAGACCATTTTCTATGGATTCATTATTTGAATAAAGAAAATGTGGGGGATAAAGAGGTGAAAACACACGATTTTTCCATATATGTATTTAAAAAAACCTGATATTTTTAGTAGAAACCCAGAAATAAAAAGACTCAAAGTCTAGACAAATTTATAAGCCTACATAGAGCTTACAAATTTCAAACATTCAAAGTTGTATGAGATATTATTATTTAAAAGGTTTAGGGATGTATTGCCTTGAAAAAATGAGCGTTCCGACCTCAATCGTATGAATGCGTTCAAAGTTGACACATAAAACTGTCCATGAAGCAAACTTTGTTCCTCATATCATATACATTTACATACATAGATGATATGAGCCCATTGACGTTATCATCCATCAACCTCTGCCTAACTGGAGTATAATCCTATTTTTTTTAAGAATATTGGTAAACAATTTGCGTGTTTGAACTAATCTTCAATTAATAATAATTAATTATTACTAAAGGAATTCAAAGTGTAAACTGAAATACTTACATTACTATAATATTAGGAAGAAAAGATTCCTCGTAGAGTTTGCATTGAAATTATAAATGTTTTTGAAGAACTGACTTTAAGTCCCAAGTTTAAGGACTCTAATAGCTACCTATACAATAAAGTGGGACCAGACAGTATAGGTATAAATATATATATGTTAGACCTATTTATAGACAAAGTCTCTTTTAAAGATCTTTAAAATTTTAATATGCATATTAGGTTGCTCCCTTTAACTTTCCTAGTCATCATTGATATATGTTTTAATCAAGACTTTCTTTTTAGATGAAAGAGAGATATCACTTTTCCTTCTTTCAAAAGATAATAATAATTAATTTATACATAATATATATGTAGATGTAGATGTTATTGAAAATTGACTATTTCTCTGTTTCAAGGTATGCCTACATATCTATATATTAGGTATGGGTAGAATAAATTCATAACTTGTAAGTTCTGGAAATACTCTTTTTCAAGAGGAAGTGATAAAAAGTGATTTCCCCCCCCCCCCCCCTTCTTTTTCCTCTTTTCAATCATTTCATATTGTAATTATATACATTCGTATACTATGAGTTTACTACTTTTTTTCAGTATAAAGAATGCAATCATTTTCTTAAACGATACAATAAATTTTCTGTCTAGAAGTTCGTACTCTCTGTGTGTACATACTTTTTTGTTTTCTCTTATAACAGTAAATGACTTCTTTTTTTTTACCGGTTGAAGTGAAATCATTTTCAATTTGTATTGAAATGATTTCTTTTACAAGACTATGTTCATTGCAATACTACTACTAGACATTACGAGTCCCCTTTTTGCAAATACATATATGAGTAGTCAATACAAACATACATACATACATTTCGTAGCCAGGGTTGTAGAGTCGTCAGTGGAGTCTTTTTAGGAATCAGAGTCTTAGAATTATATTGTAAGAGTCATAAAATAATTAATCTTAGGATTCTACATACATAATTACATCATAGATATAGATGGAATCAAAAGTAAATGCATTATGTATATGTATTTACAATAGAGCTACCAATTTGTTGACAGTTTTGAGGGATTGAAAAACCCTAAATCTTATTTCTGTAGTTGGAATCAGGATTGTATATGCTACATATATGCTTTCAATCGGAGTCACAAAATAGTCTTGGGACTTTACATCCCTGGTATGAACAGACATTATAAACTTCCTTTGGTACGTCATTAAGTTAGACTCATTTCTACAAATGAATGTTTGACCCAAAGAAGGTTCATATTTTGTACATAGAAAAGTGAAAATATTCCCGAATGCAAACATTTCAACTCAATTTCCTATTTTTTCTCTTTTTCCACAAAAGGATCTTATTATCCTCTTGTCAGAACCCAATAGCTCAAACAACATTTGATAGCTATTTTCTATTTTCATCCCATCTCGATTTTCTTACCTCCTCCTCTCCTCTCCTGTTTTCTCTTTATACATACACTCTGTCGCTGTTGTTACTAATATTATGGGAAGAAAAGGAAGATTCTTCCAGTTATTAGTGAAATTTGATTTTTTTCACTTTGTATGTAGTGTATGTAACATATTTATTTATGTACTATTAGTATCATGTAGATATCATGGTTTGTTCCTTTCTCATGGCTTTTATTAGGGAGAGGATTAAGAGATTGTATTTATGTACATATTTAAATTTTCAATTTGGGAATAGATATCATCCATTCCCTTCACTCTCTATTTTAATGGTCTTTATACTTTAATATACGTACATACTACATAGTGTTAATAATGTCTGTTCGAGTACTCTTTGTAAGTCTGTGTATAACACATATTATTATATTATCATTACCCCATAATACAAATGTACCGAGGATTTGAGACAGAACGTTTCTATGCAGGCTCTACTCCTAGGTACTACCTGTTGCTGCTCCGGGTCTTTTTATTTTATTTCTAATTTGCTTTGAAATTTGAGCGAAGGGTCGTTCGTGTTGTGTTGAAGGACGGACCAACATTGCTCAAATTGTTAACGCTCATTGTAAAGAAAAGTAATATTCAGTGAGTTAGTGGTAGGGTCTTTTTCTTGCTGCCCTTCAATTCACGAGAATTCAGGTTCAATCACTGCTCTTTCCTTATTGTTATTGTTGTGTATATATTTTGTACTTTTTTTAAAAGTTATTCAAAAGGAGACGATGTAATATGTACGTAACCTTTACATACCTACGTCTATTACTATTATTCTTATTGCAGGTCTCAAAAGTGATTTTGCTCGAGGGATCTAAACAAATGAGTGGTGTACATATATGTATGTACGTACGATAATTGAATTGCTCTTTCTCCTTTTATGTACATACATGGATAAATGTATAGTCAAATGGACCTGGATTTCCAGACTTGGCTCAAATACTACTTGTCTTAGGTACAAGTTAGTATCATGCTCTTGTCTTGTCTTGGGTTCTCTTGAGCATGACACACACATGGGTGCCAAAACCAAGACTGTTTGAGAAAAAGTAGAGAAATATAGGGGACCATCATGGAAATAACCTAACTAGTACAATCATTGACAATATAACCCTCTTATACATAATTTAATACAAATTTTCGCCAATATTTCTTTTTGGGACGTGAATTGAATCTATGAACACTCATGGAGACATACTATTTAAAGCAAGGATCTCATCGATTTTTGCCAGCATCTTCAAAACCGTTATTCCTCTTGTGGATTGCTATGTATCTATCACTGTTGAGTGGAGTCTCTGTTTGTGAAAATAGTGTAGTGGTAACCTTGACTACTCTTTCTTCTCCTACTCATGCCATTCTCCTCGTCATGTGTGTTCATTTATGTTGTACAAGTATGGAGCCGTTAGTCAATTCTTAGCGTTTTTAGCCCTCCCGTAGAAGAAGAAGAAGAAGAAGATTCAAGTTACAAGGAAGGCATCCATTGACTCAACATCCGCCATTCATCAATATATTAGTAGGAGCAGTAATAATGATATTCATATCCTTGTCTTGCATGTACATATTTAATAGCATGTACATATTTTTTACTTTAAAGATTATCAAACTCTCGGAAAGAATCATTGTATGTATGTACATAAACCCTGACGTCATGATAACAAATTGATTTATATATATATTATTAGTTACCTTCCTTCCTTATCATAACAATTTCAATGTAATTTGCAAAAGGGTTATGATACTATAATATAATATATGTACATATGTATCAGGGGTTAGTTACTCTTTTTTGATAAATCATTCAAAATTATTTTGATAAAGGGTCGGACAGAGAGGAGGCATTATTAGTCCTATTTTTTTTTAACCCATGGCTCTTCTTATCAAGGAAATTGTTGTTGAACAACAAAAAAAATAATACCTCCTCCACTTCAATAGAAGCAGTAGAAACATTCATATTAAATATATACATATATAGAATAATGTAAGCCTGTCTAGCTAGAGTTTCACATTTTTTGTTACTTTCGACAACAGATTTTTTTTCTTTCATAAAAAAAAGAGAAAAGTAAAAAAATTAAATTATATTAGTGTTATTATGTACTTCTCCTAAAGCGGGAAAATCTTCTAATTTAAAATTGACCAATGGTGACAGGGCTCCTCCTCTTTAATAGTCTCAAGGGCACCAACCTCCACAAAAGTAAGTCTTTTCTCCCCCGTAAATATATTTGTTGTCAAATAGCTAATTAGATTAAATTATTGTGATATGAAGTAGTTAGGGTCTTGTACATTCCAATAAATAAATAAATATATACATATGTGAATCCAACAGTACTATATATGTACTTCATAAAAAAATCCAGGTCATTAAAAAATTGTTTTTCTCCCTTCTTTCCCTGTTTTGTACGAAATCGCCCGGGGTTAGAGCTAAAATAATTTCTCAGGGAGGGCTAAAATTGATTTTGATGATGTATGTATATACATTTTCACATATTATCTAAAAAAAATAAGATGCAAAAAAAAAAAAAAAAAAAGGAATACAAAAAGTAAAAATGGAAAAGGCATTTTTATTTAAATTTTTTAAAGCAAAACATACAGCAGTAGAAAAATGTGAAATTTTGAGGGCGCTCAATGGCGTGCGTTAGTGTAGAAGAAGAATAAGGAAGGCGTACGGGTCTGCTTTGTTGTTGCTCCCTTTTTTTTTTTCGTTGCCGTAAAAATGGCTTTAGTCAGTTGAGCTCTATACTTGCTTGTGTGAGGGCCACATAGAGTCTCCCATTGATTCTGTATATTAATTTTTTTCAATACTACTCTATTATACCGTTACTTACAGGTATGAGTGGCAACAGTGTGCACTAAAGTGAAATTATTTTGTGTAAAAAAATTAATTGTGTATTAATTGACAAAATAAATATAAAATAATTATTAAATTATATATATATATAAGAATGATGAATAAGAAAGAGTCTGAAGCAGCTTCTTCTGTGATCCAAGAGGACTTGTCCAAGAGTACTCCTCATCCCTTGGACATGATTTCTGTTACAGTGGCTCCCTTTACGGGAGGGCCTTTTTTACTACGTATCAGTAAACGTGATTCAGTGGAAGAGTTAAAAAAGGCGGTTGCCAAGAAGTTAAAAGTTCTCAAGGACCGGATATGTTTACTCTATAGAGAAAGGTGAATTTTTGAATCTTCTTATGTTCATTTGTTCAAGGACCCAATAACTACTAACTTTTTACTTTTATATATTCTAGTCAATTGTCAGAAGGAAGTCTGGAAGATAATTTTGTATCCGATGGAGCCAGAATTACTCTTTTGCCCAGGGCCGAGACGGGTCTACTTGTAAGTACACATTCTTCTATTTCCTGTGACCTGTATGTAGTGGAAGAAGAGAAACTTCCCGGATCTATAGCACATACATAGTTGCGTTGTCCCGGTTCCATTCAGTTCTCCATCCCCCTTTTTTTGTACACCTAAATAAAAAGTTACGTACATATAAAGATATGATTTTTTTTTTACTTTCACTTCAACGTGTGGTGAGTCAATGGCTTTGTTTGGTGATGGTTCACAGACACAAAGAATTGACGTTGTATCATGATGGAGCTAAATAATAAAACTTTCATTTCTCTTTTTTTATATTTAAAAAAATTTAAATCTTTACCTCGTCTCCTTTTTATAAGCTAAATTATATAAGTTTTTTTTGCTAGGGGAAGATGAGTAAGTAAATGTGTTATTCTTCATAAAGGACTCTCAAGCAATTGAGCATTTTCCCTTATCCAAATGTATTTACTATTGGTATATTGTTACTTTAGGTGTTTTTTTATTTTATTTGAGCTACAAAGCTAAGAAATTCGATTTATAAATAATCAACAACAAATAATTACTAAGGAAGCACAAAAAGTGCAGGCTATAATATTTCTTTATTTCTTCACATTACACCATGTCAAGAACACATGAGCAATTTGCACTGGAAACGAGAAGGCGGGAAATCTCCCTCTTCAGTATTTATTTGTAATCCCTTTAAGATGTACTACATCTATGAAAATATACAAATCAAATATATGTATCCAGTTTAAAAGTCCTATCTGCACCCCTGTCTATATTTATGTATATTCAACCCCCTGTCATTCAATTCTTTAGTAATAAGTTTTTTGTCTCTCAAAATTTACAGATTCTTCTTCTTCCCCCAAGAAAGTGTTTGTTTTATTATTGCATAGCTATACTTACAAACTTTATTTGTAGGTATGTCTATAGATAAATATTACATGACATTTTCTATTGACCTTTAGTAAACATATATGTACATACCTCGTATCTACTCCATGCCTTTATCTTTCTTTCCATTCTCATTTTGCACCTACACAAAGAACAACTCTAAATACTAAAATAAAAATTTGACCTTTTTTTATTATCATATATGTATGTACTATTTGAATATTGATCAGCTACAACAACTGAGAGTCTGGGTGGTGTTTACACAACACATTTAAAAGGTTAAAATATATAGTTAGATATAGCTGTGAGGAAGTTCAATACTCTTTCATTTATAATTATTTTTTAAGATTATGATTCTTCTGTGATAACTTTGTTTTTTTATTGTATATTTTTATTTATTAAAGGCACAAAAACCGGAGCAAAGTGTGATGCAAGCACTGGAAAGCCTCAATGATAGTCAGGTAAGAACATGATGAACACACAACATATAAATTTATTTATTTATTTATTACGTAAGAACAAACAAGTTTTTTGGGTGCGACTTTTGCTTTTTGATGCATAATACATCCACTTATTACTATATATAGTTTTATATATATATAATATAGATATAAGACTATGTATCGGACGCATGTGGAAAACTTGCCATTTTTATTATTGTTTTATGTATACATATATGTTGAGTTATGTGTGACATTTTGATTTTGCTTAAATATCATGATGAGAGCAATCATTACGTAAGGAATTCTTACGTAATGGATGGATGTTTAAAAGGCAATCATGGTAATCTGACGTCATTGGACTGATGTGATTCATATTATATATTAGGCTCCGACCAATTTATCATATACATATGTACTGTAAAACATCGATGAAGTGCGATAATCAGTTGGGCGCGATGGGGTCTTAGGCCTCAATTTTTTTTGGATTTCTACAGATTATGTATATATAATCAAATCGGTAGAAGGTGCAATCAGATACAGCGCGGTCGAATTTCTTGGATCCCAACTAGGGCTTTATATCGATGTTTTACTGTATTTATATTTTATATTTATGTTTTTGGAAATAGGAGAGATGATTCTTAATTTGTTGTTGTTTTTTGAATGAAATATTTTTTTGGAAAAGTGAGTGATATGCTGCCAGCCATTAAAAGTCAATAATAATTTTTACAGAGATAATTGAATATCAGCTTTTTATTAGTAGGTCTGGTTTTATAAAAAGCCCAGTCCAATAAAGATTTACAGGGCCTTTTTAGTCAAGATTATGCAGGAATTATTTAGTGATTCTTTTAAAGATACACTTGTTCTTTTTTTTCCTGATTAAATTAGTTTTTGTATTCATTTATTAAAAAATTTTTGTTTTTGTTTTACTTTCTTTTTAATTTTACCCTTATTTTAAAGTCAATGTTCTAAAATAAATGGATGTGATGTCCACCTTCCCCTCAAAACCGGGACTGGTATTCATAGTATTGATAATACTCCCAGTTTACTCATTAGTAAATTAGTTAAATATACAATTGTTTTCTCTTTTGATGCACACATTTAGGGGGAAAGGATTGTGTAGGACAGATAAATAATTCCCTGTTGTATCCATGATGCCCTATGATCTATAATATTGTTGTTTAGGTGGAGATCAGAAAGATATTTTTGTGTTGTCTTCTTCTCCCCGTTCGAATCCCCTTCCTCCTCTTTATTTTCTCTTTCCCATCATTCCATGCTTCTGCTTAGTAGTAGTAGTAGTAGTAGTATTAGTACATAGTTTGTACAGCCTTAGTGAGATGGTGTATGTACTTAACACAATGGGAATTACAGTTAAGCATTCCTGACGATAACGACGACGTTGCTGCAAGGAAGTTTCCTCTCTCTCTCTCTCTCCCTCTTATTCACCTATGATTTCCCCTTTCTTTAATATCTATACATACAAGTATGTACATACACACACACACATACCAAATACATATATACAAAGAACAGCACACATAACTGACCTAACTTTGAACTTTTTCTTCTTCTTTTTTAAAATTCTTTTTGCTAACTTTCTTTTTCTTTATTATTATTAAATGTATAGTTTGATATTTTTTATTCCCTCCTTTCTGTGTGTTGAGTTCTTTTTTAAAGCTCTTAAGAAGAAAGAAAGAAAGAAAGAAAACTAACATAAAATTCTAATTCCTATACATATATGTATAGTTAGTATATGAGTTCTGACTTTTCTCTTTTATTATTACCATCTCCTTTCCTCTAGAGTAGTAGTAGTAGTAGTAGTAGTACACATGTATGTAGTTTTTATCGTTCATTGGTTATGAGTTTTTTTAAAGTATTTGGGATGTAAATGGGTCACTTGTTCAGGAAATTAGAAGGAGTGACCCTTTTAATTTCCCTACCCTCTGATTGATATAGTTATGCAATGTGTCTCATATTTTTTGCCTTCAGATAAGTAGCATTTGTCCCTCATTCTAACAAAATTAATTTTCAATTTAAAAAGAAAGATACTCCTTGATTTCCCTCAATTTATGGGACACCCTGACTTAATGGACAAACATATGTATAGGGCTCTAATACAAAATTATGGGTATTACGAATGTGTATGTTCGTAGACATAGACTCTCTGGATCAGAGGTAAAAAACAAGCATAAATGAATGTAGAAAGAGATATATCTACCTACATAGAGATGATGTTGATAGGTAGTGTTGTGTACTCTACCTATAGCAACAAGACACATGAAATTTTGTTTCCCCTACAACAACAAATATGTATTATACCTATACAATAATAATAATAACAATTAAATAGAAACCCAAGCATATGCCAGAAAGAAATAATAAAGGATTGTTTTTTCCTCTCTTTTCTCTCTCTTTTATTCTTCAGGTTAATGACTTTCTCTCTGGCAAAGCACCTCTTAATCTCACCATGAGATTAGGGGATCACATGATGCTAATACAACTGCAACTATCCACCGTGAATGCAGCTGCCGCAGCCGCTGCTGCATCCGTCAACAATAAAAGATCTCGATCTAGTCTTGATTCACGATGGTCTCAATCCACTAATTATAGGCCCAAATTAGACACTCGAGCTTTGGCGGAAGCAAGCAAAAATCTGACGCAAACTCTTAAACAACTCTCGTCGGAAGTGCTAACGAATAAACAACAACCCGGAGCTGAGAGTGATGTAAGTTCATTACATATTGTTAATAATATAATCTGGGTTATTTATTTGATGTGTTTGTTTTCTATAGGAAATTCCTAGCAAACGCCCACGTATGTCGTCATCTCATCAGCCACAACAACAGACGCAACGACAAAACATTAACTCTACTACTATTCCTTCGTCTTCTTCGACTACTTCTCCTATACCCCAATCGAATAATCCCTATCCGCAAACCAACAGCAGCAACGCAACCGCCAATAAACCTCAAACCTCTTCTTCTTCTTCCACCTCATCTAAATCTCATTCCAAAAACGGTGGTGCTATCATCGAAAGCATGCATCACCATGGAAAAGGAGTCTACTCGGGTACTTTTTCGGGTAAGGAACTCTTTCCCTTTTTTTCTCTGATTCCTCATGTATGTGTCTATGTAAATGGAAATGTATTTATATATTGTTACATGTTAGGTACTTTAAATCCTGCCCTTCAAGATAAGAACGGACAACCCAAACGCGATATCACTACTATCATCCACATACTGAACGACCTTTTATGTGCACAGTATAAAAACTACAATAGTAATTCTGCTGCCTCCGTTTCAGCTAGAAAAGCAAGCAATAGTAGTACTAGTGGTAGTAATGGTTCAACGACGACTAATAGCAATGCATCAACAGAGCCTACAAGAAATTCTCAGTCCGCTACTTCGTCTGCCGAGAGTAAGTGATGCGCTCATTCATAGCCAGAGCTATTGTAGTTATATTTAACCTTTGTCGTTTGACCTTTTCAGGCACCCATCGATCCACGATGGAACAACTTCAAGTGACACGGGATAAAATGGAGCAGCTTAGACGTGTTATGGAAGAGAGAAAAGCTCGAAGAAGGGCTCGTAGGGAGGCAAGAGCCGCACCTTACTCCACATCTTGGTCTGTGAGATCCTCAGAGGATAATAGCGGTGTCTCTGGAGGAGACAATGTAGCAGGAGCAGCACCATCCTCATCCGTTGCAAGTCCTCCCTCAAACAATCCTGGTAGCAGCAGTAGTAGTAGTAATAATAATAATAATAATAGTGCAACAACCTCTAAGGATAGTCAAATCTTTGAGCCCGAAACTGTAACTGCTTAGAGACGTGTGAGTGAGTGAACGAACTAGCCAGCTAAAGAAACTAAGAAGAAGAAATCAGTGAGTGAAAACCGACCGCGCTACTTGATTAATAATTATGGTGGTGATAATACAATTTACTTTTTTTGCTATGAGTATCATGAGTAGAGTCCCACCTTCTACACCTTCAATCTCTCACTTGTAGTCTTCTCAAAATTAAAAAAAAAAAAAAAAATTAAAAAATGTAAGAATTTCTACAAACAACCACCCTTCTGTGCCAAACTATTATTATTAATTATTATCATGATCAATATTAACGTAGAAAATACAAACAAGGTTTCCCTTCCTTGCAACTAGAAGTTGTGCTGGAGAAATCTATTAGGTATGAATTATTGTGAACACCACACTACTCCTCTTTACACAAGTCCCTGCTTTTTTTTTTTTTTTTTTTTTTAATTATTTGTTGTTGTTTGTTTTGTTTTATAGGAATTTCAAATTAAAGTAAAGAATCAATTAGGAAAAGATATTTTTTTTGTTCAATTATTATTATATGTATATGATAAAATAATAGAAAAAAAACATACATACGACTGTTTCTACTGTTGTACATATCAAATTATGTCTATGAGAGTGGTGGATTCTGGTTGTAGTGAGTAGTGGATAAGATCCTCCTCTCCTTCTTCGCCACCTCTTCAACCCTCTCAATTTATATAACAGTAGTTTGACGACGTAACGTTTGAAAAAATATAACAAAAACTAAGAGGAGCTGCTGCTGCAATCAAGAGATCTACCACCTCACTCTACACTCATCTCACTTCATGTGTAGTTGCCCCACCCCCTCCCCTCATTCCCACGATCTCTTATTTTTATTTAAAGACTAGAATAATATCAATATTATTACTATTTACTTATCATGAAGAATTCTTAAGTGGGTAAATCATATTCTTTTTTTTTAGTGGGAAACTTTTTCTTATTTAATAGCCCCTTGTTTATTTCTTTTCCCCTGCTAAAAAAAACATAAGATGAATAAACTATTTAAAATTGTGTACAGAACATTATAATTACTATTATGATTATTATTATTATTATTACCGAAAAAATTTATATTATAATATATAGTTATTACTATTCACACACAAGACTATTTGTGCATACATTTACTTAGTTACGTGGGTGGTGGGTGATAAGGGACTCGCTAAATTGTTATTCAATAGGCAGTAAAGGAGGGAGGGAGTAGGTAGTATGTAATTAGTGTTGCAATTCGATCTAGAAATTATGAATCCGACTTACAAACAAGTTCAAGTTTCGCAGGAAAAAATTAGGTCTGGACGGATTTTTTTATGTCATGCGAAGTTTTTTAGTTTTATCTGTTCCGAATTGTCACCTTATACATATTTAATTCAGTGTTGAGAGAATCGCAGTTAAGGAGTAGATAGTATTTGCTTATTTTTGGGAAGTCACATTGCTATTTTCGCAACTTTTCTTTTTTTATTAATTGGACAAGGGATTTATTGACGGTAGAAAATCGCCTAGTACATTTGCGTCGTCATCCGAGTTGTGAAATAATTTCCTCAGAGGATCCTTCTATTAGATGATTTTATATTTCAACAACACATCATTGAGGTGTGATGCAAGAGGAATGACTGACATACTAATAATAGGAGAATGCAATTGGAATTATTGCTTTATTATTAGTTATCATTTGATGTGGATTGATTCAGTTCTATGTATGTACAGACTACATTGAGATAAATGATCATGAATCATGCCTACATATTGACACATCCTTGTGAGTCTTTCTTTCTCAACTCTTTTTCTCCCTTTCTCTCCATTTTTGCAAATAACATGAATACACAGACGTCAGGTGACGCTTTTTCTTCCCCCTTTTTTCCCATCACATGAATCACACACACACTTAGGATGCGAAAGACCTTGGTACAAACATGGATGTGTCCTTGTAAATCCTTTTTAACGAGTAGGCTAAGAAAGGGTTGAATCCTTATTGTCGGTAATGTAGATTCATGAAATCGGTTTATATATATTTATGCCGTACAGAGTGTAGATAACCATAGAATGTATACATTCTATGTAGGCAATTGTTTAATTTATATATATATTCACGGTGAAAAGTTTAGTTATGCAATCGTTTAGTTATTACTATGTACTAAAGACATGTTTTTCTCACTCCTACTTCTGGCCATACATAGATTTCGTTTATGGAGTTATTGTTGATTAATGGTGCCGAGCTGAGCTGAAAAGGATTTGTAAAGCTTTCAGGAAAGAGAGAGAGAGGGGGGGGGAGTGCATTTGCTCTGGGGATGAAGAATATGCCTTAATGAATCATTTTAATTATCTCAGAATATGTTTACACGAATGTTGATAATGTCGTATATTCTAGTAGATCTTGAAGTCCCAGATTCATTCAAATATGTAATTGGAAGTCTTACTTTTTTTATTCGATATATGTAAATGTATAAATACTCTAATTATCTACATTTTATACGACATATATATATATATATTTGGGAGAAGGAAATTAAGCTAATTAGTTTTAGCCTTTATTTGTATAATCTAAAATATACTGTTCCTTCAAAATATGCAGTAGCATAGCCCACTGCCAAGACGCCACTCTGAAGGGCTTCTCAAACTTTTCATTATGTGTGACGTGCAAATAAAAAATTAACAAGCGTTTTCATAAAAAAAAATTAAAGATTCCCTTGATAGAATGACTCTCAAAAACTATGTGAGGGAGAGGAGTACGGATATTGAGTAATGTGGCCTTGCACACATCACTAATCATTATTAAAACTCCTGCTTCATGCTCCTTGATTTAAAGTAGTTTTCCACAGTCTATCCAAAAAATAAATAGTTAATACTTTTATAATGAAAATATATATATGCAGTCAAATGTTCAAGTGTTGACTCGTACGCGGTGATAAAAAGATTGGGAACTACTGTTTTAAAGACTCAAAATAAGATGAGGTTTTTGAGACTTTTTGTCTATGAAGCCATTATATTTGTCCCTTGTTTGATATATGAATGAGTAAAACTTAGAAAGAAAATGCATTTATGTACCTTCAGAATAAATAAGAAAAAAAAAAAGATTAAAAGAAGACTTTTTTTTATCAATGATTCTTGTGTGCTTATATATATATATATATATATATATTGTACATATTTGTTTAGTAATATACTAAAAATTTATACACAAAAGGATGCTTCTGCATTTCCCATACGTTCGTAGATATATCTTAATGAGTATTACAGTGCTGTAAAGTTTACTTTTTCAGCTTATCTTATCAATAAACATATAGGTATATATTATGTACATATATACATATTGAGGCATGTTTGGTTGTGAGGATATGAAACTTTTATTACTGATATCTAGATACAACATGAGACTGAAATTCGAGTCAAGAATTATAATCCATGCTCTAAATAAAAACTAGGCACACTTTTTTTTGTTTTTTTTTTCGTTCTCTGAGCCTTAAATTATAAATGTGCTTCCCTTCTCAAAAATAGATTCATTACAAAGACTATTAATCAAGTAAACACAAGAGAGGACAGAGAAAATAATATGTACTATACATACCTACTCTTTATGTTTAGGCTTTCCATGGAGAGTAGAGTTTATGGAAGCAGAGCAACGAAGCATGAGACTTGATTTGTGTGTGTGTCTTGACTTCAGTTTAGATAAACATTATTTTATTATACTCAAATATGTAGACAAAATAAAAATTATCCCTCAACGGATCCTTCAAAAGCGTTGTATGAGCTCAATGCAGGGGTGACTTGGAGATCCTGGCCTCCCCTGCGTTTAATATTTTCAAGGAGTGGCAAATTGATTTTTTTACTTAATAAAGAAATAAACAAGATCAATAATGTGTTTCTTTAAATTTCAAGGGGAGGCTTTTTTTAAAATAGCTCTAAGGGGTACCCACGTTTTATATTTACATGGGTATTTACGTGGTTTACAAAATCCGTCTTGGTTTCCATCTGTTAATTCTTGGCGTCGTTGTCATGACCGAGACTAAAAAAAAAAAATTTTTTTTAACGGCCAATTTTCTCTTGGTTTCTTCTGTCCCTCAGCCGTTTTGGTCTCAGGTCAGATGGCCTTAACCCACTTCACTTTGTGTCATGATATCAAATTTGTATAATACGGTACGATATTTTTTTTTTAAAAAAGAAGATAATTAAATTTGAATATTTTTCATTTTTGTTTCATTTTAAAAAATAAAAAAATAAACATAATCATAATTTAATTTTCTTATTCTCAGTTCTATTTATATAAAACTGCGACACAAGAATTTCTAAACATGATTTGGAATAATATTTTTTTTTCCTCAAAGGTCAGTGTTTGTAAATGGTAAAATCAACTCCATTGTTTCCCTTTTATGATAATTCTTGTGGCCAAAAAGTAAGGCAATCAAAAATGCTAAAAAATAAAAAAAAATCCTGGTGAAAATTTATTGGCTTCCATTACATAAATCATGAATATTTTTCCGTTCCACACACACACATAGATATATAGATATTTATTTACTTTTCATAAAAACATAAATTATAAGATTGAAAATTTATTGTTATTGGGTTCAATACCTATTATATGAGCATATCTATTTATGTATGTACTTGCGAATTGTTTTTTTCTTTTTTTCTGTAGCCAATGATTGGTTTGATGAAGACGTTTTGCTAGCATTTCATGGCTTAACCTACCTACATTACATATACATATGTACATATTTATAGTTGAGTCTCATTATTATACATTCTTGCTATAATACGATCAAAATCTGGGAGTGTTCAAATCCAATCCACAGGTTCAAAATGTTGAGCCAGTTTAATGAATTTCAAACTAACGGAATGTTAGTTCAAGATTTGACCTCCTATGGTTAGTCAAGTTGTAGGAAGATTAAAACAACAAATTCTCGCTACAATGGTCATTCCTATCTATTTTTTTTTTCCTGGTCAGCTCTTGATCTGTCGGCATTAGGTTCTTATTGTTAGTGTTCTGAACGTTGAAGACAAATTAAATCTTGTTAAGTTGTGATATTTCTACTATAAAATAATCAAAAAGTTGGAGAGGATCACACAATTTCCTAGCTATCCGTTAATTTTGGGCCTTTTTTCTTTTTCTTTTTTCAGAGATATATTGGTGTGTTATCCCAGAACTAACATGAAATGTTGTCAACGTTTGATTTGTTTACTCTCTTTATTAGCGTTTTAAACTTTAATTTGTTTAACTTCAATTAAATTTTGTTGAGATTGCAGATAGTTCAATTGCATATTCAACTATGTAACATATGTATTTCGATGCTTAGTGGATCAACCCTCTCAGTTATTCTGTTAATACGTATACGTATGTACCTGGAAAGCCTCATGAAATATGGATGTTTCATATATTTAATTATTAATTATACATGACGAACATTGTAATAAACATATTTGTGTATATGTCTCTGTGACTCGTGAAGAAGAAGAAAGTTCCCTCATTCGTTTTCTTCTTCTACTACTTTGAGATGTAATAATAATAAGAGAAGAAAATATCCTTTCAGCCCCTTTATACTTCTTTCTTTGTGTTTTTTTTTCTTCTTCTCTTCCTTACTTCTTCTAATAGCTTTTAATACCTTTCCTAATACCAACAACATTCTGCTCCATTCAGGTCTAAAAAAAAATAATACAAAAAGAAATATGTATATCTCTAATTCTAAATAGATGCCACTAAACCCCCGGCCCAAATTAATAGGATTTGAAGAAAAAAGAAGAACAAAAGCCCTTAAGGACTCATTTAAGCCCCCCCCCCCCCTCCTCCAAAAAAAGGAAGTCTATCTACTATCTACCAAAGAGAGGGTCTTGATATTGATTGAGACGAACAAAGAAAGGCCAATTTCTTTCTCTTTTTCCCAACGACACCTCTTGACTTCTTTCTATAAATATTTGATGGGAAAATGTGTAATTACTGAGTCTATCTTGTACTTAATACATATGTATGTGTGTATGTTATACTCCATAATTATTCAAGAGCATTTTGTATGTAAATCTGAGGCTTTATTACATATTACAATTATTACTTGTTTGATTGATTAGGGCTGTTACTCATTCTGGGGATCTAATCAGGGGCGCTGGAATCAATTCATAAGGGAAGGGCAAGTCATATATTAATGATATAGAAATTGTGCAATTATCTATTTTTCAAAAAGTTGGGGGCCAATGCAGCAGGGCTGGAATGGGTTTGTAAGTGGGGGGGGGGGGGAGAAGCAAATTTTATAATTAATGCGACTCAAGTTTACTCTTTACCAAAAACTATTAAATAACTATATCACGAAATCTAATTTTTCTAAAAAGTGGGGAGCCAATGGAGCCCTTTCTGGTGCTCAAGGGGAAAACATATCTATGAAGAGTCAGTTCCTTCTCTTAGTGAAAATCCTCAGCACAAATATGAAGGATCTTTGTAGTGGTGTTGTTTCGGTCTCAATTTAGACCACAGTATATGACGAGTGCTCCCTCCCAAAAAAAAGAAAGGATTTTGGTTTTGTTTATAATGGAGAAAAAACAATGCTTCGAAAATGGTATATTTTTATAATTAATAATTATTATTACATTTTTATTTATGTAATGAACTTTTAAGTCGATCAAGAGTATTGAAGGCTCTGTGGGGTTAATTAGTATGCATAAGATGGCTATTTACTTGATCAATCTGAATATATGACCTACCCTGCTAAATGGGCATCCATTTGCCATAAATTATACTAACCAGACTGTTTGAGAGTGTCACTGCAACGAACTTCATTCTTTTCTTTCTCCAATGAAATGAAACCAATTCTCTCAAAAGGGTCTTCAAATGAAGTATCATACAATAGTGAAACCTGGACTGATTGAAAACAAAACTATTGGTTTTGCTTTGATCATAAAGAGTAGACCCTTGGAGCCGACACAACATTACTTGGATGCACTCTGCAAGATTGGTGTAATTGAAGTGGGTTTGCTGGAGTTCCAAGTATTATGACATTGAGGCGTTGTATGATACATGTGTATAATATCGTCTCCTAATATACCTCCTTTGTAAATATTTGATACTTTTAATAAATAAATTACCCACATAATATGTACAATTATACTTTGAACAATTACACTCATTTTTACGAAATCTCAGGTGAAAAATGAAGTAATTTTCATCATTTCATACTATATGAACAAATGAACACAAACAAAGTTTGCAACAGAAAATGGCAACTTGTCCTCGATAATAAACTCTATTCCATTAGGCCTTATTTCTTTTTGGTCATTATTCACGAACAATGATTAAATTGTAATAATTATGATACCACTTTATAGGTACATACATGGATTTGATATCATTGAGAGCGGCTAACACATAACAATCTTCATTAGATACTCAATGGCTCAAAATCAGTTGGTGATTGGTTAATTCTTTGCAAATATTTTAAAATAAATACATGTATTTTAAGAACCTTATTATTGAGCATTTCAGAATTTGAAGATACTGCTCTTTGATTTGAATGTTATGATATGCCAATGTGTGGGATCCGAGGGAACTCTTTTATCGTGGAATAACACTAGTAAACAATTTTTTACACTCTGGTTGTTACGTAATACTTGGTGAAAAATAACTATCTCGAAATCTCTGGGTTAGAAAATAGTTGCCAGCGTGATCAACTAATTTCTATACTCTGGACATAATGTAGTAATACTGTTGATAGGGCTCTTAAAATACATGTATTTATTTTAAAGTCTTCGCGGCGAATTTTCCTGATACGAGTTGGACTATTCTTCATTTGATAAGTTATAGGAAATGTTTTTTTTTTTGAGTTTAGCATAAAGAGCCAATTTGAGTTGAATCAATCAAGTTTCAGAACACTACTAATAAAGAGCAATCCCCAGTGCATCAATAACTCCAATGTATTTTTTTGTCAGCTACTAATTTTTTACTTCTCTTTAGCCTCATTACCTTTATTAACAGTACACGGTACAGTTGAGCATGAATTAACTCTTGCTAAGCTTTGAACAATTCCATACCAGGCAGTTAGGAAATTAATTTTGAACCCATTTTGTTCTTTCTTTTTTAGAAGGAAAAGTTGAGAAATACAAAAAAGATAGGTATTTGGCTAGAGTAGTAGAATAATCGACAGCTAACGACAAATAAATACGACTTCATGTATAAAAAAAACAATTCCAAGATGGTTTGACAAATTAATATAGAGATTTTGATTTATTCATATCCAATACATGAATCAGTATCGTATAATATTTTGATTTAATTGTCTACATATTAAGTCAATTTTTTTTTTTTTTGGTATAATATTATATGTTCTTTTATGGTCTAAAAACAAAAATAGATAAATACATTATTCCATTATTGCGAGTCATTGCCATTTTATTACATACATATATGTATGTATGTATGTATCTGTGAACATATATGAGTGCTTGCTCAATCCATGCTTCGTTTTTTTAGTCGGTTTGTTGGTTGATAGGTAAGGTATTATTAATAATAATAAACATAACATAATGAATTACCAGGGAGTGAGTGCATTGACCTGCTTGACGTCGAATTTCAAGGTGGAAACGGGGGAGTTGTAGGCACTACCATTGTACGTATCATGTAGATACTGATCCCTTCCCTCTATAAGCGAAGCGTTCCACGTGTGTGAGACCCCTGCTTGGCTTCTTTATTATTTCCTTCTCCTAATAATAAAGTAAATGAGTATTTTGCGTCATATCTATGTACAAATATATGTACGCTATTTTATAGGAATGCATAGCTAGTACGTATGTACGCATTTTCCTCCTTGTAGGTATATTAAATACATTTTATTTCTCTGTTTATATGTACATGAGTAGTACTTGTACATATATAAAAGGCAAATATTGTGACAAATTGACTAATTAAATGCTATGACCTATCTCTAATTACAGTGAATGAATGATGAGGAGAAAACAGCAACAACAAAACAGCAATCCAGGGTTTATTTTATATGACGTCAGAGACGTTAATTGCATAGTGACAACCCGTAGCAAAAAAGTAGTAGAAAAAAACTAACTACATATGTATATTACATAATATATAAATATGAACCTCAATAGGTTCTCAATGAGAACATGTCCCTTTAATATTATTACTATTATTATCAATAATAATAATAATAAATAAAGGAGACCTCATGACTACAAAATTATTACAAATGCAAAAGCAATGAGTGACACACTTCTCAGCTCCTTCCTTTTGATTCAAGGCATGAATACAATAATTATTTATTGATTAATTCAAAATATTACATATATATATATATATATATATATTAGCATTATGTATGGATAGGGTGACCAAGAGTCTTCTTTTGCCAGGAATGTCTTCCTTTTTTATTTTGCATCTCGGTAAATTATTGAAATGTCTTGGTTTTTACATATATGTACAATATATATATATATATATATTAAAAAAACTCTTTTCTAAAGAGAATCAAACAAGAATCGAATTTAAATTTATTTATTTACCCCCATCTAAAAACTCCAATCATTGTTTTCTTTTTTGGAAATCAAAATATAGCCACCCTACATATTTTTATATTTTGTACATTATAATATGTGAATATGTTTTGAACAGGTTGTGATTTTGTATAACTATTGCATCTTATGTAGATTGTACATATTGCAACCAAAGAATGAGATGAAACATTCTAAAAGAAGAATTTAAAGTGTACTTGTGATGATGATAATAATTGTATTTATATCTATGTATAAATTCCATTAGATGTTCATCATGTTATACATTTGCAGTTTCAATTAAAATGACTGGTGTTATAGGTGGTAACTAATTCAATAAGACATTATGAGATGTAGAAATTGTAACTTGTATACATACATAATCTGTTTGTAGCACAGTCGACAACTTGTTCAAAATACCAACTTGATCGCAGCTTGTATAATAACGCAAAAATACGTTGTTATTATTCTGAGTTTGATAGTTCGTAAAATGTATTCGTTGATTGTATTTAGTATTTTACGTAATCCTTAAGAGTGTCCTTGATTGAGTGAAGGTTGTACTATTCTGTATTATACTTTATTCAAAAAAGATATTTGCTACATTTGATTTTGTACATATGTGTATTGTAACGCAGTTTCACGGCTGGGGATTCGGATGAAAAGTGAAAATACGACTGAATCGACTTGAACTCCTCAAGTTCAAAAAGACTCTGTATATTTTATTAGATGTGAGGTGGAGGAAGTCGTATTGGAGAGCCTTTCCAAGGACATAGTATTCGGCAACTAACAATTATTTTAATATAATATATATATCTACATACTTCACCCGATATCTTTCCCTTTTTTTTTCTTTTTTTTGTAAATTCGGAATGGTATGAATGAAATGTATGTATTCGGGGAAATTCAATGTCTTTTGTGCTAAGATTAATGGATCTGCGAGATACATAGTTAGAAAGAGTGAATACACATTATTTTGTATGAACATACATACAATCATTTGAAACCGGAAACTTTTTTTTTTTTTTTTGTAAGCTCCATCATTGTATTTTTTTTTTTTTTTTGGAAATGTAAAAATGAAGGTATTCAATATTATATGTTATACACACCTATACTATTTGAAATAGAAGAAATTGTATAAAATGGAATATGAACGTCATGCTCTAAACTTATGAATAGATTTGTACCTTTCCTTCCTCATAGCTAGAGCTGAGCTATTTCCAATTATTTTGGCCCAGTCTAAATAATGATTTGGAGTCGAATAGAGAGTCGGACCTACATAAGTTTAACGTGTTGGAGTTGCAAGATTATCCTCCGACTTCACAACTTAGGAAGGTAAAGAGTATACTACCCCTAAATCAATTCTGTATTTTTGTATTTGTATTTGCCTCCAAAGCAAGCTTTTCTGTCCTTTGTATGACTTATAAGAAATACAAAAATAATTTGCGATAATCTTCATATGTAATTTTAAGCTATATTATTTATAAATAATTAATTAGTACTTATTTTATTAAAAGAATGAAGAAGAATAATTTGAAAGAAATATGTAACAGGCAATACGGTCAAACTATAATCTCACAGTTTATATGCAATATATGTAATGGCATGGGTAGTTGCTTGGTTTTGAGGAGTTGAAAACTTAAAACGTATTCCTAGAGTTGAAATCAGAGTCGTAAAATATTCTTACGACGCCAAAGCCCTGATGGTAGAAATGTTTACAGTTTAACAAGATTTAATTCAAGTTCAAGTAAAAGTAATTAATTCAAAAGCTGACTAAAAAATATATATAATTTATTGATGTTTTGGGGGATATCATTGTGATAGGTGATAAGAACTGACACTATGCGTCTTATGATCAAAGAATTATAAGGGAAAAGTGTACATATATACGACTGTTGTTGATGTAATGGAAGTATCATTGCGTCTAAGGACTGACACTTTTCTCTTTATTATCAAAGCTGAATCAATTTATATTGATTAATCAATCATTTAACTTTTTGTAGATGTAATTTGAAGCACAACTGTCTTGGTTGAAGACATTGCCAGTTGATTACGTATAAAGTAATTTTATGCATCATAACTCATGCCACAGAGTCTCGGTCTTGCTTCCTTGGTATTATTTAATGAATGTAATAAGTGCAAAAAAACACATATTTTAAAGTGTTGCTTTACCTCCTTTAAAAGTAAAACCAAAATACTTTTCAATATAATAATATAATTTAGTATAATTTCACCGTAATCAATTTTGCCGTAGGACATTTCCCCACTTTTTCCGAATTTTATTTATTAATGGGACTTATACTTGGTTAATTAGTCTTTCTAATTCATATATTAGTTCATGTAATTTGTTATATTCTCAGCTTCTGGGAAAAATAAATACAAGAGAAAAAACAGAAAAGTGTACACGTTCAATACAGGTATCATTTCACGGAATTAAGAATAATTAATTATTAATAAGTGATTACAATAATAATTATTACGTTTCCATCCATCCATTTATGACTTCCAGATTAATGATGACAAACACCGTCCTTTAATTACTAATCCGAGAAGCTTTGAACTGATTGGGAGTTCAATAAGTATCGAACTTATGGGGCAAAATTCCCTTAAAAAGGCAATTTGATGCAACTTATATAAATAAAAGTCACATATTAAGATATTAAAATCAAGAGAATTATCATATGAATTGGAAACACTAATTAACCAAGTATAAGTAGAATTAATAAATAAATTCGGCGACCTTGTAGTAAAATTGTTTTGGAGCGAAATGTCAAATGACAAAATTGTTTGAGATTAGATTACAGGACACGCCATCAACATGTACTCACATAAGCGTAAATACTGTGGTGGATAGTAGGAATCCTTAGAATAATTTGAGACACAATTAACAAAAGAAATATAAAAACAATACACAATAAAAGGCCCAATTATGAAATCGGATTTTCGCCATTGTATGTTGTTATATTTGAAGAAATTATATCCTTTTTAGACTTAAGGCTTGTGTTCTTACATATCAAGTCATATATGAATACGAATACATGTCTTAAGACTGTGTGATCGAGAGAAGGAACAAACTTTGTCTCAAATCGTTAGTGTAAAACCTTTCAAATAACTTTTGTAGGTTTATCGTTTAGTGCTCATCTTCGTAGGTAATGCTTGATGGTAAATAGTTTATTAAATGACTTAGGGGAATGCAATAAATGTTTTATTTCTTACATAAAAACAGGACATAATATTAAAGCAACCAAATTATATATATATATATATATATATATATATATATGTATGTATATAAACAGTCCCTGAGCTTTTTTTACAAGATCCAAAATATTTTTTATTTAAATAAAAAAAGAATCAAAATTTATTGATTTCAAAATATTACTCCTCAATCAAATATGTGGTTACCCTAGCTCATATTATCAGGGATTTGATAAAATGGACTAGTCTTTCATGCGTAATATGATTAATTCTACTCGTATATGAACTCCTACACCACCAACTTTGAAGGATTCCTTTTTACGTACATTTATAACTTGTTTTACATGAATTATATGTAATACCTACATTGTACATATTTATAAACCACTTTTGTACATACCATTAATTCTACAGGGGCACCAACGAAAACGTTCCTCTCTTCACATTGATTTCTCTTTTTTTCGTATGAAGAATATTGTTAGAAGGAGGAGGGAGGGAGGGAAGGAAGGAACCCAGTATTTATTGCGTGTCATTTTTGGCATATTATCTATGAAGTAGTGGGCTCATCTAATCTAACAATAAAGAGAAAATGGTGAGCAGGGCTGTTCACCTATATAGAGGCCTACAGCTTAAGACCATGGACCTGACGTGCACGTGGTTATCTTGATAATGACGCAATTATTGAATTTCTTATTTTCATTTAAATCTCACTAAGGCATTTTCATATAAATCATGTGATGCTCTGTAATTCAACCTGAGACGTGGAATGGGAAAAGGATCTATTAATAGGTAGTACTATAATATGGATATTCATTGTGAAACTAACTTGTTAGGATACTCTTGTCATCTTCCACAATACCTTTAATCAAATTGTCTATAAGATTATTCTATTTAAAGCATAGTTATATGTAATTATCATGTCCTTGTCAAAGACGAAGGTTCTTTGATGAAATCCTTTTTTTATTCATACTTATGTTAAGAAAAAAGTAAAAAAAGACCTTTTATCTCATCAATTTACCTTTACAAAATGTTCTTTGTACCTCTCAATCTCACGAAGAAACATAACTAAGGTCCAAAATAATTAATTAACCAAAAATATATTTGATAGGTGGGCATTATGTACTCCTTAGCCAGAGTTAATTGTAATCCAACAAATCCATGTTCAGCGCACTAAGAAGTTGACAAAAAACTGACAATGTTAATTTTTTTGTGAACGGTCTGGTCTGTCAATTTTAAATATTATCCAACAGAACCTAAGAAATGAATCTTTTTTATCTCACATTTTACGCATAAAAAGTGTTGAGAAGGATATTTCATACATTGAGGAGCTACTGCTAGTAAAATACTCTATTATGTAACCCATTAACAGGGCCATGTACTATCATCCATCCTCCTTTTTCTTGCCTACACCCTAAAGAACGAAGACATACAAATGAATGTACATTCATTCTACATATTATTGATAAGTTGAGTCAAAAGATGGGCACTCAGTGTATGTACATAAAATAATTACAATAAGTACAATAGAGTCAACACTACATATTTATGTATGTTGATGTATCGTTTATTACTTCAAAATTACCTCTGCTAAATCTTACACACCTCGATGTACATAAGTACAACCATGGATTTTTGATTGCCTACAAAACAAGTCAATCGTTACATAACATAAGCGCTGGAACAAAGTTCTTTTTTAGAAACATCGACATTGTGAGACAAATGATATTGTATTTATTAATATACTTACATCATGAAGTTGCTTTGGTTTTGTAAGTAAATAAATAACTGCATACGTAGGTACAATAAGTGTGAGTGTTTCTGGAATTGTGTGGCTCCATATTCATCACATGTCAGTGAACGTAGATAGAATCCTCATCCTTTCAACTCCATTTCATTTCATTCATTTCCTTCAATATACCTAGAATCTACATAATATCAGTGAAAAGATATGAAACTTTGTACAATATACATATCTACTTATTTAAAACAAACAAACAATTGATTTGCAATAGTTTGACCGACCCATCAAAATATTTTGAGATAGTTTACTAACCATTTAGATCGTTGATAACACTTTTAAAGTCTTAATTCTCTTATTACATACCTACATATATTTTGGCAAAAGTGTTAAAATGATTCATTACTTGTACTTATGAGTTATGGTTGTCAAATGGAGGGGAATTTCAATTCATTTATAAACAGGCTCATTTTTTCAATTATGATCATATGTATTAGGTAATTAATCTAAAAAAAAGTTCCAATTTTTTTATTTATATATGTTATTTATAATTAAAATTTCTTCACAGAGTAAAATATGTATTGAAATTAGATAATTGTAGCTTCAGATTATTTTAGTTAAAGAATACTTCTCACATTGTATTAAGATATCTACATATATTAATGGATCTTTTTTTTTTCTTCTTTTTATTTGTCAACGTTTTCTCAAAAATTAGAGAAGGTAAAAATAAAGCTGACCATCAAACTACACAAAATTGAATCTGTGAAGTACATCCGTATAAAAAGTAATTTGTACCAGACTTTTTATGAAACACAATCTATGTACATACACTTTGATTTCCGGAACTTTTTTTTTTTTTTTTTTTTTTTTCATGATGAGAAAATGTAGATTCTGAGGGTTACTAATTTTTTGTTTTCAGAAAGAAAGGAAAAAGATGGATTTCCACCTTTCTTCTTTATTAGGTATGTATGTATGTATGTAGTATCAATGACTCAGATTATACCTAAATGGATATATAAATGCAATATATTTTGATATTGTAGGTATTTGTGTCAATAAATCATTTTTCAAGACTTTGAATTCAGCCTGTCTACAATAATACGTGTATAATATTATATACCCTACTCAATTCTTGAACATGTATCTATATATGTATGTACAAATTATATTCTTTAAAGCAATTTAAAATGGTTGAGAGTATGACAAAAGTTGTTGGATTCAATTATGTATAAATCTAGAATGTATATTGAAGCATGTTTCATTATTAGATAATACAAACATAATATTTATATACATATATGGATGGAAACAAAGGCCGTGCAGGTACATGTGATGATAATATTATGTAGAAGATGAATTGAATGGATGCTCTACCTATGTTTGTGTTAGCTCTACCATATTTCAATATAAATAAAAACTGGCATATTGTGTGTGTATATTACTACTATTTTGAGAACAGATCCGATAACACTTTTGATTTGAAAAAGGAAATGAAGACGAGGTTAAAAGTTTTCATGTGCAGCAATATGTACATATGTACATACTTTGTACATTTTAATCAGATTGTTTTGTCTGCTAATTAGGTATACATATCAATTCTATTATCCACAGAGTTATCTTTGTAAGTGGTGTCGATATTTGTAGTGTTATGTAGGCTTAGTAGTGATGTATCCAATCTTTAAAAACGCTGATATCAACTCTTAAAAATTTGTGGAATCGAATGTTTCTGAAATAATTCTCATAACATTCGAATTATGGGGTTTCAGCGGGTCTGAAAGACTTTGATAGACAAGGTACAATACTTCCCATGCCAATAGCACTGGAACCAATTCATAAATCTATGATACATATTATATCAAAATTACAAATAACTCAACTCTCAATTAATATACCTCGCGAGCTTTCCAACAAAAAAAGTATTTAACCAATTATTATTCCCCAACTGTGAGACTATTCTTTTTACCATAGAACAAAATTGTTTACAACAATGCAAGAGCTAATAGGAGTTCAACCAATCAAGGTAGACAAGAGTAGTGAATAATCAACATTTGAGGATAAATACGGTGTTCATTTTCATGTTATGTGATCTGCTGATACCTTGGTCGAATATGAAATCATATACAAAAAAAAAAAGATATCCACTTTGTGATATTTCTTTTAGTACCCAACAGAACAGAAATATAGTTTCTATCACCAATGTGGATGGAAATAATAGCTCGATAATTTTCTACTGACCATTCTATCAGTCTTTTTATCTTATATTAAATGCGACGGAATTAAATAAAATATGTACATATACTTATAGATAATTATATTTATTTTTTATGTTATGAGATGGGACACATAAGAGGGACAAAGAAGCATTTCCTACAATAATGACTACCATACTTATTTATATTTGTAGGTATATTTAGGTGCCATATACATACATACATACATACATTATGCATATATGTACTTAAGTATGTGTACCTCAGATAGAATTAAAGAGAGAGAAAGAGTTGGATAAATAAATGGGGTAAATCAGATACCAATTCTCATACAGTAATACCTAGTTACTTTTATTTTATTTCAACCCATAAGTAGAAGACCTTTAATAACGCCATCCATGGAGTAAAATAACTAATTGTTACATAACTAACTTTGCTTTGTGGCTTAGAGATGTCATATGTACTTCAGAATTATGTAATAACACTAATGGAAGGAGAAGGAGGAGAGCCGTTGTTGGTTTATCTCATCATTATGATTCTTAAAACTTTGAAGCTAATACTGATAGGTACATGAAATATCTTAATAAATAGCATACATAATATATATATATATATATATATAACACAATACAAATTTTGTTCGAGTCATGTTGAAAAAGAAAGAAAACTAATTTGATGATTTAGTCATGGAGTGAGAGAAAAATATCGAAATAATATTAAATGGCATTGAATGCTTCACTTTCTAACTACTATCACACACATACGTAATCCAAGTGCTTTGTCATTTTCTTTCGTCAACATACAAATTCTACTATTAAATGATATTAAGTTGTTTAGAAAATCCTTTTTTGTACATACATATTATTGTGTATTATTGTAGTTGTACATAGGTAGAAAAAGAGATGATTCTTTCATAAGTATCTGCATTGCATCTCTCAACCTCTCCACCAAAAAGAGAAATAAAATCGTTCTAAATTAATACTCTAATACTCTTGCCCCTTATTAGCGTTCTAAACATGAATTGGTTGAATTCAAATTAGCTCTTGTTATGCTCTGAACGATTTTCAACTATTTAAGGTAATATAGCTCCATAGCTGAGAAGAATTGACTTGCTAACAACACATTTTGAGCCTGTTTTCAAAAACACCTAGTCACTTTGATTTGATTTCAACCCATAAGTAAAAGTATTTAACCTTTTATCAACTTTTGAAAATATATCTGTCATTTTATTATATCTCAGACACAAATACTCTATTAAGAATACAATATTACAGCCACATTTGTATAGTGTAACCTAAAAATTAACTCTTATTTTATTTCACAGATATGTTTCTTCGATTATCCTACTTTTCTGGTCCCCAATAGATCCAAAACAAAATTAATTGTAAAAATTTAGCAATTCCATATGAATTTTCAATAATTCAAATATCACTTTTTATCTTTATATTCAATAAAGATGTTTTTTTACATTTTGAAAGTATTTTGAAAGCATTTTGAAGAATCTTCCTTAATATTTTTTTTTGGAAATTTATCTATTTTATTTAATAAATATTTGAATCATATGTCTCTAACATGGTGTACAAATCATTTGGTAGCCCTTATCTTATTGGATGTGCAATTATTTGAACAGGGGATACCAATGATATAGAAATGACATGCCTTTTAATTGCACTCCACATATTTTGCTATCTCCAGCGATGGTATCCCAACGACAAAAACATCAACGATTCCTAGTTATGTTTTTTTGTCATCATTAGATATTTCTGTGACCATTGCCTCTAATATTGTTAAGAACATTAATATACTAACTCGAATTAAATATTGTTAAGTATTGAGCATATTCCTACTATTAACTAAAGATGAGAACAATACAGTGCAGACAATGTCATATTTGCCCAATTACCAGTTCATTTTTAAAAAAAAAGGTTAAGAGATGGAATGAGGCTCGCCATGTGAGGAATTATTCATGTTGTGGGGATAGTACTCACTCTGTTATTACTCATTTGTATATAACATCTTATGTGCATTAAAATCAAAATGTGACCCACGTTCTTCTCATATAGGTGGATTTTTAGGTAAATCATATTGGGATGATATGGATGTGGGAGTACCTACTTTTTGTGATTCCTCCTACTTCACTTGTATGTTTGAGGATGTGATGAAAGTCCTCATTGCATTCATTTAATAGGAGCTTACATGCCATTGGTATACGCTAATAAACAATAAAAAAAAGTTCTTTGCACAATCACAAATCCCTCATGAGTTTTGAGTGATTTGTAGGTTAGTCTTAAAATGTAAACAAACAAATTCATTTTGCATTGATTTATTTCGTATAATATGAATGGACAAATACATAATAATATGTTAATTGCTTGAGTTCTCTTAAAAATGCATCTCTTACGGTAAATAGACTAGAAGAAAGGGATTCCTTCATCTTTTTTTTTTTTTTATGCAATAATATTCTTATTAACAGTTTTATCCCTTTTACATACAGAATATCTATGTATGTATAAAAAAACTTGGTGCAAGAAGGCTTGAGTCTTAAATAAATATAAGTGTCATTATCTATCTATGAACATATGTATCATGAGTAACCATCTCACCATAGTGTTTTGATGATCCTTTGAGTCTTTATAACTATCTATAAATATAAAGCAGACATAAAACTGACGAATTTATTATTTATTTTTTGCTACATGGATAGTCCTACAATGTCCATTTTATCTCTTCTTGGTTTTACAGCTAGGAACGTTTGACCTACATTTACATAATAATATGTTATAAAAGTGTCAGAGTAGGAGGGAGAAAACTGAGTAATCTGTGTGTGTTTCTTAACACTACTTAGTGCAAATGAAAACTGATTAGGTATACATACATATTAGAGCAAAAATTCAAATTATACGTATGATATCTTTATCGTAGCTTCATTTAAACACAGAGTTTATTATGTAATCAATTCATTTTAGTCTTGTTTATTCTTCGAGCTAGGTATTCAAAAGAAGAAAAGGAGCCCAGCCTCTCGCACACTGCCTCTTAACAACCGTTTGTTTTGTACAAACGAACTAACAAACACACATTTTACATACAGTCCCTCTACATAGTATAACTGCTTATCTTCTTGGCCAACTTTAACAACAATGCAAAGGGTGTCATTGACTTGAATAAACTATGAGTGTGTGTGTGTGTGTGAGTGAGTGTATGAATCTGTAGCTAAACTAATAAATACTTAGTCACTCAAGCGTTGTTTTAAATACCTGATGATTTTTATATATTATTTATTTAAAGGTATAGCAAATAAGTTTGTACGTACTTAATGGTGGATCTATTCCTACAGGGTGACCGATAATGGTCTTCTCTTTACTTGTCATGCATTCTAGCTATACATTCCGTCCTTCACAAGCCTCAGAAATTATATTTAAATATTTTCTAGAAAAAAAGCAAAACAGCTCACAAAAAAAAAGAAGTTCTTATTTGTGGAAATCAAAATAAAGTCACTAAAATTCATATGGAATAAGATAACGCTCCAATAAATCGACTTTATCCTCAAAATATGTGGCAACTTCCGTTCTACATACATTTCTAGACATTGGTAGAAGTATGGTCTATGTATGTAGGTCAGGCTTGTTTTGTTTTTTTTCTTCTGCCTCTTCTCATGTGCTTAATGTGTATATATTTCCCTGCTTACTTCTTTTTTTACTAGGCCGTAGTGCCTGGACATGGATAACTCGCTCCAAGTTTATCTCTCTTTTTGATAAGCGCAACAATTTGATAGTACTTATGTACATATACCTTCACACACCAAAGTACATTTCATTCAACAATCAAGGCAAGGAATTACATAACACATATGTATGTATTACTCTTATCTCAACTCCACTGGAATTACATACAATTAAAGGGCTATTTATTGCATTTTAAACCTAATATGTAGGTCAAGGCATTCAAAAACAATGCCCATCCTTTGTGTGATAATATATGTATTGATACAAAATATGGAAATGAGGCTATAATTTGGAGTTTTTCCTTATTATACACTCTACATCACATAGGTACATATTGATAGTAGCATACCCATTATACTTTTGACTCTTAAAATACAAATTTGCCGATGTATGTATTTGATTAAAAATTGTTCAACTTTGAATTAGTCTTAAATGAATTGCTAATTAGCAGGAAATTATTATTCATTCATTCATCATTTATGTCTTTTATAGACAATTAACAAAGAAACGTAATGAACAATGTCATAATGATATTAATTTAAAATAGGATCAAGTTTGGATGACTGAACTCATTTTAGGTTTTATTTCATTAAAAGAAGTCATTTCATAATTACAGATTATAATTCATTGAATGTCGATATTATATACGTTTATTAGATTATGTCATCATATACATGTGTATAATTTGATGAAATAAGGCTTAAGTAGATATCGCCATCTTTTGTTTATGGTTATGGTATGCTTTGTAGAATGATTGGATCCAGGTTTCAAATTATACATGGATTAGAGTTTATCTCTCTATATAGTTCTTATTTCATTTAGCCTGTAGTAATTCTTATATTTACTATTACAAGCGTGAAATACTACGGGTTGTCACACACAATGGTATCTACAAAACATCAGCAACTCCCATGTATTCATTTTCAGCTGTTGTTTTGTATAGTCATTTGATCATGTTATTTCCATTTTACCCCACATCCTTTCCTCCAAAATGTTGTGAAAAAGAAGGCCCAAAATCATGGAAGTCTTTATAGATATATGGAATGCTCACGACAGGAAAAAAAGGGAGACCTGCATGACATTCATGCAGTCATTTCTCACCATTCATAAAGCCAAACAAATGTCGCGTTCCAAAGTTTCATTCTGGATATGATAGTGAATCTTCGTCCCTTAATATCACTCTATTCATTCCCTTAGGATGAATCCTCAAAAAGTGCCTGGCTCAGAGCTATTCCTCATCAAAGTAAAGAATCTTAGACATCTTCTAAGTATTCACGAGTGTGCTCATTGCTCTTTCAGGAGGAGAATTTTGTCTGTGAGAGTACTGACAAACGGATAGAATTTCGGAAATACAAGTTACAGAACAACCAACTTCAAAAGCGTTATTTGAAGCCTTCAGCTATTCCATGGATGGGCAACCTTTGTTCACTTGTGGGCCAAAATATGTGTTCCAAGACTTACTGCAGGCCAAGAGCCCTAATTATATATTTGCAAAATATGTATGCATACATAGTTATACTTATTTTATACCATACATATAAACAATTATTATGCATACTTAATAATCCTCCTAAATATCTGTCTACTCTTATGTCTTAAAGATTGCCGTCCTAAGCACCTTCATCTGCTAGACTATGAAGTGAAAATGAAGCTATTATTCAAGTTGAGGAAGCTTTTTTCCAGTAGGATGTCATTGGTGATTTCAGTTTTTTGTACATTAACATTAGTGATGAAATACTTCCACATAATATTCACTTCAAAAAATGGATGATTTTGTAGAGTTTTATTGCCTATCTGAACAAATTAATTTTATTGAACTCGATTTCACTATCAATGTTAAAGTGAATAATATGTCCTTCGCCCAATACTTTAAAAATTATCAATTAAGTTCAAAGCTCATCCATCACATCACAACAGAAGAGATAATTACCTCGATAAGCACCCTTCAAAATATTCTTGCGCATATGAAAAGTATTCATGCTTCTCCCACTCAAGATAGCATTAATCACATTTTGGATGACATAGATAATCTTATTAATAATGCAACTTCTGAGCTTGACTTTATTCAGCGGAAAAAGCTTATCTTCATTAGTGCCTTGATGAGCTCTTCTAAAAATCAAAGGTGGTACTCACCGTGGTTTTTAGCAATATCCCATTGTGGCACAACACCAGTCCTGTACTGTATCGTCAAATGTCAACGGATGGTAAGATTCTTCCGTCTTCAAGCCATCTTAAAACATTATCCTCTGCATTCACAATAAATGTGAAGCTTACATCAAATCAATAAATTATTTTTATAATACGTTGATTTCTTATTTCACTAGGTATTTTGATATGAGTACAAATATAATAGCTATTTATCTTTATTTAGTAAGTTCAGTAGTCTGTATATTGAATAACAATTACTTTCGTCAGCCCTCTGATCGAAGAATATTCGTACATTTATAAAATTGAGTAAGGTGAGGTTTATTTGATTTTTATCAGCCACTGCCTCATCTAGGAACATAACAAAAGTTGTGAATATTCCATATATCTAGACTTCCATGCCCAAAGCAATTGTTAATAGTTGTAGATAATTATTCATAGCTAAATAAAGGCTAATTCGAGCTCAACCAATTAATTATGAATAATAGTCTCACAAATACAGAAGAATTGGCTCACCACCAAGCAATTTTGTGCTCTTTCTCTCTTTTTGGGAAGGGGGGGGGAAGGTTGAGAGATATAATAAATATAACAACATGATGAATTTTGGTCTATTGAGCCCAGATAACTTCTTTTTAAAAAGTAAATATATTCCTAATCACGGTGGTAAACACTGGGATATAGGTTTGAATTGAAATCGTAACTTATCCTTGAACTTTTTCTTAACGCTAACAAAAAATCACGATGGATCAAGATAAAACTCTAATTTTTTCAAAAACTGTACATTAAAATAAGTTGACCATCCGGAAATGTAAAATCTAGACTATAGGGACCATGAAATTGATTTCAAAAGTTTTAGTACCTCAAATCAAACCTAGTTTTTACCGCCGTGTAATACTAAGTATAAAATAGCCCAATCGTTTGAGAGGATGACATAATTGGCTAATTCTCAGTTGATTTTATACCTTTATTATTTTTCTTTTTGCAAAAAAGGTTGAAAGATGTATTAATGCATTTAGTAACAAAATAAATTATTATATAAAAATGTATTTGTGTTAGAGTAAAATCTACAAAGTTTGCTTACTATTTACTTCCATACCTAAGCTCTAATTCGTTTTCATTCACTCAGAATTA
The DNA here is from genome assembly GCA_963680855.1 of Lepeophtheirus nordmannii. Taxonomy (NCBI): domain Eukaryota; kingdom Metazoa; phylum Arthropoda; class Copepoda; order Siphonostomatoida; family Caligidae; genus Lepeophtheirus; species Lepeophtheirus nordmannii. The sequence goes on from OY804523.1 coordinate 25,154,033, forward strand.
TGTATTATCAGCCCACTATATCTATAATAAATTATAGACCTATAGAATTATATATTGATGGAGTTTTCCACTTGTGTTAGATTGGAGTTTTTTTTTTTTTTTTTAATTTTCTTCCTATAAATGTACTTGTGAGCAAATCACACATATGTATTTCCAAGTTATGAGTACTTATTATGTAATGATAAACGTATTTTAAATGAGTAACTCGTTTCATTTTTATTATTAAAGAATAAAAAAATAATGATCCAACCGGCCTTAATTAACATTGATGTACAGATGTGGACGAATGATTAATGTACATATTGAAATGTGTAACCAATAATTATATTAAACAACTGATTTGATCCTTAAAAGAAGAGGAATATACATTCAAATCCCATTTTTGGACTGAACATAAGCGCCAATATTGCCTGAATCGATCATTCATTGCTGATTATTTCAGAGTTAAAGACAAACGTGAGAAGATATTGGATATCAAAATAAGTAAATTCTAATACATGGGCACAATTGAAGTGGGGACATCATATTTTCAACATTTATGGTGTGACACCCTTGTATACCCTCTCTCAGTTCAAAAATCTTATCTACTCCCCTGTTGCAATAAACATAATATATAGAACTTTGAGCGTCTTGGAAATATCTACTATATGTTTCTTCATAATCAAATATAATTGAGGAATAAAATAGTCCAAAATACAGTCCAGCACATACAAAAATAACACTTTAGTGACATATTGAAAAACTTATGTACATATGATCCATTTTGTTTAAAATGATTTTTTGGTGAATTTTGAGTTGGCCAAAAATGCTTAAAATTATGGACACATCCTTCCAATTACTAATAAAGATCATCCTGATGGATAAATTATGCTGAAGGTTGTGAATAGTGGAAAGAAGGCCATAATTTATATATGTTCCTTTCGAGTATCACGTACGGGTACCAAAGAATCATGAGGAATGTTTACATGTCGATAAAAATATATCTCAATATATTTGGTATTTTTTGTGGCCTTCCTTCTGCCAAGGTTTGTGTCACATAGACCTCAGGATTAAGACCAATGGTGAGAAAAGGTCCTACTGAAGTTCTAGAAGTAGCACATATAAGCTGAAAGTAGGAGTTACAAAAAAGTGAATTACTAAGTCTGGGGACTTTGCTACTAAGGGTGCTTCATATTTAGAGCTCGAATTGAGGTCTTTATGGATGCCAATGATCATGATTGTAATATGAATAATGATCTATCCAATATGTATTGATATCCACTTTAATTAATTCTTGCTCAAGCTGCACTTGTTTATTTAAGCGCGAATTGTCCAGGATTTGCTCAAACACCTTGTAATAATGTAGTATACATTATTCAAACATTCATCTGCATTAGTCTGCAATATATGAAGTGGAGAAATATTAATAATAGGGTTACATGGATTGTGTGAGGAATTACGAACTAATATTGTAAGTATCATATTCAATAACAATGTAAATACAATCCAATGGATGATGAAAGGAAATTTATATTTTGTATTTAGAGTAAATGGACTCTTCCTCTATTAATAGTTATTAATTAATTAGCGAGTTGGGCTTCTATTATAAGTTTAATATTTATCCACAAAGCGTAGGTTTAGAAAGTCGGGTCAGAGCAAAGGATCTATCCACTTTTGCCTCAAATTTCTACCACCTACAATGTTTATGATACATTATTGCGGGGTCGGTGCAATATATATGCACCAATAGCTTGTTTTAATATTGTCTTTTTAGCTTCTCAAAAATATTATTACGCTACAACTATGGGCGCAAATCCCTAGGAGACATGCCCTTCCTTAAGAGAAACTGTCCCCCTACATCCATTTGATGTCCATGAAACACGAATTATCATTTATATAATATGTAAAACAAGAATTTAAAAAAAATTAAAATTGGCATTTTTTAAAATCTTTGAATTATTCTACATACAAAATTTGAACAATCATTCGTCCCTCCCAACTATGAAGTGTGATTTATGCACCTTTTTACAACGTATATACTATAAATTTAGCTCCATAGCAACATTAGCATACAATGAAACCTGTTCTATAATCCCTTCTCTTAAATCCCCATTATTGATTGATATTGATGCTCATTTTTGTTATTTAACTTTTTAAAGTCCTTAATTTATTGTCCACCGTGCTCCAGGTTTTTTATGTATAATTAACAAAACCTTCTCATTTGATTTTTACTTTTACACCTTTTTGAAGTGTTTTTAATCAATATTTTTGGAGGTGGATTCAATGTATCTATTTGGAAATTTGTTAACACTAATTATTATTATTATTAATAAAAAAATCTTCTCTCAGACTTTGGTTTTATATGACTTTTTGATATTTCATTTTAGAATCGATAGAAATAATTACTGTCAGTTTTAATTTTCAAATGGCTTGTAAAGAAAACCATTAACCTTTATGACCAATAAAATACTATTTATAGGTCCTTTTTCAACAGAAAAGGTTTGGTTTAAAAAAAAAAAAAGATTTATAAATGGGCAGTTATAGCTTTAATTAGTAACTTTTTTTATTCTTAAGATAATTAGACTTTGAGAAGGATATATATACATATATATACAATACATAGATTTGTATAATAAACCATGATATAATTGAGGAATCATCCTCAATGTTGTTTTTTCTCAGTATTCACATCATACTTCTATCAGAGAATTTTTTAAATTTGTTCAAGTAATGGAGTAAATTCATTGGGATTTTGTATAAGAAATGTATTTCTCGATACTATATTTACACCTAGGAAATAAATCCTTCCTTATTAAAAACTTTACCCTTCATTTTCTAGTGAGAAAGTTTAATTGTTTAATGATGAAAGAGGTGGTGAACGACCCTGAAGGATTTGAGCGTGGGATTCCTTCTATAAATATATTGATCAATAGAACAATAATATGTACTCATGAACAGATATGAAAGGAAGGATTTATTTATCCAATGGTTTCCTGGATGACTAATACATTCAATTTTATTATCAGATTGACAAATGGAAATTAGTATATTGATCAGACTTTTACCTAAATATTTAGTATTTATATGGTTGATTTTCAATATTTAATATGTTTGTTATGACATTCGAACACATATAACTCACATGATGGTAACCTTGAGGATGAATTGAGTTAAAAATTTATATGATACATATTTTTTGACATTTTAAAACAATGAGATGAGTGACCAAATACGAGTAGGTACACCATCATATCTACAGCAACATTTACATAGCAATGGAAATTTAACATCCCATTTTCTTCCTTAGCTGATATAAGAATGACATAATCTGTTGGTGCGTAGGTCAATCAGGATAGTTTATTAAATCCAAAAAACATAGGTATATTTATATTTCTGGTCATTTTCTGGATCAAGGAAATACTAATCTGCTAAGTGGACCACGATCTTATCGTGTGTGAACCTATTCATGACTATAAATGTAATTTATTTTTTAAAAATCGTATAAAAATACAATTAGAATAACGTGGAAGACCTAGAATTGTCAAAATCAGTGGTTCTTAATTCTGATGTTTGTTACAATCGTCCTCCATAATGAAACTTTAAACAATTATATATTAACATGGATTGATTAAAGAATTTGTTTATATACCATAAACTCTAAGAGAAATAAAACTTGGAGCATAAGTTATATTGTCTTTAAAGACAAGTAAATGAATAATATATTATATAGAAATTAAACGACTTTCGGTCAACCCTGACATCTGTAATTTTTAGGTCTATTGATATCACACAATAATAAAATTTATTCATAATGATTTTAAATACCTACTAACCTTCATTTTCTATTCCTTTTCTATGTACTTGTATGTACATTAGGGTGATCCGTCTGCCCCCTATCTCACGGATTTTTCTGGTTATTTTTTCAGTGTTGAGGCTACTCGTGATAAGCACCCCTGTAAAATTTCAGAGCGATTGGTCAATGATAAACCCATGCACAAATTGATTGAAAATTGCCACTTTTTATGATATTTAAGATAAAGTTGCTTATTGCTAGGCTATCCAATACCTTGAACAATTTTTATTTTTATTGCATTTTCTTAGAATTTTGGTACTTAGAAAAAGCAAGGTAGTCCTTTAAACTAATTAGAATACTGTACTGCCTACTACTGTATCTGTTCTATGCAAAAAGTTTGTGGTTCTTATTCAAAAATTGAACCATAAACAAAAATAAACAAGCAAATAAAACAAAAAAGAATAGATAAAACATGTTTCAAATCTATTCTAATGTCAAAAACCATGATTTTGATTTTACAGAGGAATCCCGTTGGTTAGGTGTATTGGCTCGTCGATTTTCAACTACTTGTAGTATGTGTTGCAACTTTGATTCTTTCTTCGCTGAACCAATGAAGTCTGAGCAAAGCTTGACTCCCCTTTCCGCTGCGTCATTGACAACTCTTAAACTATAGATCACTTCCATGTTTCTCAGATAGCCGTTCAATTGACTCCATTCTTCCACTAGCTTTTTGATGAAACTTGAATCAATGCCCAGAATTCTGAAAAAACTCCAGCTGTCTTCTCCAACAAAAGCAGATACATCTTCAGCAGGTCCAACAGGAATTTCAGGAAAAGTAGGCTTTCCATAGCCTGAACCGTGCCTTTTCAAACTTTTCAATTGTTCTGTTGGCTGAGAAGACATCATGGTGTCAGCAACTCTTTGCTTTTGGTCTGCCTTGACTGAAGTGCTGAAAAGCACAAGTGGAACCAGCTCTTCAGAAAGGTACCACATATGATTTGATACAACTTTAAGAGCTACTTCTGACAGATTTTGTTGCACTACTTGATATTCCTTCAAAGTGTTGATCAACTTGAGGTCATTGCTGGGAGCAGAGCATGTCTGGGATGCGGCAATCCACCAGGGGATATAGCAGTACACAACAAACTGTACGAATTCGTTGAGTTTTTCTAACTGCTTTTTTTGCAACATCACTGGCTTAAATGACTCAACCTGATTTGACAAAAGCACGATTTTCATAGAATAAAGGATTTTTTCCATCCATCGTGCGTTGCTTATTGCTCCTGGGACTTGGAATCGGTTGAAATTAGCTGGGGCTTCACCTAAATATATTAGTGTAAGCGTTACCAACTCTTTGTAGTCTCCTCTAACAAAGCTTTTATTTAAAGCTTCTTTGCACAACACGATTACTTCTTCTTTAAGAATTCGTAATGAGCGTCTAGTCTTCGGAATGAACAAACTATACTTCGTAAATGTACTCAATTGGGAGTCCTTGCTTATAAGGAATAATCGTCAGGAAACACTGCTTAAAAAATCTGTTGTTCTTATAGAATTATTCTAAAGTTAAATTATCAAAATAAAACTTGCTTCCTAAAATGGCTTTAAGATTTTTTACTGCAAAATAAACAAAAAGAAAAATTGCTCAAACGATCTTTAAAAACTACATTCGGTTTATATTAACTTAATTAATGTGACTGGCTGCATCTTAAATAGTAGAAATAACACCCAAACTGAACATAATCATTAAGTTTTAAACTCATCATTTTAAACTCACTTGTAGATATAAACGCGGTGACGGATAAAAGAAGTTACGATAAACGAGGGTTGATTACCAAAGGATACACTATATTTAAAACAACTTGTTATTAAATTCAAAGTTTGAAAATAAAATTTTTTATTAGAGTCTAAAGTTTTAAAGATATTGTTTGACTTATCTAAAGATATAATTTAGCTCACTATTTCTTAAAAATCATCAAAAATTGAAAATTTTCAATCAATTTGTGCATGGGTTTTCCGTTGACCAATCGCTCTGAAATTTTACAGGGGTGCTTATCACAAGTAGCCTCAACACTGAAAAAATAGCCAGATGTCTAGCATGAATTTTTCGTTTTTGAGGGGCAGACGGATCACCCTAATGTACATGCTATAATCGATGTGGAGATGGTATTTCATTATTGTACCAGAGACAGATGTGCCAGAATAAATTTCATTAGTGAGAAAGAGGGAAATAGTTTAATAAAAATAACATCACATACCTATTGATGTAACCATAATCACACAACTTTTCATTGTTATTGTTTGTTAAAACAGTGTGGACCCCCGATGGGGGTCCCCTGTTCCGGTGCCTACATCCATATATGAAAATTAAAAATTATTAACATTTTTGATTAGATACCTGTTGAAAACTACTGACCTAGATAATTGATTTACTAAATTTTTCAAAAGTAAATATGAGCATCATCATAACCCGATCGTTAGATTTTTGAAAAAATAAATTCAGTAATCGATTCATTATTTGTGGAAACAAGACGAGTTCGGGCTGAAATGTCACTATGTATTTATATGTATTAAAAATAATGGAAATGTTCCAAAAATAAAATGTGAAAGTTATACCAAATCTTTGATCCTCCTGCAGTATGAAATCCTATATTTGTTAGAATCACCTTCCATAATGAAGATTCAAATAATTAATTATATATTGATATAGATTGAGTAAGGAATTTGTTTATCAACCATAAACTTTAAAAAAAAATAAAAAATCCAACAAAAGGCTAAATAATAAGTGGACTAATTTATCTTTTCCTATTAATGTTCTTGAAGGCAATTTGTTCAAACCATTGATTGATATAATTAGGCATATAAATAAATGAAAGTATAATATTTGTATCTTTCAAAATTCCAAGAAGGTTTCTCTCACATTATGAAATGAATATGTTAAGTTAATTGTGTGTTTTTATTGATTAAATTAAGGATCGAATAAAGACATTTACTCTCATAAATATGTAAATAATATATAACTTTATTTGTCGTATATATGTATGTAAGTAACTAACATTACCATAAATGCATGTTTGGATAAGTGGATAAGCATTATTGTTTTGAATTGCACATTATATGCCCCCTAATTGGAAATTATTTTTAATATTACTTCTTCACATATTATAAACTATTTCAAATCAATATATTATGTATAAGGTACTTTTAATGGTCACTGTATATAAAGCTTTATGCAACAATAGGTACTATAGTTTCATGTCAATATCAAGTTACTCCTGATCTTCACACTTTATTAAATAACTTTTTATTTTATAATGAATCGTTAATACATCTACTAGTTAAACAGTTCTAACAAAAAATGCTGTTTTTTTTAAATTATTTCTATAAAACCACGTTACTTAACTTAACGTGACTCTGAGATCCTTCAAGTAGTTGCTTCTATCCATCCACGTTTTTATTTTTCACGTTTCCTTAATTCCCTCTGCCTTTTTTTTTCACATGCATTTTTTTATTGATCTATTTTATATAAACACGTTTTTTCTTCAATATTAACTCATTAAAGCCTTTGTTTTAAAATTCCACATAAATTCTTTGTAGTTACAAATATTGTGATCACCAATCAATTGTAATCTCCAAGAAAGTGAATTTTGAATCACTCATTGACATTAATTTAGTTTAAGTATATTGCAACATATTAATACTAATAACCATCATATAAAAGGAATAATGCAACCAGATCTCAAACACATTTGACTTGTAAATCGATGTATCAACAAAGATTAGCATCAATGATATTAGATGCAGTGAAGGATTTGTACTAGATCACGATTGACACATATTTTTTTGGGTCGTTTATTTGGGATGGAAAAATAATCTCAGAAAGTAGTTCACCTAATTTATAGAAATTACATCCTAGTATTTTTCTCAAAAGATTTTTGAAACTCTGAATCATTGTTACAAAGAAGCTTTATTTTATTGATGGCAGGTGTGGTCATGTCTGGGGTTTTATATGTACAAATTTTTAATTTTTGACAATGACTGATCAAATAATTTTTAAAAAATCATGAAAATTAAAAATTATTTCATATGTTTTAAATTACAGTTTTTGATTTTTTGAGTCAAAAAAATTAATTAAGAGTAAAAAAGAACTTCAAAAATGGCTGTTTTGACCTTATTTGGTTTTTCAAGAGTTTGGTTAATTAAAAAAAATTGATCTCGTTTTTTTTTGTAAATTGCTGATTTTGTTTAAGAAATAAATAAAAATATTTGATAATTATAATTGGCAAACTTTGGCGGATTGCCGATAATTTTCAAACTGTTTGTATCCGCATATTTATATGGTGTTGCGTAATAGGGTTCTACATTAATTTATATGTTCTACTTAGTGAATTAACTAGGGAGAGGAGTAGGGGGACATGATTGATATTGCCCCCTCTAAACAAGAGGGGTACCTAATTCATGAACCCGTATTATTTTTTTTTAAATCACTTATATTATCTTTCGAAAAAAATAAAGATCAAAATTTGGTTAAAATTCTAGGTTAAAAAAGAAGGGTCGATAGTTTTTGAATACAAACTATACTCAACAAACATTTTGTAAATGAAATAAAAAGATAGATTAAAAAGGGAAAACATCCTCCAACTCTCAAGGAGAGGATAATAAAGGATTCATATCTTGTATTTGTGCATCCGTCTCGGCAAGGGATATAATGTATCCGGTGCTGTGAAAAGAATAAAATTCAACAACATAAGTTTTGTCACTTATACAAACGATTTTCAATTTTCAGTAGAATTTTTGAAATTTCAAATCATGTTCATATTTTATGATAGCAAACATAATTTTGACGATAAAAGATCTATATATTTTATAATTAAGGAATAATACTATCCACTCTAAAATTTCATTTTTTTACCATAGCTACTTTAAAAACTACTCTTCTGTATATTGATTGACAGAGCTCTGGTACTCGAGTCCGGACTCAAAACATTTGGACTTTAAATCAGCTTAGTTTTTTTCGTTCCTATTAAAGAGAGTGGAGAGATGCCGTGGAGTAACTTGAGTTCATTTTGTCTCTCAGTGATTGTGCATATTTTGAATTCCAACATAGAATCAACTAATTTAGGACCTCTATTTAGGTATTTGAAATCCAACAATTAGTTATTATGTATAAGGCTAGTGAAAGTAAATTTAATTTTTTGAATTTAAATCATCAATTGCACTAATGGACTATTGAAGTTTATGTTTTCATAGATATTCAAATGATAACATGAGTGTGCTAAGACATGTACATACACGTAATTGTTTCAGTTTTGGGATGATCAAATAATTAATTTCAGTATAAGTTAAATGTAGTGAAGATCAATTGATTATAAAGAGTAGTGTAACATATGTCATCTAATTAAAGTTTTTATTTGAAAAATATAAGCAAATTAAAGAACAGGAAAATTAAGAATATTATAATATTTATTTAAATGAATAATGAGGTACTTTTACATGTCAAATATATATATATATATATAAAACAAGGAGATTTAGCCCCAGTATAGCCTTGTTGCTGACTCATTAGACAATGTTATCTGGCTACATCTTGAAGCCAAGCCATATTCTACCCTTATATCAACGTTTTCAATAATTTTGTCAACAAATTTTCCGACAAAATAATAAAAACTTGTTCCACATTCAGGAGGAGCCTGGAGGAAATAATTAAAGCTAAAGGGAGGGGGATATTAAATAAAAAATATTCATAGGTAAATTTTTATAATTGTAAAAAAATTGTGATGTCAGAAATATATGTTCTTGAAGTTCCATGTAACGAAGCATCAAAATTGTTAGTCCCTAAATCATAGAGAACAATCAATTATTTCTTCTTCGTTAAGAACATTATGGATTCTGAGCTATAGAGGTATGAATCAATTATATATAATATGTTGAACCCGTTTCTTAATGACAGGTATAACTTTGTGACATATATGTTTGTAAAATGATAATGTAAAGGGCCCATGAAAAGTTCGACATAAAGATGTCATAAAGGAGACAATGGGATATTAATAAATAAAATCGTGGAATGCAAGTATTGTACATCGCCTATCGCATTAAGAACCAGAATTTTGCTTGCTAATCATATTAGTCAATTAAGGATCTATAGTTGTAGACAATTCTTCTTATCAAAGACTCCATATTATCAAGATAATAATGGAAGAGTACCAAATAGAAAATATCATGATCGTATTGGAAATAACTATAAGGATCGGACATCACAAACATCATGAGTCTGGAGAATACAACACCAAATAAATATGGGTTTATGTTTGAAAACATAATTATTAGATAGGTGATAATTTCCCAACATGATGAGTCTCGGAGAAATTCCATAAAATACCTTGGCTAGTGTTAGAATCTGGATATAAGAACAAACCGCCATGAAACAAATGATGAAGAACTCCATAAAATTGATGTATCATCTCACGGCACCAGTTACATTCTATTACTTCTCGAGGAATGGAAAGTATAGCTACAAGAAATGTATCCTCAGATTTGTGTTTCCTTATCATTCCCTTCAGAGTTGAGGGATTTCTTTCTAATCTACCATTCCATTTTACTTACCATGTGTTTGATATTCTCTTTCATTCATATATTCAATAATTATGTGACCCCTCTTCAGTAGATTGACCATTAAAAAAAAAATGAGGGGCCTTCTAAATTCAAACAATGTCAGTGGCTATACTCATAGTCAAACTGTATGTATAATAATTTAGTAGGATCTGTGTAGTATTTACATAAAACAAACCCGTGTCATCTAACTACGTAAAAAGAAACTTCTGTTTCTTGTATGACTTTATATTTTCAGAATTCTTAACATAAAGACATGTCACACACCCCACAGAGATTTTTTTAAATAATATTCTACTTCACTGATTAACATCCTTCATGAGTTATATTTATACATACCTCACTCCCACATTAACAAAATTGAGTCATATTATTAAGAATAGTTAAAAAGCACAATATGACGAAATTAGATGCTTCTTAAGACCTTGCCTTCTTTATTAAACATATACACCATCAATTAGTAGGTTCTTGAATGTCCCCATTACTTAATGAACCCTAATCAAGTAATTTTAATTTGTCAAATTATCATAGCATGCAACACTACAACTCATCCTACAGAAGTCTCAAAGAGCCAACGACACTCCTTACTCCAACTTAAACGAGTTTATTAAATGTGTTTACTAGTAGTTACGAGATATTAGTAGCTCTTCTACAGTAAAGAGTCTTCTCTAAGTACTTTATGAAAAGAAAGAAGGAAAAGAAAGGAAGAAAAAGAGACCGAAGCATTGAGTGAACAGAAGTACCAACGACATTTAGAAAGAATATTAAATATGATTTTAAATATTTATAGCTATGCTCCATAAAAATTGACTCTCATTTGTGATTGCTTGATTTGAAGAACCTAGAAGAAGAATAGTAGCTTGGGAAGTTTTTAAATTGAAGGGAATGAGAGAGATTCAATCATTCGTGTTGAGTGTGTTGAGTAGTGTGTACTTCCCCTAGAGAAGTGAAGAAGAAGAAGAGAGGTAATAATTTTAGAAGCCTAAGCTAGCAAAGGGAACGGCTCGACAGCTGACAAAGAAAAAGAAGAGGAACGGAGCAGTCGGCATAGTCAAAATACAGCTTTGAGAGTTCGCTTCTAGTTTCCAAGGAAAAATGGCGGATAAGATCGATATGAGCCTGGATGATATCATCAAGAGGAGTAAGAAGACTCCTCGCCGTGGAATGGCAGGGACACGTGGACGTGGAAGAGGTGCTCGCCGCTCAGGTGGAGGCCGACGAGGAGGAGGAAAACCCTCCTTTTCCACTCGTGGACTCCCAGCTAAAGGTAAATGGAGCCATGACAAGTACGATGGAGTCCGCCGTGGGGGAATCTCCACTGGATCTGGTCCCGCCAAATTGGTTGTAGAGAATTTGGATTTTGGAGTTTCCGACTCCGACATTCAAGAGCTTTTCTCTGAATTCGGGCGACTCAAAACAGCTGCTGTGCACTATGACCGATCTGGAAGATCCCTTGGAACTGCAGATGTTATCTTCGAGCGAAAAAGCGATGCTGTTAAGGCTATGAAGCAGTATAATGGCGTCCCTTTGGATGGAAGAGCTATGACCATTCAACTGGCCACCTCAGATTTTAACAAGTCAAATTTGGGATCTCCACGCAAGGGAGGACCCAAAGGCGTTCCCAAATCAAGTATGTCTCGTCGCAGGTCCAATGGTGGACGTATTGTTAAAGTAGGTGGCAGAGGAGGACGTCGTGGAGGAAAGAGGGGCGGCAAAAGAAGTCCTGTGCCTACTGCTGAGGATCTCGATAAACAACTCGATACCTACAACAGTGCAAGATCTTAAACAACATGGAACTCTTTTCTTTATATTACTTTTATGTCAATGATAGGATGTACTCATCATTCATTATCATTTAAGTGAAGCGATTTCTACAAGTAACAACATCTTATATTTCAATTTGTACTTGTACATTATTTGAATCTATTAAGAGTAATAAAGAAATGTCTTCAATTTTTTTTCCTTGAATTTATGTACCTATCCAAATAACTTAGCATTTTTGGTTCGTATATATATATATATATACTCAACTTTTTTTTAAATTTTTTTTGTCTTAATTTGCAAGAAAAAATATTTTGTCCTCATTCGTATTCAAACATTTGAAACAATATTTCATCTTAATATGAATATTTTTATGTTATATGTTGACGAATATGTGGGTATATTCTAAATAAATGATTCGAAAGATACATTTCCTTGTTTTCATATTTTAATCACGGATTCTGTCAATTAGAGGAAAAATTAGTTTAATTCACTCATTTTCTCTCCGGTGTCTAATCAAATGATTTAGGAATTATTTAAAGAAAAATTAGAGGGTTTTTCTGTCTTGTTTTAAAGATAATTTAATTTTGTTACCTCAACTTCTTGTATCAAATAACAATATTTTCAAATTAGAGTTAGGTTTTGTAGCAGGATTTTTACTATATGCCCCGGGAGTGTAACTAAAGCCTCAAGGCCAAGAGAAAAAAGAATGGATCCCAATTTTTTTTTAGAAGAGGGAAATTTTATTCTAGTTGCTTAAATCCTCATCGTGACAAGAAAACCAAGACTGATCTCGAGAACTAAGTATATTACTATTTACTCTACTAAGTATAAATATATGTACTGCGAAAACAAGAAAATATATCGTTTTACAAGAAGTACTAATTGCAATATCGAAATAAGTATATGAAAGCTAAATATAATATAATAAGCCTTTCAAAAATTGCAGTGATTAATTTTTTCAAACAAACAAACTCATATAATGTTTATTCATTATATTGTTAGAACGTGACCATTGAGATAAATAGTTATTATAATGCGTAGCACTCAAGTGTAAACTAAAATTTCAGTAATAAGACAAATTAATTATATTATTGAGTTCATATAAGATTATTTTTATTTGTGTGGATCAAGAGAGTACAGTAGGCATTCTTTTGTGTTTTGTCACCTAAATTTTATCACTTTATCTGTAATTACTAAGTTCTATGAATATATTATTTTTTCCCCATTTGAAGTGAGTCTTAAAGTAGCTTCCAAAAAAAAATCATATTTTTCTTATAGTTAAAAATTGCATATACATATTTAGATAATATGGCAAAAACGTTTGAACTTTAAATCGTAAAGGAGTTTAAATAACAACAAAATGAATTAGATTTTAGATTTTCTTGTGTCTTTACAAAATAAAAGAGCAAATTTGAAAATTCAAAACACATTTGATGAGAGTAACATTCGTAATTTTAAAATTTGATGTCTTCCCCCTTGCAAACGCTCCTGATACATTGGCATGCACATATCACTATTTATGTAGCAATATCATATATACAGTAGATTCCCGAAATTTGACCACCTTAGTGATCTACATATTCGTAGTTCGACTCAAAATGATGAGAAATCTTTACCTCTAAGATCGAACAGATGTCATGTGCTTTGGTCGTAGATGCCACTAGTTTTCGTTGATTCAGAACTCAACTGCATCGCTTCAGGCACGAATTAGGATCGGGTTCCGAGGTTCTATTATACATACTTTTCCTTTTTGGTATCGCTGTAACATGGATTTTTTTTGCTGTATTTTTTGCCCCCTTAAAAAAAAGAGGGGGCATATTTATCATCATTGAGAGCTCCTTGATCTACCTATGTTACGTTAAATCAAATGTAATTCAATATATGTATTAATACACTTTTAGCAAAACATTTCCGAACTATTTATAAAATAATAGCTAATAATAGTTTGGGAGCTTGTCTTTGATAAACCTTTAGCATAATATTTAAATCAATTGTCAAAACAATATGTTGTCTAGCTTCTTCCAGTTCTACACTGGTCGTGTGCGGGTCTGACAGATTGAAAATAATTAATTCGAGAGGGTAATAGCCAATACAATTAATTTATATAATCAACATGGGGTTTACAATTCGGTTTATTTTATTTTCTGATCCCATAGAATACGTCAATTCTACTGATGAGTGATGACTGACCTTTTTTGCAGACATTTCATGGTTATTTCTATGTTAAGATGACGAAAATGGAAATAAAAAAACATCTTGTGACACCTAATTCTGAAGTTTTGTAATATCCTAATGTATGTGCATATTTTTTGTGTGTTCAGTTAAACCACAAGCCGTAGCCCATGGACTTGAATGTCAGAAGATATAAAATCCTAATTACATAATGTATATGTTCATTGAAAAAAGCTAATATAATATCTACTCTGATAAGATAAGATGATACTTTCTCCTTCCTAATGATTACATAGACATTCAACTCCCAATGTGCTTCTTCTGTATTCCTTTACGCTTCGCTTGCAAATAATATGTAGGATATGCTCAAGGAAAAGACATATAATATGTTTATATATTATGTTATGTGTATAAGGCATAAATATATATGAGAGTACGTGTTTGGTTGTTTGTAGCAATTATTATTAGATAAACATATTAACAAATGTCTATTACATATATGTATAATATTTGTGCTGTATGTACGTATAAAACAAGTTATATATAGTATATATATGAGGCAAATAACAAGCTTGGACCTTAGAGTCAAATAAATTTATGTAAATATAAATTAACATGTGAGAGACCCTCAACAAATCATGCAAGGGTTCTAATGGCTTTTTTCCCTTTTGTTTGCTACACAATCACTATGTATTGTGTACCCATGTCAGGCCCTTTTTCTTTTTTTGCGTACTTGTTGTAATAAGAGGAGGTACATACTCATTAATTTCTCTTTTTATATAGAGTATTACAACTTAATTTCTAATGTTGGATTCAAGTACTGCCCCAACAATGTAAAGACAAAACTAAACTAGACACGACTAAATTACTAATTTCCCGAAAATTATCCGAACTCGTCCAACATATATTTTAGAAAACTCGACCTACTTTGGACTCGATTGATTCAAACTCAGAAAAGAAGCTGTATTATGTTGTGATAAAGCAGATGCAGCATATGCTGATTAGTTTCTCAGTCTCCCCGGGAGCCTCCATTGATTTGTTATTTAAGGTCCAGACATAAATAAGTATGTCTGTCATATCTACATTGCTCTCCCTTAGACTCAACCATCTACTAAAACACGCTCATAATAATGATAATTAACATCAATTATTCTTCAACTAACCACCACATTCTATTGACGTGAAATCCTTAATAAACTAAATCTTGAAGGAACTATAGGTATACTTCCTAAACGATTTATTCAATTGAATTATCGTAAAATACAAATTATAAAAATTGTTGATGAATGGAAGGAAAGAAATGATTCATGAAGGAGTCGTAAACATCATAAATCAAGAAAAACCTAAATTAAATATTATGCATTTTTCCTTCATATGGAGACATACTTATCATAAAACTAATTAATAATGATTGCTCAATAATGTGTCAATTCATGGCAAATAAATCAATATTTTAACTTTCATAATCGGAGCAACATCAATGGAAATAATAAATGGTAAGTAGTACTCTATTAGTCATAACCAAATTTATTTCATATTTTTCAGCAAAAGCCCTTTTGCCACAATGTTACACTCGGCGAAATGAATTGTGAATTGATTTGATCTTAGTCATTGCATACATAATTACAAATGTATTTATAAGTCTTGATAACACTGGTCAACAAATTTGAACTTTCAGAAATCCTAAGGGGTATAAGTATAATAAAAGTTATTCAGTTTTGCACTCTGATTTCAAATCTGTAATTTTTTTTCGAGAGTCCGACAGTCGGTAGAAATCAATGACTCACGGTAGAGCTACTTAAGTAGTGGTGCGCAGAATGATTAAAAAACTAGCTAAAATCCTTCTGCGCTCTACTATTTCTGTCTATTACACTTGTTTTTTAGTAACT
Organism: Lepeophtheirus nordmannii; assembly: GCA_963680855.1. Taxonomy (NCBI): domain Eukaryota; kingdom Metazoa; phylum Arthropoda; class Copepoda; order Siphonostomatoida; family Caligidae; genus Lepeophtheirus; species Lepeophtheirus nordmannii. The sequence goes on from OY804523.1 coordinate 25,170,236, forward strand.
CTACCGTAAGTCTTAGATTTTTAGCAAATTTTTGCTACAAATGGAATGAAAATTTACACATTTAGATGGACAATTTCTTCTTGATTAAGGATTTTTATCGGACGTTTGACATCTCTTTGGAAATTGTAGGTTTAATCTCTTTAATGCATTCCTTATTAGTCAATTTCATATAATATTCAAGGAGTTATTTAAGTACAAAGGATTTCACCAACTTTTTGGTCTACTCCCCTAGGAATCCCTTTAAGTCAAAACAAAGACTGGAAATGGAATTTACATAAAAACAATAGCGAATCATTATTTTTTAATTCCCAAAATGAGTATCTTTCTTGGCTTAAATTGAAGTTAAAGTTGGGAAATGGGCCAAATTAGCTAAAAAGTAGGGTCCAATTTCTTAAAAACCGTCGGACTCTCGAAAAAAAAATATTACAAATTTGAAATCAGTGAGCAAAACTGAATAACTTTTATTATACTTATACCCCTTAGGATTTCTGACTGTTGACCAGTGTAATTGTTAAATATTAATTCATACTCCTTTTTTTATTTAACTGACATTATACATAATTAATATCATTATTTACATTAGCTGATATTTTTTATTTAATTCCTAGAAAACTATTTCAGTATTCAGTATTCATGTATCTAAACAATAATAATCCCTAACAAGTAGGATTGACCACCTTCAGCATAATAAAACGTGCATTACACATAATCGTTTGGTGGGATATACATATAGGCTAAAATATATATGTGAAACCCCAAGGTCCCAAGTAATATATTTTAATGACAAAGTTCCACATTATGTCAAGCTAAATTGATTACAACATAAAGTATACATATATATATATTTCCATAGTTCAACTATTAATATCGCAATATATTATCATTTAATCTAATATTAGATTAAAAAACTGATTCAGAGTTTAGTTTATTAAATATTTGACATTTGTAGAGTGAGTTGCTTAGAGCAAAAACTGTACTTCAATTAACTTTTAATTTAAATTTTTTGACCTGAATCAACAAAAAGAGGGACATTGTCTTTACATGTGGGACGTAGGATATGAACCAAAATAGTGGAGCAAAATTGGGACAAATGGCTACCTTACTAACAAGTGTAATGTTTATTATCGATTTTTGGGCAAATTCTTTTTTCAAACTATTGGCAAAGTCTACTATTGCCAATAATAAACAATCAATCAGGAGCTATTTAAATAAAGTAATAGGAGACATTTTGATACACTGGCCTTTGTTACACCCCGTTTTTCAAAGAACTTATAAATGAACATACAAATAATGTGACAGCTCTACATATAATATACTGGAACCACAAATCACGAGATGTTAATTTTGAAAGGAAAACTGATATTAAAATGGCTTTTAAAGAGCAACAAAGAATGTCAATATTTTTTTTAAAGTGTACGTATTTACAACAATTGAAAATAACAACATCACATTCAAAGGTCAAACACGGCTTAAGATTATGAAAACCACGTACACACAGTAAAAAGGTTTCATGAATACACAGTCACGATACTTGGACATATAGAAAAGAGTCAAAATATGTATATTAAATTTTAATGAAAGCTTCTACAGTTATCATATAATATGATGTAATATCAAAGTTATGTAAAGCATCAATTAAAAATGCGAATTCATCATTGATAATTCATAATTAGAACAGTTGTATAAATACAGATATATAAAAATGGAGTAAAAGAATGCAAAAATGAACCAATCATTGTGAAAATTAATGACAATACAATATGAATTCAATAAAACATGAAAAAGCTAAAAAAAACTTTCCCAATCTTTCCCAGATAATCTTAGTTAACAAACAAATATCTCAATTATCAACGGTCACACCCTATTCATATTGATATAAAAAAGTCGATAAATGAAATTTTTACCACTTCTTTTAAATTTTTTTGGTCAAAAGGGCATTTTAATTAGCTATTTCATAACATTAAGAGTAAAAATTAATATTTCTTCATTTTGTATGTTTTCCACATATTATTTTTATGCTGAAGTACAACATGTGGGTCTCTTTTGAAATATTTAGGTTAAAATTCCTTCCGTCCGACTCAGTCAAATACATAGTTTTAAACTATATGTATAAATTTTCAGAAAGAATATAACAAGAAAGATATTTTTAAGATAATTTGTTTTAATCAAAGATCCTTTACATATGATTTAGTGTGGCTGCCTGTAAAATAACTAAGCTGCATGTCAGACTAGTTATAACACAATATATATAGGCCGAATATTACAGATGGAACCATGAGTGTATCTTTTTTGTTGTATGTTAAATACAATGAAAGGTCATCATAATAGGGTTAGCCTTTAAACGTTTTATATTCCTGATGACTTGACCTTTTATTTTTATAGATCAAATTGTACCCGTTCGTTCGTTCGTTTATTATCTGAAAACTTTCCGTATGCCGTTCATTTTTACGTTCAATCGTTCATTTTTTAATATTCTATTTGGCAGTTGGCAGAAGGACATAGTGCAGAAAGACTAAGTATCGAATGGATATAGCGTTATTTCGATTTGGGTATGTGTTTGACATTAAGATGGATAAAAAACCACAGCCACCCCTTCAAGGTACATAAGGAGCCCATCCCAAAACTCCAAATAAAAACATTCCTAGTCTGCAGTTGATTTAGGGTATCGTAGGTCGAAGAAGAAGTTGAGAAACACCGCTGCTCCTTCAAAGAGCATAAGGGCCACCTCTTAAAACCCCAAAGCATATCCCTGATCCTTGGGTTGATTTGGGGTACTGCGGGCTTTGAAGAAGTTTAAATATGGCGCCACCCCTTAAATGAACATAAAGACTACCTCTGGGAATATGCGTTGCGGTGTTTGTCAGGGTCTATTATGATCTGCAATGGGGCAGCAGGGATTTTTAATGCACTTTGATGTCCTACATACCTTTGATCATTCTACGCTATGTCAATTCAATACTTTTATTTCTAGTCTTTCTCTACGCACTTACATATGTAATTATCAATTATCTTCAAAATAGTCAATAACATAAACACCCTTTTTGATTCTCAATACGGGAAAAAGAGCCTGAAGTACGTAACTTACTAAAAGTAAAATAGACCATTATAAGGGCCTCTTCAATGTTTAGGACTTCCTAACAATGCTGAAAAATAAAATCAAACCTGCTCTCACGACTACATTGAATAAACGTTGCACTATACGATCACATCCGGATCTCACACAACATAAACCTCATAAATGTATTGGATTAATCGTAACTATGTAGTCTCTGGCTAGCAGCCACCAAAAATAAAGCTATTTTAAATGGTTTTCTTGATATATTATTGTAGTAAGGTCAAGGGGTAAATTAAATACTATTTGTATTTAAAATGTATTCAATTGCAATTTTGAAGTATTTATCAAAAGAGGCATTTATATTTTTAATATTGCAGAAAAAAGTATTTGTACTTCGAAATAATAGTAATAATAAAAAATGATCCAAAAGTAGTTTTTGAAGGCTGTTTACCTCTGGAGTTGAACTTAATTTTAAATAGGTTTCATTATTAAAAAAGGACAACACCTTATGCTCCAATTTCTTTGCTAGCGAGGTGAGCACCATAATTAATTTATTTATTAGGTTTTTTTTTACTTAAGAGGCCATTCACAAATTAAGTGTGCAGCTGAGGGGAAGGAGTTGCGTAAAAAAATCAATAAAAATCATTTAATCCACTCCTGACAAGGGAACAAGTTACAAATGAATTAAATCAAGGCAAAATAATCATCATAAACTCCTCTTTTAACAATGATACAAAATCTTTTATTCAATTTTACCGCCACTCCAGTTCAATAAGGACTACTTTGTATCTCATTTCAGAACTTTTTATTATACTACAAACTTGGTTAATTCACTGCTGGAGAGAGCAAGGGACCACTTTAAAAAAAGATATTTTGATTCTTATTAGAAACCAAATTTTTGATTTTATAATCTATCTTTACTTTTATTTTCACTTGTATACATTGTTCCATATACCTGCATAAAACCGACATTGGAGGAAACTTCGCAAAATGGCCCCTACACTTTTTGAAAAACAATTAGCAATCAAAATTTTAGATGATTATGGTGTCATCAATACGTAACATAAGGTTCAGCTGGGTTGTAAATTCCATGTTCGTAAATGGAGTTTATTGATTTTTTTAAAAACCTTTAAAGTTTCATCTAATCTATATTCAAAATTTTTTTAAATTCGATCTCAGAAAATATGAAAAGATTACTTTTCAAATTAAATATTTATATAATAAGGAAACATAACTTGCGTTTTTCAAATCGATATTTCGACGAAAATGTCACTTTAGACGTTGTTGATAAATGTACTGAATTGGCAGGTATTCTAAATATTAGTTGTACATATATTTTGCATCTACTGAGTGGATGTAAGATTTATGGACTTGTGTTCATATAAACTTAATGACACACAAGGATTTAATTTTCTTTTTAATGTCATACGTTGAAATTATTTTATAATAAGGAGAAGTCTCAAGCTCCATATATGATATGATATTAACTGCATAATAATTTTGCATGGGGCTTAGTGGGTATATAATAACTTTTAATTATGTAACAATTCCCTAAGAAGGGAGATCGACAAATACTGCCCTGATCCTAAAAAAACAAAAATATGTACATGTAGATATATTTATGTAAAGCTTAATGGACTTAGAAAGTAAATTGGAGGAAGTTATCCATCCCTATCACATGAAATGGATGATGTTTCTCTCATTATAAACTTAATTAATTTAACTTATTTTGCTTTTAGTTTACAAATATTTTGCTTGTTTATTTACATTTATTTTATTTTTGAAAGCAAATGTGCCTAGAAGATAAATTAGTTTGTCTTTCTTCTAATTTGATAAGAATGTATTCTGTGTATGGCATATTTTTCTTTCTACTCTTGAATCATTATAAATGACAACACTTTACAAACAAGTTTTAAAAGAACAAATGAATTTAAAACTTTTGTTACTTGAAACAAAAATAACTTCACTTTGCATATATCACCATGACATATTTTATAATATCCTAGTTCGATTATAAATCAAAATTATAGTTTCATAATAATTAATCGGACAAAGTTTACTGAGTAATAATCCATATTTTAAAAAAAGAATATCAAAAGTTTTTAAGTTACTGAACCCTTCAAAATTGAAATATTGCCGCTCTCTGTATATTTGAATGTTTTCCCCCTTTTAGATTTTTAATCCTGACTATCAATGTAATTCAAGGGATATGACATCACTTTTAACTGCTTTAATAATTTTTGGGAATTAATTTACCATGATTGTCAAAAAAAAAACTAAAATGCTATCAATAAAATAAGAATAAATTGTTTCTTGACAGATGAGCTGTATTGAAAAAAATTATACATTGTTCGGGGTGGCACTGATTGGACTTTTGTGCAATTATTTATACTTTGCTCTCAAGAAATATTTTGAAAAGAATATTGACCAGTTAGTTTTCAGTTTTTATATCCCCAAATAATTGCTATTGGTATTGATCTCAAAAAATCCATATGTAAACTTCACTTCATTGAATACAAAGAGCATCTAAAGAGTGATCTAATTGTTGCAAAATCCCAAAATATATTTGCTATTTATTAACATTTCAAGTTTGCCTATGAATCTATTATCTATGTGTAGGTGAGACCCTATGATTCAAAAGAACTCAATAAATGCTCATAATTCTTATTTTTCTTCATATATTTAAATGTCAGAATCCCATACTAACTCCAAATGAGGTTTTTCATATATGTATATATATATATAAGTTCTGTAGAGGATCTACATATTTTCATAAAAAGGTATAAGACCAATTTTTTTCACACATAAAATACCAAGCAAAGCTTTGTTCAACCTACAAATGTTGGTATATCTCATTTAAAAGGTCTTCATTTCTTTTAAAAGCCATGGGTCTACTGATCATTTCCCTATGTACATATAAACCATAAGGTTATTTATCTAACTTATTTCTCTCGGTGATATTCAACAACTTTTATATTTAATTTTTTTGATCAATCTAATTTTATATTTGTATATCTGTGTACATATATTTTGACATTTTTCATAATATATTCCAAGTTATAAAAAGTTGATCCTAAGCATTTCGTATCAGATAAAGTTTTCTGACCAAAACACCTCACGCCCACATATTTTTATTAGATATAAAATATGATAATATTATTGAGCAAGAACTTTTCATCATGGGGGGAACAAAATATTACATTCAAATGATATCAAACACTCCAATATTGACATATTATTATAAATTATAATGTTCACAAAATACATAGCAGGTGATGCAGTTTGAATAAACAGGTTTGAACAAGGACACAAGATTCGGATTCAATATTCATTCTTGCTTGATAAGGTTTATCAGTACGGTGAAATATTTTTATATGAATCGAGACGCAGGGTGTGTAGAATATGGAGTTCCATTTGAATGAATAAATCTACATCCTTAAGATTACATCAATAATTATATCAAAAGTCACTTTAATTAATTAATTATTGATGAAAACTAATGGTTTTTGTTTTACTTTGATTTTTCACAATATTTGTGATAAATAAACATTAATGCAGTAGCATATTTTTTCTGTGTGCGTATAATACATGCCTCTTAGTGTTGTGATGGCTCCAAATTTTTGGTCCAGTTCAAGAAAAGACTGATTCCATCGATCCTTGAGATCCTCGTTCGTAATTAATTAATTATATTTAACTTCTTGGTGGGTTCACCATAATTGACTAACAATTCGAAACCCAGTGCTGAGTAAAAGAGTTTATTAAAATAATGTTCCTATGTACAATTTTCGACTTTAATTACAACAATAATTAATTAATGGACTGCTTTCACTGAGATTACAGATTGCATAATAAACTGTTAGCGACGCCATGCTAAGGGCTTATGTATTGTTGATAAATTTATTAAATTAAATGGACAAATTTCCAAAAAAAAACAAACTTATGGAAACTTCATTAAGTGGCTTTAAAGGTTAAAAAAGACTCAACATTTCTATTGAATACAATTTGATACAAAAGAAAAACAGAGATATTTGATTAAAATCATAAGAATAGCTATTGAAAATTCATAAAACATGGCTAGATTTTTACAATAAAAATTTGTCCTGATCGATTATGGATCAGAAAAGTAGAATAATTGTGAAAGATATCTTATTCTTGCAATAGTAGTAGTTAATTTATTGACTACACTATGTGTATATGTATAATTAATAATGATGCAATAACATATTGTTAATGCATATTACTATCAGGGTTTGAAATATAATAAGGAGCTTTATATTTTGGATAGACAGAAAAGGTAGTCCTTTTTTTTTGTCAGTCTCAATGTGACATCCAAATGCACGGCAGTCATTCACTATTTTCCTCAATTTTAAAAAGAAACAAAAGATTTTACTCTTATGAAATCTAGTTGTTTATGCTCACAAGATGACCGATTTCCCCAATGATGACGTCACGTGAAAGCGTTCTAAACTTTAAAGTGATAAAAAAAATAACTCTTTGAGTCAAATCCATCAAAATCATGTAATAAATCTTATCATTGATAAAACTTATTACATTTACTATCAATCAGACATTTCAATTTGTTTAAAACTTCGGACCTATTGGTAGATCATCCGAAGATTCCTCGGTTATAAGATATTCGAAAAACAGTTAATTCACAAATGTATCTTTATGGACTCATTAATCAGTAATTAGCCAACATTTATCTATTATTCTGAAATATCAACAACTCTTAACTATTTTTATGTCAGTTGGTGATTCGTCTACACACAGCAGTATCCCACTAACTACTGTTATATCATTCGCGAACGATTTGTTCAAAAAGAACGAATCACCTAATGAATTGATTCGTTCTTTTCTCATCTGAGTTGGTTCAACCGAACTGCCACTAGATTGCCCGTTGGGACTGCCTGATTTACTCGTTAATCTTCGGTGAGTAACGCAACAGACTGCACACAGAAAATTGAGAAAAGAAATAATCAATTCATGTAGTGATTTGTTCACTTTCCCATGAGTAGGAATGTAAATAATATGCAAATGGGGTGTGTAAAATGAAAAGAAAGAGAAAATTAATCTGGTAACTTTGACAATTTGATGAATGTTGAGAGGGAAACAGCTTGAGCTGTCATGACGTTTTACTGAGCTACAGCTGCTATTCTCCTTTATATATACAACAATAAATAATAACATAGATGAGAGGAAGAAAATTAACTGAAATTAATGTCAGGAAATTATATATTTTTAACTAATAATAATTATAATTATACGAAGACTTGAGCCCTTTTTGTTTACATTTTATTTGCTTTATTAACCTTAATGCATGTATTCCTTCATGCAAGATCTTGCATAAAAAACAATATTTGTTGATCCTTACTCCAATATTTATATTTTATTTATACATTATGAAATAAAAAACAATTATTATGTATATAATATATTTAAAATATCATGTAGATAAGCTTTGATATTATTAGATTAAATGAAACGGTGGAGAAAGTACCATAAACGTGTGTTTTGCTAATAAATTAATATTTATTTCGTTTTAATTATTATTAAATTTTTCTTGGTATATAAACTGAATTTAATATGCTTGATTTTCATACTTTTTTATTCATTATTTTTCTTTGTACAAGAATCAATACAAGCCAACCATTATATGTGCTACATGCCGCCCATATTAAGCATAGATTTTAAAATCTATACAAATGATGAGAAAATGAGCAGAAAATGAAATAAATACTTCCATAATCAAGACATTAATTCTGGTAATGGCCTTTGATAGTAGTCATATTTAACGCCACTTTTGATTTGCAAAAAGTCTTTCAAAATTAGAGTGCATGTACCAATATAGCTTCTGTAGGTGTTCAATTTTTTTTAGTGAGGGTTCATAATTCCCTATTCGTTTTCTAAATAATCAAAAGACAGGGATTTCTTTTCAGATAATTATTCATTCCATCAATATTTTTGTTTTAACTTACACGATAAATAGCATCAATTAGATATTTCACATATTTTGTGGATTAATATAATAGTTCATAAATATATGTATATGTTTTAATCAATTCATTAAAATTAATTGGGTTATCATTAGAACCATTGTATTTGTCTATAGTATTAACTTAGATCAAAAAGACAATTATTACGATTCTTCATTATAAATGCATCTATATGTATGTTCTATATAAAATAATTCCGATTCATTAATTGTTATTGTACTCGTAAAAAAAAGTACATGGAACCACGGAACTTTTGAAAATGAGAAAAAACGGGCAACCTTTCCTTTCAAATTTAACGACCATACAAAAAAAAGAAGGTCGATACTCTATGAGTAGCATGAATCATAATTGATTCTATTACAATGGAAAATCCTACTTTTAAATGACATGGCCTATGTCCTACGTAGCATCTAGGTGAATGTCTTCATACTTTTTCATGAACAAGGTTTGAGGAGTGGAGGTTTTGAATAGGGCTAATACAAAAATTCATTTATAAAAGTTATAAGTTTGCTTTTCTAAAGAAATATTCCAAATTTTCTTGAATATTTTGAACATATTTTCTTATTTTTGTTTTTTTAAAGTGACTTACTAAAAAGAGAAATACAAAATCCCCAAAATCAGTTATTAATTAACCAATTATTTTAAAATGTTGGAATTACAGGTGGTGTCAATTCAGCCAAATTTAAAATATGATAAAATCTAGGGAAGTTTTCCATCATTTAAATTTATCAAAATATTTTACTGAAGGTCAAATTATGGCCATAGCACACCTCTACTTACTCAATTGACGCAACTATACTAGTCTATATTTAATTTAAGATATTGTTCATTGCTAGGAATGTAAATAATATGCAAAATGCCGAGTACGAGACTTTCTGGAGTTGGCTCTTCAAACAGGTCTTTTTGTTTTCCAAAGCTGTTATAATTTTTCCTTTATTACTGAGGGGAGAACATCTACCTGATAGTAAAGATCTCACATGAAGGAATACATGGATTAAGGTTAATGAAGCAAATAAAATGTAAACAAAAAGGGCTCAAGTCCTCGTATAATTATTAGTTAAAAATATATAATTTCCTGACATTAATTTCAGTTAATATATAATGGAGAATAGCAGCTTGTAGCTCAGTAAAACGTCATGACAGCTCAAGTTGCTTCCCTCTCAACATTCAACATTTTCTCTTTCTTTGATTCTTACAAGCCCGATTTGCATATTATTTACATTCCTATTCATTGCTTCACGAAGTTATGCTCATTCGAGTTCAATATGTTTAATGAATGCCAATAAATTAGGAGCAGGAGTAGAAAAATCAGCGGATAATAAAAAAATGCAATGTTTTTCATGTTAGTGGGATAATGCAAGGTTGTAAGTCTTATGAGTAATAACACCTTATGAAACTTTGTGAAGCAACGCCTTTGCTTACGTTCTATTCTAAGCCCACCGAGACCGTGCTATATATCTTGTGTACAAGTTAGGATTTTGTACGAATTGTATATGTAACAATATGTACGTTTCAGAACGTCTCATTAAAACATACACCATCCATTTTAATTAAAAACTGTTAATCCATGGGTTATCATTTTATTTTGATATATTAGCACAACTCATTTGTAACTTACTTACAAGTGAAAAAATTGTGAACACTTACATTCTATGATGAGTCACAGAACACTTATCAATTAGTAAATTTCATTAAAAAAATTAAAAATTTCACCCTTAATATATATTGAAAATTTCAGTCTTTACAAGTGCCTTAAATTTGGCATTTAATAAGCCTAAGTGTCATATTTTGATTGCAACTTGTACAAAAAATAATTATATTTTAAGAACATCTTTTAATATGTAGACATAATTTTGATCAAAGTAATGTAATTTTTTCTTTAATATTTTGATTGCTTTTGTGTTGCAGTGTAATATAAACAATAAATGGAAGCCTTAAGCAATTTTATTACCATTGTTGATGCATTCTTTATTGTTCCTTATCCTGATTTACAAATAAACTAACTTTTTACTTTAATTACAGCGCTTAAAAAACTTTAATGTACAAAGCAGAGGTATATACTTAAATTGTCTACGTGTTCAAGAACTTTCAAGCTGAATTGGACTTAAGAATACTTGAAAGTAAAGTAATTTTACTCACCAAATATTTGTTTCATATAATACAGGGAGAAAATATATTTTCATGAAGTCAAATTTTCTCAAAATAATGGTAAATATTTCTTTAATTTGAATAGTTAACAGAAATTTCCTCAATCTGTAAAAAGGTATACAGTATAAACTTGATTTAATTTTCTGGTTCGATTCTACATTGTTTGGGTTGTCAAACCAAGCATTCATGGTCAAAGTAACCTCAAGAGCTAACTTTAGACAAAATATTATTAATATTACTTTAACTACAGTATTTTATATACATAAGCATGATTTTAGAAGTTAGGGACTTTGTAGATTGAATGTAATTTAAGATTTGTCTTTATCGACTTGGACCTTGAAATAGAATTTATCTTCAAACACTTGAAACTTAACTTGGACTTAAGCTTAAAACATCTGAGACTCAAGAGCCAAAGACTTGAGACTAAGGTTAGACAAGAAACTTGCAAACTATTGAAATTGTCCCACCTCCAGTACGTAGTAATTAGATATATTTATTAATTATCGAATCCTTGTGAGTATACAATGTTTCATGAAATTAGGAGTGGTCAGATGCAATTCCTTTTTGAAATTACCCAAATCCTTCATTTCTAGAGTTGTTATGTAATTAACACATATGGAGACAAACCATTTAATAATTATCATTTATTATGATTTCATTTAGAGGAAAAAATTATTAGGAACAGCTTACGTGTAAAAAATAAAATTGGAAATCCCAACACGCACTGTATTTAAGCTAAACGATATACGTAAATCATCTCTTTGGAAAAACAGAAATTTCACTAATGTCTCCTTCGGGGTAAAAACATTTCCTTTTACCTATTTCATGATACAACATAAAATATTCATATAAACTATATGTAGTCCATACATAGTGGATCTCATCTTCTTAGCTAAGGACCAGCAAGATATTGATTGCAGAGTTGGAAACTCATACTCGTAACATAGTCTTGAGAACTGCAATTGAATCTCATTAAACTACGACTTCAAACTCGCATGTCGCTTGAAAAAAGTAATTAATAACTCGTTAACGAGTTACTTATCTAAAAATGAACACTGTTATTCAAGAGCAAAAGTGACGGGTTTGTTATTTCCATTTCTACTTGTTAACAACTCTGTTTGAACGTAATTAGTCTTTTTGGTCTAACCTCTAAGAAATTCATTTAATTACTTTCTATTTGTGTGTTACTAATTGAGCTTGAAATATGTAAATGAAGATGAACAATTGCTTTCAATTATTAAAAAAACACGTAAATAATAATAATATATTTAGTTGTACATATATCATGGGTTGTGTTTGTCAGACCCCTCCTCATCCTCAAGATTTAATGCACAATATATGTATATGTAAATACCTAACCTCCTTTTTTTTACAAATTAGGCCCCATAATAGATATTTTAAACTCCGCCTTTGGTGTTAGTGTCAAAAAGATGAAGAATGAATTTTATTAACGTATTATTCTAGATCTATATCATCTAGATTCTAAATGGATTTTCGATGAAATTCCCATCATTGCCAATCATGCAATCAGATTCAAAAATGGGAAATTTAATAATAATTATTTGTCACATTGTAGATACGATGCAGTTGTTGGGTAACTTTATTTTTGTACACTATGTTTTATGCACATAGTTTTTATGATTCGATTTTTCAATTGTAGATTTAAACAAAACGTTGGATACATTGCGTACAAGTTGTAACTTGTACAAATTGAAATCAGAAAATGAGATCTATAATTTTAGTGGAATTATTGAATTTCCATTCGATATTTAAACTTATTAATGGAGTAATTATCTGATCATAATTCCTAATTGCTGAGTTTTCACAAAAGAAATAATAACAAGGGTTCACGGTTTTATCACTCATACATACATAATAAATAATATATGTGTATTAATGGATTAAAATGAAATAATAGCATCAGTTAATAGTTGTTAAATGAAATGGCTAGTGAGATACATTGATTCTAACTTGTAGACAATTCTTGTAGGTACGTACATAACAAAATAAATTACAATTGCACAACTTAGCTATATGTTTTAAAACCACCTAAACTAAATATACAAATTGAGGAAATATTAAGCCCTTTAAGGAATGTACTATACACCACATTCGAAGCATGAAACTACGTTATAGGATATTCGTATAAAATTAGTTAATATTTAACCAATAACTGAATTTGTTTTTTACAGCATTTTTTCATCATTATGAACAAAAAAGTGAGAAAAAGTCTGTTCAACTGTAGACCTAAACGAATCTGTGGTTAGAGTTGACCTAATATTCTGAATTACGCCTTGTAAAATGTCGATATATTAATAAACATGAGTGTGATTACTCTACATTTTATGATAGGAAATTGTTTGTAGCTTAGAAAGAGCTAATTCGAATTTAGTATTCAGAATACTATTAGAAGGACGCTAAAGAAGTAGAAAATCAACAGTTGCCATAAAAAAATATTATATAGGAGTGTGCAAGGTAAATCCTCCATATACATAGTGCATCTCTCAACCTTTCCTCTAAAAAGAGAATAAAAAGGCCCGAGATTAACTGGTAGTTAGCCAATGACGTCATTCTCAACAACAGTTCAACTATTCTCTATTCTGAAACTGCTTAGTAAGAAATAATTCAAGTTCAACAAATCAACGATTAGACCATTGTTATAGGCAAAAACAGACATATCAACAGCAGATAAAAACTTAATCGGAATTGTTAATATTGTTGGTATACAATTGGGCCTCTCCTTCAATTTATCGACACCAATTCTTTTTAATTACGGCTATTTATTATACTTGTTACTATTTCTTTGATACCATGGAGATAGAAAATAAATAATAAATATAAATTGATCAAAATTAGTTTTATTTTGTAATATTTAGTTTAAATATTTATTTGGGACTCATCCTTAGAATCTACGTGGTTAAACCTAGAAGTAGTAGCTTACAATAAAACACAAAGTTAAAGCATTTATTTTTGGACAAAGGGATCTTAATCCAATAGTATTCTTTTAAAGTGTGAAGTATTTATTATGCAAATACACATCGATAAGTTTAGATCATATGTGTGCATTGAAATTTTTAATTATGGTCTGTATGGGATGCTTCCTATCCCTTTTTTACAATTTAATGCAATCATGACTATGAGCAAACAAAAGTTTGCCAAGCCAGTCCTGTCTATGGATATTATGGTTTGTACATATCCTTAGACCACATAGTAATCGCCATTGGATCACACAACTAGTAGTTAGCTAATTCTTCCCAAATGTGGGATTATTCTTCATTTAATAGGTGGGAACTAGTTACAGTTTTACAACAGCTAATTCGTATTTGATCAATCAAACTTTAGAACACTACTGGGGGGAAAGAGAACAACAAAAAAATACTATAAGTGTTGTGGATATTTTGGGATTAGCATTCTACGTGCATAACACATCAATAGTCCTTCAATCACTTTTTTATTTTTATCTGCATTAAAAATTATGAACATTTAAAAAAGTGATCTCGAAAATGTATTTATTATTTAATTATCTACATCTCTTATTATATGACGAATATTTGTTGAATGGAAGAGATGAGCAACAAAAAACCATAACAAATAGTCAAAACCTAAAAAAAAATTTCAAAAATACTTTGATGAGTCAGTCACTCTCATTTTGTGTAGAGTATGTACATATAGTGTATGCATAAAAGATTACACTTTGTACCACTATATTTTGCAAGTTGAGCAAGATCACAAATAAAAACATGTGAAAAAAACAAAAAACAATTGAATTGAAAACTTGTATCCAAATGACTTTTTTCTAAATGATGGAACTTAAGTATATAGATATAAGTTCCACTACATATGAAAGAATTTTATTCATTGTTTTATCTCAATACATTTTTATTTTAAGCACACAATTATATTCCAAATTTAGCCAAATAATGATACATAATATCAAATTATCATTTTGATCATTATTTTTTCCAGAACCTACAAAGAAGAATTTAACTTGAAGGATGTATGTATAGTATGAAAATAAACTTGCAATTTTTGAAACATTTAACTAGATTGACACTCATGATTCCAACACAAAAACAAGTTCTTATAAATAATCACTTTGGACTGACTATTGATAGCAACAGTTATAGCATTGCAAATAAAGAGATTGTTCAAACTCCATCACCCGCGTTCCAAACTTATAATTTTTAAAAACCTTTTGGATCATATCTGTTGTCTCATATCCAAAAAGTTATCCAAGTTCTTAAGGATCTTTTAGTCTATTTTGATTTTTGTGAATGTGAATTCTCCTATAAAATTCTATGAAAGAATCCTACATAGGTAGGGTAAAACAGCGTTTATCATTCAAAAATGGATTCGAATATCTGTGGCATTGCTTAAGGTAAAAGAATAATGTTTGAAATGTTGCAGACTACCTACAACTTTTCTTCTCTAATTATTATGCGGGAATTCCAAAACTTTGTCTTATCTATGTACTTATATGTAATTATGTAATACATTCATTTATAAGGGGTACAATTCACAATTAGTACATATTATGCACCATGCCAACTATAGACTCAAATTGTTTTCTTTGCAAAGTAGTAGAACGGGAAGTAATGAGCTTGGAAACGTACGTATGTGTCTGCATTTGCCTTTTTTTTTACTTACTTAGATGTCACATAAACCAGTAGTCCTATCAATGTTTTGTATACCTTTCAATCTGTGCATAGCTAGAGATAACTTGTTAACCGCGAAAGAATTTACAACTTTCGAACACTCCTTGCGGCCATAAAAAGTTGTTGTATTATTATTCATGATTTATTGATAATAGGTCTAGGAGTCTCAGAGTGGGAAAGTTCTCATCTCATAGGGGATTTCCCGTAAAATTATATTGATATTACTTACGTTTCTCCCATTTTGCAGATTTATATTTTGTAAATTTTCTCACATAACCATAACGGGACTCCTACTTCTGTTTGAGGGGATCTAAGTTTGAGGATTTGAGCACATAATACGTTGACAAAATATCTAGTATCTCAAAACTAGAAAAACATTAATAATAACTACAAATCCATAAGAAGATGAAAGAATATATTCTGATATTAATTATATTCAACTAAACAGTTGTAAAAGGAAGGGATGTTCGTTAATTTCTAATGCATACAATAAATTAACAATTTCTCTTTTATTTTTGTTCTACCCACAAAAAAAGTTATGAATGGGTGCTGTTAACCTTCTTAAGTGTGGATTTTTGAATTCATGGATTCAAAGGTAGGTATATAAATATATTCGTCCAAGTACATATAATGGTGACCTGTATTCAACTTTTTTATTTATGTTTCCAGGTCAAGTTTTGTACCTATGTACATAGGGTTTTGACAATAAATATTTTCATCATCCTTCTTACTTGTATGTACATAAAAAAATACCTATAAATGTGCCTACATGTCAAAAATACACCCAATAGCATCATTATTAATAGTCACGCAGGTACGGGGGAGTTATAGTCTTTAAATGTAATATGGAAATTTTGGGAATGGTTAAAGTTATTATCTATTACATAGACAGTAATTTTTCAATTTTGTGTGTCTGCAGACCATTTATAATCATATTTCATTAAAGATTACAATGCTAAATGAAAGGAGTTGTGTGGGACTTTATAAGTAATTCCGTTGCTTCAGCCTTTCATAACATTTAATCAAAATTAAAGCGGTGGCTATTCAAATGAAATCTATTGATTACAAAATGACAGCATAATTTACTCGACACCATGAACACTAGAACAGGAGGGACCATTGACTCCGACTTTTTGAAAAAATAAATAACATAGCATGATTATGATGTCATTAATATATGACGTCATTTTTCCAAAATGTACAAGGGGATACAATGTGCTTATTAATTGGTTCCTACTCCCCTGATCGGCACCTAAAATGACTAAGTTTTATAAACTATTTAGAACAAAAAAGATGTATATCATAAAAAGTATAAGAACTCGTCAAGTTTGAAGAATCTTGAATGAATGGCGTAAGGAGTACATTTTATAAGTTATTATAGGTCAAATACTTAGATTTGGTGTGCTTCTTAGCAATTAGCTTTTTACAAACACGTATTATTTTTATTCAATTTTATGTATTCGTAGTAAAACAATTATTATAGCTTATTTGTAAAAGAATTGGAATTCAAAATAAGATGGATACGCCTTTACAAAGGTCCAATCTATATACATAGATAATTCAGATATCAAAAGCTAAGTAGATATTATATACACGACTTTATTAAACACAAATATCCACATATCATCTCTCATCCTTTCCTTCAAAAAAAAAAAAAGGCCAGAAATTAACTTGTAGTCTGAAGGACGTTTCTTTATTTAATAGTTGGGAACTGTTCACAGCTTAACCACGTCGAGCTTTTTTGTCCACTCACAACCTCGACTGACAAAAGGGAAAGGAAAAATTTGGAAAAACATATGGTAGCTACCCTTCTGTATTTTCCTTGTTGCCAATTTGTTAATATTTGGCAGAATTTATTATTTAGATATACTATATATTTATAAATTCTACTAATCACAAACCAATCGTTACTACTTGTAATATATTCAAAATTTGAAAAAAGGGCGCGCAATCCTTGATTTAATGTATTTTTTATGCATCAAATTCAGAAATAATAATAATACCCTTTTTGAGTTCCTAATACGTAGGATCAGCTGCTTTAAATCAAAAGAGTCAAATTATGAAAATCAGCTGAAGGGAGAATACAGTGTGTTTTTGTTTATCCCAAAAAGCTCGTCGTGAACAATAGCTAATATGAGTTTAGGAATTACCATTGTGATACAATTAATAACCCGTAGAACTTTCAAAAATTATCAAATATCACTTGCGATATAACACGTCGAGCTTTTTTGTCCACTCGCAACCTCGACTGACAAAAGGGAAAGGAAAAATTTGGAAAAACATATGGTAGCTACCCTTCTGTATTTTCTTTGTTGCCAACTTGTTAATATTATGCATAATTTATTATTTAGATATGCTATATATTTATAAATTTTACCAATCACAAACCAATTGTTAATACTTGTAATATGGTCAAAATTCAAAAAAAGGGCGCGCAATCCTTGAGTTAATATATTTTTTATACATCAAAATCATTAATAATAATAATACTCTTTTTGAGCTCATAACACGTAGAGTCAGCTCCTTTAAATCAAAAGAGTGAAATGATGAAAATCAGCTGAAGGGAAAATACATAGTGTCTTTGTTTATCCCAAAAAGCTCGTCGTGATAAGAGTAACTTTATGATAAGAATGCAAAATACTTTAATAAATTAATTAATTATTTATGTATCCATCATTTATATTTTAAAACTATGATTTTTATCGGGTCTTCAAATGCTGAAATATATTTGTACGGAATAACGGATATATGTTGTTTTAAGAAGTATACACCTTTGTGGATACATTTCAACATATTAACATATTATTTTGCAAATAAATAATGTCAAAAATATTTTCTTTCGACAAAAGTATTTATTTATCAAAGTTATTTCGATAATAATGATTCAAAGAGTGATCTAGGATTGCTTCAAATAGTAAAAGGGGAAAAACAAAAGTTTAATCTCGATTCGGTTACGTTGCATGGGTGCAATTGGTGAATGTCCCCCAAGATTTATTACATTTATGTAGGGGCATCCTTGTATGGTCCCCCGTTGTTAAAGAATCCTTTCTGCACCCCTAGTATGTTGTATCAAATTTCATCTAAGCATTTTATTTATTGTTTCTTTGACGGTCTTGCATGCAAATTAACATAATACAAATTAATTTCCTAATATCACTTCATAGAGCCTTTATTGTATCTTACCATAAATCACATCAATTTAGTTTTCATTGTATATGGAAAAAACTAGTAGAAGAATGTGAAGCACACATAAATTATTTTTCAAGGTTTCTTAATAATCCAAGAAACAAATGCATGCAAATTGTTTTATGTACATTATTAAGTTTTTTGTCTTTTAAAAAAGAGTTCAAATGGAGTCAAATGTGTATTAATTCATGGTTATAAACGACTAAATGTAGTATATTGACTAATGTCTGGATTTGGAGACCGCAATGCTATCTCTTTTTTATACAAATAAAGGATGACTTATAATTCAAATTTTAAGTCAAGTATCTGTGTGCTTTGTTTAATATCATTTTGTTTGTCTACATAAGTTCTTTATCAAGTAACGAGCCCTGATGTAGATAAGATTTAAAATACGATATCTATGCTGTAAGTAATTAAAAGAATAGGTCCATTCGGTACTATTATAGAACTTAGTCAAAATAATAATAATAATAAAGGTAGACCAAATCATTGTGTGGGTTTATTCTTCTTAAAATATCTTTACCGTAATTGTCTTTGATGGGGACCCTCCAATCTTATATGGTTTCAAGTGGGAAAAAGTTGTGTACGAGCCCGGAGTGAGTAGTTCACATCATAAATTGTTGATGTAAGGAGCAAGAGGAAAAGTTTTGGAATTTATCCAAACGAGCACACGCCGTCGTTGTTCCCTCTTGCAGCAGCATTCTCGTAGTGATTGTTGAAATTCGATTATATTATATTATTATTGACTCAGTTATAATAATCATAGTATAGGGATCGGAGTATGACGAAAGTGATTGAGTTCCTTGTTGTTTATTTGCTTTGTGGGTGTTGAAATAAATTATTGAATTTATTATTATAAAAATATTATTTCTTATTTTTCAACGTTATAGTCCTACTCAGTGTCCACTCATTTTCGTATCATAATCATGAAGATCTCGTTGAATCTATTCTGTCTGCCGAAAAAAAGTGTCCACAAATTATTCAATCCTTCAATTTATCTGAAAATTCAAGGGAAGGAAGGGCCCTCATGGGGGCTAAGTTAACTCTTCATAAGGAGAGGCCTTTACTTGGTTAGTCTCTATTCTTTTTTTCTTTATTATTCATTATTACAGGATCTTCAAAATTATTGTGCTAATCATAATTTATATTGTTCAATCAATATCCTAGTTCCAATGGTCAAATTAATCGGAAACATGCATGGAAATGAGCCTGTTAGTCGTGAAGTCCTTTTAGAACTTATTCATAAACTATGTAATTGGTATATTGAAGAAAATCCTCGAATTATGAAAATGTTAAAAGAAGTTGAGCTTTATATTCTTCCTTCAATGAATCCTGATGGATTTGCTCGATCTATCGAAGGGGATTGTCTAAGTATTCGTGGACGAACTAATGCACGAAGAAAAGATCTTAATCGTAACTTTCCCTCTGTGAATGAAAGTGTAATTTAGAATGTTAATATCAATAGGATTTTCCTTTTGAGAATATGTATTTTATCTTCAGGTCACCGAGGACGCTATCAAGTATCTTGAACCAGAAACAAAAGGACTTGTGCGATGGATACTCAGTAAACCCTTTGTGCTATCAGCCAATTTTCATGGAGGGGCTTTAGTTGTTAATTATCCGTACGATCGTACCGATCTCTCACCAGGAGCTCCATTTATAACGGAAGATGATGAAGGTATTACTAATTTTCTCATCACAATTTTACCAATACATAGAGTAGAGATGCTTTTTATAACAAGAAATTGGATTTATTCACTTATAAATATGTTGTTTGAACTGTATTGAGTAATAATATAAAAAAATAGGTCAAATATTATAATAACATCATTCAGTTATGTTGAACGGAAGTTCACAATTATTCTGGATAATATATGGAAAAAGAATCCTCATTTCTCTTTGTAATTAAAAGTAAACATTTATTTGTAATTCCAGAGTTTAAATACATTTCCAAAGTTTACTCCTTTAATCATCCAACAATGCATAAAGGCATTGAAAGTATTTGTCCTGGTGGAATCTTTGAGGATGGAATAACAAATGGGGCCGAATGGTATTCATTTGAAGGAGGAATGCAGGACTTTAATTACCTCTACACGAATTGCATGGAAGTCACTGTAGAGATGTCTTGCTGTAAATATCCAAAAGAAGTAATTCACTCATACTTACATCAATTCAAATAATAATTAATTATATATTTATCTTATTTATAATAAGGTGAAACTTGAGCAACTCATGGATGACAATCAAGAGCCTCTACTAAATTTTATTGAAGCTGTACATATTGGTGTCAAGGGTAGAGTAACAGATGCTGATGGTAATCCTTACAAATACAGCGTCATAAGAGTTGAAGGACGAAACAAAGTACTCTTTACCACTGAGTTCGGAGAATATTGGAGACTTTTAGATCCTGGTTCCACCTACCGAATAAGAGCTGAGAGTAACGATGAACATAAACTCAGATCAAATTGGATAGAGGTTTCATTAACTTCTAATGTTGTACAAATCTTAAATTTTACACTATCTGAGTTTGATGAGACATTAGAGATACGTGATAGACAGTTTTTAAATCAGCCTAAATCAGAAAAATACTCCGAACGTACAACAGAAAAAACACTAGAGAGTATAAAGACTTCAAAAAGTTCATCTAGTTCAATTTTTCTTGATATAACCGTTATATTTGTGAGTTTTAGTTATGTGTTGGGGTGTTTATGACAATGTATAGATTCTAGTCTAAATTTTATTTATATTTTACAATAATTCAATAAATTTCTTACTAAATCTATTTTCTGAGCCAAATTTTTGAACTTTGATTAATGATTTATGATCATTACTTAATTTTGTACTGATGAAAAAAAAAGTGATTTAAAATATGTTAAATTCGTGTATATAGAGAATATATCCCAACTCATTCATTTTAAATATTATACTTGTCAACCAAAAAATTAGTTAAATTGATTTAGACTAATTTGAGCACTTGATTTCAAATGGACATTAGTTTTTGCCTATCAAATCAAATGTCATATTTTATATATATATATATATGTTTTTTTATAACTTATTTATAACTTAATTTTGTTGTTGTTGCTGCTGTAACAATGCTAAAAAAGCTTAAAATTATTTTTATGAACATTCTGAGATAATTTTCAAACAGAAAAAACGAGAAAAACTGTCAGTAAATATATAGGTATGTTTGTAACATAACATATTTACGTTTTGGCACACATTTAACACATTAATAAGTTCGCTACCAAAGAACAAAGCTAAAGTTCAGTCAAAATATAATAGATGGTACAAAAATAGCAGCCTTTATTAAACAAATAATTAACATAGAAAACGAGAATGTATCATCTATAATCTCTCTCTGTTATCCCATAACTAAATTAACAATGTTTTTACACATAGAATTATTAATATCTATGCATAAGATCCAGCTATGTTTTTTAACTTAAGTAGGTCTAACAAAAACTAAATGCTTTAGTAGTCTTCTTTAAGCCTTACTGAAAGAATATAGATCCAATTTCCATACTCATAACCACTATATAAAAAACAACTTGACTTTGTGGGTTCATTTAATCAAAATCATTAATTACCTTGGCCCATTCCAAAAATTTGAGATTAAGTTACCCATCAGTTAAAAGATATGTTCATAAAAACCTTTGTTATGAAGCCAGTTTAAGTTAAAGAATACAAAAATAGTAAACTTATTCACAAGGTTGATTTATTTGTATCAATATAAAGTATAAACAATTCTACATTAATAAAATGTATTTCTTAAAACTTTTACTATTTAAAACGTTACTAAATTTTCTGAAAACTAAAGAGATACGTAGCATTTTTCCTCAATGTTATTTTCTTAAGATCTTTAGTCAAGAGAGTCTTGCGATTCTTTGAACTCCCCTTTTTCAAAATATAAATTTTCCAAAATGTACGTTCTTTGCGACTATTCTCAAGTTCGTTGATTCCAAAGAGTCTTTCACCAAGATACGTTGATTTAGTAAAAACTCTATTGAAAAGAAAGCGACAAAAAACTAGATAACTATTACATCAAATAAATTATTTCTTACTTAAAAGTTTGGGGGTTATTTTGTGAGTAGTCAACTAAGCCATCATAGAGTGAAGTGTTTTTTTTGGATTTCAATGGAATTCGAAACCGAATGGACTGGTGGGTATATACGCCATCATTTATCTTAAAGAAAGCAAAATCCTGACTTTCAACTAATGCCCTGGCCTTGTACTTATGATCACATGCAATTTGGATTTGATCTGCAGTAAATGAAGAAAATGCTGAGAGGACAGACGTTGTAATTCGAACAGATCCTCCAAAGCTTCCATCAGGTTGTCGTTCTTTCAATAAATACATTTTGCTCATTGTAAAGCGAGATTCATCTCTAAGCTTTTTTGGTGATGTGTTGTAAAGAGCAACTGAGGCTAGTGAGGTTTGAAATAAATTTTTCCCAAAATCTCCAGAGAGCGTGTTTTCAACAGAATCCAAATATTTACGATTCTTGTAAATATACTTGGATATTCTTCGCCTGGCAGTGAAAATGGTAAAATCATTGTATAACTAAGATAAAGTAAACTAATGAATTATAACATTACTGCTCCTCGCCTTCCACATTCTTTATCAAACATAAAAGAGCCTGCAGACGAACCGAGGATATTTCCACGCAAAAAGGACACAATTTTCCTAATATATAAAGGTTATCGAGACCTTCGATGGCTTCTTCCAATTGTAAACCTTTAAGCTCATTACATAACACCAGAGTCAATGCACCAAAAGCAGGAGACGTTGGTGGTGCATGTTTCAGGCGATGCTTCATAATGGAGATTAAATCCATGCCGTTCACGTTTCGAAGATTATAGCAACCCGCTAGAAAAGCTCCTCCAAAAGCAGCAAGATTGGCCGAATCCATTTCTTTTAATGAAGAATCCCTGCAAGTAAGAATGGTTAAATATACTATTAATGAATCTTTGGAGTCTATACTGAATAGCCTCAGAGAGGAACTCCACTTCAAGTTGTTTAAAAGCAAGGGTGTGAGTCATGTCACTCCAAGTGGGTCGAGCTGACAGTAAGCCTATATAAAATAATAATCAATAATGGCTTTAACAATGAAATAATGAAAAGAAAGAAAATCAATCAAGACGTACCGAGTAAAGCAATGGGAGTTTGTCCATCTCTCCATCCCTGTGTTACATTATCCCTTTGGGACATAATGAACTCAAAGGCACCATTCTTTATCTCGTAGACTGAAACATGATAATATGTAATATTGAAGTTAAATTCATCGCTGTATCTACAGCATACCTTCACGTTCTGACAGCTCATCCTGAGCCAATGACTTACAACTCAAGCCAAATACTAAAAGAAAAGTCGCAAATACAGTTGTACCCATGATCCTTGATGGGAATATAATGTGTAGTATAATTCCCTATTGAAATTATTCAAGAAAAATAAAATATAAACCAGATCAAACAATCTTGTCTTATGGTAAATAAGGGTACCTTTAGCCCTGATATTTTGTTGTTCTAAATCCAGTTAATTATTATTATTATTTTAAAAAGGAGTAGAAATAGATACTTTATTGCCACATAAATTGAACTATATTATTATAATTATTATCCAACTTGGAAATCTATTTTTCAATAATAAGGACGTGGTTCTTACTATATAAATATAATATAGTATTGATGATTAAAGTCGTCTTTTATAAGGAATTTATTAGTCATCGATAAAAGAGAAGGGGCAACCAAGTGTGTAGAAGTTTTAACTCTAATAATAACAATAAAAAAGTCTACATTATCTTAATTATTACAACTGTAGTCACGATGTTTGACTTCTGCTCTTTCAAAATCATATTTCCTAGATTTCAGTATGATCTATGTATCATGTAGTTATGTAAATAACTCAACCCCTATCATTTCATGAAATTAAATCAATAGCTGTACCCTTCAAATGTATTTTTATCCCAGTTCTATACAAATTACGCTGATCATGTTCGTCAATACTTTCTTAATAGCTTTGGATTTTAACAAATATATATTTTGTAGTTTATTCTTTCGTGAAAATAGCATTAATCCTATGGAAAGGGTGAAAAACAACTACACATCTCATAATGGAACATGCTACGGTAAGTTAGTTACATAGTACAACAACCTTGACAAATATAGTTTCAAACACTTTAAACGAGACAATTTATTCAGCAAATTCATTTTGACTCTAAGACGAGGAATTTTATTTATTTCGGTATAGGTAGATGTCAAATGTTTTTAGAAAATAAATATTACAGGGTGTCTTAAAACGGCTGTGTTGGTAACTTTAATTTCAATATTGCATCCTTCTATGTAGAAAAACTATCCCTTTTTTCTTAAAATTAATAGCAAAGTCAACGAATTGAGAAAAAGTAAAGCCATCATAAGGTCTCTGGTGCGGGGAAAAAAACAATGAAAAAATTACTAAGGACCTTTAAAATCGCAATAAGCACCAATTGATACACCGTTAAATGATACAAAGAGACAAACAACAGAAAAAATAGGTCAAAATTCGGCCCTCCAAGGTCCACGAGAACTGTTAATTACTTATGAATAGGGTTTGTAAGAGAGGTGTAGCTGCGAAGAAAAGATTGTCATTGCCGCCCGAGGGAGGATGATACAAATAAAATTATTTGCGTCGATTAGACTAATAAGTTGATCTTTTCTTGAATTCTTGCTAAATACATTTTGGTCCAATCAATACCATTTTTATGTTATATTGCTTTACGTTCGAATAATTATGATGGACGCACCCTGTATATTGATTCAAATTCACCTCCCTTTTGATGAGAAGACATTCTCAACTTACTTCCTACATATGATTATATATTTAGATATTTAACGACGTGATCTTAACTGTATAATCAAAAAAGAAAAATAGACACAAAATTTGTTGAAAGTTATCCAATTCTTTGTGGGGCATTTAATAAGGAATTGTTTACAGCTTAAAAGAGTTAAATATAATTCAACCAATCAATCTTCAGAATACTAATAAGGGGCAAGAATAGTTAGACAGTGGAAGGCTGGTAAGAAAATACAGAGTAAATTTTCCTGTTAGTGAGATAACACCATGACGTTGTATTTTGTCTCGATAACAATTTATGAGCAAGATGAAAAAAAAATTAGCTTTATTTTTGCCTTCGAAATAAAAAATATTTATGTACATATTATTGGATATATGTAGGTATAATACTGATAAATAATGTCCTTGAGGAAGTCATTTGAGATCTATTTATGAATATACCCAATTACGAGGAACCCATTGGGTCTCTGTTGCTAGTTTCTCCATCGACTCCAATATTTTTTTTATTGTAGAGCCCATTTCATCAAATTCTATTGTTAGATCAAAGTAGCTATTGTATTCTAAGGCTATTTCTTTACTTTTCCGCCTAATGGTGTTTGTACCTTCCTATGAAATATGATGGTATTAAAAGAGTGTTTTGCATGGTCATTCATTATTTAGGTACATACTTTAGTTCCCTCATCGATTACTTCAATCTTGTGAACCGAAGGAGGTGCTAAGAAAATGACGTAAGGCAAAAAGTTGACAGAATTATGAAGGACTTTTAAGGAATCCGGCTGACAGTCAATCAGACAGAGTTTACTCTCCTTCATAATTTGAACTATTGATGCAAATGTGATTCCTTCTAAATACCCGTTTGCATCTTCTTTGTGATATAGAAATTCATTATTTGATAGACCTTGAATAGAAGGGTATAGTTTAATTAATTAATTAATTATCAATCATATTTTAAAGATATCGATATGTATCTACTAACCTTCTGACATTTCTTCTGCAGTAATTTGGAGATATCTTTCTTTCTCGGATTCACCTACGGGTCGAGTTGTTGCTACAAATTTTGAAAAAAAAAAGAAAAAAGAAAGAATTTTCTATTATCTTGTAAAATAAAAATACCTCTCCTGGCCTCTGCAAATTTGTCTGGATTTGAATCGATGATTCGTTCTATCAAGTTATTTTTACTATTTCCTAGAGCTGGATGACTCACTAATGCAAGAGTTTTTCTCTTGAATGGAGGCATCTTTTCTACAGGCTCATATAAAAAGAGCTCGGCACGGTCAAAGTCTAAATTTTGACTCACAAAGTAATCAAAATATCGCTTATTTCGTTTAGTACCCTGAATTGATAAAATAGTTAAGTCATTGACATATTTGAGGAAGTAGGGAATTATAATTTATTTCACCGCTGAACAACAGTAGAGCTGATTATAGTCTGCATCATCAAAATGTACAAAACACTTTCGTCTCTCTTCCAAGTCTTGAGAGGGGATAAGTCCAGGAGGCTCTTTATAATTAACCTTTCTTGCTTGCCACCAACTTGGATCTGACCATTCAACGATCTGTAAATACTCCTATACATAATACCAACAAATTTTAATATCATACATACCTCTAATACATCACCAGCTTTAAATTTAAGGCCAATGTCCTGACATGGAATAAGATTATCTTTTCGAGGATCATAATTAAAATTAGCTCTAATGTAATGCTAAGGAAGATGATTAAAAAAAAAATTATAATTGACTTTCTAGATCCCTGAATTTTACTATATTATACTTTTCCATCATCATCCTTGGTGCTCAGAGAGTCATCCACCATTGCTGGTTCAATTTTTAACGTAATAAATTCATTAATATCATAAGGATTATTATTGCCTTCGAGTTCTTCATCAAGATTAATGGAATTTAGTGTTCGTTCTTTGGCTTGTGAAGGATTTGAGGCAGCACCTGAGCTTGAGACTGTAGTTATAGTAGATAATTTTCCTGAGCTTCGTATTTCATCGAGATCTGATTTCCCTTCAAATATTTTTAAGAGTTCCTCAGGAGTTCGAATTTTTTTACCATTAGCCTCAAGAATCACATCTCCAACTCGAAGAAGACCTTGTCTATCTATAAGGCTCTCACTTAGTATTCTGGCCACAGTAACCCGGCCATTTTCTACTCTAACTGTAAGACCCTAGAAAGTTTAAATATTATATGTTTATTAAACCATTATGGATATTATGGTTACAAAAATTGTTTTAACGACTCATGTTATAGTTAATCAATCATGATTTGATTCTTAAAGTATTAA
This sequence comes from Lepeophtheirus nordmannii, assembly GCA_963680855.1. Taxonomy (NCBI): domain Eukaryota; kingdom Metazoa; phylum Arthropoda; class Copepoda; order Siphonostomatoida; family Caligidae; genus Lepeophtheirus; species Lepeophtheirus nordmannii. The sequence continues at coordinate 25,198,393 of OY804523.1, forward strand.
AACATTATTTTACTACATTCATGCATTATTTTAGAGGGAAATATTGATCCATTATAATATTTGGAAAAGTAGAAAATGTAAGGTAGATCTTGTTAATGTCAACACAACATATCATTTTTCATATAAACAAAATATCTCATATTCATTTTCAATATTTTAAAACTATCAATCAATCAATGTTTAAAGTTTCTGTTCATAGTTAAATCAAAAGTAAAGTAGAACAATAAAATAAAATATTTTTATGATAGAACTAACTGTACATTCTATGGGGAAAAAAAGAACGATACTTTTGGATTATAGAATGTCACTAAACCTATTTGGAGAATAGTTTTTTAGTACTTACAATCGGCTCTCCAACTTGTCTTCTAATTCCAACCACTCGAAAGGTATCTACCCTCACTTCCTCTTCCTCCTTTTTGTCATCACTTCCTTTAATATCAGGCTCATTGAATATTAATCTTCTCTTGTCATCAACACCCAGTTCTTCATCATCACAGTCGATACTTGAGACTCCATCAATGTATTCCACTTCTTCTGTGTTGTTTTGTATCTGAGCAGCAACTTCATCGTGAATTTCTAGCACAGCCTAAACGAAAAAGTGAATAATTTCATATATTTTAAGAGTTTGTGCTCTCTTACATGAAGCCATTTGCTTGAAATGAGGGAAAATAATTCCTTTGCCTCGTCCAAATATATTCTTTGTTCGCAAATAGATTTAGCTTGCTCTATCAATCTGATAGAGTCATGTGTAATGGGTAACCACGACTTTGGTGCTTCCTCCTGAATGGAGAAATTAATTAGAGTTCTTAATCGATTCAATCAGAATTATATTCATTAAAAGATTTGGAAAATGATTTCAAACATTTATTTCATTTGGAATATTAACATAATTTTAAACTATGTGAGCTGGATTAAGGAGGAAAAGTGTTTAAGATAGAGAAGAAAAAAAAGAAAATAGAAAATCATGTTTCAAAGCTGGATTATAATTTTGATCCACAAACCTTTATTATTTTATCACACCAAGAAATGATTTATTAAATTTGTACACTTTATTTTTGTAGGTATATCAAACTTCAAGTTATATGAAATTACTTTGATAAATGAAATTTTGCCCAAAAAAACAACAACTCTTAAAGCAGACAATAATATTTTCCAAAATGTAATCCGTTGAGTCTAAATTGGTAATTTATGTATGACATTATGGTTTTCACGTATAGAAGTTTGAACTGACCTTGCAATGTGGTCCTTGATTTTGAATAAAACACTAGCAAGATAAATGGAAAAGTTGCTCACAAATAAAATGTTCAAATAAGGGACAACGTATGATATTATTTTTATATTAAAAATATTATAAATTTTGGCTCTTTAGAAAACTTTAGAAATGGGATTTTTAATAAATTTCCGGACTGTTAATAATAAATATTAAATTAACTTTGTAAGTTTTAAATGTTGTTCCAAAAAGCCTAGAATTATTCTAGGGAAAGAAAGGAAATAAAAAATAAAAAAAAATCCTAGGAGCACGTTTCACTACTTAATTAAGCCAAGTTCTATGTCATTAAGTAGTAGTTACACAAAAATATATCTCTAAATACACTTAATTAAAGAGCAAATGCCATTAAAATAAGAACGGTTTAAAGATACATTATTTTAAACTTTGTTTCCTTAACTACACTTCAAAGACTGAGAGAACGATATAAAACTATGTATGTACTATTCTAGAAACAGACATTAATGACCAAACATATGTTTGTAAAGGTTGTTTATATGCTCCATAAATAAATAAATAAAGTTTAATTTTAAAAGATGTTGAAATGTATTTAGATTTGGGGACGACCAAATTTCATTCAAAGGACACACAATGACAGTCATAAATAATATTACAGTTTTCATGTGACGTCATCATTCTGGTTGTTGGTCATCTTGGAAAAAGTATAAAAATTATAATTTTAAAAGAATGCTCCTCTTGATTTTTTTTTTTGATTTTATTTACTAACATCAACAAGATGGCGTCATTCTTGGTTAATTATGCCAATTGTGACCTCTGTACAAATAACTGAAACTCATTCTTTATATGCATACATATAACTCAGACTAATGTCGTCCATATTTTCTGAATTATCTCCTATTTTGTTTCTTTAACTTTTTGTATGAGGCTTTGTACAGAAGAAATCTTGTAAACAAATATAAGAGCTCATGAAAGGAAAAGCAAAGTTGTTAGTTTGTAGAGTAACTAATTTATTTCTTTTTGTCCATAAAGAAGATATTTTGTGTCATGTGTCATGATAGTAGAGCAATTCTTAATGCGTATAAAATATTAAATGACTTGTTTCTTCTCTAATGGGTTGAAATTAAAAAGAAAATACAAACTAATTACTGATACATAAATAAGCACATGAGAGCATGTGCGTGGATATAATAAAGATTTGTCATGACATAATAATACAAATTAAGTTTGAAGAGCTTTATAAACTAATTATGTACTTTTGAAAAGCAGTGAGTACTAATTAATTTCTCGTTTTCTCTATGCTTCTAGTCATAAACCATTTCGACAAAGGCTCTATTCTTTTCTTTTTTTAAAATATTTATATAATTTCGTTAGTAGCTTACTTTATTAAACAAAAGTTAAATTTATTACTTTTGTGACCAAATTATGAAATAATGTCAACAAAATATCCCAAAATGTAATATAAGTTGTATTAAATATGCTTATTCAAGCACTCTGCCCCTCCCCCCAAAAAATAATGATAAGGAACCACAAGCAATAAGCTATAGTGATGATCTTACCTGAAGTGCCTTTTTGGCACGATCGCAAGCTTTATTTACAACCAGGTCCTTGAGGAAGAGTATGTCAGCGGAGCGGGCAAGTTTATTTGAAAATTTTTTCGTCATTTTCCCCAGAACCTTTGCAATCCCAGACTCACGATGACTCAGAGTCGAACTAAGAGAATAGAAAGAAAAGGAAATGGATGAATGAATAATGATAATAATAATTAATTATAGTCATTTCTAGTGTAACATTTTGACTTAAAAAAAAAATAAGAACGAAAATGGAATAAATAACTATTGATTATTTTTTTTTAGACTTAGAGAAAAGCTGGGAGTAAGAATAACCTTGGAAGAAATATAAAATCTCGTGAGATATATATAAAATACAGTTATGATACAAAAGTTCTCTCTATATTTGAGTATGTGTATATTTAATTGCTGATTGTAGACACGTCACGATGGGACATTTATTGTATCTTTATTATGCTTTTCCTCCAGAAAAGAGTAAGAAATAAGTTGGTACTCAGCGTATCCTTCCCAATTATACAAAACTTGTTCACAGTTTAACAGTAGCTAATTTGTGTTCTACTAATCCCCGTTTATAACACTAATAAAGGACAAGAGTTCTAGAAAAACACAACAGTAGAACAAATAATGCAGTGTCATTTTTTATGTAGGTGGGATGATATTGGCCGTGATGCATGAATCTACTTACCACGCATTTCAAGTTGTATATTTAATGCACCAGTGTGGGACATAAATTATTCTTTTGATGTTTGTTATTAGCATTTTGTATATAGTTGGTCAGTGCTTTTTTATTTGCAAGATATTATCAGACTTTTGCAAAATATGTATGTATAGTATGACAAAAACAAAGAAAAAAGCAAATAAATATGCATTTACAAACAAACTTTTTTCACATGGACACAATAAACTATATTTTCTTTAATGTTTGTCCCTAAATAGTAACACTTTAAACAAATGAACAAATAAGCAAACACGCACTATTAATTGAGTTTGTCTGAAGAGAAAAAAAAAAAGATTCATTTCTATTGTATGTCAACTTCGAAAAAGAGAAAGGAAGCAACTTTATATTTTGAGTTTCAAAAAATTCTCAAGTCTTTCTGCCTACAGTTGTAGTCAAGTGTCTAGTCAATAAAAACAAGTCAAGTCATGTAGTTCTTCAATTATAAAAACATGGTTCTACTTGTTAAAATACAGCAATAAAAATAGTACACATTAAGTTTATGTTATTTTCTTGATTTATTTTAAACATAATTATCGAGGGATGAATATGGTAAAGTGAAATTATTATTTTTACTCCATACCTGAGCAAAATTCCTTTTTATCTTTAGATAGACCAATCTCCGAACTCTTCTCTAGTCTTTTAAAAAAACATTTAAATATTTGGCTGGAAGAATATTATAATAATATATTTGAACGAACATCTCAAGTAGATTGAATTCCTCTAGATCCCTTAATTTCAATAAGAAATGTGTGTGTATGTTCAATGGCTTTACAAATTACACTTATAGGTCCCAAAATTTTGACGTCCCGTCCAAAATCTTAAGGATGCGTCCGAATCAGACACTAAAGCTGTCCCATGGAGCAATTTTTGTTTAAATGATTTATCATGGATATAAGTCAGTGACGTCATCATCAATAAATATTGGCTGTATTGGAGATATATATATGTATCTAAATTAAGAATAATAGCAAACTATTCTCGGGCTTGAATGAAGAATTCAATTGGTAAAATGAAGCACTTTAGTATAGTATTAATGATAAGGATACTTTGTACTGGGTGTTTTAAAATTTAAAATGTCTTTTCGGGTATGATTCCCCACCATTTTCAAATTGATATAGCTCCCTGTATAAAGACTAAATCGGCCTTCTTTCTTTTGCAACTGATCTGTTATAATCTCCTACGTCCTTTGGTTTTTAAAATTTTAGAGAAAAGGCCGGGAAACACAATTTTGGTGTTCATTTTTGGTCGCTATTGTAGTACAAATCATTATTCAGGGACCGATAATAGGGACAGGAGCGAGAAAAATAATTCCAATTAAGTCCCATATTAAGGATTGATATAATCCTATACTCAGTTATGTAAAATAGATGAGTTCTACTCTGACCATCGCTCTTCCTACAAATCTAATTTTCATATACATATGTTTATACTATAGATGTCAGATTGAAAATATTCCATCCTATTTTTAAGCAGACTCGCCTTTTTGAGAAAGATTTCCATTTCTAAAGAGAGGAGTCATCTAATTTAAGAAATATTATTACTCTCACACTAAAAGCGTTAATTGATTAAAAAAATGTTAGGGACTAGCAGGGGTCAAAGGATAATTGAAATAAAAAAGTAAATTTTAACAAATTGAATGGAAAAATCAGTGCACATAACAAACAAAATTTTATCTACTTCAATGCCAAAGATAGATTTTGAGTCACTGCATCGTTATTTTATTGTAAATTTTTTCTAATGAATGAGTTTTATTCAAAGTCAAATTCATCAATGGAGTTTTTGGGGGCTAATAGCCTCAACATTTAATGTATAATATACCTAGTATGTAAATAACTATGCGTATTAGACGCAAAAATTTTTAAACCTTGCCTGTGATTAAGCCTCAAGTAATTTAAAGACTTTCGAGAAGTTAAATCGTTTTTTTGTTTTTTTCATTTTCAAAGACATTAGATGAAGTTTCCTGAGGGTTATTTTGAAATTTGTCAGTTTATTCAAAATAACTATACCAACAGTTATGTCTCAAACATAAATTTAAATTTACAATGCAACATATTTGAGATGTGGGTGAAAACGATCAATAGGTTGAGATTCATTCCGTCTTTTACTCATCTTTCAACACACCATGTGAAATGTTTCTACAAATTATTTCAATACTTGCAACTGGTTGCTAGAAAATCCATGGTTTCCGGACAAATGGAAGGAATTTCAACCTCTTCCTAAGGAGCTCTCCTATCTTCAAGCATGGTAAAAAAAAACTAAAAAAAATTATTTAGTATAGACGTGTAAAAAGTTTAATACTCTACTAAAAAGAGAACTTTTGGTACAAAAGAAAAAAGTTTCACCAACTGATTGGAAGTTATTTGACAGCCACTTTGTCATCTATTTTTGCATGCTTTTATCTATGAATGTATTATATTATATTCTTAATTCTTTTTTTTTTCACTGGATGAGTTGAAAACATGATATGTATCTATCTATACATAGTTATAACAACACCTGGAGAAGAAAACATTTGATTTTGAACAATGAAAGAATAAAAATCATCGGTATAATGGAAAATAGACATGAGATCACTTTTAACCCTCCCTGCCCTACATAATAATGAATGTAAATGAAGGTAGGTTGGTTGTTGTTTGATACATAACATAATAACACAAACAAATGCGACAAATATGAAAGTCTGAAAAAAAAATCCTATGAATTGGATTTACAGCATAAAAAGGCTTTTGACAAAAAAATTAGTAATTATATATACTCTAGAGTCATTGTTTTGTATTTATGTAGATGTGTATGTACATAACTCATAAGAATAATCTGATGAAACAAAAAGTTTTTCTTATCTCGAATAAATAAATTAAAAAAAAATAATGGAATCCTTAGAAGAAGTTATTTAGCAGAAAGGCTTTGTATCAATGATATTAATAAATGTGTCAAAAACAACATGAGTCTTTTAAGTTTCATGAGTCTTTTTTTTTTTTTTTGATTGAATAAGATATTCCATGCTTTTAAAAGAACATCAAACCCTTGTCATTCAAATACAATCAAAATAGGTTAAATCTTCAATGCAAAAGAAGGAATAAGAGGGGAAGAGAGAGAAAAGAAAAAAGAAAACTAAACATATAAGTTATTGTCCTTGATAAATATGTTGACATGTCTATTATTTCGTTAAAAAAGCAGAAGCTATATATATATATATATATATATATATATATATATATATATATATATATGTATATGTGCACATAGTAAGCTATAGAAAATAAAGCATTATTATAGCTTTTTTCCTTCTTGGGATTGGGATGGATCATTTCTCTTTTTCTTTCTCTTCCCTCTTTTTTTAAAAAAAGAAAATGAGAATAAGAAGAAGGGAAAAATGAGAAAAGAAAATCGTAAAAAGAGAATTTAATAGATATTTTCAAGAAAAAATTTATATATTTATACGCTAGGAGGAAAAAAGTTAAACGTAGGCATTATTGCAGTATAATTATGCGATTAATATACTATTTGTATATATAAAGAAATCAATGTCAAAACCATTTAGCAATTTGTACCACTTGTATTTGATGGATTGATTCATTTTGTTTTACAAAAGAAAGATTGAGACTTGGTAGCTAAATTAGATCTGAAAAATATTTTAGATAATATATGTATATACAAAATAAATCTACTCGTGTGATTCATTATTTGTACATTTATTTTATGTTAAACCTCAATGAATAACATAAATTATAAATTTATTCTGTCTTTTTGGTAAATATAAAGTGAGTATGAATTATTTCTTTGGATTAAATTTTAAGTGAATATATTATGAATAAACATCTAAAAAAACCAAATTTTTTTAATACTTTTGAAAAAAGGTTGTAATTAAGTATGCATTCAAAAACATAATATTAAATAATAAATGCCTTATTGTTGTTGATAATAACTCTATCCTTAATTTAAGATTTATTTTTGAAAAACTCTGACGATCAAAGGTTTGGTTTTTATTAGTTAAATATTTGGCCTTTAGTCTTAAGCCCTACTTTTGGTGTTTGTGGGTCATAGAGCCTTTTCATATGCAAGGTATTATAATGGGTTATGATTTAGAGAGTAAAGGAGTAGATTTGGAATAAGACTGGCTTTATTCTCTAAATAAAATATGAGTAAAAATCCTTTGTTTTATTTAAATATCTATCGTGGATAGATCGTAATTTTGAAATCTGGAATAACAACAGGGAAATGACTCATCTATAGAAAGTAAATGCAGAAGGACTGCAAAACGCAACTTTGAATTTTCTAAATAACCCTCTCGACTTAGTTATAATTTACAATTATGTCAGGTCTGTATGGATGAGCCTCTCTTATGAAGGCTTTCTAGTCGATATAAGTATTTATGTCACGCTGCATCCCTCTCACCCCCATAAATTCCCTAATACAATTGTCAACTACATGATTTATGTTCACTAAAATATATGGAATTAAAATGTATACATATTTTTTAAAGAAAAATGAGATTATTATTAATAATATACGAAGCGAGTTCTACGGACAGAAAGTCATGTTACTATGATTAACCGACTGACTTGGAATACATTGATATACTACTGTATGTATGAACGAATGTGTGTACATACATATATTGTAGAACTATACTCTTTATGGAAATGTATATCATCAGTTGAAGCTACTATGATATATTATTTTACATGAAGTTACTTCTCTCCTCCCTTGTCTTCCTTGAATGTACTTTCCATCTTTTGCAATAAATCAGTCTTGCTGTTTACTTCATCCTTGGATGGAAGCACGGGGCATTAGTTATGTTATGTTTATACATACATATATTATATGTGTATGTTTATTTCTAAATGTTATTATTTCTCTACTAAAGGAAATCAAGAAAAAGAAAAAAGATATTCCAAGGAAAGGGAGAAATAGAGAAATTGAAACTCTCTTCCTCCTTCCAAAAAACAATCTACCTACACAGCACAACAGTCAAGTCTCGCTATAATGAACCCTTTGACTTATTAAGAATTTGGATTAATACAATTTATAATACAGTCAAAATCAGGGAAGTCCAAATGAACTTCAAACATTCTGTCAAAGACAGCTGTGGCCAAAGTTTATTAGTTCAAAATTTGGATACCGGTGTTTATAGGCGTCGTAGCAAGGTAAAAACAACAACTTGCATTTAACAATTTAGTTCGATCAATTGAACTCTTATTAAATGTTGTTTAAGCTGTGAGCATATCCCTACCATTAATTAAAGAATTGCAGTTGAGAACAATGACATCGGGCCATTTTTATTTCTTTTTTCAGAGGAAAAATTTAGAGATACAATTAAGATCACATACTGTTCAAAATGCGGCTACTATTGTTTACCAGTGTTCTCGTTTGTGATGGTTGAGCTATGTTTATTTAGCCCGTCATACACCCTATACTCTATGATTGAGTATTTCATCAAAATGGATATTCAGTCGCCACCCCACTCCTCAATTAGTCCGTTACTGCAAGATGTAACTATATGTATACATATAATTTTTGAACAGTGAAATATCAACAATTCAAAATGCATATCCCATTCCTCCAACAGGTCTATCCTCTCCTGTTTCTCTCCTCAATTCCTTTGCAACAATAAATCATTGAGATGCATTGAAGTCATACTATTTATCAATAGAATAAGTTTCATTTCATGCAATCCATCATCACATTTTGTGCATTACCCTCCTACCTGTCTCCCATTTAAAACAATTCATAACTACATAGTAATTTACAAGAGAAAGAATGAGTTGCCAAGTTTGATAAATTACCAGGGATGATTCAACTATTGACATCGTCAATGGCTTTCGATATATACTTACACTGGATATCATGCTTTATCATTGAGCTAGTGACGACGTTTATAGTCATTGTCCATACATCCTTGTGTAAGATTCCTCCTTTCAAAGGAGACCCTCTTATTGGACGACGTTATGCCTCCAAGTTGATTGAAAATTTACTGTGGCGTTCTTAGCAAGATCACTAAACCTTAGAAAAATTGTGTTTGTCTTCTTTTTGTTTAAAAATGACAACTTTAAAGGGGTCAATGTATATAGACTGAAATTGATCTCGTGAATCACATTACTAGCTTACAATGCAATCTTTTGTAAAAACTCGATTTTAGTCATTAGTGTTCTAAGCGTGGATTGGTTATCCTGGAAGAAGTTCTTAATAAATCGTCTTACTTCATTATCGATAAATACAAACATTGAGTATTTGGCTCAAGAAAGGTTCTGAAAAATGTGATATATATACTATACATATACAGTGGCGATTGAGCTTTCTTTCTTAAAGTGACATCATTTCTATAATAGAAACTCCCATAACGAAGCAGTTTTATTTTTTAAACAAAATTTGAAATGATACACGGCAAAGTTAAGTATGCTAATGAGTGACAATATATTATATCTACTCCTTAAAGAGAATGTTTTATAAGAAGATAAATACATAAGTGGGTAGGTATATGCATACATAAGTTAGCTCTTAAATAATGAATATACTACACAATAGTATAATGAAGGTATATTGGGATTGGGGGAAAATGATTGATAAATTATTCATATATCTTTTAGTATTGCAAATTATGACCATTGTTTTTTTTGTTATTTTATTAAGTAAATGAATAAAAAATTACCTGGAGATATTTTTCGTGTTTTTCCTTAGAACCAACTCCATGTCTGATTTTGTTCGTTCTGATACTTAATAATCTGATCACTAAATGTAGTAATAGCACATGAGTAGAGTATACATATACTAAACTATTCACCGAGTATAAAATGAAGAAATAAATTCCACCTTGGTTATAGGAAGGCAAATCACGAACTAACAAATCTTCTCTCAAAGTAATAATCATATTGGGAAAAAAGAAGCAAAGCAAAGCAAAACAAAAAGAAGAAAGAAAGAAAGAACGAAAAAACAACAACAAAAAAACATTAAGTTTGCATGACAAAATGCAACTTAGAAGGAGTAGAAGGTAAAACACAGAAACATTTGTGTACGTAGGTACTGGAAAAATATCATTAGAGAGCTCTTAAAGAGTCCCTCCGGATCAGAAACTCCAGAGACGCATCATAACCATTATTGAATTCCATTATGAGTTAAAATTAATGGATTTGTCCATGAATAGATGTAAGACAGGGTCACTAATAAGGGAATCTCGAGTAAGTTTGATGTCTTTGAACCTCAAATTTGAGCCAAGTCTCAAGTCTTTGAGGTTGAACTCCAAGTCAATAAGGACAATTATTGTTAAGCAGTGCCAGTTTTAGAATATACAGGATCTTGTTGCTTTCTTGATTTGGATTCATGTATTTTTTTAAAGAAAGACTTTTTCTTTTTATAATAATAATAATTTCTACCTTCTTTTTCTTTTTTCGTATTTTAACTTTACTCAAACATAAGGGATCGAGGACCGGCCTATTGTTTACAATTCTCCACTAAAATCAGTACTGATTGCAAGTGTTTTAAGCTCACGTCCTAATCAAGTCTCAAGTCAATAAACACAAATTTTGAAATGTCTTCTTGATTTTCTTTGAACTTTGTGTTAAGTCTAAAAACTCAGTTTAATATTCGTAAATTTAGAATTAATCAAGAAAAAAATAAACTTACAAATTCACTAAAATTCATTTATTTACTCTACTTTTCAAACATAACATAAATATTTAACAAATACACACCGATCAAGTCAACATAGAATTTTGAACAATGCACTCTTATCATGGTTGTGTTTAACTCATTAATAATAAGTATATTTATGTTATGAGCTGTGTGTAGAAAAATTTATTGGGCACCATTCATTTAAAATGTTGGGGTGAGGAGGGGTGTGTGGTTTCCTGTGGTTCTTAAGTCACTATTTAGTTATAACTAGTGTTCAAACAACCAAAAAGAAAGCATTTGTTTGTAAAATATTTAATTTTGATTGTATTTAGATCCTATTTTTATTTGTCGGTCCTTGAAATCGTTTGACATTTCAATTATTCCTATCGTATGTATGCAAAGAATATTGGAAATATAAGAAATAAAAGAATATATGTATATCTCATGATTGTCAAAGACAAATACAGCCGTGTGTTTCTTTAAGTTCATTCATTCTGCCTGTATGTTTATTTTTAGAAATTTAAAAAAAGTGAGTTCAAGAGCTGATCATTACTCACTGGCCAATAAAGAAAGTCCGTTAGTATTGATAAAAAAATACTTGAGAACGTCATTAAACGATCATAAACTTCAACGAATTACATTCATGGACTTTTAATTCAATACCTCACTCAACTCTTTCTATCAATTAATGTGATGATGACATACTCATTTTTCAATCCTAAAGCTTTTTTCAAGGGATTGCTGCTTATTTATTTGTTCAATGATTCATTTTGTATAATGATCCAATCCATGAACACAATGCACCCCTTTTCTTTTTTCCGAAAGCTAATTGTCATTACATATGTATGTACATAAACTAACACATGACCAAAAGAGCTACATTTATTTCATTAGCGAGCATTATTTAGTAATTCTATGTACACATGCATTCTAATTACCCACTTGTTATTCGATTAATTCCTGTCACGGAAACATATACACATACAAAAATCTCTATTTTAAAGCCCATTTTCATTATCTTAATTTTTTTTTTCAAGCAAATTTTGAAACATAATTTTATACATGTATAATACATTTGATTCCCCTGCAATCAATGTAGGGGTTATAATTATGCATTCGCAAATTAAAATAAATTTTATGCCTTATAGATATTAATTAAATAGCATGTCTTGTCCTACGTTATCATTGTAAGGGAACGTTAATTAATACAGACATATAGTTTTGTTACCAGTCATCGCATTGTCAAATAGAAAGATAATTAAAAGGTTGCGTGGTGTATAATATGTTACGTAGGAAATTAATTGTTACTTTAGTTTTATCTTCTCCATTTCTTTCAATGTATTCTCTATGTAATATTTGGTTATGTGTTTATTTTCTTTTTCTCTTATACATAGATATATGCACTGCCTAAATCCATTTTATACAATAGTAAACCCTTTTAAGCTTATATATATATGTATGTAGATAACATAATATGTATGATAAGATGCTGTATAATTTTTCAAATACTATCGAGAGAGTTGTTTAATTAAAAATATGCAAAAATACATAATCGATAAGGAGCACGCCAAAAAGCTTATATTGAATAACTGATAATATCAAATCAATATCCTGAAAAATAAATAGTCGAATTATATTAATATCATACGACTATCTTAAATTAGAGAGCCTTTTACTTTTTCTTGCATTTACTTATGTATATTGATTGATCTTCATTTTTAAAATAATAATAATAATTAAAAAAAATAAAAAATGAGTTGGACTTAAGTAACTTCAATATACACCAAAATCGGACTCAAATTTAAAAGATTCAGACCTGAATAAGACTCAAGGATCGAGACTCACATGCTCTTTATTTAAAAAGTTTATTATCAATTAAGTGACATTTGTCTTTTTATATTATTAAATTTTAATATTGATGCTGCCGGAATCATACTGAGGGTATATTATTTATATACACGACTCGGACTCGAGTCATACTAAATGACAACCTTAGATTTGATTTAACATTGACGTTTGAAATGCAAGTATCCCATGGGAGCTGTATATGAATGGAAGAACCTAGTTTGTTATTATCCTGAAAATACTGTTTATATACATTTGTATAAGAACCGTTCAATCAATCAATCCACTCATTGAGTTGTTTGAACAAGAAATAAAAGCAAATCACAGTGAGTATTCATTCCTTATATTGGAACTAACGAGTTGTACTCATTAGTAGACTATATATACTGTTTTTCATATCACTTTTTTTGTTTCCTCGATGAATAATTACTGAGAATCAGACTAAACTGATTCATTCATTTGATGTAATTCATACTCCAGGGAAGCCATGACTTAATGAATGACTTCAACACAACCTAGTTATAGTTATTTATTGTATGGACAGTATCGACTTTAAGGAAAGAAAGAAAAATATCTGTTGGTAATATTACCTTGATAATCAATTTCACTGTATCGTTGAGAGTATAACTTGCTATAATTCAATTTCTGATTATAAAGAAATCATAGCAAAAAAGATTCCCCTTCACCTGAATTTCTAAGAATTAAAATCCCTTCAGTCCTCTTAGTTTCTATTAGTTATTGAGTATTATTTAATACTGTCAAATAAAAATGAGTCGATAACATACAGAGGTACTACTACAGAGATAGTAATTGTGGGCACGCTCACTATCTTCAAAAAATGCCTAGAGCTGTACATTCTAAGCATATTCTTGCCTGTGATGTTTATATTGGTTGGCAATCTGTGCATAATTTTTATTTTCCAAATATGTTATAATTAATATTTCTTAATTCTTGAGGGGAACTATTTGAAACTGTTGGGCTGTTTGCTACATGAAACTTTAAACTATGTATGTACATATACATTGGATACGAGATTTTAAAAAATGTAATTTCTCTCTCAATTCTTTCATGAATTTATATTCTATTTATGTATGTAGTACATACATTGACAAATATTATAGAATTTGTATTCTCAAACTGTTCAATCTACAGATCTACATCGTGACTTGAACACAAAACATAATGGATCCACAAATATTACTTTTTTTTTTTCGAACCACAAAAAAGGCCTCTGTACATCTGGTTCCCGTTACGTCCCTGATGTGATCCCTATTCTGTATCTCAATCTTTCTTCCTAAATGAGAAAGAGAGAGAAAAGAAAACCAAAATAAGTTGGTTGCTCTCCCCTCTATGGAGATTTCTATTCATTTAATAGTAGTATGAAATTGTTCACTACTAAACAAGAGTTAATTTGAGTTCAGTATTTCAACCATCAGTACACTAAAAAGGTATAAAATAGGTCACACAAAAATACCATGTAAACTTTATGGTGTGGTGGGTAATGCCATGATGAATGATATGTTTACTACAATCAAAAGAGTGCAGTTAATTAAAGAGATTTTAAGATACTTTAAGTGTCTTGACTGCATAAGTAGTCAATAAAAAGAGAGGAACTTTCATGTAAAGGTATACATATATCTACTTACAGATATAAACGATTTTCTATGAGTAAATTTGTGTAAGGTTTATCATTAGGAACAAGGAACGATAAATAGTTCCTCGTACTCACAGAGAAGAAGTTATCTCTCTCTCTCTAGTCGAAAACATATTCATATTCATTATATGTGAATTTCCACTCGGATTCATCTATTTTCTTCTTCAAGAAAAGAAAATACTTTCCGTACAAAGGGTGTGTTTATTTGAGTTGTGATAAATTATCCCAGAAGATTACTTTTAGGTATTGTAGAGAAATAGTAAATAAATGACTTCATTGAGGATTGACTCACTCTATGATAAATCCTATCTTTAAAGTTAAGTCTATTTAGAAGTATAATGTGGCAAAATGTCTTTATAAATGTTTTTGATTTAGTTTTAAATTAGTTTCTTAAAGGCGAAATTTACATGAGAAGCTACCTTCAAAAATATTTTATAAAGTTCTCATTGAAGCTATATGAAGAACATTTTTACATAACATCATTATTGTTTGAAGGGTCATAAACACCAAATTTCATAAGAATAAAAACCCATGGTCCCATCCACAGTTAGGATTTTAAAATGACTGGATGAAATTTCTTAAGCTTTACTGAGGGGAAAATGTATCAACTTTTTTTAGCATATAAATAAGTGGACCACCTTGTTTCCAACAAAGCGACGCTTATATTTTGTAATCTGTTTACATTAATGAAAACGCTCATTAAAAGATAAATATTGATTTCACTTAGTTTAAATATAATCTGTCCTTATTTGTTTTGCTATAGTCACATATCATTTGTAGAAAATTGCTATGATATGTAATATCATAATAGAGAAACTTTACATATACTCTATATATGTAGTGTAGTATTCTTCGACATCTGTTATGTTTTTTTTCTTTTACTTCATACTTAACAACATACTTCTATTGCAAAAACATACAAAAATGGGCCATTATTTTGATAAAGATTATCTATGTACATACATATATTTGCATACAAAGAAAGTTTTAAATAAAACTACACTAAATAAGGAATATGTTTTTAAGAATTTGGCAAGAAAATGACACATAAAAGAAAATATAATATATGTGTCACATCATATTTTTAAATCTAGATATATAACGTTCCTTGAAAAAGGTACAATATCAAATATTTGTCCATTTTAGAACGTTTGAATCAATCATTATTTCAAACTTTTATGTAGGTACACACATTTGATGTTGGGTTAACTAAACACTTTCTTTGCTTACTTTAGATAGTCTTATATTTCGAATAACTTACTAGATATTTAGTTCCTTATATGATTAAGTATCTATATTCAACACTAAACACGGTGTTTTAACGACTGCTATTCCGTCTCGAGGGTCTTATTTGCTCTCACTTTAGATTAAGCTTTGTTATTGCTCTCTCTTTCTCTCTGACTACCCTTGGGAATATCTTATATAATCCTAAAGCCCATTCTAAGTAAATAATTATTTACCTACAATAGTGAATATCAATCATCATTGTTAATTATTATTAACGAATGAAGCTCTCTTTTTCTGCCCCTCCCACAACTCTGAATACTTTGAAAAGTTGATTTTGGGATCTCTTCCAAGAATAGCTAAAGAGCAATAATGTAATTTAGTCAGTTAGTTAGTTACTTAGTTATGTCATTAAATAGTAAATTTTTTCAAAGGGTTGTATGATTGAGTTGGTGTGAGTAAGGGATTGCTTACACCATCTATGTAAGCGTCACATAGTAGTATTTTAGACACTCATGGGAACATAATTTAAATAACTCGATATATCACTGGTAGGCAATTATTTTTTCCATGGGTCCAAAAAGGGTCAGATCTAAAGGTCAGCCTCAATTCCTCATAATATCATTTCATTATAAAAAGCAGCCCAGCATCAACATACTTTCTATAGAGTGAACGCACTGTTTTTTGAGGATTACTTCTACTGACAATATGTATAATAAAACCAATAGTGAAAAAGAGCCATTCCCTGTGTTTGTAAAATAAAGTGTTGTCAATAAAGAGGAATTCCCGGTCTGTTAAGAAATTGTCCTATTAGCAATGTCAAAACATATGATAACCATGAAAATATAAAATACAGAAAGCAATAGGAAGTGTCATAAAAAATAAAATTAGGCAGCCTTCAAACATACAAATCTATATAATATTGCAGATTAGCAACTAAGAAGATTTTGGAATAATCTGGAAGCTCTCTTTTTTGACAACTCTACTCATAAAATAGAGTAATTCTTTGTAATGTACACCGGATGTGTTTCACTGGGTACATTCAGCAGTAAATTGAGCACTAGAAGTTATAAATATTGATAAAATGTTAAGGTTAATTTCTAATTTCTTAAAAACCTTACATCAGAGTTAATCAAAAGGCCGTATATGGCACAAAGTATATGAAAAAGCAAAATTTTCCCTAAACTACTAACTTTTCTTTTCACCATCCCTTTTATTTTTAAAGGAAGAAATGTTGTATATATCAAAATAGAGAGATTTCCTCTAGAATAATTCCAAAAAGTTAATCAGCGATGCTTAAATAAGTACAAATTGACTAAAAGCTACACAAACAGCCTAAATGTTTGTTTGTTTCAAAACACAAACCTCCCTCCTTCCATACAAGAAGCTATTTATTACGTACTTGTTTCATTTCATCTTACAATGTACATATATTTGAGTTAACAAAAAAAAAAAAAGTTTGCAAACTTTCATCATGAGAAAGTTTCAAAAATTAAGTTTACAGATATCGTGAACATTTAAAATAAGATGAACTAAGCAACTTTTAAGCATAATCCACTATGTAAAGCCATTAAACATTACAAAACTTGATATTGCATCATTTCTTTTACAAAAATCTATGAATTTTGGCAGACATATCAAATCTATTACTAATAAACATAAATGCTTAGTAAATACCGCATCAATGGGCCATCAAATAAATCAGCTTGATTTTAATCGATAAGGAATGATTTAATAATATACAGTTTTACAAACTTTTGTGTGGATTGATTGATTGCTTTAAAAAAGATTAGACATCTATTGATGTAAGTAATTATAATTAATCTCCTTTTATATGAGAAAGTGAGTGAACAGATAAGGGTATATTTTATACAAGAAAGCCTTTTTTCCTTTAATGGGCCTTTATCTAAGTCATATATCCATATACATATATACATATGTAAAACTTTAATAAAATAAATTAATTATATTTTGATTTGATTTGAATCTTACATTATTTATCCTCGAGACATTATTCTATTCATTGAGTGAGTGAGTGAGTGCGTGCGTGTCCGTATCCTAGAGTCGCCCTTGTATCACTGGCTCTCTGACCGACAACCAAAAGGAGATGTGAATCTTTGAGAGGATATTTATCGAATGGGCAAATTTGAGTCATGCAAAACCTCGCTCTTACTCTTCACTTCCTCGACTTTCCTCTTTCTTTCTGTCTTTCTTTCATTCCTTTTTTTTTTGTTTCCTTCTTCTTATAGAGTTTAGAATCTTTTTTTCTCTTCTATGTACTTCAGATGTATGTACGTATGTATAACATTGTACACGCTGAGATATGCTGATGATGATATATATTAATATATACATATATAAATGAATGGATCATAATAATAATATGTAAATTATTATTATTCTCCCAGCGTGTCTATTTCATTCAATAAGAGCAGCCCCTTGATGAGTTTTTTTATTTTTTACATACATATTATGTAGTATTTATATTCAAAATTATTTTCGGGAAAAATATATATATATTTATATTGTGTACAAGTCTTATGTAATTATGTACTTTGCATCGATGCTATTGTTTCCTTTTGATCCATAAATATAACTCATTTTTACTTATTTACGTGTAAAAGTTCTCGTGAACCCTAAAAAGATGCTCAATATCCCTCATAATATGTATTCATCAAAAAGTAATTATCGTCAAAAAAAAAAAGTCAAAAATTATAACCTTAATATACAAAATATTTAATGACATTTCAATCATTGCAATATAATTATAAATCCTTATATTCTATATTTTAAAATGCTTCATCTCATTACAAGTTGCAACTTCTATTCAACATATATATGTATATGACGTATAGAATGTAGATTATTTTAAAATATTTACATAAAATGTAAAAAATCTATGGGCTAAATCATAGAATGTGTACATATGAAATTTGATCTTATTGAATATGGAAAAATATTAAACAAGAATATGATTATTAGGAATAAAAAGTATTTATGTAAAACAACTAAAAATCGTTGCTAACTACCCTTTTATTTAAAGAAAATTGTCGTCGATTATTTAAAAATCCAGTTAAATATATAAATACTTAAATAATGTTTATATTACAAACGTTACTTACTCTACCCACGTGCAAATTTAGATCCGTTGTAACAAATCAAATCGAATATTGAAACCACAATTTCAATATAGTTTCTGGATATTTGGATTGCATTACATGCAAGCAAAAATAATAAATATAATTCATTTCTCTCGATTGAGATGTATAACGAATAGTTGACACTTACGAAGACAGTAAGAGCAAAGATTGGGAATACGTTGTAAACTTTGGACTCAAATTACTGTTAAGCTATTCGCGTAAAATTAGAACTGAGATCAAATTCTACGTGAAAAATTAAATTAAAAACTCTAAATCTTGTTGACTGTTTATGTTAGAATTAATCCGTCTGGCTCTGGAGTAATATCAAAAGATTGGATTTTTTTTTGATCATTTTCTTATTTAATACTTTTCCAAATTCTATTAGATCAAATTTCGAATGTATATATTCTATGATCTGTCTGTAGAATGTAAACATTATATAATAATCTACATACATTCAATACAACATATACATATATATATATATATATATATGAAAATAGCTAAAGTAGAAGAGGCTTTGTATAAAAAAAAGTGAAAGCAGTTTACTATGCAGATAACTCGTACATTTATATCTTTTATTGAAATAAATAAATAGAGTTGAACTCTGTAAAGGAATAAATAAGAAAACTTTTTAAAGTAGAAGTTTTCAGAAACATCATTTTATGTATATGTCTTGTACAAATTGCTGAATGTACAAGTTGAAACCCAAAAATGATATGAAACTTTAAAAAACAAAGCAAAAATAATACTTATGATATGTACATATATGTAATGCAATTATTGAATTCCCATTAGATGGTTTATATATGTATGTATCACGTGTGTAATTTAGGTCTTTCTTCATGAAAATGACTAATTAATCAGGATTCCATGACATGTTAGAGTATTCATGGGATCACAGTTATATCACTTCTAAATATTATACTTAATACATGTGAGCAAATTTTAATTGGTCATAATGAAATGAGAGCATTTATTAATAGTGGTAATTTCATGTGACGAACAAATTGCAGATTGTACAGTCTGGTTGTTCAAGTTATAACTTGTACACAACATATACAGGGTGTCCATAAAGTCCGTGTGCACTTTAGAAAATTTATAACTTTACTTGTGCTTGTGATAGAAAGGATCTGTAAACAGGATTTAAAAGTGACATATACCTGTTTTTATTATAGCTATTGAATAATTCTTCATTACAGAATTTATAAGTAAAACTATCGTTTTTTATTTTTCACAATTAATTTAATTAATTTGAATCCCATGGCTTCAATTGAAGAAAAAGTAAACTGCGTCCTTTGGTTAGCTGAACTGAAATCTACTGTTGCTGTACAAAGAAGGTTTAGAATTGAATACACTAAAGAACCGCCTCATAGAAACACCATTGCTAAATGGATGAAAAAATTTAAAGAGACAGGTTCTGTTCATGATAAACCACGATCAGGAAGACCGTGTGTCAGTGACGAAACTGTTGCATCCATAGAAAATTCCTTTAAAGCAAGTCCAAAAAAGTCTGTTAGACGAGCATCATTAGAGCTCGGGGTCCCAAAGTCTAGTGTGGATAAGATTCTGCGAGTAAAACTTCACATGAAAGCGTACAAAATCCAATTACATCAAAAGTTGTTAGAAGAGGATTATTATACACGACTAACTTTCTGCCATCAGTTCAATGAAAAACTTTGCAATGATGATGCATTTTTACCTAGTTTATTGTTTTCTGATGAAGCAACGTGTGAAAACAATTGTGTATGCAACCAAACCTAGATCATTAGAAGATTTGAAAACTAAAATAGCTAATGTGATTTCAGGTATTACTATAAATCAATTGACATATATTTTTCGTGAAATGCAAAATCGTATTACTCTTTGTATTTCTAATGATGGTGGACATGTGGAAACTTAAATAAAATTTCAATAAAACATTACAAAATATCAATGTATTTCTTTTAAATCCTGTTTACAGATCCTTTCTATCACAAGCACAAGTAAAGTTATAAATTTTCTAAAGTGCACACGGACTTTATGGACACCCTGTATATATATATATATATATATTTATATGTTTATAAAAATCTTAGAACAAATACATCTTAAACTTGTTCGAGCCGGTAATACCCTAGGTGAAATATGTAATATTATCTGGGAAAATGCTTTCTTTTTTAAAAAGCATTTTTTTAAGGGTTTGAATATATGTAAATGTATATATTATATATGTACCAATGTTTATACTCGCACAGATATTTGCATTCAATATGTTGATTTTATTATTTTGAACATTAAAATCAAAATGCTCCACACTTTAATATTTTACAACGTATTCAATCCCTTTTTTAAAAAGAACAATATATAATGCAAAACACTCTTACCCAGTATTATGTCGTTCCCAAAATTTTTTGTACCACTTCAATATAAAAAAAGAACCGTTCTAAAGGTCCTTGAGATTATAAGGACTTACACTTTCAGAGATGAATGTATTCAGATTGATTAATTATTTAACTTTTGGTAGATATAATTTATTAACCATTCAATAGCTACATCAAAGGGTATAAAATTTTACCTGATTAAATAAATAGTCACTATATCTATGTATTCTGACTAATTTTGAAAAATTCACTTACAAAGAATATGTGAAAAAAGTTGCAATTTATAGAGCATCTCCACTATTAAAAAATCCAAACAACGATAATGACTTAATAATTAATTAAAATTTCGTCAAATAATGACAAAGATTATAAAAAACACTATTAGGGATGTGCTTTAAATATCAGTTATTTTTATTTTTTGGAACTGGCATGCGGCACTGGACTAAAACTGAATTGTACTACGACCCTTGGTAGATACTACATAGGGAGTTTAAAGATAGGAAACCTGAAAAAAATTACCGATTAGATGGAAAAAACATGTTTCTTTCTTGATTAGAAACAAGACGTTATATTGGATATAGTTAGTAGAAAAGGAGGTTTAAGTTTTGAATTGAGTGTACAAAAATTATTTCAAATCCCATGAAGTTGACCTGAGATTTGAACCTGGAAATAGAAAAGAGTCTTATAAAAATGGCAAAAATACATACATGATTTGACAATATTTTCTTCATAAAATAGCGAGACTATATAGATTCTTAAAAATGTTCAATAGATTGTGGGCACAAAATTTTGATGGAACAGACGATTGTAAATTTACACCTTTAAAATAATGTCAACTTTACTGTAGCTCCATGTTGCATCTTTGTAACTCCAAATCATCATCGTACACTAGCAAATTCCTTATACGTATGAGTTATATTTGCAATATCTAAGACCAGCGGAATTCAAATCATCGTTTTAAAGCTTGGAGGAAGAAAACTTTTTTATACACGATTCACTTTAAGTAAAAGTGAGGGAAATTGATAGTATTATTTTACTAGGATTAAAAATTGTTAAATGTCGAACTCTTTAAATCTTTTAGCATACTGTATACATATATATATATATATTCTGTATTTATGTACTCATTCTTGTCAAGATATCTTTATTTATTATATGTATGCTATTACAACCCACACAACACTTCTTTTAATGTTCCAGTGTCAATTTTTCTATATTTATTGAATCTCTCAACCTTTCTTCCAAAAAGAGAAAGAAAGAAAAAGTAATCCATGTCTTCCACACTCTGGAGAATTTAATAACAGGGAATAGTACACAACATATCAAGAGATAAGTCATGTTCAATAAATCTAAGAAGGAGGAAGTTTCGTAGGAAAATCGACAGTTGACAAAATATTTTCCTTCTAGTGGGATATTAACACCGAGCTGTAGATACCAAATGAGAAAAAGTCGTCATTTTTAGAGAGCAAATGATTAAAAAACATATACTCATTTTACCATGGATGTAACTACGTATTATAAATTTATTTATGTATATTTTGCTGTTCTAATGTCCTCTAAAGGCACTGCTACAATTATAATAAAATTTCCTGCTGTGACTATTATTATCAAACAACAAATTTCATATAAAGTCTTCTAATGTTTACATGATATTATGTAGTACAAATATATTAAAAGAGATGAGTTTTTGGTCATTTATTATGAGTATGTACATTGAGGTTATATCTTACAATAATTACATACATACATAGATACATTTTTATGTTATATTAAATGTACTTTTTTTTGGTATTTTTAAAAGTTTGCAAATTACTCAACATTCATTCATTATTTATTATTATTATTATTATTACTCTTATATTTTAGGATAATCTATGTTGATTATAAATAGTCTTTCTTAGATTACATTTTCCTGTCACATAGAAACATCTCTTAATGACGTACTTGTATATATATATATTAATTCATTCTCAAATATATGGTATTAAATTTTCCCTTATATCAAATATACAATAGCCACATATTTATATGTATATACATTAATAACCGTGATGAAAATACTTAGATTCATATTAAATGTTCATCATTAATCAATTTACTCTAAATATAGCAAAAAATTTCCCTTCATACGCCAATAAATCACATAGCTGCTATCTTCTCTCAGAAAAGAGAAGGAAAAAAAAAGATTTCCCTATTAGGGAACTATTCTTCATTTAGTAATAATTTAATTCGTTTTAGCTTTTCAAAGTTCAATCAACGACCAGAGCACTAATAAGGGACACGAGAAGTATGTAGAATATTGTCAGTTGACAAAAAATACACACACACATAGAAGCAGCTGATGTAATAATCACTTACTTATACGATATATTCCATTAAATTTGCAGATTCTTTTCCATTATTCGGATGAATAAAAGCACAAGTTAAAAATCTTTTTAATTCAATATCTAATTATAGTTAAGTAGTTGCTTGACGTATTAATTACGAATTGGTAATTAGTTTTTTAATTTTTTGAGGATGTCTGGTTTTAATTATTTGATTGTAGCTGATAGGATTCATTTATTTATACATACGCATAAATTTGCTTATTTAATTTTTTTGAGTGCTGATTATGAAAATGAGTCTTATATTTTATGCAGTACGATCCAATTTAAAGAAAACACGATGTAAATATCCAAGAATCTATTTTTTTAAAAATAAATAATCAAAAGTTTTTCATTTGAAGTGTAAGTAATAGATTTTTCATTTTCAATAGAGTATACACTTGTAAAGGTTCTAATTGTGTAGCAAAATTAATATTACTTTATTTTTTTAAAGAAAAATCCCTTGAGGTTATTTGCTGGATTTTTGAAATTTATTGAAAGCTGTATTTAAGAAAGAGCAAATTATCGAATGTATACTTTTTATATAAATTTTGAGGACATTTTGCCTTAAAAAATTAGCTCCTACACAAGACACTTAAAAACAGGAATATCTATGTACATATTACGCTCTAGAAAAAGTTTTATGCGGCTGTTCAAAAAACTTTTATTAAGTTTTTAATACATTTAAATATATTTTAATATTAATAAAAATCTATATAATTTTTCTTCAATGTATTTTTTTATGACTTATTAACATATGTCATAAAAGTATTTTATCTAACATAACCATAAAAAGTGTGCTTTTCTTAATGTGACTCTTTAAAAAATTCTAATTTACTGAATGCGACCCTAGAATTAAAAAGTTTGTTCACCCGAATAATACTCTATGTTAAAAGTCCAGAGTCCAAAATGTTTAAAAATCGAAAAAAAATATATTACAAATCCGCAAATAATATAGAAAAGTGCGTGTCTTTTGGGCCACAGGTTGTAGACCCCTGTATTAGAGGTATTATATACTCTTTTGAAAAAGAAAAAGAACAATTTTTCATGGGACAAATGAGTTTCTTTTGCTCTTGAACAAACGTAACAGATTCATACAGAAAAGTAAAATTTCGTTAGGGTGAATAATTAATTATTATTATCATATATTTGCCACATAATTTTGTGACTGATACTTGAAGAACGAGGTATTTTATTATTATATTTTTTAAGGGGTGAAATGAAAAGTCGAGTATTCTCATAATTGATTTCAGGAGGGGAATTTTATTTCCTCAATTTATACATTCTATTGTTGTTTTATATTGATATAGCGATAGAAAGAAAGATGAAAGAAGAAAAAAAAACGAATAGCATGAATATTTTCTTTTCATCAGTATTTACGAGTATCAATATCTACAGAATTGCTAAAAGGGAAGGTTGCTATTGTATTCTGTAGAAATACTTAAACATTGAATGTATTTATCTTCTTCCATGATGTCTGTTTACATGTTTTGCAACTACATAATCTCAATTCTTGCTAGACGTTAAATAAGATTTAATGTTAAATTAATTGAAGTAATCCCCAATAATAAAAAGTCGTAGAAAATCCTCACTTCATATATTTTAATAAGAATTTAACATCTTAATCTCTTCATTGTAATTTTAACTAGGTAATTGCATGCAGGGATAGAGGAAAATGCTGATTCGACCCCTCAAGTCACGTCTCATGATTTCATAAATAGAACACCTTTCACAAAAAGGGTTTCACATTCTAGCATGTAGAGCTCATGGCTCCTCCTACTACAAAAATCCTTATAAATGAGTTCAATTCATGTGTAATGGAATACCTGAAAATATATTCTAAGAATGAAACATTCTGTAATGAGTAATTATTTTTGTTTTATGTGTCACTTATAACTTATATGACGTATAAACAATATTTGTAGCACCTCTCTAAATACGTGATATAATTTGATCATAAAAAACATTTCATATTTAATATTCAATAAGTTCCTCAAAAAGTAAAATACAATCATCTCAAATCATTAAGTTTTAAAGTCGACAAATGCATATTTATGTATGTAGATAGTACATCTGGGCCAAAAAATATATTATACCCTGTATGTAGTTTGTAATGTTGCGTGAGCAATAAAATTGTTCCGTTAATTTTTTGAAACTTTATTGAATGGATAAAGTTAACATTCTGTGGTCGTAAAGAATATCTTCCTTAATTCATGTTAGTTAGCTTAATACTGTAAAACTTTATTTATAGTATGTACTACTACTACTACTGTAAATAACAATTTGAAGAAAATAATAACTCTCTCACGTATAGTTTATAATGTAAAAGGAAACAGGTCTTATTAGAACTACTCTTTAAATATTTATTCTTAGACCCAGTAATGTCTATATAATTTATAAAAACAAATAAATCATAAATCTTTCCTTTTTTTTCCCTTTTATTCACTTCATTTTGCCCTTGAATTTTACGCACATAAAAAGATACTTACAATTTCTAAATATTGAGTTAACAAATGAGCTATACAAACAAAATTTCTATTGAAAACAAATCAGTCATTATTTGACCAATTTGAATAACTCATTCTCTAATATGCTGCATTTATATTTAAAAAAATGAATGATTGAGGACGGAGTTCTTTATTCTCATTAACTTTTTTCAAACGTAGTGTTCAAATTTTTTTAACACATGCATAACAAAAATTATTTAGTGTTTTTTTAATAAAGTTAAAAATGTCCAAATTGTTCTTAAAATTGGCCATAAATGCTCCACATCCGTTCTTGACTGACATCAATTTAATTATTGATTTGACACAATATTGATTGCATTTCTCCACTTATCCTCCAAAATGAAAATAAACATGGCATAAAATGTGCTCTTAGATAGTGATTGGCCATTTACGTCGAATCTCTCTAACTGTTCACAGTTTAACAAAAAATAATTTGAGTTCAGTTTATCAAAAGTTAGAACACTAGTAAATCAGTGTCAAATCATTGTAAGAGTCATTATTGAATTGAGAAATTAACAGCCACAAATAAAATATTGTCGAGTAAAAATATGAGCACTAAATAGCTCCATCTATAAAATAAAAATCCTACTGATGCATTACAGTGTACTGTGTATTTGTACTCTTGATTGGTTTTGCAACTATTCAATACATATAAATTATAATGTTCCCTCTATTCATAACCAACACTGTACCATGGAATACTAGATACTCCACGACTATACCATGGCAAAGTATTAGAGAGTATGATTAGTTTGATGATCAACTCTATTATTATTAAATTTAGACTTGGGTTTTTCTAATCCTTCAAAATATTGATCTTAAGTAAGGCATTTCTTGAACACACCAGCGGCTTAATACAATCTTTAATTTGAAACAAGTAAAATAAAGTAAAAACTATACTCTGTATGTAGATAATATTTAAGCATTTTAAACATAAAGTGATGGTATTATATAAGTACTTCTCATTAAAAGAAGATTTGTTTTCATAGGGGTTAAACAAACATAAATATATATCAAAACAATCTTTACTCAAGAGATTTAAAAATATGTAAAATCAACGCAAATCAACATAGTTTTAAAATTTAGTTGTTTGTTTGTTTTTTAACTTAAAGACTTGTGTAGTGTGTAATATATGCTTAAAAGTAACAAATTAGCGTGCTTTACCCCTATCCATTTCCAATTTGTTTTCTTATCATAAAAAACACATACACAAGTGTGTGTAAATACAAAGTCACGAGCCTCCAACCCCTCTCTTGTTCTCACTTTTCCTGGCTATGAGTGATACTTGTTATTAACTGCTGTATGTATATACATACATAGTAAGAATAAGAATAATAAATATTCAAACGATCATGTTTAAACGGAAGCATTTATCATAGGGGAAAAGCGACGTGTTTTTGCTTTCTGCTTCCTCATTGGGAGGTCCTCACATAGATAGATAGATGGATAGATACAATCAGTGGGCAAGATTCATGTCTTTGACTGAATGATTTCACCCTCCTCCTCCTTCATTAAAATGTCATTTACTTCCCTTTTTCAAATGTTTGGATGAGCTGTGATCGCGATTTATTATGAATGATAGTATTCTCGGTTGAGTAAGTCCAAATGGCTCCTTTGTTTGACTCCTCAATAATAATAAAGAGTCAACAAGGGATGAATAAATAGTGTCATGTACACACAATGAGGAATTGGTTTGAATCTATCTCATAATGACATCCACAATGTCTTCTTTTGACAGTTGTTGATCTAGCAACGCCTGTCTCTTATTGCTATCCTGAATGTTTATTTGTTGAACTCAAAATAAATCTTGTTAAGCAGTGAGCTACAATTTCCTACAATTAAATGAAGCATTATTGGGAAAGAATGACGACACCAGCTTGGTACAAGTTAATTTTGGGCCTACTTTAGGTTTTTTTAGGAGAAAAGTTTGAAAGATCCATTAATAGTTCATTGTTATCCCTACTATAGAAATAAATAATAGAGAGTATTCAGATAAAGTCGACATTCTGGAAGTAAGCCATCTTGGAGGAAGCATAAACAACCCAAGTTTACAATAATAAAAACTCTTCCTCCAATATCGAAATAGTGTAGTTTTTTGTTTTTTAAGCCATTTGTAGATGATTCTTAGGTATAATTTTAAATTATGGTTAACAACTATCCACTACATCCATATATCAATAACTATGTCTCCAACATGGGCAATTTGTGTCGTAAGTAAAAATACCCTTGGACTAATTATTATTTTAATGATATATAATTAGAGAGAGAGAGTCAACGCCATGATTTTTGTATTAATACTAAGATTTTCTTCTTTTCTTTCTTTGTGTGATATAAAGATTGACACTGATCTATGAATTTATATATTCCAAATATCAACTAATGGACGCATACAATAAAGCAGCTCACAAGTTTTGAGGGAAAGGAATAGAATAATTCAGCGATTAGATAGAGTATCATAATTCCAAGAAGCTAGAAAATGCCTTTCTCCAATGACAAAAAATAAAAAAAATGTACTGAATTACAAATGACACACTCCATAAATCAAATGCTTGACTGACTTATGTAACTACAAACATATAACATATTTCTGCCTTTGAGGGGGAAAATGACATTTTTCTTGGCTTTTGCCACCAAGTTAAAAATGTACCTATATTCTCCCCCTCCCCTCTGATGGCTTTAAAAAGAATGATTATGCTTTAATGCAAAAGCATTTCTTTCCTTCCTTTTTTTACGATTATCATTATGTAGTGTAAGTTACATTTCCGTACATATATGTATATGTACATCTCCTTTTGAAGGAACAGTCACGAGTAGTTATTTGTAGATTTATAGAGTATTTTTCTAGATCATCAATTTATATTTTCAGAGTGAGGGTGAAAAATACACAAAGGAAATTGAAATGGATTTAAAAAAAAAAACATTTGTATACAAATGTACCTAGGTATGCATGTATGTACATACAAATTGAGGTTAAATTGTTATTAATTTTATGTCCCTTTAGAATCTTATATAATGATTACCTTTATCCTCTCTAGTACACCTTTTTAAGTAATTTATTCAATTTCTTCATAAAGGAATATAAAGAAATTACAGAATGTGATTTTATTGGATTTCTTTATTTAATAATAGCTTGTGGCTTGTTTACTCCTGAAAAAGAGTTAATTTGAATTCAAACAATCACTTGTCGAGAGAAATAGAGAATTTGACATTGAACAAAAAGAAATGGAGAAATTTCCCATTTTCAATGTTTCCCTTATATATGTATAATAGACACATTAAAAATGTTTAAAAATGGCCTTAAACTGTTGAAGTAACGAGCAAGGGTTTTTATTCATCCATAATTTGATATTTTTTGGCTTCAAGAGGAATAAAAGATGTATAAAAATATGTTCCACTTCCAGTTGGCATCTAAATGTTAAAGGATCAAGCAGTGTGATGATTATATTTGGCAGTATTATTGATAAATAGGACAGAATCTATTCCTGTAAGTATTTACTATTTTGCATTCATGCTAGACTTAGTAGATTTTAAGACTAAAATAAAAAATAATAATATACTGTACAATTAAATAAACCATTTAGATTGACTATTGTACAAATCTTCCAGAAAGATGACGTCACGTGAAAGCACTCCATAGCTAACAATAACTGTTCCCAAATGCTTTACTTTTGTATGTACATATAGTTTGATAGTTTGGATTCCATAGTAACCATGTAGTATTAACCATAATATTTGTTCTTAAGAGAGAGCTAATAAAATCTTTATATAGAAAGATACATACACCTGCTATTAGAAAGGAACTCCCTTGGAGTATCGAATGGGATAATTATCAGATTTGCTATTGACATATATCTAACTTGTTTATCGTAAAAATGTAGAAGCCCATCACCCTGTTGGTACTTCATATCCGCAGCATATGTATATAAATATATGTATGTATAAAGTAACTCTAAGCGCAGTCATAAATTTTAACTCTTCCATTCCTGACAGCTATTAATGATAACTATACTTAAAGATATTTCCATGCTATTTTATTATGATTTATTTATATTTAGGATTTCTTTTAGAGTTTTTATTATATATTAATATTATTATCTATCGTTTTAAATTATACATAACATTTAAAAAAATAATAAATAGTCGAATAATGTTTTATGTCTGTTGGAAATGGATTTTTAGCTATAACCCTTGAGTCAGTAGTTGGAACTTACTGTTATTACTATGGTGTAAGTCAATAAATTTTGTATTTAATGAGAGAATAAGTGTGTTGTAAATGATAAACAGACGTCTTGCCATCAGTATTTTTGATTTAAAAACACGATGTACAAACATATTGGGAAGGAAATGTATGTATAAACATACAGTTATGTACCAGAAACGGATATATCATCGACACAGAATGGAAGAGTCTAATAATATGTATGTATATATTCACATTTACATACATAGATATGGGCAAAACATTTTACACATAATTAAGTGTATTTTTGTCATCATAGGTTGTGTACTGTACATATATATACTCTACTCATAAATGATGTTAATAGTATATGTAAACCAACATGGCCATATTATTTATTTTTTATATCTCAACCAGCAACATTTACGTACATTGAAAGTCATACAAATCAATTTTAGTGAGATTGTAAATTTTAATTTAGTCGAAAGGCTTACAAACGGTTCAATTACTTTGTAAAATCAACGTTTAGTTCACAATACTTCTTATTTTATTTTCTGAATCATAGTACTCCTAATCTCAAAAGCCTACAATATCTCGATAATATTATATAAAGGTAATAAATAAATAGTGATACGCAAACAAAGGAGCAGTTGTACTTCTACTCTCTGGTAATATATGTACATGTACATCGAAATGTATCTTTTAAACAACACTGAAGGTTTTAGATATTTAAATATTTCGAATTCATTTTTCTACATTTACCTTGCATTGGCTATCACAAAATTAAAAAAATGCGTTGCATCTGGCACAGTATTCAAATTATCTATGTCTCAAAGTAACTACTGCATACATCACCAAATATTTAAGTAAAAAAAAGATACTTCTTTTTGATATGGATATTAATTTTTTAATAAAATAACTGCAACTTAGCTATATTTTTGTTCAAAAAATCAAGACATCTTAGGAGACATTTTTGCATCGCTTCAGGTCTAATAATATGTAGGTAAACATAATTCAAAAGTGGAGTTTTTCATTTGGATATAAACATGCAAACGTTCCTAATCACATAATAATGTTAATTATATGTAGTATTACATCCCTTGTTTTTGTTTTTTACGTACGATAGATGCTCTTATATAATTGTAAACTACTCATCAAGCGTAAAATATTAATTGGCAATCCATATTTCCAATTATGTAGGATTATAATATTAACACAACCTCTCAATGGATGCAATTGCGAATGAAACTGATGTTTAAAAGCATAGACTACACCTGTATGAGAGTAGAATTATTAACCTTCCTATCCTCATCAACTTTTTACCATCACGTATGATATGATCAAAAACACTCTGCAACAGAGGGTGTAAATAAAACCTCCCTATTAATTCCATTTGGCAGACTTATGTAAGTAAGTACGCACACTTTTTAAATTTGCAACGAACAGATGTTTTAATGAAAGGGTGAAAATACACACAGTCACATAATATGATTTTATTTTTACTTTGTAAATGCAACCCCAGCGGAAGTAATTGTAGATTATACAATATGTACTTATTTAAGGAATATGAGTCAGAGTCAAGTTTTGTTCCAGACAGGAACATTGGAGCCAATTTAAAAGTGTCAGTTTTCAAAGAAGCAGTGAGGGGGTCTGGCATCATTTGTTCAAGATCACTTTTTGGGAAGAGGCGCTGCAAACAAATGACAGGGCCCTTGTTTGAATATAAAAATAGACCTATACACTATTAAGATTAGGAATTGTGAACTAAACCAATGAAAAGGCACACATACTCTAAAATCGTAAAAGCCAAGATCAGTGACGTAATTGAAAATATTGAGACAAGATTAACGAGGGACTCTGAAAAAAAAAATGTTGAATATATCTTTCATTGTTTGGAGCCCCTTATTGTTTTGGGCCCTCGTGTGATATTGTATTGTGACGCTTCCTTAAGCAAATGGTCAAAATTAGAACAAGACATTGAAGGATCGAGATCAAAACTTATGTAAGGTCGATATCATAATCAAGACTAAGGTTTTGAGAGGTCAAGAACATTTTTAAAGAGCTCTTTGTAAATTTGGGAAACAAAATTTTATAATACCTAAAGTTACTGAAAATTGGATATTTTGATATCACACATGAGACAAAACAAATTTTGAGAACTACATCACCAAGTTTAAACATTATTGTTATTGATTTATCTACCCGGAGGAGTTATTCTATCCCTGAATATGATTAATGTTTCAAAATACTGATAAGTGATAACAATTAAAACAATTAACACGAGTCCTCTTCCCTTTCTTTGTACAGGTGATTATTTCCGACCCTCGTGCCAGCCTCTTTCACATCTGTTCTTTTATACTACTGAATGATGATGATGATTATTATTTGTTTTAACGATATCATGCGATATCAAAACATGATTGAAACACCTTCAAACATATGGACGAAAAGCAGGGGAGTCTTTTCTAATTAATATTAAAAGGTTATTGTTAATCTAATAGTTAATAGTAACTAAGTAGCTCTAGAAGATTCATTTGTGGGACGAACAGGGTTTTTCATGTCAAACAAAGGTGTGGTTGCGACGGCTCATAGTAAACAACAATGATACAAGTTTTATTTACATGTGTAAATAATAATAAAAAAAGTTACATACATACGTTTCTATGACTTGCTTAAACATTCTTCGACCATAATAAAAAAAATATGTAGGTTACGTTCATATTTTAACGAATTTATATATATTTTTTTAAATTTTAATTAATACAGAATATATATATATATACTTGATAAGGAATGCTTTTTATTGAACTTTTCACTCTTCTTCTTAATTAATGTTACATACCAACATGCAATCAAATCATAAATCAAAATTGTCATGTATAAAATGTTGTTTACTATTTGTGTGTCTGTGTGTGTGTGTTAAACCCCCTTGAAGGGTAACGAGTCGAAAAAATATAAATAAATGTATGTAGTATGTAAACGTATAAATTGTTAAGGGGTCTATTACTTTTTGTGACATTGTGATATTTTCCTTTAGAACAATGGACTAATCAATGTTTCTTGACAAATAACAAACGATCTGTTTGTTATTTGTGTTTCCTCCTTATGCTACATGCATAGAAATGAATGAATTGATATGCTATCCCTGTTCAAATAAAGGGAATACTTATGTACATACAGTCTAAGTTAAGAATTCGTTAGGTAGTCAAACGAATTAAAAAGTAAACTCATGGGTTGTGCTAAAAGCAAATATTGAATTAGGATTAAATAATCTTAGGTGTCTCTTCTTTTAATATATCTCTGAAAATCATGTTAGTTTTAATGAATTTGTTTTGAATTATTCCTCCTGTTCTTGTGAAGCTTTCCATCCATGAATTGGGGTCTATGGTAGAGTAAGTTGAAATTTCTTGACTCTCACATTAGGTAAGGTAAGGGTGAATTGAGATGATATATTTTTTTTTTTCTCACCTAAGTGCAAAAAAGTGCATCGATTGTTACAAATAGAAAATCATTATTTCGCCTGCAGCTGATATTCTATATTTTGTTGGAAGGAGTTGAAGAATATTAGACTGTCTAATTTTTTTTTTTTTTAATATTTGCTACTTGCTGTTGAAGCACTATGTAATATGTTGCTATTATTCTGCACGGAAGGAATTTCAACTGATTTCATAATAGACCCATTTCTTTCTCTTATCGTAATTATTTGAAATATTTTATTTATCCATGTTTTTGTTTAAATATATTGATCATATCCTAATGTATGGCACTATGTACAAGCTTCATCCCCAACATGAATCCCTATAAATCCCAAATGAAATTCAATTAATTTTTATCGTTTTTGAGACATTATGCTCTATTTCATTCTTCTAAAGCTTCAATCAAATGTTGAAAAACAACTAGTAAAGGCAAGCTTCTATCTGTTTTACAGCATTCGTTTCAACACTACAAACAATTCTTTCTAATTGGGAGATAATTTTATAAATATGTAGATTTAAAGTGTTTTTTTATGGATTTAATGGTGTTATTTTTCCATATCTGTTTGGACAATTTGTAAACTGTAACTAATCCCAATGACTTCCTACCCTCTCCTTAATCAATGTAACATATGTACACACAAAAAGTACAGATTTGAAGCATTCCTTAAACAAATAAATATTTCATAAACTTGTATATATTTATTAACATACATATAGTATTTTTGGAATAAATGAATAAATAAACCTTTATAAAAGTTCCTTCTAGACCTTCCCCAAACCGATAAATCAATAGAAAAGATCAATTGTAATGTTCTTAAGAATAAAATATCGACATCTCTAAATAGAAAAATGGACAAAATTGTTTGTTAAACAAATAGAAAATGCAATCCATCTTCCTCAACTGATTATACCTACATATATATGTAGAGTAAGTTGAAATCCCATCTGTAGTCCAACAACCATAGTTATCTAGCTACCTGTTACAAATATCTAAGGAACTTGTAAAAAATAGATTGTCTTTAGTCCATTTTATTAAAAAAAAATATTCGGATATTTGCTGGTGTGTGCAACTATGATAGTTGGACAAAGGAATTATTTTCAACTAAATCATAAACATCTAAGCTGGCCCATTTTTAAATTGAAGAAATTTTATCAGACCACCAATATCTACTAATTGCAGGCCTTTCTTTTTGGAGGAAAGGTTGATAAGTGCAATCAAGATCATTGAAGATTGCCTTGTGACATTTGACTCTCTCAAAACCATCACATCTTTTTATCCATAAAGTTTATTTTTTACACTGAATTTCAAATAGCATCATATTAAAAGGATCAGGAATATGAAAGTTGATGTCAACATTCAATGTGGGGAATTATAAAATCTTCCAAACACACTCAAAGGATGAAAATGCCAATCAGTATGAATAACATAAATATATTTACAATGTAAAATGGCGTATGGATGTGTATCAACATCCGATGATTCACACTCATATTTCTGTATATACGTACTACATCAGGTCCTTTCACCGTGTATATAAATGTTGTTCATCCCTTGGTTGACCAGGAATAAGGGGTATAATAATAACCCTCTTTCCTCTAATAATACGTACATCTTAAATAAATAAACAACAATATCAAAGGCTCCCTGATAATACCACAGCATGATATATATTTCCTCTTCCACAAAGTGGTTATCCTCCATCTCTAACGATTTTCCATCCCTAAAGATAAAAATAAAACAGAAGATAAGATAGACAACTCACGCATAGAGGAGTGACCATTACACACGTCTCATTAATTATGTAATAAACCCAATTAAATGAAAGAAACAAAAAACGATTTAATTGTAGATATACATACATACAAATAAAATGTAAGATAGAACTTAAAAGTTGGATAAAAAATAAACTTAAATTAGTTTATTTTTCTAAAATAGAAGGGGAACTAATTTTTTATTTTTTTTAATGTTTAGAAGGAACAAAAGGGAATTAAAATAATTAATTACTTCCTTCACTTCATTTCATGTTTTTTTAAAGAGTAAGTAAAATCCTTTAGTCGTATAAAGTCCATTGTTAAAATATTCATAGATGTACATAGAAGAGTACTTTTATATTCTTGTTATAAAGTAAGAAGGGTCCAAAGTTTTCCCCCTCTTTTGCTTCATATTTTTTTCTATTTTTCCCCTTCTATAAGGCAAGAGGGGAAGGAAGAGCTGCACGTATATTCATCTACCCCTGAAAAGAGAGGAAAACAACTTTGTATGTATATATTATTAAAAATAATAAAAATCGCATTTTCTGAAAAGGCTCCCTTTCTAAGAAGGACTCCTAATAATAAATAGTCCTCCACCCCTCCTCCTCCTTGACCGGTAGTTGTTGTTGTTGTCGTCCTCGTCGTAGCATGGTCAAAGAAGTTTTTGTTTTTTCCCTTCTCCTCTTTCCTCCTTCCTTTTCTTCCTTTTTTATTCAGCAGTCAAAAGCTCTCTACAACTTCCATTATAGTTATTATTATTATTATTTTTTCCTATTCTCCTTATATCTTTTTTTCTTCTTTTATTTCATAAGTTACTGCTTTCTACTATGTACATACATATGTACACTTAATATAGTTGAAAATTCGGAAGAGTCGCCATTTTTTGTGAAATACACACAATCTGGAATAATTAGCCGGAAATATTTGAGGACTTGAACTAAGGTAAGATAATTAATTATTTGGCATTACGTAAAACTGTAATACAAATGAAGTCATACAAATTGACTTTTAAGACATTCATTTTAAGGCAGGAATTTGCGGTCCTACACTTTAAAACAGAGTATCATATTGGCTATTTATTATAATTAGTCCTCTGATGACGTAATTGTAGTTAGGCCTACATTGCCCGTAGATGCCGTGTGGAAGAGGAAAGAAAGAAAGAAAGAAAGGGCAAATGATGTTTGCAAATTATAAATATATAATAATTAATACTCATCTCGACTCTAATACTTGAATAATTGATAAAGACCTATGTTCAGAATGGTGGTAAATACTGCAATCTGTGTTTTATCTCGTATTTTCTAATCAAATGTTCGGATAAATGTATTTACATAATCCAGTGTCCATACGCTGCTCCAACGGATAAAGGGGCGAGGAAACATACATAACATAAATATAATATTAGGATAAGGATGATATCTTTGTCTATTAAATATCATCTGGAAAGACAGCATTTAATGGCCCGTTCTCATGTAATAAAAGAACAGAGAAAAGAAACCCCTTTTAGTTAATCCAAGGGGATTTACTGTTCTTTTTGAGTTTTTGATGATGTATAAAAACATTTTTTTTTCTTCATGATGACAATAAGACGTACCTCAGTTGGATCACACTATTTTAATCCCTTTTACCACAAGAAAGATCCTTTGGAAGTCTATTTATTTCCACCCTCCTATGTAGGTAGTAGGTAATCTCTTCCTTCACTCAAGCATGATTTCTTTTGTTATATTGAGGAATATTTATATTAATACAATATGATATTTATTAATATGTCATGGTTTAATACTGGGTAGACTCCAGCTCTCACGTTTTCATTCCAACACAAAATGCACGTTTTATTAAATGTTATATACATATAGGTATGATGTTACAAACACTACGAGAGTTATGTCTACCGAAGATGAATCACTGCAGTCCGTTAAAGCATAGTCATATAATATATAATGAATCAGTTGTAGTTAGCTACAGTTGGGCATTGCTATACGGACATAAATGTATTTGTTCGTTTGTTCAACACCATAATTGACTGTGACTTGCTCAACCACCTGCAATACCTGACAGGATGAGACGAATATCATTCATACATACGTAGGTATTTATAAGAAGTGGATCGATATCAAATGGAATTTATTTCTCACTCATTTGTAGTTATTTTTGGGAGCCCTCTTCTTTGACCCTGTCATAAAGTGTAAAATAAAAATATACATTTTGAAAAAAGGGTACAAAAAAAACTTATATATATTCTATACAATTTGTTGTAAAATACATATATATAGAGTCTAAAAAAAAAGAAAATTAGGTTACGACTTAATTCTAAAGAAAAAAAAAAGGGGGGGGATTATGAGGTCATAAATCACTCAACCTTTCGTTTATGATTTTTCTCTCTCTATGGAATAGATTTGTTTGGTTTTTTACATGTTTCTTTCATATGTATGTACATATAAAATCATATTTTTATTACCTCTCCAGTTTTATATGGTCATGAGGGAGGCTTCTTCTTGGACTGGAATACTCACCCAGCTTTGAAAAGTACTATATTGTGCAGTCTCTTTTGTTTTCCTTGATGAAGAGTACTCTTGGGACCGATATATAATTATATATATATATATATATATATGTACTGCTAACAAGGAAATTTATGTAATGTTTTTGTAATTTAAAGCCTGCGGCAATTGAAAGGTTAAAAGAGCTAATGATCATTACACATGTATGTATGTTTGTACAACGTACATTAGAAAAAAATAACAAATACATATTATGTACTTAGGTACTAGTGTGTTTCAATCGAAGTCGTCCACCCCCAACTTACTTTTTTTTACTTCTTTTTGTTTGTCTTACATCATTCTACAAAAATTAAGCTCAGGTGTTGTGCTTCTCTCCGGGTATTCCTAGTTGTGTTTAACTACGTACAACTTGGAATAAGAAAACTAATTATCTTTCAGGGCGAAGATATACCTACCTAAGTAAAAGTTTATTTGTATATACATATAACGTAAATATTATTAGCATTCCATTTTGAATTCCCTTCCTGAATACTTAATTTGGAAAAAAAAAAAAAAAAAAAAACTTCACCCCCCACCTTCACTTAAACCACTCTTAAGTAGAAGATTTTAAAAATTTCCTAGTATCTACAATATATACAATTTAGTGATGCGGTTCGGTCAGGAAATTCTGGACCGGTATTTGAATGGCGTCAATTGTAATTTTAAATTTCAATTGATGTGTTAAGGTGACTTAATTCTATGTAATATAGATAAAATTTTCAATAGTCAGCCCGAGACCGATTCTGCATCTACATCAAGTTAAATTCCCGTGTTTGTCGGTCGTCAGGACTGGTTTGAGCAATTGAGAATTTATTTATAGGAGTTTTCAGATTATGATCTTCATAAACACTTCATATTTGTTGGAAATTAAAAAAATACAGATATATAATATCTTAGGAATTACAAATCAAGTTGATGTTCACTAAAGACTGAGGTGGATAAAAATCAATCTCAGACCGAGTTTCAACACTAATGCATATATATTATATGTATGTACATATCGAGGAAGGATGGACAAAGGATTTAAGTAGCTTGAAAGTGACTCATCCCTGAAAAAAAAGTTCCTGTCTAAAAATGAATATATACACATACATAAATGTTAAATAAATAATAAAAAAAATGAATCTGTCATTCCAAATATGAATCTGTTGTTACAACTAACTATGGATCTCTTCTTTAGGGAGGAGGGTAAAATAGACACATACATAGTTGAATGATTATACATGTAAAATATAATCATAATCATCAAAAAAATGGATGAATACAGCCATTTGTTTACATTCTATATTCTATCTATCTTGTTGTTATCTCAAAAGAAAGTTTGAAATGTTTAAAAATGTCTTTATTATTATTATTATTATTATTAATGGTAATTGCTTAAAATTACTGGACCATGTAAGGAAATGTTTAGAGCTCCTCTTTTAAAACAGAAACATACTGTTCCTTTCGTAAAAGTTTGAAGAGAGTAGGAACAACTTTAGTTTAATTTATTTGTTAGGTATGACGTCATAGTTTATATGAATACAAACCCTTGCTTCGTTTTGATTTAGAGAAAATTGTACTTCAATTATTTATTCAGGAAAATCTCTATTTTCTTAGAGTATATTATAAGTTGGCAAACACAATCTACAGACTCCATTTCATGAGGATTTTCACAACTTGCTATTTTGATTTTGATTGGTATTCAAATATCACTATTTTTCTTTAGCTTGAAGTTGGGCTCTATATAAATGTACTAAAGTT
The DNA here is from genome assembly GCA_963680855.1 of Lepeophtheirus nordmannii. Lineage (NCBI taxonomy): Eukaryota > Metazoa > Arthropoda > Copepoda > Siphonostomatoida > Caligidae > Lepeophtheirus > Lepeophtheirus nordmannii. Next base: position 25,238,302 of record OY804523.1, read on the forward strand.
TTCGTCTTCTTCTTTTTTTTAGTCTTAAAGCCATTAGTAAAAGTTTCCAAGAAATGTGTCAATTTTGTTTAATAAGTATATGACATAATCCTGGCGTCGTTTTCGATTTATTATACAATCTATGACCTCAGTGTAAACGCTCTATAACAGAGATATTCTTATCAGTGAGGTTTTCTCTGTATCATCACGTCATGGATGAAGGATTTGTGAAAACCACAGCAACCGATGGCTCATCTCCTCTCTTTGTATATACTAAAAACAACTCCTTGGGAAAAAAGGAAGCGAATCGTGATCAAGATGATGAATAAAATATGTTCTTGCGTATATTACATTGAATTTGGTAGACATTCAAATATAAATTGAAACAGGTGGCAAATACGTAATAGATACTCAAATATGTCACGTCCTTTCCTGTATAATGACCACCAGCACCTTTTGTGAATGAATATGTTTATCCTCATATGGAGAACGCTATATGTATGTATGAATCTCAATTGAGACATTTGGAGAATTCTATATAGGTCTTCTTACGGACTTGATTAAATCATAAGCCCCATACAAGAGTATTTATCTATTCAATTTTATTTCAAAGGCATTGATATGATCTTGTATTTGAAGTGTAGAAGGATTTTATGAGGGGGGGGGGGTGAATTTTAATGTAAATACTTTTCATCACTTCAAACCATCTTTTTTTTTTTATTTGAAACCCCGTAGACAGGTATTTTTATGTTATGTTACTTATATATATACAATACAGATAGGGATCGCAATTGTGTTATGTACTTATTTATGTAGATAGGTATATGGTTACATATATCAGGTAGGTAAAACTCTACAAAAGTATCTAAGAAACATGGATCGTGTCTCTTTTTATATCAATTGTGTCCATATGTGTATTATTATAGCCCATTTAAAATGCGTTGGTCTTTTTGTTCTTATACTCGGAAAAAATATCATTTTAATTGATATGACCTGAAAGGAAATCCTGGTTTTTAAAGTGGTGGAAAAAACAAATTAATATTCATATTTTTCTATTTGACTGGATTAGAGTTTTTCCAGAGCAAGGAAAAAATCACTTAGTGTATAGTTCTCACCTGAGCTCGAGCGACCCCTCATGTTAATTAAATAGTATGTTTAACTAACTTTTGAACATGGGAAAGGGTGGTACGATTGACTCCAACAATATAGACAACTTTTACAGACTTAACTTCTACGAAGAGGAGGTCTTGACAGTCTCTGGCTTTTTACTTTTGGTTCCAGACCCAAAAGGAGACGGAAGTCTTGGCTATTAAAGTAGAGGAAAAAACAATTTTTTTTTTTTTAAATATTGGACTGGATTAGAGCTCTTCCTGAACAAGGAATATTTCAATTAGTTGTAGTCAGATCAAGAGTGAGACAGTTTCACATTATAACAAAATTAATATCGATCTCAAAACCAAATATTTTATTCACTTTAAATATCGGCAGTTGTAAGCAAAATTGATATTTTAAATATCCTACTGGATGTAGCACCAGCAATGTAACTTAGCTGTTGAACGCGAAAATAGAAGGGCAAGGGATAAAATATAAAAATTTGCAGACCAACAATGATGTCCAATCGATACACTTCAATTTAATGAGATGCCTTTGTTCTTGTAACAAGAAAAAAAGAAACATTTTGTTCAGCGAGCACGGTTTGGGAACTACTGAGTTCTTCGTTTCCAATCCCGATATATGTATTATCTGTATATTAAATATTTGTATCGATGTAATGTAGTCTTTTAAAATGAGTTTATTAGTACCTGAGCTGTGGACTCAAAATATAAAATGAGCAGTATCTGAAGGGCAACGATAATTTTGCAAAGTACTTAAATATATCGCCTCGAATCCTCTTGACTTAATTATAATTTACTATCTTACCGGGTCACAACTATGTGTTATAGGTGAATGCATTATATTCCCTAGTAAATATTTTTTTTGTCAAGGAATCATTGTTCCTTTACGTTGGTGGAGAGAGAGTGAGAGAGAGAGACCGAACAATTAGGACATATTTTAAACTTTGGAATCTCAATTTGCCGAACAATGAAGCTATTGAATAAAATAGTTACATAGAATGTATGTGCTGGCCATAAGAAGTTGTGGTAACAACAACAAAAAAAAAAATACCAATTTTACAATGTACTATGAAAGAAGAATGAATGTATTTTTCTAGAAGTCCCCAGTAATTGGCAACTACTTTGAAAAAAAAAATTTTTAATTCAGAATCCATTTTGAGTTCATACATAATTTATAATAGAGTCTTTTCAATGACTCATTTACCTAAATAATACGTAATTCTGTCTCGTAATACTTTTTTTACTATTATTATTTATATTTACTTCTCATTGCAAGAGTTATAGGGTGGTGTAGCATAGATTAAATTTCATTTTATTCTTCCCTCTTCCTTTCTTACAAAATGACGATATCTGTCTTTGTCATCTGAATTTTCTTACTTTCTACTTGTAGTATACATATGTATGTACATTGTTTTATATGCAGGTGCTGTCTTGTTTAATCCCATTGTTCACGAGGAAAAATGTATATATATATATATATATATATATGTATGTATGTACTTTTGTTTATCTGACAAGATTTAAGCCCTTAAAGTTAAAGTTCAAGAACCCAAAAGGCAGGTGATGATTGTATGTAATAATAAATAAAAGTATGTATGTACTATACCTAGTGCGTCAACACAAAAGCAATATTGAACAAAAATCATTTTTTACATCACAAAAAGTTATGCAGGGCCCTGTTGAGTTATTATTATTCTAGTCTATTATGGACTTACAGTCAAATTTTTGGGAGGAGTTGAGCTTAGACTTTAGATTCTTAAAATGATTAATGAGATTTTATTTGCCTCCTATATGACCTTTCAAATGTTTAAAATCCATCAGATTGTTTTTCGTTGGATGTGAGTAGGAAATTTTGGAACCTTTACATTTTTACTTTTTCTATTGCATCTCTAGTTCAACCTTTCTTCCAAAAAGGGAAAAAGAAATGGTTCAATAATTTTATGATAATTAACCAATTATCTTTTCAAAAAGTAGGGATATTCATAGCTTAACAAAAAATAGGTTCAATTCAACAAGTCAGCGTTCAGAGCATGAGCATATAGAAATTAACAGCTTACAAAAAAAATATCGTTGTGTTAACTGTAATTTGTGGCACCTCAAAAGGATTAATCAGAATGGTTTATTGATAAAAATGGAAGATATGTAATTGGTTGAAGAATACAAATCTAACTTTTTATCTAACTACTAAGAAAAATCCCTGTGGTTTGTTTTGTGTTTTTATATTATCCAGGGAATAATATTCATGTATACGTACAACTCAACTCAATCTCTTCTTTACTATGATGATAAAAGTAGTAAGCTGGGTTGGAAGCCCTTTGCACTGTAATGCGTTTAGTTGTATGTTACACGCATAGTTATAAACCTACATTGTTTATTTGAGCACTATACTCATTAAAACTATGCTTCTCATGACATGTATGACCTTCTCTACCTATTTGATGCTTCTCTAGACACATAAAAATACTTTTATTTTTGAGGAAATCTCCTGGATTGACGAATTATTTAATATTTTTATAATTTACCATTGTAATAATATTTTTCTCACTCGCTTTTTTGTACAAAAGTGCTACATGGATACTTTTATTTGAATAGGTGATACATATGTATGTACGTACATAGATAGGTGAATCAAAGAATCTTGGTAAAGGAATTTGATAATAACAAGTCAGAACCTACAACATATATGTATACGTAAAAAGAATTCACATAGCGCTTCTAAGTTTATGAGAAATATTTTTACATAATATGTATGTATGTACTTTGTACATCTGGGTAAATGTATACAATTTATACAAATTTTTTCTATGAGCTCTAAGCTAAATAACATGTTATTATTATTATTATTTGTATGTAATATAAGTATGTACCACATGTTATTGGTGTTATGGAACTTCATTGATGGATTATTTTCGTTTGAATATCCTCACCTATGTTGATTTGAGTATACATACATGCGGCAAAAGTCGGTTAATTCACCAATTCACATACAAGGGATCGATTTATAATCCAAACAATTAGCAATGTTAAATATGTAACAATTCCATAAAATCACACGTGTGTGGACTTGCAGGAATGAAATAAAATTATTTAGTGCTGTTACAGTGACTTTTGTGAATAACTGCAGTTTCGTCAGGATCTCAGAAGATTCTAAATGATTGACAAGTTCTGACATGATGTTCAAAATTATATACATTGATGGATTAATTAAATGAGTTCTTAATTAGTCATCATCATCCCTTTCGTTATTGCTTTGAAATATGATGAAGAAATAGAAATGCTGAAAAAATTCGAGATAAGTTAAGATATTTTATTACTCTACATATATGTATTATTGGGCTTAAATTAAATAGTAAGAGAAAATTAGCAACTGAATAAGTAGAAGAAGCTACCTATTTAAACAAAACTTACAAAACAAAGTATGTTTATACATACTACATTCATTCATAGGTATGCAAGCACTCAAGTCGGGATAATTAGTCATGGAGAAACGAAAATAAAAATGAAAGAAGCTATAGAAAATTTGTATAATAAGTTGTATTTAAGTCAATGGTATTTTTATGGCTGTTTTAACGGAGTTAAAACAAAAGATATTGAAGGGGTGGTGGTGGATATTGGAGGGAGTAGTTATATATATATATATATATATATATATATATATATATTTATAGATACAAGTACATAATACCTATTGATTTTCTCTATAGATTAGGTGTAATCCACGGCAGTCTCAAATTTAGATAAAATAAAAAAAAGACATTTTAATTAACATGTGAATGAAAAAAAATTAAAAATAAGACAAATTAAAAAATATATTAATTTGTCAAAAAGTGACCTACTTATGTTTGTTTTCCCTCCTCCTCCTTCTTCTCCTCCTTAAATGGTAGGGACTAAAGTTTTTTTATACACACACATATATAATATTTTCTTCTTTCTCAAGAAGTTTATATACATATAAATATTAATTATGACTACTAAAAGTTTGAAACAATTAATTTTAAAGTGTCAAGATGTTTACTTTTCTCATGAAAAATATTATTATTAATGAACTGTTTTTTTTTTTGTTTTTTTTCAAATTTGGAAGTAAGAAATCGTTTAATCTCTTCTGTTTGTGAATAATATATATATATATACTTATAACATTTATATATGTCCGAGTGGGGAAAAGAATACATCAAAATATGTCATATAGGGTCAAAATGATCATAAATCAGTTCTCAAAATTAATCATACATATGTAGGCTAACAGTTTTTATCGACGCAACTAAGTGAATGGATACTAAATTTAGGTCCGACTCTTGTGACCACGATGTGATCTTTATTTTATCGCTCATCCTTCTTTACAAACGGAGAAAGAAGAAATAAGGTCTGAAATTAATTGGTTGTAGGTTAATTTAATAGAATGAAACTGTTCATAGAATAACGACAGTAGGTACAAGTTCAACTAAGCAATGCTCCAGACGCTGATGAGGGAAATAATCGACAGCTGACAAAAAAATACAATGTAAACTTTCATGTTAGTTAGATACCGCCGTGACATACATACATATATATATATTTATGGTTTTCAATTCAGCACCCATTGAAATTATGATTAACATTTTAACTTTAATAAATATTTAAATGAATAAATTACATAAAAATAATTCCACAAAAAATAAATAGGAGCCCTTTAACCTCCATCATCCATGCACGAGCATGGTATTTAATTTTTCTTTAAGTCTTCCCACGAGAAAACTCGGCTTTTCTATTTATGTGAATGTAAACTAAACAAAAAAGAGAACTTATTAGTCTGCAAATTTTATTTGCAAAAATGTTTTAATAATATGCTACAATATATGTACATACATACATAGATTTGAACATGTGGTCATTCCACATTTTCTGTTTCCTCTTCATTCGTATTTATGTACATATATATAATACATTTGAAGGGATGAAAATAGCCAAAGTTAACATTATCATGGGATTGACAAAAAATAATAATATTTGTATGCTATATGATGATGATGTAATGAAGACTTCTCTGATGGTTAATCATGACGATGCTACTTTGGTAGGGAAGAAAGAAGCAATAAAATTAATGATGGAGAGAGAGAGAGAGAAAGAAAGAGAGTGGTAGTGTGTGGTTGTGGTAGTAGAAACAGCAGCAGCTAAGAAGGAGGAGTTTTCTTCATGGTTCTTTAAATTTTTTCTTCTTCTTCCTTTTTCGACAGTGGCATGCTCAATTCGCGTTCTTTAAAAAATAAAATAAAAAATAAAGAAATATGTTGTTGGAGCTTCACTTATTATGTACATACTTTTGTAAGGTTGTAATTTCTTTCTTTGTGTGTAGCTAGAAGAAGCAGAGAAGAAGAAGAAGAATAGGAATGGTAGGAAGACTGCATAGGGTGAAGCAGTAGTATTTAAAAATAATAAACATAAAAAGAAAAATTCCAAAGCATACACCTATCATTTAAACAAAATATGGTATTTAGTATGTTGGGTCCTTCCCTGTGATTAGTAGAGCCCCTTTATACTTATACGTACCCTCTACATACAACACTCATTGAATATTTAAATTATATACATACGTACGTACCTACAGCTGTACATTCATATATAGACATTTTGAATTTGTCTTCATCATGGCATGAAATCTATGTACCTAGAGTTAGGGGGTCCCCTTTATACGGTGATCTCTTATTTTTTCTTAGACATAATATGTCCATGTATTTATATTAAATAGAAAGAAATTAAATTATCAGCCATGTCAGCTAGCAAAAAGACATTTGGAAATTGGAATCTTACTGAAGTCGTTTGAAAAAATGGAGTCCCAGAGAATTAAAATTGAGATCTCTCAAGCTCTTAAAAAATGTGTTATTTTTTAAATTTCAAATGCTTAAAAGAGGTATAAAAAAAGTTGCCTTTGTGGGCTGGAACTTTTCAAACGTAATATTATCATGAATACGTAGGAGATAATGCCTATTTATTATTAACAAAATAGAAAATCATCCTAAAAACAGAGTTCGATTATAAAAGAGATTGGGTTAGGTGGTCCTGAACACAACATTACTCCAGTTCTTATTCTGCAAAACTCAACTCAAATCTATTTGGAGTTCCAAAAGATTTACTCCTAATAGCATTCCTTCTTTGTTGTTGTTGCAAGTATTCCTGTAAGTTAGGGAAGTTAAAGTATGTATTTAAAGAGCCTTTAGGGCTCTCTTCGTTTCGTTCTATAAAGCTAGATACATTCTTATATAAATCAAAAATCATAATAAGGTATGGTTGTATGTGCATATTTTGAATTTGTTTTCATCACGGTTAGAAATTATGGTTATTATGTTCTATAAAATTCAACTTATTTGGAAAACCATTTCTTTCTATTTGTAAGGGATTTAAAATATTTAAAGAGCCTTTAGGGTTCTCTTCGTTTTGCTCCATAAAGATATAAAATGTACATAGAACCATATCGACATACAAGGGTTGTTTAAAAAAAAACCAGGAGTAGCAAAGGAATTCCCCTGTGGGCAAACCATGGAGTTAAAACAACAACTATGCCATACTTTATATCTCATACCAGAAACCACCTAGTCATCAACAGCAGCTACCCTTCTCTTGGCTCAAGAACCATCAATTGCTTCTTTAAAGTTTTCTCTTTTTTTTCAGTATCTACAAGAAAGACTTAATTGTTTTTTGATTTTTTTTACCAATCATGCCTACGCCCATAGAACCACCAACTCTTATCTATGCTTACGCATATACATACATACCTAGGTACATACTTTGGATATGTCATTAATTAAATAGAAAGAAAAATGAGCTTCTTTATTTTAAAACCTTTTTGTTGTGCATGTATCGTTCAGGTCAAATTCGATTACTTTATCATCATCATGATTCTATGGAAAAGAAGCGCCATGATCATCAATGGAGGAACTTTATAGAGCGTTACTCTATTCAGCTACTCAGATTTTTATTCTTGAATTGCTTCTAAAAGCATGTACTTAGATATAAGAACTTAATTGCCGCTCAATTGTAATTAATTTGTTATTATAAGGAATGACATTTATACTAGTTTCATCTGTTTGAAGTTGATTGGAAAAATATGTGTTGTTTATTGGACTTGGATATTATTTTTCTTTTAAATGTTGGGACTGTTGTTACAGAAGGACCAGCTAATAGGTCCTTTCATATGGTTCTGTACATACACATAACCATCCTCATTGCATCTTAAAAAAGAAAAGAAATAAATAAAGTCCCAAATTTACTGGCAGCTCTCCTATTACGTCATTCTCTCTCAGTTTAATAGCAGTTAATTTGAGTTCAAGGAATCAACGTTCAGGTCACTAATAAGAGACAGACATAAGTAGCTGACAAAAAAATATATAGGAATTGTCGATGTCATGGAGATACACATGTACCCTTGTGCAGGTTTGTTAATTTGTGGGGGAAAGACTCTACTGATTCATGAATAATGACACTGAATTCAGTCTCAGGACCGGGTCACACTACCACTTGAAATATACTATCTTTACTTTTCTGAATAATTGACACAAATCCATTATAATTAGTCAACCTCAACTATTATTTATGATGCTATCTGATACTTTGAAGGGTTCTTCTTCTGTTCATTACATATTCTACATAATTAGATGTACACATGACATGTTCCACCCCTACCCCCCTCCCAATTTAGCTTCACCCCTTTCACCTTGGTACTTCATAACAAATGTAGAAGTTATTATTAAATGCCCTCTCTACTTTCTTAGAAGTAATTTCTTCTTTTCTTTCTTCTTTCATGAGGTCAAACCCATAAAAATTCCTTTCGATTAAACACTTATTTTGTTAAGCTCACACACGACTCCACATCAGCGAGGTATTTGTGGTGGTAGTGTTGTAAGGTAAGATATTTGTGGGTCTAAGCATAATGATGATAACGCCCCAAACGAGGTGCAAAATAAATTTTGATAAGTATCATATCTCCTGGTTGAAAAGTCATTCCATCGAAGGAATTCAAAGCATTTTCATGATTACTTCAGGTTTGCTTCTTTTTATTTTTATTGTCAGCTCTTTTATCAGTTTCATCATGAGGTTGAAGACAGGAGCGTTTGTTTCATAGCCCAAAGGGGTATCATTTATCCCATATATATATATATATATGCTTGATCATTTGGAATTAATGCAAAATAATAATAATAATAATATAGAATTAATAATTGACATGAAATCCATCTAAATGGAAATATTTCATGAATTGAGACAGATCAACTTTATTATTATTTTTTTTTTTTTTCATTTTGTAAAGTTACAAAAGATTCCAAGAAATATTTAAAAAGCCTTTTTTTAAATTGTATCCATTCCATCCATGTAAATTGTACATGCTGTTCGAATTCTTCCGGATCCTCTAAACATCCTTATACCTAGGTAAGTACATAAATAGATGAATATGGTGATTCTTCATCTGATAAGAGAGTTTTTTTAAATGCTCCGTCCCAACCAAATAAGTCGGAAATGAAAACGATAAGACTACATAAGGGTGGAAAAATCAAAGGATCTATAAAAAGTTATCTGACATTCAGTGAAGCAAATAGAATTCATGATAAGAGGAAAAAATTAATCTTTACTCCAATTAGTACTTATTTTTAAATGGTCTTAGGTGGTGATTAGAGGAAAGATTTTCCTTCCTTCCTCGGTAGCTTGAAGCGTTCCCTAACTGATTCCTTATCTTCATTATTTATTTAACTTTAAAATTATGATTTTTATTATTACAGAGTAGCATTAATTAAAGTTATTTGATTAAATCTCTCTTCATTCAATGCTATCAGAATGCTTTAAACCTTAATATTTCAATCCCCAAAACAAGAAGAGGAACGTAATAGGAGTATTAATTGATAAATAATTAGTAGGTGCCTTGTCTAGTCCATTTTGTTTTGTTTTAGAGGGAGTTTAAAGGGAATTGTTGTTGTTTTTTACATTAGAGTGAGTGACTTTCACATCTGTGTCTACTTAGATAAATATTGCTCAGCTCATTTGAAAAGAATTCAAATCATGGCTCATCATTAACATTCCAACAAATCTATTAAAATGCCAAAAAGGATTTATATATGGATACATATGTATGATTCTTCCATATATGGTTTATTGTCAGTACAGGAAAGAATCTCATACAAACATATGTCATATCTACATATATTGATATTGAGCAATGACACTTGGTTTCTCTCTCTCTCTCTCTAATAAAAGAAGCACAAATAAAATAGAAGCATTCCAATAGATCAACATAGTTATGAATGGATATTATATCTTCAAATATGAACTTACAACATGAACTTCGTGATGATGAGGATTTGGATAAACACATGAAATCGTGTACATACATGCTGGAGAGAGATAAAAAAAACTACAGCAAGATTCATGGGTTTTTTGTCTTTGTTTTCGCAAAAAAGAAGAAGAGAGATTTCCAGTTCATTAAGAAATAAGCTGAAATTCTTTCCATTCGACAACCATAGTTTTAGAGCAGTCAGTTACAAAATTTCTTAAATATTTGTTGAAAGATTAATATTGGAAATGAGTTGGGAGAGATATCTAAGAGATTTTGTCCATCTCTAAAAATTCTTCAGATATTTGCAACTGGTTGCTGATAACCCCCTTATATGTTGGGCTATGGGAAGATATATTTTAATTTTAAATCTATGCACAGTATGTATATCATATTAGACTCATGGTTATGACTTTGTGAGACGTAAACTACTTTATAGAAATAGGCTGAAAATCCTTCCTACAAACATAGTTTACCATCATCTAGTTGCAAATATCCAATTGATTATTAGAAAGACTCATAGACCCCAACTCTTACCTTGGATTAGTCCTTTCTAATCCAACATTAAGATATTTTGCAACTAGCTATTGCAAATTATAGGTGTCGGAGGATAAGAGGGATTTTCATTTGTCATAATTGTTCCTACCCTATGATAAATTAATTTGTATGATAAGGATTTGTAGAAATCCTACAGATATTTGCGGTATGGAAGGACTTTCAACCTATTTCTAAATAGACGCTTCTTCAAAAACCATTTAATTTGAAATTATATTTCTCATTTGTATATTTGTGGAAGAGCCCTACTCAATGGTTTGTCTAGATATATGTATGTCGATATTACTAATAGTATTCATTGGTTTTTAAGGCTATCCTATCCATGTCATGACTATAATAAAAATAACAAAAAGATGTTAATATTTGAGCATTACTACCGATCCTTTTAAACTTTAAAGCACAGATGAGTGGAGATGATGGAGGAGAGAGAGATAAAAAACCAACATCAATTGGGAGTAGCGTGATGGTTTTTGAAATCCCTTCCTCTACCACCACTTTTCAAAAGAAAGAAAGAAAAAAAAACATTCCAGTGAAACATTCCTTTTTATTCTCCTATATTTATACCTTCATAATACATTATAATCTTGAGCACGAGACGCCAGGAGAGGGAGAAAATAATAATAATAACAACATCCATGAAAAATGGTTTTTAATCTTCATGGAATTTGTACCAAGAGAAGAAGGATGTTGTTTGTTAATAGTTACAAAAAGGTATTTATGTATGTATGCTCTTCCAACAGCAGAGACAGATCATGCATTTTTTTTGCGAAAGTATTTTTGCGATATGTATGTATGTACCTTATATTTGTTTAAAGAAAATAAAGTCACGCTTGTTCTTGTGATAGCATTGATGGTCTTATGGTCATGTAGAAACATGTGCCCTTAACGACCATCCATATCTGGCTTGCACAAATTGAGATGAAGCTCTTTTTTCTTCCTTATCTGATAGAATAGATACATTTTCTCGAAATAAAGACGTATATGGGATTAATTAAGATCGTCTTTATATCCAAGTAAGACATTAGTGCATCATTACTGACTTTGAATCATGATTTACAGTCGTTTCGTGGGTATGGAAAGGATTTTCTTTATCCAGACTGGATCCATGGTTTGCTCAAAAGTATCAAAAAAAAAAAGAAGAAAAACATAGAGAAGTAACAATGATTTCTATTGGTGGTTCATCATAATGTGACATCAGTATGTAGATCTGAAATCTTTCCTCAGCTTGGGGAAGGGACAATAGATATAATGTTTAAGTACCCCGTTTAGTCTTCATTTTGCTACTACTGCCTTTCATTTCAAGGCCCTTTTAGTAATCAACCATTTACATGCTAGTTCGTAGCACTAACAGCCTCAAACACTGGTACATATATCAACAGAACCAATTGCTTAAACTCTTCAGAGCATTAAAAATAAATGTGAAGTCAAATTTGAGCATCCGTTTGGTCAAAAGAAGTTAATGGCTCAGTCTGACACATGTGTTTTTCTTTCTCTTTGGGGACTCAGCTGCTGAAAGTGACAAATAAATTGAAAAAAATTCTCCTGGTTTTTGATGATAAACATGTATGTACATACATAAATGGTCAAAGAGCTGCCCACAATGGAAAAATATAAATACATAACAGATGTGAGTGAGTCCTTTGAAACATGACTACCAACAATTATTTTACTCCCTCTCTATACATATATGTATATATATATATATACATGAAATCCATTTTAAATCTTGCTGACAAGTAATGGTTTTTACGAATATAAGATTGACATACCTTGAAGATATATGTAATACATATATACAAATAGATGTTCTTTTCTTTTTTTATCGTAGTATTAGATTTGTCAGATTATTATTAACCATAAAAGGGAGAAAGAAGAAATCGTTTGATGATGGAATACTTTGTAATGTGTCTGGTAGAAATACATACATTCAAAGGTAGAGTTGAATGGGGGTTTATTTGTTGTGTTGTTGTTGTTGTTGTTGTAATAAATGTGTTGAAAATATTTATCTTTTCAACTTTTTTTTATTTTGTTACGTTTTAGTTCATAAAAGGAGTGTGACTGCTGGAACCATTTTATCGATGATGATCAAACCACTCTGGAATAATTTATGTTATACTCTTATTTTATATTTTATATTTTTTTCATTCATAGTTAAGATATCCTATTTGGGAAGAAAATAATTGCTTATTTCAAATATATAAAAGGTTTTTTCTTTTTTAAATGTGTTGTGTAGAAAAAGAGAAAGAGAGAGACACTGATCTAGGAGTAAAGTAGTTGGAAAAAAAAGGACTTTTACAATAGGTATGTATGTACACCTGTTGTACATTTATTTCTTGCCTTTTAGGAGTGAACATGTGTTTCTATTAGTTACTTATATCAATAGGGAATCATATCTACAAATTTTGTAGTTTGCTAAAAAGACAACAGACAAAAAACACACTTTGGACGAAAAACTTTGTGTTTCAGAGAGGAAGAAATCGTGGGAACACGGAAAGAAGCACGTAGAAATTTCAATAAAGATTCTTTGCATGCCAGTCATTGGAGAAGTAATGACCTTTTTTCCCCCTTAACTCGAAGAAGAATGAACATGGAACATATTTTGTTAAGTTATGACAAAGTTCTGAAGTAACTACTATTCAAGAATGTTTGCTTTTGTATGCTTTTGACCTGACTATGTATATATGTATGTATACATATATACAAATATTTTTATTGCTTTTCAATCCAAGGATCTAGGTCAGAGCTCATAAAGAATGAAACATTCCAATGAAAGGAAATAAAAAAGAGGGAGGAATGTTTGGACGATAATCAAATGAAAAGGGCTCCTTTCCATCCCACATTGTGGTACATACATTTATATGATATATACACTTTTTAATTTACGGAAAAAAAGAAGTAATTTTTCTTAATTGAAAAAGGCAAAGATGATGAGGAACACACGTGTTCAGCCCAGGATCTTTTAAAACCTATCGAATTTCTTCTCCCCCCAAATATTATCTTTAAAAATAACATTTAAAGCTACGGAGATTAAATTACACCTTTGACTACATACATATGTACATACATGCTTTTAGGGAGGGGGGGGGGCTCCTCATGAGTTGCTTTATTTATGGTCATTTATTTTTAGGCAAACGCATGATGTAACATATTCATTAAGCATCATCTTATACATCTTTAAAATGTATTTTAAATTATGAAAGAATACAATTTTATATGTAGGTACATACAATATAAAGCCATGCTGATTCATTATGGGATCTTACCCTCGGATATGAGCTGACTGTTGAATGGGGTAGTCATTTGCTATGTACCCGATTGCATTCAATCTAATATAATTTGCGTTTATTATAGTGTATGCGTTATGGATGTTCATGTATCGATTTTCATTACTCTCATAAACCTCGTTTTATTATGAATTTCAATCAATTAATTAGTTTTTATTAATGTCCATGTCAATTTATAATTTGTAATACAAGCAGATTGTACAAACTACAGCTAAAAAATAATAAGATGAAACATTTTAAATGAAGAATTTACAATGCATGTGATATAAATGTGATGTAATGATTGAATTTCTTGGTCTCAAGACTAATTTTTGAGAAGGTATTGATTTCTTCTCTATCTTGGTGTTGTTTTGGTCTCGAAAAATGAGGTCTTAATCACAACACTATCCAAGGATCTATTACTTATAAATATCTAATAAATAAGACTTAGTGATAGATCAAATTGCAATGATAGCATCAATTAATAGTTGATAAGTATTAAAATGGCTGGTGTTAAAGCTATATGAGACGTTCAAATTGTTACATGTACAATACATACATGAGATATTTTGTATATTTTTTTCCCTACTAATGATATAGTTACTTTATGAGTTGTCTAAGGAGGGAGTTCCAGGAAAGTAAAATCAGATCATCCATTTACATTTCATGTTTTTTTGTTCTATTATACTCTTGTCAAAAATAAATGACAAAAAATATAACATTTTTTGTTACGTGAAGAATATTTATGATCTTGGGGATGGATTAGTTTCCCTCTCCAATGGAAAGTAGATAGGAACAACAACAAAAAAACAAGTGAGTTGAAATATGTTGTGTTGTTGGGGGTAAGAGAGGTGTTAATGAGTCTTTGGTATTTTTTAAGTCTCCTTGTTATTTGTTTGTTTCTACAAAGTTAATTGTAACAGCAATAACAACTGTAGAAGTATCATTGTTCTTTAATGAAGTGAAAATAGTTTTGTTTGAAAGTTTGATAAAGTCATCAAGGAAGAGAGATTGGAGATAGAAACGATTCAAATACACAAAGAATATCTACAATTCATGCTGTGCTGTATTTTATAAGAAGTAGCATACTTCATAATGATTGTATAGATGATTGAAACTCCTCCTGTTTTTTCGAAACTCCAATAATGATTCAACATAATCATTTCTATCATTATATGTACATATATATTCACGCCTAAAGGCATGAAGGCTCATGTATCATTATCAATGTTTATGTGAGGGGTAAATATTATATTAAATATGTACATGGGTACATGATTGCGGAAGCTAAAACTCATAACTCTAAGTTCATTTAGCTTGGAAAAAGGGTCTTACAAAGGTAGGTAGGTAGGAAAATAACAACAATAACAAAAGAATGAAAAAACAAAAATCTTTTCACCTACTGAATAAGTATTTACTCATAATTGTATTTAGATACAAGGTATGGGTAGAAAGTTCCTCCTCGTATGGATGTGATTTATGGACTTATTCACTTCCAACAAGAATTAATAAACCCCAAAAAGAAGAGGGGGCAAATAAAGGTGTGAATAAATAATAATAATAATAATAACAACTCAGGTATATGAAAGACCTTTTGATCATTGTACATAGTATACTTAATATAATGCATAATTTGACCCCCTTCCACCAAGGAAATAAAAATACAAATAATCAATTCACATTATTAAATTTCAACTCTTTTAAATAGTATTTAAGCAAGAAATTAGGCGGTTGTTAATATATTGGTCAAATATGTACTATATTTAACGGATAATTTGAATCAATTAGTCCACTATGTGTGTCATAAACTCTCTTTGATCTTAATCACAGGAATTTATTGGTTTATGTAAAAACAAAACAATAAAAGTAGAAAAACGGATTATTTGAATCAATTAGTTCACAATGTGTCACAAAAACGATTCCATTTCACCTTAATTTAAGGGATTTAAAAAGAACAAAAGTACCTTAATGAAAGTATTATAAAAAAAATTAATTAATTAATTTCTTAAGTGAATACATATTTGGCATTCCTTGTTTGTTTCATTGAGTGATCAACTATATACAACTCATAAATAGAATTTTTTTGAGCGTTTTTTTTATTGTACCTGAATATGTACCCACAGTAGTGTACATATTAAAATACTTACAATAATTAAAAAGAAATTCATCTTATCTACCCAGGGAATCTAATTCAAATAAATCTTTTAAAAAGAAACGAGGAATGAACAAAAAAAAAAAATTGTAATTTCTTTTCAAGTAGTAGCAGTACTTCTTTATGAGTGAATTAATTAATATTAATATGAGTCTGAAGTATTTTTTATTTATTTTATTAAGTAGGATTGTTTTTTCTTTGGTCGTTGTTGTAATTGAATGCGGTTGTTTATGTTTTCCAGCTCAGGTAATTATTTTTAATTAACTCTATATTTAAAAAAAAGAAGACAATCATTCATCAAATGGGTTCGTCTCATGATGATGAAGTAGGGAGAAAGATAAGTCTGTTGTGCAATGAATTGGCTCATAATATATATTCCAGATACAAATAATTCTGATATCCTATTTTTGGATCGTTTTTACATATCTACATATATATTGATGCGTAAGGGAGTGTCAGGAAAAGGTTAAGTTGAAATTATTCTCCAAAGAATAGGGTTGCATCTGGATCTAGTCTACATGACAATGTTGAAGAGTGTTGGGGGTTTAAGGACACGAGAATCATCGCTGTATTTGAGGAACAGCTTCACAGATTTGAAAGACAAGATTCTCCTCCTTGTTTTTGAGATGAAATTTTTTAAATCTGTGATGAAGCTTGTCAGGACTATCACTTGAGAGAAGGGATGACTTTAGATTCATTTCTCTTTTTATGACAATGATTGTCTAAAAAAGACCAACGAAAAACAAGTTCTTCAGGGGCGAACTTGTATCTATATTTTAGTGTGATATTAAAAATATATATGGTTTTTTTTTATTCAGGGTGAAAACATGCACAGATCTCATAATGGCATTAACACAGACACTTTTTCAATTTAATTTATTTTAACTATTAAGAATCGATGAATGCTATCATTTCCTTTCAATCATTAATAGACATGTCTTATTCATTATATATTTACGTGTAATATGAATGTGGGCATTTGGATGATTATCTAATGTCCCATAGAATATGTACATATTTATCAATTAGTAATTTTTATTGAAAAAGTCAAAAATTAATAGATTAAACATCTAATGCAGTTTCAATTATTGCATTAACCTCATCGAAAGTCTACTGTAAATTCTTTTTTTTTGTCATAGCATTTCTTTAAGAATCTTTGATGGTCTTTTGTACATTTTATCTATAAAGAAAAACAAAATAAATATACATCTTTAAAAAGTATGAGTAGCTAACAAAACATCTACATTGAGGTGTTGGCAATTAATTCCCTACTCCTATTGACTCATTCATTACGTATTAATCTCTACACCTCATCAATAATTATGGAACAGCCTCCTGTGATCTAACATCATATAGTATGTTATGTAGGTATACCCTCATTAGGTTGTTTTCTACGAGGAGGTCTTTGAGCATGGTGCTTGTAGCGTTAGTTGTGGTCAACGTCTCCTTCGTTTAACATCTCTTGTTCAACTGAGTAGTGCTTTTTAAATAATGTTGTTAAACATTGGTGTGTTGAATATGAGGAATATGGAAAACAAAAATAGAAAAAGGAGTAGTAGGTATGTAGTAGTATGCTCTTGTACTAACATGACTTAGCAGGAACAATCGACATCACAATCAATAGGTGAAGTAGCTCTGTTAGCTGCTTTAGAAGCACACACGTCTTTTTTTCACCTTTTAATAATAATATGATTCTAATAATATTATGTAGGTACATATTTATAAAAATGTTCTACTTCGATATTAGTAGCAATTGTGATTATCTAATCCTAACTCACTCCCCCTACAAAAAAAACAAAACAAAAACAACAACCGAGAACTGGAGTTGTAGTAGCGCACGGTCGCTCGACTACACACTCATACAGAGTCATATTCAAAATGGAAGAATGTATTGTGTCCCTTGAAATATTATTATTTTTAAAATACGAATCGCAAAAAACACGTCGAATATTTAGCGCCTGAGCGCTCACGCTTCTTCAAAACCTCTCCTCCTCTCCTTTTTCATGATTTTCATCCATATCGCAGTTCCAGTCTTCTATAATTATAGCAGAGGCAAGCAAGCAGCAATTAAACATTAAGTAGCCACACACACACACACACTTTCTTTTAAAATTCCATACAACATGTTTGATTATTGTTCATATTATTGCTAAACTCTCTGGTGGTACAAGAGTGATATCAATTTTATTTATATATTATTGTATTTATAGAGTGCTCCTCAAATTACCATCATCATCAGACGTCATGGGTCAACGAAAATCCAAGACTCGTAGAGGATCTCTGGTAAGAATATCTACAGCTTTTATTTTTTATATACGAAATTCCACGCAAATGTTTGTATTTTTATCTACTTTCAAAATATAATATGTCTAATTTAAATCTATCAATAAAGAGTTCAGTTCAGGTAAAATAATAGATATTTAGTACTATTATTATCATTATCATTACTATTTAATACTACACTTGGAATAATGTGCCTTTACGCATGCCTAAACTGGTTTTGAACTTTAATACTTACAACAAAAAAACTAAAATATTTTTACCTTAGAATGATGAGCCGAGTAGGCCTATTTATTGCAATAATAATAAGACACTTGCCTGACTCATGCAATGCACTCCTTCCTTAGCAGCAGCAGCAGAATATATCTATGTTTTGAAGCTAATTCCCTTTGAATTGTATCAATAAATACATATACAGCCATGGATTGTTGTAAAAATGAAATTATTTTATGGAGATTTCTTTCTAAATGGGATATAGAACAAGAAATAAAGAAATCACTTTCATTTTGAATGATGTAATGCCAAGCAACAATATTTAAAAAATTACATACTAGTCTTATAAATTTAAAACCTTCCCGTTTTTCCCGATACTATTTACGAGTCAGTGTCTACTATTATATGTAGGTACATGTTGTGGAATGGGAGTACACAACGTACATGACCTCATTTTGTTTATCACATTCATTGATTGTTATTTTTTTATAAATTAATGGCTAAGGTTTCCTAAGATAACTTCTTTTTTTTCGGATATCATCATCATTCAACAGGAAATCCCGTTTCTCTTTGTAATTATCTAGTTATCAGTGAAACATTATGAATAAAGAGATGAAGGGAGAATGAAGGGGATAAATAAATACTAAGAAAGACGAGAGACGGTTCTACTATCATCATTTTCACCATTATAAATCAATTATATGATATTTAGCTTCCATTTTACAAGAGGCACTTATTATTTGTATTATAATGGTTTCTCCCTCAAACATTTGATTTATAGTGTTGTTCAAGTGGGTTCAAAATTGATTAGTGCATAAATTGAAGAATAACATACAGACATACATACATAGCATGTAATAACTAAAAATACGATGTCAATGAAGGTCGACAAACTCGGAATTTAAATCTATGTATGTACATACTAGCTAAAATCATTCAAATTACAAAATTACTACCTATATTTGGTATTATGTAAACTTATTTACCATGTACATCAACGCTCTTGAAAAATTAAATAAATGTTATCCATATAATATGTAAAACCTTCCCATCCTTGGTAAAAAAAAAAGAAGATAAATGAAGAACTCGTGATGGTTTTTATTTTATTTTATTGTAACTTTTTATTGATAGATTATCTTTACTGATCATTGGGATCATCATGTAAGAAGTTGGATTCTATGAAAACAACTATCACGATTTTAATTCTACCCTGCATCAATCTAAAAAACATGTATAAACAATGAACACAAAAAAATCAGAGCAATCAGTTATATTTTTGAATATGTATGTGAATACATATGTATCAATTTAATAGATACTCTATTGGACAGTATTTGATAGAATGGCAGTAACCACTATTAATAATAATTATAATTACTAAATAACAACAATGAAAATTTCACTAAATATTGATTTAAAAAAATATTAATTATGATATGATGATGATTGTACATTTTATGTAGTCATCCATTCCTTATGAGTAAAATCTAATTTATATTATTTCACTTTATCTTTTAGCAAAGATCTCGTCCAAGCACACCACCCAATACTCTCGAAAATATCCTATCTTCAACTGAACGAACTGAAGAATTTCGTGAGTTTCTTCACTCCTTGGACGAGGAATGTGATGAAGAGACTCTTCGTGTGGACTGGCTTGATTTTTTATTGGCATCAAGAGATCTTCACGCGGTACAATCGGGTTCCTCTTCTGCAGGGCTTAAACGACGATTACTCAGAGAAATTCAAGATATCTACTTTGTTGAAAACTCTCCTCATCGGCTTAATTTGAACAATGATGCTCTTTGGAGGGAATGTGCTCGATTCCAAACGTCCAGTGATTTAAAATTATCCCCCATTTGGAAGGCTCATGACGATGTTCTAAAGAACTTGGACGATATATCCAGGCATTTTTTGAGCATGCATCCTCTCAGCTCACCTCGCGTTCACGAGGTTATTTCTTGCCTTCTGTAAATGAAAGAAAAAAACACAACAAAATTATGTACACTGGACAAGTCAATCTTATAATTAATGTTTAAAAAAGTGATCTCAAATCTCGTTAGTTTTCTCTCTCTCTCTGGACTACCTCAAACGAAGATTCCTTCTTTGAAAATGTATTTAGTGCTTTTTTGTTTCAATTCAACGTTATGTGCAGCTTACATTTACCTTCTTATTTCCTTTATCTATATGTAACTTTATTGACCTTCATACATAAATCAATCTCTTCAAGCAAATCAATCACTCTTTAGGTTAGTAGCCTTTCCTGGTTATTAACGCCACCAAGGAGTTCAATTTAATTATAATTTTGACACTCGAGTTCTTACTCCCAACATGTTACACCCAAGTGCCTATTTCAAAAAACAAAAAAATGATGTTCTCTTTTTCTTTTTGGAGTACAGAACCAGCACTAATCCCTCAAGAGATATATAATAAATACATCAAGTTAAATAAAGTTTTAAAAAGAAACTATTTTTATACCTATTGTCTTACAAAGTTACACTATACTTCAAGCAAGCTACTTTATGTACATACTATGTGATACTTCCTCTTTTTGTTCTTTTGTTACCATTCTTAGCTATTTATTATTAATATGTACTATGTACAAAAGTCATTTGTTATTATTATGTAAAATTCTTAAGTTGATACTGACAATTAAAAATTATTGAACATTTATTATGATATGTAAATTCCTATTGTTTTACTTTTAAAAAAAATCAAGGGGAAAAGTCAATTATCTTATTTTTTGACTAGGGAAATGTTTTTTAGTTGACTTGATAAATTACGTATAGGAACTAAACAATAATTAAAACATTAATTTTTGTTGATACATTTCCATGAAACAATTCACCGTAAAAGGGAAGGAAGGGAGGGGGGAGAGAGCAAAGGAGAAAAACGGGAGGTAAGCATTCTTGAAATACTCAAAACATTCATTTCTAAGAACTTCTTTACCCAAAAGAAAATATCTCCCAACGTGAGTAAAAATATTTACAATTATAGGAACATCATAACTTCTAACTGGAGTTAAAGATTATTAAAATAGTTCTGAGATCAAATCAAATTAAAATATCATACGTGAAAAGTTGCATACCCTTTGTAAATCAGTTATCATTATGCCTACTCGGTAATAATTCTCAAATTTGTAGTCCTTCTAATTTGAAGACTATTTAACTTGATCACCTATGTAATACGAGGCTCATCTTTCTATTTACTTTATAAGTACATTTATAGATAGATTTGTAGTGTGTCAATAGAGAATCAATCTTGAACAAATAGCAATTTATTTATTTAAAATGTTTAACATAAAAGAAGATTTGGATGAAATTAAAAGTAGTGTTATTTATATATATATATATATATGTATATATAATTATTTAAAGCTTAGAACTTTAGGTTTTAATTTGATTCACAAGGATTATGAGCATCTGAAATTCAGTCTGTATTTTCTACCCAGCAATCGCCCCGAAGCAATTTCTAATTTAGCAAAGAAAGTTCTTCATTATAATCTAATAAGAATTGATTGACATGAATTTAATTTAAATATATGTACTCTAGTAAATATATTTCATTTAAAATATTCACCAAATTGTTATAGAATCATTCATATTATGAGTCGAAACGTAAATCTAGTCATAATTCCTTTATTTCAATGCTTATACCAACAGAATGTAAAATTTGTTTAAGGTAAGATTTGCATTCATATGGAATTAACTAGCACTTATTTTAATATTTAGTTGTTTTTTTTTTTTTTTTAGTTTATCAATATAACAGCCCAATGGTTTTCATTGACATATTTCAATCAATTATGAGCTTCAATTTTTTTTTTTTTTTTGTTAAGCTGAGATACATAGAAATGTTAAATACCAGTCTAGGCCTTTCAACCATATAACTTTTCCTTACTTAATTGTTTCAAGGATTTTTTCCCCCAATCATTAACTGAAATTTGGAACATACATATATGAGGAATTAATCATCATAATTTATTTAATAAAGAAATGGAAAATAACTAATTAGATAAATAATACAAATTTAATCCAGACTACGATTTAAGAAAAATTATCTGACCTTACTTTTGTTTGTTGATGGATAGATTATGGATACATAACAGTACATAATTATGAAATCGCCTAATTTTGTCTTAATTATATATTTGTCAGAATAATTTCCAGAATTCCCTAATTTAACCATTGTGACAAATTAATTAAATCCATTCATTAAAATAAATGTCCACCCAAGAGAAAAATCAACATTTAAATTATGTACTTTATTAAACAATTACAATTATACACACTCCCAATAAGGCTTAGACGTTACAATACCTCACTGTGAAACGGTACGTTATGTTCGGTTCAACTTGGAGCTTTTTATCTATATAAAAATTGTCTATTTATAAAAAAAGTAATCAAATTTCTGAGAATTCCTTCTTTGAATTTATTTTTTAAATGTGCAAGTAGGAACCGTGAACCGTCAGTGCCGGACAGGCTCAACTTTCACAGGGAGAGAGGCATATAATAGTATAGTATATACATCATCTCCCCTAGACAACAGTTTAACAAAATTTGCTTCCCCTTTACATTTTTGCGTCTTATTTACACATATTTTTTTCTAGGAATAATTTTTGCCGCCCCCTGTTAGATTGTTCGCAGGCCGCCCCAAACTAAAGTAGTCATATTACCTTTACGACGCTTTTGGTGATGTTTTCTCCGTTTCCGAACCTTACTATTCACTCGCTTTCGTATATGCGAACTCTCCAACTCTTCAAGATTTCCATAGAATTTATAACGAATCGTATATTTCCGTTCACCACTTTCGAGTGTAGTAAAACTCAGGATCTTGGCAGGATACCATCTATCATCCTGAGTGTAGAGAGCTGATATCCTCTGGCCTATCTGATAGCGTCTAATTAAGTGAAAGAAAGATAATTATAAAGGGGAAAAGGTTTTTTTATGAATAGCATATAATAGTCATTGATGTAATTATTGTTATCAGTGGATTTGAAGAAAAGGAAAAAAAGTAATTTTTTTATTTTTCAAATATGGAGTTGACGATAATGGAAGTATATAAACAGAAATATAATCAAGCCTCATTATTTCATTCATTCAATGTATATAATACATACATTATTATCTGGAGGGGACTCTTTAAAATTATACTCTTTAGATATAATTTAATGCCCTTGTTAGTGAGGTTAATTTATTATTCTTTTTTTATATCTGAAATAAAGTAACAATCTCAACAAAAAAAAATTGAATTAAAGGTAAATAAAAGAAATAAAAATATTGTATGTATTTTAGGAATGGCAAGGAAAAACCAATGTGAAAATTGTAAGCACAACGAATCTCACACAATATAAGATCTAATATTATAATACCTACAAAAAGCCCTCATAATAATAATAATAAAATTGACATCATCGATTTACTTATATGTTCATTGGCAAATTGATAAACATCAACCACTAAGTAATCAAATCATGGAGGAAAGGACTGAACCAATAATTATGGATGCTGCTTATTTATTTGCTACACGTACATGTATAGAAAAATGGCTCAAATTGGTCCTTTCACCCACCAAATATAGTTAAATAAAAATAATGAAATCACAGATTGAATGATAATAATCAAAATATATAGACAAGGCACAAATAAATGAAAAAATAATATTTTAAAAGAGGGGGGGGGGGGGAAGACTCGTTATTTATATATATATATATTATGTATAACAAGTCGTTAGTGTCTAAGCATACACATATCTAATATCAACAAAAATAACACTAATTTATTTAATATTTCCCTTTAATACTGAATGTAAGGTTATAAAAGAAAAAAATATTGAATTATTTTTATGCCCACACATCAAGGTGTCTCCTTCTCCATTATTTGTTCTGTTTTTTTTTTTGTTTTTTTTTAATACTCCAAATGACGTGTCTATCTTTTAATTACAATAAAAGCAAAAAGCTACAAATATTCTATGAACAAGTCTTTTAAGTGATAAATACTTGCTCATTATTTTACTAATTATAATATCACAATTCAATTTAAAGATAAATAGAATAAGAAACTAAATTTACAGCATTCAATGACGACATGAACACGCATTAAATTGACAACTTTTCAGAGAATTATCATTCTGAACTATTATTATTACTATAATCGTAACTATAATATAGACTTTTATATCACATTTAACTCCGCCTATGAATATGATTTCAAGCATAAATATAATTGTGTGTGGTCACGTAGAGTACGAAAGAGTCACTTAAAAACTATGCATTTTTTAGGCTATTAATATTTAGATGAATCGTCTTGATCTGAGCTGACAACAAATCTACCCATGAGGAAAAATTAGGTGCTACAGCAATCCTAAGAAAAGAAATAGGAAGAGGAATTGATATAAAATTAAGGAGAATCTAATGCAGTACTATTCAAGCTGTGGAGCGTCGAGCAACACCGTTTGAATATAGCAAATTATTCCGCCAAAATGTAGGGATTGATTAAAATACCACGTAATGTAACTATAATATGAAAAAACGACAAAATTTTACAGTTGTATAACTGTGCAAAATTCATATTAGTTTACTAACAAGAATTTCACATCATAAATGTTTTTTTCCAACAACAACGTGATTTATCTAGTGCTCCATGATCTATATGTGACCTTATCAAGGGTTTTAAAGCATTAATTTTTTAAACATACTGTTTTAATGAATGGAACAATAGTAAGTGAACAGTTTTACCGACTTAATACCAAATAAATGATTTTCAAATTTTATATATGTGTCTCAAAAATTTGAAGGTTTACGTTTTGGTAAATTATGAATTTTCTCTGTATTTCAACCCTATGCCAATAATTTTCATTCTGCACTTTTGTTAAAAGATTAACAGCATTCCTTGAATACTTGGATATACTGTCTATATGACATTTTAACCTAGTAAAAACTACCCCCCCCCCCTCCTTCAAAGCAAAGAAAAAATGATCTTTTTTAGTATTTGTTATCAACTATATTGATAATAAGATAAAAGGGGCATTCAGAATGGATGGATGGTTGCATTTCAAAAAAATAAAAAAATGAAAAAAGTAATTCGTCAATATTTAAAAATCAATTATATATGTATATATATAAAACAGCAACCCTTTGTATTTATTTTTAATTAAGTCAAATATAAGGTGTGCCTAAAAATACCACCTAATATTACATACATATATTAATAATATCTTATATTAAATCTTCATTTGTATTTTGCTGAGGAGGAAGATAGGTCATACATACAAACATAGTTAACATAGACTAGGTACATATTACATTAACCCCCACTCCACAAATACGCATAAATACCTAGATTTTACTAATCTACGCAGAGCATTATTTTGGATTATGTTTTAATTACTTCTTTCTTCTGTGTTTTTTATATATATATATTTATTTTACGTTCCTCCCATTTCCAAGTTAAAGAAATAAAAAATAATTAAAGAAGTTTTAAATTAAAGATAGAGTTAAAAATATCGTATTAATACATATTTTAAACTAATTACGGTTTATAGTACATGGGAAAAAATGCTAATGACACCAACATATACCTACAAAGATAAAATCTTGAAGGAGAGGTAGACTAAAATGATCAACACGAATTGTTATAACTAGTATTGTGATCAAGATCACCTTACCCGATCCCAAGACAGAGAAATACTTTGAAGGATGGACAAGTGGTTCAATATTGAATTTGCTTATTCCCATATTGAACTTGAAAATGAATAGAAAGGTTTGATTATATCTAATAACGAAGTTATCTTGAAATCCTTAATTTTAACTACTTATATAGCTCTGAAGCTCTCTGAAATAAGTGTACACGCATAAAAAGGAATACTATTAAATTAATAAACAACTTGCCAATAGGAGGAAATCACAGAATTGAAATGAAAAAAAAAAAAAATGAACCAAGCGAAAATAATTGTACCATTGAAGTCTATCGTTCAAAAATATAGGAAGAAATATATTGGGGATTACATTAATAAGTCAATTGTGAAACTAAGTAATATCCAAAATATAGTTTACACATTTTTGAATAATTCGAAGAAAATTAACTGGATGAAGTTTATTCAAGAAATACATTGATAATGTAAAAAAATATCGAATAGAACTTTGAAATAATAGACTTAACAACAAATGGAAGAAGAACAATGGGATATATTTCTAAAGACATGCAGATCAATAATTATATAAATCAAATATGTTTTAGGAAAAAAAGTAAAAATATAGTGGTTCCTCGAAATACAAGTACTTTTTCCCCGCAACTGACCCTCGAGAATCAAACATTTTTAAGCACGATGACTGGGTGATTTTATCTATAGAAAAAAGTAAATAAATGGAGTTCATGTGAATGAATTGAGATACAACTTATGAACATTGATAACCTTCTAGCTCTAAAATATTGAAGTAGAGGATAGAGTATCAAAGCTTCAAAACTTTCGAAGGATTACACTATCATGGATAAATTGAGGTTTAAAATTCATGAAGAGAATTTTTTTTTTGTCTTTTATTACCTACGGACATAAGATAAAGAGCTTAAACGAGATTCAATATACGAATTCATAATCCGTAAGAATGTAACCTCATTTGATATGAATCTCAAACAAGAAATATGACAATTTGTCTTAGATTTTGTTTTAATAATAATTTACGAAAACATTTGAATATTTCGGACACCATGGAACGAATTAATTGAGTTTATGATATTGTATGAAAATCTTCGTAGCTAGAGGGACCACTGTATACTCCAAGCTAAATGATAGCCTTTTTTGATTTTCAATACTACCAATTCAATTACGATGGTTTACAAATTATCTATTTTTTTTAGTATTCGTAAATTAGATAACGCAAATTTAGAAAATAAATAAATAATAAGATTTAATCCTTTTAATTGTCGCATAATTTGACCAATTCCAACTGTTGATATTGACTATCCGTGGCAAAACTATTATAATGACAGATTCATTCGTTTATCCATGACACATGAAGCCCATTGACATAACAGCAAGATAGAAGTTTTACTCCAAAAATTATCATTTTCTATTTCTGATAAATAATTATTTTTATCCATCTTTGAAGACACCACAAATGGCGTTTGAAGGACGCAAAATTTCATCGTTACAATTAAAGACAAATATAAATAAAGATTCTTAATTAATGATAACATTTCTGAGTATCTCAGGCAATCTAAAGAATTTGAATATAAAAACCATAATTGGTCGAAATATTAATGAAGTAAAAAAAATAAATAACATAATTGAAACTTCCCTTTTTTGATTTTTTGTACAAGATTAGGATTGTGTTGACGCATGACACATTTAACTTTACATTAATTATTTAAGAAATATTTAGATACACCTAAATTAATTATCAGCAGACAATTTTTTGGGAAAAAAACTAAACAATTATATCCAAAGACATTGAAGAATCCGACTATTTGAATTCATTTGCAGATGAAGACATTATTTTGCAAAAAAGGGGGGAAAACCAAATTCCCTACAACTGACTAACATAATAAGATTCAACCCAGGGATTGCTTTGGAGTCAAAATGAAGTATGTATTAAAATGAGATGAGGGAGGAAAGAGACTGAAATACATACTAGAGACTTACTCTCTTTGGACGGAGGAAGGACTCGGATCATTCTTAACAGACAGGAACCGATAGTATTCAGTGAGCAGAAAGTCATCTTCTAATACTGGACCCACGCCCTCTTCCACATGTGAGCTTGTTCGAAACTTGTAGGATGCCTCGGAAGCAGCTTCAAGAGCATCGTAAAGTCGTGATTCTTCGTCCGAGCTCTCTGACATCGCACCAGACAGGGAATAATTAATGGTGGTAACGGGTTTATAAGCATGTACAAAGATATATTAAATAATGTGTAAACAATGAGTTTGGGAATAACTAGAGTCACGTGACCAGGAAGAAGATCTTGCTTTTTACTGTTGATATACCTACCTAAATGATTAATGTCAATGTGTCTTACTACATCTGGAGGAGCATCAGCTAAGTCACGCAACCCATTCTGGTGAAAACATATTATTGACATAA
Organism: Lepeophtheirus nordmannii; assembly: GCA_963680855.1. Lineage (NCBI taxonomy): Eukaryota > Metazoa > Arthropoda > Copepoda > Siphonostomatoida > Caligidae > Lepeophtheirus > Lepeophtheirus nordmannii. Next base: position 25,267,225 of record OY804523.1, read on the forward strand.
AAGAATTATGTAAATCAATATAATTAATTTCAAAGGATAAATTCATCAGCTTAAGTAATATATTCAACAATTTTATAAAGCATTTTTATAAAAAAACCCTTAGGAGAAGGTTAAATTGGATTTTTAAGTTGAAAATATGCAGTGAGTATAGTTTTATAATTTTGAAACAATTTTGGAGGATATAAATATGACCTCAAAATGGAAGGATTGTTTGAAATAGCCGCGTGGAATTGTTATTATATGACAACAACGACAAAATATTATTGATTTATAATCGTACAAGCTTCATATTAAATTGCCAACAAGAATGTTTCATCAAAAATGATGTTTTTCTATATAATGGGTTGCGTGACTTAGCTGGTGCCCCTCCAGATGTAATATTCTTATTGGTAATGTGTACATGTAATTGTATATCGAAGAAGCGAGAGAGAGAGAGAGAGAGAATCAACTTAAGAAACACAGAGAAAGAGAAGGAAAAGTCATTATGAAGTGAACAAAAATTAAATGTTCTCCTGAGCGGGAGAATGTGCTTAAAAAGACAAGCTACGCGCGAGACGAAGAAGCTGGAAAGAAAAAGAAGAGGAAAGAAGAAGAATGCTGCTGCTGCTGCTCCTGCTGCTGCTGATGCTAGCTCTTTCTATCTAGCTAAGCTTCTTCATAGAAAAGAGAAAGACATAAAAAGTTCCGTTGGATTTTTTTGGAGTCCACAACAAACTTCTTGGTCAGCGTTGAGTGCTCAACAAACTTGATCCTAATCATCCAAGGACAAGCAAGGCCATATTGAGACAAGGATTCGTTGTCAGTAAGTTCCTCTTCTATATTTGTATGGATTTCAGGAGATTTAGTAGTGAAGTAGTAGTTTTAGTAGTAGTAGTAACTATGACGCTGGTGACGTTCTGCCCGGTTCTTTCCTTCATCCGAGACTCTATAAAATATAAAGAGCATTTAACTAAAAGATGTCCCATGCTCCAGACACTTGATGCATGTCCTTTCATTCATTAAAGAGTTGAACTGTCGTCATGTCCTCAAGAGCCGAGAAGGAATGTCTCCTCTTCTCGCCCTTCTTGGGTTCTTTTTCTTGTTTAATGGAATTTCCTTTCAACTTAGGAGTAGGACATTGGACAATGTCCCTCTCTTTTCTATTTTAGAATCTTTGTCTCAATCCCTGAATTTGCCGCTTTTTTTAATCAACAAGGGACATTTCTGTTTGTCATGCATCATCAAGCCTTAAGATGATGTCGCTCGCTGAATTCAAAATATTAATTCTAACATCTACTCAATCCGGACTTGATAGCAAGTTATTTTTTTAAAGCTAGCCGTTGAATATTTCAAGTTGTCTCCTCTATTAAATAAAAATTATACGTCGTTTTTCTAGTTTGTTACCCCCATATGATTTTTTAAAAAGAAAAATACTTCATAAGTTCATGTATTTTTTTTTCATTTGCAGTTTTACAATCTGTCACGATTTAGGAGAAATGTAGCCCATGATTTCTCATCATAAAATCTATGCATACATTAATGTTCGGAAGGCATGCTCTCCCATGACTCTTTAAATTGGAAGTTTTATGAATGAGACATATAGATATTTATTCATACATACATTTGGGGTGAGTTGCCTTTTTCATATGCTCTCTTAATACATTTTTAATATGTCATGTACTTTCAGTTGGTGTATTTTGATTGGTCTTGGATACATATACAATATTGTGCAATCGAAGGATCAGTAGGAATCAAATGAACAAGAGGACGACTCAATCAAATCGAAATGGATAGAGTCTGTCAGTTTTATCTCAGAGGTCGTTGTAACCGAAATAATTGTGAGTTTAAACATGTGAAACCGGTAGAAGATGCGGCAAATGCGTCTATTTATCGCAAAACACCTTGTAGATTCTTCGAAGCAAATGGAAGTTGCCGCTTTGGTGATAATTGTCGATTTTTTCACGATGCTGCTTCAAATAAAAAATATAACGCATCTAAAACTACTCCAATTGTTGATTCAGATGACGATATTCCTCGTGGGCTTGACTCAGATGATGATTCTATAGTATCTGGATTCACTGAATATGCTTCTATTGTTGCAAAAAAGTCTAAACGGGGACTCGCTGATAAACAAGATGAGGCCAAAAGCTTTAAAACTCAAAAAATTTCTAACAAGGACCAGGAAAAAGAAGAATCCATGGAATTAAGAAAAGGCATTTCTTCAGTTAATAAAGAAAAGGAATTGAAGAAACCAATTGTACAGTCTCCGTCACTGGACGAACGGTTTAAAAACTTTGATTCTAAAATTCTTCCAACAGCTCGTAAATCTTCTGTTAGTGAAAATAGTCCTTCAATTTTGAAGAACATAAACGTGTCAGTGTCTGATAAGTCTAATAGTTCAATCGAATCATTAATGAAGGCAGATAATGAACCTTTAAAGCGTGCACCTCTTATGGTAGCCAAGAAAAGTGTTCCACAAATTTTTGATAATAATAGATCAGGTACGGCTAAGGAATCTAAGATTAAAAAAAATGTTTCTGAATCGAATAAAAAATTTCCCACAAAGGAAGTTACAATGAAAAACCCCTTATCCGGTAATCTTCATGAATCCATCACAACTATGGATAACTCTAAACTCGACAAGCAGTCTGAAATAGAAACTGTTGAAACAATTGAGAGCTTCATTAAAGTTAATGAAACGCCTGTACTGATGACCATTGAAAATGCAAACGAAATGCAAACTAATAAATCTGGGGCAGAATGGGAAAATTTGATGTCTGGGGAAGAGTGTATAACGTCCATAGATTCTGCTTCTACCGATATTATGATGGAGGAAAAACAAAAAGAAGTTCCACCATTGATTTTAAGGAAAAATACATTTTCAAATACTCGTGGAGACAAAAAAGGAGTTATTCGTTCTAAAAGTGATGAATCTTCTAAATCTAAAAACAATTTAGTTAAATCTGTAAGTACAAAAGCTGCAGAAAGTGGTACTGTATATAATAAAGACAATAAAGACGACGATGGTGATGATGAAGAAGACGAAAATATGGACGAATCATCCGATTGGATTTCTTCTATTGAAGAAAGTTTCTCTGATGAGAAAAGTGACAGTTCTATTTCAGGGAGAACCAAGATCAGAATAAAAAAATTAACAGCGACTAAAATTAATAATACAATTCTCAAGAACTCTGTGAACTTGAAAGCACTTCAACAGATCAAATGTGATACATGTCAACGCAGAAAAGGAATTAAAAAAAAATCTTGCGTCAAATGCATGAAGTTGCAAAAAGTTCATGTGGATGAATCAACACCTAAACCTGCAAAAAGACCCCGCGGAAGACCGAAATTAAATAAATCAGTATCTGTTAAAACGACAAAGGTGGCAGATCCAGTGAAAATTGATAAGCACCCTATTGAAGAAAAATCAATTTCTTCGCCTGAGAAAAAGGAAGAAGAAAAAAAAATGGAGGAAGATTCTCCTTCAATTTGTAAACCACAAATTATGGACAAGCCAAAGCAGGTCTCCGAAGATTTGGAACTTCCAAAGTTTGATCCCAATAAATTTAAACCAGGTTATACGCCTTCCATTGTTAAAAAGGGTGATGCAGAATACGCAGTCGTAGTTACTGGAGTTAAAGATACGGGTTTATGTGGAAAATATTGGGGTGATTTAAATAATTTACCTTCAAGAAGGAGAAGTAAAATCAATAACCAGAATGAAACACAGAAAAAAGTAGAAGATACTCCTCCAAAAGGCAGAAGGTCGCATTCTAAGAAAGATTCTTCTCCCTCTAAGAAAACAAGTGAACCGAAGACTCCAGTCGGCTCAAAGAGAAAATTGTCCGATAGTTCTCCGTCTATGAAAAGTGCCAATGAAAAGTCCAAAACGGAATCCCCTAAAGCAAGTAATTCAAAGACACATGTAACTACCAAAAGTCCAACAAATGTTAAAAAATCAGTCAACGGTTCTGAAGAAAAGAAAATCCCCTCCCAACCATTGCTCAAACGTATAAATAAAGGATCCCCTTCTAAGCCTACAGAAGGGTATGAAACAACCTCACCAACTACTACAAACTCACATAGTGAAAGTGCATCTGAAACACCCTCTATTTCTAGTGAATATTTCTCGTCACCTAGTGCATTGTCAAACATGTCGATGCAAAAAGAACGCTTTGCCCCTTACGATGATAATAGATGGGTTAGTATTGGCAAAGATCTCATGAATAACTCTTTCGATGCTGTTCAATACACCAGAGCTCTAAGACTCCCCTTTCATCTACTCTCTTTCTTAAGAATTAAAGGGAATTCGGTTAAGGGTATGAGCTGTACAGATAAGAATAATATGGTCTTTGTAGTCATAGAGGGTGAAATCACGGTTGCACTTCAAGGAAGTACATCGCATTTTGATTGTAAGAAAGGTGATTCTTTTTATATCCCTCCTAAGAACAATTATAATTTAATGAATAATAAGGCAAGAGAGGCAGAATTATGTATTTTTCAATTTGCTAATGAGGGTGTCATTCCCCCAAACTCAGCGAGTGTATCTAGTGACTCTGTTAAATCACCAACGCATCAATCAAAATAATTATAATGTAGCTGTTTATATTGTCATCATTACGTTTAGTTGTGAAATTAAGATATAAATCTTGATTTCTAAAAAAAAATATGAACTTTATTAATTTCATTGATATGTGCATTGAATAAAGGTAATTAAAGACCTGACTTTATTTCATTAGCATTATAATTTTTAATTATTTGTGTTATTAATTTTTCGGGTAATTGCAGAAACGGTGAAATGTCGGTACATAAGTTAGTAACTCACAAACTTTTTATCTGTAGAATAAAGCACGTTGACTTATTCTTGGACATGGAAGAGTTACTTATTTTTAAATTCATTCTTCAAGAAGCCAAATTCTTATTCTCTTGGCAGACATCCAATGTTTATTATAACAAACAAATGATGGTCACATGCAATTAGTATATGAGGAGGATTCAGTTTCATTATGTTGTTACTGATTGAAACAATCTGTTGTTTTATATTCTATTAGAATACAGAAGTTCGCGGTCCATGAGAGATATTCTCGTTCATTAGAACTGATGCCAAATCTGTCATTAACTGCAAAGAATTAAAAAGCCTCATTGTGTATGCAACTTTGTATTCAAAATTCCTGAGTAAAATATAAATTATATATGAGTCATTACAATAGGGGCCCTTTAAACATCTGGTCGACCCATTGTACGATTATGTAGGAAATCCAATAGGTAATGAGTTTCCATTAAGTGAACAGTCTATTGCAGTCTTTTTTTTTAATTGTGGAAATGTACTTGGTCCATTTTCAAGAATAGTAGTTCGATAGATATGAAAAATAGGGCGTAGAAAAGGAGACATGTTCGGGTAAAAGAATATTTATAGATTTAACTAAATTATCTAGGCCAGAGATTGCAGAAAAAAACCACATCATCATTTAAAAAAAAGTAGAACTAACAAATTATTTGTATTACTATATTAAATTAAATATTCTCTCAAGGATTTGAACAGTGTTAAATATGTACATACGTATTAATATTATACAATATGTGTCAAGTCAACAAGAAAGCAAGTTTGTTTTCAAAAATTGAAAAAGGAGAAAATTCACTTTTATGTTTTTTTTAATTCATAAATAAAAGGGCCAACTATCTTGGAGTCATTTCAAGACCTTTTGCTCACGGTTTTTGCTAAAATGTCAAGGATTGTTGTCTATCCAATTGAGTAATCGGTTAATTGTTACGACTGCACAAGGAGCTGATATGGTCCCTGAAAGAGTGTCCATCTTTTTCATAGCCCCAGAGATATATTGAGTTGTAGTTTGTTAAAACCAGTTCATCTGTTTAAGAACTATTAAGAATCAACTTAATTTGCTATCATGCTCAACATGAATCATAGACAGTTGTAATAGTAACAACATAGTCATAAACACCAGGTGCTTTTTATTTTTGATTGTGGCCGGTATTTTTTCCCTATAATTAAGTTGTAATTATTTAATTAATCGAAATATACTATTACTAATACAAACGAAAGAGAATGTCTTCAAGAATATGAGTTCAGTTCTAACTCATTTTGGAAATATTTCAGATAAACTTGGTTTCTTGTTGAGTTCACACCTACATGTATATGATGATCTCATATAATATATCTGACTCACACCTCAAGTTGCTGCTATTGGACATGGTCTATATTAATGAATAATAACTATTATAATTATAATTAATGCATGGATGCAGGATGATAATTAATTGAAATAATTTCAACTATTGATATTATCATTGATAATATCAATAGTTGAAATTATTTCCCGCTTCATTTTTTTATTTAAATGTTGTTGACGCACTCCCTTTAGATAGCTAGATCCACTACCTGCTTTCATTAAAATATCTTTACTTCACGGCTAGAAGTGTTTAGCCATTTGCATTCATAACTTAAATGAGGGATATTGTTTGATTATGATTTATGATAACAAATATCAATTAATGGATATGATACTCTTTCTCGACTCAACGGGAAAGTGGATAGAAATGTTGTAATAAAATGATGAGAGACTAGTTATTGAGAATGGTTATAATTAAATTCCTCGGCTAAATGAGGTGTGGGGGAGCAGGTGAGCCTGTTTGTCCCAATATACATAGAAGTATAGCTAGGCTCTGTTTCACTTAGATGAAGAGAACTCCTATGCAGTCATTGCATTGCGTTCTTCATGTTGTTTTTCAAAAAAGGTAATATAGTAATGATCATCAACCTAATCCTAATCCTAATCTAAGCAATATGTAGAATGTAACTTCGTGGTTGCTGAGAAAGGATTCAACTCTTTCTTTCTAGTTGAGGGTAGCTGCTGTTGTTGAAGTCTTGTTGGTTATAGAGACTCTCTTTGGTTTGAGAAAAGCGCGGAAACTGATTGACTAGAGAGAGATTTGCAAATGGAAAGGATCTGTCAGTTCCACATTAGAGGTCGTTGTAACCGAAGTAATTGCGAGTTCAAACATTCTCCTCTGCCCAATAGGTCCATCACATCCAACACGAACCTACCCTACCCGAACAGACCCTGCAAGTTCTTTGAATCCAGCGGATTCTGTCGGATTGGCGAAAACTGCCGTTTCCTTCATGAAAAATCATTGGACATACCCAAAAGACGTCCAATGGTGGATTCTGACGAAGAGATATTAAAAGGAGTAGAGTCGGATGATGATTCCGTCGTCTCTGGATTTACAGAGCATATGGCTGTTCTTGCGAGAGAGCCGGAGTTTGATTTTTCAGATAGGGAAGAGGAAGACTATGAATCGGAATCGGAATCCGAATCCAAAATAGAGCATTCGCGAACGGGGGCAGAGAAAAAAAAGGAAGATGATGACCCTTTGAAGGATATTCATTCATCTCCTAAATGTGACAAAAGTATGGAAAGCTCTGTTAGTACTTTTATATCTCTTGATGATGCTTCTGCCGCTTGTAAGGATATTAAAAGCATTGAGGAGCAGACAAATACATCCACTCACACAAAAAGTAAGAGTGATGAAAGTCCTAATGTAGAAAAAGACATTTCTGTTCAAGATAATAACGAAAATGAACCATCCAAAGAGCAGCAGGTGTGTCCACCTTCAATGACTGGTGATAATGTAGATAAGCAAGAAAACCACACTGAAAAAGAAGTTCATGAGGATCCAAAAGATGATACACTATTAAATCCTTCTCTCAAAAATACTGAAACACAAGAGCCCTCTACTCCTATTTCTAATTCAAAATCGAGAACAAAGCCAAAAAGAGCGCTCCATACTCAGAATTTGGACCTTCCAAAATTTGATCCTGATAAATTTAAGCCTGGTTATATACCTCCTATTATTAAGGATGGAAATGCAGAATATGCAGTTGTTGTTACTGGTGTCAAAGATACGGGTCTGTGTGGGAAGTATTGGGGTGATTTGAATAATTTGTCTTCGAGAAGGAGGAGTAGAGTCAGTAATAATCAAGATCAATATAATCCTTCGCCAATTACAACTTCGACAAAAAAATCAAGGAAGAGGTCATCTTCTCGTAGTGATTCTAAAAATACAAAAAAGCTTAAGAAAGATGATAACATGTCACCCCTCCCCGAAAAAAAGTCTTTAGACGCCATAGGAACATCCACTGAAAAGAGTCAAATTGCCTCTAACGACTCCATGGAGAATGATATCCTTAAAAATGCATTAACTGGTACTAAACAGGAAAACTCAAAGAATGTAAGTCAAGAATCTACTTGTGATGCTGATAATTCAGCTTCTATGGTTTCAAAAGATTTTAAAAAGGACCTAATTCAATCTCAAAAAAGTGTTGAAAATAAAACTGAAATAGTGAAAGAAGCTGAGGTCAAAAAGTCTAAAAATCTGTCCCCTAAAAGGAGAAAAGAAGATAAGTCATCATCAGTCCATGAGGATGATCAAAACCCTTCCCCTAAAAGGAGAAAAGGAGATTCATCACCTCATAAGTATTCTCATTCCCTTGAAAACCCTTCTAAGGAAAAATCTCTTAACGAATCATCTGTCGGTGTTGGAGAAATAAAAAAAAGTGACAAATACCAAACAAAGAATTGCTACGTTTCTCTTACGCGCTCAGATTCTCTTATCAAAAGTTATATGCCCCAGATTAATTTGGAAAAAAACTACAACGGCTCTGATGCGAAAAAGTCTTCAACAAATCAAGAAACAAGTACTTCCGCATCAAAGACAGTTGATTCAAATGTTTATTCTACTATACACGAATGTGTATCAACAACATCTGACGACTCTTCAAATGTAAGTAATGAGGCGCCTTTGAGAGAACGGTATGTACCCTATGACGAAAATAAATGGGCCAATATAGGCAAGGATAATCTGAGTATGGATGCAGTTCAGTATACAAAAGCTCTAAGTCTCCAAAATCATCTTCTTTCATTTCTAAGGATTAAAGGAAATTCAATGAAGGGAATGAGTTACACGAACAAGAATAGTGTGATATTTGTTGTTATAGAAGGTGAAATCTCTGTGGTTTTACATTCCTGCAAGAAGCAATTTTATGCAAAAAAAGGAGATTCATTTCATGTTCCGCCCAATTTCTCATATAATCTGATAAATCAGAAAGTACGGGAAGCGGAGTTGACTATTTTTCAATTTTAAGTCCATGGTTGTTAAGTACAAACTATAAATTTATATATATTGAGTTCTAAGATCTAACGCGTCATTATGTCTATGTATTACTGTGTGTTAAAAATTGCTTAGATTACCTATGTGTTAAATGTTAGATTATTATTTATGATCATGGGGAAAGAAAATAAAAATATAATTCGGATTTCAAGATGACTTAAAAATTAAATATCGTTGATTAATGCTCTCCATCAAAAACTATGCTAATGATTATAATCTTTATTTTTGGGATACATATTGTGAATATCTCTTGCAATAATTCAATTTACCAGTAATTACTAACTATGAGTCCACTTATTGTGTAGCCAAGTCTAAATTTGCTCTTTCTTTGTTGATACTGTGATAACTTTTATACAAATTTACATCTCTTTACATATTAAAATATAACACTTAAAAATATATGTATGTGTATTTAAAGCACAGATCAGTTTCTTGGAGTCGCCTATACCACTTGAATATTTTTTTTATTTTATCATATTTAATAATTTATAATATGTATATGTAATAATATGTAATTTAATCCATCTTCTTTCAAGAATACAAATCCATTTTATGAAGTTGGATTTGATTTGTGTGCGTTACATTTTTTAGTCTCTTCCTTCTCTCCTATTTATGTATAATGGAATAAAAGTTAAATATTTAAGTGCAGTCATGTTCATTATTGTTTCTACCCCTGTAATTAGCTATTTTCAACTAAAATGCTTTTTTTTTTGTGGATTATTAAGAATACGGATATATGTATTTCAGGTAATGATAGCATAGTAAAAGTATCTTTTGGAGAGAGAAAATGATTCATTTGGATTACAAGGGAAATGTCCAAAATTACTCATATTCCTTTTGAACTATTACAATGTTGATTAAAAATTGAATTCTAATGTTAAAAGTTGTTTGAATTGTTTTTTACCAAATTATTCATTCAGATAAATAAAAAAATCAATTCAACTGGTGAGCAACAGTAGGTATCCATTTCTTTGATGGCAGAGATGGATTTATATTAAGTAGTAACGAATTAAATTTATGTGTGTGTTCTATGAGAACCTGTGGATGCAGATTGTAAATTCTGGCAAAAAAAGGAGATACCCTAATAGTAATATACATAGTTGATAAGAGAATATTTTAAGCGACTAACGACGTTCCAATACATCATTTATATATACCATATACAGTGATCCCTCGCTATATCGCGCTTCACCTATCGCTGCTTCGTAGAATTTTTTAGAGTGAATCCTGATTGGCTCAGAGGCGTTACTGTTGTCTAGAAGTGAAAAAAGTTGATATTGGTTTTTCATTAGATCAACACTACAGCGCAGCGGAGTCAAGACGAAGAGGCGCAGGCCTGAAAAGAGGTTTTTTTGTTTTGTTTCATTCTGCAGTACTATATTGCATTGTAAGATAACAATAAAAAATAAAGCTGACTACTTCGCGGATTTCACCTATCGTGGGTTATCTTCGGAACGTATCCCCCACGGTAAACGAGGGTTCACTGTATATATATAAATCTTCTACAATGTATAAAATATAATTGTACGTAGTTAAAAACCAAAATCGCCAATTGCACTGGCTGGATATAGCAAGTAATATGAAAAGTAGTTCAAAAATCACATTCTTGAATAAGAATTTGAGTTTGGAGGATGCCAAAAAGTTTAAGTTAAGTATAGCAGAGTCCATTTATACCTACAGACGCTGTTCTAAGAAAAAATGTTTCTCCACTTAGAAGCCTGCTTAGCCAATGTATAATTGGGATAATCAAAATGCTTCTGGAGTTCTGTTTTAGTTCTGTCCGGGAGAAGTCACAAAATTTACTGTCCATTCTTTAATTTTGAATATTTCCCAATAAAATTTCAACTAAATAGCCGATATCTATAAATGTCATAATTGTAAAGACCCTATTTAACACCGTAATTTATCGTTGAACTTTTTCTTAACATGAGGAAAAAAAACACACCTAATTTTCTCAAAAAATGTACATAAAAAAAGTTACCCATTTGGAAGCGTAAAATCTATAGACTATAGGGAGTATGAAAATAGTTTCAAAAGTTTTGAGACCTTAAATCAAACCTATATCTTAGCTTTTTAAAAATCTCCTTTCTTTTTCCAATACATTTTTCATTGTTTTTATTTGCATATTCTACGTCCCTATGAGTCCTTTTATGTCAAAACAAAGACTAGAAATGGAATCTACATAAAAAACACTAGCCAATCATTATTTTTTAATGCTCAAAATGTACCTTCTTCTAGGCTTAAATTGAAGTTGGAAAATGGGCCAAATTAGCTCAAAAAGTAGGGACAGATTTTCCAAAAAACCGTCGGATCCTCGAAAAAAAAAGAATTATAGATTTGAAATCAGTGTGCAAAACTGAATAACTTTATACTTATACCCCTTAGGATTTCTGACTGTTGACCAGTGTTATTAGAGACTTTACAATGAGTTTGTATAACCCACAGAATAACTAGGTTTTCAGGATTCGAAGGAAAACCACTTAAACGGAGAACAAGTAATCCAGAGTAGAGAAATAGGCAAACTCTGAGCATAAAAAGATAGGACGATCAATTTCAGGATCAAGAACTACAATTGTAGAATTAATTCAGAAAATACTAATGTAAGGATCTCAGGACATGAAAAGTGGGTGAGAAACAGGAGGACCAAAAAACTAACAACATGTATAGTAATTAAGTAACAAAATCAATCACCAACGGGTAAGAAGGTCAGGAAGTCACTTTCACTTCAAGATATTTTAGATAAACACTTGAGGAGAATTATCTTCAACAAATCCCTCCATCTTCGACTCCCCAAAGAATTAGAGCAGAATCTCTGAGAATATGTATATTTTACATATTAAACATGTTTGATGTTACGGAAAATAAGTAATAATAGAGATGTAATTGAAGAGGAAGATCAAGAGCTTAGGATCTTGGCCTTTCCTTCTTTCCCAAAAAGAGGGCGTTGAGGGATACGTTGGCGACCTTAACGATCTTAAATCTGACTCCGGGAATATCTCCGACGGCGTGACCTTTACGACCGAATCCTGCGACCAAAACTTCATCGTTCTCTTCAACAAAATTTAAACATCCATCCCGGGGTACGAAAGCGGTGATCTTCTTTCCGTTCTTGATGAGTTGAACACGGACACACTTCCTAATAGCAGAGTTAGGCTGTTTGGCCTCAACACCAACCTAGAATCAAAGATAGGAATGAAGAATTAACAAAAGCAACAACGAGGCAGTCGGTCCCTCTTACCTTCTCGAGAACAATACCCTTGGCGTGGGAAGCACCTCCGAAAGGATTAGCCTTCCATCTTGTTCCCAAATGGGCCTTCTTGTAATCGAGATCAGCCCATACTTGAGCTCTGCGATTTTTCACGTGCTTTCTAGCCGTACGAATTCCTCGAGGTTTACCCATTATTAATAAAAACAGAGAGAGAGCGTTAAAACACGTCCGGGATATCAAATCCTCGAGCAGAAAAGGAAGGGGAATAAGAAATAGAAAAAGTATTAGCAAGAGGTACCAACATACATTTTCTATAGCCTTGGAAAAGGAAAAAAATTACGGCCAAATTTGTTCTCTTCTTTACCCCCCCCCCCCCTAATATTATCAAGTATTATAATATAATACTTGATAATAAAAAAAAAGTCAATGGAGTATATAATAATTATATACTCCATTGACTTTTTAGTCTAAAATAGCCATATATATCTGAGATGGATATAAAACACACACATCAAGGATTATATTATGTTTTTATGAAGGTTGACTATTACAGTAGTACACCATTTAATTGATATTATTTCTAATATATTTGTATTTTATTCTATTACAATACTATATGAATGTATATTTTTTTTGGCCAGAAATAAAATTAAACACAAGTATAGAATCATATATCTAATTATTTATTTTGTGACAGAATATTTATTAAGTTTAGAATTTAAAATTTTTGATTGGGCGAATGAATTCAAGGCCATGAAAGACTAATAACGTCAAAGAATCGCTCTAGTGAAGATGTAATGACGTCATTATAGATAAAAGAAGAAAAAAAGATTTTTTATTGGCCTGTTGAAAAGTCCCTTTAAAGTGTATTTTTATGTACTCATTCACTTTTTGATTTTCTTTATATTAGAGTGAATTAAACTGTACTCCTGTCTACAAGTACGACTCATAATCATATAGCATAATACAATACATATTAAATTATGGGAAGCTCAAACTCGGCTCATTCATTAACTCAAGAGGATATTCTTGAGATTGCTCAAGAGACAGGATGTAAGTAATAAGAGCATATTATCTTATTTGACTTATTCTGTAATATAATCTATTGCTGTTTATTAGTCACCTCCAATCAAATTGAACGACTCTGGAGTCGATTTACTTCTTTGGACAAGCATCAAAAGGGGTATTTAAGTAGGGAAGATTTTTTAAGAATCCCTGAATTAGCTATAAATCCTCTTGGAGATAGGATTGTACATGCGTTCTTCCAAGAAAGTCGGAATTCTCAAAGTGACATCGTCAATTTTCCTGATTTTGTACGAGTTTTAGCACATTTCAGACCACTTAAAAGGAATGTTGAGAAAAATAAAATGAACAGCCGTCAGGAAAAATTGCATTGTAAGTCCAGTAGGGAGATAAATGCTAATTTAACAGGAATGATCTACATACAAACTATGTACTCGACAAATATTGTCACAAATTTTCTTATCTTTTGATATATTAAGTTAAATGATTTAATCATTGGTCTCAAGTGTATTTTAGTTTTTGAAGTGGATTATTATTAATTATATTATGTAACATATTGTGCATAACCCTCATGTAAAGCAGAATAACTTTTAATCATTGTCGGAGTCCTACTTTCTTATTTTATTTTATTGCTTGATCTTGTTACGACATAAAGTTACATTGCTTTTATCCTTCATAAGTTGAGCAATCAAATGGAATCATTATTATTTTATTACTAACGTTTACTTATTTGTTCATTTTCTTCGAGATGACTATTAGGATTTAATGAATTCTACGCCATTCCTTAAAGGTTAAAATTAAATTCTGATCCATAAGCATGATTCTATTTCATCATACACTATTCATTGAAAATCAATTCAGGTTCCTCATCCGTAAAGTTTTAGAATGAGCAATTAATTTCCAAAAAGTCAGAGTCGATGACAAATATACATAATGTATACGATTGATGGAAACAAATTTTTTATATAGTTCTTTTTCTTTTAGTTGCATTTCGAATGTATGACTTAGATGGTGACGATAAAATATCAAAGGAGGAACTTCTTGCAGTGCTCACAATGATGGTTGGTGCAAATATCAGTGAGGATCAACTCATGTCCATCGCCGAAAGAACAATCATTGAAGCTGATAGAGACAAGGATAACTTGATTTCATTCGATGAATTCAGTAATGTTTTGGAAAGAACGGATGTGGAACAAAAGATGTCCATTCGCTTTTTGAGCTAAGAAGCAAGGGATAGTCAGTTAATGATCATCTATAATAGTATACTGTTTTCCGCCCAAAAGTTTATTTATATATCTATATTTTTTACATACATATACCTTTGTGTATGAAATCAAGAATATCGTTTCCTCAGATAAGAGTTACTACTACTTTATATAATACATACCGTTTATTTATAAATATTATGTGTAGTATATATTTTTCAAGTTACAAATCTACTATTCCTAAAAGTATTAAATAATTTAGCATAAAATGAAAAACTATTAGTAGTGAATTGGGATAGATATGGCATATAAAAAAGAGAAGGTCTATTTTATTTTATTTTCATACTCATTAAGTTATAGAATCAGATGAAATGTATTTAACATTATATGGATTTATCATTTTGTAAAATATTATTTTAAATATAATAATACTTGTTGATCAGTGATTACACATTCGTTCAATATTTATTTCATACCTTCATTTCTGCGAGTTTTTCATATAATAAACTCTGAACAATGAGTTTGTAGATATTATAAATATCCAAACCTAATCAGGATTAATGTGTGGGAGTAATTATTCCTCTTCCTCTCGTTGACTATGGATAAATGTCAAATATTGTATATGATATGATATATATATTATTCAAACCTATTTAATTGATATAAAACCAAGGGTGGAAGGGGGATGTGGTGTAGCTGAGAGTTGACACAAAAGAGCTTAGCAAAAAAGTATAGGTTGCTTTTGCCCATGATAATTTTTGATTTATAATTAAATCCCAAGATATAAATTGTCCCATCCCCCTCCCAATTTTAGCCAATTTCAAACATAAATATCCCTACTCACCTTGTGCTAGCTATGCCATTAGCAGGAACATACCGTGGAAATTCACAACGAAAAGTTGTAATTTAAAAAACACGGGCACAGTTTTATATTACAGAATAAATTTATAATTTTCAAAATGGGCACCTCTAGGAAAAAAGAAAAGAAAAAAAAGGGGTAATTAGGCATATTAAAATCACATTAGGATGTATATTACTTAGGATTTATTACTTTTTAAACGGTCATACAGAACAACAAAAACAAAAACCGTAGAGCTAAAAAATTGAAGATTCTGATTCTGATGCCTATATTTGTAGTTAAACCTAAGTGACGAGGATATTAGTCTTCTTGAGAAATGGGTTATTTTGACTTGTTTATTTTCTATTTATCAATGTTCTTTTTAAATAAAATTACCTGTTTGCGTGTGAATTGGGGTGTAAATTGTATAAGAAATAGGAAAAAAATAAGCCCCTCTCTTTGAGTTTATTCATACAAATGCTGGCACAAATTTTGTTCATAAAAGACATGATGAATCATACGTTTTGTTCGTGTCTCTGGCATACTTTATTAAAAGAGAAAAAACATTAGACATTGGTGGTTGTTAGCTATGCATGACTTTTGTCATTGTGGTTGTTTTCAGAAATCCCAGTATTTTATGTTACTTCCCGGGTAGCACAGACTTCTTCAATTATATATTATGTACGAATTATTATTTTTTATTTGCTATAAATATAACTTAAAATTTTATTCAAATAATATGAATAAATAAATAATTTTTTTTTTAACAGAAACAAAAATGTACTGAAAAAGTAAACAAAATTTAAAATGTTTGTTTCCAAAAAATAAAAAACTTTCATTTCTTAATGTAGCCCTTTATTACAAAAAAAAAAAAGTGGATAAGAGTTTCAAAAAATGTTAACACAAATTTATGACATTGGCTGCGTCATGCTTTTACGTTTTTATTTTCACTATTCTAGTAGCGAATTTTAAATTTGGTTCTATGAATGCTCTCCATATTTGCTCCAAAATTTCAAGTCACTTTTGGGATTACCGTTAATGAAATAAACGATATGGGCAAAATTTCATATTGTAATATTCATGCTAGATATAGCAATAATAGCAATGCAACAAGATTTGACTGCGGGCTCAGTGTAAATCATGTTTTTTTGTAGATTTGATTTAGAAAAATATCAGAAAACAACAGAATGCGGTAAGTTCAGTTTTATTTCCAATAAAGGACCAACGTTGTATAACTTGGATAAACCTCGTTGCTATACGACAACATAAGGTTCTTTTCAATATACTCTGCCAAACCATCAATCTATAAAAAAATTGTGTATCTATTTATTTATTTATCAACAACAGATTATAGGTATGTTATTATCATATTCGTACCGAGGTAGAAACTTATTTTATGAGATGAATGAGGGAACGAATTTTGGAAATGTTATCTCTGTCCATAAGTTTCCATTGGATTTGAAATATAATTAAAATATTAATACATATTCAAAAAACTATATTTAATCATAGACCTATCTTCAAATGGATAAATATTCAACGTCTTCCCCACATCAATTCTTTGATACATAGTTTCTGTTACCCATTTGTTTTTGTTTTTCATTCTCTTCTAAAAAATATTTTTGTATGTAATCTAAGCATTTGAAAATCCGGGGTAAACGACGACCTTTTTTTAAAAAAAAAACTTAAATGACAATTTTTAGTGTCAAAGCTAGTGACAAGACCAATATGGATTTTTAGGAGCTGATACTGATTAATTATAATGAGGGAGTTAAAAGACAAAATATAATCGGCTGATTTTCCCCCTTTGAGATCTCAGTAAAAATAACCATACATAAGCCCACTTCGACCACTGCATAATTTTTCTCATTACCATAGCAAAGTAGATAAATCATGATCAGCCAAGATTCTATCGATTACCGATTGATGTAAAACTGTCTACAATATAATCGGATCATTGATATATGGGTTCAGCCCTAGTCTAGACATTTAGAAGCAGAGTCTTTTTAATATCCTCATTTATAATTTAACTGTAACCATTGGGAATAATATCTTGTGTTAAATATTTAAAGGTAAATATATTCAGGTACGGGGAGGGGATATGTGGCATAGAAAAAAGAAGAAGAAATATTGCTATGTCCATTTCAGGGATGAGGCATTGGCCGGGTCACTTGGGGGATATTTTATATTGAGAGTTGGTATGCATATCGAAAAAGACCCCTACCCGTAGGAAAAAACTAAATGGCATAAGCCTTTTCAGTCTAATATGTAATTTCTTATTTCATTCTAAGAGTTTGTAAACTCAAACATACAATATGTTTTTAGTAACAGCTCTGTAGAGTAACGTAGCAACTGCTCCTGGCTCATGAAATAATTTTTGTAGTAAAGAGGTAATTTACATGAAATGACTGTTATTATAAAAGTGAAATATTTAATAAAGAATAATAAGAAGGAACGATATGCCAAGTCTACCTACCTACTAATAAATAAAATTTAAGTTCAAAGTAATGGAAATTAATTTTCTTACTATTATAATTTTATTCATTTAATGTAAATTACCTAAAGTAACCATACAAATAATAAATCATTATAAACATTGAACATTAAAAAGAATTATTTTCTAAATATAAACTCCCCTTGTGTATAAATAAATAAAAAATAACTTCTTTCAAAAATCACTAGTTTTAAAAAGTATTAACGATTTAATATAATTTAGAGAAATATCCCTTCAATGCATGAGTTTTAATTCGTGGGGGAATTTTTTTTTTTCACCTTTAAAATTGAATTAAACATGTATTTTTAATCATTCTATGAAAAAAAAAATTGAAAAATGTAATTATAGTTAGTTCAATAGCTTTGTCCCATATACGGGACAACGTGTATTGAGAGATATTTTTTGTCAGAATCAATAGATGTATTTCTGGAACATGAAAAGGACAAAAGTACTTTCTGCTTAACTTTATTTTCTCTTTTTTTCTGACATTGTTTTAAAATTTATAAAATTCTAATAATAATTAAGTATATTCTATTCTATGAAGTATGAAACATATTAAAATAATTTTGGTTTTTTTACAACATAAAGCTACTGGACACTTATAACAGTAGAGATTTGCCTTTAATGTGCATTTTGGCATCTTGCAGTGTTGCCTTTTATCTTTTCATTTTAGACAATGATGAAATTTATTCATTACTACGCTTAAAACAGGAACTTTAGAATTGGTCTTTTATTTTCAAGATTGTTCTCTGTCACAGTACAAGGTCGATCTCGTTTTAATGGGAGTTTAGAATTAATTTTGCAAAGACCTTCAGGAAGCTCTCCTGTTAATTCTATTCATTTCACGTTATGAGAATTAACTATACGTGATAACAAACAAGCTTTGACAATTATCATATCTAATAAATGGTAGAAAAGTCGTAAGTATCATTTACGAGAGTACATCTTTATTTTTTACGATCTTGGTGGCTATCCATTAGATCAATCCCTCCTATATGTTTTTTATAATTTAGTATGACGTTAGAGCAACTGATTTTATGTTATCCTTTTTAATGTTATTATATCGTTGAACTTCTGTAATACGATGTTCTGCTGATAATATAGAAATTAAGGCCATCAATTTATTGTTTTTCAAGGATATAAGAGCTAATTCTACACCATCAAAAAGAGTGTTGTATTCTTTACATTCTTCTTTTTGAATAAATTATATATTTTTATTGATATCATTTTATTATTAGGAATTATACTCGATCAAATAGTATCTAACGACTTTTGAGCAAGAAAAATTTGTAATCCAAGGGTAGTAAGATAGTTTTCGAAATATGCTTTATGGTGAACATTTTTTTTCAACTGTGCGGCATAATCGTAGAACTATATTGGCTCAAGCTTCAAGATTAGATTTGCTATCTTTTCTTAGAGGGAAACAAATTGGGAGGTAGATTATCCAAGTCGTCATTTACATCGTCAAACTCAGCTTCGATTAAATTTGCCAAATTATCTAATAAATAACTAATCTCTTGTTCTGATAATTTTTTCTTCGTAGTTGGCATTTTAAAACTTAGTTTTGTAGAATGAAATTAACGTGTTGACAAAATTTTATTATTTTTTTCCTATTCCTTCTAGGATATCTAACTAACTGCTGAAATTGTTTCATTGTGATATGCAAATGATCAAATTAGTTTAAAGTACTCTCTTTACAAAATTAAAATCTTTTTAAAAAGATCCAATAACTATATAGATAAGTAACTGTTCAATATGAGTAAAAATTTATTCCCACGGACAGAAAATGAGCCTGCCCGTTCTTTACAAAGTACTGATGCCGGATGCGTAGTTATTAATTCTTATTTTGTAAAAAAAAAACTTACAATTTTACTAGCCAAAACTCGATATGTCCCGTGTATGGCAAAAATAAATAGAATTAATAAAAGTGTTCATAACGCGTGTTGTGCCGTTAATGGGACAAACCTTATTTTTGCAAAATATAATTAACAGGTTCACAAAATCTTAATTTTTTTTCCTACTCCTCCTAGGATATCTAATTAATTATCTGCTGAATTTTTTTCATCGTCATCATTAAATAAAAGATCTATTGAATTTAAAGTACTTTCTTTGTACAATTAAATTGTTTCTTCAAAAATTTAATAATTTTATAATTGATCCACTATGATAATGAGGAAAAATTTATTCCATAGGACTGAAAATAAGCAAGTTCTTTGATTATGATATATGCACTAATACAAAGTTGTTATTTTTGGAATAAAAAATCAAGTAAGAACGGCATAATTAGCCAAAATTCGATATGTCCTATATATGGGACACCATGTATTGAAAGGATATAATGTATTAGAATTATTTCGAGGTTTTGTGATATTTATTGAACAAATTTTGTGGATTAGTATATTGTGTATTTATTGATACAAAATTCTGAGAATAAATGTTTTTAAATATGTAAGTATATTTTATTGTTAGAAAAGAAATGAAATAAAAATATTTGCAGAATTTTATTGACTTACTTTAGATTTGGATACAGAAGGATGAATTTTCACGAAAAAATCACTAATTAGTAAAAATGATTATGTGGTCACAAAAATAAAGTTATTGTGCTAAATTTTCAATTTTTGTGTTTTTGAGCATAAAAGGGATCATGATCAAGGCATAAAAACCCGTGATTAAAAAAAATTGAAATATTGTCAACAATTGTAATTAATCAAACATCTTTTGTATTGTGTGAATGTTCTTCAAATTTTGTTTTACCAATGTACCGTAAACTATGGTTGATTTTTATTATTGAGTTTATTGGAAAAGAAGAAGCCTCTTCTGAGATAATGGAATCTAAATGTTTTGAAGACAATCAATTTTCTCAAATCATAAATCAAATTGCATCAAAAATGTATAATTTCTTTATTTACAACTCTGTGGATGCAGATCCCGGCAACAGCAACATCCATTTGAATAAAAAGCAAAAAAGTTCAACGTTAACATCCTCTTCAAAACAAAAGCTACAGTGATCTTGAGTATTTATTATGCAAGGTCTATGTAAAATTTATACTATATTTAATTCAAGGCATGTTTATTTATTTAACATTTTTCATACTTTGATTATTCTTAATAAGGTAAAATGCACTAATAGTTTTGTCTAAATTGCATATTGAAATTCATAATATTGTAAACAACTAATTGCACTCATGAAATAAAAAGAGGACTTGTTAAAAGAGTTATATCTCTATGATTAATTATAATTATTTATCAATGATATCCTTGGTAAAATAAATCAACTAAATGCACATTTATTCAAATTATTGAACAAAATTCAACATAGCTACAAATAACTATACATATATTTAAGTGTGTCATTAATAAACCTTTTTAAACCAAAATAGATATAAATCTAATTGACGTATAACTTATTTGAAAAGATGTCTTGAACACGGAGTTGGCATATTTTTTTTACTTCCTCCATACTGACCAAAATCTCGCTGTCTCTATTATTTGTAATCCGTTTCCGAATATTCTCCATGATGCCGAGTATGGAATTTTTTTTAACACAAATAATGAAAGGAAATCCAAATTTCTTTAAATAGATTCGATTAAGTGATTGAAGTTCTTTTAGGGTTACTAAATCCAAATAAGAGATCCCTGAATTTTTCTAAGGAAAATGAGAGAAAGTATGTTTTAGTCACAGATTATTTTGTGTGTGAGTTAGATATGTAAAATTAAACGTATAATTATATACGTGTGGGTACAGTCAAAAATGTTTGTTTGTTTTGTCATCCAAAATACCTGCTCATTTGCACTCTCGAGTCCAAGTTTCTCCAATTTAACTCCAAGTTCTGGATGAAGCTGAAGCGTAGCAACTTTACATTCCTTAGGATATGAATCTAAAAGAGTTAGGAAGGAGTCAATAACTTCTTGTTCTGATAGCTTCTTCTGCGTTTGTATTTTTGAATGCACCACTGCTGTGATGAGTTGATTATTCTCAACTACATTACCAAATAATGAAATGAAGGATTCAAATTTCATTTCGAAAAAAAGAAGATATATCTCGTTCAAGACAAAGTTTAACTAAGGATGATGATCCAATATGTATACATATAACATAATATTACAAGTAAGATATTGTACATATATTATGTGGGGAGGAAAATAGCGGTTGCTCTGGATGAATTCTTACACGTATGAGGGTGTCAATCCATATGTAGTGAACATTTAATTTTTAATTTTTTTTACTGACCTTTTTACTCCCTAAATTGTTTCATGTTGTCGTTTAAATCAAATTTAGGAATTTTAACATTCTGAGGTGCCTTCGAAGATTAGAAAATTGACAATTTTTTAAAGAAAATTTCATCTTTTTCTTTTATTATCATCCAAACACATTGAGTATATTATGTATTACTTTATAACTTTTTAACTGAATCGATCATCTTTAAATAGGATTTTTTAGCGAAAAAAAGGAAGACGTATCCAGGAAAAAATCAAATAATTTATTTCATTTGATATAATAAATTTAAAATTGTTTACAACTAAACGTTATACTATCTCATTGAAACGATTTTGATCTTTCATTTAAGATTAGTTTTGTCACTTTTTGATCAAAAATGTATCAAACATTCCTCTGTTATTTGAAGTCACTATATATTGAATTAAAATAATTAATTTTAATTCAGATCTACAAAGATTTGTCAAAGTCTTTTTTCGACATATCCCATTTAGAATGATTGACTTCAAATTTTCAAGGAAACTGTATTTCTATGAAATTAATGCAACTTTTTCATATATATTTAAATGCCTATATTTTATATGCATTTAAAAAAATTTAAAGCAAAGAACTCCTCCCTTTCCCCCCTTCCTACGCCCCTGATACAAGTGGTGACGTAAATTCAGGTCTTTTTCTGAAATTCATCAAATATATGTATATTAGAGAAGCTAAATTAAATAATAATAATAATAATTACATATTACACATTTTATGATGTTCAAAATGAAATACTTCAAAACAAATGGAGGTAATATGGTATAAGTAGATCAGGAAAAATTATATCTATTATTTTACATGTTTTTGTATGATGTGTTTTTCCATTAGGCTGAAATGTATTTGAGAGCTATTTCATTTAGTAAAAATCAACCCTATATATATATATATATATATATTATACTTTAAACCAATATTTACTTTGGCCTTTATTTGGACATCTAAGATGAAATAAGGATCCAAAATATCTTCTTTAAAAGAAAAGAAATGACATTATATCGTTTAAGAAATAAGAGAATACAATTATTGTTCATATTTCATCCTTAAATTTAATTGTTTCAAAATATTACCCCCCCCCCCCCAATCTGATCCTTTTTTATTGAAATAAAAAAATATGGTCACCCAAGTTTATAGTAGAATAACTAACAGAGTTAATTAAATCTGCGTCTCCACAGATAACCGGACCGGACGACGAATAAACGAAATAACCGTAAAGAGATTTTGAACAGTACTTTTTTCTTTCTTGATACCTTCTCATATGTACCTATCTAGAACCGACCTTGGATAAATAAGTAAATAAATATAAATATAAACCTTTAAAGAACTTTTTTTAGAGATATTTGTCTTAAAAATACAATATTTCAGGGAGACACAAGGGAAAAAAAAGAAAAATTCAGTTCTTTAGAACAGATTAATAAACTTTTTAGATTGAATAATATTAATCGGCTATTAATAATTTAATAGCCATTGCAATGTTTATAATTTTTTATGACAGATTTCTTTGATTGAATCAATAATAAAAAAAGAACATATACACATACTGGAGTCTTTTTGGCCAATTTTTATCATCCAATAATGACCTAATAAAAATGTTCTAGTAAATAAATTATTTCGAATCCGTGGGAGGCTGGCAAGAGGTACCATGACAAATTTTGTATCTACATGTTTATATTTACTCATGACTCTTCTTCAAGCATAATCCGTTCGCCCATGTTTATAATGATTAGTTTTTTTTGAAAAAAATATTTTTTTTTTTTTGAACGGGGAACAATTTATTTGAATCTCAGCATCTTTTCATCGGTTTTAATATTTTTTTCGAAGCATAATTAATTTAAGAAAAAGAAATTATAGAAATTAAACACAATAAATTATGATTCTGCTCCCTTTGCATTTTTTGCAAATTATGCAAAAAAAAAAAATGGAAAAATGCATTTAATAGGTAACCACAGTTAAACAAACTTCTAATTAACGTCCAACAATTCACATTTTCAAAAAATTTAGAATCAAAAAGTTATTTTCTGCTGAAATACCAATATTAATATTTCCCACTAAGTATGAGAAGAACGATGAAATCTTTTTAAGTTCAAACTGCATTATTAATCCTCGAAAACTTAAGAAAATATTAGTATTTTTCTAAGATACACTGAGACTATGTGAATTACGTGCATCTGCAACGAACACTCATAGACTTATATTTTGTATACATTCTTGGTCTATAAGATACAAGGATAGTATAAATCTTATGAGAACATGCATTAATAGAGTTACGAATCGTATTGGAACACACCTCTTTCCTTTGAGTCATACGGTAGGTATATGTCATAAAACTTGAGTATAAGCCCATCTTTTGTTTGTTTATATGAGCTTTGATCCCAGAGTTTGATAAAATTCTCGTTTATAAATTAACTTCAAAAAAATAGATGTTCCTACCCAAAAATACATAACATATATGTAGTACAACATTTGTTTTTCGAAAACATATTTTCACATACACTTATGAATCAAAAATATCCCAAAACATATTCATATATCATTCACATTTCCTCTGTATTATGACTTTTGAAATGTTTCTATGACTAAATCATCCTGCTCAATAAATATGTTATAAATATGAGAGTGCGTCAAAAGGTTTCAGACCCTTAAGGATCAAATTGTCTTCCTAAAGGAACATATCATAAACACATAGAATATATATTAGTCTTATTGGAGCCTGGAATAAAAAAACTAAGTACATATATTAATTAACTAATAATTACAATGTTACTCTATATTCAAATACATATAATATAGTCACGTGTCTGGTAATCTCACTCCAAAGATTTTTATTGAAAGACATTTCACTCTAAACCATTTTGTCGTAAGACATTTTGCCCCAAAACAATTTTACCACAAGGTCATTTTGCCGAATTTCATTTATTTACTATTTCTTAGTTATTTAGTATTTCTAATTTTTATTAATAGTTTTTTTTATAATCTCAAAAGTTACCTTTTTGAGGGTATTTAACTCCATAATTTTGATACCAAAAAAAACAGTGTATACTCAGATTTTGAAATATTTAGTTGGTATAATTTGAAAAAAAATATATTATATAAGTTTTTAGTCATTAAAAATTAGATTTGATGACTTTGAGGTTTATTCAAAATTAGATATTGGGGTATTAATCTCTTTGCAATAATATACGTTATTTAATATGAATGACAATGATTTGTTTGTACATATAAAAAATAGATCATCATTAGTACGACACAAGTAGCACATTGATTAATCAGAATGTTTACAAAAATGCATAAGAGTACTAAATATTTTAGTGTGCAGAAACCCTCTACTCCAAAATTATGTAATAATTAA
Organism: Lepeophtheirus nordmannii; assembly: GCA_963680855.1. Classification (NCBI taxonomy): domain Eukaryota; kingdom Metazoa; phylum Arthropoda; class Copepoda; order Siphonostomatoida; family Caligidae; genus Lepeophtheirus; species Lepeophtheirus nordmannii. The sequence continues at coordinate 25,292,756 of OY804523.1, forward strand.
AAGGAGGAAGGAAACAAATATCGAGTAGAATTTATAATTATACTACTTATTCATTATAAATTAAAGTAAAATTATAACTCCAAGTCATTAATTAATATTCAATTTCTTTAATCAAAATGTTTTATTGTTACTTTACGCTTTAAGTAGAAAGCAAAGAAATTAAATACAATGAATGATTCTCTTTTGCCAAGCTACACAATTTATTTTTTTTAGCACAAGGCAAGGTATTATTTCACGGAAGGTGTATGGACTTTGCCATCACTCAACCTTGATACTTTTTATTAGCATCAAAGTTACGAAATCAAATTAAATAAAAATAAGCGTGAAGCGTTTTCTTATTGGGCAAATCTAAATAAATAAAAAAAAATCAATTACCCGATCAAAATAACCCAAAACGCGTCAAATCTATTGATAATTCTTCAAAAAGTAAAATTGCAGTTCTAAATTATTTATTTGTCAATGAAAATTTCGTATACAATTAAAAAAAAAGGAACAATAATTTTTGCTACTTAAAAAATAAAGTTTAGTTTATATATTTTGAAATAAAATCTTAGATGTAATGATTTGTTTTTTATGTTTGTCAAAATTAACCTTGAAAATGCAATTCAATGTGATCACTCATTTTTGCTTATTATATAAATGACTAGGATATGATTAGTGAAAAAGATAATTTTGTTGAATATTTTGATTACCTAATTGATATTGAAATAATGTGTATTGTTTACATTAAAAATAAAAATTAAAAGAAACATTCATTTACAATTAACACTCATATGAACTTCACTTTTCTACTTTGCTGCCAAATTTTCTGCTATATAACATTAAAGCCTGCATTAATGGTTAAGTGCACGTGTTTCTTTACAAGAGGTTCCAATGGAAGTCTGTGAAAAACTTTGGGACCCCATCCTTATTTCTACATAAAAATAGCCATTCATTTGAAAAAATATTTTTGACTTAATATACATACAGTTTTCCCACTTTTTATACAAGTTGGGTACAAAGGTTCAGGAGATTTACTCAAGTGATTTTAAAATTATAGAGGTAAACATAGCGACTGTCAGTAAAAGTTCAATTCGATGCAAAGAAATTTGGAATGGAGATGGCTTTAATAAAATGCTCATATCTTAAGAATGGCTGACTTTATTACTCTGGGGTAATATTTTTAGTTTTTTCTTCTTCTTCTCCTATCACAAAAATGAAACTAAATAATAAAATAAGAAGGGCCTTGTGTGTTAAATAAATAAAAAGTGAAAGAACTTGTAGGAAGAAGTGCCTATCCGACGGAAACGGATATGGATGAATATCAATTCCCAAAAACCATCTATGTTTGGCTAAAACACTTTTTGGAAATGAAACTAAACGAAAATTACTTTTTGTAGCATAATGAACCAAAAAATGGTGTCTTTTCACTATTTTAATTCAATGAAGTATTTTAGAAACAGTCAAATGCCTTCCCTAATTAGATATTAATTATCGTATTATTATGTATCATATTGATTGATGAAGAGTAACTTGAAAGTTAAGTGGGTATTCTCTATATTCTCCATAATTAGGTACTTGGAGAAAAAAAGAGAGCACTGATACGATCTGATGAAGGATTGCAAATTCAAGCTAAACAGCAAATTGAAATGAGTTCATATTATATGGAGAATAATTGAATCGAGGGACATTTACTTTTGAGATTGGGCTGTAAAAGGGATGATTCACTATCGAATCTGCGACAATTTAAAAAAAATATTTAATTGTAAATAGCTTGATTTTTTATTAATGCTTAAAAATAAAGAAAAAAAAAACTGTAGGTGACCATACGTAAGAGGACTATTCCATGAATGAGAAGGGGCAGTCATTAGAAAATAACTTTAGGGGTGGCCCATGGACATGAAGATCCATACATAGTTATTTTTGTAAAAGTCGAAAAAATCAGGGGTTTGACATTTGGAAGCTCAAATTAAATGAATAGATTTAAAATAGGGATCCCTCTAGTTTTTATGTAAGGAATGGCTCAATGTACAATATTTCTTATGAGCTTTTAAATCTTAAACATTCAAATGTAGAGATTTATTTGTCCGCAGTATCCCTCAACCTCAGAGGCATTAATCCATGCTTTAATAATGAAATGTGATGGAAATGCTCTGATCTACGTATTCTTTCAAAAATGAATATTTTAGCAAATTATCTTTTGTATGTATATATGTACATATAATTTTTTTTAAATGACCTTGTGGCCTCCTCTACATACATATACTATACTATGTAGACACAAGCCACATTTAAATTCCAAAATAATAATAATTATGCTAATGTAGGGAATGTACCAATAATTAATCCTAGTTTGCAAATATGTAGGACGTTCGTTTATGAAACATCTATATTTTCAATAGTTATGAGTAGTGTACCTCTGAAGTACAATATGCTCTGCTCCACACCTTAATTCAAGTCCTATGAACATTGAAATCAACATTGATAAAAGATAAAGCGGGTTTTGATGTAGGAGATGTGTACACTATACATACTTATTTATTTATTTAAAAAATGATGATTCTATCTACACAACATGAATTGAACATTAATTTTATAAGTGTATAAACTACATATAATAATAATAATAATAATTAATTAGAATGTATTTTTTTTTTAGTAGTTGTAAAGTTGCATGTTTTTAATGAGTAATTTTTCAAATGAATTGATGTAAAATGCTATAATATGTACAGCAGCATCATTCCTACATATGTTCATATGTATACCTCAATGAAGAGTAGCTTCCTTTCAACTCTGCTATACATTTAACAACTACATATACACAAATATCATTATTATAGGATGTAAGTGACGTTTTCTCCAACACAAATAAGGATCAATGATATATACATATATACAGTGATCCCTCGCCACTTCGCGGTTCAGTTATCGCGGATTCGCTATTTCGCGGATTTTCATAATGCATTTTTTTTTGGTGCATTGTGCTCTGCATTCTGATTCGCTAAAAACTCACTCCCGCTTCTTGTATCAAAACATGCTACGAATTGTGCTATCATTTTGTCGTCTCGTGCAGTTATGTGTACGTACATAAAACAGCTTGGCAAATTTACATTAAGTTGGCCAAATTATCTTGTAATTTCGAACATCTCCTAAACCCGTAATGTCGACGAAACGGCCTGGACCGGCAAAAGCACCTGCGGATGGGCCCAAACGGCGGAAGATGCTACCTATCTCAGATAAAGTTAAACTTCTGGACATGCTAAGGGAAGGTAAAAGCTATGCAGCCGTTGCTCGCCATTACGGAATCAATGAATCTTCTGTTCGTTACATAAAGAAGGAGGAAAAAAACATAAGGACGACAGCAGCAGTCAATTTTAATACGAATGCAAAAAGGGTTGTAACTGTCCGCAACAATTTGTATACATGTAATAGTTGCTAATTGTAAAAAAAAAAGTTTTCTATTTCGCGGATTTCACTTATCGCGGGTCATTTTCGGAACGTAACCCCCGCGATAAACGAGGGATTACTGTATACATATATGACTCGCATCAGTGGTTGACCCATCGGAGAGAAGATTAAATCAAGGAAACTTATTCCTGCTCAAGGCATCATTTGTCTATTTGTGGAAGAAAAAAACCCCACGTCCTTAACTTTATTCTCACTCTGGTAACCTTTCATCCTAAGAGAAAGAGAAAAAAGTCCGATATCAGCAGTTAGTAGTTAGTCAATTCTGGAATTACGAATTCATTTAAAAGCTCATAGAGAAAATTAAAAATTATATTTGAATTAATCAACGATTAGAATACTCTGAAGGGGAAAGATGTAATCAACAGCTCACAACAAAATACAGTGTACATTTTTAAAGTAGGAGGGTAACACCGCGAGGAAGAACGAAATTAATTGTCTATCTTATGTATATACATACATTACATATAATATATATTAACAAGAATGATATTTCTATCTATTTAATATCCAACTATAAATGATTGGTGGGAATGGTGGTTCTTGGTAAGATTTAGTTAGTAAATTTCTGAGCTAAAGTCCTCCAAATATCAATGACACATAACTTCAATCAATCTTCAATGTTAATCAAAAAATGTTTCCCTTTTTATCAAAAAAAAAAAAAAAAATCTTATTAAATACTTAGTATAGCATAAATATATATATATGTATGCCGTTTTGAGACAGCAACATTATTGCTCAGTTTTATTGTTTCAAAGTAAGAGTGGCCATTTCAAGTTTGTTAATTTATTTATGAATGGATTGTTAATGAAACTCAATTTGAAGGTGTTTATATGGTATGTATGTATGTACATATAATAAAATACATAAATATATATTTATTACGAAAGATCCAAGGGAATAAATAATAAGTTGGACCTAGTTTACATAGCGTTTGAAAATTGTGAATACTTAGGCCAGTATGTTGGTATACGATCAAAATATTTTTCAAATAGTAGATGGATTAAAAAGTAATTATTCCCGTTACATCTTTCACAATCCTATTTTTAATCTCTGCAATTTTTTTTTCCTATTGCAGGAGTTTAATTTTCGTTTTGTACTTGGTCCTGGATAGTACTTAACGTAATCGTGACCAGGGCCGTGAAATCACGAATCACATTCCTGATTTTATTTTTAAGTTCTGTAACTTTGGAGCTACTAAGCAGAATTACGAAAATGTTTAGTACGAGGTGAGTCATGCTGTTGAAAAATTCAAGTATCTACGTCAAATTTGAACCTTTAAAATTATATTTTAAAGATTAGAGTATAAAAATTTATAAAAATACAACAGGTGAATACATTGCAATGATGTTCATGTCAGTATTGATATATATCTATTTGAGATCTAAAGGAAAATTTAGCTACTCCACTGCGAGTACTTTAAAATAAATTCATGAAATATTATGTTTTACAGATAACATTATTTATTTATCAAGTAAGAATAAAAAGACGGGTATTATTTCGTTATAGGTGGAAAAAAGTTCTAAGAAATATTACCTATGATTATTATTTATCACTATTTCACTCCAGAGTTGTTTTGTTAACAGGTAATGTAAGTTACTTTAGATACTGTGATTTTATTAACCTCTGATTGTAATTCCTTTTCTTTCTTTTTTTCATTTTGTTTATAATGATATTACATACTTTAATATAAAACCTAATTTTCTATTTATACTAAGAAGTCATACTCAAGTATATGTATGCATTTAAGTCATAGGGCATCATTAAGTATATTGGAGTTTGGGAAAATGTTCTCCTTTTTAGAAATAAAAAGGTGATCACTCTATAGAAACACTAATTACTGATTAGTTTGAATAGTTATTTTTTTTTACTAGAAATGGGAAAAAAGAGGAATCCCAAGTGTATTATAAAAAATATGGTAACTCTGAGAGACGGCATAATATTTGCACATAAAGTGGGGAGGGAAGCCAAAGAGCGGTACGAACAGACCCTCTATCCTGAACATACAAAAGATATAGCAACTATCTCCAGACGGGTTCTATTCAAAACATGTTACTTTAAAAACTAGTTTGAACTGTATAAAATAAAATAGGAATACGTATTTTAATCGCAGGTAGAGTGTCATTTAAAAATCAACACTCACTGGGATTCCCTCTTTTTTCACAATCTATATCTATAGATATATATATTTCTATTCTGCATAAAAATATTAACAGAACTTTCAAGTATTTAGCAAACATGATACTCGTATTCAAACGCATTTTATTTTATTTTTTTGAGGGTGCTTTATTTTATAAAGCTTTTATTTAATAAACGATTTCTTCCCCCCCCCCCCAAACCTGTCAAGGAGAGTACTCAAAGTCTGGGCGAGTTTTATTTATTTTCCACAAAAAATTTAAAATTGATTTTTTTTAATATTTGACAAACCTTTAAGCCCACTACTACCTTTTAAAATCAGCTATTAGTCATTTAGTACTTATTTCTAGGCTTGAGCACGTTTGGGGATCCTACAGCCTACTAAAATAATTGTATTTGACTTAGTCTTAATAATTAGATCTGCAAAGCTATCTACGGCACTGCATATTACATACATACTGTACATAGATTGCATTATCTATTTTTATCTCAAGTACAAAATGAGTTGGGCATTTCCGGTTACTCTGTAATACACATACATACATACATACATAGGTATATATTACATAAATGTACATATATTTGTTAGATGTAGTGATAGATTTTATACTACTACTACCACTAATAATAATAATGAATATTATATATGTTACCTTTGTAATAAAGTGGAAGTTCTTCTAATCAATTAATTATTAAAGTGTAGCAAAGGCAAGATTTGTGATTATGGTTAGTTCTTGAGTAAATAACGAGGAAGCAATGGCGACATGCGGTTAGTCAAAGGTTGTTTAATGTATAATATAATAGTATAATAGAGTAGGAAGGCGTAAATGGTAATTCCTATGAAAAATTCATAATTGGAGAGGTTCTGTGATTCTCACTTCTTCGGCCCCATTTCCAACAATAGTAATAAGAGAGAATTGATTGAATAAGCAGAACCCATTAGTATGTATTTTGTATACGTATATATATATATATTTGGCTAGAGTCATGCACAATATACACACATAAATATAAACATATATATATATTGTTTATTTGAAATAAAAGTAATAATCATAATAATTATTTTTTATGTTATTGTAGCTATTATATTTTCTTTCTTTCTTTCCTTCCCTTTCTCTCTCTCTCTCTCTTTCTCCCTCTTTCGCTCTTTCTTTCTTTCTCCTTTTGAGCGTTTTTTTTTTTTCGTGAACGGTTAAAATGCATAGCCATTCAATTAAAATAACAAAAAATATAAAACAAAAATAATCCATATTAATTATTTAGCGAAATATATAATAAATTTTAATTAAAATTTCAACAATTCTAAAAAAAAAGAAGTACTTAAATAAATGAGGCATTATTCCAAGGCAGGGGAAAAATGGAAATATACATAAAAGTTAATATGTCGAAAATACAATGTGAGGGTATTCCTAATTCTGAACCTACTTACAAACATACTTACACAATGTAGGTGTGTACTTATATATCATATGTTCGTAATTGAAAATGGAGGAAAAGAGGTTGTGTGTTCCTGTACGAATGTTCATTTATAAGGAACGAACGCATTTCACGTGTGTCAGCGACAAAGGAATATGATAAATTCACAAAGGTATTTTTTTTTTAAATTCATATCAGGATTAAACTGAATAAATTGGTGATAGGCCTATTTGACAATCATCGGGAATCGGCCAAAGACTACCACATTTTTTAATTTCATCATAAAAGAAATAACATTTCATTATAAGATCAAACGTTTGAGATTAGTTAACAATTGCAAACTCAAACATGGGCCATTTTTAAAAGTTCCCTGACCTCCTTTTCCTAATTTTTTTGATCATCATAATCCATGTTATGTGAAGGTGAAGGCATGTAAAATTAAATTTCAAATCTGAAACTTTTATTTTTTAAGATTTTTAGAAAATTATTTAAAGTCAAATAGCCAAAAACAACGTATAAAATTGTATACGATTCCAGGAATAAAATAAAACATACTTGTATACAACAATAAACCAAAATTTCAAGACTTATTCAGGGAAAATGGGGGGATGTCTCAAAATCAGAGCAAATGGTCTGTTTTGGTATAACAATAAATGAGAGAAAATAGTGGTCATTCCTGGATTTTTGTATGGTTATTTCTAAATGGTTTTTAAAGGGTTAATTTGATAGAGGAAAAAAATGGGTAATCGATTTACATCTCCCCAAATAATCGGTATGGATCTCAAAAATTCCATATTGTTCTAGCCCAACTTCATATAGGTATGCAAATGGGTAATACCAGGAGCAGTTACAACATTTTTTTCTTCCTTTGACTCAATGACACCCCAAGTTAACACAACGTATCTACTACATTTGTTTGTTATTGATTGAACTTATTATAAGATTATATCAGTCGATAGTTTTACCACAAATTATATTAGAATATAATCCGTCAAATGTTGCAAAATACTGGGAAAGTTTAGAAATGAAATAAATACGAGTTAAAAATTACGAAAATTAGACTAAAAATATTTTATTTCAGGAATAACTATTTATGTGTTTTAAGATACATTTAAGATTGTTATATAATAAGATCTATATTCTTTATAGATAATTAAGTACTAGGCATGCGAATTACAGAATTCTCACCTACCTTTATTGTAAATTCGATATAATAAGGTTATGATATAGGCATTTATACGAATGTATATATGAAGGATCTCAATCCATGAGTAAAAAAAATATATATAAGCATTTTTTGTTTGGTCTTGGCCCTTTATTTCTTAGAATTTTTGTTGTGTGGATAAGTGGTTCTCAACTGATCTTGCACCTATACCTAAAGCCTTATGAAAAGTAAAATATTTCGGGTGTCTTCAAACAAAAATTTAGAAGGATTGTCTAGCTAAATATTGATCACTTTACTATTTTTATATTTGATCAACAACACACTTATGATGACCGTGACCCACCAATTCACCAGATGAAATCAATATAACAACTCATAATTTTAATATTTAGAGGTCATTCAACGCCATTAAAGATAAGAAAATTGAATTTTGCATACTTTTGAATTGAAAATTTGCTCTTGTTCTTTCACTATCATCCATATACATTAAGATTTTTGAATTTTAATGTATTTTATAACTTTTTCAGTTGAATAAATATAATCCTTAAATACCTCAAAAAATAATTATGTAAATAAATTTATGACATAATGAAAGGATAAAAGATACATGTACCGTGTATAATGCACCTTCTTTCTTTCATTACATGAAAAAACTTTAGCATTCCTACAACGAAACATAAATAAACTTGAATTTTATATTTTATAAAATTATCAACCAATTCATTTGCTACCTATATACAAAAGCACCTGTTCCAGCAAGACTCAATTACTCATAATCTCATTTGTTGGCAAACTGTATTATATAATTGTATATTTAAATGCCATCATCATTATTTCTTAATTTTTAAAGAGGACACATCTTTTTTTATTTTGTTTTATTTTGAGATTAGAAAGGAGTGAAAAATACTTCATTCATTTCTTTTAAAAGGAAAAATGTCACAACTTTATGGTGAGAAGGTTATTACTTCGTTGTTGTAGGGATGTGCTATAATGCAGTGAAGAAAAGATGTCTAAGGATTAAGTATCATAACTATAACAGCTTTATTATTCGCACTATGCCATATCAGCTGAAATTTCATCATTTACACACACATCAAGAAACAGAGAGCACCATTTGAAATTCATTTAAGATTTTGAATTTTTTATAGTTAGTTTCTTTATCAAAAATGCAAGTCTATTAAAATTAATTAGCTTTTCAGATTATGGTCTTTTATTTAAGACTTTTCTCGTAGTTTTATGATAATCAAATAAATAAAAAATAATTGTTCCATCTACTGATCTTTATATGTTAAAATTTTTAATTTATGCAATTGATATACTAGTCCACACCATTAAATGGACAAGAGTCTTCTCCAAGTTATTGGGGTGGATCTTGATATATTCTCAATGATGAGGCTGAAGGATGTTAGGATTGTGAAGATACAAGGATTATCAATCTATAGGAAAAATAAATTCTCAGGGCTCAAAGATGCATTTTTGCCAATCTGTGAAAATAAAGCCGATCCGTGCAACCCGTTGAGAGAAGGCTCACAGCTGCAATGACATCATTTCTCTTTATTTCTTACTTTATATTGTTCAAAAGGACAGCTGAGACCCACACCTTTTCAACGAGATGTCAAGCACTCGATAAGAATCATTAACTAAAAAAATCGTCTATCTAAATGTATAAATTTTCATTCAATTTCGAGCAAAAATTGGCTAGAAATATAATACTCACGGTAGAGCTACTTAAAAATAAGTGCAATAGACAGAAGTGGTTGCACGCAGAAGGATTTCAGCTGGTTTCTTAATCCTTCTTATATAATATAATATATTTAGTAGCTCTACTGCGACTCTTTGATTTCTAGTGGATTTTCGATCGAAATTGGATGAAAATTTACACATTTAGATGGACGATTATTTCTTAATTAAGGATTTTTATCGAGCGCTTGACATCTCGTTTGAAAGCTGTGCGTCACAGATCTTTAATGCATTCCTTATAGCATCCGTTTTATGTAATATTTTAGTACAAAGGATTTGGCCCACTTTTGGATCTACTCCCGCCACCTACGCCCCCAGGATTCCCTTTAGGTCAAAACAAAGACTGGAGTTGGAATCTGAATTAAACACACAAGCGGATCATTTTTTTTTTAATTTACAAAATGAGCATCCTTTTAGGCTTAAATTGAAGTTGAAGTTAGAAAATAAGCCAAATTAGCTCAAAAAGTAGGGTCCGATTTCTCAAAAACTGTCAAAAAATTACAGATTTGAAATTAGTCAACTAAACGGAATCACTTTTATTATACTTATACCCCTTAGGATTTTTGACTATTGACCAGTGTTATCAAATGAAAGAAAGTTTGTTGAAAAATACAAATACTATAGATATATATATATATATATATATATGTAGGTAATGTAAACTCATTTTTAGAATAATCCTTCAAGCCTGATTTTGTGCTGATGAACTCCATTTGTACTATTTGTGAATAAATTCTGTTGGAGTGAAAGTATGCTAGTACCTGTTGTTTTTATTTCGAATTTTAAGTTTGTGGCAATTTATACGAAGGATGAATCATTTTTTTATTCTATTATCTTATATTTTGTCTTGATCAAAAATGAATGAATGAAAGTCAAGTCCTTAAGTCTGAGATGATGATATCTAGCACCAAGGACAAATAAAAGAAGAAGAAAAAGGAAGAACTTCTTTTTTTTCTCTAAAGAAAAGACTTATCTACTCCATACTACCAACATAGCCCAAGGCATTCATTTTTCAGCTTCAAATCAATGAAAAACCCTTATACATTCCAAAAATAAAACATTCATTTTGAATAATTTATTCATAAAGGATGAAACAAATCCCAACAGTACGATTCAAAATATATGTACATACTACATACACCCATATATGTATATGTACATATGTGTGTGTGTACATACATAATCTATGTAATGTATGAACTTCAGACAGTTCTTCAATCAAAGGAAAGTTAGTCCAATGTTTATATCCCATTCGAAAGAGAGGATATATATATATATTATTGAGTTTAGAATAATTGTGTTAGTATTAAAAGTGATTAAGCCTAGATTCCCTTCATTCCTATTAAGACCCTTTTAGCTTCTTGGTCAGTGCCGATACAGCCAAGAAAAGGGAGGGAAAAAAATTGAACACGAAGGGATAATAGAAACAATTTTGCTTTTTGAGTTTATATTGAAATTTACAAACCCCTTGGCTCTTAAAAGACCGAATTGTGTAAGGTCTTGCTACTCCCTTGGTAAGGGAAAACACGAATTGGCTATAAAATGTTTCATTTCATCTACTCAAATTTTCAGTTACTCAAAAGTCTCTCTATGGTTAAAGGTATGTAGGTTTACAATACGACGTAAGAAGAGGCGTTGCGTTGTAAAGCTTTTGGAAACATCGTAAAGTGTACAATTTAATTGTGTAGGGGCCAACTTGTAATAAATATATTTGTACATAGCATCGACAACACTGTTGCATTGAAAAAAATCGGCCGAGTGGGTCATAATACGTACAAATGTTATCTTTGGAAGAGAAAAAGAAAGAAAGAGTATCCACATTGCTCGTGGAGTCAAGTGAACGTAAGCATAATTTTTACTCACGTCTGATGAATCTTTCTGACGCGACGTCTTCCTAGGTATTTATGTAGTATAATTTCACTTTAAATAGTGACAATAAAAAAGCTATCAAAACCGAATTTGAAATAGCTCTAGTGATTCATAGTATGTACTAACTATGTTCCACCCGTGTTTTAAGCTACTTCTTCTTCTGATCAATATATGTAATATGTAATAGTATAAACAGGGTTCAAATGTTTAAATCTATTAAGGAGTCGATCAAAACAAAAAAATTCATAAAATATTTAATTTGTAGAGTTTAAACTTTATTAAAACTTAAGTAAAAGTTTTAGAACTTTGATCCTTTTATTTGACTTTTAAATATCATAGGATTTGTAGTTGTGTTGTTGTATTAAAGGTCCAATTGACACGAACGAATGATGAAATCATCATTATTTAAACTTTGCAATTGCATATTATTTATTATGTATATTCTACACTCGACTTTTGATAATCATTCAAACTCAATTTTAATGGAGTATATGTAGTCTCTAATATGCAATGTATTACCTATCCCTGATAATAATGATAAACCATTAATCCCTACCATTTTCGCCTTAATTTCAAGGAAGAAATGAGTCGATTAAATCAGTGTGTGTGTGTGGACATTTAACTTAAAACCCGAGGAATTGATGCATACATACATACATACGTATACATTATACATATTAATAAAAATATGTACGTACCTACAATCATATGTATATTATAAGTAGTAAGTATTTCTATATAAAATCAAAAAGAAAATGTTGTAACTGAAGAGAAGACATAATTGTAATAAAATTTAATTTTAATTCAGGGAACATAAAAATTTATTTTTATTTTGTAATTTAAATACATCGTAATACGAGAATATCAATTCACTCCTTTATATATATATGTATATAAAATATATATAATAACAATAATATTTATAAAAAAAAAGTTCCCCAAACGAATTCATTTTACGTAATGATTATGACGATGAAGGAGCCAGTAAGATTTTGCAAACATGTAATTGCATTCTTGCACAATATATATACATATCTATATATATACATACATATATGTACAAAAAAAGTAAAAACTCAGTAAGAGCTACTTTGTTAAAAGAAAATGACTTAGTATGTACTCAATATCCCTCACGACCTTTCCTCAAAAACGAGATGAGAAAAAATAATTGGTTATTACTTGATTACGTCACTCTCTCCAACTGTTGACTAATTAATACTTTATTGCTTGTAATATGTACTCTACTTAACAAGATTTAATTACAAACCAGTAGATCAACGATGAAAAAAACTACAAAAAGCCAAGAGTAGTACAGATGTCAAAAAAATATATTTCTAGGAGTTGTTGATGTTGTGGGTATAATAAAATTATGGTATTGACTTCCCAACTACATATTAGACTAAATGTAATTAATGATACTTCTCTTGTAGAGGAGAATTACCTAACTAATTGACTAAATACCAACTAATTTAAGGCATTCCTTCCTCAAAAAAAGGTTGAGTGTTAGAATTAAAGTCTTCTCTCCACGTGAGTAAATAAACAAATTAATTTCTACAGAATTTCCTTCGAATTCAAGAGTTTCATTTTTTATTCAAGGGAATTTAAACCTTCGTAAAAATATATGTCTTGTTCAAGAAGAAAATTTCTTCTAGTTTATTTGACTCTAGTTGGGTATAAGGGATCATTAAAACACTATATTGGCTATTTATTTATCCCAAATATAATTCAAATAGGAATCTCAGAATTTAATGAAATTAAGCGTGGGTACCTACGTACATAGATGTGGGGTTTTTTATCCTCTCCAACATCAAACTATTCTAATAAAATCCTAATCCTAACACCTCATCTTTATATTCATTATGTGAGTACTCATTGAGTGTATTTTAATGAACGAATGCTCCATATTTCTTTACCATAATAAAAAGGTAATTTTTTTTGGTCATTTCAATTCCTAAAGGCTCCTTGTGAAGCTTGTCAAATATTTACCGTCAAGAAACTTTTATAGATTATAGATGAAAGATCACTTTGACTCTTCTCAGCATGGGGCTTTAGCTGAGTTCTGATGAAAGCTAGGTACTTCTATATTATTTTGGTAAGAATGCACTTTGAGAATGGAATATTAGTTCTTTAGTTGCTTGGTCTTCCAGTGTGTGTGTGTGTGTGTGTATGGACCACCCAACATTCATTTTTTTAGTTTACATTTCCAAAGCTTGATCCTTCTATTCTTCATACTTAACTGTCAAAAATTAAGTTTGACTTTCTTGTTTAGAATAAAATCAGTCATATAGGGTAAGGATTTGCATTAGTTTTATCATCATGTTTGTCATAGTTTGATATTAAAGCATTGGTGCCATATGCTTCGTACTTTGATAGCTGTAATTTGTCCAAATGCATATATTTTTAATTTAGCAGTAAAATGATTGGGTTCATTAACTTTATTTGCCATTAAAAATTAGATATTAAAATTGTTAAATTTTAATAATCTTATTTATGATTTCGAATATGATTTAGCATATATTTATTTGACAGGGCTGCCCATATTCTGAAACTGGCTTTGCTCTTCACATTCATTTCTTAAGTATTGGACGAGTGGATTTCTCCATATTTCTTACAGGGTATTTTTTATATAAACTTATGATTACAAAATAACAAAACAAGCTTTAAACGAAATACCTAAAGCATTTATATGACTTTTGTATATCGTTTTATTTATTTATTCACTCAATTATTTGCTGAAACAGCCCACTGTTGTTGACTTAACATAAAATTGATCATTAAGACAAATATTATATACATTAAATAGTATAAAGCAATGATGTATCGTATAAATATTTGACAATAAAAGAAAAAAAAAAAACAATAATAAAAGTTTGAAATTTTGTTGCAATTAATGCTGAATTTATTATGTCAAATGAAAGAAATAAGAAGAAAAGAATGGGCTTTTTGTGCGATATATTTAAGAATGAAGGATCCATCATCAACTAAAAGTTTATAGCCAGTCTATAGCCCCACACATTATAATAGGCTTTCGGTTTTTCCATATCAAGCACCAGGGAGTTTATATGACCAATTTATTATAGAAACACCATGAGTATAGCTTAATGTTGTACAAAAACTAAATTTACCAAACGCTTCCAAGCACCAGGGCATCAATTTATGGATTATTCCTCAATCATATTGCCTATTTATATATCTTAATAAAATACTTTTGTTTTTAGATATCACCTCAGTCCCAAAGTAAGCCAGGATCTCTGTATTGATCAATTGGGCAAGGAGTTCTTTAAAAGCTCAGCAACTTATATGCTCAACAATTCAAGTCATTAAGTGGCAATCTGGTTCTTGAACAATTCCCTTAAATTTCTCTCTTCCCCACCTTACTTAATTTTAATGCTTCTTTTAGGAATGACTACCCTTCATGACATTTTGAATTGTTTAAATATAGCATACATAAATATATGACAACCTTAAAGGTAAGTATATCGATCAATAAAAGCTCCTTCTTTTATATATTCATATACATTATGTATATTTAGACCTGGATTACTCAGAAAAGACCTTTCATAAAAAATTATGGATATAAATGCAGGGATATTTATTTTAATCATTTTTAAAACTTTGAAATATTAATTTTGAGTTTTACATTCGGTATAGATGTACGTATATGATGTAAAAGTCACGCACAATTGTTGAAGGCCCTTTACAGCAGGGATTCTCAACCGGCCTTGCACTAACCTATGGTTAGGAATGTAAATAATATGCAAATGGGGTGTGTAAAATAAAAAGAAAGAGAAAATCAACCTGGTAACTCTGACAATTTGATGAATGTTGAGAGGGAAGCAGCTTGAGATGTCATGACGTTTTACTGAGCTACAAGCTGCTATTCTCCTTTATATATGTACACAAATGAATAATAAATAATAACATTATGTATACCATAGATGAGAGGCAGAAAATTAACTGAAAGTAATGTCTGGAAATTATATATTTTAAACTAATAACTATACGAGGACTTGAGCCTTTTTTGTTTACATTTTATTTGCTTTATTAACCTTAATGCATGTATTCCTTCATGCGAGATCTTTACTATCAGGTAGATGTTCTCCCCTCAGTAATAAAGGAAAAATGATAACAGCTTTGGAAAACAAAAAGTACTGTTCGAAGAGCCAACTCCACAAAATTTCGCACGCGGCATTTTGCATATTATTTACATTACTACCTATGGTCGTTTTACTGCAATGTTTTTTTATTTTTGATCTGATATCTGCGGCTCCCCTTTAAGTGTTTAACAACCCCTTCATTTATAAATACTGTTTTACAGTCTGTTATATTTATTGTACCTCACAAACTTTCTTTTTGAAAAATAAAAAATAAAAGCCTTCAATCAGTTAAAATTGGGCCAATTCTTCTCAACTGTGGGATTATTCTGCATTTAGTAAAAGAGAATGGTTCATTAGAGTTCAACCAGTCAACGTTTCGAACAATAATAAGGAGAAGAAAAGTAAAAAAATCGACAGCTGATAAATAAATAAATACATGTGACGCTCTAGCATGACTTCATACTGAGATGAAATTTTGTAAAAGCGCAATTTTACAAAACTTCATCTCCAGTAAAAAAAAATTATCTTCAATTCGCATTACTAGCTTTCATATATCATTGGAAATTTGTAATTATATTTTATAGCTATGTGATGTCATGCATCTTTTCTGCTTATTGTTTAATTGAGTCGACATGATAATACTAATTCTAAATAATTTCAAGTAACAAATAGCTACAAGTTTAATTTCGTATAAACCCGTTCTTATGAATACCAATTATAGTTGGGAGATTTGAAAAATAATTGAAAATAATTTTGTATCTGACTTAAATCCAAATCCCGCACAAAATAATATTTTTTTTTGGTATTTATAGACTAAGATAATGATACAAAAACATAGACTGTAGCAGAAATTGCGAAATACAGGAAATTCCTTTTCTTTCCGTTACTCTTCATTTCTTTGAGTATGAATTCATGCAGGAACGTCACACATTGTAAATTTTTATGTTAGTCGGATAACACCGTATTTATACTTTGAAAAAGTGTATAATTGTTGGGAATTATCAATTTTCAAATCAATGTTCTAACTTTCTTTTATTAAAATAAATACATGTGTAAATACTAGGGCCCGACAGATGTATTGACATGGTAATTAAATTAGTTCATTTTAGACCTTTTGTGAATAGTTGCTAATCAGCCCAAATTTGCCTCAATTTTGTTCTCAACTGGTCTTGCGGCCACATTTCCCACAGTCATTTCCTACCGACTTTTGGTAGGACCTGACATCTATATCACTGGATAACAAAATTTATTCAGTGTGTTTTTTACTGTTGCCTCAAAAAAATTATTCTTTCTCATTAATCCAGGTTGAGAGAGTCTTACATAATTGACAGAGTTATTCATTTTTGAACATCTTTAGGCTTGAGGTCCACCAGCCGATTAATCAGTAATTGGTTTTCCACCACCCAAATCATTGGTATTGGTTGAGCTTAAATGTCTATGAATTACATACAACTACAAAAGCATTCAGCCATCACTAATATAGTTATGTATTTTCATTGAGAAACTTTTTTAATACTTTTTTTGTGTTTGTGCTTATTCCTTATTTTGTTATTGTCAAACACTGCACTACTAACCAATGTTCCAGCCTCACAAATCTAACTCATTCCAAAAATAAATTTAAGCTTCCTTCCATACAAACCTATACCCATTAGAAAGCACCCTTCCCATAAATTATAATTACAGTGGGGTAATTATACTGAAGAAACTACTTAGCTTTTAATGAAAGGAATCGCATGCTTAGTGCTTAAGTAGGTATAATTATAATTTGTATTTCACCTTTTTTTATACATATTTAGATATATAAATAAATATATATATATATATATATATACTTACATATAAACAGCTCAGGATATCTGAAACTTAATTCATAATTCAGAATAATCATTAGTAATTCATGTTGTTCGTATTATTATTATTATTTTATAATTGAATCATCAAGTTTGATATAAAAGTTTTATAAAACTTTATGAGTCGTGAAAAATGAGGATAATGAGGGTTTGTTGCAAATAATAGCAATAATAAAAGTCATGAAAAATAGACGAGGAGTTGTTTCCATATTTTTATGCATAGGTGTTGGACTCTTTCATTCAACATTAGTACAAATCAACATGGGTAGATATTACAATCTTTACAGGTAGAATCAATAATTATGAATTAACTTAAAATTAGATAACTTGATATACAAGTCGAACCCATCTGTTCATTTGTTCAAATTTTGCTTCTTTGTCAAAAAGGTATAATTAAATAGAGATGTGGATCAAGAGCCCTCTCAGATTTATGTAAAAACCATGCCTGAGCTGACGTCATAATCGACATTATATCAACTGATAAGGAAGAAAGAAGTCATGAAATATGCAAATTGTGATACCTTTTCATCACAAAGGGTATGGTTGAGGCATTTCAACTCATTTAATATTTATCAAACCTTATCTATTTAACAAAAGTGATGAAAAAATGATGAGAAATTAAAAAACAAATATGTACATAATCCAGCATTTTGACGATTTTTGTGTCAAAAATGCTCGCTGGGTGGGCTTTTTTTCATTTCTCAAAGTATATGGAATAATTATGTTTAATTGATGCATTTTAAGTTATTACTTATTATTTGGAACAACGGATATTCCAGTTTCTATAACATGTATCTTGCTAATGAAAGAATATTCAACGTGCAATCATGTTACCTATGCCAGATTAACATAGTCCATAGGAGATATTAGCAAAGTTTTAAATCGCTGTTTTTCGATTTATGTTTCAGCAATTTCTAATTACAATATGATTATAATTTTGAACTCATTCAGTTTGATATTTTAATAAATAAATGCTATTTTATGTCAGTGAAAATACAATTTTCGAAGGATTGTTTGAAGATTGTAACTTTGGATTTCTTGCTTCCACGATGTTAAAATCCAAAAAAAAGGAAATTGAAGCAATAAATAAAATGTAGTTAAATATTGATATATTTTTTTACATTGATGAAGATAACAATAACAAAATCTAATTGACTTATGACGTCACCAAGGATCTATTTTTCTTATTTTTAAGTATTGGATGGTATAGATGATAGTCAATATACAGAACTGCCATTCGTAGGGAATTGAGTTAGTTATTGGAATGAATGGTATTACCGAAGGAAAATAATTTTGTAGGTTATCCAAGGCTAGAGGTTTCTAATGGTAGTGCAGCTATTCCAATACAAATCAACCCCCCCTTTTTCTCGTGGAATTAATCGACACTTCCACTGAAGAGCCCTAATGTAAACGACTTAGTTGTTTGAGTGATGTATTTTATAAATATAGCAAACGTACAGTAAATATAATCCACTTCGTTCATTGCATTGTTGCATATTAAAATAGATGTCAAAAACCCATGGAATTGATTTCTCTAACATTTGCGTTAAAAATCTTGGCAAAATCTAGAATTGATTCTGTTATTTTATTCATTTCGTTTGAAAATAAAACAAAATATTGAATGTGCAACAAATAAATGAAAGGTAGAGAATAAGTGGGGGAGAGAAGGGGAAAGGGAATACATTCGACGATAAAAATTGAAATATGATCCTTAGACGTAAGAATGAGAGTGTAATGGAAAAAACAAAATTTGATGAATAACAGTAATTGACAAATGATTTTCAAGTTACAATAAAAAATCTTTAGTAAAAAAAAAAAAGCAACAGCTAAATTTGTTTAGTCCCATAAATTGAGGGTTACCTGTACAATAATATATGTAAACATACATATATATATATATATATATATGTTTAAATTTATATGTATCGAAAACAAACACTACATTGAGAAGAGAGAGAGAGAAAGAAAGAGAGAGAGAGAGTGAAAAACGCTATTGAGAAGCATTTGTATCCAATAAATTATAAATTATTTCCTTCTTCTAGTATTCCCCTTCTTCTACTACTTCTTCCTATCGATTTGCTGTAATGTTTTTTAAATAATTAATCAGTATAAAACAAAAAACAAAATGTTTTTTTTATACGTATATATTCCGACTATGCAATTACAATGTTAAAATATATTTACAAAAGGTTATACGTACTTTAATGTGTATAGCATAGGTACATAATATATATTTATATTTATTTATTTACTTGGATCTTCCATTGTACCTTACATAGCTCCTTACATATGTATGTATGTATGTACATACATTATTCTATGTAAATATACATACATACATAATGTAGATAGAGGAGCATAAACACACTTATACATACATCACCAAACAGTTGTTGAAATAAATATCTGTTGATTCCCTAACCACTACCTACCTATATAAGTATGTCAATTCCAAAAAGCTCTGACTTTTCTTCATTTTCATTACATACATACATAGTATGAGTTTCTAAAACAGTATTCACATCTCTTTTTTCGATCATACCTATATATGTACAACGTATAATAAATATAAATAATACAAAAAGGAAGAAAGAAAAAAGAAAAGAAACAAGAGAGCTGGGTCAGTATACAAAGCATTTCATTATTTGAGTAATGTCAATGACTTATGCAAGTGATACCTTTCCCTACGAGCCAAGAGCTCGTATGGCAAAATGTATTCACTTCTTGAATATATCTAGGTACGTATAGAACCACTCAAGAGGAATGGGACTGCTCATAAGTAGAAGCATAAGTAAAAATTCTATAAAACTACATTTCTTATAATTTTATGTACATTTTATTTTATAGATCGGTCAGGTCCTTTCCCCTCCAATTCAACAATCCTATCGTTTGCTCCTTATGTTAACGGTCCAAGTGAAAGAGGAAATAATAATTAATTAAAAATCCCTTTAAACAACATAATCTCTTATATACTAAGTGGTATACATGGATTTACTTCCTTTGTTTTCCGTTTTTAGAATGTTTTTAGAGCAGAATGTGAAGATGCTAAAAGGAGCTGAATTGATTTCGTATCCGTGGTCTCTTAGCTAAGAATAGGGAGGAGCCCTTTTAGAATGACTCCATCACAACTACTAATTCAAGACGTACCTACTTATCATCTAAATTGAAAGAGACACTTGGTGTCCAAATCACTTGCACTCGGGATCCGAGGACCTTCTATGCGTATGAAATACTGCTTCAATTCCATCCAGTAGCAATAATTTTGCTATTGTAAAAATAACTTCTAAGTTATTAATTGGCTCATTAGGGGTTCCATTGGATATTTTGCTCACATATACAAATTGAATGTACCCATGATATTCAGGGGCAGAATTCATAAGTGTGCAGGTTTAAAAACGACGTCATAATTTAATGACACGATCATCACGCAACTTTTTATAGTTATTTTTTTTCTTCAAAAAGCGGTGTCTCACCCCCCCCCCCTTGTTCCAGTGCTCATAATAATGAACATATTTGAACACAATATGAGATTTTGTACTCATTAGAGTCATAAACATGATGGTAGAAGCAGAAATATTCTCTAATTTCCCTTGTTCGAATATTATTAATACCTAGGTACTAATATTTTATCCATATCTCAACCATTGGTTAGATTAATCGTAATTTATAAACTCCTAGAGCATAAATATTAATATTATAATATTAATAAATTACTTATTTAATATTAGGGGGTATCCACTATAAAATAAAAAAAGGCATATACCTACATATATACATAGACTGGCCTGTTAAATATTACAAATAGAGATTTACTTCTATCATTAAAGAATTCATTAAAATGAAAATACATAAACCTATACAATACCTCTGTTTCCTTCCCTTTGCTAGGCTCAGCTATAACTATTTGAATGTTCAAACTCCTCAACAAAAAAAGGTTCTTGTCAACATATTATTCACTTTTTGTAGTTTAATTTGTAGGTATATAAAGTACGTTTGTATAGGCTAATAATGTTCTATTTAAGCAAATAAATGAGTAAAATATATTTATGCATAATTCAAATTCATTAAATATTTGATTAATGGATCTTAAGTAATGTACTTTGACAACCATGCCTTGAAACACGGAGTTTCAATTATACAGTGATAACAACATTTGTAACTCCATGAATAGACAGAGAGAGAGAGAGAAAATACTACTACTAATAATTGTGAAATAATTTAAAACCTAGCGACTTTATACCTACTGACTTTTACAACCATGAATCATTTTTTTCACCCAATAATTGATCGTAGAGTAACGAAACTATATATTTTTTAATTCAAAATCAAAACAAAAATTATATTGACCCTCAATCCCACTAGTTTTTTGATGAAACACATACAAAAGCATCTCTATAAACCTATATATAGGTCTGGATGACTGAAAAAATGAAAAAAACACTGGCCAAATTAGTGTTTGGTTGTTTCACAGAGTTTTGTGCTACTATAATTTGACAATTATCTCATCGACTTTTTTTTTTTTCTTAAAAAGGGGAGCTGTAACTTTTCACATTTATTATATGTAAGTATAATAAATACTACAAGCAGTAGAAGAAAAAAATAAATAATGCTTTCTAAATTAAGAATTCACTGTTTTAATCATAAGTATCCTTCAATGACTACAATTCCATACTAGTTATGGTTGAATAGTTAATGGAGTTGTTTTGACTTTTCTTATAACAAGTTTTTGCCAAAGATTGCTACCCATTTGTACAACTGCTGTCTTCAAACTAAAATTTCAACCAGTGTTCAATATATATATATATATTTTATTTTATCGAAACAGGGTTCAAAACATTTTTCCTCTGAGTATCCTATAGTATTATGACACTCAAGTTCAATATAAATTAAGGGAGGAAAATTACAATCACATAAATTGCATCAATAGGCGATTCATGGCTTAACAAATAAACCTTCAACAGAACAAATAGATTGATGTTGCTGTATGTATGTAGTTTGGTGACTTCTTCCCTAAGGGATACAAAAACTCGAGGTTAAGGGCTTTTAGCATGAGACCCATCTAAATACATCCATTTTTGTAGACACATACATAGAGTGAGTCATTTATATAATAGAAAGTATAAGGGTTTTTATACATTGGGGCTCTAAGGATTTTAAGATTTAGAAAGTACTTTAGTTAAGAAATTCGAAAGCCTTTCTTACTCTTCGTATATGAGGTAGTTAAGTGTTGTATGTGAGGAATTTAGTAAAAACTTGGGATTTTATTCGAGTAAATTTAGTTAGGGATAATATTTATGCATATAGTAAGTATATGGTATATGTCATTTATCTATATTCAACAATATAATCCTAGTTAGAGATGCTGTTAGAGATGTACATAGACACACATGCATGGATCATCAATTTAAAAGAAATTTCAACAATTGTATCATTTGTCAAATATTTAGGAACAAAGAAATTTCTTAAGAGCTAATATTCTCGTTTTATTTCTTATAATATTTACATTTGTATGAATGTAACTAGGATAGCTCAATAAAATGCATATTAAATTACAATGTGTTCTTTAACCTAAGCAATACATACATACATACATACATGCATTTACATGTATATTTTATATAAAAATATACATTTGATTCATATATTATATTATATTTGATGTTTGTATGCTTATTAACACTCAAAAGAATACCGAGTGGAGAAGAGAAAATATCATTTAGATTTCTTTAGAAGCTCTTCGTCTATTAGATATTTAGCAAAATCATATTTAAGGGTCTTGTACTTAGATCTATTGGAAATATCAAATATAATATAAAGCCTAGTACAATGCCTGCTTTACATCTTTAGCTAGATGATAAATTTGTTGACACCAAAAACATAATGTAAGTTCAAATATTTTTTATTCGAATGTAAATAAAATTTTTAAAATTGAACTATTCAAAAAAAATAAAAATATTTTGTATTTAAAGTGCATTTTATTAAAGAAATGCTCAAAAATGGTCAAAATTATTTTTTTATATTGTATAGACATGTATAATTATACATCAAACTAAGAGGTCAAGAAACTAGCTTTGATGTTTAAAAGTATTTTGAAATACTTTTATCAGCGTGCTACATACTCTCTGGGATCAACTTTTAAGGCAAGAAAACAACAACATAGTAGACATTATTATATTTTTTTTCCGTGTAGGAATATAATTTACCTATTAATGATGAAATTTTATGAGTCAGAATGATCATTTCCTGAAGATCAAACCCATATACTGAAACCATAATTATCAAAATAATATGATCATATATAACATAACATTTGGGGTTCTATGTATAGTTTAAGTAAAGTATAATTTCTCAAATTTTAATTCGAATTTTATTGCAATTTATTGATTATCTATGTGATGAAGTTAGCATTTTTTTTTTATGAATTTATAATAACTTTGAGAAAAATACATATATTTATGGTTAATTTCAAAGCTTATTACAGAGACTTTAGGATTAAAAATCGTTACCAAAAATATATTTTCATTAACTGCAATTATTTAACTATCCTTTTATGCAGTTGAAACAAAGACAATCCCTTTACTTTTTTTTTTAGATGTTTGGCCGCTTTTTGGAAGATTTAAGACGTATGAAAACTCACCATGTACCAATTTTTAGGCTCTTTTTCATCTACTTATTCGTCAGCATTGTATTTTTTTGAAATTATCCTAGATATTTAATTTTCAGGACTCTTTATTTCTTCATTTGTTCTTACTTACCTGGGCTGGTCAAATTGATGATACTTTGTATCCTTTTAGATAATTAATATATTTGAAATATACCTAAAATTGATAAAAGCTTAGAAAATCACAATGATATTGAGTTTTCAGAGCATTCAGATATCAACAAAAATTCTGAATTTAATGATACTAAGTTTGTGCTGTCTACTTCAAAATTATCTAATTCATTTATATTATTAGGCATAAAACAAAACAAAGAATCTGTTAAGAGAGTGAAAAAACTAAAAATCTGTGAGAAAATGTTCAGTTAACTCCTTAAAAAATGTGTCTCAATTGTTTTGACCTCTGTGTGCAAATGGAATGACTAGAAATTTAAAATTCAATTTCGAAATATTTGTTGCCTTCTGGAAAAAAAATAGAAATCTAGTCTTAAGTAATGTATAAATACAATATTATACATTACTGACTTGTCATTTTTTCAATAAATATGATAATGTTATTGTACCTTCATATGAATGACTAATTTTTGCTATTAAGGTCATTTTGAAGTAATAAGTAGGTATATTTTTAACAAAATTAGTGTTATTAGAAATAGTATTAAGAGAGTTTGAAGGAAAGTTTGAGTAGTGATACATTGAAAATCATTATTTAATGCCGATAAATGTTGCTAATAAAAAGAATAATATTTAAAAATCAGTAAAAAACATTTAATCTCCTTCAAGAGAACATGAACAAACTAACAGAGCCTTCATAGCCACAAGATGGCGCTGACATACTAAGTTTACAAATAAATAAAAAAACTCACATTCCATTACCTACGTGTGACTTTTGATAGATAGGAGTCTATTAAAAACGTTAACATTAAAGTATCGGTGAATTTCTTTATAAATTAATGGCTAATGGGTGATAAAAAGAACTTAAAAATTGAAAAGGAAATATTTAAAGAAGTGTCGCTTCTAAATAAAAGGACACCATTTTTTAGTTGATAAAAAGCTCACAGTGGAGCATGAGTATTTTAAATTCTATTTTAGCAAAAAAAATAAAAACCCTCATACATTACACCCTGTTTGGGATAGCATTTTGTGCGGTACTAAATTAATTGATAATTAATTAATAATAATATTTTTAGTAAAAGAGGCTTTGATGAATGGATATTTATTGAAAAAAGTCTACATTCGATTAGATAGGTATTATACTTCTTTCAGTTGTACGTACCATAATTATTATGTACTAGTACTTCCTTCTAAAAACTTGATAAACAATACGTGAGGCTAAAAAAAAGGGTCAAAAATCAAATTGTCATTCACGGAACAAACGAAATAAACAAGATCTTAGTAAACATTAGTTTTATAATCAATTTACAATTTTAAATAAAATGATATTATCTATCATTGCATATCTATCAAAGCCCAATATTTCAAAGTATATGTAGATGGTCCCTAACCTTTTTCTTACTGCTGACCGGTTAACGCTTGACAATTTTATTGCGGACCGGGGGGGGGGGGGAGTTTGAAATAATAATAAACGTGAATCCACCGTGTACTCATATGGAACTTTATTAGCACATTGATAGAACATTACAATGCTATTATAACACTAAGAAGTAATAACTTTATTAACACATTGCTCCAACAATTTAACATATTAAAACATCAAAAACTGTCCCTAACGCTAAATCAATGGGAGCCCTGAGCTTGTTTCTTTGCAACGAGATGCATGTACATGTAGTAGGCATTGTAGCTTGTTGCCCGTGAAATCCGATGAGTCAATTAAGAATTATCAGCCCAAAAATAATTAAAAACTACCCCACACAATTAATTATCTTTTGTAATTTGCATGTATACTTAATATTTTCTTGTTTCACCTACAGTCTGTAGATGAAGTAGTGAATCCCTCTTTATTATCGTCCCAGACTTGGATAATAAATAAAGCAGAAATAGCTTATTACTTCTTGTGCTGCCTGGTACTGATTGACTGGGGGCTGGGACCTCTGCTCTACGCTATAGTGCCATGAGCAAATGTACAATTAGACTAGTTCCAATGTATGAACATATCCACAAATTTTTATTATATCAAATCATGAAAATTTACAAAACGTGGTAGCTTCAAACGTTTTTAAAATTTTTAGTTAAAATATATAAAACAAACAGGTATTTATTAAATGTTCAATCATCAAGGTGTCATAAATCTTATGTCAGAATTATCATGTTATTTTTTCATCCCGAGGCCTGAAGTCTAGCTATATGTAGCACTCAGAATGTCTGGATATGAACTTCTGACCGCTAGTTGAGTAGCCTTGTACTACACAGTCTTATTAGCAAAATAGGACAATAAAATAGAATGAAAGTGTTTCATTGAGTGTAGAAAAGCTGAAAACTAAGACATGATGACGTAGAACAAATCGGAGGGAAAGAACAGCGTCGATGAAAAAAGTTTATATTAACCACTTGGATCCTTAAAAATCATGAACAAAAATAATTGATCGCCATGTTGAGTTATAATTTAGATTTTATTTTAGAATTTATAACTTTAGAGGGGAATGTCATTTCTAATGTAAATTCGAGGATCATTGAAGAAGACTCAGGAACGTTGCAATGATTGTGACGTTCAAAAAGGGGGCAAGACTTCTTACATATGAATGTATGTAGATTACTCCCATACCTATTTTACACAAATTCCATAAATGTACTTCAATTATTTATCAGGAATTTTAGAAATTAATCTTTTTTTTTAATTTATGCTTAATCAAATTAAAGCTTGGAAACTTGTTAAAATAAGTTCAATATCATGGTAAACATTTAATTTACATGAGAAGTGAATTAGAAAGTTATCCATATATACCAAGTACCATGGTTCAAAATTCACGGAGAGTGACTCCTATAAAAGCGTAAATCCAATGAAGGAGACAAAATTAACCTTTATTTATAAGGAAATTTTGTATCATTTTCGACCTTTGAAAAACAATCAAAAACTTTGATATTTTAAAAGTTTTTCAACTTTTTTTTGTTTGAAAACAACAACTATATTAAAGTTAATTGAATTGAAAATCACATCCATTATACATGGCTGAACAAGTCAAGTAGTAATTAAAGTAATTGAAAGTAAGGGTTTAGGATATTTTGCAATACGAATTATGGCAACATCAAAATTGATGACAATTTCGTCATCATTGTTTGTTAGACGATACGAAACCAAAAAAATTAAAAAAACTATTCTCAATATCAAATTATTCTTTGATAATTCAAAGGAAATTATATGAGCATTATTTTTTAAACGTCGACTCGTATCATGATAGACTCTAATTGAAAAGTTTTTATAAATATAATAAGATCTTTAGACAATAGATCAAAGATCCCTTCTATCATAAAAATATTCAATAATTATATTAGAGTTATTCGAATGTCCATGCAATTCTGACCCCCAAAAAATTCCTAAAATTAAACACCTAACAAAGGGTTAAATGTGTGCATCAAAACAGTTTTATATTGGCCAGTTTTTAAATACCCATTTACAGACTCTTCATATGAGTAACTATCCCCCAACTAAAGAGCCCTTTAAAATTGTAAAATAAATTCAAAATGAATACAAATACTCGACATGAAAAAAAATCTTTTAAGTTTCATTCTTGTTGCATTTGATGCACAATGAACGATTCTGCAAATTTGGTTTTAGGGATTTTTTTATTTTAATTTACTGGAGATTTAAAACAAAAAAAATTAGGGGTTTAGGCCATGTTTTGAGTGTGAAAAAAATCAGTGATCCGTATAAAAATAGACTTGTTCTCTGCAAAGGCTTTAGTTCATTTCAAATATGGAACTATATGTATTCCATGCGCAATTCCTTAATCCTGGTAAAAATGCAATGTAAAGGTAAAAAAAAACCCCTTATTTTTAAAGGGTGCTGTACCTCAATTTTTAAATTGTATTTAAGGCAAATGTGTTTATATGAATCCGGAATAATAATAATAATTAATTAACTATTGGTGTTTCATTATCAAAAGAATATTTGATCATAATGTAACACTATTACTTTGATTTCATTTCCTTGACCTTTGCATTGCATTTTCTCAGGATTGGATGTGTGAATCCACATTAAATATGTGTTAAATTTTGTGTTGATTTTATGGCTCAAACCCATAAAAGGTATACTCAAGAAATTCAAATTTAAAATCCTCTTAAACCAGATTTGATAAGAAAAATCTATTTGCAGAATTTAAATGATTTTTGAGAAAGTAAAAAGAAATTGAGTTGAGTAAGAATGAAAGTAGGACCTACTTGTTAACACTCCTCTAACCTCTTCAATTTCCATATTTTACAAAGTATTTGAAGTTGTTAGATCATATGTACCAATCTGTAACTTAGATGTATGAATAATTATTTTTATAATAAAATACAATGTATAACTATATTTTATTTGACTTTACATAGAGTCAATCGTTTCACAGATGTTTTGTTCAAATGTACAAAAGCATTTATTAAAATCATTTTTTTACATAAAGGTATTATTTATTTATTTTTGCTCTCCACCAGTATGTGCATCTATGTATAGTGCAGTAGTCTAATATAATATAATTTAACAAAGGTATATGCCTATATGGAGTATACTGGAGATACTTTATGCACCTGAAGCAACCAATTTTCTTATACCTTGTACATACATATTACAATTCATACATGTAGTTGTATATAATGTAATAAGTACTTTGTATTTAGAATGACGTCACCTTTTATATATATATATATATATATATATATATATATATATATATATATATATATATATATATATTTATGTGTGACTATGAATATTATGTGTACATACATATATATTGACAAAATAATAAAGCAACTTTTGTAACAGAGCTGAAAGCGCTCTCTCTCTCTCTCTCTTTCTATCTGTTTCTCATTATATCCTGAAATGTTAATAATGTTTTATATATATATATATATGTAATATTAAATATAGCTACATGTTTTGACAAAGAGTGAGTATTTTTTATAGCACTGACTCATGACAATTAATTATGTATAATAACATGAATAATGCAATAAATATGTATTTCAGGGCCCAACTCTCTTGGTGCTGGAGTGCGTGTATACTAGGAATGAGACTATAATGTTGTTCAACACGAATAAAAACAATTAGAAAGACCAATTAAACGTGGAATATGCAGTGGAGTCCGTTTTTTATATACTTATATACTACAATATAGCTATGTATGTATGTATGTTGCTACATACTAAAAAAAATATAAATATGTATAACAAAACTTGTAGAATATACCTAATAAATGAATATTATTTTGAGG
Source organism: Lepeophtheirus nordmannii (assembly GCA_963680855.1). Classification (NCBI taxonomy): domain Eukaryota; kingdom Metazoa; phylum Arthropoda; class Copepoda; order Siphonostomatoida; family Caligidae; genus Lepeophtheirus; species Lepeophtheirus nordmannii. The sequence continues at coordinate 25,322,500 of OY804523.1, forward strand.
GAAAAGGAAACGAAATTGATTTTTTTTCTTAAATGAATAGTAAAGTAGTTAGGGAATCAGTAATATATGTTTCTAACTACATATTATGGATTCCTAAACCAGTTATACTCTGATGTTTTTCAATGAATTTTAATGTATTTTGAAAATATCAATCAATACATAATATGCAAGCTTAAGTATGTGTTTTGTACGTTCGTATAAGCAATATGAAACAAGTATAAGGGACTATGAACTAGTTATGAACATGTTAAAGATACATCAAGGTTTTCGTTTTGTCAAAATTGTGCTTTCAATATTTTCATGATAATTAAGTACATATCTACATATGATTGTGCCGGATGATTTATATTTATTCTCTTCAAAAGACTTCAACTCTAAACAAAAAAAACCAAAAAATAAAATAAAAATGGAATCAATAAACAAATTACTTTATATAGCTATTAATTATATCTTAGTTGATTTTTGTTTAATTCATTCATATTTTGATTGTTTGCATTTTCTAGAGATTTCTACAAGTATGAAAAATTGGGAGAAAAAACGGACTCAATGTTACCGAAGAATTACATACGCATTATATTAGCTGAGCTAATAAAATTGTAAATAAATCGACTAAGATATGATGGCATCACATGAATAATTGCCCATTAACAATGAATAAATTAAAATTGTAAGAATTGTTAAGTGAATGAATCCTTGTTGTAAAATTCTAAATACTATATCCTAAGATGCGACTCTTGACCACTCAACGTTTCAGCTCCCATCAGAGAGAGAGGAAGAGGATGAAGATTGAAAGCAGTTATTCTATTCAGAATTCATAAATCAATTACTTGTCGGATAGTGGAAAAAGTTGCATCATATAAGAAACAAGAAAAGATTATAAGGGATTAAAACCCACACTGGAATCTATAAATTAATTTCATGAACAAACAGGTTTAGGTGCAATCCATTGCATTTATATTCCCAAATAAAATCCTGGTATGTTAAATGGAGAATTGTATCGAGGGGACATTTCTCTATCAATGCACAATTTGAATGTAATGATAGTAATTTAGCCCTTTGATTTGAATTTATATACATATAACAAAAGAAATTCCATAATATTTGAATTTGTAGTCTTCCTGAGGTCATCTCATCCGGGAGCAATGGGTATCTATCCATGTCTTATGAATTTCATATTAAATCTCATTATATGTACACTACGAAAAAGGGGTATTGCTCATAGTTGGAAGGTGAGAAAAATTGAAAAAATACTTGGATCCCGGAAAAGGAAGTTTCCTTGCATAAAAGATGGTAAGATGAATGCAACTTTGTTACAGGAATTGCAATCAAAAAAAAAAATAATATAAATCATTTTAATTCATTCACTATAGCATCCCCATGTTACATAAAAAAAGGTTACTATCTCCAAAAATGAGGAAAAGATGTGAATGTCTCCAAATTTATACAGGAGTCTAGTAGTAAATATTTTTTTAGACAAGCTTTTGAATGATTTCCCTTGAAGGGATTTAGCATGAGATGAGAGACATACTTTTAATTTTACTAGAAAGGGCTAATTCACAAATACAGAATTTGCATTGACATAATATGAAGGAAGAGAAGTTGCACGTAGTCTAAATTGTAGATAAAGGCCACGTGATACATGAATGAAGGAGACAACTACGTACAATTGTAGTATGGAACTGCTACATTTTACAACTGTTCATAGTAATAAATGTATTGAATGTGGGTCTGTTGACAATTAATAATTATGTATATATTAATTAAAACACGTACAAGGAGAAGCAGCAGCAGCAGCAACAACGTGAATGGAGCGATTGTATTGTGTATAATATTATTATTCCATGAGAATGATTAAAATGTCAATCATCAAAGTAGAAAAAGAAGAAAGAAGAAGAGGGGACGCGTTGTTGCCTTTTGGCTAAAGATGTTTCCACTTGTTTGTGGGGGCTAGTACAGACTATTTAGGTATAGGAGTCATACATATAATATATATAATATTAATAATGATAATAATAATAATAACAACAACAACCATTGTACCCAAAACATTCATTCAAACAAAACCGTATGTATGTAGTAGGTAACAAACATATGTATCTCTCTCCTTTTCTTCATGAATTATTAAAGACTTGAATAAGGATATTTCCAATGGGGATATGGTACATACATATATTTTCAATTATTTATTTATATATACATATTTAACATTTGTATGTATCTACAGCAAAAAACACACACATAGAGTGAGAGAGAGAGAGAGAGAGAGAGGCTAAATTGGCAACATACATATTAAATAATAATAATAATAATACTAACAATAAACTAATAAAACAAACAAACTTGAATGAAATTGGGGGAGGGGAGGAAACCAATCAACAACAGCCAAATATCTATGCATGTATGTATGAATATATGTACCCATGTGTCTAGCGCCATGATTAAAAATATATCTCATTACTTATAAATATATGATGATTGTGATAATTAATTATTGGATTGTCATTGAGCCTTAATTATTATTAATAAATAAATAAATGAGGAATTAAATTATGTGGTAGGTATCTGCTCCGTGTTGATTACAACCTTGCTCTACAGCATACAGTGCTCTAGATGTACATTTTTTCAACTGACTGGTTGCCCTACAAATACCTAAAAAAAAGCACATACGTTTAATGTAAATTGGATAATTATCATATCAATAAATACGTATTTTGTTGATTAATTGTCATAGCAAAACGAATTTACTTGGTTACCTCTATACATATTTGTTTATAATTATGTTACATTCAAGTGCCTTTCATGGAGACTAACTAAACTCACTTTGGTTAGTTTTTATCTTGAGACCTTATTATGAGAATTTAATTAATGACCTCATATAAAATATGATTTTGTCCATATTCAAATTATTTTCTCATTTCAATATAAGAAATAACTCAAAATCCATTTCTCAACCACAATTAAACATCTTTAAAACGTCAAAGGCTCCTATGTACTGTTAGTATTTTACTTCTCTTACTTCTTAATAGTATTATATACGCTTATAGCTTTTTTAAACAATTCATTAGTTTTTAAATGAAAAATTATCCATGGTGAGAAAGCAGTGGCAAACTTCCGGTTTCTTTTGGGAGAAAAGGCTGAGGGACAGAATGAAAGTTGTCATGGACAACCTTTTCTTCGAATTAGGTAACTGGTAACTAGACAATGTCGTCATTCTTCTCAGCTCTGGGACTATTCTTGATTTCATCATTGGAATATCCAAATTTACCTTTAGAAAAAATATAACGTGAGGGTAAAAGTTAATTCTATCATGAAAAATATTGCTAGAAGAGGGACATTTTGGATATACGTGATCAAATCTCTCTCCCTCTTTCTTTTTAAAAAAAGTAGATCAAAATATAGGTAGAGTGTCCTTAAAATTGTGTCTTTAAGATAGATGCAAAAAATTACGACGTGAGACTAATACAGGTGAAAACGAGTATTTAATATATTGAAGCTTGTTTTAAAATCAAAAATGTGTAATCTAATTATATCTTCATGTGATTTATGTAATAGATATATTGAAAGTTATAATTCGATACATTAACGGGTCTATTTATTTATTCCTGAAAAAATATTGTATGGGTCTAACTTTCTTAACTTTGAGCTCACCTATAAACTTTTGTACCCGTTGCTAACGATCCTTGCAAATCTCCTCATCCACAGGGACTGTTGCATCATTTGACAGATCGTATTAAAATGCAATAGTCGGTAAAACTACCCACTAGCATCATCTTTAAATTGTTTCAATCAATAACAAATAGATGTGGGTATATAGAGTCAAATTTTAACATATCCACATCTCATCAACTCCCAGTAATTGAGCCCTAAACAAAACATGCTGCTCTCTCCCCTAATTACATACAAGGTATATGTGTACTCAAAATTTGTAGTCTCCTGAAAGAAAACATAAAACTTTGAGATGAATCCATCGTATATGTAAACCAAGAGAAAGTTCAAGTCAATAAATGATTGATACAATACACATATACTATATTATATAAGTGGAGTTCTTTTAAAATAAAACCCCAAATAAATATGGGTTAAAAAAGATTTAATAAATTTAATTGGGATTTTGGTGAGTTTCATAATCTAAGATCTTTTATTTTTTTATGGAAATACTTTATATATGTAGAAACAAAGTTTGTGTCTTTTATACACAAATATTTTTTTTATTCCATCCATTGACCTTTATAAAGGATATTTATATTAATATTATTATTATTTGTCAAATCAATGCATTGTTATATTTTGTATGCTTACAAAATAATTTACAATTCACAATTTCACTTCATCTATAATTTAGATTTTTTTTTCTCTCTTTGAATAAACGTTGCTGAGACTTTACATTTTTTTAAAGAGATTAATATTAATAACAAGAAGTAGGTAGTAGACTATGTAATCATGTTTATTAATGAAGCAAACATGTGTTCATATATACAGTGTATGTTTGTATGTACCTACAAACATTGTTTCCTTTTTTTCTCTCTCTCTCTCTCTCTCTCTTTACATAGGTATATATATGTATGTATGTATGTAATATCAAAGGTGTTATGTATATTACATATAAAAAGTTGTACATATATGTAAATATATGTATGAAAGAAGGTGTAGGAATATGTATACTACATATATTGTAACAGGAAGGTGTTGAATTTGTTTCTCTATAGAAAAAATTATTACATAAAAAATTAATTAATTATTCAAATGATGAACGATCCTTAATAATTTTCTCATTATTTTATTACCTGTGAGTGTACATATAGGGACTTATATATATATATATATATATATATATATTTAGTAATTTTTTGGATATTTTACATACATACAATTTCTGCAATTAATTTATGTAAATATTGCTAATAAAGCAAAAAAACAAAAACAAAACAAAAACGTAATTTTTAAAGCGATGTTTCAGGATATTTTCTTAAAGAAATTAATATGTGCATACTTATTTACAAATATACTCGTATGTATGTACATGTGTATTATTGATGCAATTTATACTTTCTTTGTTACTGACTCTTCACTGCCTGAAACGTGTGTTTGAATTTTTAAGTCAGCTTCATATTTGATTTTTGACTCTTAATTTCTATATAATATGTTTTGACTCACTAGCATAAAAATTAAATTTGTATTCTTGAAACTGATTATATAATCATTCACTCCTTATGAATCCATGAAAAGCGACAAAGCTTCCACTGAAGAAGATTGCAAACAATCCCGGTCATAATTAAAGAATATTATGATAGATGATTCTATTAGGAAAGGCACTATATGAGCCAAATAAAGTCTTATAAATCCAATGAAGGCTCTAAACTATAGTTAAAATTCCAAGGTATTCTATTTATTCCAAAAAAAATTTAAGTTGAGGAACTACAAATTGATATTGAAATGATAAGAAAAAAAAATATGAAAATCATTCACGCTATTTGTAAAAAAAAAAAAACTTTAATGTATTTGATATATAATATTATGGAAAGAAAATTTGATTTCATCAGCCAACGACACCTAAACTAGCAAAAAAAGAATGAGACTTACAATCACTTATTATAATTCATTTCCTATTTATTTGAATTACATCTCCCCCCCCCCCCTATACACACACCATCAATTGAGATTACTTGATGCAATAAATAAATTAATTAAAATATGTGTTCTTATCTTAGTGTTTCTTCGTCTCTTTCAACATGTTCCAAAAAAAGAGTTTAATGGGTTCTATATAAATTTGATTATTTAGTAAATAATACTGAACTGTATGATAAATTTATTTAATTTACAACTTTTTTTTTGTTAAACTCATATTTTGACTCCTAAAATATCATAGTTTAATATATTCTTTTAAAATCATAGGCATGGACATTTGCTATGTTATACATAAATAGATTGTACCATGGTCTCAATGTAAAAAATGTTATAGATAAATTATATGGTTGTTCATACTTTTTGTTCAATTCTTAAAGTAATAAAATTATACATTGGTAGGTAGATAAGGAGTGACCATTTTCATAGAAAAGGGAATCAAGAGTGAAAAACTTTGAATCTTTGACTGACCTCAGGAATACTTTGAAGGAACCCTACTAAGGAATCTTGATGATGTACAATTCAAGAATTCCTTGCTCTTCTAAAAAGGATATATTTATATGTATATCATTCTCCTTCTTCAAACAAATATTTCAAGAAGGTACCGTGAGGTCGGAAATCTTAAGAATGAAGTTAAAAAGAAAGACTGGCCTAGAATTGGACAAAATGAAGGGCAAGGGACCTAGAAAAATTCTAGAGGGCATAAAGGAAATAAGTTGTTTTTGTGGAAGAACGGTGAGATTTCAGAAATTTTTTTGGTCATGATGAAGTGGCAAAAATCCGTGGCAGATAGCTTTAGACTTTATTTTATGGAGGAGGCATCAATTAGAAGAAAATAGAGTTCTTTGGAGAAATTTTTAACACTGAAAACTTTTTTACATTAAGTGAGAAGTTAGAAGGAAGAAAATTTTTAGCTGAAATTGATTTTAAAAAGAGAGACTGGAGACTATTTTTTTAATTTTATGGAAAATGTGAAGAATAAAAAAATTAGAGAACTATTGATGAAAGGCAATAATAAAATCCATTTTCTACGGAGGATCAATAAAAAGATAGAACGGCTACGATTAAATACTAAGACAGTGGGTGCTCTCAAAAGCCTGAACAATGAAAAATTTGATTTTTCTTTGTACTGGATACAGTGCCGTATCGTAACGAGTACTCTTCCTCTTGGTAGTATCTGGGGGAAAAACGCACCTTGACAGGCTATGTTTTTTGTGTGGTAATGAGTTAAAGACATCGGAGCACTTTTTATTCGATTGCAAAAACACAAGTAATATATGGGATCATCTATCTCAAACCATATCTTTAAAATTTAAAACTATTTTAAGACCCAAAGATTTCTGTTTTAGTTATTATGGCCCCCAAAAGGAAAAAATAAATTTTATAACACTAAGACAGGGGGTATCAAATAGTGTATTAAGTTATATGTATAATATTATTGACTGAATTAAATGCTAAATAAAGTTGTACTTATGTTGTACAAAAAAAATAATGACAATAATAAAAGGGAATTCCTTTCTCTTCTAAAAAGGATATGTTTACACCTTGGCATTTGTCTTTCCTTTTGCATCAGGAGTTCAGAAGAGAAAAACTAAATGAGACAGTTTTGTACCTATGATACAACGATAGTTTGTTTGGTAGATCTACAGGAATGCTTGAGACTGTCAGGGCTACGAATTATAAATGTTCTATTCTTTTTACATGTTGGTAAATGATACCATTTTCTTACAAGAGTTTTTAAATGACACATCAATCTAGTTCTAAAGCCAGACTGAACTCATAAAGAGTATTGCATCATCAAATAGCATACTTTTTAACTTCAAAGAAACAAGTAGAAATGGGGGAACTAACAACTTTAACTCTCATTCTCATCACAAGGGGCCACTGCTCTCGTATTTGTAACTCCAGTACCTTTTTAACCAAATAAAAATATATTATATGTGTGTAAGTCTATATTATGCATATAAATTTAGTATATTTTTTATATAAGCCAAAATATTATCTCAATTACATACTGTTACTCCTTATAACTAGGAAAGCAACTCACAAATACGAAATATTCTCCTCCTTCTAAGTATCAAATAAAAAACATACCTAATTTAACTAAAATTTATTGACATAAATTTTATATATGCACAAGGGAAACAAAAAACAACCACACAAGTACATACCAACATATAATAATGCATTATTCAAAGAGTGGCCTTTAAAATGCATTTGTATATACATACATTGTATACAGTGAAATGCCAATAAGGGAAAATTTTAAACACAACAATAGCTTTTGAAAAGAGTCTGAAAATATGTTTCATTATGCAAGCATTTAGTATATGTATCTAGTTAGGGAAAGCTCAACAAAACTACATAAAATAATATTTGGAATTATATTTTGTCAATGTGTATGAATATACATACATGAAAATAATAATATACATATATGTATAGTTCTATGCCTCCTTACAATCCTGTTGTAAAGTACACACATTCTATAATTAATCAATTTTTTCCCCCCTATACATCATCATTTTTTAAAGGCCTCTTGATTGATATACATATCTATGCATGTACATATAAATATATATATATGTAACTAATCAGTTATTAGTTGCATTTTCATGTTCTTCCCTCAAACTAATCCCCCTCACTCTTCTTCTTCCTCCCTCCTTTTCTTTCTTTTTTTCTTCTTCTTCCTCCCTTTCTCTTTTTACTTTTCAAATTTCCCACTAAAATAATAATTCATGAACAAATTCTAGAAACGGAGTAGTGACTCATTTTGTTCTAGGTATTTCTTTATTATTTTGATAGTTATTAATTGCAAACATATATCATATATTAGTACATTATTAAGTAGTAGTCAATAGGCATTATATTCATGTACATATATGTACATCATTAAATTGATTGAAAATCCTAACCTCCAGTGATTTTTTCTTCAACAACAATAACTAAAAAAAATACAATCAAATTAATATTTTTCTACAAAATTTGCACTCTACTCCAAATACCATGGTCCTTCAATTGAGTGCCCTTGGAAAGGATGAAGAAAGGAATTACACAGGTATAATCCATTCCCAAAGATACGAAATCACCATTCAATTCAAGAGAAAAAAGAAATAATTATTTTCATTGACTTCCAAACCTCCTTAATTCATTCAAGAATATGAACATGGTAGTAGTACTTTTTCCGTTGCTTGAAGGCTCTAAAGAGTTGATGGAGATAAATAATTCATAGGAAATGAGATACATACGAAAGACTGATTCTCATTAGATAAATTACTTGAAAAGTTCATCATTTTAATTTAAAATACTGATGTAATTATACATATGTATGTATGTATATTAGAGCCTGATCAATATCAGACAATATTTTGACATAGGAACATACAATAATGAAACAAATTGAAGAAATGGATTATTAGAAGTCTTTTTTTGACGACAATATAAATTTAAATTTGTCTCTATTTAAAAAATATATATTTATATAGCTGAACTTTTTCTTTTGTTGAGAGCCTTCTGGTTCCATTGCTTGAGGCCACAAAATATTTTGACTGCATTCAAATACATATGTATCACATATCTTTGTCACTCTGACATGACCAATTACAACTATAGTTTATCCAATCAACAAATACCTAGAATTGAAAAAGAAGAAAGGTTTTCATAGACATCAGATGCCCAACTCCTTTGCTCTACATCGTATTTGTTCATCCAGCATTTATTTTTTCCATATATATTAATACTTTATATGAGTATCACCATTAGATATGTACACACTATGTCTCAATCGATATATCGGTGAGCCAATAAAAATTGTAGCAGTTTGAAAATAGTCAGTCAATTTTTGTCCAATAATGTTACCGATAGTTTATTTCTCTAAAAGCATATCAACATTTTCATTCAAATGAAAAAAAAATAATAAGATCAAACTTTTTTAAGTTAATGAACAATTGAAAATTAAAATATGGCTGGAGGGGCCATATTGGAAAGCTTCCTTCTATGCTTCCTTAATTTTTTTGATTTTAGCAATCAATATCTACTCATATATGTGAGTTAAGGCAGGTAACATCCCTTTTAAACTATAATTTGTAATTTTTGTAATTTTTTGACAATTATTCAATGTCAAAAAAAAAAAAATTGCTTATATTTCCAAATATGGCCATATTAGTGCCGGTCATCAATAAAATAAAATACCTATGTATGCAACAATGAATCAAAATTTCAAAAATTACTAGGAATTTTTTTTAGGATGCCAAATCAAATCCATGTCAAATTGTGTACTTTGCTTAAGATAGTGGGTAAATAGATGATATTAGGGCCATTCCTGGATATTTGTGCGACTATTTTGACTCAGTAGGTATCTTAAAGGTTAATTTGAACCAGAAGAAGAAAAAATCAAATCGGAGAATTCATCAGTAATCCATTTTTTCTCTTACTAATAATCAATAATCACCTCAAAGAATCCATATCCATCGGCCCCTAGTATACAGTACACTTATGAGGAGAAATCAACAGCTAATTTGTATTTTGTTCCTTCAAACCTTTTCCATACATAACATATGTTTGTATGTTGTTTCTTCTCTATTAGATGTTATTATTAATATTTATAATATATGTATATGAATGAATGTATGTAGAAACGTATTATAATATGAGGAAGGAGGAAGGGGGGGGGGGAGAACAAGGGGGGAAGGGGGGGGGGTATTGGGAATATCTCATTAGAAGCCCTTATTTATCATTGTTGTTTGAAATAGAAAGCAATGTGTACATACATATATATATATACCTATATATATATATATATATATATGATGTTGTTTGTATGTTTCTACCATGAAAGACGAAACAAAGAGAGAGAGAGAGAAAGAGAGAAGAGAGTTCAGGAAAGCATCATTGTATATACCATTTATGTACATATAATATTATATATTATATGTACAATACCTACAAATAATATGTATAAATATATATATATACGTTGGTAAAAACTGGAATGTAGATTTGGTTTGAGGTCTCAAAACTTAAAAAACCATTTTCATAATTCCTAGAGTCGGGATTTTACTTTTCCAGACGGGCAACTTTTTTTTAATGTATAGTTTTTGAGAAAATTAGGTTTTTATCTTAATCCAACATGTTTTGTTTTTTTGCTAACGTTAAGAAAAAGTTCAAGGATAAATTAGGGTATTAATGTACTATCTATTATATTAACAACAATATGATAGATATACATATGTCTCAGCTATTTAGTTATTCAAATTGTATTGAAAATTAAAGAAACTAACAGTAGATTTTGTGACTTCTCCCGAGGGAAAATTGGAAAAGGTAGTCCAAGAAGTATGTTTTTTATAAGAAATCAAAAAACAAGTTCAAATTATTTTTTGTACACTAAAATGTAATAGAATAATATCTACAAAAAATATTTACTAAACTGTCCGCAAAAATTAATATCTCATCGTTAAAAATGGAAAGGAAAATACTGGAAGGGCAAAAAATGTATCGCGTATAACGCGCATAAAACATTTATTTATTAAGCGCATTTCCTTTAAAATATAATATTTGTAAGCTTATAATATATTATTATTAATATATATGTATATAATATTGTTGTTAATACAATAAATAGTAAAGTCCCTATTTTATACCAAAATACGTCCTTTAACTTTTTCTTAACGTTAGTAAAAAGAACACGATGGATCAAGATAAAAACTAATTCTATTTTGTATAAAAAAATTTGATGTACGCTAAAAAAAGTTGCCCATCTGGAAAAGTAAAGTCCAGACTATAGGAATTATGAAAATGGTTTTTTAAGTTTTGAAACCTCAAACCAAATCTATATCCCAGTTTTTACCACCGTGTATGTATAATATATATTATATTGTAGTATTTGGTAACCTTTTTCAAGATTTGACATTTTTTTTTTTTCATCGAAAAAAATCCATTTTATTAACGACAGATATTTCAACTCTATGTTATTATAAGAAATATAAAAATACTCAAATTTAAAAAAAAATACATTTTGATCTTTTTAATCCCTTCAGTACATGTGCAGTACATCTAAATGGTCATGGATGCTGAATTTATGATGAATAATCCCTCACCACTAGGCTCTCTCATCTCCCGGGAAACTGTTCTTCAGTAAGATTTCGGGAAATCGCAGTCCCCAATAATATACATATTTTAAGAAATAATAAATACATTTTATATGTATGTACAAATCCCGAAAAAAGGAAAACCAGGAGATAAATCCTACACACTACTTACATACATATGTGCATCCTGGATATACGTAGATAATGATGAATCATTTGTTGAATTGGTGAGAGATTTGTATTGTATGTATATAATATGATTGAGTTAGTAGAGTCCAAGCAGACAAAAGAAATGGCGGATTATTTGGAAAATGGAGAGGAAAACCTGCGCATACATATGTATGTAAGTAGGACACATTGAGCTCCTTCAATTAATATCCACACATGATTGTCTGAATATGCATGAAATGATTGTATCTTTTTGAGACTAATAGGTCCTTTGCAAAAATAAATAAAATGAAAAATATATAATATAATAATAAAGAATAGAGAAAGAACAACATATTGTTCACATGATGAATTCTAAATGTGGATATACATATATTTATATAACTAATATCATATGTAATTTGGCAACACTTGTCACTTTCCATACGTGAAATAAGTTTGTTTAAAGCATACGTATGCACCTATATACTTAATAAATATAATTTAATGATTGATGATATAATTTGCAATCAATCCATGTATATATGTACATTCAAGTGTGATTCTAAAAGTTGTCTCTCAATGTTGTTTTTTTTTTTATAATCTTTTTTGAAAGTAGCTCAATGCCAGAGCAGTACTCAAATTCACTCATTGCAGTTCTCTTTATTTCGACCTTCCTTTGTTTTCTACCTATTAGAAGTTTGCTGAATAGGACTCAAAGATTAATGACTCCTTGATGAGAAGAAAAACATGTTGAGTCGTCAAGTTTTTTTTTTTTTTACCAACATAGCACTTAGCGCTATTTAAAACGTATTTTCTTAAATACTTATTTGATTTGATTACCACGGTCATTAAAGCTTTGACCAAAGTTATCCCTTTGTGACAAATGGTTTTATCGTCTATATGCAACTTCACTGCGTGATAAAGTCTAAATAAGAGTCACTCGGATAAGACCCTTTTTTGTCTCTTAAATAATTTTGTAACTCAGTAAACGACTTTGCATAAGAGCAACTTCTAAAGTTACTCCTCATTAATTCCAAAAACGTTTATGTAAATAGAAAATTCAGTAAATTCACAAGTCATTTTTAATTTTTGAACATATTCCTGCACTGAGTTTTAAGGTATTATTGATTTTTTTTTATTTTACATAAAAAAAAAAACCCCAAAACTATTTCATAAATTGATTTCATTAATATCTTAAATTAAAACTCAAGTTTTTCCAAAAGTTGCTTAGGAAAATATCTATTACAAATTTATCTACAAAGATACCCCTCAAACAAATATAATTTCGTACTTTGTTATTATACATGACATTTTTGGATTTGTTTAAGGAAACAAAATAAGAAAGTGTCTAGTTGATTAGTGTAATTTTATGACTTTTGGCAAAAAAATAACTTAGATCAGAGTTATAAATTTAAAAATAAAAACTAATTGATTTTTTTAATAATCTTTATTAAAATGGATTTAAAGTTAGACATTTCAAAAGAAATTTTTTTGCGAATCTCAGATTTTTCACCCCTGATTTATTTATATGGTCATATCATATTTATAAATATGTACAATATTGAAAATTGTATATGTGTATGTATTTACGCTAATTCTAAATTTAGAAAAATGAATTAAACTGTTATTCACTTATATCTATACATACATATATTTCGTGAGTTCCTTTGTTCACGGTCAACCAGGAGGACTAGGAAGGCGAGGTGGGCTAACAGGTAACTTGACCCAAAATAGGATATAAGCTATGCCACGTCGTCCCTCCAAGATTGTGTGAGATCGCTGGAGGCCAATTTTGAGACATTACTGCGATTTGAAGGCTTTGGAGGCCGAATTCCTTATGTTCCTTATGAATTCAAAATTTGTGAAAATGGTCGATTTAGGGGATTAAAGTAAGATCAGACAAGGTTATTTAAGTGGTGCTCCACAGGCCACTGTTTTAAGTATAAATGGGCAAATATATGAATATATATTAAAGGGGGGAATTAGATATTGTTATGGAGAAAAAAATTGAATTTTTTTACCTGCACAGTTGTTATGAGATAGAGTTATACATTTTCTATATCTTACGGTACTTTTCTTTTTTTTTTTTTTAGTCTCAATATTTTAATTGATTAAACTCTCAATTTTAAGAGGTTTGTTCATTAAAAATTACCTTTTATTATGAAAGCTATCTGAATATCTCGAGGATAACTGAACAAGAAACATTTGTCTATGAATTGAAATGGTGAGTCTATGATTTATTTACCTTAAAAACTACAAAAATAGCCTTTATAGCCCAAAATTTCTGCTTTAGTGGCCTACATATAGACTGCTTTTCTAAAAACTATTTTTTTACACCATCTAAATAATATATCTAGTGTTATCTTGCGAATAGAAGGATCCAATCAAAGATTAAAACATTGAATATAATTTCTAGATAGAAGTAGGTTTCTAGGTTTATAAAATATTTTTAGTGTCTAATTTTGTGATGGAGAAAATGTCTTTTAAGCAAGAAAAACTTTTGATCCTTTTCTTTTAAGGCATATAAATATGTAAGTCATTTATACCACAATCATTAAAACCATAGTGTGCTACTATTAAAGTTAAGACATAAACTGCATTTTTTTAAAAAAACATCTTCAAGAAGTCAATGGACACATCCACCATCTCAATTCATGGACAAAACAAAGTTGAAATTTTGGAGAGAGCAGTGATTATTATAAGCTATAACATAAATTTTGTAGTACAAAAAATGACTCAGAATAATTTATTTAACCTATTCTGTAATTGGTTTTGTAAAAAACATCGATAACTTAATAATGCCTCTAAACAGTTTTTCTATATAAAAAATCATTTTCGAAAAGGATTCTCTATAAAAAAATTTCTTTAATATTGAAAAATACTTCTTTTAAATCCTGTCTGTTTGATTAATATTGACAAAGAAACCTTGGTTTGCTACCCACAAAGATTTGAATATGATTCAAAATTGGATGTGCTTTCTTAAATTTAACTATGATTGAGATCAATAAAATTGATATATACAATTAACTATATGAAAAATTCACAGGAATCTATGTAAATTATGATCTAATTCTTCGTTTACAGCATGTTCAAAAGTTTTTAAATTTGTCTCTAGAAGATATAAATTAGATGATCAATTCATTGATCATTAGAAAATATAATACTGGACTGATATTCAATGGTTTTTTTTTTTTAATTGGTGTTATATTTTCTCATAGTTTTTAAACTAGAACAAGTTTAAGAATGTTTGCACTTTTCCAAAGACAAAATAATTCTTAAATGAAATTCATGGAAGAGTATCAATAAAATATATCTTATGTACATATATTTATTGAATAAATGGAAATTACTTCTTTTTTTTTAAACATATTTTTTTTAATTTAATAAGTAAAACCTTCAACTTACAAAGAGCTTACCAATTCAATGCCTGGTATCTGGTCGCACCTCATTCAAGGAATAAAGACGTCATTTTTTTGTATAAGGTTTTAAGTTACCAAGATCAAAACAAAGGATATGATGATGCATCAACCTTTTGATCAGATCAAACTTTTCGTAAAGACTTACAATCATTTTAAGCAGATAAAGCAGCACTATATGAGCAAAATAATAGTAATAATAATAAGTCTTTCTATTTGTGAGTTAAATGAAGCTGACATCATAACAATCGACGAAATTTACATAGAATTGAAACAAAAGTTAAGATCAAAGACAAAAGAGTGTCTGCTGTTTATTTTAAATAGTATTTGCTGAGGGAGGACAAGGCCTAAATGATAAGGAGGGGGGGCCTTTAATAGAAGGATTTTCATTTGGGCAAAGTTTTGGTAGGGAAATGCCTGTAAGTAGATATTCGTATAGAGAGAGAGCACTAGAGCATTCACGATTATGATTATAGTTCTGTATATATATATATATATATATATATATATATATATATATATATATATATATATATGTACATATATGTATGTGTGTTTATGTATGTATGTATGTATGTATAGCAATATTAAAAAAAAAAGGATATTAAGAATAGTAATAATAACAATAAGAAGAAGAATAAGAATAAATATGAGGAAAGGAAATCAGCTGAGTTGAGTGAGAATCAATACTAAGGATATGTCATGTTATTTTATGCTCAATATCCAACAAAAAGAAAATATGTCCTTCATTTCTTCCCCTTTCAGAGAAGAGCAAGTCCCACGTCATAAGGAAGAAATGCACTGTCTTCCATATAGATGAGCCCCTACATCAATGGAAAATCCTCAACATTCAATCCAATGTTGCCGAAATGTATTCTTTTTCTTTATTTTAAAAAAAACGTCATTAAAAAAGAGAAATAACTTTTTCGTCAAATTTGTGTCTTCAAAATGTGCTCCTCCAATTTTTCATTTTCAAATTAAAAGAAAATGAAAGTAATAAAATAAAGTAATTTCATCACTTTATTATTAATCCAAGAAAGTATCAATAATATGATTATCTTAGATTATGAGTAATAAGTAATTATACGAAATTACTTTTCATTTGAGATATGTTTTGTAATAAGTAACTTATAACTCTACTAGGTAATACCTTATGTATTACCCAATATAGAAGTGAACTTATTCATTGATTAATTCAATTTTTGAGCTCTCAAGGATTAACATATGAACATATAATATATTGTGCAAAAATCTTGACTTTTAAATTGTTTTTTTTTTTTTTTTTTTTTAATAACCAATTATTTTGAATGATAGAACAGAGATCATTTGACTCATGTCACCAAACATCATATTTGAATAAGAATATGAACGCTCCAGTCAAAATTGAAATAAACTTATGATGATTGGTACCCCTGTTTTTGGGCTTTATATCTTATTGGCGCTTAAATTAATTCAAAAAAAAAACTCGGTGGAATACAAATTAAAGTTATAAATGTTTGGTTGTATATATATAAATATATGTATATGTATATATGTGTGTGTAGCTAACCGAAGCTATACGGAATTAGCACAAAGTCAAATTCCATATAATTATTAATATTGTTATTGTTATTTGCAGGGATCTATGCTCCTGAAACAAAAATAACTTTATTACTTTAATAAATATATAGATATAATTATACTCATAACGTATTTTTGTGTATGAACATATATAAAAACTTTATTTTCAAGGTAATATACTTTATGTTCTGTTCAATCGAGGGAATACATACATATACATATATATTTATATGTATATATATATATACGCCTATACATACATATAGTTTGTACTTATATTATTATGCATGTTGAGACTGAGGAGGATGAGGGCTGACGTCGTTCTTATTGAAGTGGCTAAAAGTCCAAGGATCCTGTTTTTATATTATATACATATACATATCTTGTTCATTGGGAATGAATATATCACAAATTACCCCTTATAAACGATGTACAGGTCATGACCCGTCAACTCCATATTTCGTAAATGTATTTGGAAACAAAATCAGCAATGAATAATATTTCTTTCAACATGAAATTACTATCAGTTGATGGTACCAAAAGGGGTTTTTCAAATTGTGGGGTCCACCAGGAGCAACACCAGAGGGCGGAGCGATCAAAAAGACTTTTAACATATTAAAAGAAATGAAAAATAACAACTCTTTGTTAGGATGAAATGTAGATGCTCCAAAGTTATTTAAGGAGTAGGCACTATATAGCCAAAAAGGTTGAGAAACACATATCTACATATGATTGATGGCTTTTTCAATCTCATCTACACAAGGTGATAACTCGCTAGATAATCATACAAATTGATATTGGGGTCTCTGAATCACAATAAAAAAATATTGACTTTCACGCAATCTGAGGTAACACCAAAGCTACTAAACTCACATTCTCACAAATAATCAACCAATAAGTGATTCTTGCACTTCATAAGTACCTAATGGCTCCTTGAATGCACTGTTTTCGAAATGATGTTAAATGGAGCCCTAGTTCAAACTTTGCCTTTCTCTCTCTCTCTCTCTCTCTCTATCACTCAGTATATATATATATTGTACATAAATATAACATTCATATCTCCAAGTATCTATCTATCTATATATATATATATACATATACATATTTATATATGAACATGTACATTGTTGTACGTAGTTATTTTATACTTAGGCTGGGTCTGCTTGCTTGCTTGCTTCAAATCGTGTTTATATGTATGTATATACATACATACTCTTGTATATATATATATATATATATATATATATATATATATATATATATATATTATATGTATATATATAATTTTGACTGTAATTTATGAGAATAGTGTTTTTTGTATACGATAATAATATATATATACATATATATATATATTTATTATAATAGCATATACATATATGTGTGTGTAGGGTTTTATTATTATTATTATTATATCATATATATATTTATATATACGGAATATATTTTCTGCAAAAAGCAATTTTCTGAAGGGAAAATGAAGTATCATTATATATATATATATATATATATATATATATATATATATATTGTCGTTGTATAATATATATATATATATATATTCTTTATGCTCTACTATTGATTATAAGGAACGAGCCTCTGTTTTTCTCTCTCTTTATATTGTACATATATTATATATATGAAAATACATGCAGCATACATGTCAGTTCTTTTCTTTGTAACCACTACAAGGTTCCATGTATGTATATATGTAGTAGGTACATACAGTCATAATATGTAATTATTACGTATATGTACATAGGTAGATGAGAATCCAAGCTATCAGAGGACAGCCATTCAATTCCCTATCCAAAGGGAGTCTTAAAATCTTTCTTAAAGAGGACCTGCGTTTGTTTCTTAGTCTTTCAATAATTTTGAACTGGTTTATCTGGGTTCCACCTTTATGTGCAGTAAAATGTGCCCATGAATCTCACTATTTGTATATATGTAGATGTATATTCAAGAATCCCCCTTGCATCATTTTTATGGGGCCCCCAAAAATGTCTAAAAAAATTGCATCGAAATTGGATTAAATAATAATAAATTTTTCAAGCCTCCCCATGTTTTTGTTTTTTGTTATTTAGAACCGCACCTGTGTGTGTGTGTGTGTGACCAAGAGAAGAGGAAATTATTCAGATCTACTCTGTGTATATGTATGCATCTACACAGGTTTTGTTCCTTGGTCTACATTGATATGTAGCAGAAGATATGGTAGAGCTTACACCTTTTGAAAATTTTTTTTCTTCTTCTTCTTCTTTTCATTTGTAATATCCCTTGTTGACGAGCTCTTGTCAATCCTTGCCAAGATTTGGAAGGAAGGAAAATAGACTTTTGCTTTTGTGCAATTGCTTTTATTTTCCTCCATGATATTTAACCACGAAAAGAGGGATTCCATATTGTATGCACAAATAACGTGCTTCAATGGTGCAGTGAATGTGTCTCAAATTTGCTCAGTTGGGTGGATAAGTAATTGATAGACATACATGAAAGATATGCACATATAGTTATGCATACGGACATATGCTCGTATAATAATATGGCAAGTCATATTTGCAATCCAGGATGGGATCATATTTGGAGTCCTTATTAAGTTCAATTTTCTTAAGAAATGAGATCAAAACCATAGACAGCTCCTTAAAAAACAGCTTTAGATATGTTGGGTAATGGAGTCTGCAGTTATAGTCTCAAGAGCGGAATTGTGTACAACAATGGGCTTCAAAGGACCACAAAATCCTTTCATGCCTCACTCTTTAGCACTCGTTCTACCTATTATAAGTACCTGTATTATATTATGTGTGTATCTAGGAAGGATTCCAAATATAATAATCTTATTTCTACTTCTTCTTTCAGAGTCGAAAACGCTAAGGTTATATTAGAAGGAGAGGAAGAGAGAAAAAGAAGAGCGTTAGCAGTTTATAGCCAATTTACCTAGAGGAGCCGACACCTCCCTTTTATCACTTCTACATATATATAAGGGACTTAACAATTGAACATAATATTTGATGTGTACTTGAGCTGTAGGACTTGAAAGGCACACGTTTCAGGGATACATACATGTATAATAGATGTGTGTATGTATGTATGTATGTAGTCTAGAATCATTATACGCATAACGCATATTCGAGTAAGTTGCTTTTAGTGTGTGTCTCTGTGTGCAAAAGGAGACCAATAAATACATATCTTGAGGATATGTTGGGCAACACACATTACACCATACATTAAAAAAAAAAGAAGTGTTTTATGCATGAATAATGCATATGTATTTGTCATATACATATACATAGCTTTACACTATTGAATTGAGTTCATCCCATAGTGTTTTAAATGCTTATAAAGTTAAAATACTATTTAAAATGTTGTTGGGGGTTTCTTTGTCTTCAAACTCAAGCTCAGACACTATATGTACATGAAGCCCACATTGGAATATTTAAAATATCCAAAATAAACAAACAATATATAAATAAAACTCAAATCGATTAATTTTCATTATTCATGCTACAAATCGCGTCGAAATTAGTACATATTTATCAAATATTCATATTACGTGTTCATAAACAAATACAAGATATTCTTCAATCGTTATTTTTATTGCTATTACAATATATATATATATATCAGTTCAACCTATGTATGTTTGTATGTATAGGTGGTGGGTATATTCCCTGTTTTATAATGTCAACAGTTGTTATCAACAGTTTAGTCATTGATAAATAAGCGACCCAACATTTCCAAACATGTATTATGTACATATATATATATATATATATATAAATTTGAGAAGTTATCTCCGCATTTCTCCCCTTGGAGTGTTTTCTAGGTGAGATGACTAGGAACCAATTAAAGGGAGACACTGTGCAGCCCCCAAAATCAAAATAAACTTACTCAGCTAATAAAAGTATAAATTTTCTCCCAAATAAATCTACTCATGAATAAGTTGATACGTAGTTACTATATTATTATTCATGCTCAATGTGTAAAAAAACAACAACTCAGATTTGATTCAGTGGGATTGGTTATTCTACATATACGTCCTGGAATAAAAAAGTTATGGGCTTAAGATACAGTTTGACAAATAAATATGATGAAAATAATGATTTAATATTATACCTTACTATTTTTTTTTTTTTTTTTTTTTTGAGTTTTAGACATTCTGAAATTTGTAAAAATTTGTATTGAAATGGGTTTGTCCGATTGATCTCCCTTTTTTGACAGCAAAATTTTGATGTAAAAACTTTAATTCATAAATATACATATATTTATTTATTTAAATAAATGGATATACATTGATAAGTAAGGAGAATCATGGTCAATTATTATTGGAGTTGAGAATGTCTTTTGTGAGTAATTAGTTCGATATGCATACACACTTACGTATAGTTCGGTATGTACTATGCATACAAAAAATAGTTTCTATCCAAAGTGTATCTGGATACTTTGGTTTTGTTTCTAGTTACTTAGGCATTCAAGGGCTTGAAATCAAGACGAGACCAGGACTGATTTCAAGAACCACACAAATACTTATCCTTTTGGTTTTTGAGAGACTTGATGGAAATTATATATATATTTTTTTTTAATCACACACCTAAAAACCTCAACCTATTATGCACCAAATGGGTTTTTTTTCCTGTTTTGCTTTTAAACGTTAGAGCCTCTTGTTATGTGTAATATAAAATATTTTTCTGAATATATTTCTTATTTTTTTTCTCATTGTTTCATTTTCGATATTAATGAATATCTACAACAACAAAATATATTGGTAATATATCGATATACCTTCATTAAAAAGGCTAATTGTAGGTCTTGTATCAATCAAATAATCATAACTAAATTAGCTGGTTAAATGTTTGACACATTTAACCATTTCTAGACATTTTAATACATGGGATTGGAGAAATAGATTTTTCAGTTTGACCATTTAAAGATCTAAAGTATATATTTTCATATTTAAGTACACGTGCGCGAAAGGAAAGTTTAGATTTGAGGAATAATAATTATTATTATTAATGGGTTCTGTAGAATAGTAATTTTCAAAATTTGGACCCCTCATAAATATTGGATACTTACACGGAATGAATATGCCAACGAGATATCAACATGGTTATAGCTATAACTACCTATGTATGTGTGTAATAATCCTTTAGGTGCAATCCTATTTAAGGGAACGAGTATAGAGCAAGGCATGCATGCACTCTGGGTGTATGTATAGGTAGAGGGCATTATGTAATCAAATGTGCTTCAAAACTATTCTATGCTCCTTCTTCTTCTTATTATTTTTTTTAAAACATTGCATAATAAATGAATTAATAATAATAATAATAATAAAAATAATCGAATCAACAACGAACCTTGGCTGCTTTGTTCATTTCAGGATGAACAAAACTCTTTGGAAGGAGAGAGAGAGAGAGAGAACGAATTTCCTTGTTTTTAGGAGGTTTAAAGTCATTTAGGCATATACAAATTATATAAATAGTCTATACATACATACATACGTACATAGATGGAAGAACGTATGTAGTAGATATTGAATTAGCCCTGATGATATACCACTACAACTGCTTACTACTTGCAACCTATGCAATATATATATATATATATATATATATATATATATATATATATGTATCTACGATATAGGAACATACGTATATAAAGGAATTTGAAGAAGGTGCCCTGCCCAGATTTCAAGTACTTCTATGCATGTTGTATACTTATATATATGCAATATTTAAAATGATATTTATTAATCTATGCTGGCCTTGACTGACGCACTGAAGTTGCAGGCTACAAGAACAACAATACTACATCATCATATCATATGAATGTATATACATACATATGTAGTGTAGTGGATGTATGTACTTAGCAATAAGATCGTCATCGATATCTAAATAATTATATATATATATATATATATATATAAACTTTAGAATATGAGTTTGTTCATTCAAATGTAATTATTATTATTATTATTATAGTGATACAGGGAGATGCAGATTAGTGTGCAACATTTTTGAAATAGATTTTGCCAAAGGCGGTGAGCATCATTCTATTCCTTTGATATTCATGCATTTACTATAACATACATACATACATACATAAATACCCTCACCCTCGTGCTTAGCTCATGTGTCCCTAATTGCTCATAATGAGAGTGGACGCAGGGTATTTATTTATTTTTGAGATACATATTTTAGAAAAATCAGCTGTTCTTTATGCATAGTCCATTAGCCTTAACTTGACGTAAATACTATAATAAATATTATTATTATCCAAATAAATAATATACATATCTGTAGATGTAATGATGTCGAATCCATCCAATAGCTCTGTATACATACATACATACATACATACATACATAGAAGGCAATCTCTCTCCGCTCTGAAGAAACAATGATTTTGATCAGCTATAAATATATTTATAATATATACATACATATAATATATAGGTATATACATACATGGATACATAGAATATGTGTATATCTAATAAATATATATTTGCAATAATATAAAGGCGGATGCAAAAAGAATTGAATGTTTATTTTTGTACGTGTGGTTTTTTAACAAATTAATTTTACTGATTTTATGTAAATATTTTACTTCATCATAATATATTAAAGCGAGAGCAGAGGAGTCGGATATTATTTTATTTTTTATTAGCTTATCATGAAGAGGTCAATCAATCCATGACTCTATTCATTCATAATGCTTTCCAAAATGAGCTACCAAATTAAAGTGTGATTCCCTTATTTTAACAGCTATTAGTATCATTGCTTTTTTTTTTCACTCTCTCTCCCCCTAAAGATAAGAAGAAGAAGAAGAAGAAAAGTCAAAAGTAAATTCGCGTAAAAAAAAAATACGGAGAAGAATCCTCGTAAAAAATAAAATGTTGTTTATAATTTATTTAAAATGAGAAGAAGAAGAAGAAGAAAAGAAGAAGAAAAAAAAAATATTATCTCCTTGTTACGCGCGATGTTGATAATAAACACACGCACGCCCTTCTCTCCTTCCACATGAAGCACGCGGTATGAATTCACGTTTAATAACAACAACAACAACAACAAGAATAATAATAATATTCTCTCTCCCCAAATTATAATATATATAAATTTAGTTATTGTCATTAGCTGGACCCGTATGAATACCCAGTCCGGAGGAGTGAATATTATTTTTAAAAAAGAAGTGATTAAATATTTGGAAGAACTTGGTAGAATTAAGAGACAGTAGTAGTAGAATACAATTTAATTTGGACGGAGAGAGTGGAAGAGTCGGTGGTGTAGCTTCCACGATATAGGATCCATCATCCACTTAAAGGTAATTAATTAATTATATGGAGCATTATAAGGAGGAAATACATATAACATAAATATATATATCATAATGATACATCCAGGAATCCTCAGCATAAGCTCAATATTGGCACAGGAGCCTAAACATTCCCTACATTTTTTAAATACATACATATATCGTGTCTTGTCATTGTTGTTATTATAGGTCTTTGCCAACCGGGGAAATTTAAAAAGGGAATAATAATTGCTGTTCATGCTCTCTTTCGACTCTGACGCGTCAGGGAGCGTCACTCATGGGATATTTTATGACCCATCTACGGCTTTTTCGAATCCCTTGTCATTTGATTGTGTTTATTATTAATTTTATTATTTTTGAGTACTAACTTTTGAGTTGCCAACGCTTCACCTTTACTCTTTATTCATTCATTTATTTATTTTTCCGATTTCAAGGAGTTCAAGACACCTTTTTGCACATGGATATACGTAAGGATAAGTAGGTAGGATCCGTAATGTAAAATGTAAAAAGGGGATCCAACAGAGAGGAGGCAGTGTTTCCATTGCATAGCCGTTGAAGTATACATACAGACATACATACATATAAATAAATAAATAAATAAAACAGCAGAAGGAGTCGTCGTCGTCGTCGTTCTTTCTGCGTGTATAATATATATATATATATATATATATTTTAGTGTCTTTGCACACTCCTTGCCTAAAAATAATAATAATAATAATAATAATAATATTATATAATATATATTTCGTAATCATCTATTATTTTTATTACACTCTACTATAATAACAATTACTAATATTATTATTGTTATTATTATTATTATTATTACTATACATATATTCCAACGGCTCTCAATGCAAGTAGGCCCCCCTTCAATTTTTATTGCAAAACGCATTACACACTATGTATATAAATATAAATATATATATATATTTATATATATATGAACATACATTTTATATTGTATATGAGTATAAAATTATATATGTATGTATATAACCACTGGGTGTGCCTATCAACTATGAGAAGCTGATGTATAAATATATGTATGTATGTATGTATATACGCGGATATATATATATAATATATATATATATAAATATATATTTATATGAATAAATAAATGGAAAAATAGAAGCGGGTCTAAGCTATATACATACATACATACATATATTTATATATATATACATATATATAAATATATGTATATATGGGAGAGAAAAAAAGAAAAAAAACATATATATATATATATATAATTTAGGGTGGTCGGAATGGAAAAATACCAATATATACATATACATATATTAACGTTGTAAAAAGGAATATACATTCATAAATATACGTTCTATATATATATATATATATTTAATATACAATGGGCAAATGTTTTTAATATGTATCTACAAATATACATATATACATATGATTCTTCATATTATGTGTCATGTTTGTTGTTTTCGGTTCTTTCATCATCCGTTGATGATCGTTTCTTATAAGAATAGCAAGGGGAAAGGAAACCACTCATTCCTAGGTATACATATGATTGTTCCATCAAAGAAAAACACACACAAACATTTATGTATATTTATGTAAAGATAAGAATGAATTGCAACTCAAGATCAAGGTCAAAAGGGGCTACAGAATTCATGGGTTAGATACATATACATAATATGTCAATATAAATTGCAAATTAATAGTTGCAATGGATCATAATTGACATTGATCCTTGGGGAACAGCGAACCATTTTATTGACTGCATAAATACACAAGTCAACAAATTTGAAATGTCAAAAATCCTTCGGGGTATAAGTTTAATATAAGTTATTCGGTTTTGTACACTGATTTCAAATCTGTAGTTTTTTTTAGTTTTTTTGGAGAGTCTGACAGTTTTTGAGAAATCGAACCCTACTTTTTGAGCTCTTTTGGCCCTTATTCCAACTTCAACTTCAGTTTAATCCTAAAAGATAACTCATTTTGTGCATTACAAAATAATGATTCTCTGGTGTGTTTAATACAAATTCCATTTCCAGTGTTTGTTTTGACCTAAAGGAACTCTTGGGTGTGTAAGGATCGGGAGTTGGCCCAAAAGTCGGTCAAAACGTTTGTACTTAAATAACTCCTTGAATATTACATGATATGGATGAATAAGGAATGTATTCAAAAGATGAGACCCACAGCTTTCAAACAAGATGTCAAGCGCTCGATAAGAATCCTTAACCAAGAAGAAATAATCCATTTAAATGTGTAAATTTTCATCATTCAATTTCGATCAAAAATCCAATGAAATCAAAGACTCGCGGTAGAGCTACTAAAAAACAAGGGCAATAGACGCAAAAGCATTTCAGCTGATTTCGTATTCCTTTTGCGAGCTACTACTTTAGTAGCTCCCCCGTGAGTCATTGATTTCTAGTGGATTTTCGATCGAAATTGAATGATGAAAGTTTACACATTTAGATGGACGATTTGTTCTTAATTAAGGAGTCTTATCGGCGCTTCACATCTTGTTTGAAAGCTGTGGGCCTCAACTCTTTAATCGTTGGACTCTCGAGAAAAAAAAATATTACAGATTTGAAATCAGCGTGTAAAACTGAATAACTTTTAGTATACTTATATCCCTTAGGATTTTGACATTTCAATGTAATTAATTATAAAAAAAATCATGTATTATAATTATCCAATTATTATTGAGATTGGACCCTTGATTCAAGAGATACGAACGCTTGGAATATGGTGTGCAGTTCGGTTATAATAAAAATAAAACATATCTCCGTATTTCTGGGAACTGACTGTAATAAGTAATCACGCAAATTCCATGTGTTATTGTTTTTCTTATATTGTGGGTCCCCTGCTCTGGTGTCCATGAACGTAATAAGCCCAAAAAACGTAGGTATCTACTTTAATATCACAAATCCTATTACACTCGGTATATTAGCACCTGGGGTTGAATTTATAAGAAAAAAAAAATATGCTAAGTTCTGTATCCAATAAAGAAAGAAGGAAAGAGGAGTCTACTTGATTTAGTCGCTTAGTTTGTTAAACCCGACCCTAAATATTGACTCGGCATTAACTACTTCGCTAATAATCCAATCTCTCCCCCTATAGAAACATTTTCTAATTAACATAAAGCTAATATATAACATATAATATGTAAGAATGATGAATAATAATAATAATAATAATAGGGATACAAATGTATTTACGACTACCTATACATATAAATATATTGAGTTAATATTATATATTATGTATGTATATATGTATATATATTATATTATATAGGGAGAATAAGATGGAAGAAGAATTATATATATTTATTTGTATGTATATATATATATATATATATATATACATATATAATTTTCTATAACATAACTTCCATTTAAACATATATATATATATATATATACAGGGTATATATATAATAAAGGGAGAAAAAAAACATGTTCTATGTATTACGTTATAGAGAAAGAATATACATAGAATTTGTAGTGTAGTGGAGGAGTAGTAGTAGTTGTGATGGTAGTAGTAGTAGTAGTTTAAATTACATATTAGACAATATTTACAGGGAGATTGAAGGCAGGAGGAAGGGGGGGGGGGGTAAGGCCCCAAGAAACAAGAGAGAGAGAGAGAGAGAGAGAGAGAATTTTTAATCTTTGTACGCTTTTACCCCACTATTCATACTATTAAATATTCCATTTCATATTATTTTTATTATTTCCTCTCTCAATATATATTTACATAATAGAACAACATAAGACATATATATATATATATATATGTTAAGAGTTACTGGCTACCAGAGCACCCTGTTGGCAAATATACAATATTTACGTTTAACAAGATTAAACAAGATCTTCTTTTTTTTCTTTTTTTTTTTGTTTCTAATCATTACAAAAATACAATAATATTATATTACAAAATGTATCTCATAATAATAATTAATAAAATTATTATTTTTTTATTATTTACAAATTGAATCTTTGTATGTACGTACGTATGTATATATGTATTTTAGATACATGGAAACATATGTACATATGTATTGATCTTATTTATGTGGATGAATGTAATGTAATATTATAATAAATTGACCCCCTCTCATTAAAAATGAATTGTTTTGTTGAGGAAGTTTTCTTAGAAATATTTTTCATATTTTTTACTTTTATTTTAGATCTCATGTCCTATTAATTAATCATGACGCTTCAGGAGGATCCAAGTAAGTTTCGCTCTTGCTTTTCTTTTCCTTTTCTTTTCTTTTTCGAATGTGTTACCTTATTCTTTTTTTTTTTTTTTTTTTTTCTCATGTCTGTGTTTTTTATTTTATATTTTATCTATACATTACTGATAGATAGTGAATACCTATTGTTGCTGTAATAAACTGACAAACATTTTCACGACAGAATGGCAAATAATAGCAGGAATAATAGTCATTCAAGCGAGTCCAAGCAACAAGAGGATCAACAGCAGTTGTGTCTCAAATGGGCCGACTATCAGTCCAATCTCACAAATGTCTTTGATACACTTCTTCAACAAGAAGCCTTTGTTGACGTCACCATCTCCACAGAGGCTGGCAAGTCTCTCAAATGCCATAAAGTCGTTCTTTCCGCATGCTCTGCTTATTTTCAAGTAAGACATTCCCTATTCCCTATTCAATCCTTATGACTCCTAAATATCACATTGTACTCATATGTTTGTTTGTTTGTTTGTTTGTCACAGAATCTCTTTGTTGAGAATCCTTGTCAACATCCCATTGTCATTCTCCGTGATGTGGAATGGAGAGAGCTCTGTCACATCATTGAATACATGTATAAGGGTCAAATCCATGTGGGTCCAGGGGACTTGAGTCCACTACTCCGCTCTGCAGAGTCTCTACAAATCCGTGGACTTGTAGATTTAATTCGTCCTCTAGAAGAGGGAATTGACAATTCCCGGATCGGAGTCAAGAGACGAAGACTCTCTCCTCCTCCTCCTCCTCTCCTCCTTCATCACGTCCCTTCCCTTCACCCAAAAATCATAGTCCTTTATCCAGTGGTAGTACAAATCTCAACAACAACACACAACAACAACAACGAATCCATTAGCAGCCCACCCGTATCTCCACACTCTAGTCTAATGATGGACTCTGCGGCCACAGCAGCAGCACCTCTCAACAGTCCAAGTGGAAATCAAGGGATGAGTGGGGAACAGGGCTCCTCTTTTGGAAGGGGAGGAGGCTCTGGAGCCAATGTAGAAGACATGGTGGATGTCAAACCCGGAATAATGGAAATGATTCAAGAGGAACAAAGAGTAAGGCTTATTATTTGAGAGCGTAACTTTTGGTTATAACTCATGGTTTGTTCGTTTTATAGGCAAAAATGTTGGAGGCATCACAGCTCACGCATAATTGGATGGCAGCGGCAGCAGCAGCTGCTGCAGCATCTACATCAACCTCACCTCAAGGTAAAGAAGAGTATCATTAATTTATATATGTGTACATGTGTGTTGTTTTGGTTGAGGCTTTCTACGTTCGTTTATTATTGTTATTATTATTACAAACAACGTTTCAAGATATACATACATATACATATATTTGTATATAAAATGTATATACATATACAATATTGTGCACCTCTTTTATTTGTTTTCTGTGTAGGGAAACATTTGCTTTCTCTTTTTTTCCCTCAGAAAATTAATAATTAATGTAGTTTTTTTATTATTCCTAAACAAATATTTAATGCTTATATATATATATATATATATATATTGGTTTTTTTTACACAAATTAACTATAGAGTGTGCGTGGCTTCTTCCATACGGAGAGCCAAGATTAGAGCGTTGTGGAATTGAGTATGAATAAAAAAGCCCAAAACTAGTTGCACTTTTTTGACAAATACTTCATCTTCCACCTCTTTGTAAGGACCAAAATAATAAATAAAAATATGAAAATATCATTCAGGTTCCTTTTATTTGGCATTACGTCATCTAGACACTCAATCTCTCCTCCTTTTCCTTTCATTGGAATATATGTATATCGATTCATAAAGAGTGGTTTTTTTTTTGTTTTTGTTGTTGAAGCTTTCTTGATGATAAACATACATATATTTAGGGATAGGCAATTAGGAGTAGTCGTAGCATATTCATATATTAAACCCACTAATGAAGTTATCGAATATTCCTTCCTTTCTCTTTTCCGAGTGGTTCTCTAAAACGTCGTCAAACGTTTCTTTTCCTGTTCAACACTTTTGCATTTTCTTGATGTCATAATCAATCTGGAGACTTGCTTCTTTTGTTTTTCCCTTTTTCTTCTGCATTTTACGACCTGTGGAATGTTCCTCTCTCTCTCTTCACTTTTTATCTTCTTTTTTTCTCTCTCTTTCTCTTTTTTCATACACATTCCACAACTTATATGTAGATGTGTATGGTTAAAGAGTATTTTGTTGTTGTTCTTGTTGCTGTTTCATCATTGCAAATTACTCTTGTTATTAAATTTACATAATAAGAACATCCGAGAACACTTTTGTGTCCCTTACTTTCTCTCTCTCTCTCTCTCTCTCTCTTCCTCCCTTCCCTAAAAGCAGCAAATGGTTTCCTCTCCATTTTCCCTGAATTATTATTTATTTATTTTAATTTTAAACATGATATTTTAAATATGTACATATATTTATTTATTTAAAATAAGAGAACTTTCTTCCCTCCCTAAACTCATTCCCCGCTTGCCTCTTCATACATACATTATGTATATTATACTATAAATACATACATAGTGTACATAGTTACCGACGTATGTGTATTTCTCAACCTCAACTTTTCTACATCATTAGCAACCTCTTTTCCTCCATGTGTTTGTCTTCCTGTTGATATTTATTTGCACAACACATCATTTGAAGAAGGAACAACACACTACACATTATAGAGAGAGATGAAATTAATTAGCAATTGGTCAAACAATTATTATTTTTTAAAGTTTTGGTTAAGTTTTTGTTCATGTGTACATTTTTTGTGTTTGTTTTTTCCTTTCCTGAAATTAGAATATTAGAATAACCTATAAATATATGTACATGCATAGCCCATAGGTATTATAAGAGATCTAACTTTGTTTGATTTCCATCCTCCTCCTCCCCCCCCCCCCCCTTCTTCTTCTTCTTCTCTTATATAAATAATAAAAAGGCGTAATTTTATTATTATTATTATTACTTTTATTATTATTATTATTATGTATATATATATATATATATATATATAATATGTGTATGTATGTATATATTGTGTAAAAGATGAAGCTTTCTAAGAGAAAGCTCCCCCCCCCCCCCCCTTCGCTCTTATTTCCTTCGTTCGTCGTCGTTTTCTTCTTCCCCACACGTCCATTCCATATAATTATAACATAATAATAACAATATTTGTGTTATTTTTCATAGTCTTACTCCATGTTACTTTTATTACATACCTATATATATATATATATATATAAACACAGCACTATTATCTCACGCAACCCTTCTCCATGTTTTATATATGTATATAACATATATATAATATGTACGTATATTTATATATGTCTGTATGTATTTTACATATGTTGAAACTTGATAAGATAATATAAAACCATAAAATTTAATAACTTCTCTGCTTTAAATAAAAATGTTAATTTTAATATCTTTTTTTTTCTTTCTTTTTTTGCTTCAAGTAATAAAGTTCATAGTGTCGCTGCTCCTGCACTTGTATATCCATATATGTTCATATATATACATATATATATATTATGAATTTGATACTTTTATATTATTATAACATATAAATATTATGTAAGTATGTATGTATGTATATATAGCATAGAATGTAACATACATGAATTATTTAGAATTCAATTAGTTGGCCTTAGTTGGATCTCTAAACATATAATTAATTATGTATCATTTATAATTCAAAAGGTTTTCAAAGTTGTTGTATAATATCTTTTATTCCTCATATATAAATGTATACATTTATATATATATTCAATGCTGAATATATGTACATTAGGTAGGTAGAGCCAGAGGTATATGTATGTATGTATGTAGTAACATTTATTATAGGCAGTATAATCTATAGTACTATTTGTACATAAGAATAGGAATAAGAATAATACCAATAAATGCTATCTAGTTATTCATCTCACTCGGTTAGTTATTATTATAATGTGTCTACATACATACATACATACATAGGTACACTCACTGCTTGCTTGTTACTTACTTCATGAGAAGGAATGTAGCACATATCTACATACATAGTATAAATTATTATTATTATTATTATTATTTTAAAGGATTGTATGTATGTATGTATGTACTATGTACAATTTTAATAGGAATCATACTATAGAGTAAATAATAATAATAATAATAATAATAATACTATTGCTTCCCAGCATGAGGGCAGTCACTCAGTCCTATATATATATATATATATATATACATAGATCCATAAGTTATAACTAAGTCTACATACACACATTGCATATACTTATATATATATATATACATATACATATATATATATAAGTATAATATGTAAAACAACGACTAATATGTAAGAACGAAGGTGGTAACAACATACATGTTAGAATATGTATCATCGTTCTCTCTCTCTCTCTCTCTCTCTCTCCCATCCACACTTGCACTCCTGCATTCAAGTCCTAACTAAGTCCACGTCACGGGTTCCTTCAAACAAGGACTCTTGATGATGAATGATATATCATTTCTTATTATTATTATAAATATGTATGTATATGGAGCATTCTATTGCCTATGTTAGGTAAATAACAACTAATGAAAAGCTGTTTATCATTTATAATAATTAACTTGGAAAAACACTCAATTTAGTTATGTCTATATGTAAGTGTGTTTGTATTTGACGACTCACTCCCTCTCTATCAAATCACAATACTCTTGAGGCTACCTACCTTTGATATTGTCCTGAATTTAAAAAAGTACTAGGGCATCCATATATGTATACATACATAATAATATGCCTTTTCTCTATATATACATATATCTACTTACGTACGTACTTAACCCATTTCATGCCATAAGCCCCATTTGGGGACCACATTTTAGAGTGAAATTTCTTCTTTGTTTGCAGGTTTTACAAAAACTTAATTATTTCATATTATTTTAGAGACATAATATTTTATTTTGGCATTGATAAATTTTTACATTGGGAACACTGTTTGTTCTGAATTTCATTCCAAATTTGTACTATTTTCCAATTTTCAACTTCATAACTTCAAGGTAAGATTTTGTGTATTTGTTTTATGTGTAAATTTTAACATGCCTATCAAATATAAAGTAAGTGTATACATATTTATCATAGTGTACTGTATTTAGTCTCTCTATCTCATATTATTCATTTTTGTCATGTTGAATGATGAAAGTCCCAATTGGGGACTGTGGTATTTTGCCTACATTTTTACCTTTTTTTTCAAATGAGTAAACCTAGAAAGTTTATGAACATTGACAAGGCTGTGGAGTTTTTAGAAACCCTGGAAGATGAATTACCAGCGAATTGTCAACATGAGACTGTTAATATCATAGAACTTCCACCAGAAACTGTTGATGAAATGAGTGATGCAGAAGAATTTGATGATGAAGAAATATTTAAAACTCAAATTGTGGATGTGCCTGGAAATGTTGAAGTTTATGTAGGTACAGATGATGAAAGTGAAGATCAAGCATCAATAAGGAAATCTAAGCGTGCGAAGATAGATCAAAAGGAAATCCCCAAATGGAAGATATCTGCACCCAAGCCAACTGTACCCACAATTGATAACTACACTAACAAACCTGTCATTGAAGCACTGATTCGTGAATTTATTGACAAAAATCCATTTGAATTGTTTATGCTCAACATGAGTGGTATATTTGAAATCATACAACACCAAAGCCAAATTTATGCTGCACAAAAGAATGATCCAAGTTTTCACTGCACCACTGAAGATTATATGGTATTTGTGGGCATTCTTTTGTTTTCTGGGCATCGCCCTTATCCGAGGCAAGAACTGTATTGGAGTCTACATCCCAACTTTGACTGTCCAATTATTAGGGAAGCCATGCCCAAAAACAGGTTCATGGCATTGAAGAAATACTTTCATCTGAACAACAACCTAGAAATTTCTGAAAATTGCAAGGACCGTTGTTTCAAAATACGTCCTTTGATAGAAAAAATGAACAAAAACTTCTTGCAATTTGGGTATTTTAGTGACAAATATTCCGTGGATGAAAAGATAGTAGGGTACTATGGTCGACACCCCATAAATAGTTTATCAGGGGGAAACCAGTACGATTTGGATTCAAGGAGTGGGCACTGTGCAGCACATCTGGCTATACCTACAAGTTTTTTGTTTATCAGGGAGCCAATGAACAACCAAGACCAAAGAATGTTCTTCTTGGCACAGAGGTGGTTTTGAATCTTCTTGAGAAAATACCTTCTGGTGTCTCTGTTTTCTTCGACAATTTCTTTACCAACATGGATTTGATGAAGAGTCTTACAGAACTTGGTATCAAGGCTTCTGGTACCGTCAGACTCAACAGACTTCCTGGAAATCCTTTTGGAGCAAAGAAGGACTTGATGAAGAAAAAAAAGGGATTCCTGAAAACTGCTGTTGATGTAATTTCTGGATTGTTTGCTTGCACTTGAAAGGACAATAGCATTGTTACTGTACTGTCAAATATTGATGGAGTAAATCCAATGAAACAGGCAAACCGTCGAGGCCAACCAGTTCAAGTACCAAAGTGCATCACAGAATATAATGCTGGTATGCTCGGGGTGGATTTAGCTGATTGGAAGACTCAGAAGTACAGAGTGGGCATAAAGAGTAAAAAATGGTATTTCTCATTGGTAACTCACTGTCTGGATGTGGCTGTTGTCAACAGTCATATATTGTACAGTCTTCTTCATCCGGAAGAAAACATGGACCTCCTCGACTTTAGAGTGTTTGTAACAACAGCATTGTTGAAGACTGACAGCAATTCAAAACCTAAGAAGCCTGGTGTTAAGGTCCCGAGATTGCCAAAGCCACTCAACCTTATTGGTGAAAAGCATTTTTTAGAAAGAACTGATGATGGGAAACAAAGAAAGTGTAAAGTGTGCAAGAAAAATACCAGGAAGTAATGTCGACAGTGCAACCTTGGATTTCATTTGCAGTGTTTCGAAGAATACCATTTTAACTAAAATTAACTCAAATATGTGACTCTGTGTGGTTCAGTGGTAGTTTTGTAAAGTAATGATATTATCATCACAAAGTTTTGAATAAAAGACTACTAATATGAATATAACAATTTATGAATAATACGCCTACATTCCATGATCCCCAAATGGGACTAGTCCTAAAATCATAGTAAATAGTTATTGATTTTTATGAAACTTATACATAGTCTTAATAGGACCTATATCAACCATTATACACTAAGTAAATCACATTTCTTTGTCCCCCTGAATTCTGGAATGAAATGGGTTAATGGTCCTGCTGCAATTGTAATTTGTGTGTAGATATATTTATATACATATAATGAGTTATGAATTACTTCATGATATAATCATTTTCCGAATAATAATAAAAATTAATCGAAAATTGTGTATAGGTACTTTTCAGTTTTCATTAATGTCCTTCTTCTTCTTCTTCTTGCTTCGCCTCAGTCTCTCTCTCTCTCTCTCTCTCTCCACCAAATTGGTATTCTCTGCTCCATGTATACATACATATTTACATAAATATACTATCACACACATTCGTACTACATTACAAACGTACCTAATATATTGTATATACCATATTATAGTTTTTATTTATTCATACTCTTGGGATAGTCTATTACGATCTATTATTATTAATAATAATAATAGTACATATCGTTGCAGCCTCCACACATATTATGTACATATGTATTAGTTATTATTACCATTACCTATTGTTGTTGTAGTAGTTATTATTATGATTATTTATTGTTGCTATTCCTATTGTTTTGCTATTATTACAGATAATAACAATGTGAGTTATCAGTATCAACTCCAATCCATGTGGCAAAAATGTTGGAACACCAACACTGCGGCAGCTGCAGCAAACATGTTACAACAAGCTGGAGTACGCTATCGTGAAAGAGGTCCCATGAAATCCTGGCGTCCGGAAACCATGGCTGAAGCAATATGGTCCGTCCTTCAAGAAGGTCTTTCCCTGAGTCAAGCCGCTCGTAAACATGACATACCCTATCCCACCTTTGTACTTTATGCAAACCGAGTTCACAACATGCTTGGTCCCTCAAGAAACGGGGGATCCCCTGCTCTTGGAGGTTCGTATCAAACATATTACCATCAAGACTAACAAGTATGTATTTTAAATCATATTTCTATATTCTCTTAGAGCTTCGACCCAAAGGCAGAGGACGTCCTCAGCGCATCCTTTTGGGAAATTGGCCAGAGAGCCACGTCCGTCAAGTCATTCGAGCCGTAGTTTTTAGAGAAGGAGGACTCTCGAATATTTCAGAGGACTCTTTTTTACTTCCACCTCGACCTGGTGAAGAAGAGCTTCATAGTGGGGCATCTTCCTCAGGGATTCGGCCTCCATCAACTCATTCAGAGCGTGGTGAATATTCTCCACCTCGAAAAGTATCACACACGCCCACACCTCCTCCTTGTTCTACATCTACTTCAGAAACACTACATAATCAACTCAAATCCCTCTATGGACAACATTCCTCCTCACCCAAGAGCTTGATGGCTGCTTTAGCTGCCATGGGAGGTCCCCTCAGCGAGCTCATTATGAAGGAAATTGATTTTGACCCACTTATGTTAAAGACACTCATGAGGCTTCAAGGCAATGGTGTATTTGATGATGCAGATGAAGCAGGATCTAAAAGAGGTGAGGATGGAGGCAAGCCATCAAGCTCAAAATCCCTTTCCTCTGTCGCTCTCAATCCAGAAGTCATTTTGACAGAAATATCTGAAAGTTCAAAGGAATCATATGATAATCTAAGACCTCAAGACTTGATTGCTGCGGGCTCAACGGATTCCTAACTAAGTACTTCATTAAAAACAAACGCTCGTATTTCATAATATTATTTGTTGTAATATATACATACATATATATTTGCATAAAGACATTATCATTATTACTATTATTCGTATCCGCTTTTTTTCTGACAAATTTATTCTACCAAAGAAAAAATAAATTTTTGTCTTTTATAATAAATTATATTATATATACATATTATATTTTTTTTGTCTTTACTGAGTGTCTACATATATGTACTTAAATGCAGCATATACATCATTCATTATAATTCAACTATCATTTTTCCAGATTCCAGTTTTTATTCTTGTTTGTAATTTTTAAATAAAATTATTATATATTTATTCAAAAGAGTTTCAATTCAGAGTCTCACTTAAACTACATATCTACATATTCCATGGATAGCATGATGTAGTCAGCATTATTTGTTATAATAATATCAAAATATGGACAAAAATAATCATAATAGTCCGACCTTTAGGATATATAATCAAGTCCCTCTTACATCTCCCTGTAATTGCTCTCTGATTATAATTATATAATGGCACATACTATTTACCATATTTGCTCGTTTTAGCTCAATTGTCATTTAGGCATCTTTCAATTATCCCACCAGGAACTTTGTGTTGATCACAGAGCTACTAACTTTCTTTGTATCTCGCAACCTTGCTTCCATAAAGAGGCCCCAAACAAACTTGCATTAGTAAGTTTATTCTTCCGAACTGCTATTTAATAGTTCACGGTATAACAAGAGCTAATTCGTGTGCAACAGAACACAAATAAGTAATAACTTAAGGGGTATATGACGTTTTAAGGATGTTTCATTGTCTTTTACAAATTTTCAACCATAGACGAAAGGGATTCTGCCCTTCCAATGACATAGGATTGTTTCTATTCTCCTTCTACGCAAAAAATTATCGGCATAATTTTATTTAAATCATTATCATTTAAATATTTCGAAGTTTGATAAGGAACACAAATACATACGCATATCATAATATACATAAAATTTGGGCGTAGCTGAAACAGCAATGGCAGGTAAGTATTATGGGTCTGCAATAAGGAACACGCTTTTGATGATTAATATATATATACATATATATATAGGCACTCGTTTTTATGAGCTATACAATATTTTATAAATAGGAATATATGTATATATATATATATCATGTTCTGTATACATAAGTTTGTAAGTACCTACCTATATCCTGAATTCGAATGCAAAATCTGATCTTATTTCTTAGAAAGTCCAAATCAATCAAATGATATTTGGTGGGTTTATTTGATGATTTTAAATGATCTGTAGTTCATAATTTTATCAAGAGATTCAGGATACTTAGAGAATTGAAGGAAAGTCACTAAACATACGTGGATGATTTATGAACATTCAACATATATGTACATAATAGAGGAAATATTCAATTCACTAACGTTTACATATTATGTACTTTCTTGAAAAAATTAGAAAAGGATTTAATCCACTGCTTATTTGAGTTGATTAATACATATTTTCTAATCAGGCTCCGCGTGCTGTTTTTGAAAGTGGAGGGACCAGTCAGTGGAAAAGAACTTCTAGAGTAGCCCTAATGATGAATATTACATATAGTATTCAATAATTTCCAATTCCTAGTAAAAACCTCCCCTATATGTATAGCGGTTTCTGCTAATATACCATTAGTTTGATATCTTCAAACTATCAAGGACATGCTAAGGGTGGTATATTCGATTAGAATAAATGATGCCATTGAGTTAAAGAGGTAATTGCTCAAGATTTTAAAAAGTACAGAAATGGAGCATTGCTATCCCCATTCAAATTTTTAGCATTACATCACTTTCTACTCATATCATTGAATTGTCACATTATATATGTACTCGTACATACATATATTTATAGTTTTTTCTGCTCAGTTTCCTAGAAATATTTAAAGGATTTCTGAGAAAGCGTTAAAAGATTGGAATAGGAAAAGGAAATATGAACTCTACAAATCATTCACAAAAATTCCTTCGAAAAATAGAGAAGCAGTTAGGGTACTTGGTAGTGTTTTGATCAAGACTGTGACAACTTCCCTCGATTAATTTTCCCCTCCCTTTTTTAAACGAACTTTTTATTTTGTTTAAATCAATTTGACATTCCTTGAAGATAGTGGACGCAGAGAGGAGGGGGGGGGGATCAAGATAGTTCTTTCCGGTAGCCCTTGGTTTCAAAACCCCCTAACCAAGATCGATAATAGAAATAGGACTTTTGTAGACCTTGAGTGCCAGATTTAATGTACTATTTATTAAGAATCTTTCTTAAGATAGATTTATAAGCCTTGAAACAAAGAGATCCTTTTGTTATTATTTTTTTGTGAATCCAAAAAATATTTAATATATAACGGGTATAAAGGGTAAGTTTCTAAATTTAAAATAAAATTAGTCACTTTAGAATATCATAACTATAATAATGTATATTATCATAATTTATGAGTTATTTATAGCAATATTTACAAATTTAAATATTCACAAATTCTTTGTGAGGTGGAAAATCAAATTTTATTGTGGGTGAGTGGACTGACGAGATCAACTATTCTCCCTTGGTATTATGTTGATTTTAATACCTAAAGGAAACATAATATATGTACATATTGTGGAAGTGTACATATTTAATTTCAAAGCCAATCCAGATCACAACTGTTGGATATCAGTATATACATATAGATGGAGCTATTTAGTGTCCATGTTTTCAAATTATTCTATTTGTCGTTGATGGTTGATAAAGCGCAAAGTCTAGGATATTAAGTTTACAATTATGGTATAATTAATTGTGAAAAGATATAAATTATTATTAGAAATGATGCAAAATGATTATAAAACTAATATTTCTTCTTGCTTGGGCCTTGATGAGTCTTGAAAAGTAAATAAAGACTTTACTAGCTATTTAGATGATTAAAACTAGCACTGTTTCATCAAGTCATTGAGTTTTATACTTAGACCAATAATGATTAATTAATCAATTAATGGAAATAAATAAAATAATATAGCAATATTAAATTTGTGAAACTTTTTTGAATAAATTTCAATTGAATATTATACACATGGTTATATAATATGCGTATTCCCCACTGCTTGGAATGAATAACATTTATTTCATAACGACGTTTATCATTCTCTGATGATATCATAGAGTATATATTACAAACAAATTAAGGAATTATCTAACATGTTGTTGTTATGCTTTTCAGGTCCCTTCAACAATATATGTACCTCCGGATAAGTATCGTTATATATGTATACTATATATACATGGAAGTAAAAAGATTACTTTTTTCAGTTCAAAAGTGTATAAGGAAGCTGACCAAAAATCAAATTTTCTCATCACAAACTAAAGCATATAACTTTTCACTGTGTCTTTTGCTCTAAAAAAAATAGTATGGGACAACAATTTCCTTTGTAAAAGTCGCACATGAACATTACAGCCCTTAGTGAAGGATCTATAATTTAAAATAGAAAATGTGCGAAATAGAGTTAATTAATTAGAATTTCTCAAAAAACAAATTCTAAGTAGAGCGTTTTAGCTTCATCCTTGGACTTTTGCAAAAAAGAAAAAACCCGACCTATGGATGTAAAAACTACATAAAACCGATATCGTCGTCGGAGTCCTCAGCTATGAAATGGCTTGTGCTCCTATTTCGGACATACCATTACATACTTATAAGTTAAGTATATCTAATTTATTAGTAACTACAAGATTTGATACCAAAAAGATAATAATGTCCCTCAATGAATATCTGAGTATCAGTTAATGGAATGCAAAAAGGTTACGATAATGTATATTTGATTACTCAAATGATTAGGAGCTCATTATTATATTGGGCTGAAGCGAAAAGTATGTATGTATGAATGTAGATTATAATTAAGTAGGTAGAATATCTACCTAGTGTATTAATGTAATATTGTATTGACCTCCTTGCAAAACATAAATATTATTTATTAAGTATACATATTTAGATATACTAACAACCCAAAGATCAGGGGTATTTATTGAATTA
Source organism: Lepeophtheirus nordmannii (assembly GCA_963680855.1). NCBI lineage: Eukaryota > Metazoa > Arthropoda > Copepoda > Siphonostomatoida > Caligidae > Lepeophtheirus > Lepeophtheirus nordmannii. The sequence continues at coordinate 25,363,690 of OY804523.1, forward strand.
CTATTTAATTTTTCACTCCTCAACTTCTAGAAATCATTTAATAATAGTATGTAGTTTCTATTTAATTGATAAGTACTTTATGATCCAGTACTTCCAAACGAAGCTATACTTATATGTATAATAATATGTAGGCACTAATACTTATGTAATTGAATTAATTGAAAGGTGGAAGTCACGTTTTCTCTAATAATATATAAAACATACATTGTAATATGAATGTAAGTATGTACATACATATAAATATATCAATACATGTTCTTGGCCTCTTTTTTGTAAGGCAAAGAAATGTACGTAAGTTAGGATTTTAGTGCTCTATTCACTTGAGTCGATTGATCAGTCCCTGAAACTAGACTTGAGTCCATCAATTTTGAAAAGGAAAATATTAAGTAGACATATGAGCATGTCTGTTGGCCTCAAATTGAGTTGACTCAGGGCTTTTTAATTTAAAAATCGACTCACAATTAAAGTTTAGAGGACAAATTAATCGATAATTAATTAGAGTCGATAATTTATCTACTCCCCACGACACTGAGGGGTTCTACATAATCTGAGGCCAATTATAATTTACCCTTGATCCAGTGGGCGAGTCGTTTTCCAGACGAGAGTTTATTTAGTTGGGTCAAAGAGCCGCTATAACAGGGCCAAAAGGGACACATCTTTTAATTTTGATTTACCGATTCCCATGTCCGATTTTGACTATTCACTTTCCTATTTTTGGAAACTGCCACCTTTTTTTGAGTAGACAAGATAGATATGTACCAATGATATATTCAACTACATATATGTATCTAGAGGCTATAGCTACCTATATAAATTTAAATTTAAATTTAACGAGGGAGATTGCATTATGTGAGTTAAATATCTGTTATTAAAATTTAAGCTGACTAGTACCAAAAAAATTAATCATTTTCCAATATTTAAACTGCTTGGTTAGGAACATTCTAAAATATTTAAATCCTTCACCAAATTACATTTGTACGTACCCAATTATATACATTTTATACACAGGGGGCACTTAAGAGTAGAGCTCGACCCATTTGTATTTTTTTTTAAACTGATGATTTTTCTATTACAATAATGTTTGTTCTTTAATATTTTATTTCCAGGATTTTAATAACTTTTTCTTATAAAAGCCAATTGTTAGAATTTTAGTGACATTTTTTAAATAAATCAATGCCTACTTTTCGTACTTCAAATACCTACCTATATCAGTAATAATTGAGCATAGAATACCGATTAGAGATTATTATCATAGTTATTCAATAATTTGACGAACTCTACTTTAGATTACTTATAGTAAATGCCCCTTGTATGAAATAATTAGTGCTAAAACATTTTTTTGCGTGCGATGTTTTTAGTGGTTTGCAATCTGTATAGGTCTTTCTTAAAAAATATAATCATTATTACTTAATTCTTGAAGGGAGAGCAAGTTTCAGTAACCACGTGTAATCGAGTAATACACACCGTATAATAATAATAATACTGATCAACAGTCAAAAATCCTAAGAGGTTTATATATGATAAACGTTATTCAGTTTTGCACGCTGATTTCAAATCTATAATTTTTTTTTTGAGAGTTAGACGGTTTTTTGAGAAATCGGACCTTACTTTTTGAGCTAATTTGGCCCATTTTCCAACTTCAACTTCAGTTTAAGCCAAAAAGTTTGTGCATTACAAAATAATGATTCGCTAGTGTATTTTATGCAAATTTCAGTTCCAGTCTTTGTTTTGACCTAAGGGGACTTCTGGGGGTGTAGGTGGTGGGAGTATGCCCAAAAAGTCGGCCAAATTGTTTGTACATAAATAACTTCTTGAATACTATATAAAATGGATTAATAAGGAATGCATTACAGAGCTGAGACCCACAGATTTCAAATGAAATGTCAAGCGCCCGATAAGTCTTTTGGGCATACTCCCGCCACCTATTCCCCCAGGAGTCCTCTTAGGTCAAAACAAAGACTGGAATTAGAATTTGCATTAAATACACATTTAAATCGAAATAACTTTTATTATGCTTATACCCCATAGGATTTTTGACATATCAAATTTGTTGACCTGTGATAATTAATCAAATGTCTAATCGAGTGAACCTAGAAACCTTGATATAATATAATCTTCTGATAAGTATTCAATTGCGTTTATTTCCTCTAAAGGCTGTTAATAATGTCTCCCTATAAACGGGTAAGAGAAAAGCTGATATTAGTAAAACGTCATGACAGATGATCACGACGAGCTTTTTGGGATAAACAAAAACACACTGTATTCTCCCTTCAGCTGATTTTCATCATTTGACTCTTTTGATTTAAAGCAGCTGACTCTACGTGTTATGAGCTCAAACAGGGTATTATTATTATTTATGATTTTGATATATAAAAAATATATTATATTGCGCACCCTTATTTTGAATTTTTGATATACAAGTATTAACGATTGATTTGTATATCGATAGAATTTATAAATGCTTAGTATATCTAAATTATAACTCTGCCCAATATTCAAAAGTTGGCAACAAGGAAATTACAGAAGGGAAGCTACCAGTTGTTTTTTCAAATTTTTCCTTTCCTTTTCTGAGTCGAGATTGCGAGTGGACAAAAAAGCTCGACGTGTATGTTGTTTGTTTTTTTACATATCGGCAGAGCTTAAGATTTACAGCTCTAGTAATTATAGAAGAATAATGAAAAAAAAAATTAAACGCAGTTGGTATTTATACAGTGATATTGATACTGTATAATGATTCATTATTAATTCTTTATTTAGAATTAAATCTAAAAGTAAAAAATTACTCATTTTATATACTTAAACACAATCCATAAAAAACCTGTGGGAGATAATGTTATGAATGATACATCATCATCTCTACCATAAATTGATGGCAGAATGCATCACTCCGTCCAAGGCTGCTTTAATGCAATTTCTAATCTGGGCTGAAGCCCAGGAGCCTACCAAGTTTAGGGGCACTCTGATAAGATGAAAATGTGTAATATTTTCATGCGATGTATATATATATGGAAAGTACAAATAAATATTTTCAGCTCTGGTGCTTATCACTAGACTAAACAAATTCTTCAAACCCTTAACTATAAAAAATTAAGCCTGTTTGAGATTAAAGGGCATTGAAATCCAAAAATATTATATTCAAATGATTCTGTTGTATCATTTATGTATTTAGCAAGGACAATTCAGACCATGCAAAATGTTTTTGCAAGCCGTATTTGGTCCATGGACTGCCTGTAAAGAACCTTTGCCCTAATAAATACTTTTAATTCTAGTGTTACAAATATACATATATGATGTATGTATGTATGCATTTTCTAGGATTCAACTCTGAGATTATTTCTCTAAAAAGTCAAAACTGTCAGACAGACAGACACAAATTTTGCATATGACAATAGCACTATTGACCATGCTATTACTTTGAATAGAAATTATTAAACAGATGTTTTCAATTTAAAGTAGGATAGTGATTTATACTTTTATACACTAATTTTTTTGCCGTTACAATTTGTTTTACACGTATATACCAACAAAAATACATAGATTCAGGTGCTGACAAAAATTGGAGTGATTTTTCTATTTAACATTTTTCTAAAGGTTCCAAATTAAATTCATGCATAAAGTTATACTCGGAATCCCATCATGACTAAATACAATGTCAAATACGCACAAAATATCAGGAGTTATTTTTAACTACCGAGACATTCTAAAGTCAGTTCTTGGGTTTTTTCTCGGAATACGGAAAATTTACAATTGTAGGAATCAATTTTTAGTAAATATGTTGAATAGCTTAAATTATGTACATATGTGTATTGTAAAATTCTTAACATTCAAAACCATTGCATCGTATGAATAATGTAGATCAGTAACTTCCAGGCTATGACCCGGAGGTGGCTCGTTAGAGGTTTTCATCAGGCCCTTTAGCATTATAAATTTTTGTAATGTAAAAGTTATTTATAAAAGTAGGAGTTTTTTTTACTAAGCAATTTGAGGTCAATAAAATTTATTTGTATTCTATTTAAAGACATGACCCTCCAGAGAAAACTGGAGATGTAGTATGGCCACCAGGTAGGTAAAAAGCAGTGGGTAATTTAATATCCACTACAAGAAAAACAACTAATATGATTAATATTCTCAATGACAGTGGCTAGAGTTAAGTTATTTGACAGCTTTTAATTGTTTAAAATAGTTCAAGCTTTCCTATCTTTTTTTTTTTAGTGACTTGTTTTTGTTTTTTGTAACTAGGCAGGGATAACTTTTCACTGCAAGAGATACATTCAGAAAAATATTGTGAGCCTTGTTTTGTTAGTTTTCTTGCACTCTATTGGCTATTAGGGTATAAATATATTAGAGATGTTTACTTAGTAGTCTTTTTACAGTATTTATGCCAACTCGTGGCTATGAATGTATTGTTAGCATACTCATGCCAAATATGAAAAATTATATATATACAACTTATTTATGGAAAAAAAACCGACTAATATTTACTAATTAATAATTAAATGTATTTTGAAACTTCAACTAAATTACATTTAAATATAACTGTTCGTAGAAAATTTCTGCAGACTGCATAGATGCCCTTACTACCATGCAACCTCTGCCCTGACCTTACTATTGTGAAATATATGGATGATTTATCCATGATTCCTTAATTTTGTATATATTTTTTCCCTAATAATGATATCTCCATAAGTAACGATCACTAAAATCAACTCCCTCTAGCAAAGGGCTGGGAATATGTGTAGAAGTCAAGACGGATCTCAATCAAATTTTGAGAGTTTTAAGGTACAAAATATGTACAAAATCATCGTTTTAGCTTTATTTTTTATGTTAATTAAAAAAAAAAATCTTAGGGTAATGTTCCAACAAAAGCATTCTATGAATATTTTTGTAATTGTTTTGGAACCTTTCAGTATTGTATTTATTTACCAAAATAATTTCTTTTTTTTTTGTCAAATCAACAACAATTATGTTTGCAAGATATTATTACCTAGTTATATATTATTAATTTTGTCAATTGGTGTTTTTTCACTCACTTTTATAAAGTAAGAAGGACTTTGTTAAAAAAGGAATATATTGGGTTTTCAAAATGTGTGATTTAAAAATATATATTTTATTCTTTAAAAAGTACGTCATTAAAAAGGAGGGAGAACCTTTTTTCAAAATTGATATAATTTGTCCAATTTGTCATCAAAAATTTGTTTCTGCAATTTATAAGTTTGAAATTATTCACTATATCATCAATACAAGAAAATAAAAGTAATAACGTTATTTTGCTTCTAAGTAATGTAATGATATTACTTTTCAATTGAATAATATGTAATGAGTAACGTATCACTCTAGTAAGTAACCAATTAGTTACCTAACATTGCATTTGATTTTGAACTTTCTTTTTTTCCCTTGTTGGAGGAAAGGTTGTGGGATGAAATGAGGAACTGAATGTTTTACAAAAGCTATTTGCTTATTAGTCATAATTAACAAATGTGTATTATGTTCATATAGGTATTTGTTATCCAATTACATAGTTATAATTAATTTATGACTGCAGTGATCCTTTGGTTAACAAAAGTGAAAATAATTATCCTACTGAATATTGGTATTTTACAAAAAATAAAAAAATTTACATATCATAAAAGAGAGAAATAAAAGCTAGTTTGATTAATTGGCTTATGGATTTTTTAATAACTCTTTGTATTGTACACATAGGAGAGACTTTTGCAACACTTTTTGCTATTAGTTCATTAACTGGGAGTTCTGTGATTAATAAATAAGGAGTGCCCACTCGTTTTACTCACACGCTTTTTTTACTAAAGGTGAACATGAACAAATTTTTTATGTAATATACTAAATCATACATTTATTTCACAAATTAGTGACTTCAGAATTATTATCATTAAAATATGTCCTATGTATTAATATACGGTAATGAAATAGATAATGCCAAATAGAAATTAAAGATTTGTATATGAAAAAATTAGGAAAAATAAATATTAGATTCCATCATCCACAGAAACACTAAATAAATCACAGTGTCCAACTCACGATAAACTGATGTCAAATTAGACATTCCTTTCTTTTTTAGACCATTTCATACACTTCTATTCATCTATTCAGATTTGCCTAATCAGCCCAAAATATAATTACAATGGAATTCCCTGGACTTAAGCACACCAAAATTTAGCACAACATCTATTTGTTATCGATTTAATATATTTATTGATTGTATCAATCAGTAGTTTTTCAAAAATCGTGTTTGAATGTGGTCCGTCAAAACTTGTCACTGTTAAGGTGGGTTTACAATACGACTGCGTTGTGACTCTTCATCAGGCTTCTACAGACACTCTTATTTTCTTTTTTCTTCAATACACGTATATTTGTACATACCATCAGCTACTCTGCCGATACTTACTTACTCTATGTACAAATATTTATATTAAAAGCTGACCCTCTCCTTTATTTGAGTTTGCAGAAGCATATCTTGATTGAGCTTCACAAAGTGACGCCTCTTCTTACGTCTTCTTCACCTGTATATGGGGGGATTTTTTTAGGAATAAAAAACAAATAAGTATATTTTAAACATTCAATATAATCAATCTTGAAGTAGTCTGAAAAAAAGAAAAAAACAACAACAATGACAATAGGACATAAGTAAACTAACAAAACATTCGTAGCCGCAAGATGGTGAAGACATACTGAGCCTTAGTAAGCAAACAAATAAATAAACAACACTCATACCAACATATTCAAGTAACCAATATCCAAATAGGGAGAAGTATTATTTCATGAAAATCAGTATATTCACTTCTAGCCCAGATTTACTAATCCATGGAGGGATTAGTCTTCGGAGCATTTTAATTTAAAAAAATTTAAATCAGCCACAATCTCGAAAAAAAAACCAATTTTTTAAATTGAAAAGAAACGTTTCACTTATTTTGTGACAAATAATGTCATTCTATAATTGAAGCAATAGCTTCATAATACTTTATAATTAAAAAGTATAATTTTAAGATATTAAAAGTCAATAATGATTGCAAAAAAGGTCAAACTTTTCCTACTTTTATCCTAGAGTGTTCAGTGTGCAGAAATGTCCCATTTTTTGATGATATGTTATATTGTCCGCATTCAGGAATTTTCTGCTGTGCATAGATAAGAAAAATATAAATGAAGGGGTTCAGCCTTTTAATACAGTTTTTGTAACCTTTTAAGTATTAAGTCATTTGAAATTTGAAAAGGACATTTTTGTGGGTAGAAATTGATTAATTTCAAAGGGCTTTAGAGATTTCAAGTTTAAAGATAATAGACTTTTGATGTGACTTTTTTAGGATCTCAATTTTCAAGAAAATATAATAAAATATTTGCTACCAAGCAACTAAAAAATTTCTTCGATTTAAGACAAGGAGACGTGAACTTTTGAGAGAGAAAATACTTACCTACAGCGTGTTACTTATAATTTAATTTCACCAAGATGGCTTCCTATTGAAAATATAAATATATGATGCATAGTCCTAGAAGCTCAATCAAAATGTTATGAGATATAAAGATTGCAGTAATTTTTGTAGTTCTATGAAAGAATTACAGCTTTCATGCGAGTTCCTTTCGACAAGTGATATAGAAATATATGTACATAAAGTTAAACAACATGTAAACTGTTAATCAAACAAAATTAGAAATCAAAAATCCTTCGGTTAGTTTGGGAGATGCAAGAGTAATAATTTTACAATGCGGTCTGAATAATTTGAAAAACTAGTTTGAAAACATTTAAGAAGTATTTGTTACATTCAAATCATGATACATAGAATCTAACATTTTTTGGATGTTTTTATGTATAAGAAAGGTTCTATTAAGTAGACACTTAGCAATGCATCCCACTGCTATAAGAATTTTAAGAAAATCGACTAATGACCAAATATAAGGATCAAGGTACATAATCACGTCACCAAGGTAAATGAACAATGATTAAACTCTTCTTGTCTGAATTTCAACATCTCTTCTTAGGGAACACATGAATTGAAATTGCCGACTCTTATTTCATGATTTATAGTTGAAATTAGGACAAGAAAGATTTGTGATACAACGAATAAACTGTTTTCTAACACTTGTCAGTGTTGTGTCAGTTGCCAGGAACTCAGGGGCACCCTAAAGATTTTGTTTCTTTGGGAACTAGCTCAGGAATTTCCTATCTAGCCCTAATGAATAACACTTATTTGTCCTGGAACTTGCTATAAACTTTTTCTGAGGCTATTCCTCATCCAAAAGGAAATTTTGCGAATTAGTGTTATTTATTTCCAGAAAGTTGGGCCTACAAAAGACTTATATGGATGAAAGCTTTTGCACAAAAAAAATTAGATACCAACAAAGCATGTAAGAGTTTGTTCCCAACATTTCAAAGAGGATGACTATAAATTTAAACGGTCAGATAAGGTGACTAGTCGTTGTAAGAATCACGGCCAATTAAAAAAACAAAAAAAACAATTCCTACTATCTCTCTACTTGCAAAACATCAGCCGAGTCCAGACACAGCAAAGAAAAATAATTATTATTAGAAAATCAAAATAAAGAGTTTAAAAGGTCCAATAAAATCAATGGTCGATCTAATTTATATTCTATAGTTGTGTATACAGTAATTCCATTTGGTTTCAAATTAAATTGCAACAACTTTTCTATCTACATATTCAGTTCTCTGGCATGCATCAGGCCCTGTTCTTTATCGGTTGATTTAACAGATACCTCTTCAAGTCCATCTATACAAAGCTAAAAATAAGATGAGATTGAGATTTTTGTTTAAAATTATCAACTTGACTTGAATATACATTAAGTCCAATCCCTTATCAGGATAAGGAAATTATAGGTCTATTGAGACCCTTATGAAAAATCTTCCAGCTACAAAACTTTCTCTCAAGAATAACTACAACAGTAGGGAAAAGTATTTTATATAACTCGATATGCATGCTATACATCACAACCATTATTCAAAAACTTGTGATGTCTTTTTAATTATGTTTGAAGTGAACTTCACAGTTATAAATTCTTAAATATATATTTGTATAGCTTTTTAGCTGAGATGTTCTCAGTTATTCCTCAGATTTAGTTCATTTTGCATGCATATGTAGTTTAAAGTTTCAAAATTATTATTTTTTTTGAACAAAATTCCTTTGACTTTTTTCTTTGTGCCCAAAAACCTAGAAGACGTAGCTATATGTAGTTCAATGTTCTATAAAATATTCTCAACTGCTTACAAATCTGCTCATGTTTTCTGTGTTCATATTTCTAAAATTGTCCCTAAACTTTTCAACGTTGTGATGAAGAAATATGTGTTGTTATCAATACAACAGAAGAAAGACTGTCAAATTTTAGCTTAACAGATGGTTGTACTTCAAATACGTTATTTCTACCATTATATAGTTAATAAAAACCATTTTTGAAAAGTAAATGCTTCCACAAAAATATGTTCAATGACTAACGAAATTAGTATAAATATATGTATAATTGTTGTAATCCGTCTGACTCTAAAAATACATTATTAAGGTAAGGAATAAATATAGTTTAGGAAAAGTCAAGAAATTAATAAAGTTAAGATTGTGAAACATTGATAGGAGTCTGATAAATTAATAAATCTATGCCTAAATGTAACAAAATTTGTTCATACTATATAGTCCTTAGTTATTTTTGTAATTGCAGGAAAAGAGAAAGGTGGCCGCTTATAATTTTTCCTTTCAGTCCAGTAGTTATATAACCTATGTTATAGTAGACTATAAACAGTCTATCGACAGTATTTCATGCTACATTCTATTGAAAAAGTTGGAAGTTGAGCGCTTACAAAAATTTAAATGTTTATGTATTATGAAGAAAGAATCAGAAGAGGAAAATTTTGAAAACAATCTGTTGGTAGGTACATCCTTTACTAAAATTACAGAATAAGACTGAAGTGAAGTTATGGATTAAAAGTTATTAAACAACTACTACATCAGTTTTTGTATCTCCCTCTACTTTTGATTTCTTTTTTTTTTTTCTTTGAGCCCAAAAAGAATACAACAATGGTAAATGGATAGGGCCTTCTTTTCACCAAAAGTGTTTCTTTAATAAGAAGGACCGTGGGAAGCTCTCAAACATATAAAGGGGGCACAACAGATTTTTTTTCTATTTGAAAAAAAATTATTTTTTAAAATTACATTTTATTTAATTATATTTCAATTGTTTGACGGATTCAGATACCTTCACTCCTCAGTACCAACGGCCTCAGTAAGTAAACCCCACTGATATAAATACATTATTAGAATAGAGACAGTTTAAATTAGTTTAGGGGGGGGGGGAGCGTGCCTCTGATGTGAAGGGATGTAATGACACTTTAGTTCAGAATACAGTTTTGTAGTTAGTAAAGAAATAACGCTTGGTACTCTTGCTCTTTTTTTAAATTATATTCATTCTTTACATCTAAAGAAATTCAGTTTTGAATGATTCTTTATTAGACTGTTGAAAGAGAAACATCGACTTCTAAAGGAAGAATTACAAAATTATCATCAACATTAGTTATAGATTTTATTAATATACATTACATTTATTAATATTAAGAGCGAGTTCCTTTTTTTGAACGTCATCACGGTTAGCCTGGAGGACTAGGAGGTTGGGTAAACTAAAAATAACTTGACCCTAAATAGAACATAGGCTTAGTAGTTCAGCCTTTGAGGTCGCTGGAAGCTGATTTTGAGACCAAAATGTTATTTGAAAATATAAGAGACCGAATTTGAGGCTATTTATGAAGTCAAAAGTTTCAGGAAATTGTCAATTCAGGGGCTCTGGATGAAGTCATTTGACATTCGTGAGGCTACTGGAGGCTGTTTTGATTTCCCCAACAAATTCTAATTTTGCAATAAATGCGTGCCGCAGACTGCAGTTTTAAGGTTAGTTTAACATATCATTTAAATATTATTCTCATTCCCTGCCCATTGGGACATGAGAGCCCTTCAAGGGCAGGGGAATTAATTATAAATATAATCAAACACCATTGATCAACAATAGAAGAACAAAAAGATATTAGGGGGAACTCAGCTATTCATAGACATGGGCAAAATGTTGGGAAAATGTTAGCTTAAGGAAGGAAAGAAAAATATCGGTTGGTACCACTACAATTCTGACAATTCAAATTCCCTTCAATCCTCTCAGTTTCTTGAGCCTATTCGTTTATTAATTGAGACTTGGTCCCCTACAATTTTAAAATCTGGCGTAGTCTTTTATAGAGTGAAACATAGAGCGAGTCTTTTTTTTTCTCTCTCTCTCTCTTACTTAAGTTATTTTATTCCAAATTTACTTTACGGATACCAAATATACATACATATTTTAGGGTTTTTGTGAAGAAATAACTATTCGATAATTACTAAACATTATCCTTCAAAAATATAATTGTAATAGCGTATAGTGTAGAGCGCGTTCCGATCTATACTTTTTCTTTCAAATAACAATACAATTTTCGAATTAGAACAAAATGAAAAAAAATCATTGCTCCAATATAAAATTAGTACTAGTTTGTGCATTTATGTTTTACTTTTTAATTATTATTATTTTTTATTTTTAGAACCTTACCTAATCCTAGTTATTTTAAGATGTAAAGAAAAAAAATTGAGTCCCCTTTGAAAAAATTAGCTTTTCTTTTGTGTTGCTATATGTAGACAATTTCAAATGCAGAAATAAAATATTTCATTTATTTCAAAAAATATTTTGTTCATAGATTCACTTATAGCTGTTTTTTGAATAATATTTTATAAAATTAGTAGTTTTTTCTACATTGACAAGATATGCAAGAGGGCTATTTTGTGGTTTGGAAAAAATGGGGAGAGTGGAATAATTTAGATCTTGAGATTTAATTATAAACCGAAATTTTCAGAGGACAAAAAAAACCTGTATTTTTTCGTAGCCATACCATCCCTATGCTAAGTCCCCATTTCCACAGCAAAACCATGTCTTTCGAGAATGAAACGATCAATTTCCACAATTATTTTTGCATAGATAAATTAAAAATTGTTCTTAAAATATTATTTTATGTAAGTTGGTGATTTCCCAAGCAACACCATATATTTTGGACATAAAATAAATCGTCAAATTTAGATTTTGCTGGACAAAACTACCAATTTATTAATTTTATTAACTTTTTATCTAATTTTAATTTGTTTTCAATTTACTTTTGCAGCTAAACCTTGTTTTTTCTGGGTTTTTTTTTTTTAAATCAACATAAGAAAGGAACATTTGGTACAAAAACACAATATTCTAAAAAAGTACTGTTGAACAGTGTTTAAAACTTATTCTAAAATTTATAAACCCATTGGTGTTCGTAAAAGTGACTTTTTTTGTAGTGGTTCTAAAGGTATATATAAAAAAATCAAAAACTGCAACTCCACTTTGACTAAGGTGATCTTTGAGCAACTGTCCTCTTGCCCAGATATGTAAGCTTTTTTTATCTTACACCAGGGCAATTTTTTTATAAGCTCATGAAATGCCTGTAATTGTTCAATATAATTAAAGATCCAAAATAATAATAATAATAAAAAAACTCCTTTCCAAAATTTAAGAATTTTAATACTGAACCTCATCAACAACACATAATTAGATATATTTTTGTTTAATTACATGCTGTAAAATAGTATGTTAATTGAATTAGATGTGCATGGTAGTGACGTATCGAACTATTTGCATTCTTAGATATTTGCCTCCATATTCACAACCATTGGATACATCACTAGTGGAGGGCTTCGATATAACCTGTTCTACTACTCTCTAATACAACATTATTCTGATAATGTTGTATTTTACATTTCTTGATATGGTACGATGAGAAGAACTATGTCAATTAAATGAGTTTAATCTCTCCTAAGAAGAAAAGAAGTATTGAGCAGGGTTTATAGAGGTGAGTGAGGTAATATCTTATAATTTACTCTTGGATTAGCTTATTGATTTGAGTAATTTCTTGGCACACTTTTGTGGGATAGAAGAAATCCCACGAAACAAGTATTCTCTTTTACAATACAAATCGATTTGATAAAGGATCCATGACTGCATATGGCAGATGTGCATGTATTTATATTTATATAATAGGTATATAACGAAAATATAATCACTAAAATGTAATATTTTTCATAGTAACGCCTGTATTGTGATACATACATTAAAACCAATGGAAAGTTATAACAAATTACTTACAACTTTAGGGAGAGAAAATGAATACATATACATAATCGTATAAGATATTTGTATTAATGAATATATATGTAGTAATAATGGTAATAATAATGATTATGTTGAAGATCATTATTATTCTTATTATTATATTGATATTGTTTAAAAAAATACAACAACTAGTTTAAGAAAAAAATATATATGTGTATATATATTAACGTCCAATGAATGAAGGAATCCAGATTCAATTTGTGAAGAAAATAATACGAATAATAATAATAAAAAACAATATAGTCTTTATGTGAATAATACCGGGAGGAGCCATTAGAAAAAAATTTCACCTAATCAAACAAGAAACACAAACTTTAGAGGGTCCAATACAGTCATTATGACAAAATGCGCCACACTGTTTGCATATTATCATTGCTTTAACATTACAAGTCCTTTTAGAAGAGGATTCAGTATGTTTGGGAATCAAGGGTACAACTCCAACTGTCTTAAATGTAACCGTTTGAGATTTTCCACTGTTTCCGCCCAAGGTAACAATGCGCTGTTGAGGTGTTTTACTGCTGTTTTTATTAGGAAATGAGGGAGGTAGCATTTCATGCTCTACTTTGGACTGAATTTGTTTCTCCTGATGATTTTGCTGTACGAACACAAATTTAGATGCATCAACGCTAGATGGTCGGTTGAGAGTTGGAGGTGGAGCAACAGCAGGAGGTGGAGCACTCGATGCTCTTGGAGGTCCTACAATTCGTTGACCCAATTGATTCGCAGGAACGGCTAAAAGTTGACCATTCGAACTTTGAACTAAAACTATTTTTCCTTCATTCCCAGTAACAGTTGGATTTTCATTTAACTAAAAAAAGAAATATATATAAATATTATACATTTACTTAGAATAAGGAAACGGCGGTTGCTAGCTAAATAAAGAATGATACATACATGTAATACCACTGGCTGTTGGTTGTTAGATCCATTTCCATGAATCGATGAATTACAATCCCTGATTGGAATTTCAGCTGTGATATGACTATTGTTTACTTCTTCTAACAATGAGGTAATATCTTTTCCTTCTTCTATATCAAAAGTTGTGTCGCGTTCTTGTGGAACAATGATTGAAGAAGACGAAGGAATTAATCTCAACTGAGGAGATGGAGTTGAGCGCTGAAGTTGGTGAGATGTAAATTGTAGGATCTCAGGAGATGTAATTGGAACAGGTTCTGAAGGCAACTGTATTTGAGGCAGAGGGGTATTGACCCCTGAAGTTAGTCCTACCGTCCCACGATTGGCAATTGTTTTTAATGGGGGAGGCAATGGTTTCTGGAATAAAGCACGCTGTTCTGGAGGAATGTGATTACTGATTTCATCAACGGCAATTGGAACCGTAGGTAACGATAGAGTGGTTGGTAATGGAGTACGCACACCACTAAATCGTGGAGATTTACTATTAACATGTCGAAAAGTTATAGGAGTTGAAGCAGAAGATGTTATAACCTGAGTTGGCCTAACAACACGTGCTGGGGGAGCTACGGGAACTAAATTTCGAGGTAAAACAAGTGGAGATCCACCAGATGACGTAACGACTACAGATCCTTGAGGAACAATTGTATTTGATTGTAACCTTTTGACAATCATCGGCTGTGCAACATTTCCTTGCTAAAATATATAGTAACGCAAAAAAATAATTTATTTTTAAAGATAAGAAATGAAATAAAGTACTTACGAATGAGGAAACTGGTATTCTGATGACCGTCGGTCCTCCATGCCCTTGCTGAATTACAGTCGCATTAGGTGGAAGCCCTTGCACCATTTGGTTCAGCGTTAATACATCTTTCCGTGGTTGCTGAGGTTGTTGAATAACAAGAGGTGATGGACTCATTTGAGTTAAATTAGGCTGATTTGTTTTAACAGGTAGTCTCATAACACCACGAATAGGTCTAAGAATTTGCTGCCCTGAGTGATTTTGACTAACTAGAACCATCTGTTGATTCGACACGTTTTGACGACTAAGGCCTCTAACGATCACGGCTTGTCCACTTCCAACTGATTGAGAAACAACAGGGGAAGCAGTTCGCCGGACAACAATTTTGCCCATGGCAGGAGAAGATGTTTGAGGAGGAGGCCCAAGTTTGGGTTCAACTTGACTTCTATTCACAGATTTAGCAACAACTGCTTTGCAAATTTCATAAGAACGTTCTAGATTAACATTACCAGAAGGTGGCCTACTCCTACAATTAGCTGAGGTGAATATAGTGGACGGAATAGGACCAGATATTGTAACTGGTGTTTTCGGCCTTTTCTGTAGTTGCGATTAGTTATAAATATTCATCAATAAATTTGAGGATTATGATTTACTTAAACAAAATACTTACAAGAATAGGATTGCTAATTGTCGTTATTGGAGTCTTGATAACTGAGGGTAGAGAGGGAGGAGGAGTAGAGGAAGTCTGACTACGAGCCTTAATTGTGGTTGGACTACTACAGAAATAATTACTGTCTACATCAAGAATACGAAGTTCTTTTGCATTTGGCATAGGAGTGATGAATTCCTCTTCAAACAAAGGGCTAGTTCTACTTTCAAGCATTGGAGTAGGAGATCGAGACGAAGCTGGAGACATCCTGGAAATTATAGCTGGAGAATCAGGAGGCAAAGGTTCGGTAGGAAGAGACACCATGGGATTAGGTTGTAATATCACAGAATTTGATGAAGAATTTAGCACATTAGGAGGGAGAGCACTTTGCGGTAGGGGAACAGTGGGCAATTCTATCATTGTAGAAAGAAGTGGACTTGTTGAAAGGGACGATAAATGTGAAGATATTTCACCACTTCCCTTGGTAAATGAAAGAGTCGCTGATAAAGCATTGGACGAGTTTTCATCGTCATCTATATCGTGTTTATAAATAACGTCTTCTTCTTTTATGGAGAGAACAGGAATATCCATGGACTCATCCATAACTTCTTCAATGATGGAAGAACTTGGCTCAACAACATGATCGTTAACTTCTACAATAAATGAAGACTCTTGTTCTTTTTCCTTTTCTTCAAAGTCTTGAATAAAAACAGGCTGGAACTCATCCACACATTCAATAATTATATCTCCTGGCTTAAATGTATCAACTTCTTCTTCTTCTTCGATCATTACATTACTGATCGGTACTTCATGATTCTCAATTCCCTCCTCGTTTTCTTCCTCTTTTGGCCTAGTATCTGATTCCTTATTTTCGTCAAAAATGTTACTCACATCTTGGATCGAATATTCATTATAATCTTCCTTAGTTTCATTAACTTCATCGTCTTTGGAATATTTACATCGCTTCATTAATGGTTCATCTTCATTGCTCGAATCATTAATAGTATCTACCTTCAGTTCTTCGTTCGAAAATGTGTTTTTCAATGGTATATCTATTTCTGGTAAAGAATCTTCTAATTCAAAATTCTTAGTCATTCCCCAAATTGGCTCGAAGTTACGGACCTATCATCAACACATTTAAAAAAAAAATAAGCAATGATTATATTTTAGAATTTACGTAACAATTTATTTTTACCTTCCACGGATCTATTTTAGATTTGTCCTTTTCTATGTCTTGTTTGTTTCTTTGGACAACATCCGAAGAAAAATCACCTTTGAGCAAACGCTCCCTCCATTCTTGGCTAGCTTTAGCAAAGAATTCGTTATTCAATCCAGATTGTCGTAATCTAAATAAAATAGAGAACGAAACAATAAGCTGGAAAAGTGAATTATGTCACCTTACTTAATAGTTTCCTCATGATTAAGACAATCTTCCCTGACAAAATCAACTTGAGGGAGGAGCTGCATTAGTTTGTACTGATAACTTGGAGGAAGTTTAAGAAATGTGGCTTTATTCAAGAGAGTGCGAAGATTAACTTGACCAAGAATAGATTCCGGAGATTCAAAATCAAGAGAACCCTCACGAGCTAATTGAATTGATGCAACATTTGACAGTTTCTTACTACCAGTTTTTTTATTGCCAGCTTTTACTTTGGATAAAGAGAAACCATGTATTGATGATAAGACTTCTTTCATAGTTGTGGCTTGGGGCATTAAGATATCATTCCTATTAGGTTTGTAATGAATTTCAATATCTAAAGAAATTTTAAAAAATTATCAAATTAAACAGATTGTTTTGCAGTTCACGTTAATCAAAGACACACACAAAAGGAAATGAAATAAAAACGATAAAAATGCAAAATAAATTTAAAATAATTGATCTAATATTAAGAATTATATAATAAAATTCCTTGTGTTAATCAATAATTATAAAAACTCGGCATAAATTAGACCGAAAAACATTTTGTGTCATGAAAATTGAATTCATTTCCTATTTTTGGACAACTATACCTCCGTTGCTAGTGATTGAAGATTTTTTATAATTTCCGGATCCTGTGTTTGGTATAATACTGGAATTAATAGAAAATTTCTTCTTTCTTTTAGTTAAAGATTGACTAGAGGAAAAAGTGGTGCTAATGGGGTTAACACTACGCAGAGTCCTTTTAGGCCTTAAATTATGCGATGATTTACTATTTTCTGATCGAATATCACTTTTATCTTCATTACTGCACTCTTGTGCCAGTCCTTTAGTTTTGAGAGAGATGTCATCAAATATAATGTCTGCCTTCTCAATAGCTTCCTCAATAGACAATTTTTCCTCATTGTCCTTGAGGTAAGTTGAATTTTCTCCTCTGTCAGGTGAAGATGAAGCATGAATGTTTTGTTCTTCAGTATTGGGAAGAGGTGGTGGCTCTTCCTGATCTGGAGTAGAGTTTGAAATGATGGGATGTCCTTCAGGGAGTTGAACGTAGAGAACTCCTTCTTCTTGAGATACTCCTCCTTCATCTCCAGAAGGGACTTTTTCCACCACTTCCAGGGTCGTTCCCCCTTCAGGTATCGAAGATTTGAGACCGAAGACATCATTATGTCCATAGGCTTTGAAAAAGGTAGGATTTCTACCAATGGAGCCATTTGTTAGAACGGACAAAAGATTCCCGTCGTTCAATTCCGTGCTTTCAACTGACGGCTGATCTTTGAGGATTAACTTCTTGATTTCAGTCACATGGATCGGGATTTGCGGAATGCTTTCCAGGACCTGCAAAGGAACAAGTAAACATTGTCAAAGGATCACTTGGATTGTGTTGGACGGGGAAAGGGATGGGGGGGGGGGGAGGTAAGGAAGGGAAGAGGGACCCTCCGCTTCTCCTCCTCTCCTACCCGAGAGGAGGAGAAGAGGAGAGCGGAGGAGAGGAAGAGTCCATCTCTCTCTCTCTCTCTGACATGACAGCCGTCACTATGTCAACAAGAGTCTGAGTCCATTCAGAGTCAAATGGGAAATTGGAAAGATAAGAAATGGGATGTTTATCCATGAGTGGATTGGATCTTAGGGAGGAATAAAAACCCACTAATTTTGCTGATTCCTTCAAGGATTTATTCCTTTTACGAGTTCGTAATGTTTTGGACTCCATATTGGCGCATCATGTAGTTGACTCCCATGGATCCTTCTTCCGTTTACGAATCATCATTAAATCCACATCCTAATCACTATAATTAACTTTTAAGCCTTAATTTATCGGAATAAAAAAGGAAACTTTTCCAGACTCTGTTTCTTCTCTCTTTCTCTGTTTTTCCCTTTCTCTCTCTCTCTCTCTCTCTTTCTTCCTCTTTTTTCTTATTTACAATATGAAGAAAAAAGCCAAATAGACAAGAGAACCCCCTTTGCTTTTTTTCAACGTATCAAAAACTAGATAATGTATGACGTCACAGTAGCCTCACGACTGGACCGTTTGCTTTCAATACTGTAGAAAGAACCAATCCTATAGCTCTTATAATTTTACTACTACTCCACCCAAGTTTGTTTAAGAACACATAGAAAAATGAGGCTAGCTTGGCTGTAAATATTGTAGTAAGTCTTGGGTCTCCCATTTAGTTGCTTGTACTATACATATTTTAAATTCTAATAATATGTGTTATGTTATGCACTTTGATACTATTTAAATTTTTGTTAACCCTACCTATCATTTAATAAAATATTTCCTGTCTATTCTTTTATCCTCTTTTGTCGGAAATGGCACTAATGATTATTGATGTGGATATTGAGTAGGGATGACTTTTCCTTCATTTTTTCGTACAAAAGATAGGCTATGAGCTGAGTTGACAGAATAGGGGGCAATTCCTTGAGGGTTTTTGCGAGGTTGAGTGGTTTTTGTTAAGAAGAGGCCGTTGTGTGTCGTGATCCGTACTTGGAATGCAACTTGATCAGTCATCCAAAGTCAATATTACAATTTCTTAGGAAGAAAAACTAACTACAAAGTAACCTCCTACCTTGCTACCTTGCTACCTTGCTACGCTGTGTGAAGCCCCTCGGTCCAAGATGCCTGCATACCATTCTCAATCTAAGGAAGGCCCCAATAAAATTGGGAATATGAGCCTTATGCCAATCAAAACGGATCACCGTGGCCCTGCCCCAACGCTACCCAAGACCTCGAAGGAGCCTGACATCATTGATGAAACCCTCTTTTTCTTCAAGGCCAACGTGTTTTTTCGGAACTATGAGATCAAGTAGAGGTCCCTTCAGCTTTGCTCCTCGAGGTGCCTAACTCTGTGTTGTCCCTATTTTCAGGTCTGAAGTGGATCGAGTCATGATCTACTTGACTCTGTACATCACGGAGTGTCTCAAACGGCTACAAAAGTGTACGGACAAAGCTCAAGGGACTCAAGAGATGTACTCCCTTGCCATTTCTCGCTTCGACATTCCGGGAGAAGCGGGATTCCCTCTGAACGGGATGTATGCCAAGCCTGGCACTACCAAAGAAGCTGACTCTATGCGACAGTATTTCCTCCAACTTCGACATGAAACCGGGAAGCGTGTGGTGGAAAGGGTCTTTGATACCCCAGACGGGAAACCTTCCAAATGGTGGACGTTCTTTGCAAAAAGAAAATTCATGGAAAAGTCCTTGTCTGGTCCTGGACAGTACTAACTTATGCATTTATCCTTCATTTAGCTTGACTGGAGTCCTTATTGTTCATAAACCTTATGTATGCTTTCTATCAACGTCATATTTCATTTCAATATCAAAAATATAAATCTATATTTAGTGCTCTTACATAGTATTTCGTAATCAAGATTCTTTCAAATGTTTAATTTAAGGTTCAGGTACATAGTGACGAGACATAGAAATTTTTTCTACATATTATTACTGATAAATTCCTTTATTTAGCTCCACAGTTCTAGGTACGACAAATACTTCTTTTTGGGACAACCCTTGATCAGGAAGTTCATTCAATTCATCAATGATCTCTTGGTGAATGGACTGACTAACTATAGTGTTTGAACGATTGAGCATAATACGTTTACGACTTGATGATGTGGTCAATGCAGGTTCTTCTTGCGAAGCCATGAGTTCCTCGTGATGTCGCTTCTTTGTCAAAAGTGTCAAACTTAAGTTATTCATTCCATTGGATTCTAACTCTAAGTTAGAGGTATTCGCCAACATCAAACATGAAAGAAAATATCGCGAGATTTCTTCTGTCTCAACGCCATCAACAAGCGAACTAATAAGAAATGCATGAAAGTTAGATATACCAACATAAATATTAGTAATTGTCAGATACACCTACCAAAATGACAAGGTAGTTTTCCTATTATCATCTGGAAAGGATTCTATAACTTTAGTACCGTAAGAGTGAATATTAAATGCTACCCGAGACTCTACAGCTTCCAACTTCGGACGAATATGGTCATGCCAAGAAGCAACTCTCTTGCCTAAATCCGTCGATTCAATGTAATTTTGCGATTGTGCAACATAGGTGGCTACACTCTTAACAACAAGTTCTTCATAAGAACTTTGACCTCGAATTTCACTAAGCAGTGAGGGTGAAGAAGGGGTTTGTAACAAAGGCAATTGTTCATGGGGATCGGGAACATCTCCTTCGTTCCAATTTTCAGCTGCCTCTCCATCATTTTCATCAAATAAATGATCAATTTCTTGATTCTCACGATCTTGAGCCTCTAAACGTTCCTCTCTAACTTTTGATTTTTTCTTGATAGACTTTCGTCTTTTTTCTTCCTCAAATGCTTCTTGTGTAAGTTCAGGAGGAATATTTGCCTTAAAATAAGAAAAAGAAACATATGTATATTAATAAATTAAAATCTCCATTCAAACTCCTCAACAATGAAATCTTACAATAGCTTCTCTTTTTGGACGATGAGTGGCACATTTAATACTATTATAATATTCACTGAGTGTTTTTTTAGACAAAGACTCGGCATCTTTCTCAAGGGCCAATTTAGGTCGACGACTCAAAAGTGTAGTTCGTCGTTTTTTAGAATCATTTTTTTCCTGATTAGAAACTTCGTGGGGGTTAAGAGGTTCCCATATCTGTGTCGAAGAAAGTTTTTCATTTCTTTCTTCCAATATAGTATCTTTGACTTGTTGCCGTTTTGAACGTCGAAGAGAGTCAGAATTGTTGAGCAAATTATCATCGGGTAAATCCTCATCAATGGGTGCAACAAAATCTGGTTCTTCTGTATTAGCTTCTTCCTCAAAATGATGACTTTCATTGAAATCTTCTGGGAGAGGAGGGGAAGATGGAAGATCCTCATTGTTTTTGTCGACACATAATGAAATAGAGAGATCAGGTAAATTGGTAGGACCAATAATTCCTTGTCCAATAACACCCGTAACAGAACAATATTGCGAATTAACTCTGAAGTCATCTTTAGGGCCAAGTGTTTCCCTTGTAGACTTTGAGTATACATTAACACGTGTATGATGAGGGGCAGTCTCTTTGCCCTCTTTCTGAATAAGTTGACAAGGTGTCATTGCAATGAAGTTGATAGGATTACATTGAAGACTACAGTCCTTCATTAGGGTATGTAGGCTAAAGTTACAAGGCAACGGTAAAAAGTCTCCATGAAATAACGAATTGTCTCTTTTCAAAAGCCTGTTCTTTCTCTTTCGATTCGCATCATCATCTCCTTCATTCGAGGACCCGTCGCCCATTTGCATCTCATCCTGAAAAGACTGTCTCTGCGCAAGAAACTCCAACATTTGTAGCACATTCTGCCAGAGAAATTCCACTTTTTTGGAGTAAACGGAGACTGTGCCCTGGATTAAGAGACCAGCCTGGGCAAAGTTGACCTTGCTTTGGGAATCCATAGGAGTAGAGGAGAGTCCTGACATTCCATCTCTCAGATCCGAGTAATACACATCCAAGAACTGGCTCAAAGGTATGTTAAAATTCGCCGTGAGATCCTTGATGGGGCGGAGAAGCTCCGCAAATCGAGGATCATCCACTTGTTGAGACGATGAAGTCATTTTAAATCATTATGACATGACTTTCCCGCCCAATTTACACCATTTTTAGGATGCCTCTGAACTCTGATCAACAAACCACTTTGAAGTCCATAGGCGCGCTCCATCTCTCTCTCTCTCTCTTTTTTTTTTCTTATTTATTGGCATTTGTCTTCTACAAACACTACGACACACGGTATATTCTCTCTCTCTCTCTATCTAGCTCTTTACTTCAATTCACTGTTCATTCCACCTCACTCTCACTTTATGAACTGTTTCAGGTTTTAGAATCGGGGAGCATGTCCCCATGGCCATTTTGTTCTTTTAATATTATTTACCTATAAACAAAAAATAACTATAACAAAATTTGTGAGGTATTAGAAAATGAAACATAATCTCCAGAGGTTCCCTCGTAAATCTCCTTTCGTTGTCCGCCCATCTTTTATGCACATAAATAATGATATAACCTATTTCATCCTCTTTTTCCCACCAAAATATGTCATCACTACAATAAATCAAGAATTATGTATAACAAATTTATATCTATTATGATTATATCATAGAAGTACGAATATATTATAATTGAAGTGAAGTCGAAGCCTATCTGTATATAATTAATTGACTCTCGGGTTCATTTCAATTATATATGTACAGATAGACTTTGACTTCGACTTCAATTACAATATATGTAAACTCTGCGTCTTACTAATATTCCAATATCAATAAGTCATTGACTACAACTTATTTCCATAGATAATATATTTATTAGAAAAATTATTTATTTATTATACATTATAACTAGTAATAATATAAAATATAGATAAACATATAATTGGTATGAAAGTAGAGACAAATTGTTCTTTCAATGGATATTAACAAATGGTGCTTCTATGATAATTTTGAGGAAAAAGTTACTGTGAGAAGCAATGAAGAATCTTTTGATTATGGGTGACATCTAAAAAAATTGTATGAAATTCTTTGTAATCAATACAAATAGAATATCATCAAGAATTATATAATTTCAATGGAATTTTGTTCTTAAAACCAGAGTTTTCTGTTGGACCATGATGACTCAAATAAAGTAAATGTGAATCCTCTTCAGAGAAAGAAGTATTAATACGAATTGTGTTACGAAGATTGTCGCCTCGGAATTCTGTTTCTTCAGTGGTGTAGATAATTGGAATGGATGTGAATTCTGAATTGGATATTATGGAATTAATTGTAACTGCGTAAATATCCTTATTTTGTAATTTATTTCCTCCGAGTCCCTCGATAATTAAGCATTTTATTCTACAATTAGATACCAAAAGATCTCTTAAACCACTTATACGATAGTAACGATCTTTATCATCAATTGGAATAATTAATAGAGTACCTTTTGAGGAGGGTAACAGAAAAGGATTTAATAGTTTAGAATTAATCATAACCAATATTTCAAAACTATCTTCATCTTTGGGACATAAATCTGCTATTATTTGGCGAAGAAGTAATATCCTTGCATTTCCCTGAATTGCAATAATAATTCGCTCCTCGTTATGTTCATTTTGATTATGTAAATATGGACATTTTTGAAACAATGGAATGGTAGACATTCTCGATAGCATTCGTTCTCTATATTCTATTCCAGATTCCTTTTTTACTTCCTGTAATATCTCCATTCTGCTCGAAAAAGAAACATAATTACTAATAAATATAATTTATAATTATTGTTTTCATTTAAGCTAATTATAATTTATTTCACAAAACTTTAATTAAAGTAGTTTTTTAACTCAAAAAATGGTAGTAAACATATTATCTCATTTAAAAAAAATAAACTTATGAGCTTCGTCGATTTTTTCTTCTAACAACATATTTGTCAACGATTCTGTTGTGTTTAAGACTCTTAATCTCTTGCAATTTCCTTTTAAAACAAGATTTAAACAATCTTCACCAAGGTTTTTACAATCCGATAAATCAATACACTTTAAGCATTTTAATGAACATGTAATGGTTTCAATAACTTCATTATTTATTTGAACCATATCCTGGAGAATAAGAGTTTCCAACCTTGGATGATGAGTTAAGATATTTCTAATATCGTTTGTCGAGGTAAAGAATATATTAACAAGCTGTAAGTAATTCAAGCTTGGTAAGAATAAATTAGAACCTTTTAGAGAAAATCTGCCATTTTCAAGGCACAAAGTCTTTAAGGATAAAAATTCACTCAGTGAGTTAAATACTTCGACAGATTTTATAGAGTTAAAATCTAAATACAATTCCTCTAAACTATGGCACAAATTACCCTCACACAACTTTGAAAAAATACCATTTGATGTTATATCTAATTTAAGAATTTTCAACGAGGATAGATTTGCAATTAAGCTTATATACTTGGAAGAAATTTCACAATTTTTGAGTTCAAGTTGACACAATTTACTTGAAATCTGTGTTATGGATTTAAAAATGAGGGAATTAGGCACATCTACACCATTTAAAATTATTTTTTTGGCGAATTTTAAATTTTCCATGATAAGAGGAAACCCTTTAATGTGGATTGAGAGACCTGATAAATTGATTGAAATTAAAGTAGATAAAAAATTAACATTATAGGGAGAATTTGATGGATTATAGTCCATAAAAATTCGTCGACTATACGATAAGTCGAGATATTTTAATGAATTTTGTTTGGAGAAAAACTGACTAAGGCCTCTTAGAGAAACTAAAGAACAATGAGAAATACTTAATTTAGATAAATTGGCAACGTTCCCTAACTGCCTCATGAATTCATCGTTAATACCTGATGAGTTAAGTGACAATTCTTTCAAAGGCAAATATCTGCAGACATTAATTATGGAATCACTCTTGAGTTTGATGCCTGAATCTCCGGGATAATTAAGTGAACAATTGTCTAAAATCAAATAATTTAAGTTCGGAGTTTTGTTCAAGAATAGGAGAAATGTTTCATCGTGGAACAAGTTGTAGTTGCTTAAGTTTAAATACGCTAATTTTTCCAAGATTTTTAGTTGTGAAAGTCCCCTGGTGGTCAAACGAACATGTGATCCTTGAAGACTAAAACTATGTATATGATCATACAGATTTACAGTGGAAATCAGTTCATCTTCCATTATTAAAGAGCCTAAGTTTTCAAGTCTCAAGTCAGTAATACCTTCATAAAAAGGAAAACGGGGAAATGTTTTGAGATTTTGTAGAGTTATTCCGCCATTAAAGGTACGATAAGTCGAGTCCAGTATTTTTTGTAATACCACCCATTGATTGTTAGAATAGGCAGTCAAGTAAATTGATCTTTTCGGGAAGATGCTTGCTTTTATGAGGCTGTTCCATGTTTTGCAGGTTTCAGTGCAGGCCAAGAGATCAAGAAATTGTAAATTAGTAAATATTTTGAGTAAAATTTCCGGAGGTATAAGTAGAGATTCTTTAGGATCCTTAAATTAGACAACATGTCAGTAGAAATTAATTGATAATTATGACATTCTTACTGAATACAACATGGCTCACTCTTGAAAGTATATTCAACTTAACAGCGACGTTAAAACTAGTGTAAATCATATGTATTACATTTTTCTTTCAACACGCTAGCAATTTCTAAGCCTCAGCATGCATGAAATGAACCGAGACTTTTAAAAATACCTTGTAAGTTAAAATATTTTGCATAGCTTAGTTTGACGGATTACGAGTCAATACTTACAAGTTAATAATTAACTATTAACAATTATGATTTGTTGAAATTGACATCCCAGCACATTTAAAGCAAAATAGAGAAAATAGAGGAGGGATACTAGATATTATAGATACAAATAGTCGTAGTATATTCTCATGATTCATGATGTAACGCGGAATGATACAAATGACAGATGAGTCATATATATAAAGTATAAACTATTCAACAAAATGACGCAGAAGAAGCGTCAATTACTACTACAGAAGTGAAAGTCAATAACTATGTCCTATAATATGTAGTCGCATTCCTCGTTCTAGCTACTTCAACTGACATCGCGTATGAAAGAACAATTCAGAAAGGCCAATGACGTCACACCATGCACCCCTTCCAACTAAAAAAGAGAAAAATAGGAGATCCTAGCTATAAATAAAGAGGAGCAAAATGGAGGATCCTGGTGTTTCGCGCTCAGGGAGGATTCGGAAAAAATCGAGCAAATTGGCGGATTACGAGTCTGTGGATGAAATACCTCCGCCTCAAGTTATTCGTCACACAGAGAAAAATAGGCGGGGATCCGATGACTTCCGAGACTCTGAAGAAATTATCCGAGATGAAGACTTTGGATCTATTCCGAATCTAGGAGGTAAGGCTCACTATGGATCAATCAAGAGTCCTACTTGGGATCCTCTCCTCATTGAGGTCATGAAATGTCACATCCATTCACCCCACTCAAATCTCTCATTGACAATTCGTTGACGGACTTTTCTTTTCATTTCTTTCTTTCTTTCTTTATGGTCTGTGAAGCGGAATGGGACGCTGAGGATTATGATCCAGATGAGGGCGAGAAATTGGATGATTCCGTCGCCAGAAGTCGTCACAGCAGTCGAAAGGAGGGTAAGGACAGGACCCTTTGGTCCCTTTTTTACATACCTTGAGTAGGAAAGGGAAGTTGTGATGTGATGTGAGGGAGGGGGGAGGGGAAGGGGCGGGGAGGGTCTCTTGTTGATGCAGTGAGTAGCTCCTCGATGGGAGAGGAGAAGAGACTCAATGACGTCAGGAGTCTCCTTCCCTTCCCTTCGCTTGAGGGCAGCGGCTTTCCGTTTTCTTGTTCCTTCTCTCTGAATGAGGATTTCTCCTCTTGATGCTGTGTGAGGAGGTTTCTTCCCTAGACAGGCGCAAATAACTGCATGGCTACTGCTCTGTATTGATAAGGAGTGGAGGAATGCTATTGCATTGCTAATGGAAGAGAAGCTGAGCTACATAGTTTTCCCCTTCTTTTCTTTTCTTTTGGCCAGGTACAAGGAGCATCAAGAGACAAACCTCAACCAATAGCTTTTCCAAGAGAGGAAATTGGCGTGATATCTCTGCATATGCATCTTGGGCCAAGGGTGCTCGGGAAAACATTCTAAAATCATCTCCTCGAATTGATTCGTACAAGCTCAATCAACGTCTTCAAGAATCTTGGACCAATCTAAGTCGAAAGGAAAGACTAGTTTGGGAAAACCGGGCGAGAAGGTTCAATTCCTTTCTCAAAAATAAGACGGGAAAAACACCCATGAAACAAGTCAAAACAATGGAACAATACCCAGCCTCCAGTGTTCCCAATCAAAATTCAGGGTTATTCAAGGTAAGAAATGTGTACCTTACCGGCTTTTTGACGGGGTGGCTACTTTATTATAATTGTTATTCCTTTAGGTCGTCGGAACGGAGCCTATTGACTCTGCGGCTCATCTTAAGCTTTTGGGGGAATCTCTTTCAATTATTGGTGAGCGCCTTACTGAACATGAAGGACAAATTGCAGTATCCGGATCCTTATCTGTTCTTTTAGACTCTCTAATATGTGCCATGGGACCTTTGATGTGTCTTACACAACAGGTCCCGGAATTAAACACCGTACCACAAAATAAACTATCCTCCATATTGGACAATGTCGCCTACATAATGCCTGGTCTATAATAATAACTTTTCAAATGTAAATTATAGTACAAAATCTTATTTTTTATTAAATGTATATTCAATTATTTACTTATGTAGCTATATACATACATAATACATATAACTATATTATTCAGCTCAGTTGACTCTCAATCCTTTCCATCTTTTGTATGAGTTTATTTAGTTGATTGATATCAAGCTCATGAGACACTGCTTTAGTCTGATGGGGGAATTCAGATGTTTCAATGACTAAACGAAGGTCTAAAACAGGTTCCTCAAGGCTTTCACTTGATGGAACATATTTGATTTGCCACTTGAAATCTGCTAGAGCATTCTTTGTCAAACTTTTGGATCGTTCTAGTGCCTCTTTCAAGTTAAAAGAGTGTATTTGATTTAAGGTGTGGAGTACAGTTGTTTTATCCTCCACTGATAGGTTTGATATGTCTTCGGTTGTTAAATTAGATAACGTACGAAGCTTCTCATCCATGCTACTGAGACCGTTGCCAGTCTGTGAAAAGAAATGAGAATGTTGAGGATTAAACGTTTGTTTATAATGTTACTATTATTTGTAAATTAAATGTAGTTTATATCAGATGACAAGAAAATGGATTCCGTATTATACATATGAAACGAACATGAGACATAACTTTTATTAAACAGATCATAGACAATACCTTCTCGCTATTCGATGTTTTGGACATGGTTTTATCTTAGTTTCATCATATGTGAAAGGATCCATCAATAACTTTCGATCAACGCATAAAATGTAAATGTGGGTGTATCTGAGATGACGTCATGGGTTGTCAAACAAATAATGAGTAAGAAATGGAAATTAATATTTTTAATCGGTATTTATTAATCTCATTTTATTTACTTTTCACTTTTGACAATAAATTAGTAGATAGGAATGTAAAAACATTTCCGTCAACTACACGTACATACAAAATGCAGATAATTGAAGTTCAGTGATTATATTGATTATAGTCGTAGAACGAATTTACTCTGAGCTTGAGAGAACTACCATATTATATAATATATGCTATTATAAATAATAAGTTATGGGGCCATCTTGTGGATCAATAAAAGGTCCCAATCTGACCAAAGGCGTAGGTGAAAGTAAGTTATCAGTGATAGACAAATGATCAGTTTATCACTTAGAAGCAAAAGTAGTGATACTCTCTAGTTGAAAAGTCCCATAATTCAGGATAAGAAATAAAAATACGCTCTCTCATAGAGGGAGCAACGAGCACTCGTTGAATAGGATAGAAAGAGAAATATCCCTCAAGGATAGAAGCGAACACAAATCCATGGTCGGATTCATATGTGTGTGCTTCAGACTCCATTTTTACCAGGTAATTTTGATAATGCTCCACCTATACATTTGATCTAAATACTCATCTGATAGCTAATTCCAGCCTTGAAAGCGAGTCAAATTCACATTCATAACCTCCTTTTTAAGAATAATATATTTGACAATTTAGAAGTCCAAGGCGTAACCTTATGCATACTACTCTATGCGTCTTCGCCCTAATAATGTGCATCAGACTTATACAACATTTTAGATAATTTAATGTACTTAAACCTGCAAATTTTGATATCACCACTATAATTATAGTGAAATCGTAATAATGAGGCATGAGGTGAAGGATAGTTGCATTATATTTAAATTAAAGGTGCCCGGAGTTCATTTAATTATATAATTTTCATCAGTAACTGGTATAAGTCGGAGGTAGCGATCTTCTAATGATTTACATCTTTAATTTCGGGGAGTATAAATGAACGATGCCTCAGATTTATTACTTATAATATCAATACATGAAGCTTGTGAGTGTCTCTGAATTTAATTATGGTGAATATCCTTAAACTTTGAACTGGAACTAACTTAAATAGTTACATCATTTCTCATTCTAGAAGTTTTTCTCTAGAAATGCATTAGACAAATTGTCATTAAAGACTGTCTATAGAATATGAGAGTTTGGTTGAAGCAAACCCTGATGCATTTTTTTATTAACACCTTCTCTTACAAAACATCAAGGGTCAAGTAGTGTTTATTCATTTGAAATAACATATTGTTTGGACACTCCCATATATTAATTATGTATTACACACTCATATATAACTATTGGCTAAAACTATTAACTATTTCCACCTTGTTTTTCTTTCTCTATGGCTAAAGCTAAGCTATTCACTATCAGATCGCTTATCTTGAACTGATTTTCAAATTCCAATTGA
Source organism: Lepeophtheirus nordmannii (assembly GCA_963680855.1). Classification (NCBI taxonomy): domain Eukaryota; kingdom Metazoa; phylum Arthropoda; class Copepoda; order Siphonostomatoida; family Caligidae; genus Lepeophtheirus; species Lepeophtheirus nordmannii. The sequence goes on from OY804523.1 coordinate 25,393,980, forward strand.
TGAAATATTATATGGGATACGAAACCTCGGAAAATTATGTGCTTCAGAGGTACTTTGGATTGAAAATTGAATTGGACACAGTTTCTGTATAAAATGCTTCCCATAAATTTGGTCCGAGTTACAGATAAAACAATTAATAAAAATATAATTTTAGGACCATCAGGCGCGTTCGATATGAGAAAATGAAACAAAGATAACAAAATTATTTGGTAATTAATTGATGTTAAATTTTTATTTTAGCTAATAAGTCGCACTTTTTCTTTTTATATATAGATATATATGCATATATATTTATGTAAGTTATATAAAGCTATGAACATGCGATTTCTCCTTCCATTTTTAAAAATAAGAATGACAATATTAAAAATAGACATTATTAAAAGTATTACAATTAGGTTTCTGTTTTGTTTTGTTGTTTCATGTTGAAAAGAGCTAACCTCATAATTAAGAGAACGGTTTATTAAGAATTAGGTTAGAATTCTTGTACATATCACATAATTAATAAAACATTTAAATTTAATGAAATCTCTATTTTTGTATAGAAACTGAATCAAAAAAAAATATATATATAAATATTCAAATATATATTATCACAAGAATTTAAATGCTCAGAATACTTCTTGAATCAATGATGAATCACGGTGAATATGAATAAAGACATAAAATACGCGTTAATATTATAAGGTCATAAAAAAAAAAAGAAAAAAAAAAAAATTGGAAAAAGGATTGTCAGACGAAAAAAAAAAAAAAAATAGATAATCCCTAGGGTTTAGGCTCTTGCTTCCTCTAAAAAGCTGCTTATGACAAGATGTAATTTGTTATGGTTTGCTTCAATATTACTTAGTATTTAGGAAAGAAAAAAAAAAACGGAAAAGAAGAAAAAGAGTATTTCTTTATGCGTTTATCAACTTCTTTATCGCTAAAGAAGAAAGGAGACAGCATGCTTTCGCGGCAATAAATGGAAATTAGTATCTAAGTGTTCATTTTTCGATAATGGCAAGGAAATAATTTCTTTTTATTGGATGTCCTTTTTGAATCCTTAAATCCGCAAAGGTTTTTTCGTAAACAGAATGAATATCTGGCTTCCAGAGTAGTAGTAATTTGTGTGTCTCTAAATGACTAAAGCCATGTCCCTTTTGTCAGGGAGTTTTGCTTTTTTCCCAAGCCAGAGTGAATTATGAATAGTGAATGCGTCAATAGTAACCGATAAATGTTTAGTGTGTATTTTAGTGAATTTCTTTCCTCCAGAATTATACCTAAAAAAAAAAAAAAAAAGTTGTAATATAGTAAACAAAATAAACAGAGGAAAAGATGCACTCAATTACTTAAAGTAGGTTTCAAACATTTTGTCGGTAACAGCCTTTGGACCGGTTCCATATATTTTATAGACTTCGTCAGTATCTGGATAGAATGCATACAAGCCTCTAAATTGGCATTTTTGATCTCTAAACAGTAATAGGAAATGAGAACAATCACAACGATCAATAACATTGAGAACCCTGTTGCGAGTTTCTGCGTTGACAACACCAGGAAATACAACATACTCTATGGCATTAATAATTATGGGACGATTGGACTTTGTTGCAGGTTCTCTGTATAATCGAGTGCCTAACAATAGAAATAACTTTTGCTTAACCCATACAATTACACATTCTCAATGAGTTTTTTTTACCTGATCTATAGCCATATGCAGAAAAGCCCGATGCTGTGGAAGATATATCTGATGCTCCATCATCAAAGTCACCTCCTCCAACTCTACCTCTTCTTGAATAACCAGGAAGTGAGCCAGGACCTAAATTGGTTAATATAAATACATAATAGAAAGGATTTCAAAAAGAGTTAAACGCTTTTATATTATGTGTTTTAAACAATTTAAACCTTGAGCACCTCTCGGGGATGTAAGCGATGACTTAGTGATTCGAGTTGCAGATAAAGGCTCCAATCCAAATTCAGTACTAGATATTCCTTAAGAAGCAGCGTTAAAAAAAATACATTCAGTAGGATACGTCAATTAAATTATGGACGATACCAAAAAAAGAGGTTAAAAGAGTGAGAGTATCTATCATCAAAATCTATTAATGTAGCATCATTACTATCATCCCCCTCCCCGAAGTGTATATTTACTTTTAAATAATTAAAACTATACATGGGTAGATATCTCCTATTTTCCTTCAAAGAATCCATTCTGACAAAATTGATAACTATTTTATCTGTTTCAAATTTAGAAAGAGTGTTTGTGTGTGAAGATAACAACATTTACCACTTAAATTAGCTATTGATTTAGATTTTGCAATGCGTCCCCCTTCATAAACTCCACCAGAAGAAGTACGAGAAGATGTAGAAGAAACTTCTTCATCCCTGACTCCAGCATTTACTGCCGAACCTGACAGATGTGCAGAAACCCTTCTATGATTTCGTCGGAGGGAATTGATGTGGGTCAGAGTTCTAAGAGATCCTGAGCCAAATCGAGAGGAAGAAGATGAAGATCCCCAACGACTAGACGTCGTCGTTGATGAATAAAAATCTGAACACGAAAATAATTTCAATCAATTTAATGGAGGAATGTTTTTTTTTTTTCAAAGGATTGCGTACTATTATTACTGAATGTAATTTAATAAGGAACACCACTTTGATACATTTCCGAGAGGTTACAAAGCATGCTTTAAGAAATAATTAACTCACCGATATGACTAGAACTAGAAGCTTTTCTAGTCCTTCCTAGTTGTCTTCCACTCAGATCACGCATGGATCCACCGTAATAATAATCATGGTCTAAGAATTAACACAAAAAACTGAGATACACAAGCCCAAAAAAAGAGAGGAAAAAAAAAAAAAAAAAAAAAAAAGCAATAAACCAGAACGTACCATCGTATACAGAGGCATTGGATCCTCTTCTTGCAGCACTGTATGTCATACCAGAGGTAAGACTGTCTCTAGAGCCTCGATAACTTTCACCTCGCATACGACCATTTAATCGACTAATGTCATCTAATAAAGGAAATGAATAAAAAAACCCAAAAATAGCTAACATTTAACTTTGTGCATGCATACACTTAATTAATGGACAAATAAATAAGAAAACAATCATCTATCTTGAAAGAGGAGGGTGTCATTATTAATGATATTAAACTAGGTATATGACTACAAGTATTAATATTGTTTAAGTTCTATGTGGGATTTGGTGGTTTTTTTAAGTGTCCAAAAACTAAGATGTGTCATAGAAATGTCCTCAATTCCGTAAGGATTGATTATAAAATAGTGGTCTATAAGAGAAAGAGTATACCGTACATTAATGAAAAATAAAGAAATATTAAAAATGTATGTAATGTGCCAGTGTCCGCAACCAAATGATTAGTTAGAAGAAGAGTAAAAAATAAAAATAAAGTTAGTACTGAAGAAGGCAAAAGTGGTGTGAATGCACCATGCCTGCCTGCCAAAGTTTTTTAACTTTGCTATAAAATCTTTTAATCAAATTAATACCTCCCGCATAAGCTGAAGAGATACTATGATCCCTTTTCCCTCTTGGTTGAGAAGCTGAACGCATCGTGCGATCAATGCGTGATAAACGAGGAGAACCTGGGATATAAACATAACATTCATGTACAAAATGAAGCATTTAAATACAAAGACAAACAATCTACATAGTATGTATGTAATTAAAAGATAGAGAGAAAAGAAGGAAAAAAAACACAAAACAATTACAAACAAAATGCAAGGAAGTAAAAGCCCCTCATCATTCCAAAAAAAAATACACGCACCTTCAACAGAAACTGAAGACGGTTTACGTTTAAAAGCCCAATCTGGACCCGGGAGTCCAGGAGATTGAAGAACGGCTTTAAAGAGAGAAAGAGAAAGAAAAAAAATGTAGTTGATGAATCAGCGAAAAAATGTCAAATTCGTCATCCAGAGAAATTGAGAAAAAATATGTAAATGAAAATAAGGTAAAGTGAGACAGTGCAATTGTGCGAGTGAGCACTGAAATGAGAAAAACGAGAATTACTTACCCATTGAACCTTCATCATTGATATAATTGGAAGATCCTCTACGGGATGCTACCCTGGAACTTGGACGTGAATTTGAAATCTTACTCTTACCCATATTAGCTAAACTTAAACTTGGGTTGTAGTCATGATTAACTGAGCTACGGGATTCTGTCCGATATAGGTTTGACCCTATAACAAGGTGGGTTTAAAGTATATTTTAAAGAAAAACCAATAGTTGAAGCAGAAAAAAGGAAAGAAAAAACGTGCTTATAAATGAAAGTAAAGCGCGGACACAGCAGCGGGACTTTAAAATAAAAACTACTGTCTAATTACGACAAACGAGAGATATATCAAGGAAAATAAAATCAAGTGACATAATAATAATAATAATAATGATAATATACGGTATATCAAAGTGTTGAAATATTACGCACGCAAACTTGAAAACTATTATTCCTTTATACAAATGTTAATATTATTATACCGGAAATATTAGATGAAGAACCCCTTTTGGAGCCACCCGACATAATTGATTGAGCATCTGCACCATCTACATGTATGGTTTTAGGACGAGGACGCCGAGTAAGGCTACCTTTAGGACCGCCAATATTCTTAGATCGCATTTTTGGAACGGGTTTGGCACTCACAGGCTCAGGCATTCTCCCCTACAAATATATAAAGGTCATTTCAATACATAACAAACAGGCCTCATGAATACGTTTTCCATTTCTAAACGTTCCATTTCTTTTTTCAGACGGTGTTGCTCAAGAATTGCTTCTCTTCGAGCCCTTTCTTCATCTTTTTTACGAGCTTTCTCCTCCTCCTTTGAGGCATCTTCTTCTTTCCGTAACCGAGCTTGCTCTTCTTTCTTTATACGGTTCTCTTCAGCCTGCTGTTTCCTCTTCAAGCATTGCATCATTATCCGCTCTTTTTTTCGTTGCATTTCGTCTTGTTGCGAAGCATCTGTCTCTACATTCCCAATTAATAACCCTTTGCTCTTACTATTATCCGACTCTGAACCACTTTCGGCTCTTAAAGGAACCATAGGCTCTAATTCAACGCCTGGATCATTGGAGATAACTCCGTGATCACTAGCATTAGCATTACTGAGCCATTGAGAGTCCAAGCTACGATTAGGAGAAGATGAATCTCCATTTTGCAGCATTTTTTTGTAGGGACTAGCACACTGCATACGGTCATCACCCATATTCATGTCCTAGAAAGAGTTTTATTATTATTATAAATAAAGTTATAATGATCTTTGTAAGGTACTACATACAATACAAATCATAAGGTCAGGAGGAACATTTTCTTTTCTAGAACTGTTTGAACCATCGGAGGACATCTCTGAGGCTACACTAGCCTTTTTAGTACTTGGCTTACGCTGTTTGAGCTGTGGTTTGGGCTTTTTAGGAGCATCATCTCCAAAAGAGATAACAAAGCCCAATCCAGAATTTCCATCGTCTTTAAGTTTTTCCGTTTTCATTTGTGAAAGGGTTTCAACTTCTTCCTCAGTCAATAAATTAGCTCCTGAATTAGAGCGTAAGGACGATGGACCAGATACTTCTCCAGCATTCACTGAACCACCACCAGATCCTCTCCTATTAGTAAGACAAATACTCATTAATAATAATACCTTTCTTACACATAGTGATTATACAAATACACAACTTAAGCATAGTATTTTACATACATTCGATTTGAAAGGCTTATGTAGCTTATGCTCAAATTGTAAAATCATTTTAGGATAATCAGTAAAAAATAATAAAAAACATCAAAAGTAATTGCCTACCTATTTTGTTTAAAAGTTGAACTGAGTGTGGGTCTTTGACGCGTAGGTGATGGGGAATTCTCACTAACTCTATACGTCTTAGAACCGGATGAAATATTTAAATTTGACAATCTTTCACTAAGTTTGTTATCTTGAGTTTCATTTTCCTCATCGTTGGCACTGCTACTTTCCTCAATGAATGAAACATTTTGAGGAGCCATATCATCTTCCTCTGGTGCTGGAATACTAGAATGAATAACTCTACGAGGAGTGGTATCATTATTGACAGGTCTAGATGCAGTAGAATCTCGAGATGACTGACGAGATAATGACCTGTTAACTTGCTGAGGAGGAGATGAATCTACCTCAATTTCACTAGAACCCCGATTTCCAAAGGACGAAGACACCCTAGGAGAGGAAACTGATGGCGATGGATTTGAGGATGAATTGACAGCTGATTTATTATCATGAAGGCGAAATGGTGTTCGAGAAGGCGACGACATGTATGACAGTTGAGGACTAGCGTTACTGTTGGTATTATTAAAAGGACTTGGAGCAGAACCTGAATTATTGTATTGATCATAATAGATAGGATGTGTTGGACCATCTTGCATCCGCGATTGGTGTTGCATAGGACCATCTTGCATCCGCGATTGGTGTTGCATAGGACCATCTTGCATCCGTGATTGGTGTTGCATAGGACCATCTTGCAACCGCGGTTGGTGCTGCATAGGACCATAGCCGTATTGATTGCTATTATATTGGGGGTCATATTGATGCGAGTTGTTGGGATACATTTGATGATGAGCAGGAGGTGGCGGTGGATGATGTATTGGATTTCCCCATTGATCTCTCATTGGACTAGAATATGGATCATACTGAGAACTTTGAGGACCATAATATCCAACAGGATGCCCATGGGGCATATGAGATCTCTGCATCGATTGCATATGAGGAGATCCCCATTGAGGACGTCTAGGGGAAGGTTGTTGTTGCCAGCCAGTGGGTTCCATTGCTCCTTGATGAGCAAAACTGATGGGTTGTGGTTGACCCCATGTCCTCCTCTGCGAAGGTTGATCCGGAGGAGCAATATAAAAGGGTTGGGGGTCCATGGGATTTGACTGTTGAACTTGGTGAGGTGATGTTTTGTTGCTAGTATGCATCATATGCTGGATTTGTCCCTGCTGTTGAGTAAGGCGTTGAATATCACTTTGTAGATCATGCAACGAGTCATTCATAGCATGAAGAGATCGGGAGTATGACTCTATGTCCATGGATTCTATATCAGGAGTTTTTTGAGTACTTTGTTGAGGTTCATTGCACCATTTTGATTGGACGGCATTCAAGTCGTCGTTCAAGTCCTTAAATAGACAATAATAATCCTCATTACCATCATGATAATTAAAAATAATGGTGATTAAATGATGCATGTACAAAATAGAGCAAGGACTGCAAAACATTAATTAAAGGTCTTCATTTTAACTGAAAGGGATGGTATTAATACTACTTATGATTAAGAGATGATGATACCTTGAGCGATATTGGTCTTTGCGTCTGAGAAGAGTTTTGATTAGATTTTATGTTAGTATTAGGCGAATTTCCGGACGCTTTTAAATTGTTATCATCCTCTTCTTTTTTGTTCTAAACAACAAATAATATGTCAAATTGTAAGAATGAGGAAGAGATATTAAAATAATCACTCTACGTATAAACTAGCTAGCTGGCTTTGAAGAAACTGTAAGTCTACAACAACAACAACAACAGCAATCATAATTGAAACATCACTAAAGAGAAGGAAAGAAAGAAAAAACCTCAATCTATGTATATAGGATATAACATTACTCTATTCTCCAAATACAGCCCTTGAATCATTAAAATATTGAATATCAGCAAAATCTGATAGCTGTTGCTGTTACTGCTTCTACATATATTCATATATATTAAATAATGTACACATCTTGTATTTAACACCTTGGTGGGCTATTTTTATTTTAAGGAAAATTCAAGGATCGATCATAAATGATCAGATTGCAAAATGCAAATAACTTCCATTGAATTTTTGTTTTACTTTGCTATTTCCTGACTGCCTGGCTACAAGCCGGTTCTCTTATTATGTAAATTATCATGCAGAATAATTAAGTGATGGAAAATGAGTGTATTAGTCGTGTTAATTTACCCCTTTTACAACGGCCCTCAAAAAAGCTTCTTGCCCGACCTTTTCCCTCTGTTTAGCCATAACAGACTCCATTCTCTTCTTTTCTTCCTCTATTCGTTTTCTTCGCTGTTCAAGCTTTAGCCTAACACTATTCAACTGAGAGGCCATGGCTTCTAAAACAAAACAAAAATAGAAGATGAGATACAAAACAAAAGAATACCATTGATTTAAGTGACACACACACACTCACTTATGTACAACGTTCAATCTATTAATGAAGCATATTATTCCTATTACCTGGATTTCCATTTTCATTGCTGCTGATGATAGTAGTTGCAGGAATATTATTAGTACTGCTGCTTATATTCGAATCTTGAAAAGTTCGTGATTTGATGACGTCCCTGGCTGGTGGAGAGTTCTTCTTTGGATGATCTTCTTTTTCTTGCTGCATATACGTGATGTTAATACCACTAAATTGATCTCGGGCTTTTTGCCTCCGTAGATCCGCAAAACACACTTTGTCAACAGCTCCTGGAGATGAGACCGATGTCTGTTCTCTCCTTTCCATTTCCTCTAAATTTCGATTGTCTATCATAGAATTTCTATCATTATTTGGTGTTTTTCTCCCGGTGTGCACTCTCATTTCCTTGTCTGGATTTCTTCCTAAGAGCATGAGATTTTCTGAGGACCCCCCCAAGTTTTCAAGTGATAGTTGTGAGGCGTTATCATCAACAGAATTCCTTCTTGAACGCCTTCCAGCGTATGATTGACCACGACGAACGGACGAGTCACTCGGTCTCCCAGCAACTGGAATACTTTTCATTTGTTCAAATACATTAGAAGGAGAAGAGGACGTTGTTGTCGAGACAGATTCTCCGGTTTCGCCTCGCTCATCAGATTTTGTATCCGTATTTTGGTCCTCTTTATTGAAACTGGATAAAGTTATGATGGATTTCCCTCTCTGAACAATATAATCTTCATTTTTGTCTGCAAAATAGAAAAAGTAATGGTAAATAAGAGCGTATTGACCATTTGGACTTTTTTATTTGTATAAATGCATGGTATTTAATAGATACATAGAAAGATGTAAGAAATAAAGTAAAAAAAAAAATACCCTTTCCAAAGAAGAGAGAAAAAGAGAAAGAAAAGAGCCTAAGTGAGTCATCACAATATTTTCCACAAAAATCATTTATAAGAAAATGTCGTGAGATCATTACATTGATATCACTCACTACTTCTCCTTCAGTTTATTATTATTATTTATTTGTAGGCTATTGAACATCAAAAGCAATTATTATGATTATTAATCATAATAATACTGAAATATGTAGAAACTTCTACAAGTAGTATCACCACCTCTTAGCCAGCAATTTCTCTTTAGAATACTATCAAAGCGCAAAAGTTGGTGGTGGTGCCAAGGAAATCCATAGCACATTCCTTTCACAAAATATATATGTACATATACATCAATATCAAATCTATGTACCATATATTGATACTGCTCATTTAAGTATTGCCACTCTCACCCAACACAGACCAATATAAACTCCAAATAAGTACCACTCACCAATTAAGAAACACGAAACCACTCATGAACCAAGAACCAGACACTATATACATACTCGTCACAGCAATATCGTTATAGTAAACATTTATGGTAATTATTCGTTTTATTTTAAATGAAAAAAAATCACTTTTAAAACAAGTGAGAGAAACAGGAAAGTGTTCAGTGCATGACGGTATTTTTTGGAAAATGAAATAAAATTTCTAACAACGCCCAGCAGGCCTTACACATATCATTTCTTCCTTCATAACCTATGTAAAGATTTTTATAAAAAAAAAGTAGCTTTAGGTTAGATATAATAATAATAATAATATATGTTACACACACGAACACAGGCATGAAAGAAATTCTTCCACGCAGAGCAAGGAGACGACAAGTGGCTTTGGTAAGATGGAAGGGGAATCAGGAGGAGGGGGGGGGGAGCAAGCCGGTATTTTCTTTTCTTCCATTGAAAAGTAAAGTAATGTAATGTTGTTAAGTGTATGTAGGTGCATATGAGGGTTATCATTGGATAAGATCGCCGGTAGAATTGACATGTGTGTAGTATGTGCACGAATGAGTTAACTTTTTCTCAAAAGACATTGTTTGACTTACACTCTCTTAATCATTAATTTGTGATGAGGAATTACCATGACTCACAAATAAACAACAAAAACCTGGCTCAAAAGATCACAGACTTTAAAAAAAAAAAAAAAGTATATATATCTTTTCCAAACTTGTACCATTAGTACCTACTTATAAGTTATAATAGTTGGAATCGTGGGTTTCAATAGATAGTATGAGTATAATAATTGTTTATGTCCTATTTATATAGAGGTATGTATACGTTTAAGTGTTTGTTCAAACCACCTTTATTCATGAATAGTCTCTCCCCCCCCCCCCCCCACAAATACTTTAATTATGTATGTATGTACTCAGTATGATACAGCTAATAATAGATATAATAAGAACCTAGAAGTGGGAAATACATACAAATGATTTCCAGGTAGTCCTTACATTATTAACTATACACTTTAAACACCACACATAGGTATATACATATGAATGCAGAGGGGTAAATGGGGGGGGGGGGAGAGAGAGAGAGAGAATGACCCCCTTCAGACACCAATGGCCAACATTCCAAGGAAGAATCTTCATATATGTAAAAAACTGACCCCTCCAATTATTTCCTACAAATTTTACTATACATACATCGCCTCCTTTCTCTCTAACTATGAAATATAATTTCCACACCTGGGTATTAAAGGTATGTGATTAGTCCCCAGTAACCACCAAAAATACAAACACGTACATTGTTAGTTAAAAAAGTAGTGATATTTTTCCTTGATGTTTTAATTTTCTTACCCCTTATATTAGGTTTATATTATACTTAAAATGCGTTAATGTAATTCGTAGTTTTCTTTCTAGTCATCGTCGGATGTAAATGTCTTGTCAAAGTATAATGTAATAATGTTAAAGTCTATAGTTTTTAATTGTCGAGGTTGGCTTCATTGGAGAAATATATATGTTACGTTTAGGCTAAATGATAAAAAAAGCATATCAAGTAATGGTGTTAGCAACAAAATTATTAAGTATAGTCATGACAAATAATTATTTATAAATAAAAAAATGAATCCTACGTTATTAGAACTACCTCTATGTATCATCATACACAGAACCAGAAATGAGAAAATAGCAATAACAGTTCTTCAACATTAAATAAAATGAATAGAAACCAGCATTCCTACCTTTTTTGTCATGAATGGAGTTATTTCTCTTGAGCCCATTAGGAGACTTTATTCGATGCATATCTGAAATAATAATGAAGAGAACAATTAGTAACTACGATCGTGTTTCTCTAATCGGTGACACAAATAACTATAAAAACAAGAGACTACGTAGTTAACATAATTCAAAAAGGAAGGGGGAAAAAAAAGTTAAGAAAGTGAATATACTTCATTAATTATGATCCAACGACAGAAAATAAAAAAACATGTGTACAAAAAAAAACAAAAAAACCAACAAGCAACTACAAACAAAATATAATGATACTATATTTTAATTTCAATTGAACCTGTTCTAAGACGTGTGGGCTCATGATCAAGCGAAGGTCTCAAATCCGGTATTTGACCTTTCACTGACATATTTCCGCTTCTAAAAGAAACGGGAACTCCTTTAGATGAGCAGCATGCTTTAATAAAACATTAAAAGGTTATTGTTTAATTTCTGTTTCTGAAGAAATGATTTTTTTAAATAATTAAAACGTTGGAATATGATTTGGAGAAATTTACCTGGATCTGGTACTTCTATAACTTGATCCGTCTTAATACCAGGGAGCCTCACTACCCTGCTTGGCTTTACTTCCAAGTTATTGAATAAGTCCGCAAGAAAAGATATGATATTCAATTTAATAGAGTCATGCATATACACAATATCTTCGATAGAGAGATGACAAATGTTAAAGTTAAGACTCTCTTTACAAAACCGATGGACAAGTTGAATATTATAAAGGGAGTCTGCCATGGATGGAGGAGATCCTAGAGCTATTTCTCTCCACATTAAATCATCGGGACAATAAAGAGCAAGAACTCCAGCGAGTCCAATACCATCAGAAAGATCCGAGATTTCCTTGATCTGAACAAAAGAGGGGACACTTTTGTTTCTACTATCGAGATCATTTGCGAGATCCTCCTCCGCTTGATATTTGAGAGCAATGCAACAAGCATTGACCCAATTTAGTAAACACTCTTCTTGATCATTACTAGGAGGAATATCCTTCTCGTCACAGAGAATCCGTCTAGTTGCACTTTGGACACGCTCTAAAGAAACAGTTTCCTTAATGAAAAGGGACATAACGGCTTCCGAAACGGCCATATGAGCACTCTGTAAATAAAATAATAATAATAATGATAGGTGCTGACTTTATCATTCAAATCAAATTTAGAATCCTTCTATTACCATTTTAAGAGGTGTCGTTTGTATAAGCACAGTTTCCGTTAAACTACAATCAGATGGCTCGGCGACATAGATACCCTTGCGTGCAAGTGCTTGAATGATTCCCCAATGGTTTAAATTATGGAAATTAGGATCCTGGTATAAATAAGAAAGTGCCATACAGTAGAGTTCAGCATTTGCCAAAGCATGAACAATATGCGGTTTGAGACGATCCAAATCCTGTTTATAAGAAAAAAGATGAAAAACAAAAACAAAAAAAACCCTATTAGTCAAATGAAGATTTTATTAGTAAAAAATAATAATAGTAATAATTATTATTAAACCCACGTCTTTTATGTTGTTAGTCAATACAACAAATAAATGTATTATTCTGATAATAATGATTCATATAAAGACGTGGATAGTAAGCAGATATGTTATCCTTTAGGTAGATGAGACATGAAACTAACAACATCATTAATAATGATTATGCCTCCCTTTCATTGATTTAAAAAAGCGTGTAGTTGTGCAATAAAATGAACAAATAAAGACGTGTGAGTGTGGTAGATGACTATCAAAGAAGGAAAACAGCAAAAAAATTTAAAATTTGTGGGTCTTATTATTATTGCAGAGATCACATGTACGTATGTACTAAGTGCAATCATGTTTAATTTTGTAATAGAATCATCATCATCATCTGAGTACGTAGAATATCTACATACATACATATCAAAGCGTAATAATTGATACCAATAAAGATGACGATACTATTAAACGTAAAATTAGAATAGAGAAAGAGGAGTCAGCAGTTCAAGTCTAAGCATAATTTAATATGTATGGTAAACATAAATATAAATCTAGACTAATAATTACAGAAACAAGAAACATCAAAAGCAATGATTTACCTCAGACAACTTGTCCTTCCATACGCAATCAAATTAAGTGGGAAATGTTATTTACTCATCAATACATTGAATATATATACATAAATATGTATTTACTTACATCATGATCACTATAAAAAGGCTCAGCTAATTCCTCTGGAGTTTTATGATTGTAGGCTTTGGACAGAAGATATTTTATGGATGCACGTTGCTTGGCCTAGTGGAATAAATACATATGAGAATCAAATAAAAACATAATAAAAAAATAGAAGAAATGTTGTGATGTACAACTCATTCTTCCATGAAATGGATTAGGCCCATGCTTGAAATTGCATGGAAGTAATACTCTTTATGCTAATTCTTTTCATATTGTTTTTTTGTTTGTTAAAGATGATTACTAAACATAAACCGGATATCCATTCAAAATGGATCCATTTTCTATGCCCTCCTCCCTTTAAAAAAGAATATCTAGTAGTGCGATGAACTAAAATAGTATCGCGACATGTGCACACCTGTCAGATTATAAAGAATTGAAGGGAAATTATTCTATAGGCCAATCTCCTTTGAGAGGTCCTGAGTAGGAAAGGAGAAATTAAATTATGAGGATTTAAGCAAGTCTCATAATTAACAGGCTTAATTAGACTAATAATGAAGGGGAAAAGTGAAAGGAATCTCTTTTTCAAGAGAAAAAGAGAGAAGAAAAAAGAAAAAAACCCAAAAAACACATCTGTTCATAAATACCCAAATTAATTTTTGGAAAAACAAAAAGAGAATAACAAATATGACATACCTTGAGTAATTCATTATTATTTCTTTGTCTGACAGTAAAATAACCAGACTCTGGGCTCATTTTATTAGAGATAATTCGTGGAGACATCCCTAAATTAGCAACCATTTGTGAACATTTTCTATTTTTCGTTCAATTTAATAAAATGAGGATGATTATAATCCAAGGGGAAGGAGAAGCTAAGGGTCTGACAATCCGTCTTTGATCACAGATGTTCTATATTTATTTATATATGTATATATGTAATTCTTTCTCTTGCTCTCTTAAGTGCCCGGTGAAGAGTGTATGTAATTTAGCTCTAAATCGTCAATGAAAGAAGAAAAGGAGCAGCACACAAAGTAAATCACTATATACTTGAAGTAGAATCACTAGGAATCATTATTATTCATTATCCTTGTTATTTAATACCGTCACTAATATTTTTAAAACTCTTACAAATGAAAAAGGATTCTTCTACAAACCAGTCACAGTAGTAAGATAATAGAAAAAATCATACTAAAGACTTATGTTTCATACTACTAAAAACACACTTTTAAAAAAAACAATAAAAAAAACACAGTCTTACCTAAAAAGACTAGTCTGCCCCCTCAATTTTTTATATTCAGATAGGAAGGCCAAACATACACCAACGCACAGAAGGAGCGCCCTCAGTGTGTGTATATATAATACATTAATATTATAGTTGAATGAGATTCATACAAGGAATACTACATACATAAATACTACCTTTTTTGACGTAAAACATACTTAATAAATTGCCGAATGATGAACAATTGCAAAAAATGGATGGCTTTTGACATTGAATGACAAATACAGTAGTAGGGGCAGAAGTCATTGTTCGAGGCTTAGTAGGTATACAGTATAATATATACTGTACATATATCACCACATGCTCAAGTCATTCCTGCCCTAAGACTAAGCTAAGCAGCTCCTTCCCCTTTTTTTTCATCATCCTCATCATTAATTAATTTCAATAAAATGCGACATTATTTTGATAATTTGGTTGTACTCACATATATACCTACATACTATTAGTATAGTATTAAAACCTATTTCACAACCAATTATTTTATCTACCTTTAAAATAAATAAATAGTAAAAAAAAAAAAAAAAAAAAAAAGAATTATCAGCTTCAAGGTAAAATCCTCATTGAAACATTCTTCTTCTTCTTCTTCTTAAAAGGGATATACTGTGTAGGTATGTACGTACTTATATTCTACAAATAACAATGTTTTTTTCTGCGTTTTTCTTTTTTTCTATGAAGTATTCTAACCTTTTATTATTAATTGTTATTGTTATTCATATATGATATGATAAATATATCTACAGTTTAAAGAGTGTGTTTGGTTTGCAATCTCAATAGATACGCTATACATAATATGTAATTCTTAAATACTACTATTATTTTGCCTACACAGAAGAAGAGAGAAAACCCCCACATACTATAATAGACATAGGCTATAATAGTCCATAGCCATTGTAAAAGAATAACCAGTAACCTCTATGTATGTTATTACCTACTTATGTTAGCTGCTAAAAAGGACTAACGAAATAATTTCCTTGTTTTACCTTCCACCAAGGAGGTATTTCAGACCCCCAATAACCGACAAGCTGACTCTTATTAATCCATGAGAGCATCCGCTTAGCCTTCTCTTCCTTCCATCGAGCTATATCCTCAGGTAGTACCTGTTGCAAAACATCTTCTCTATCCAACGCTGACGGCAGCTTTTCCTCGGAGAAAACATTCTCCTTATAGTTTTCCATGCGGCTCAAAGGTTTTATTTGACTCGTCTTAGTAGGGTTCATTTCTGGTATGATTTTCACAATTTCAGCCTTAGAGCCATCCTCCTCCTTCTCTTCGTGACTCTCCAGTATACGGACAAACCGAAGCTTCTTCTCAGTGAAATTGTTTCCACTCTTGATATTTGGATAGCGCACTTCAGGAGTACTAAAAGGTCCATGAGGACCATACACGCCTCCTGGACCGTACAACACCTCTCTATCATCATTATTTGTCACACTTAATTCTTCCATCTTCTCACTGATTTTATTAGAAATTCCCGAGGATAGCGCAAATGAGAATGGACTGCTCTGCTCAATGAGAGGAGGGGTAAAGGGTCGATTTCCATGGAACATGACTCCAGGATGAACTGATTTACAGAGCTCTTCAGGAAGAGATGGATCATAGATTGAAGATTCACAATCCATGATTGGATCTCGAGGCATCATAACTCTTACAGATTGAGTCCTCACAACGGGTCTATGCTGCTGCTTCTTCTTCCTCTTTTCCTCTTGAGTAATGAAAAGTGGAGTTGCTTCTACAGATTCAGAGCACTCATTATTATCTTTGACCTCATTTTTAACGGAGGTTTGTAAAATGAGCTCAGACTGAGTTCGATAAACAAAGGGTTTAATTATAGGAGCCACACTTTGTTTCTTGAGAATAGAAGAGCTCGAACTCTTCACAAGGGGTGCCTTTCCCTCTTTGAGAGAGATGTTTCTATCACCAAATATCTTTGAAAGCTTTGGCCCCAGGTTTTGTCTTCCTAGCTCAACAGTACCGATGTTAATGTCCAAATTTTTTTCTGTCGACAAAACCTCGAATTTTTCTTTTAACTAATAATATCGACAAATTTGAGAGCTCTGATTATGCATGATGACAAAGGTTATATTTTCAACTACAACTCTGGAATTTCATTCGTACGTTACAGACCTACTAAATACAGACTAATACTTTGACTGCATAACAATTGACAATAATACACCTCAAAAAAAAAAAAAAAAAAAAAAAGAAAGAAAGAAAGAAGGGTATAGGAAATCATTGACTTGATGTGTGTTTGGACCAAGTGAGACATAATAAAAGTATCTTCATGACATAGAATCAACTCTCATAATTTGTATACATACCACCACCTTAAATACCTAATAACATAATATTTATTCACCGACTCCCACACAAAGGAGCCTCACTTATATATTGTATACTTCTCCATGTAGGAAGTTTGAAAACACATACATGTTCATTAGGAAGACCTTTTTGATGAATGAATGAATGAATTTGAATAATAGCAATGACTCAAAAAAGCATGAATCTATGTACATCTGCAAATTGGCATGAGAGTAGCATGAAATCCTTTCGAATAAAGAGTGTTGATTCCATTCATCACTCCACCACATTAATAACTAAGTGTTGGATTAAAAGGAATGACTAAAAAAGTGCCATAACACACACAATAAAAAATTGTTTTATATTATGTCACATATGTGTGACGTAATTCAAACACTCATCAAACTACGTATTCTCTCCCTTCTCCCTCCCTTTTCAAATAACTATCATTATCTATCTACCAGGTACTAATAGTAATTAATATAGTTAAAATGGAGGAAACATCCTCATAGCATCTATTTGCAAATTCGGGTGAGGAGTCAATTCCTAGTTCATCCTTTTAATTCTTATATATATGTATGTACATAATATGTGATGCCGCCCAAAATAAATTTTTCCAATGTCTTTGTAAATAACTTTATTTACATTTTAAAGTGAATTGTGCAAGGTCAGCTGATAAGAACATTCGATAAAAAGAAAAGGCATTTGAAATAAAATGATCTTTCAAGGATTTGACCTATTATTAATATGTATGTATTATATACATATACATGCAGATGTGTGTAGCTAATGTAGGTAATGAAGAAGAAAAATAAGCATAAATGAATGTTTCTCTTATGCCATTAAAAATTGCTTTAAGAATAAATAAAAAAAGCACACAAATGCCATTTGAAGTATATATGTATAAAAAATGCATATATGTGAAACATATTTTTAATTGAAAACAGATTTCCATCAAAGATTGCAATCTAATAATGATTCAAAAATAGTAGGATTCAGTGAAACTTAGAAAAAAAAAAAGGATAAGCATATTGTGATGGTGGTGGTGGCTTCGTTAGCTAATATGAACTATTATTTTAATTCTCCTACCAGATGATTGTTCAAACTTTCTTACAAGAAAAAAAAAAAAGTTGCAAATTTAAAAAAGTCAACTCAAGCGTAATCAAAGCTCATTGTGGCAACCTTAGACTTTAATTCCCGGATCATGGTGTCTTGCGGCTTCATGGAACTGGATACGAGTGTTTTTCCAACCTGTACATTGGAAGATTTGGATGAGCTCCCTTCACCATTTTTTCGCTCAATCAACACAACCTTATCTCCTTCTTCTACCTCCTCCTCCTCTTGAGCCTTTGTCTCAACTCCTTCTTGACCCCCCGGAGAAGGAAAAGACGTGTCTTCGAACACCTGTCGTGAAGATGGGGGTGACATAATACCACTATCTCCCATCTCTGACTCCAGTTTCTTTATTGACTCCCCACGAAACATTTCCTCAGTTAAAGTAACAGTTTCTCCGTCACGTATCAAAACGGGGAATTGACTGTTGTTATTATTAGTCGTAATGTTTGTTCTAGAGTTGTCAACAAGATCTATTTTTTTGGAATAATCGATAATAAACCTATTGTCTTTTGGGAGAGGTGGTGGTGGAGGAGGAGGAGACTGGGTAGCTAGTCCAAAGGAGTCTTTTAATTGCTGTCTTAGATCAGAGCTTTTTGTAAGTTTAGCAGTGTCTACAAAGTTTAAACTTAAAGATGGTGATAATGAAAAATCATTGTGGCTCTCTGACAATTGTTTAAAGGATGCATTTATTTCCATATGTCCTACAAGTTCGTTCCTTACGGGTGCATCCGTATCCTTAAGGGAGTCAACGTAATTCCAGCTCGTTGTTGCAGAACTCAATATATGAGAAGGGGGCTGTTCTGAGGTACATTGAGTGCATAAACTAACACCCATTTGGCAATGCGGACAAAAACTATCGAAGGGTCTATTTTCTTCTTCCATAGATTTTGGCCCTGAGTGAGGCTGTTCTGAAGGAATCACTTTCGTGACAGGATCACTAAAAGTAACAGTGGCCTTATCTACTGGAGTCTCGGCAAAGAGATCACTACAAGAAACTGAAGGATTAAAAGACTTAACGGCGGCCACTTCCTTCCATGAGGTTTCATGTCCAGAATTGCTGCTATTATTGAATACATTGCTGGTAGAATTTGAACCATTCTCATTAACTATTAAAGAGGTTTGTGTAGCTGTTGCAGATACACTAGGCGTAGTATTTGTCTTAGAATTCAAATTGGAATGATAATTTAATTTACTTGGCTGTATGTGAAAGCTTGACTTTTTTCTGGAGCCTTCTTTTTTAGCATTACCAAGATTTTGGAACAATTTGACCCTTTCAGCAAATGTCGTCTTACCAGGACCGATATCCTCTTTATTTGATTCATCGAGTTCTTCCACTCTACCATCAACTTGAATATTTGTCTCTGATTCCTCTTGCACTTCTACTATATCGTCGTGAGAAGGTGTTTTGGGTTCAAATATAAGTGAGTCAATAGAACCAAATGTATCATAATCAGTAAGCTCCTTTGGTGGTGGAGGTCTATTAGGATTTTCTTCCATAGGAACATAGACACGACCAATATTTAGATTACTGAAAGCTTCATAGTTGGAGTCTAAAGCTCTTCTTAAGGCAACATTGAGTTCCTGAGCAAAATTCTCGGGTTCAACAACATCGAGATCAATTTTTTCCTTTAAATACTTTTGAAGCTCTTTAAGCACTCTAGAACGCCTCAACGTATTCAAATCATTAACTGTGTTATCCCACTCTATGCTCAATTCCTTTAAATGTTTATTCAGAAGTCTTTGATTCTTAACTCGGCGAACTTCATCTTCCTTTGATGAGAGAAAATTCTTACTAGACTTTAACATTTTTACATAAGAAGAAGAAGCAGAAGCAGAAGAGCTCTTATCTTGACTGATAGACTTTGAAATACTGGTTGAATGACCAATTTCCGAGGATATTTTCTTTTCCATCAAAAGCTGCATTTGTTTGACTTTAGAAACCCCTTTTACAGGGATTGGAGGAGAGTTGTGAAGAGATTCTTGTACCTCATTCGTCAAATTTGTTGAATTATCTTCAGTATGAAATTCTTCTAGACTGATTTTAAGATTTTTTAAAGATCTTTTAGGGTCCGATACCTCCATTTCCTTTTGAGGTTGGGATTCCTCTTCAATAGAATTGTTCTCGTGATCTATCATGCTCATACAACAACTACAGTCTGAATACGATACACAAGATGAACAGGAGCATGACGTTTCCTCTTCTGAATAGTCGCACTCAGAGTCTAAAGAAGTGGAAGTTTCATCATCACTCTCTAATTGATGACAAGATTCACAGCAATGAGAATCCGATTTACAGTTCTCGTTTTTAATAAAATCGATAGTCGCATTTCGCACGGTAGAAACATCAGACTCCGTTTCCGTACATGAATTATCCGAACTATCTTCAGAGTTCTTGGAGCCTATTATTACTTCGTTGTGATTTGGATCAAGTTTACGAATTAGTTCGGCTCTTGACATGTAAACGGGTTCTCTACCAAGATTGGTTAATACTGTAGATGCATGGCTCGACCAAGATCCACGAGACACTTTGCGTTTGTTCATAATCACATTGGAAGGGGTATTACTATTTCCTAACTTCTTAATAACTTCTTCTCTGGAGACGTAAATGGACTCAGGATTTTTCAGTATACTACTAGCTCGACTAGACCATGAGTCATGAATTCTTTTCTTAGGGGTTTCATTTCTTAACTTAGGATAGCTTGGTTGATCATCATCAGATTTGATTAAATGATGGACTCCAAATTTTTGACTCAAATAAGCTGCACTCTTGTGCATCTTCTCGATCTTATATAGTATTTCGTTTTTGGGAAGGTCTTCAAATTCCCTTCTGATATTTGGGGAATTGACTTCCTTAAGAATATCCTTTTTGGACATTTGTTCCCATGTTTCCATACATATACTAAGAGGAATGGGCTCATAAACTTTAGCAAAGTTTTCCTCCAAATCAGACCAAGAATCATATTCGGAATCAATAGTTTTCTTCACTTCCTTCGCTATCATGCCTTGCATTTGACGAATCAATAGCTTTTTAGATTCGTATATATTTTCTTCCTCTTCCAACTCCCCATTCAATTCCATTTTACTTAGAGCACTATTACTTTCATTGTTATTGTTGGAAAAAATCAATTCCTTAATGATTTTTCGCCTTTGCTGCTTTTTCAAACTTCGACTATATTTATTTTTATCTTTACGAGAAAGAGTTCCATTTTCTTCGAGGATAGATGACTCGGACTTGGATGTGTCCTTAGATTTACGTCTAAATAACAGTTTTTTTACCATGATTGATTTCCTCAGCGATACGTTTTAACAATCTCACATTAAAGAAGGAATATATAACAACATAAAATAAACACCTCTACGAGATCATGTTCACAATTTAAAGTAACAATTTAGTATGATTTTGATGCTTCAGATTTTCATTTTTTGAAATGACTTGTACATTTTTTTTTAATATTATCTTATTTTTTTTAAATGACTATAGATACTCGCACGCTAAGTAATTGTATTGTTAAGAGACTACACCGTTCATACTCGAAGGAAAAAGAAATTTTAACAAAAAGAAAAAAAAATATAACTTCTATCGAATCATCGATACACTCCAAATTAAGATCATCAACCTGTCTGGCCACTGATACTATTCATTACTATATATTCACCAAGTATCAACATCTTCCTTCCACCCACCAAAAAAGCAAGAGGACATAGGTGCTAGGATTACTTTCTTTGTTTTAATTTGATATGGTCTTTGATTTACATTTTCAAGGCAACATCTGCACCATATAATTTTCTGTAGTAGATTTCTCAGTGAAAACACCAGTAGAAAAATACACACATAAACACTTTCTCCTTCGTTAAAATATACGGTAAATAAAAATAGAATGATGATACTCTCAACTGAATAGCTGTACTTTTAATGTACACATACATATTTATAAATTGTCTTTTCTTTTGCAATGCTTCAACACTCTATGAATCATAAACACACACAACCTTATTGCATTAAATCACGAGTCTTAAAACTATATCATATCTTTAGTTGGTTAAACATAATCATCATTTTCAATCATTTTCGTTTTTATCGAATCCTGTGACAAGGACATAACCCTCAGGAAAAAAATGCTAAGGAATCCCAGGCTTAAGTAGTAACTAGGTATATTAGTCATAAATATAATAATCATAAAAAATAGTGGTTTTTTACAATAATAATAAAAAATTAAATAAACCAATGCTTTAATAAAAAAGCCAAGAAGGATGAATTAATACCTCCCTTGAAAAAGAATACTGGCATTGACTATTATTATAAAAAGGGTTGTCGAATCAATTAGTTCCTATACAAAAAAAGTCGTTACTTATTTAGTTAATTCTTGTAACTTATTACCACTTAAATATTATTTGAATGTAAAACAGCATTTAATTTTACTTAAAAATACATTATTTCCAGTATTTACCCATACACCAGCAAATAATTAGGCCCAATTTGCTTGAGCATAATACTTCGCTGTTGTAGGGATAAATACATATTAGAAATAATCAATTTTGAAGTGAAGTGTTCGAAATTCAGGTATATATCCTTCTTATTCAACAAAATTTTACTTTTCCAATATTTCAAAAAGTTCGATATTTGTTCCTATTTATTGTCGTACTTAACGCATTAATTAAGAATTTGAAATGACTTATTTTCTACAAAATATAATTTTATTTTTAAATATGTATTTATATTTCATGTGGAATCATATGTTTCCGGAGGGTCTAGTTCAGTATTAATACTCATTTGACTTCCCTTATTTAAGCAAAAATCACACGAGATTAATAGCTTAGATTTTTATAATTCCTTGAAAATTCTTTTCATTAAAGAAAGTAAATAAATGAAAAGATATAGTATAAAGTAAATCATGAAACTTTAGTATGAGTATCTATATCAACCTATGCCTCTAAAAAATGAAAATCAAATCATTTTTATTTTTTTTAATAGAGACTTAAGAACAGGAGTTCGCAACAGGTGGTCGGTCCACTTATAAATTTTTTACGAACCACATTATTTTAACTATATATATATATAAACAAGAATCAAAATTGATTCCGCTAAAATTATTGTCTAGAATCGTTTTATAAATACATTTTCCATGGTACACGATAACTCCCTAAAATAAGAAAGCAGGTGAAAATTGGAAATATGAGGAACGGGAACACGAAAACCCAAAAATTAAAAGGCTGTAATGTAAGGGTAGTCTCCGCAATCTCACTAAATTAACTATTCTAGAAAATTGTAAAATATTGAGTACTTCTACTTAAGAACTTTACACTCTTTTTAAATAAAAGATCAATTACATATGACGTAAGCTTCAGATAAAAGTCCCTTTTGCTCTTAAATAGATGAAAAAACCGAGGCCTTATTCATTCCTAAATACCTCAACCTTCAAAACATAAGTATTTAATCTATTTTATAAGAGCGAATTACATTATGCTATGTTTAAATTAAATGATCATACAAAAAAAAAGACGGAGGAAAAAAATTATATTCATCAATATCTAATTATAGTCAATATTTATATCATCCTCATCATTTATGAACAGCGTAATTAAAGTATTTATGTTCATGTAAATAGAACATATCATTTACTCTCATGTTACCACATGTAGAACCACTTAGTTATATTTTTATGACTACATAAATTGTCGAACAGAGGAGCATCAATCAAAAATTTCTCATTGATTCACATAAATTTACTCGTCGAAAAGACCGAGAAACTAAGGTAAAATAGAAATTATATTATTTTTAATTTGTTCTCGATTCATATATAATCTATGTACGTAGAACGTTTTCTTTCCTTCATTATTCATATGATGGCAAAAATGTACAAGAAGTGAGTATAATATATGTATACATTTATTTCTCAATATACATTTAGAACGTCATGTGCGATTCTTTTTTTTTAATGCCCCTTCTATTATTTTCAAAGTTAAGTTTTGCAAAATGTTTATAGTTACATATTAGGATCCGCATGAACCTTGTAAATTCATATTAATGCATTGTTTTTTTAAATGGAATATTAGTTGTCTATTTATCATAAAAGTTATACTTTAGTCAAAATGAAAGCCTAGTTTCACAAAAATAATCCTTTGTGTTGAATAATGCAGAGAACCGATGTATCACAAATATGAAGAGCTCAATTGTTTCTTAGTGTTTTAAAGTAACTAAGGAGGTTATCAAACAAAAAAATGGTCTTCTATACTAGCAAATCAGCTGTTACCTAGGGTAATGAACGTCGGCTTTCCGCCAACCGATTCGATTGTGAATTCATTTATCATATAAAGTAATGTTTTCATATTGAAAAAGAATTTGGAGTTGCCTCATTGACAAGCCTATGTGGTTAATGAATTACGAGTCTCTCCCTTGCTTTTCAAAAAGAATGAAGAAGCTAAAGGACTTTGTCATCATCATCATCATGTCGCAGTCTGCTAAGTAAAAAGTTAAGTAACATCCTAGTATTGAGACTACACTCCAAGTTTCAGCATGAGTCACGCTCCTTTCAGCATGTAAGTAATGTAGTAATGAAGGAGTTGCTCCACAAACTCAAGTCTAAACATCAAATCATCTCTTTTTTCTTTTCTTTTTTGAAAAAGTGGCTCTATTCCAAGCTAGGCACCATGAACATGTCTGTAGTCAAAGAGTATCCCTCCCTTCTCTTGAGCTGGAAGATGTTGAATCAAGGATGGGGTAGCCCTGTGATCATGATATCAACACGGTTGTATGTAGTCTATGAGCCAAAATCTGGATTTTTATTGAAAGAGGATCCGAGGGAGGAGAAGACATGAAATCAAAGACTTGTTCTTACCTTAGAGGCGTTGTAATCCTGCGGCTTTTTCCGAGACATTTTCCTTATGCGAGGAAGATCAATAATCAACGGAATATCAACATTCGAATGAGATTCCTGGATGGAGGAGTGTAAGCTGCAACAGCGACACCACAAAAACAGCAAACACAACAATAAGAAGAAAAAAACAATAACGAAGTTGATTTGAAATGGAGGGATGATTTAGTGAAGAGGGGAGTGAGACGTGAGACCACCGTGAGTCCTCCTCCTCCTCCTCCTCCTTCTTCTTCTTCTTCTTCATCCCTTTGAATTGCACTCCTCTTCTCTTTCTCTCTCTCTTTCCACTTCTACTCTCTCACCCTCTTTTACTCTCTCTTACTCTCTCTCCATACATCTACTCTCTTTACCCTCCTCTCCCCTCCTCTCTCTCTCTCTTCTCCTTTTCTTCTTTTTTTCTTCTCCTCCTACTCCTCGTTTCTCCTCTTTCCAATTCCTGCCTTGTTCCCTTTATGTACCCCTCATCCTTTCAAGCTGCCAGATGGGGTCCTTTAGTAAGCCTAGAAGCCTTATTTCATCATTGCAGTACATCCTCTTCATTCAAACACTACTCCCACACAGTTCTTCTACTTCTATACTCTACTCCGTCCCTCACGTTTTCACTTTCATTTATCAATTTCTCTAATGGAGTTGGAATTTATGGTCATGAATGATGTAATAAACATTTTTTCATTAACATTCTTTATCATTGTTCACTCTACAAGTCATATCAAATAGAATCAAAGAAAGCAAATGATGGAACTTTTTCTTGCTTTCTATGAATTCCACCTGTTCTCCATATATTTTATGGTTATTTTGTAAAAGAGGAGGGGGTGCTTAAATATTAATTTTAATGGATAGGGTTCTGAATGTCTTGTCTCAAGGAAAACCAGATGTTTGATATATCTATTTTGAATGCAGTTGAGCAAGATCTCAGTTTCTCCATCATTTTTTGTCATGAATAGGGTTGAATCTAATTCTTTTGATGCAATCATAATAATATATTAGTATTTGATGATTTGGAATTTGAAGGATATTGAATATCCTCAGGATTTTTATTAATTGATAGGAGCTTATGTTATTGCTAATGAATGAAAGATGATCAGTCAAGTATAATTATTAATTACCTGTAACCATTTAAGGGATAAAAAAAATTAAATTCATTCTTTTACGCTGAACTTATCAACTCTACCCACACATTTCAAATTAAAACAATGGATATCTTGATTCTAAAATATGCATTTTAAACCCGTGTAAAAGGAAATACCAGTGCAATTCATAGTTGTCTAAAAGTGAATTACTCGCAATGCTAACTATTGAGTTAAATTTCACTGAGCTCCAACTAACTCTAGAGCATTCATAGCAGAAACTATATTTAAGAGTTAGAGTTGCTCATAGAGCTACTATTATTGAAAATTCATGCAAGATTGTAATACGTAGCGAAAGAAAAATAAATTAATTTGAATATGGAAAGAATAGAAGATAAACATAATCTAAATTCTACTTTTTTGTGAGTAACTCAAATGAAAAACGATTGATTACTTTAAGAAATACTCTAGTTTCGATAATTTTTATATTGAGATTAAGAACAAAATAAAAGAAGATATTGAACATATACAGCACTTTCAGGTTTGATTTCAATTAGATATATAATATAAATAACTGTTTATTGATCAGAAGTCAATCTTCCTTCGTCCGAACTATTATAAATCATAATTTACATTCTAACAAAAAAGAAATATATATATATATACTTTGCTCTTTATATGTTATACGATGTTCATGAATAAATAGCTTCTATAATATGTTTTAGATTAATCTCAAACAGATTGTGGAATGGTAACACCCACTGTTAAACGCCTTTTATAGAATATAATGCTTTAGATGTCAAAAACTCAAAAAAATATATTCGGACGCAACATTTTCTTACAATCCCTTAGTGTTTATTTAGTATTGACTTATGTATTATATGTACATATAATTTCAATTTTGCAATTGGAATTGCACCCTTATAAATTATAATCGTAATCGTTACTCAAGCTGTTTTCTTCATGCTTTCTCTCAGTGCCATGTTTATTGTTTGTAATAGATAATTCTATTTTTAGGCAGATTTGAAGTACATCCTGAAGGAATCTATCGCAGACTTTCCCACACATATATGTACATAATAATAAATTTATAAATACGTATG
The DNA here is from genome assembly GCA_963680855.1 of Lepeophtheirus nordmannii. NCBI lineage: Eukaryota > Metazoa > Arthropoda > Copepoda > Siphonostomatoida > Caligidae > Lepeophtheirus > Lepeophtheirus nordmannii. The sequence continues at coordinate 25,421,082 of OY804523.1, forward strand.
GGATTCATCATATCTTCAATGCATTTATATTTTTAGGGAGTATCCCAAGATGACTTCTAATTTCTGACAGGTGTTTTTTTAATCTCTTCATTGTATTTTAAACCGGATAGTCAAGATATTAAACCCTAATTCAAGGTCTTATTGATTTGAATTGTTATTGAAATTAGATACAAAATGTATGTACATATAATATGTAAATAAATACATTTACCGAATATATTAAGAGTGGTTTACAAATAGGACTTTACATAATATGTAACATACAGTAATAACTCAGATTGTGAGTAACTTTGTATGCAAGTGTTTACAAAACCAAGTCCTCGTATTGAAACAATGAGTTAAAGAGTGATGCAGGGATGGGACTGAAGGAGATGTAGTAAAAATATATTAAAGTATGGAATAATTTGTTGTTTATTAGATATAGTATGGAAATTTCTGAGTCAGAAAAATTCTGGGAATGTCTCTGTCATATCTTGTATTGCGATGAAGGTTTTTTTTTTGCTCTTGGTAATCCATAACGGCAACCAATTTTGTTGTCGTACACCTCATAGGACGGTGATGTGGGCTACATTCAGTTCTTAGATAATAATTGCCCTCAAATTGTACTAAATTTATTTGTGAGAAGCAAAATCTCATTTTTTAATAATAAATGCACCTCTGACACCTATTGTATTAGGAATACAAAGCATTACTGCATGAAGTATGATACGTTGATTAGTTAAAACTTACTTCAAATGATAGGAATATTACATCAATTTAAGTAATTGTTATAAAAATATAAACGAACATAATTTATTATTTAAATTAATAAAATGATTATTTATGTATAACCAGTCCGATTTTTGAGTGGTCGGAGCACCAACAAAGAGGCAAAGTAAACGAAGTGGGGGCATTTAAAAAAAAGTTGTTAGCAATGTGGGCCCCCAAAAAGCTTGAAGAAGTTGTATTTTTAATCAATGGAAAACAAACAAAAAAGACATGATAAAAAAATTTAGAATTTTCTTTAAAAAATGTAAGTGTCATTTTTTGTAGTTTTGGATACGACTAAAGCATAGTTGAAATTCATTGTGAGGACATACAAGAATTAATTACACAGGTCAAAAAATTTGAAATGTCAAAAATCCTAGGGATATAACTATAATAAAAAATTTTCAGTTTATCGCGCTAATTTCAAACCTGTCCGCTAGTGTATTTAATGCAAATTCAATTTCCAGTCTTTGTTTTGACCTAAAAGGACTCCTGGGGGTATAGGCAGTTGGAGTAGGCCCAAAAGTTGGCCAAATTGTTTGTACTCAAATAACTCCTCGAATATTACATGAAATGGATTAATAAAGCATGGATTAAAGAGCTGAGCTTTTTTTTCCTTTTATGTCAATGAACAATGTGTCTTCATTGTTTATTTGTTGAACTTGATTTAAATGTTGCTAATCTGCGAATATTCCTATGACTAAATATAAGAAATGGTATAATACATAGGTGTTAAAGTCATTTTAGTCAGAGTTTTCATTAAGCTTAATCTCAAGGTAGTCAAACTACTTTATATATGTGTTTCTACTACATAAAACTGCACTGAGGAGTAATGATGTGAAATATCACATAATAGAGTAATAACTTACACGTCGTTGATAATCATTAGTTACATATTACTAATATCGCTTCAACCCAGTTATGCATTTAATATACAAGATAATTGTTACGCAATACATTGCCATAATTATTGGAGAAAGTGGGGGGAGTTGTGCCATTTTTATCTGTAAGTGTCTTTACCAATTAAAGTAAGGATATCTATGAGGGTAATAACTTGGGGACTTAATTATAATAGTTAACAGATATTGCTTTTAAAAAACAGTAAGTATCTTGACACATTGCCCTTCCCCCATGCTTAACTAAGACGATATTGTCCAGTTAAATATGTAAATTTTCATTCAATTTTGATCAAAAATCCACTAGAAATAAAAGACTCAAAGTAGAGCTACTAAAAAACATCTGCAATAGACTGAAGTAGTAGCGTGCGGAAGGATTTCAGCTGATTTCATAATCCTTCTGTGCACTACTACTTTATTAGCTCTACCGTGTGTCTTTGATTTCTAGCGAATTTTGCTTGAAATTGTATGAAAATTTACACACTTAGATGGACGATTACTTCTTAGTTAAGGAGTCTTATCAGGAGCTTAACATCTGTGAGTCTCAGATCTTCAATGTATTCCTTAATAATCCATTTCATGTAATATTCAAGGAATTATTTAAGTACAAATGTGTTGGCCAACTTTTAGTCCTACTCTCGCCGTCTATGCCCCGAGAGTCCCTTTAGGTCAAAACAAAGACTGGAAATGGAATTTGTATTAAACACACTAGCGGGTCATTATTTTTTAATGCACAAAATGAGAATTGTTCTAGGCTTAAATTGAAGTTGAAGTTGGAAAATGGGCCAAACTAGCTCAATAAAGAAAAAAGAAAAAAAATTACAGATTTGAATTCAACGTGCAAAACAGATTAACTTTTTTTATATTTATACCCCTTAGGATTTTTGACTGTTGACCCGTGTAATTATTAAAGTAAAACAGTGTGTATATTATCATTATTCATTTATTATATTATTACTTTATTATAACTATTACATTACAGATTATTAGTTTATCTGTACTTAATATCTTTGTCATATTTCACCACCGTCCAATACTTCCTATGAAAAAAACGTGATAGAGGATGATTTTTATATTTTTGGTACCTTTCATTCAACATGTATTTTGTTTACTCGTAGTTCTCGTGTATCTAAAAGCCTTTTGTGATATCTCCATATGTCAGATACTTAAATTAACAATGAAAATAAAAGGATATGTTTAAAAATATACATTAGTGGCAAAACTTACCCCATATCCTTTGGAACAAATCACCCCAATCTTACCATTTTGGAAAAAAAAAATACATCATCCAGACTGCATAGACTTGTAGTCTATGTAGCTTACCAAAACACTAAAACATGTGTTAATTGCTTTCAAACATACTTTTCAGATTCAAAACTAAAAAAACCTTGATTATAGAAATTTTATTTGGAAGACAAAAAACAGTTCATAGAACATGCCTAACACGGCTTACTTCTCATGAAATGATGCTCATTTTTTACAGGATGAGTAAAATAACCGATTCTTCAAAATTGACTAGTCTCATGCTCAATTTCTTTGAGAAACAGACATTTGCTCAAATGTGGCACTTTCCCCTACAGCTTATTTGATAAAATTAAAACTGTTCAGACAATATCATTTTACATCACGTCGAGCAACCTCGACTGACAAAAGGGAAAGGAAAAATTTGGTAGCTACCCTTCTGTATTTTCCTTGTTGCCAGCATGTTAATATTTGGCAGAATTTATTATTTAGATATACTATATATTTATAAATTCTACCAATCACAAACCAATGGTTACTACTTGTAATATATCAAAAATTCAAAAAAAAGGGCGCGTAATCCTTGATTTAATATATTTTTATGCATCAAATTCAGAAATAATAATAATACCCTTTACGAGTTCATAACACGTAGAGTCAGCTGCTTTAAATCAAAAGAGTCAAATGATGAAAATCATCTGAAGGGAGAATACAGTGTGTTTTTGTTTATCCCAAAAAGCTCGTCGTGACATGTCATCGGTATTTGGGAAGCAGAGAAGAAGCTCCAAAAAATAGAAAAGTTGATGGAGAAAATCTAAAATTTAATCAGTAATGGGAGCTGAAAAACCCAAAATTTAAAGTAAATCTCCCCTTGTATCCTGTCAAGGTGTTCTCTGTGACTTCACTAAATATGATATCATTAAGATTATGTCGGATCAATGACATTATAATTTTTACTTTTTTTAAAGATATGATCACAAATATCGTAGGTACAATACTAAACTGACCTATGGAAAAAGACGAAAATCAATTTATTACTCCGTTGTTTAAATATTTGTATTTGTTGTGTATAGACTGTACATATATAGGAAATATTTTTTTCTTTAGCCATGAAAATCAATGGTAAACACACACTTTTTTTTTTTTAAATACTGCGACAAATTATACACTTCCGTCTTATATCAAATTTAATGTGAAATATTGGCGATTCAAGTTCATTGCCTGATTTAATGATCTCTTCAATTTCGATTTGAAGCTTCTAAATTAATATAATGAAATATTTTATCGAAATCCCAACATTAAACTTACAAAGTTTAATTTTCGCTAGTTTGTAAATTGTATCAGTATGTTGATCCCAAAATTTCACTAATAATCGTTAGATATAATGCATGAAAAACTAAATTTTCCTTTCATTTATTTACAAACTAGGTACCCAAAGTGCCTGAAATTTCAACCGGAGGATACACCAAATTGAAACTGAATTATATTCATATATGATAAAGTATTAAACTTATGGATGTAGAGAAGTCAAGGACATGATTGATATCAGTTATCACTTATCACCCTCCCGGGCGCCTAAATAAGGGAGTCTTAATTTATTACATCTAGAATACATAGATATTGCAGGAGCAAACTGTTCCGCCATAGTTATTTTTCTAAAAAAACCAAACAAGATCAAAATTTGCAATTTCAACTGCCTATCAAGGAAACTTAATGTTTTCTATTTCGATGAGGGATAAAAAAAAAAGTCAACAAAAGGTTCTATACACTTCTAAACTTCATCAACCAGAATTGCCCCAATAAATAGTAGGGAGGACATATATTTGACATTAAAAGTGCATAAACGAATTGATACATGAATCAGTATGTCTTTTTTATCTGTTTGGCACGATATAAATTTTGTATAATATGTCTTATCATTCTAACTACAAAATATTTTATTATTTCTCAACTAGATAAATTAATCATAGGGTGCAAATTTTTATAAACAAAATTAGACTCTCTGTTTGATTTGAATGACCTGTTTTGTAAATAGGACCCTGTCGATCGGAGAGGAGTGGTGAACATAGAATAGTTTAGGAATAAGTATGTCCGTCACTCATTTTTTATAAAATTTGGTTTAACAAGTCACAAAATATAGGCACTGGAGCAAAGGGGCTGTATGGCATTATGATTGATATTAATAGTAATAATAATTAATCAATGATTTTGGTGTTATTACCGTATTTTCCCGTGTATAAGAGACCCCATCAATCTGTAAAGTGAAAATTTTGAGCAAAAAAGGATCTCTCCTGCATGGGAAAACACGGTAATATGTGACATTCTTTTTGTAAAACTACACTAGACTATGTATAAATATTGTTCCATCTCTGTTTAGATATATTTAATTAAATGAATCCTTATTTTATTACCTGTGGCATGCTTCGTATTTCTCTTTTATACCATTAAAAAAATCTCTTTTTTTCCACTATCCACTATTTTATAATAACATATAACAACATCCTATCAATTTTTCATCTCTATTATAAGTTATATGTAACCTTCCAAGTGTTGTGAGAAGCAGAAGAAAAAGGAAAGTTATAAAATGCATGAGATTTCCAAGTTTTTTAAACAATGATTTTGATATTTATTCATCATGACTTTTGTATTTATATGTCGAGGGAAAAAAATATTTTTCTTGTTAAAATGAAGTCATTAAAATGTTGACAAATGACAAGAGATAATGCGTAAGTTTGAATGGAGCATACAATTATGAATACCCTTTTTCTTTTTTTAGATTCTGATATATTAATATTATTACTAATAATACGTTAATTTTCTCCTTAATTCATCCAAGAAAGTACTAAATTAGGGACGCTTATAATATTTATTACTGCTTATATTTTTATTAAATTAATTTTTATTTGAAAGGTATGCAATGACTGTAATCACTAGCTAATTGAGCAAGGAACTCAAAGAGTAAAGTTTTTGGCTCGTTGAATAGATTATTGGAATATATTAATGATATACAAGGTGAGATAATTGCATTCCTGCATTTGATATGCATATTGCTAATAACTTAACTAGGAGAATGGTGTTTGCATCAACAAGGGAGTAGATAGCGGGGAGGGGGATAAATCCCTTACACCAGTGGTCCCCAATGGTACCGTTCCGTGGATCAATCAGTATGAATTAGTTATTTCTGTTTTATTTATTAACTAAGTGTGGGAAGATAATAAAGGGGGACTTACTACATCATCTACAGACTGTAGGAGATGCAAGAAAATATTAAGTATAAATGCAAATTACATAAGATAATTAATTGTGCGGGGTAGTTGTTAATTATTTTTGGGTTGATAATTCTTAATTGACTCATAGGATTTCACGGGCAACAAGCTACAATGCCTACTACATGTACATGCATCTCGTTGCAAAGAAACAAGCTCAAAGCTTCCATTGATTTAGTGTTACGGACAGTTTTTGATGTTTTAAGATGTTAAATTGTTGGGGCAATGTGTTAATAAAGTTATTACTTCTTAGTGTTATAATAGCATTGTAATGTTCTAGCAATGTGCTAATAAATTTCCATATGAATACACGGTGGATTCACGTTTATTATTATTATTATTTCAACCCCCCCCCCCCCCGGTCCGCAATGAAATTGTCAAGCATTAACCGGTCAGCAGTTAGAAAAAGGTTGAGGACCATTGCCCTAAACCACATAATTTTCATTGGGGATAGGGTATCAATATAGAATCATCCAAGAACGTCTTTCTGCTTCGCATGGACAGCGGATTTACAAATAAGAACTCCAAAGAGAGGCCTAAAACTGATATGTCGATATCTGATAGTACAGTAAATAATAATATAATAATGATTCATATAATCAACTCAATTCCATTATTTCAGTTATAATTAAAAAAATAATAATATATATATTTTAAATTATTGGTTTCAAGGTAGATAATTCAGCTATATTGAAATCAATATAGTGACTACAATAGCGAGTCACTGAATCGATTACATATATTTAAAAAAAAAAGTTATTAAAAAATATTATTTAAAAATGGAATAATGAAATTCATGAAGACCAGTATACTAGAAATGTACTAAACGTTCATTTCACATACAATGTCATCTGTTATGTTATGAAAGACATCATTGATGATTGAGCTGACTCTAAGTCTGGGGATTCTAGTAATCTGTATGATGGGTTGATAATGACTTGATACGTCTCACCTTTGCTCAAATGCTCCTTCAACTCTATATATGTGTCAAGTCAACAAGAAACCAAGTTTAAATGAAATATTTTAAAAATGAGTTAGAACTGCTATCATATTCTTGAAGCAATTATCTTTTGTTTGTATTAATAGTATATTTCGATTAATTAAATAATAACTCCAATAGTTACAACTTAATTTTAGGAAAAAAATACCGGTCACAATCAAGAATAAAAAACATCTGGTGTTTCTGACTATGTAGTTACTATAACTATGATTCGTGGTGAGCATGATAGCGGATGTAGTTGATTCTATATAGTTCTACAACAGATGAACTGATTTTAGCCAATTGCAACTAAATAAATCCCTAGAGCTATGAAAAAGATGAACGTTCTTTTAGGAACAATATCAACTCTATGTGCAGTCGTAACATTTTTCCGATTGATCTATTGGATAGACACCAATCCTTGATTTCTTGATTAAAAGTGAGATTTTAGCAAAAACCGTGCGCAATAGGTCTTAAAAAGACTCCAAAATATTTGGCCGTTATATTTATGAAGTAAAAATTTTTTCTCCTTTTCAATATTTGAAAACAAACTTGCTTTCTTGTTGACTAGACACATATGTAGTAGTTACATATGTTGATTACTTCTGTAACTGATTTGATCTTATCTTGTGATTTTGTGCATTTACACTATTGCTGATCTTGTGATATCCTTGAAAAACTTAGAAGGTGGGGTTGTCTGTAATTTCAATGCCCTTGTCCTCAGTAGCTTCAAGCTTGACAAGTGACAATTGGGTTGACATAAGAAGAGTAAATCCTGATGGTGGTGTCTACTGTGACAGCTTCTCATGTAGCTCCTGTGCTATTTCTATCTCTTCTTCAATGAACACCTCCACCTCGATTGCGTCTTGATGCTCACTTTTATGTTGGAGTCTTTGGTATAATATATTGATGTATATAGGTAAAGGTTTTCATTTTTATAAAATATGGTCTTTAATGCCTCCAAAGTGGCTAACTTCCATAATGATGGCTTTGAATTGTATCATGGATTTGATTAGCTTTTCTAGCGTTAGACAGTTTAAATCTCAAGGAAATATAAAACCTCTCTACCTGCTATGCATCCTAATATTAAAATGATATTTCCTGTTTCCGGAATCAATATTCTTAAAGGGGGATTGAATAATAGTAACAAAACAGATTTCATACTCTTAGATAAAAAAATGGTTTCTAATTGTCTGGGCAAAAAAGGACGGTCGCTCATCCTTAGAGATGTATAAATGCACGCATTCGACGTGTAAAAATAAGCCCCTTTCCTTAAATGACATTAAAAAAGATATGGTAACAATGGAAGCCAGCTTATTTGCTGTCGATATAACATTATAAATGTAGCTTTGACAACCTTGCTGCAAGCTCAAGACAGCGCTTCTTATACATATAGTAATTGATGTTTTGGAAAGATATTATTCAAATCGAAGTTGTTGATATTACTTTAAATAAACAGGAAATTTCCCAAACTTGAAAATCAGTTCATTTGTTTTGGATTTATTGTTATTTTTGTTAAAATTGCATAATTTGTAAGAAAACATTAACAAAAATAAGTAAATAAATAATAAATTTGTTCTGACTATATAATCGTCTTCAAGTAGTTTGAAAATAATGATATTTAGAATTATTCTACATTTTCTATAACTCAAGAAAATGGCTGAAAACATATTAAACGTATCAACAAATGAAACATTTTATAAGATAGAAGTATAAATATTTTACTTCGAGCAAATTTTTTTCTATAAAGTCACTTCTTCAGGAGATATTAACATTAAGAAAATTTTCAACCAAAATTGAAGGAAAGGTTCTATAATATTATCGTAACTTTTATAATAGATAATATAATATAGTACATATAATAAGAATGATCACTGGTCAAGAGTCAAAAATCCTAAGTATAATAAAAGTTATTCAGATTTACACGTTAATTTCAAATCTGTAACTTTTTTTTCGAAAGTCCAACGGTTTTTGATAAATTGGATCCTACTTTTTGAGCTAATTATGTCCATTTTCCAAATTCAATTTCAATTTATGCCTAGAAGAAGACTCAATTTGTGAATTAAAAAATAATGATCTGCAAGTGTATTTCATGCAAATTTCATTTCCAGTCTTTACTTTAACCTAAGGGGGATTCCAGTAGCGTTGGAGACCCAATCCTAAACAAAGGAGAAATCGTTTATCTATATGTGTAAATTTTCATCCAATTTCGACCAAAAATCCACTAAAAATCTAAGACTCACGGTAAAGCTACTTCTGCGCGCTTCAACTGATGTCAGAGTCTTCTTCTGCGCACTACTGCTACAGTCTATAGCACTTGCTTTTAATTAGCTCTACCGTGAGTCTTAGATTTTTAGCGAAATTTTGCTCGAAATTGGATGAAAATTTACACATTTAGATGGATGATTTCTTATTAATTAAGAATTATTATCGGACGCTTGACATCTCGTTTGAAAGCTGTGGGTTTTAACCCTTTAATGCATTCCTTATTAATCAATTTTATGTAATATTCAAGGAGTTATTTAAGCACAAACGTTTTAACCTACTCCCGCCTCCTATGCCCCCAGGAGTCCTTTTAAGTAAAAAAAAAAAAAAAAAAAAAAAAGACTGGAAATGAAATCTGCATGAAATACACTAGTGAATCATTATTTTTTAATGCACAAAATGAGTATTGTTCTAGGCTTACATTGAAGTTGGAAAATGGGCCAAATTAGATCATATGTAAGGTCCGATTTCTCAAAAACCATCGGACTCTCGAAAAAAAAAAATTACAGATTTGAACTCAACGTGCAAAACTGAATAACTTTTATTATACTTATACCCCTTAGAATTTTTGACATTTCAAATTTGCTGACCTGTTTCTTTATAAAAAAAGAAAAAGGAAACTGTTTGATGGTTTATGAATGATGATTGATGAAAGAATATTAATATTTTGGGTTTCAACTGACATGCATTTTAAAAACAACTTTTTACACTTTAAAATGTGTGCATTTTTACATCTCTATGACTAGAAATGTGAATTTCAAGCAAAATCCAGCGTGTGAGATTTTTTTGGGGTTGGCACATTGAACAGTATTCTTTGTTTTCCAAAGTTGTTATTATTTCTCCTTTATTACTGAGGAGAGAACATCTATCTGGTACTAAAGATCTTGCATGATTTGTGTAACACGTGTTGAAAAACAATAAATTATTTCAGTAAAATGTCTATTGGAATGAATCGTCGAACATCGATGTGAACATGTTTGAATTTACGATAGGGATTTCAATTCTCCGTACGTCAATGAGTTCGGCATTGCCTTTATGGACAACTCAAAATCCCTTGTTTCCTACTATGAGTAGGCAATCACTCTAAGGACTTCTCGAAATCTATTGTCCTACGAAGAGTTGACAAATGCTCTAATGGCCAACTTATACCATAATAAGTATTAAATGTTAGAAATTAAAGCTAGAATTTAATAATAAATATTAATCATATTAACTGTAGGATTTAAGATTTTTGGGATGTTTCCCTGGATTCCTCCACTACTGCGATAATTTCATTATGGTCATTGTGTATCTCCAATTTTGTTGGAGTCCGAGTTCCATCCGATGATCATCGAATCCCTCATCCCCTTCATCGTATCGTGAATTATTGATTCTGTTGACATTTTCATCAGTTATATGTATCCCTAGTTCCTCTGAATCACATCCAGACATTTATTTTTGAGTGATTCAAGTGTAATAACATGACAAGATGGTGTATATATCCTTTTGCTAAACTTATTTCTTAATTTTGGACAACACTTCTTTACTTTCCAATGCCGTAGTAAGAATGATCGGATTTTTCAGTATAGAACATGAAATTGACTAAAACGATGTTGAGTTGAATATTCAAGGAAACAAGCGTCTTGGTCTTGTTAGTGATGCAATTGTCTTCAATTACGTTTCTTGAATAAATATCTATATTTATTTCGTGATTACGACTTTAAACGTGTTGTATAAGGTTTAGTTTTCTCAAGACTTCTGTTCCAAGTTCATTTAGATGTTATTTTACTAACCTAGGATCTTCGTTATAACTTTAAAATTTATCATTGCCATTATCAACGATCAAGGGTATTACGCTAACTCGATTAGATAATTTATTTACTCTTACTTTATGGATAAATTTATTAAATTGTTAATCGTTTATTAATTTTGGTATTGCCATTAAAGGTTTTCAATATATATTTAAAAATTTTCCCTCACTAATTAAATTATCACGTACATGGCTCGACATCCGTCACAACATTTATATTTGAAGCTTAATCTTACCTAGAGTTGAAATTATTTTGTTCTAATTTGAGTTTCTATATATATGCATTATATATGTATTTATGTATAATTTATGCATTTATTTAGTATCGAATTCATTAAAAGTCTTAATCACATTCTATTTTATTGTTTCAATCTAGTAGTGAATAAAAAATATTATATATATTGATTTAATGCGCTGATGCATACTGGGGTAAATTATTAGTTTACGACTTATTAACTAAAAATATATAATTTTATGACATAAAATCGAGTTAATTTTCTGCTTCTCGTCTATGGTATACATAATGTTATTATTTATTATTCTTTTGTATATATAATGGAGAATATCAGCTTGAAGCTCAGTAAAACGTCGTGACAGCTCAAACTGCAGCTTCCCTCTCAACATTCATAAAATTGTCAGAGTTACCAGGTTGGTTTTCTCTTTCTTTTTTTTCTAACAAGCCCGATTTGCTTGAAATTAACATTCCTAATTATATCTATCGTTGAGTAAAGATGGTAAAAAATGAAATTTGTCCTTATATAATAATAATCCTTTCAAATTAAATTAACTACACGAATTGGTTTAAACTGATTGTCGACGCTTATTTTATATAAATAAATCATAAATGAAACATGGGTTGAATTATTTATATTATTACAAATTTATTTTTGCATGCCCCAAACAAGTCTTTTTAACTTCTTTGTAAAATATAACTTGTAATGATTGTATCACCCTTCACCTTTCAAATTGAAATACATCCAAAGCCATGATTCTCAACTATGTTCATACCTAGCACAATGAATTTTTTATCATCTATTTTTTACTCTTATTAACTTGATTGAGTGTTGATATTCTGGTGCAGTTGAGTAATGATAATACATTCCTTATTAATCCATTTCATGTAATATTCAAGGAGTTATTTAAGTACAAAGGATTTGACCAGCTTTTGAGCCTAATCCGGCACCCTACGCCCCTAGGAGTCCTTTTAGGTCAAAACAAAGACTAAAAATGAAATTTTCATAAAAAAGATTAGCCAATAATTATTTTTTAATGCTTAAAAAATTGTATTCTTCTAGGCTTAAATTGAAGTTGAAGTAGGAAAATGGGTCAAAAAAACTAAAAAAGTAGGGGCCGATTTCTCAAAAACTGTCTAACTCTCGAAAAAAAAAATTACAGATTTGAAATCAATGTGCAAAACTGAATAACTTTTATTATACTTATACCTCTTAGGATTTTTGACTATTGACCAGTGTTGTCATTTATACATAAGTTAAGTAGTGAACATACATACTAACATACACATATGTACGTACATATGACATATCCTTATTTTTAAATAAAGAAAAGCCCATGAATTGAGAAGAATGACGTCATTTGTTAGCTACCAAATTACCTTGGGCCGTTGCTTCGTTTTGAAGGAAAAGTTGAAAGATACTATAAGGATCTCTTCATGGTAACTGTAATTGAATACACTCTCATCAAAAAACAGGATATACTGTTGGGGTGTCCGTATTCAGCCCCTTAACCCCACTTTGCGAAGCTCCTGTACTACAAACGTGCAGTGTATAATATGTTTAAAAACTCTGAAAATGTGTTCGATTTCAATTATATTTCCAAATCTTTTAAATATATTATTTTGCTACAATGTATGGAGGTTTTACTATATGTAGGTATATGCTCTTTTTGGCCATATCTAATAAGTTTTGCTCTGCTGCTCCCAAAATCGACTGCGTCTATGCACAAATCTTGTTTGAAACTTGTTTTTTTTATTTAATTCATATTATTCATTCACATTTAGACATTTTTTTATTTTTTTTTATAAAAGGGATATCTTTCATGTCATTCAACTTTGATACACTATGTTTGATAGCTCTATAATAGGAGACATGACAAATTTTAATTGAGGAGTATTTTCATGAATATAAGGAATAAATGCTTGGTGCTACCTTTTTATTATTTATGTAGAAAGGCCTTATTTTTCCGTGTGTCAATCAATGATTAACTCATGGTTACATAAGTAATGTAAATGCGAACCCTATCAAATGATTCATTCCTTTAGTGGGAATTCAAATAAATGTTCTTTTACTTACATATGATGTATGTATTAATGATAGTGTATGTATATTAAACGACGTATTATAAGATATAATATGCTATAAGTAGATCATATCTTTTGGAGTTAAATCAATTTAAAGCATTTACTTTCATTAGTAAATACAATAGAGTCCATCCATTTCATATAGAGGCACATCAAACATTTTACCACTTTATTAGATAATTTTATTTATGCAATCATTGTACATATATTTGTACATTTTTAAAAGAACTGCACTGGCATTATCTCGGTCATTAGTCATATTCACTTCGCTTGATTGCATAAACTTCTTCTAAATAAAAATGGTATTTATAATTTCATACTTCAAGGCACACTCTACATTACAATTATTATACTTTTTAAAGCACACCATCTTAAAATAGGATAGGAATTAATGGCGTACAAACAGTTAGATGCATATTATTCTTATAAAAATATAATACATATTTTTGAATTCGTTAAAGTTAGTATTACGAAAAAATAATACATTTATTCTTTGTCTTCTATTATGAGATCCATAAATTTATGTTTTTACAACTAATAAAACGTGAATTCTCAGAATAAAAAATATTTATACATCAATCTGATATAATTTTATTATTATTATTATTCCTAATATTGCATTCCCAAATTGTTATTATAATAAAGTCACTCACATGTATATTATAAATCTTAATATATTCCTAATTTATATTTAGTTCTTTCTTCTTTTCTAAGTTCTTCCAATATTTCTAAATTTAACTCATGATGCATTGTAATTATGTATAACTTAGTAGGTGCAATTGTTTGAATAGAGGGTGTCAACAACTGGAATCCTTTATAATAAGAATTAATTAAAATATAATCTCATTTGATACGATAGCCAAAATAATAAAAAACATTTATGAAGTTCCCTTTTTATATAATATATAATATAAATTATGTGAAATTAAATAAAACGTTAATTTATAAAATGTACGTAGTTGTAATTTCAGGAACAAAATTGAAAGTTTCTAGCTACTTTCTTTAAATAAAAAAAGGTTAGATGGCGCTCAACAATTATTTTCTACATTTATTTACGTACGTATCTGCAGCAGAAGAGAGGAACACGTTTTGTTTTGATTAATCCATGGAACAAGTCAATGCTACCCAGGAGTCTGATCCGGATCGTCCTACTATTGGATATGAATATTTAGACCATACTGCCGATGTCCAAATCCATTCTTGGGCTTCTACCCTGAGAGAAGCTATTGAACAGTCTGCTCTTGGCGTGTACAACTACATGACAGACCTTCAAAAAGTAGAATCCAAGTCCACACTCGTAGTTAAAGCAGATGGCCACGATTTGGAGAGCCTCTTGTATAATTTCCTTGATGAGTGCCTATACCATTTTCATGCAGAAGAATATTTTGTTGCATCCGAGATAGAAATAATTGATTTTGATCGCTGCCCTAAGGATTCGGAGTCACTGTCCATAACTGCGCGTCTCCTTGGAGAAACATTTGATCTCTCTAAACATGCTCCAGGAACTGAAATTAAGGCCATAACTTACTCTGCAATGCAAATTCATGAAAAAGACTGTTTTTCTCAGATATTCGTCATAGTGGACATTTGAAGTACTTGTGTTTATGACATCAAATGACAAATAATAACCATGGGCTCTCGAAGCTCTTTTTAGTACCTTTTTGTATCATTGTTTAAATGATAGTCATTATTTATACTCAATGTTAACAAACATAATAATGTGATCCAAAGACAATGTCCCTTTGTTTATTTTTATCAACGAGTTTTGCGGCTATGTATACAAAATAAGTATGTTTCAAAGATGAAGTTATGTCTGTGCCATCCTTCTACTTAAATATTGTTCAAATGATACGGTGCACAAAAAAGAACTGATGTATTATCATGATTTTTTATGAGACACCAACGCAATATTTTGATAAACATCCGTCTATCACTGATCTAAGAAAGATATTTAAAGAACTTGTTCTAACAATACAGTTATCATTTTACAGCTTTTATACGTCACATAGTGAAAAATAATATGTAAGAATATTTTATATGTGAATATTAAAATTATTTACTGTTCATTCACTTAACTTCGTGTAATTCAGGAAACGATTTTTTTTTCTTGTAGTATTTGATGCACTGCAAAATGGATACTGAATTACAAATATCAGAATTGGAAATGCTAGAGTCCATGTTTCCTGATAAAATTAAATATGATGAACCTGAAATGGTAGACATTCTTAAATCAGGTTCATCGTTAAATGGTTTTCAAGTATCATTTCGTCTGTCTATATGGTTTGAAGACGAGGACAAAGAAATATCGCTCTCAACATCTTATCCCTCTGACTATCCTTCAGGTAAAAAGATGGAGGTGCATCTGAGGTCTGATGAGTTTGATCGACAATCCCAATCCAGGATTAATTTAGATATCATGCGTTATATTAATGAATCTTGTGAAGTTGGAGATTTACTCATGGGGGTTGTAATATCCTGGATTCAAGAAAATGGAGTCCAATATTTTAATGATACTAATAAGTTAGTAATTCCAGACAAGTCTCTGAAGTCCTCTGTTCAGCAACCTTTTTCTAGGCTTTGGATTTATAGTCATCATCTTTACAGTAAAGTAAAAAGAAAAGATATTTTGGATCTCTCTAAAGACTATAAGGTGAATGGATTTAGTATGCCAGGAAAACCTGGAATTATTTGTTTAGAAGGACAATTTGTTGATGATATGTGGAGCATTATCAAGTCCTGGAATTGGAAAAAAATAGGGGTTAAAATCCATGAGGTATCAAAACCCGATGAGGGCGAAAAAAGTTTCTGTAAATTCAGTGATTTTAAAGAAATTAATTTCCTTAAATCGGATCAAACGAGAGACTACCACATGGACTTTGGCGAATTTAGGCAGTTTTTAACTAATTATGGCTTTGAATGTATTTTCAAAGAGCTTCTTGGTTTGAAGTAATAATAATATTTTTTGGCTTTAATTAATTATTTTATTATATTAATAATAGTATGGGTATATCTTACAAATGTTATATATTGACAAATAATGTACTAAAAAATATTTTTTGAGACTTACTCATTTATGGTAAATGACATATGCGAGTAAATTTCAGTATTTAAATCTTTTAAGATGTAATTATTTTTAAAGAATTCTTATTAGTAAATTTTCTGGGGAAAAAAAGGAAGTTTTCATGCCTGTAATTTGACTTTGTAATTGGGGAATACTTATTTATAGGCAAACTGGGAAATTAAGTCTTTTTAGTTGGCTACACTTGTTTGTATTAGAGTAAGAATTATAATATATCCCATAAAAATTTCTGAGAGATTCGATTCCTATAGGATATATTGATAAGTTTAGTCCCATCAATTTATGTCTTGTATTATAGTTGTCTCGTAAGTATTTTAGTTGATTGATCTTTCATT
Organism: Lepeophtheirus nordmannii; assembly: GCA_963680855.1. Taxonomy (NCBI): domain Eukaryota; kingdom Metazoa; phylum Arthropoda; class Copepoda; order Siphonostomatoida; family Caligidae; genus Lepeophtheirus; species Lepeophtheirus nordmannii. The sequence goes on from OY804523.1 coordinate 25,437,997, forward strand.
TAAGGGATTTTGGGTAGATGTAACTAATTTGCTGTCACCGTAATTAAATAAAAGTAATTAAACGGGATGATATCAAAGTGGTTTTTTTTCGTGGCATTCTCCCTATTTCATAAAGTATTTGTTACGATATAACTTTTAATAGGTGAATTCTTACTTTAGTGTCAAATGATCTTTGGCTCTTAAGAGTAAATTGATTTTTTTTTGAATAAAATTTGTGATTATATTATAGACCCGATACAGCTAGGATAAACAAAAACACACTCTATTCTCCCTTCAGATGATTTTGATCATTTGACTCTTTTGATTTAAAGCAGCTGACTCTACGTGTTATGAACTCGTAAAGGGTATTATTATTATTTCTGATTTTGATGCATAAAAAATATATTAAATCAAGGATTGCGCGCCCTTTTTTTGAATTTTGAATATATTACAAGTAGTAACGATTGGTTTGTGATTGGTAAAATTTATAAATATATAGTATATCTAAATAATAAATTCTGCCAAATATTAACAAGTTGGCAAAAAGGAAAATAAAGAAGGGTAGCTACCATATGTTTTTCCAAATTTTTCCTTTCCCTTTTGTCAGTCGAGGTTGCGAGTGAACAAAAAAGCTCGACGTGATTACACATTTGTACTTTTTTATGTGTTTTTAATTACGGAAAATTGGTAAATTTAGTAAACGCTCAACCTCATTATCTCTTTTTTTTCCATTTGCTTTTTGTTTATCAAATTAATTATACAGACACAGCTGGTTTAAAACGATTTGCCTACAGACCATGTACACAACCTGCAGTATGCATCAACATCGTAGCTGAGGGCTCAAGGAGGGCGGGGATATTGTTGCCACTTGTTAAAAAATCAACCTTCATAACTAATCAATTAACGTGCGACACTCTACAGCATGAATTCAAACTCTGATGAAACTTTGTGAAAATGAGAAGAAAAACATTTATTAAGTAGAAAATCTTGATCCTTTAGTCCAATTATTAAACGCCTTAACCCTAATATCTATACTATGTTCTATACCAATTAATATATTGATTAGTTTATTAATATTTTATATTTATGACCTATTTGGCTAAACTATATACTTCTTTACATTTCACTTATGGGGCTTCGATGGAAGGTATTGCTTCAGAAAAACTCTAGCTTTTGTGGAACAAACTTGTTTGTCAACAGAGAAACATTCTTCTCGAGGGACTAATTTTAAATTTTTTTTAATAATATCAGTCACAGGACGCAGCTTGAACAATCGATCTTGATTCTCAGTACGTATAAAATTTTCGTTATTGGCAAAATGTAAATATTGTCTAATTTTTTAACATTTATTAAGTGATATAGTTTCTTAAATTATAACATTGCCAATATTTTTGTTCTAATAATCTCTAGTATTTGGTAAATGGATGTCCGACATTAATACACAAATACCACTACATTTTATGATGTCGCTGGAATCTATTTCAATCATTCTACTCGAATTAATTTGACAACTATATACTTGGCTTTCTTTAACAATCAAATCAATAAATTCATCTTAAAAAAAGCACATGAAAATATCATTTGGAGTCTTGTGTTCCATTATCTCATTGAGAATGTGAATGCAACCTCTGAATTATTTTAAGTTATTCTTTTGCCAGATAACATTTCGCAAAGAGTTTACCCCTTTGTATGCTTTTGCAAAGGATAGTTTCCTCATTTTTGTCATCTGAATCTTCTAGGGAGGGGAGAAACAAATTCTTGAGTTATTTATTCAAGTCGTCGTTTACGTCGTCAAACTCAGCTTAGCTTAAATTTGTCAAATCATCTAATAAATCACTTATCTCTTTGTTGAATTGTAGTTTAAGATTATTTTTCCACCATAGACCTTACAACTGATAGTCTTTTGATTAGTAAAAAATAATATTAAAAATAAATCAAACTAAAATACGACCATATTAAAATATATCATTAAAAGGACATAGAAACTCAGCAAAATTCATTCAAGGGTTAGGAGTTTCTGTTCTATCAGCTATCTTCAAAATGAACGTCATCCTTCATCTCCTCAATGTTTGATTCATAAACTTGGACAAACCCAAATATGAGATGTTCATAAAGAAATTTTTGATAAAATGGCTTGAGAGCTGTATTATTTCCATGAAATTGCATGTACACTTAGAAAAAACATTTAACCAAATCTACAGACATTGTATCAATGGTAGGAAGGAGTAATATGATATTCTAAGCTTTTTTAATATTTACTTGGGTTCTCAGACCAAGAGTTGACATGACAAAAAAACTATCTTTTAAATTACTTCGAGTCAATGTACCTATTGTGAATGGCATTAAATTCATTGCTTTACTGTCTTCCTTATTTCATTGAAACGATCTTTCTGAGAATGATATTAATTCAGGCTCTTTTTTAAGGTGTGGATAAGATCCATTGCTTTAAAAAGATTTAATATATTTTTGAAGCATGCAGAAGTTTTCAGAGAAATTTATTTTTGCCTAAAATCTGTTTGTATTTTACGTGGAAATAGAAAGAGAAATAGCATAAATCCTCGACTGATGGGTAAGAGAACCTGAAATATATCCGGTCGGTCTATTGGAGGATACATCAAAATTGTTTAATCATCAAAAAAACGTAAGAGAAATGAAATTTACATATTGTTGAATTAAATATTTATTTCAGTGTATTTGAAGATTTATATTTACACCCATGGAAATGGAAAATTAAATTATAAATAATATGAAGTAAAAAGAAGTATTCTGAAAGAAATACATACTTGTTTGTCGTTGTAAATATATTTCATTGTAGACTACATATTATGTACATATGTATCTATTGATTAATTTATCAATCAATAAAGTATCATTCAAATATATGTACATATATTTGATTCTGTTTTCTAAGGGTTCATTTGAAGTTCAAGCTGGTTTCTGTATATTTGAAGACATGCTTTACTTTAATATCATGAGTAACTGTTAGAATGTAAGATATTGAATTATTGCATTTAAGAAAAATAAGTTCTAAAATGAACGTTTTCAATGTCTGTGCTACCTTACTGAAGTCAATATTGGGTTTTTATTTTTTGATGATAAAATACTAAGTGAAACAACAAATCGTTCCACGTTTTAAATCCTGGAGTAATCTCAAAATGAATTGGCTGGTTATATGAAACATAAAAATCATATTCCTCCCACTGATACACAGCATTCTAAATAATATGCTCATATTAGTTTAATTCCAAGCATCGACTCTCATTAAAGCCACTTACACCAAAATATGTCAGAACCCACTTTACTCTTCTTCTAGATACCTATAATCTAGTTTTACTTTATATCCATATGATAATGACCTTTTAATTCAATTCCGATATATTTTATCGAAAACAAAAAAATGATTAATTACTTTAAAGTAAAATACATGTAGATGGATCCCCTTTGATTCAAGCTAGAACATGAATAATTTTCTTCATTGGAGTCTTTTATGTATCTAGATACAAAATTAACTATTGCTCTCAAAAAAACTTCTATTTTTTCCATACAATGATTGTCAACTTTCAAAATATGTATGTATACCCATTGAAATAATTGTTTTTCGCGTCAATGAGGCCAATTTAGTTTAAACACAGATAGAAAAATGTTTTATAAAAGCTTAATATCCTGTCAATCTGACAAATCCATGTAAATTTAATATGTAGATACATATATCATTTCAAAGACAATGACTTTTAGTCCACCTCGATTACAATTTGCATTTTTAGACTGTAGAGCATATAGAATTCAAATTTGCTCATTTATAAATTTTCTGTTATGATTAAAAATATGTAACCATAAAGATTTTAATAATTAATTACATTGACTACAAAAAAGAAGGATAGAGTTTTATTTCTTAAGCCGAATCACCTTCATGAGAATTTGAGCCTTGTGAATGAGAACAACACGCAAAATAATAGCTTTATCGAATAAAAAGGGGGACGTATCGAGTTGTGAACCCCAAACACAACGGTTTGACAAGGCCAAGATCTTTCATAACTTTATTTTATTCTTTTGTCGCCATTAAAAAGGTGTGTCTCACTCTCAAGATCCAAATCTCCGAATGCAAGGGCCAATAGAAAACAAATTGTCAGACAATCAAATAAACTTGGATACAAAACAAGGAATTAATTAAGGAGCTCACTTCCTTCACTCACAAAGTGGAATGAGGAAGGCCCAGGAAAAAATAATTTGAATTAATTTTGAGTCTATTAAGAAAATCTCTATAAAGGAGCATCTGAAGAAAAAGTCTTCAATAGCTCACCCTCCATTCAGGAGAAAGTGATCCGAAGAGCTTGACAGCCTATTAATGACAGATGATTTTAAAAAAATTGAATATTTATTTCTATTTCTTTTCATTTTCTACAAATTATAATTTCTAATTTTCTTATTTGTTATAAGTCATATATGTATATTACAAATTTGACTATGTGGAGGTTTAGGGAGACCTATTTGTAGGTATTTACTATTGTGAATCCGTTGGTGCGGAGCCATCCCTCACGGTGCCAGGTCCAATGAGCCAGAATGGGATAAATAAAGCCTGTGATCATAATACTGTAAACAATGTATGCGACGAAATTACATCTCTCTGCAAGTGATCCCGAGACCAGGGTCGCTGCAGTAGCGGCAAACACAAATTGGAAAAACCATTTCGAAAGCTTGTAATCTGGATAGAAGGTTGAAAATGTGTAAATAGCAAAATAATAAAATGAGAAGGCATGCATACGTTTGAATGGATTAAACATGGCGCTAAAGTACAATTCACTAATAGCTTTAAAAGTAATTAAAGAAATTGAGTTTTTTTCTTAGTTTGTTAATAGCGAAGTCATAAATTATGTTTCCAGATTTAATTTCATTTGTTCGCTAACTTTATATAACTTTTGACTCCCAACAATCTCTCTTGCTGACAAAACTTTCCATTGAAAGGAAAAACTCACAATTTTACTTTATCAAGAGAAAAAGATCAATAATAATAACAGAAATTACATATAATGAAATCTTGAGAATACTATTACAAATTTAAAATGTTGAAATCGATTGTATATATATTATATATACAATATAAAGTTCTATTTTCTTTTAGTGCAACATTTCGAGCCTTTAATAAATATCATTTGATATGTACCTATTTACGGCTTTAATAAAGAAGTCACATGCCAAAGATTCAAGGACTGTCTATTGGACACAGAAGAAAATATTCGGAATTAATAATCTCAGATAAATAAAGTTTTGGTCTTTTGTTAGATATGTATAAAGGACCATACTTTACTTATGTTATCACGTAATAGTTGTTCTATTATCATGTGAAAATTATTAACTTCTTCTGTTTCATGTAGCAGAGACATGGAACAGTTCACATTTGCATCAAGCCTTTTTTTGAAATTTAAAATATATATGAATAGAAAGCTTACATCATTGTTGGATAATATAATGAAAGTTATGTGAGACATTTTTGTCAGCTTTTCTTCGAGAAATATGATAAAAACCGACTCTGAGGGGTAAAAGTAAATTTGTGGAGAAATTACATTTTTATAATAAAGTCGTGAGTTTTTCATTGTTTTTGCTGTAGCTTATATAATTTGGATTATTGTTTTTTTAGTTTTCAGTTGATATAATTTTGAAATAATTCAAAACTCACTCATGGAGGATAATTTATATGTTTTTATCAAACAAAACAATGGGACCAGTTGAAACAAGTGTTTCAAATCATCTTGGTACGGAATGGAAATCCCATATAGTGACTTAAAAATGGTTATCTCATTCACGGAGACTTTGGTCAAAAGTAGAAAATTGTTCAGTGCAATATTTATGGAAAACGTGTGCTGTTTAAATACGTAGACTTTTGAAACATCTTGATCTCACTGTCTGAAGCCTGAAAAACTAGAATGAAAAGAATGAGTCTACTTCAATGAAAAAGAGCTCTCAGAGAACCATATCTTTTTCTAAGAAATCACAGGAAAATGTTAGTAAAGTCTTTACAAAACTTTGGACCGTAGATCGGATCTGAATCAACACAATTGCAATGAGTGAATTCATCCAAGATTAATTTGTAAAGAGAAATTTGATAGTCACCAAAAATAGATCTCACGGCATGATAAAACTATGCAAGATCAGGGACACATTAAACGAATTAAAATTGAAAATGATTCATCTTGTACTCAATGCATCAATGAACATAATTTTTCTCAGTTGAAAGAAACTAGTGGCAAAGAAACCTGATGAACTGAGGTGATAAATAATGATAAACTGCTTCTCTTACACTTATGAATTGGTTCCGGGCCCCCACAGGAATTAGATAGCATTTATCCACCAAAATTTTACAATTTACGCCATATAAAAAGTTCAACGCTTTTGTAAGAATCATAAAACTTTCTTTACGGGTTAATATTTTAACATGCTTGGAAGTTTAATCTGAAAATTCATATCGATGAGATTAAATGTAACTTAAAGTCAAAAATGCATTTATCATTTTGGAAGAAAAATACATTAATCTCAAAATTATAATTATAATCCAAATTCAGGTAAATAGAAATATTTTACTGTAAGTAATCTGTAAGGTAGACCTGGATTTATAGAACGCTTACATCCACCTGACTCTGTGCTTATTCCAATATATATATATATATATATATATATATATATATATATATTTACGCAGGACAAACTGCGCAAATTTTCTTCAAGTACCAAAAAAAAAAATATGATTTTTTTATTTTTGATTCATTACAACTCAGGCATATACTAAAATTTTGTTTCGCAATGACTAGTACTATACGCTATTTAAGCATCTTGTTATTGAGATTTTCAAAAATATCAATGTGCCAGACACATAAACTTTCCTCGGACGCGCAATATTTTAGAAATGTGTGTCCGAGGGGCACAGACAGATATATTGCTCTAAGAACAAGGATACTGTAAGGGGCACTTTTTATCATGACAGTAAGTCACAGTCTAAACACAATCTGATTCTAAGACGATTCGCTGAAAAATATTTTTTATTGGACATAAGACAACAAGTATAGGTATCTGATTTTAGCAATTATTATTTCGACTTTATGTATTCTAGATTTGACTTTTGTTCTTTAAAAATAATAAATTGGTTTTTTTTGCCTCCTTTTATATGAATATTTTAGAATATCATCATCTCGAGGAAAGCCAATGCAATACAATACGTATTTATTTAATTAAAAATGAAATGTTTCAGTAGATAAATAGGCACATGATGCTTTCTTTTCTGAGCAATTATTAAGGGTGCTCGCAATTACTATCTGTTGCCTTTGCATTTTATCTGCTGATTGTTTATGACAATATTAAAAAATACTTAATAACTGTTGAAAACTGAAAGAATTGAGGTAAATTTGAATAGTCAGATATACAGACGAAGGAACACACTTTGTTTTAACTTGATTTCTTAATAACAAAGGTCACAAAATTAGAAATATATATTGAAGTATAATAAAAGTTATTCTGTTTTACACACTGATTTCAATTCTGTTATTATTTAGAAATCGAACCCTACCTTTTGAGTTAATTTTACCCATTTTCTAACTTCAATTTAAGCCTAACAGGATACACATTTTGTACATAAAGTAACACTGATCCGCTAGTGTTTTTAATGCATCTTTGTTTTGACCTAAAAGGAATCATAGGGGCGGCGTAAGGTGCGGGAGTAGGCCCAAAAGTCGACCCAATACTTTGCACTTAAATAATTCGTTAAATAGTACATAAAATGGATTGATAAGGAATGTATTCAAAAGCTGAGATACACAGCATTCCAATGAAATCAGCTGAAGGTAGCCAAATTCAAAAACATTGATCTCTTATTTAATTACAAGGCAACTCTGAGGAAAGAGTGGGATTGCATGGCCATAGATATCCAATTTAAGGAATATTGTTCCTTGATGAGTTATCAGAGGGTCTTTATGAAGAGTGTCTCAGTACCCTTCTACTTCATCATCATGGGTATGGACGGAACTGCATTGAGGAATACTGGATCAGTGTACTTAATTTGAAGAAAACATGATAGTCAGATATAATATCAGAGATGGATGGTATGGTATGGAAGGAGCCTTTAAATCACATTAAAGATTGCTACTTCGGTTATATTGATACCAAAAATTACAACAAACGTAGCAAGAGAAATATGAAATATTCATCCGTTGTTAGTGCATTAAGGCCAGTACCGATTAGTTCCGACTTACATTCCTCAATTTTGTCTGAGAATGATGAAAATGCTATATATTTGCATGTTGAATGTCCTAACACAACAGGTCTTGACTATCAACCTGAAAAAGAGTTGCCATAGCAATTACCTCAGGAAGAATTGTGTGATCTTTGTAGAGATTTGTCACTTTCAAAACAGAACCTATGTGGAGATTTAAAGTTTATCGGTATGCTCATGGGTATGCCAGGAGGGTTTACAAAGTATTGCTGCTTTCTTTGTCTTCGGGATAGTAGAGCAACTGAGAAGCATTATGAAAAACGTGAATGGACAACATGAACGTAAGATTTGTGAGGAGAAAATAATATTAAATTGGATCAAGAGCCTCAGTTCCCTCCTTACTCGAGGACTCCTTAAAGAATATCCCGAGGATTACAAGGCCATCAGGGTGATTAATAGCCTCTTCAATATCCTCGTACCTAAATGAATCAATTAAATGATAAGAGCTTTTGATTTATTTAGTTACTTTTGTGGAAGTGCAATTTTGACTTTCTCAAGTCAAACGTATCAAAAATTTATGCAATAGTAATTGTCTTAAGATGATTGGTTAGGAAACTCATAAATCTTCAATAATCTAATCAATAGATGTAAGCAATATATCGTCATTTCTCTGATCAATAATGTTTTACATTCTAAAATTTTGGGCATTACTTTTTTTGATTCTTTATACTTTTATTTTCAAATTCACAAATTCCAATTTTTCGCCCAAAGATAATTAAATACTTATTCATATGTAGATTTTGAAGTTTGTAATTTGTCTATTTGGATTTTTAAATAAATTATACTAAAAATTGCTCGTTGTAAACATATTCTATTATGGGTATTTTTTTCCCCGGATGGAAATAGTCAAAAGCAAAAAGGGAAAATCCATTAGAAGTAGATATAGTACATTTGAATCCTTTTCTCTCTGAATTTATTTTATATAAACAAATGGAATATTATTCCAACCTATGTTCATATATTGGAAATTTTTATTCCTTAAGAGATATGGGAGTACATGTCTACACTACATATGTCAAATAAAAAGTTTAACTCAATTTTGAAGTTCAAAGAAGTCAAAATGATAAAAAGTTTTTTTTAATTCGTCAAAAAGTATTTAGATAGGGTATATATATATATATATATATATATATATATATATATATATATATATATATAGTACATTCAAATAATAAGTAATTTTTATTAATAAATAATATCTTCTCCTTATTGTATTCATATCAAGAACAGAGTTTGATGTCATCCGCTACGTAATTTATCTATCTACAAAAACATAAGTTGTATCATTAAAAAAAATGGACTAGTCTCAAAAATGTAGCAGCATATACTTTGGATGAAATTGTCAGTGATGTAAAATATGAGTTTACATACATTCAAGTTGATTACTGATTGGCAGAAGTTTTAATCATTTTATTAAATATCCATCATCCGAGTGCTCCGAACCCCAATATAAATATAACCCTGCAAAACTAAACAAATCATTTCCAAAACCATTATTCGAAAGGATGGATTTCCAGGGTGTTACATTATAATCGTTTAATTCCAATTTATTGGGTGAAGGATTTTCCTTTACATTGGAGATGTTATGTAGAGACTGACGCCGAATTATGAATGAACTTCACTGAGAGTTTGACAGTGCTTTACAGAGTTATGAGAGGTGAGAAATTAACTGAGGGCCTATGGAAAAGAAAAAAATTATATACTTCTCTTCAGACAATAATGCATTAATTTAATGGTTAGATTATGAGGGGGAATGAGAGTGTTCTCTTTCCAATATTCATCTCTCTCTTTCTCTTTCTGCTGACTGTTTTAAAAAAAAAAGTTAAAAAATAAACCACGATCAGATTATTGACATGAAACACCACCATTGAATTAAACTATGAATGGAAACAACAGTAATTGTAAAATAACTAAGAGTAAGTATTTCATCAAATAAAGAAAAATAAACCCCTCATGACTCTCATAAGTCATTACTAATTTTTCTTAGCTACGAACGTCCAGAGGATAGCAGCAATAGAATCCTACGCAGCATTAAGATACATAAATGATGCTTTGTTTAAATATGCGAACATTCATTTCTTAATATGGATTCGATCAAACCCTTAAGGTACCTAAAACAAAGAGTATGATGATGAAAAACTAAAACAACGGCAAAAAAAATAAATAATAGAAGCTTTCAAAAGATGGATTGAGATTGAGTAGGGTTTACATAATGGATCAAGACCTTGATCATATTTGGAAAATGATTATTTACTAAGTGATTAGTTTATCGTGTTTTTTATGAAACAACAACTGACCCCGTGTACAACAAAATAATTAATAATGAGGGACTGATCTTTATCTATTAAAGATTTGATGTTTCAATTCAAGATGTTGTAATATATTTTAATTACCTTATAGCACATATATCATGGTCAATAATTTGATGACATTCAAGCAACACTTCTTTTAAATCATGCGACAAGTGTGACTTTCTTCAGTTGCTAGCCTTTTGATACAACCAAAAGTACTCGACTGAGATAAATATATAAACAATGAGTGGATTAAGATTTCATTGGGTATGTGTCATCACGTACACTACAGAATGAATCAAATTTATCTACATAATATGTTTTTTATTTGGAGTATTATATAATTTATTGTAACGCAACATAGTACAAGTGTATTCAAGTGCATCAGAAGATACAAAAAAATAAATCAGTATAACAATTGAAGCAAGACTGGTTTGAAAGAGCAATTTTATTAAATACCATAAAATGTTGAGGTCAGGATCAGAACTTTTTTTTTGATAATATTAGGCTTATTTTAAAGAAGTAGACATATTCATCACAAGCTTGTAACATTGGATTCACTAGATTCATATTTTGAAAATATGTACAAAATTCTTTTTAGGTACTTTTTGCAATGTTTGGCTCATTATATAAAAAAATGCATCGCATTCCATAAATTCAATATACAATAAATTAAAAAAATACAGGTCAAGGAAAGGATTTTTTTCCCTTCCAATTATAGGTGTTTATTTATTTACACATCAATGTTATAATAAAATAGTGTACAACTATAATGAAATATGTAATGCAATTTAAAATGTAAAAGAGAGTTAGTTAAATAAGAAAAAAAAAAATTTCAATTTGAAATTTCTTCTCTCGATGAAATAAAAATAATAAAATATGAGATTTATGGAAAACAAATGGATAAGGATAACTTGGATTCAAAGCTGAAAGAGAACAGGGACGAAAGGATCCAACCGAGTCGGTGTTAAAGTCGAAGGTAAAATTTGGAAAGATACACGGGTCACAGCGGTGAATAAGATTTTTGGATTGATCTTAAATCTTATATCCTGCATTTTCTATATAGTCTGATAAATATCTCAGGGAATTTCCAAGAAGTATTTCAATGTGTCAGAAGCCCAGGCCCGCAAATCGTCCATTTCAGAATTTTCAAAGAGAAAGCCGGAGCATACCTCGCAGCCGTCTAAAGAATTATGCTCCTCAATTCACAAGCATGAAGACATTATCCCAAAGTCCGTCGATGGGCTATAAAGGTTTTAGCGATTAAAAGAAAAAACTCAATATCACAAGTTTCCTTAAGATAGGCCAAAGAAAATGACCGCTGAAACGATGCTATATTTTCATATATATTTTCAAAATTGAAGCAGTTCTAGCACTGCAACTTTAAACTTTATAAAACTTAAGTTTAATTAGATATCCTTGCAAAGGAACTATTTGAGGTATTGACGACGGATATTGTGACTATCTCAACAATGTAATCTCAATCCTTCCTCTAATATCTCTAAAGTCTCTCTATTTTTCCTCAGATTCTTTGTAAACTTGATTCTTTTTTTGGGGAATGTTTCTTCACATCACTGAACCTCGGTAAGTTTTATTATTTAAATCAAAAACAGCTAACATGCAATTGAATCAGTTTGAATACACCAAACAGTAATAGTTTTGGAATGCAATTGTGTCTCATGAAGCACATGTGTGTTTTTACCTGACCAATAACGCATATTTTGCTTATTAACAAACCCATTGAACCAAAATTGTGTTTCGGCGCTGAATTTCCCGCTAGCCTCTTAAGGTTGTCTCGACCAAACGTGAATTTTGGTATTAAATTTGCAAAGGCTGCTCTAGGTTCTACTGCTCCATGATGATTTGTAAGCTATTTGTGATTAGAAATGTAAACAAAACAAAAATAATATGACTATTTTGCCGTCTCTAATGAAATAAAAATGCGTCATACCTACTGAAAAAGCCTTTACATACTATATATATATTATTCAAATTGAGGAATATGTACATAAAGGTATGTGTTTGTTTTTAGATATATATATAAACCTTTTTTTTTCTTAAATGAAGTAAAGAAAGGAATACAGAAAGTAATTTAATTAAAGAGTTTTGGGCCCTTTAAATTTTCTTTAAATAAATAATATAATTCATTACTATGGACACAACCTATTCTGTAAACAATAAAGACAGACAAAATAAAGTTTTTTCTTTAGAATAGTTTACATTCTTCTATTTTGTAAGGTTTTTGTGTTATTATCAATTTCTATAAAAACTATTATTTCATGTTTTATTCTTCTTTTTTTGTGTAAATCTATTTTGAAAGACATAAAAAAAATAATTAAAATAAAACTGTCAAGCCAATATTATTTTAAATTTTAACTATCAATGTGATAGACTTTACTGCAAATAAATCATTTTATTAAATATTAGAAATTAACAAGGAAAAATAAAAAAAAGGTTATTGATTTGATACCCTATTTTCAATCGATTATTGATTTTGACCAATCAATATTTAATATTAATATACATTTCTTTCGCATCAGATCGAAACTATGAAACGGTTAGTTTTTTCATCTTTCAACCCATTGAAAAAATAAGTAAATTTCTCCCTCCTACTCATTTCCTAAGGAAATAAAACGAAAAAAAAGATGATCTTCATTTAAATGGAACGTACTTACTCAATACAATATGCAATGATAATAAATGCGGTTTTTAATCAGTTCATATCATTACAATAATTATTGTAATGATATTGTCAGTTGATTATTAACAACTATTGTGAATTATTTCAAAATTATTTGACAAAAAAACTATCCCACTTTTTAATGACTTTTTTAGTTAAGTTTTTGAATATTTTTAGAAAGTGGATAATTCGCAGGAGCGATAATTTAATACATATATAACTACTCTTACCTGTATATTTAGCAAAGGCAAAACACATTATTGTTTATCATTCACTCGCTTGTAAAATTAGAACCTGGCTTATTTCTACAAGAAAAGCATCTTCAAAAAATCAATATAATTAACTAGTATTCAAATTATAAAGGTTGGAGTTAAAGTAAACATTTAAAATGCTGTGTAGATTAAAGCTAATACGGCGAGTTTTTTTGTTAGAAAAATCATTAAAAAACATGCAAGGTTTCATGAATATTTTATTCAGATTTGACTTAGCAAACCAAATAAACTTTTAATGATCTGTGTGTAGTTGTTCAATTAGAGGAAGATTATTTACGGGATTCCTCCTCTAATTCATCTGAGGTGTCCAAAAATTGAATAATTTCAAAAAAAAAAAAAGTTTAAAGGGTGAAAAGTGTAACTTGCTAGAGCGAAGTTTTACTTTTTCATCGAATTGGAGTGCTTAGTAAGCCATTTATCTAAGCTAACCTGGCGGTGTAGGATGAACCAAACGTTGGGTTACAGTGTCTAAGTAAAATTTCATCAGATTAGTGAAAGACATTTTAAAATAACAACATTGACAACAATTATTCCTTTTTAACTAAATTCTTACTTTGTAAAAGTGATATCGTACATATTAGTTATTACTACTTGGTTAAGTAATGTTGTTATTTGTACAATCATCTAATACTACTCAACACTGTCCTTGACAAGGAAAGGTTCTCACACCTGAAAAATAATTTTTGAGAGCTTAAAATTAACGATGTATGATGAAGATGGATCAGAATTTTTTGTTTAAAATTTGTAGACAAGACTTTAAATTACTACTAGGTAAAATTTCAGACCGACTTAAGGTCATAGTTGGCATGACCTTAGAGCTATATCTTGTTTATAACTTCAGAGTGTTATTTAGCTTTTTAAATGTTTACTTGCCTATCTAATTGAAAGGTTTTGTTGGATAAAGCCTCATTTAAAGGTTTTTACAGCTTTTCGAATCAAAGACTAAACTTTCTTCTAGATGCCTAATCCAAAGAGTCATACAGCCCTTATTATCAAGCCTTCCGTTTTCATGGCACATCCCAAGTCAATTATAACTTCTTAGGCTTTCAATATATGATTTTCTGTACTTCAGCTCTATGTATCGGTCATCGAACGAGAGAGTAAGAGATTTGGAGAAGGATTCGACTATTCGATCACAAATAATAAGATATCAACCCATTAGTAATTCAAACTTAAGTTAATCATTATTGACTTACTATTACCTCTACTCGTGTTGATAAAAAGTTCCTATACCAGGGAATTGTACATAGATGTAATGCAGTAAAATCGTGTCAACGTGAGAATCCTTCTAGGATTAAATTGAAGTTGAAGTTGGAAAATGGGCCAAATTAGCTCAAAAAGTTGAGTCCGATTTCTCAAAAACTTAAGGACTCTTGAAAAAAAAAATTACAGATTTGAAATCAGCGTACAATATTGAATAATTCTTAATGTACTTACACCCTTTAGGATTTTTGAGTTTTGACCATTGTTATTTATAGGTGAATACCAGAAATAATCGATTTTGAAGTGTTCAAAATTAAATGCTATTTAGAACTCAAGTATTTACCCTATATACATACATACATACATACATACATACATGTATGTATATAACTAATTTTTTTTCACCCAAATGTCTTTTGACAAATCGTCTGCCATTCTTCTTTGGTTTATAACCAAGGCCGTAAGGAGCTATTCATAAGTGTGACATCAGATTTATAAAAATGCCATCATCTCAAAATTTTATGAAATATATGACCACTTGTTCACCCCCCCCCTCCAGTTCTGGGTGTCACTGCAATTATCTATTTCATAAATTACCTTTTTAAATTTGTATTTTATATGCAAGTTTTTAATACAATGGCGATTAATTTAGATAAAAAATAAATAATAGGTAGAATAAGACAGTATATAAATATTGCAGTTGAAGGAAATCCTTCAGAACCATAAACTACATATTTCGTATAATGCATAATATATATATATTTTACATTTCAAATGAGTTCCTTCTGTTTTAGAGATAAGAACAGTAACTTTGAAAATGTAAAAACACACTTTAATATAGGCTCAGAAACATAATTTTCAAATAATATGCATGTATTGGCAATATAATTTCCTCCCTTTATAAAATACGAGGTTTTGTAATGACGAAATTAACTTGCTTATGAAAGAAAACTATATTTAAAAGAATTTTTTTGTAAACATTTTCTTCCATAACTTATTCTTGAAAGTCATGCAATTGCTAAATTCTCATAATGACTTTTAATTAGTCAATACATTCTTGCCTTTTGCTGATTTGGATGATGAATTCTTTATGAAAAATTATTTTCTGTTGCAAAATTAATGAACTTTTGCCCATAGTTGACAAAAACTATCTTTATTTGATTGAAATACACTATTTTAAATTATTATAACAGGATATTTTTGAGCATATGTATATTGATGTATAAATTCATAAATTACTTAACATGTTATGTAATGCATGATCCATTATAATTATTTTTCTGTCACAATATAATTAGCAAATTTTGAGACTGTTTATTGCACAGGTAGACCATTGATTTTGCCAAATCATCCACTTATCCAAGCAAGTGAATTAAATGAAAGCAACATGTTCCTACTTTCTAACTCCAAATTACTTGATTTATCTGAAATTATACCATTTCCTATTTGAAATGAAAATGATCGAAGTCAATGTGGGATATATTATTAGCAGTACCGTGCCAGGGAGAACCTTATATATCTATAAAGAATAGGGAGAATATATTATATTTTTATTAGATATTTTTAACAAAATCTGGAACAAATGTAGGCAAGAGTCCTTTTAATTATTCTTTTAGAGGAAGATGTTTCCTCCACAACTATCAAATAACGAATGAACAAGGGTACCAAACCAACTTTTCCTTTTATAATAATAAATATGATACTTTTCTCTACAAAAGTCACAACCCTACTTTTCACTACCTTACATGATGAACGATGGGAGGAGTCCTTGGTCCCAAAGCATTCTAGTGCAGCCTCTTCGGAAGTAATAGTGTTGACGAAATCTGGACACAACTCAACTGTTTGAATATCAAACAATGAATGGTGCAACTGGATCACGATTTCAAACATAATAGCAACTGTTAAAGTACGATGTAGATTATTAAGTTCATCATTTCAATAAGAATATTTTCACAATTTAAACGATGAAAGGTGGATGAATGTGGAAAATCAAGTGTACAGGGAATAAGACTGTGACAGTTGCACAAGGTCTAGAAACAAAGAGCAAAATAAAAAGAAAACAAAAGCTGTGGCGGTAGGTGTGAAGTACTGTGTCCAAAGCTGTGAAATAAATTGGCTAACCAACGATCATATGATTAATTTTTATATGAATTTACCTGTCCGAAAGTTGCCTTTCTTTAAGCTATCTTTAAGCGTGTTTTGATACTTTATTTTATAGCTTTGACTATTCTATTGACTATTTATTACCCTTTAAAACCCTTGAAACGAGGGGATGCATGTTATATGGGGAGTTACGTTATAAAATTCCCCCTCCTCCGTTTAAAAATTGCTACAGTCGTTGATCCAAAAAATGTAAAATAGAATGATTTTGCAAAACGTAATTGTATCAGTAGAAACCCTTTTGACATAATTAATTATTTACAATCTTGCCAGATCTGAATTGGATGCAGCAAAGAAGTGGGGCTACACTAGTATGTAAATGACTTTAAGACATTGATCATGCTTGATCCAAAAAAGAAAAACATTATTTGAATCAATTTGTATATCAAATTTTCATTTTTTGAACATATAAACAAATAATTATATTAAATAGTATTTACTTAGTTGTACAACTGATTAATAGAAGAAAAATTATATATATAACATACTTTATTCTTAGAATTGAGCAAAGTTAATACAACTTATACATATGTACCTATATTTGTAAGTACATTCATAAAGAGTATATTTACAAATGTATTTAATGCCATATTTGTTTACTTTGGAGTATTTTTATTAAACATTACAACTTGTTGCATACAAGGTATATTAAATGGCGGAGGTTATTTAATCAAATGAGAAGAAATGAAGCAATAATTATATATACAAAATGCATTCAACTTCCCCAAAACTAAAAACAATCTACACTTAATAATGCAACATAGGGTGTAATGGTACATTAAGATTAATCATGTTTGAAAAAAAAAAAAATCTAAGGGATGCTAAATTCATCAATTTGTACTAGTGAGATTTTCATTCAAATGGAAAATATTGATAAAGATATTTAATCCTTAAGAATTTGTTTTTCTTCAATGGATCCGGATTCACCAATGGTGCCCAAGTCTTTCTTTTTATCAGCTACGTGTACTGTTCCGGCAATACCATTCATTCCACCAAAGAGCATTGATGCAGAGGGGAACATGCGATGAGGGTCATTGTAACTTGCTTGTCGTGAAAATCGCATATTTGGTGGAAGCCCATTTGTCGTGGAGTTCTTCTTGACAACCTCCCCGACAATAACTCCAGCTCCTGAAAGCTTCTCAAGTTCCTGAAATGAATAAACAATTTTACACCATTGAGGGGTAAATGAAATTGAGGAGGCTCACGCTATCTTCCTGCATGTATTGTTGTTCGACCCAAGCATCAGCTGGATATGCAGACTCTCCATGCTTCAGTATATCCATCCCTTTAAATTCATATGCAGCCTCTACTCTCAATAATTTCATTTGTTTAAGTGTAAAAAACATGATGAAGGAACAGGTAAAACTCCAAACTACGATGGCTAGGAGCCCAAATAAGTTCCATCCAAAACCAATGAATGCCTCTCGAGATCCTGTTAACAAAATCCCATCCTCCTTAAAGATAAACACTGCAATAATACCCCAAACACCTCCAACTCCATGAACAGGAATGGCGGCTAGAGGATCATCAATTTTCCAATGAAGCAGAAGCCAATCAAATATGACGAACAAGGGTCCTGATAATCCTCCAACGACGACAGCAGCCCAACACGGAAATACATTACAACCTGCACATAGTGCAACAGTCCCTATTTTTGAATATAAAAAAAATGTAAATGTTTGATGCACCGTTTAATGGATCTCACCGGTCAAGGATCCATTCATTGTAATTAGAAAGCTGTAATTTTTTCCACTTCCAGGAACAACTCCCAACTTGTAAAAGACAAGTGTACAAATTCCAGCGGATGATGTTCCGAG
Source organism: Lepeophtheirus nordmannii (assembly GCA_963680855.1). Classification (NCBI taxonomy): domain Eukaryota; kingdom Metazoa; phylum Arthropoda; class Copepoda; order Siphonostomatoida; family Caligidae; genus Lepeophtheirus; species Lepeophtheirus nordmannii. Next base: position 25,456,656 of record OY804523.1, read on the forward strand.
AGCTGTGTTGACGATGGCTCTTGCAATCACAGTTCCATCTCCTGGATTTGAGATACTGCCCTAGAATATAAAAAGTTTTTAATGCTATTGTATCCGGAACTTAGACCTAATTTACTTGTTTTGTTCCATTACATGCAAAGAACCCAAAGACAAGGATAAGTCCACCTAAAGCAGATAGAGGTACAGAATGTCCAGGCATAGGAATTGGCTTTCCTTCCTTATTAAATCGTCCACATCTGGGACCCATGAGCACACATCCAACCAGGGAACAAACAGCTCCAGTTAAATGAACGACTCCACTCCCAGCAAAATCAAAGAATCCGTTGGTGCGGAGCCACCCCTCACGGTGCCAGGTCCAATGAGCCAGAATGGGATAAATAAAGCCTGTGATCATAATGCTGTAAACAATGTAAGCGACGAAATTACATCTCTCTGCAAGTGATCCCGAGACCAGGGTCGCTGCAGTAGCGGCAAACACAAATTGGAAAAACCATTTCGAAAGCTTGTAATCTGGATAGAAGGTTGAAAATGTGTAAATAGCAAAATAATAAAATGAGAAGGCATGCATACGTTTGAATGAATTAAACATGGCGCTAAAGTACAATTCACTAATAGCTTTAAAAGTAATTAAAGAAATTGAGTTTTTTTCTTACTTTGTTAATAACGAAGTCATAAATTATGTTTCCAGATTTAATTTCATTTGTTCGCTAACTTTATATAACTTTTGACTCCCAACAATCTCTCTTTCTGACAAAACTTTCCATTGAAAGGAAAAAACTCACAATTTTACTTTATCAAGAGAAAAAGATCAATAATAATAACAGAAATTACATATAATTAAATCTTGAGAATACTATTACAAATTTAAAATGTTGAAATCGATTGTATGTATATTATATGTACAATATAAAGTTCTATTTTCTTTTAGTGCAACATTTCGAGCCTTTAATAAATATCATTTGATATGTACCTTTTTACGGCTTTAATAAACAGTCACATATCAAAAATTCAAGGACTGTCTATTGGACACAGAAGAAAATATTCGGAATTATTAATCTCGGATAACTAAATTTTGGTCTTTTGTTAGATATGTATAAAGGACCATACTTTACTTATGTTATCACGTAATAGTTGTTCTATTATCATTTGAAGAATCTCTTCTTTTTTATGTGTTTGTTTCTAACCGCAACCAATGTTATATTTTTAGACATTATTAAAAACTTTGAATAGTTATTTTTATTATCAAGTTATGGTTTATTGAGTGAAACATAAGTAAGAGCTGTCTGAACGTTATTCTGAATCATTCGAAATCAAATCAAATCATATATTTATCGAGGAAGATTATACTCATTTCAAAATATTTAAATCTCTTTGCCTCATTTACTGTGTACAAAAAGTTGAGCTTTCAAGCATCCCATAAAGTTTATTTTAAACTTACACGGCATATCGTAGAAAAAGAAGTAAGATGCTCCAATGATTTTTCCAGAAATAGGATCTGCTGATTTTCCGAATGTAAAAGCAAATCCAACTGCCCAATATGTCATGGCTCCAATACAAATATCCAGCCAATTTTTGATGAGGATATTTACAGTATTCTTCGATCTAGAAAGTATAATATATATAATGTGATTATATTTACTACATATATGCTATAATCATTTCTTGGATAATTAATAAATAGGCTCAGACGAGGAAAGTGGTCTCAGTTACAACTATCGTTGGGTACACAATTTGCTAATAGTAATGAATTATTAACTTTTCTTCTGTTAGTATACATTAACAAATAAAAAAATTATTATGATATTATATGTATGTATATAGTATAATTCAGTATGGATCGAAGAAATTCACTTCAATTAATTACACATGCGCTCGTTCTCTCAGAATAGTACGATGCAGTGCCCTGTCCTGGCCATAAATCAGGTTTGTGTGTCAGTGAAATAATGTTTCCGGTTTCGTACCCGGGCATGCTGGATTATCCATCTTTGCCTCACTGACACACTGTAAAAGCAATATTTTAGAACTTTGTGCCTTTCAGGAACAGCCAAGAAAATGTTCTAAGGACAGGAATAAGTTTGTATCAAATATCTCAAAGAAAAGTTGATATTTTTTTCAATAATCTTTAATATATTATTCAAATATAATGTGGCTATAGCTTTTTTATGTTGAAAAAATAGGGTATGTTACAACCGTTGTTCCCTCTTGCTACTGTTCCTACCTTATAATCAATTATATCATGCGTAGTTTATGGTTCTATCAGAGGAAATCAACTCTTCTGGGTATTTCAATTGGTGAGTGTACAAAAAAATGTTTCTTAGATTTTTCTAGATAATAATAACTAATTAAATTTGTCATTTAACTTTTGTATAATTCAAATATTCTAAAAAATTCAATATTTCCAATTATCAATCTATTAGTTCTAGGGTTTTTTCATAAACATAACACATACCTTTAACAATTAAACTACCCAGTTTTTTTAGTAGTTGTTTCATTTCAGAAACGAACAGACCAAAAAAAGTATACCTTATTGTCAGTTATGAAATCTTATAATTCTCACGTAGGTATAACTACGTTTATCAACATGAATACACTATTCATTTCCCTACTAATTAATTGTCTTTCATTTCTTTTATCAATATTTTTTAAATTAAAACCTTATTCATCTTTTATCACAACATTCTCCTTGATTGGGCTTTTTGTTAGGAGTATAAAACGTACGTTTATGCTGATTGCAGGAATTAACAGTATCTTGTTATGCGTTCTGAGCTGTTTTTGTTAGTGTTTCTGTAATTATGTATTGCTTTATGGCTTTACATTTAATAATTAGGTTCTACAATGAACTAAAACTCATCACCATCAATCAATCCAGCTTATGTATATGTTAGTACGAGCTTGGACTCGAGTTCGTATATTCAAGAATTGATACTATTAATGTATGACTATTAGAACTATTAGAACGAAGCGGGATGTTAATATGATATTATATTACCTATGAGTCGTGACGTCATTTGAAGACTTTGGAATTAGAAACATTAAGGTTACGTTGTCTATTTGCTGTTACAAATCCAAGAAAAATAGAAAAATATTTTTAAAAATAAATGATGGGAGGTTTTTCTATAATATAAACTAAAAAACTAGGATCAGTTTTGAATTCTGTGCAAATACATTAATTCTATCCAAATTCAAAAGTCCATGTCGTATTTTTTTTTGTTTTCCAGTTATGATGTCGTCAAATACATACACGACAATCACTATTGAGTATTGCAAATCCTTCAAATGAAATACTTTCCTCTCCTTTTATTTTAAGCATGTATGTACATATATGTATATAGTAAGAGCCAAGATAAATAACTTTCCTATGAGTAGTTGAATCCAAAGCATATTGAAGTATGTACATAAATAAAATATGAATTTACTTTACATATTTTCGGCGGATGTTTGAATATTACATCCACTAAAAATTTATGTTCAGTATGTATCTACATACCTTCTAGATATCCATTATAAATATATATAAGCTCATTTACCAATGTAAACATATACAGGGTTCCCCCCCCCCTGCTTCAAAGAAGTATCCATTGAATTCTGAAGGGATATTTAAATAAAAGTAGTTTAATTTGCCGTTTATTTTGTATGGTTATTTATGGTTCTCCTGAGATGAGAATAGAAATGCCCTCATCAGTCGTCACTTTTACATGTGGTGGTGGGGGCACATGCGGAGACAGCAGAGCTAATTTACAACAAACTTAATTTAATGACACCATGAATGGACGTCCCCACAGTTAGAAATCATATCCGCACTCTTGTTCTGGCATCTAGGGAATTTGGGACTCAGTATAAATATTCAATGCATGCAAATTTGCAGTATAAGAACTACAGTATTACATCTTATGTAAAATATGTATATATTTATATATGTATAAATTAATACATCACATCAAAACCCTCTTTATATATAAGAGTGTATTATTTTAATTTAATTAAAAGATACTCAAATTTAGACTAAGGTATTAAAATATCATTTTTCTTCTCAGTTAGTTTTGAGGTTGGTGTAATGTAATTTATCTATCTATACACTGGTGTACCTATATCAATCTGGCAGTTTTATCGGTTCTCAAAGTTCCGGTTCTTAAATAGTTAGAACTGAAAGCGACAAACTCGAACCAAGATCACAACCTATCAAATGCAAGATGATTTTTTTGAGATGCAATTTTTAATATATGTATGTATGTATATGAATAAATTATGATTAACAGATGCCATTTATTTTAATGCATGCTGACTTGCAATATAATATCCTGATGGATAAAAAGTTTTAGTTCTAAATTCAGTATTTTTAATTAAGTTGTAGTTTTGAAGAATGATCTCAAGTTTAACCTTGAATTTGGCTTAGATACACTATTAAAAACGATTAAGTAAAATCAGAGTACATACACAAGCAATAAAAACAGTCATATAGCGCTAAAAGAATGAGTAAAGCATGTAGGAAGGTGTAAAAAAGTAATGATGACGATGAAAAACTTTAAGAAAAGTAATTTAAAACTATATATGTAAAAAGCTTTTAATGTCATTTCATTGTTTTATAAAAGCCCAATTAAAGTATTATTCCTTTAAAATAAAAAAAAACAACTTAATATAACTTTGTGAAACTTAATAATATATAAACAAGTATATTTCAATAAAATAATGAAATAAAATAGTAAGGTCATTTTTGATTTGAACGCTAACATTGAAACTACAAGGAAGTTAATTTTCAAAAAAATTATTTTTTTATAAGAATTTAAGACAATAACAATCAAATCAAGATATTTGCTGTCACACAATAGGATTAATTGCGATTTAATCAATATCAGGTATGCATACACGCAAATGTTTGCATGGGTTGCTTTGAACAACATGTTTTAGGTAAAATCAAACATCAAAGTAAATTACAAAATATTTCTATATTTGGTAATAACAAATTAATAATAATATACGATTTTGTCAGTCCTAAAGTTGATAAAGGAATTGTTCAGCACAATGAGTAATTGAAATACACAAAGGAAATGCGATGAATTCTTACCGAACAGCGCCCGCCTCCATAAATGCAAATCCACATTGCATAAAAAAAATAATGATGGACATTATAAGCAGAAAAAAATGATCAATTTCCTTTGGTTCCTTTTGATAAACGTCATAGAAGCCTTTTTCGTGATTCACCAAAGACTTGAACTCATAGATGTCTCCTCCATGTAACGATGCTCTTGAGCTATGGCAAAGAATCAAACATTATGATACATTTTCCGTAGGTAGGTACAATTGCCAATGCGTACCCGTGATTCTTATTCAGTGACTGTCCATTGCTGCCCTTCAAGCTCCTAAACTTTTCCAATTGATCCTTGGATATTGAGGACACATTATGGAATATGGTCCAAGTCACTGATTCTGAGCAAGGAGGTGTTGACAGAGATCCCATATATCTGTAGTAGGATCTATGTCCACTTGGTAAAAGAGATGCTAATGGAAAGGGATGGGAAAGGGTTGTATTATCTCCAGGATTTACAATAGCATCGAGAGCTTCTATAATTGGATCAAGGGCCTCAGTTCCCTCCTTACTCGAGGACTCATTAAAGAATATCCCGAGGATTGCAAGGCCATCAGGGTGATTAATAGCCTCTTCAATATCCTCGTACCTAAATGAATCAATTAAATGATAAGAGCTTTTGATTTATTTAGTTACTTTTGTGGAAGTGCAATTTTGACTTTCTCAAGTCAAACGTATCAAAAATTTATGCAATAGTAATTGTCTTAAGATGATTGGCTAGGAAACTCATAAATCTTCAATAATCTAATCAATAGATGTAAGCAATATATCGTCATTTCTCTGATCAATAATTTTTTACATTCTAAAATTTTGGGCATTACTTTTTCTAATTCTTTATACTTTTATTTTCAAATTCACAAGTTCCAATTTTTCGCCCAAAGGTAATTAAATACTTATTCATATGTAGATTTTGAAGTTTGTAATTTGTCTATTTGGATTTTTAAATAAATTATATTAAAAATTGCTCGTTGTAAACATATCCTATTATGGGTAACTATTTTTTTCCCCGGATGGAAATAGTCAAAGGCAAAAAGGAAAAATCCATTAGAAGTAGATATAGTACATTTGAATCCTTTTCTCTCTGAATTTATTTTATATAAACAAATGGAATATTATTCCAACCTATGTTCATATATTGGAAATTTTTATTCCTTAGGAGATATGGGAGTACATGTCTACACTACATATGTCAAATAAAAAGTTTAACTCAATCTTGAAGTTCAAAGAAGTCAAAATGATAAAAAGTTTTTTTAATTCGTCAAAAGTATTTAGATAGGGTATATATATATATATATATATAGTACATTCAAATTATATGTAATTTTTATTAATAAACAATATCTTCTCCTTATTGTATTCATATCAAGAACAGAGTTTGATGTCATCCACTACGTAATTTATCTATCTACAAAAACATAAGTTGTATCATTAAAAAAATGGGCTAGTCTAAAAAATGTAGCAGCATATACTTTGGATGAAATTGTCAGTGATGTAAAATATGATTTTATATACGTTCAAGTTGATTACTGATTGGCAGAAGTTTTAATCATTTTATTAAATATTTATATTTTTAATTAATGTTTCACACTTTCCAATCAGTCACTTGCTTTTAAACGAAATAACATATTGAGGATTCAGATGTTTGATCTGTACATTAAAGTCTAAAAAAGGCATTCAATGAACTTAAATGAACTCTTACCTGTTATTCACATGAATGAAATGCAATTCCAAAGGATGGGAAACTCTGTTGACAATATTTTCGGATCTATCATCCGAGTGCTCCAAACCCCAATAGAAATATAACCCTGCAAAAATAAACGAATCATTTCCAAAACCACCTCCTGGTCCAATGCTCGGAATATTTGGCCCTGTTTCCAGTGTTAGTGTAATAGAGTGTCCATTATTCGAAAGGATGGATTTCCAAGGTGTAACATTATAATTGTTTAATTCCAATTCATTGAGTGAAGGATTTTCCTTTACATTGGAGATGTTAAGAGGAGATTGACGTCGTTCTGTATTACATGCTCCTGGCCAAAAGGATGGACCAAACTCTCCATGACGATATGTCCACTTTTCTGCAAGGGATTGTGCTGAGAGGAATAATGACAGTAGAGCTCCTAAAAATATAACTTGAAATTTCGTGTAGATGGTTTTCATTTTGAGCATTGACTGAGTTAGGAGAAGCGTGAATTTAAATGACGGTTTGTATAAAAAGAAAAAATTTCTCTGTTTCTTTATAGTTTTAGGTTTAATAATGTTAAGGGGGAGATGAGAGCGTTCTCTCGGCTAAATTCATCTCTCTCTTTTATTCTATTTGGGAAAAAATATTATTTTTTTTTAAATACAAGCATGAGGACACTAATCTTAAAAACGCTAAATTTATTCAAATTATAGATATATAAACTCTAAATTCGACCTATAAAATTATAAAATGACAGGTTAATGATTGAAGTAATATTTAATAATTATCTGCCAATTCGTTTTTAATTTCGAACTAAACTTTAAAAAAAGTCTTATAACAATGATTTATACTTGTGGCCTTACTTTATCAACTAATGCTTCTTTTAAACACAACTCATTCATTCACATACTTGTCTAACATAACTTGATTTTTATCCTTAATGTTTGAACTCCTTACAATAATGAATTCAATCAAATAATACCTTATTTCAAATTGTCCATGAGGACATTATTTAAAATTAAATTAAATAGACATTGTACAAAGGAAGCGCGTGACAATGAGTTCAATGAGTTGGTATAAACTATATACCTTTATGCATACATACGAGTACATATACATACAGGTAGGGATCTCTACTTACATTTAAAACCATCATCAATGAACGGAATAAGAAAATAATTCCATTTATATTTCAGAACAAAGAATTGCTTCAAGTTAGTAAATGTTTTAAAAAGTTGTTAGCAAAAATGTGAATTTCAAGATAAGGCAAAGGAATCTTCTTTCAAAAAGAAATTCCAGTAGTGTACTGACTGAATATACTTTTTTGATCCGAATTTTTGAAGTTTCTTATACCATGTTCGTATAAACTAAAACAAGCTTTTGAATCATTAAAGTACTTTTCTACACAAAATGTTAAATGAGATATGTTTGAACATAAAAAAGCTGACACTATAGGTAGTTGCAAAAAATTAAAAACCAGAAAAGAGCCTCATTTTTTTATCCATAATTGTTATGATTTGAATAGCTTGAGACTAACATAATAATTTGTTTTCCTAAATAAAATGTTCATAGTTTGCATGTATGCATTTAAAGATATCAATTGGATTTTGTACATGGATATTTTTGTCAAATAAAGTCAAGGTTAAGGACAAACTTCCTTTTTGCTTTTCTAAGAAATTTCTTTGACCCATTTTTTTTATTACAATTAATTTTTCAAAAAGTCATAAAAGGGGATCATACGCGACTCCTGAGCCGCACGTTACTGACTTAGTGTAATGTTCATTAATGTCGTCATGGAGGAAAATAATTTGTAATGACTATATTACGTAATACTTTGATCAACAATACATTTCTCCATTTCAAAAATAGGAGACTTTGTAATATAGAAAGTAACTTTGTTATGAAAAGAAATTACCGTCACTCAGAAGGAAAGTTAAAAACATTAGAGGAAAATTTTGGAAACACATCAACCACTAAATTTCTATTTTGTAATAATTCAATATTTCTTATTTATTTAGATTCTATATAGTGTCGAAACATTTTATATAATTTTACAACTTGTTGTGGTTTCAGAGGTTAAAAAAATTGTAATGTTTATTTTGTACAGTCCTATAACAATTTGCCCCGAAAGAACACTTCGCCACTAAATAAATTTGATTATGATTTATATAGTATTTAGGATTATCGTGCACATTACTTCAATTTTGAAGAACAAAAAAATCAAATTTACATATAACAGGTATATGACACGAATTGAAATTATTGAATGGTCATTGCTGATCCATTTAAACAAGGATGTGGATGAATCCATATCCAGAATAAAGCATAAAATTCAACTTCAATACTATGATACTGCCATTGAATAGACAAATGTCACACCTAACATTTTTTAAACATAACGCATTGTTGAGTGTAGCTTTTAAGAACTTAAGAGTGATCAAAACTAGACTAGACATCAAGCAAAACATCCGATGGATTCTTCAAGACTTTATTCTTAATCTCTATACATATTAGCTACATATTAAATGATCTTAGAAAATAATGAGATTTACTCAATGGGACTATGAGATGAATTTACAATATGGTATATTCATTCATTTTTTTTCTTCCTTTGGCATTTAGACCTTCACATGTGAACAATTTTGAGATACTAAAGATATAATGGAATTTAAAAAATTAATATAACTCTTTCTAAGTTTATTATAGGATCTCACTAAATTCATATAACTAAATATGAATTGGAATACTGTAGTTGTATCTATGTAAGAAAGATAAATTGAGTATAAATTAGCAACATAAAGCCATTCAGCAAAAAAAAAAAAAAAACATTTCACAAAGGAATCAAAAAGAATAATGACACATTTTTTTTTTTGTTTTCTCCTGTGGCATAGACAGAGAGAGAATTTGTAGAAATAAATCTTCTTTTTCCAAGGAAATACTTCTTTGATGTGTTTTTTAGACTTTTATCTTGACTACATTTTAGTCTAATGGACATTTTTTTAATGTTATATTGTAGTTAATATAAATCCTTAGGCTTTGATTTGAAGAAAAATAAGCTTGGACAAACATCAAAAAGACTCAGTGTATGAACACATTAATTCGGTACTACCAAAATATGTTTCAGTCAAATCCCACATCCTGTGGTAGTTTAGAGGTTCACAAATACGAAATTGAAAACAACTTAATGAAATGAACTATAACAATTATCTGTTAAATACAAAGTTTGATTTGAAAATTAGTGCAAAGATACTTATGTTTTTGGAAATTCTTTTGAAAATGTTTGCTCAAAAGTTGGTAAGTGTTTTTAATCAAACTTTGGGTCTTTATCACAGTACAATAAAATCTTATATAAAATTAAAATATTTATGGTAATGATTTATTCTTGTAGTTGATGAATATGTCATTATAAAAAGTGCTCTAAAAAAGACAAAAATTATCCAGAAAATGAAAAAGTCAATTTAATTAAAATCTCATCATATTTTTTCCTTGCTCAAAAACAAAGCTAAAGGTTATTTTTCTGTATCAATTCAGGGGAATTGAATGCACCTCTCAAACTTATTGAATGTGTTGAAGATATACTAGAGTCCAAAATATGAAAATTAGAATAAAATTGAAATTTACCGTTTATGAGTTTTTTATGTTAAAATCTTGACTTCGTAACCTCATTGGTTAAAAATATTTTTATGGTTCTAGACTATAACAAAGAAAATAATAAACAATTAATTATCTGTCAAATGGTGTTTAAAGTAGATTAATATCTTCATAAATATAAAAAAAATCGCGATTTAAAAATATGGATGCCGGCTGAAAGGTCGAAAGTTTAGAGAACTGTAAATCCTGAACCGGAGTTCAAAGAAGATTGGAATTTTGGATTTTTTAGTTTCTAATTCATACCTAAATAAATACCAATTACAAAAAAAGTTGAAGATCGTACCGTCAAAAATATTCTTTTTTTGATCGATTTCACCCAATTGGCTAAATTCTAATTAATTTTTGAATTTTTTTCTCTCTTCTTTTTGAAAGAAAGTTTAAAAAATGAAAATGGAGATCCATGGGTCCTGATAAAATACATTGTCTATTTTATCAACTTCACAAACATACAATATCACGATGTTATCTTTATTGTGTCTCGCAATTTTTCTTCCCGAAAGAAAGAGAAAAAAAAGATCTTAAATCAGTTAGTACGTAGTCAATTATAATCTCAAATTATTCGTCATTTAATAGTTGATAATTGTTTAACGTTTAATAAAAGCTAATTTTAGTTCTATCAATCAATATTCAGAACACCGAACGTGGAAGATAACTTGACAACTGACAACTAAATACAGTGTAAATTTTAATTTTACAAAGATATCTACCTATGTGACGGTGTATCACATAGATATGTAGCAAATGTTAATTTTAGTAAGGAAAAAATGTAATAATTTATTTTTCTTGCAGATGTTATCAATATTTAAGGTTTAGTCATTGTTGAAAGGCCCATCCTTTCCCTCAATTTATGTCAAATGATAGAGAAAGGATTTATATAAATATACTCATGTAAAAAGATAGTTTCGTTTTGATTAAAGTTATTTTTATTCACCGTCATGTACATATGTTCTATCAATGAATCTGATAATCTAAAAGAGAGGCCTTCTGTTTTCCACCACAATCAAAAAATTACATTCTACTTTATTCCATAAGGGGCAAAAATAAATAGATTTATAGATTTAAATTATTAATCTGAGATATCTAAGAAGGAAAAAAAAAATTGGAGCTCGGATATATATTTTCACTCATATACATACATACTATGTCCCTTTAACGAAAATATATATTATTGAACATAACCTCAGGTATATGTCTCTCCCAAAACGAACCCATGGCTTTATTTAAAAATATTTATAAATTTAAAATTAAAATTCCAATATGAATTAAAAATATTTTAACCATTACACATATCTATGCAGATATGTTGCAAAAATAAAATAAAAATCAAGCCAGAGGCTGAAACAACTTTTATATATTATATTTTTCCTTCAAAATTTCTGTGATACTCATGTTACCAAAATTACATGAAAAAGAACAGTGTGATTTCCAAAAAAATTGTGACGTTATTTTTATCTCTTAGATATTCTATTCCATTAGGTGACAGGTGATAATTTTTTAAATTATTTTTATTACTGTTATAAGCGAAGGAAAGAAAAGGGTTTTAAGTATCACATAGAAAAAATCCATGCAAATTAGTAAATAGCGAAATGATTCATTCTCAAGAAACTTATATCCAATGAAAGCTTTACTTCAAATGAAGTGGACCATCTATATACAGTTATGGACCACGGGTTTGGAGATGATCCAAACTTTTTAAAGTAAAAAAATAACTAGGATAATGGCAAAAAAAAAATTTACAAACTATTGATTAAAAGTTATAGCTCAGACAGTACCGAAACATTTGGCGGTTGTTCTCCCAAGACAATGTTTGTACCCAAACTCAAATAGACATATATTCATCATATATTTTTTTTTATGTTTAGGTAGATTGTTGATTACCCCCTCCTTGTATCTAGGTCTAGTTACGGGACCCAACATAGACCTTTAAGAACAATCAACAGAAGAAAAACTTGAGTCCTTTGACTATATGTATATTCGAGAAATCATTATCTTTTTACGCCAACAGCTATAGAAATACAGATTTTTTTCCCCACCCCTTGGAAAATAATATATATGTACCCTATACTTGTTATATGAATAAAATCATATCTCCGAAATATCTCTTTTTACATGCTTTAAAAAAATTACATTGGACACTGTTTACGGAAACTTAGTTCTCGTGTTATGAGGACCAAAAATTGTTTAGTTGAATCCAACAAAAAGTTTGAAAACATTACGTTAAATGACTGATGTCAATCACTATAATATTGTATCAGCCTATCGGTCCTATGGTTAAATAAAATGTAGTTTGGTACATTTTAATTCATTCTTCTGAGCCTCCATCATGTATCTTGGGTACAGTCGAGATAAGATAGTTAAATATATAAAATGTCGTTTGTGCAAAAAGACAATAGATGCCTCATAAAATAAATAAAACCCAAAAGTAATGATTGAGATTTATTTAAATAATGATTTTTTTAGTTTAACAGAGGCCTTCTATCCTAAATTCATACTGACACAAACCTACTTTGTTCTATTATCTTCAAAATTTAAGGATAATAGATTTCAAATGTGATCATACCAGCGTGGAAACCATCCAAAAACTGCAACCACTAATGAAAATATTGCTAAAATGCACTAGATTTGTATAAATTAAATTGATTCAATATTTAGACATAAGAAAGCAATCCCCTCCACGGATACTGCACCCTTATTTTCTCTTAATTTGTAAAAAATATTTCGATTTCCTTACATTACATTAAATGTACTTCTTTTGAAATGAAAGAAAATATAAAAACTTTAACATTCAATGTGCTGCTTTAGTTAAATGTTGACTAAGCAAAAACATATTGTGCATTTTCTGGCTTTTGTTATGCTCTGAGTACATTTGTCAATAAATAGGTTATTATTGATTGCTTAACATAATTGTAATGAAGGTCTTGAAATCACGAATTTACAATTTTCTTGTCATTTCGGGACTGTTTTTCAATGTATAACATTGAAACTACCGTGCAGAAATGCCTAATTTTTGATACGAGGTCAGTCAAGGTTTTGAACTTACACATATTAAGAGTTCAAGTACATATATAATCGAAATGGTAACTTTTAAATTGATTAAAAATTTATAAATTACAAGAGGTGAGTACGTAATCAATTATGTGTGTCGAGACAATGATTTTTATAAAACCCTCGGCAACTGATATTGGACGGGCCTTCAGTGGACCTGTATGGATCCAACCATATACATGACTATCTATGAGAATACCATAGTTGTTGTAAAATAATTTCTATAAAAATTAATTTTACATGCATATAACGTTTTTAATATACAATAATAAATTACATTGAATTTTGATTAATTTTGTACCATTGAAAAGACTATTTAAAATAAAGCAGTATATATATAGAGAGAGATAACTTTTATAAAATGTATTAGTGCCTTGGCAGATAAAATGTTAATAGTGTGCTTCAAGGGCATTGTTTTCACCATTAAGAACAGTTTAAAGTCCCATAATTGTATTAATTATCATGTGTGTTGATTTCTATTAAATGATTTAAACTCTCAAGAAGTGTAATAGAATTACTCTTTATAACATTGATAGAGTTTGTATACAAGCCTATACGTATGTATGTTCATATACTATAATAACTTAAATAATCTTCAATATCCCCTTAAAATTATAGGGTAATTTAATTTAATACTTGTTATATCACTAATATTTATTATTATTGAACGTGAACTTAAGGACCTATCAACACAAATATTGACATACGTATCTTATTAAAAAAAATACATTAAATATTATATAGAAAACTTGTTTATTGAATACTTTCGTATCAAAAATTACTTACAAGTTATTACTTCTTTATAGGTATTATAAGTTATAACCATCTGATAGTTTAATTTCAATTCAGTACAAGGGAAAATGACAAGTCTTTGTTTAGAGGCATACCTAAATGATCTGTCATAATTCAAGAGTCAATATTAAAGATAAACAACGGATATTTTTCTCATTATGATTTGATGTGAAAACAACATGAGTTTTTTTTCATACCATAATAAAAATAGTAGTACAATGTACGGAGGTCAAATAGAGATCGATAGTAATAACCTTTTCCACATTTCTACGTATTTACGCACTAAAAACACCCAAAAACATCAATAGCATTACTCTACCATAAGAAAATACCCATTTATTGAAAAGATATTAAATCAATTACATATTTTGCAGATTCATTGATTCCTGCTCAATTTGTCTTAGTTACAACAAGTCCCATTTTCTATAATATCCAAGAGCAAAAAATGGTCTCTGTTTCATGTGAGATTTATTTTGGTACAAAGGTATAACATTTGAATAAGATAACTTAACTGATTGATTTTATCTTATTTATCTTTATTTATGTGAAGGATACGTAATATGTTTAGTCATATCCTTCATTGAATCCCATCAATGGATTTAGATTAATAATTAATTATTATTTATCCCCTTGGATTCTATTGGAATTGTACGTGTTTTGAAATAATGAGGCCTTGTCATTGAATAAATAAAGTCTTCATAATGGACAATTAAATATGCGTTTTTGTTCATAGTTCAATCCTTTTCTTTTAAAAAAAAATCCTACCCATTAAATAGTGATCTATACAAAAATAGACAAGTGTATAAAGATAATTTAGGGAAAATGGCACATTTAATCGGTTTGACACACATAATAGTTTAATTAACTTTTTATAATATTTAATCCATTGTAAGCAATGCCCTTTTTGTTTCATATATTGTAAGACGAAATCATCATACTTTATCCCCTAATATACATAAATTACATTATTTTTGCATTTTATTTTATATACCTACCTACTTATAACACGCAAATTATCTTAAAAGCCTAACAGACCCGCCAAAAGATCTAAAAAGAGTAAATACTTCCAGATAATGGAGTTCCTCAATCCAAAAAGATCTTAATCTCATCTTATTTGTGAATGATTACTCCCATTGAATGAATAAGCTCAATATTTATCTACCATAAAACTGAAGACATCAATTAAATTCATAGACTGTCCATTTAACTTATTAATAAATTAAAAAACTTTTCAAAGCTCTAGGTACATGAATACTCTAAATAATTAATTATTTATACATATGTAGAGAAGTATCCCTCCTTTATTAACACCATTATTTTTAAACAGCATAGTAAAGAAATTATATCATAGCAAAAAAAAAAACGTCCTACAAGTTTATCTTTTTTTATAATGACATAATGAAGAGATTAGATATTTTATCAGATTTATTTATTCAAGTGTAAAAAAGCTCAAAGTAAAACAGAATGACGTATAAAAAGTTGGAGGAGAAAAATTAATGTCAGAGGAAAAAGTTTATTCTCACAAATAGGAAAAGCTTGAAAATCAAGATCAAAGATTACCTACATACTGTCTGCGATAAACTCTTGGTTAAATATGAAGTAGAATATTTTTGGATTGTGTACATAGGTAGGTAAAAATAACACTAGAGTGCAACGTGTTTTTTGTTTGATTCTTTTGTCTTTTTATTTTGTGTGTTTTTGTAAATTCAAATGACTCAAGAAGAACGACGTTCAAAAAGAGGCAAACCTTTTTTTAACTCTTTTATTACTAAAAACATACTATTTTATTACTATGTACATATGCAGAACGATCTTAAAGAGGAAGTATCATATCATTAATTAATTAATATATATATATATATTTTTCAATGAAGGTGTCAAGAGTAGCATTATACTCCTTTAAGGGAAATTACTTCCAGAGTAGCTTTAAATGTTTTCATTTCCTTCAATTTATTCCTCCAAGGAAATATAAATGCTTTTATGGCAAATCCTGAAATGGAAGTTAATGCAAGGAACAAAAGTTTTGTTGAATGAACAACTTTAATAGATGCATTGTTTTTGAAGATAATTTGTCAAGATCTTAAAATTTCCAAAAAATAAAATCCTGTAATTAAAAAACACAAAATAAGATATATGTATATACTTGCTCTGTCAATTAGGTTTACTATTATATACCTACTTGGTTTGATTGCAGTGCTGTTGAATGATATGGACGGATAAATAATGCATTTTTTTAAGGAATCCTTTTATGTATGAATGTACATATAATACCTAAATACACATGTAAAGAGCTTCAAAACTTTTTTAAAGTAATAGACATTTGAAAATGCCTGCACATGTGCAAATTCACATGATCTGCATATTTTGTGCACTTGTATATGTTCATATACCATATGCTAATACAATATCCAAACGCATGAGAAATCTTGATCCTTGACAAAAATATGATCAGGAGTTAAAAACTTGGTGGTCCTTTAATGCAGAATGCAATACTATACCTCCCTCCCTATATGGTTATTGATTTAAAGGTAGAATGCAAACCATAATACTTAATGGCAATCAATAGAACAAAGATATTGATCTTTTTGGCAAAATGTCCTGTTCAAAATTTTGCAATTGTGCATACACACACATTCTTGTTGCTATATGTAGGTACCTCTAATGATAGGATTATTGCTTAATTATACACATTTTATACATTTGGAAGGAAAGGGGAGTCCTTTGAAGAGAGTTGGACAATAAATAGCTCATTATTTTGTTTCTGTACATACAAAGGAATTGTTCGTTGAGATACAAAAAATGAATCATATGACCCCTAATGCTGTTAAATGTGATCATACTAATTAATTAAATATTAGTGAAATTTTACTTGACATAATTCTGTTAGTTCATTAACAATACAAAAATTGTATTTTTCAATATACTCGTTATCCTAGTAAATAAATAACTTAAATAAGAAAAAAGAACTTGAGCTTCAATGTTATAAATAAATACGTCTTTTAATTGATTTTAATATTAATTTGGCTACTTTAACTTTAGATTAATTTGAGTTGATGTTTTGAATAATTAACAAAATATAACAAAATATTATATCATTCAAAATAGCAAATTGTAATAACCCTTGTTTAAAAAGCTCACTTTTTACATCAAAAAACTGTGTATACTATTTTTCAGCTTTGAACAAACAGCTGTTAATCCAAGTAAAAAAAAATATTTTAGAAAAATTATCTTTTATTTTTTAATTTTGCAAGGTCAATTTCGATAGCTAAAAAAAACACGCAAACGTATTACATGGTGAAAAAATAAAATAAAATGGATACTCATTTTCATATAACAATAGGGAGATCTTCAAAATTTGAACTATCTTTTGTTAGAATTGCCATCTATTTTGGTAACTAAGTATACTTTTTTAATAAGATAAAGAGCATAGTATTACATCATAGTTAGTTTTTTCCTTAAATAGATGTATCATTTGAAGACTTTAACAAATGATACCTCAATTTAGCATCATGAAATGGCTTCAAAAGACTTTTATCATAGAGAGTCAACATTTCATTACTAATTGTCGATTCTTCCAGCTCTTTAGGAATCCCCAAATTTTGAAAAAAATATTTCTTTTGTCCTAATTATGTTCATATTGGATTCATTCTCAAACAACAGTAAATCTCTCCAAATTATCCTTAGGGATGTCCTTCAGACTGGAGATATCTTTAAAGTAGTATCAGTGGTCATATCTGATCCAATCATAAGCCACGTTTTGTACATATATCATTAAAAGTTACTGACGTTATCCATTCACAAGAAGAATCCCTTGTAATACTAATAAAAAATGGATAATATATATTTTAAGAATAATGAATGAGAGTTGAGCAATTCCCCCGTTCATTTTTTTCCTTTTCATTGCTGGAATATAAAAATTGCTTTTTCAGCATTTAATGGTATAGGATAATAAGGACGACTTTATTATTTTAGAGGTCAATCTTCTTTTGAAGATTGAAGCACCTCCATTTCTATGTCCATTGATATAAACCACAGAATAATATCTATTCGGTGATTTTCCTCAATACCATTTCTACACCATTATATTCCCAGATCATCTATTTTCTTTCTAACCTCTCAATAATAATTTCAATAGCATTGAGAAGGATTCCTAAAGCCATTGTGCAGAACGGGTGTTTTGTTTTTTCAAAGGCAATCCTGATTTTTCCTCAAAATTTGTAAAGCAAAATAATCTAAGTGACGTATATTCTTATTATAATCTAAAATTCAGAATTACTTTCCAAGGTCAGAGTAACATCATCAGTGTATAAGTCTACCCAATGACGACTTCCTCCGATGTCAATCCCAAATGCACCAAATTTAATCTTCACTTATGAGACAAATACCTCAATGTCAGCAATGAACAAGAGAGGGGCGAATGAATAACCCTGCCAGCAACTTTTCCCCTAGATAATTGGCTTGCTTTCACATTCATTAATTGATATTATAGATCTGCCATTAAAAGGCAATATATATGAACAGGGTTGAAGATTTTTCATTGTCGAAGTCTCCCAACAGTCTTGAGGATTTGGTAGTGAGAAATAGAATCGAAAGCATTGTAGAAATCAATCGTAGCTATAGCTCCATTCACCTTTTTTTTGACAGATTCAAAAGACACTTAAATGTTACGAGTAACATTATATACTTTCGATACTTCAAAAAACCTTTTTAGTTGAACAAAGTCTTCATTTGTTGAGTTAAAACCCCAGAAAAAATTTAGTATGATTAATTTCAAACATGTTTTAGATAAATCCATGTTTCACTTTCATGTTGTAAATATCAATATGTTTAACAACAATTCTTTTTTATGTATAGGTGACTTCCTCCATATTTTTTATTTTCGACACCTTGCAGTTTTCAAGTCATCAATTCGAAACCCATATGTCTATAGGCTAGTAAAAAAAAAAACCAGCTTCACCGATGCAATGTATCGATGGCAATCAAAAAACTCTCTATATACGTAATAAAGAACTAATGGGTCTATTTAGGGGGCTGTAACAGATTAAATTCATATATCAAGATACCACTGTATATCTACAATGGTTAATGCTTGAGTAATTTTTTTATTCTTCCGAGGATCCACAATATAGTTTTTAAACTACAACATCAACATTTCCGCCCATACATATCTTTATCAGCTTTTGATCTCTCTGCTCTTGCCTGTTATTATGGCTTTCTGAACTCGAATTAAATCTCGCTAAAGTGTAAGCATATCTTGACAACTAAACGAAAAATAGCTCAGCTGTTGGAGAAAGTGACGTAATTTATTGAGAACCAATCATTATTCCGGGCTTGTTTTCTTTTTGTGGGAATGGTTGAGAGATACATTCTAGATGGATATGTATGAAATATAATTAGAGCAAGACTTTTGGATTATTTATAAAATAACTTCCTAAGATCACATTTGGTATCTTCCCATTGTTTACTTTGTAAATAATAGATACAAATTGTTCATATATGCATTAATAAG
Organism: Lepeophtheirus nordmannii; assembly: GCA_963680855.1. Lineage (NCBI taxonomy): Eukaryota > Metazoa > Arthropoda > Copepoda > Siphonostomatoida > Caligidae > Lepeophtheirus > Lepeophtheirus nordmannii. The sequence continues at coordinate 25,476,417 of OY804523.1, forward strand.
TCATATCCAGTAAGTAGAAGACATAGCAAAGAAAAGCAAATAGACCATAACTCTTTTTATAAAATGTACTTGTGTGAGTATGAGGGAAAGCACGCCATTGATTCTTATATGTAAATATTTATACTTCCTCAATTACGCACGTCCGAGGCAATAGGGCAAGGATAGTAGTCCTTGATCAATGGGGTGTAGGTGTTGTTTACTGATTTATTTCTTTACTATGACTCTGCTTCATCTTCTGACTTTGCAAGTTTTGTCAATTTTATCACATCTTTTGAGAAGTAACTCATGTAAAACGTTTTTCACGTGACTTTATGATTGAAAGTCGGCCATCACTTTTTTTCTTTGGCATCAAGTAACTAGTGTTCTACCTATTCGCAACAGTTATTAGTTATAAGATGAAATTTTTTAGGACTGTTTAACATATTTAATAACAACTAATACAACTAAGTATGCCTTCAACATGGCGTTCTTTTGGGTTTACTATGCATTAAGCTATTTACCAAAGTATTTTTTCAACTTTTTATCAAGAAACCTTGACAATTGAGGGTTTTTTGTTTTGTTTTTAAAGAAATTGGTATAATTAATTTTTATAACTTTTAATAGGATTAATAATTATGGGAAAAAAGGAATTTTTTTTAAGGCCTTATAATTTTCATTAATTAATCACTATATATGGTACATATTCATATAAAATATGAAAAAAATATCTCATTATGGAGCATTTTGTTTCATAGAACCAGCATTTATTCAACTCATTTAAAATATCATGAATAAAATCAAATATATGTAATAAAAAGATTACCTTTAAAGAAAATGATGCTAAAACAATCCTTTCCTTTTGTTGATGTCAGCTGCCTGTTCTTTACCTTTTTTTTTTTTTTTTAATTTACTTTTTCGATCGTTCTATCATCTCTTACAGGATTATAGTTAATACTGGTAAATAAAAAAATAAGCAATTTAGAATTTTATTAGTAAAAGTTATATTCATTTATAGATTATTCATTGTCAACTCGGGTTAAGTGCCCCTAATTAAAGATGTGGAAAAATGTATTACTGGTCTAGGGAGTAGGACCATCTACGTTTAAAATAGCATTAGTGAAAGAACAGTATTACAATTATATTTATTTAATATACAATATAACATTAAAATGCATTTTTAACAAAATCTACAACAAACGAAGGAGGGAAATTTTTAAACTCTTCATTCAGGAAGAGATTTTCTCCTCAACGATTTCATAAAAAATAGATTACCAACCGCTTTTCCTTGTTTAATCATAAAGTTATATAATTTTTCTACAAATTGCGTATCCTTATTTATAAATTAATATAAAGATGAATAAATAAAACGGGGACATTAGCAGCACATGCTACCAAACGTTAGAATGAGTGAGTTTTGAAATTTGATTAATTATATCAAGTGATGGGAAAAACAATCAATAATTTGTATGATGTAAGTCTCTGCATCGTTACAAAGATATTGTTCCTCATAAAAATTCCTTTTACCTCTCAAAATCAATTTTTATTCAACATCTCAAGGAATAGTTGACATAAATGTTTGATTTTTTTTTTTTCATAATCGTCATCATCTTATTCAATTTTGGTGTAAGTTTTTTTATATATTCTACAAAAAAAAAAAGGTCCATTCCAACTTATAAATATCCCCAGTTTCCCCAACATTTACATATATCCACATATTTTAATCATCTAAAAATTGTATTTACTCATACTTTAATTATGCATATATTAAATGCATGTTTTAAGTGCTGTTATAGAGAGGAGATAATTTATCTGATAAATATTGCAAATAAATAAAAGCTGGTCTATACCTATAATGTATGTACATATTTGTAAATTGTTCTCAATAAGAGTAAGAGAGCATCATTTTACATTGCGAGATGTACAAAAATGATTATATAATTGATTACTCAATTATGTTCATAGATGTCTATACATTTGTTATATATGTATGTATATACAAGCATTAGAGTGTGAGAGTACGTTACTGTACTCTTATATTCACAATATGTAGATCTATGTACTTGAATGAATGTGTTATTTCGTCATCACTCGATACTTCTACATCAAAAAAGAAAAGGAATTATTTGAGGAAAACAGTTGTCAGTCATGTACGCTTTTGACATGCTAAGATAGGCAGGTACCTGTGGGCAAGCAAATAAGATTTCATGCTCTCTTGAATTCATCGTTTGCTGATCAGTCAGCTGATTTAATTAAAGGAAGAGTCAACTGATGAAAACAGCTGAAGGAAGAATACATTTTATTTTTGCTTATTCTAAAAAGTGTATTGGAGTCTATGGCCGAGAACACAAAGCGCCTGTCGAGAATCCATCTTTTATTTATTACATCTCTACCCATGATAGTGAGTTAAATTTGTAAATGAGCACTAAGAGAAAACTCTCAAAAAATTATATTTCCGAGTTTTAGTCCGACTTTAAAGATAATTTAAGCTTGATTTTTTGCTCAACACGTGTGACGTATCTCAGGTTATATTGTAACCCGAATATATTACCCCAAGGTTTAAAACATTTATGAAGTGGCGCTCTGGAATAGTACACCCAACTTTAAAAACATTATTTGAGCCCCAGGATAAATTACATATTATTATGTCAATATTATGAGACTGGATTTCTATACCCTCATCCTAAATGAGAAGTTTTATGACTTATTTATTCAATAGTAGATATATTTATCCTACTTGATATAGTAACCTAAGCATATGTAAATATATGCACATGTAAAACTTTATTGGACAATCCATTTGTTGGAATTTTTACAAATAAATAACAAGTTACTATTTGTAAACATAGTAACTTAATCTTTAACTTAAAGATTGACTTCTAATAGAAGTCTAAAGAAAACTCCTAGCTGAGGATCTTTTATAAGTTCGTATAAATTTAATTAATAAACATCATATTTCTTGACTATGCATTAAAATAATGATTATTTTGACTTCATAGGTAAATGATCCGTTCGAGGCAACTTTAATGAGTTAGAAAGTTAAACTTTTTTTTAAACAACTTTCTTTAGTCTATTAGGTTATTCTGTGTTACTGTCAATCTACTTTAACCAATGAATAATAGTATTAAATACTTATTTCACTGCTTTTGAGCTCACATTTTACAAAAAAATGGACTATGAAAAACTAATACATAATATGTCTTAATTATCTTAAGTTAAAGTCCTAAAATTTTAGTTTCAAAAACTTATTAATACTTTATTTTTCGATCTTTAATCTGTACATAGTATAACGATAAAATCAGAGTTCATTTTTGTGTGTTAAAATTGTGAATATTTAATAGAAAACGTTTTTTCAGTTATTTATTTTATTTTTATTTCTTTAATACACTAACAATGCGATAAGTGAATATATGTATTGTCGATATAATAGGAACTGTCAAGAGTAAGTTTTTGGAGTCATTGCCCAAGTCATTTTTATAGACCATAATTCTTAAACTATGAATCTGATTTTTATTTTTAATAATAATAATAAAGTACAAGAATATATGGAAATAGATGCTCTGAGGAAAGTGGCTCTCCAAAATCAAATTCTTCATTGAAACCAAACATTAATCATATTTGAAATCAAAGTACACACCACGTATAAATATTGTTTTCAAATTATTAATTTGTTAATTGTCAGGTGTGGCTGCTTAATCTTTTCTTTTTCTAATTTATCGACGTGGCACAAGTCGAGTAATATCAAAGAATTTGATTTTTTGAATCATTTTCCTGTTTAATACTTTTCCATATTCTGTAGGACCAAATTACGAATGTACACATTCTATAATTTAGCCTGTGGAATTATCTACATTCAATACGACATATATATATGATAAGTTTGAAGTTATGGAATAAAACAAAGCTAGATATAGTTATAACTTCTACATAGTATATAAATCTCTTATTTTAGGACAAAACTTTCTCTCTCTTTCTCATATACATATATGACAAAGATCATTATGCCTAATGAGACCGACTCCTTATTTTGTCTTACATGTCTTTATCAAAACAAATGATGTGCATATATCTATACAAATCATATATTATTTACATAGTATATATATTTATTTGTACTTACTTGTATTATAAAGATATTTTTCTTCTTTATCATTGTTAATACCTCCTTCGGATTTCTTAATATTATACTTTTTCTACTTATGAGTATCTTTAAAAAGTAAAATGGTAATAGCAATATAAACATTTGCTCATTATTTATCAATGGTTCAGTAAAATATTATAATCTATTTTCATTTAATCACATGTGCTAAATTTGGGACTATATATGTACTTATATGTATAAAGGGGAATAACCTCTTCTTGCAAGCAGATAAAAATCAAAGAAAAAGGAGTAAATACAGCATAAATTATGTTGTAGAAATTATTTTTCTTAGATCGGCTCTATCGAAGCCATTTATGATCATTTTCAGTATTTTTTTTCATTAGAGGTAAAGACCAAGGCGTTAATATTAAGTACATTTTCTAATAAGAAAATATATATATATATATATATATATAAATAATACTTATAAACATGAAATAATCATGCAAAAGACATTACAAATCAAAATTTTAATTTGTCACTTATTTTGAATTTAATTATTATAGAGTTCAAATTAATTATCTTGATAACATATATGAATGTGATGTCTTTGTGAGTCAGCCTCTTTTTTATCATGTATCTATTTCTACTCATTTCTTCAGATATATCTATAATTATGTATTTTCGGAATAAACATTGAAATGTTTGTTTAGTTCCTACTCGACATATCAAATTTTCTAAAGCATATCCTATAAAGTATTTTTTATGCAAATATATATTTACTTTCATATTATTTGAAGAAATTGTAATAAAAGACTAATAATATTTTTACATATTTCAAAACTTCTGCTCGCTTGACTATACTAAAAGATACAATCACAATAATGACACAAGTCCAAAATAAAGTCGAAGAAATTTAAAAAAATAATGAAGAATACAGAAATAGGGAATTTAAATTTTTCAGAATATTCTTAATGTTCTAAATTTTGCCCAATCAATCCAAGAACAATCGTATTACTATTTTATTTTAATGTTAATTATTTTCTTCAATAAAACAACTTACAAATGTATACTAAACTCTACAAAAATTATAGGAAACATTTTCTAATAATCTATAATTAATTTATTTGTGGGAAGAACTTAGATCCTCACGTGGGAGGGGAATGTTCCAATATGATGACAAACAATTTAGTCACTTAGAAGACTAAGTTTCGAAATTGCAAAAGGACATTCAGATTTTTCAATAGAAGTATATTGAAGTTAAACGGTCATTTCTAATTTTTTATCACAATATCACACAACAGTTTCCAAAAACTAATTATAATATTAGTATGGTTGAAAGTTCCAGGATGTATCCATGCAGATCGTAAAGCAGGAAATTCATCTTATAAATGGAACTGATATGACTGTGATAGAAATAACATATTTGTTTGTTCAAGCACACTGACAAATCAATGAAATAACTTTCTTAGAGTTGTAGATGAAATAGTGTTGACTTTGGGAGGTATAGACTCAAGGATTTCAGTGAATAAACTATGGATGGAGGATGTGAACTCTTCTTGTACATCACTGATTAGATTTTTTTGTTTCTTCATTGAACTTCCCCGTTCTTAGAGGAGTATACATACATTGATTCAATCGAAGATCTGGAGCATCCAATATATTCTTGAGTCTTCGAGATAAAAACTGGCGCAGATGTTAATGTTTGAAAAATAAAAATTTCACATGTGAGTCAACGCTTAAGGTTTAAAGTTCTATTAAACTTTAAGCCTCGAAGGCTCCAAGTTTTACTTAGAACCAACAAAATCTTTATTTCAGGAAAAAACCTGATAAACTCTTAAAGGTACACACTGTATACAAAAACAACAATTTAATAAAAAATAATATAAAGATTAAATTAAATACAATAATATAATCAATTCAATAAATGGAATTGATGCCTGTTAAATATATTTTTCGATTTATTAACGTGTGGGAGCCAACAAGTATTGTTGTGAGACCAAGAGTAAAAAATGTTCTGTTTTTTTTTTTTTTTTGTTTTGTTTTTTGTGTAAAGAAAATTTTTAAATTACGTACTTCGGCCTTGATCTTTACCACATGATCAAGATAATACCAAGACTTAGGAGGGTCAAGACCAAGACTGATGTCACATAAGTATCAGCGACTGCAAGTTTCAAGTGTTGATAATTCTCCAGAATTCATATATTTAGATATCTGGTATGATATGGTTCTCGAGATCAGTCTTGGTTTCGTCTCGGTATCGATCCATCAAATTTTTTTTCTTTTCTGGTCTGGGCTTTCTAAAGTCTTGGTCTTGTCCTGGTCTCAGGTAATATGGTCTTGACCACAGAACTCATCACTACTATATGACTCAAGATGCCCAAATTCTTGCCGATTTTGATGTTCCAATTTATTTATTGCATTTTTTGGATATTCTAAGTATTTTGTGACAATATGTTCAATGTATTTTTGATTCTCCTCTCCTCGTGTTTAAAACTGTAATTTGGACTGTCCATTATATTGATAATATCAGTGCTTCAGGTTACGCTTAGTTCGATGCCGTTTATAGCTATTGGAAAACAAGACAGCTTTATTAATTATAGGAACTAAATATTATGATATACGTATGTATGTATAAAAGAACAAAAACATACCTATATTATAATACAATAGAAAGCAATCAAGCTTAAGAATGAAAACTAATCAGGAAAGATAGTTTATCAGAATATCAAACTGGAGAATTTTGTACCTATAGTTTATGGAAATAATTTTTTTTAGGTTAAAAAATTAAGGCTTCTTTGTAGTATACTTTATCCTGGATCACAATGCGTATAATTACAGGAAAAACATGTTTAACCAAAATTTACAGGGCACAAGGCCCAGTGTTTGGGTAGACATAAATATTTCCAGCTCTTTTAAAAACAACCTGGTTTCGGAATGTAACAATAAAATCCATTCAACAACTTCTGGAAACAAAATGAATGTTTTACTCTTTTTCAGATCACCCAGTAAATTTCCAAATATATATAAATGAGGCATTTGGAGACTTGGTGTCAGTAAAACTCTTTGACTTATTCACAAGCTGTTTTACGGTGCCTTCTTTCCAAAGCCCTTTCATGTGTTGTTGAAGGACTCTGACTTCTGTTTTCGTTTGGGTGACTCTCCACAACTGAACAAAGTTCGATGTATCTGCAATAAACCATACTTCATACCATAGTTATGGAAATTTTGATTTAAAATATTTACATGTATGTACTTACATAAATCCCTCAAAAACCTTATAGACGAGTGCTAAGGGCCGATTTTTTAATAAAGTGTATCGAGTGTAAGAGATCTACGCCTACACCCTTATTATTATTCTTTTGAAATCTAGCATTCAAAAATATTTTTAATAAAAAACAAAACAAAAAAAAGGATAAAAAAATCAATTTTTACATAAGAAATAAATAAAATATCAATTATTCCCTTTATCTTTGGCCTCAGATTCAGCATTTGTTAAAACTGCCTATACCAGTGGGTATCAAAGTGGATTTAAAGGGGAAAAAATTATAAATAATATTTATACATATATTGGATAAATTCATTGTATAAATATTGGAATCTGTGGTTCCATGTGGAAAAAAGTTTGAGTAACTCTACTATTCACCAATCATTTCAATTTTTTGAGCATTGAATCGTTGTTTCTTTCAAAATATATCCAATAAATTAAAAATAGAAACACTTAGATATGTACAGTACTATAAATTTCTTAGAAACAAATCGAATTCATTTTCAGAGCCATGTAAAGATGACCAAACAACCAAAAATGATACCTACTAAATCTTACATAATAAACTTGAATCCTACGTAGATTAGGCAATGGCACGAATATTAATAGCATTGTACTCAACTGATGTATGAATTTATCTCCTTTTAGTTTCGATATTATGATACTATGTATATAGATCATGAACAATATGTAAGTATATGTATCTTTAATTTCAGACTATCTATGTAGTATGAAAACATTGAGTTAGAGATACGAAACGTCTAGTATTATTATAGCTTACATTTAAAATAATGTCAAGGCAGATCTTTTAAGTATTCTTGAGTTGGAAAAATCCGACTGGAAATTCAGGGGCCCCTGATACAAGGTACCTTTGTTGTGTAATATATATATTTAGGTACAATACATTTAGTATTACACTTGATGATTATTTTTCAAAATTAAAAATCAATTGTTTATTATACAAATATTTGACTGCCAACTCAAACAAAAAACAACAAAGTTCATTTGAGCATTTAATTTAATTTGATTCCTTTACATACATACGTATTTTGCAAAAGATTTACCGTTTAAGATACATAACATATATTTATGTATATACATGTTACTTCATTAATCACTAAGGCTGACGTCGAGACTCCATCTGTTTTAATTAATTATACTTTTTTATTAAATCTCTACTAGCATTCGAATGTAGTCTCATCAAATTTCATGTTCGTTCTATATGCTAGGAACTTTTCACATTTTATTTTGAAAGTATCCTCATAATAACTTATGGCACCTCCATCTCTCCCTATTTTTAAAAATCATTTTGCAATTTACTAATGTACACTACCTACACATATTGTGAATATATGTATAGTGGGCCCACGTTATTCGTGGGGGTTTTAGAGAGATAGATCAAGACATACCAAGATGATTGAAACACTCATTTATAATATAAATAAACATTTATTACATTAAGACTCAAAATATATTATTTATTAATCATTATTTAAACTTTATAACAAACTTTTTCGTCATACATTTGATATATTCTTAAACATTAATATCTATAATAAACTTTTTGAATCTTATTGAAAAATAAATAAATCGAATTTTGTTAATAAGTTTCCTAAGTCGAATCGACTCATCCTCACTTTTAGGACTTTTTATTCATTAAATGTAATAAAACTTGAAAAAAAACCGAATTTATTATAATCAATTAGTAATTTTAAATATGTATAATTCAACTGACACTTCTTTGAAATGAAAATAAATAGCAAGAAACTTAGGCACCAATAAAAAAAGAAGAAGGTATTTGCAAAATAATTATATTAAATTTCTTTATCTATTTAATCTTCTTTCTTTCTTTCTTTATCAGGGAAACCTACATCGTCACTGCCTTCTAAAAAAATCACACATTTGTAACTTATTTTTGTAAACATGAAATAGAAAATATCATTTTGAATGAAAGTTTCTTTTAAAATTAAAAATACCATTGAAGCATATTTTGTATCGGTCAAAATTAAGAACCTCTGCACACAAAAACTTTCTCATAAATTATAGATTTGTTTCCATATGGTTTAAATATCCTCAATTTTTCATGGATGCAATTTATTTTTGGTAAGTATGCTTCATCCATGTTAATGGAATAATCATAATTTGCCAATATAGAGACTGCAATTAGCATTGCATGTATGAAAAGCATGAAATTCTTTTGAACACATTAAAAAAACCATAAATACAATTTTCTTCAAATTAATTATTAATAGTCTTTGTGAAATTATATTTAAGACTCTCAATAGTGTTTTTTTTAAAATATTGCGATTTTTATAAACCTAAAACCTTTTTTTGTAATAATTCAAAAAACAAATTTCAACTCAGTTCTGAATAATGTGACAAATTGAGTACCTCATGGCTCAATCAAACACAGTTATAACATAAAAGGCACTTATATCTAGAGGTATCGTATTCCTTAAGTCTTAAAACCGGAGGATAACTCCTTCATTTTCCTTCATTTGACCCTTAATTTTAAAATTGGAATGATATAAGAAGTCTGAATGGCCAATTTTGACCCAAATATACCCTTTTATTCATGTTTAAAGTGTCAGTACCATTCCAAAAATAACATGAGGGATCTGAAATTTTGCAAATAGCATTTTTTTGATGCGCTTAAGTAAAAAAAACCAAAGTGCATTTTTTTTAAAAATTGGGCAAAAACTGGACACAGTCACTCTAACCTACATTTATTGATTTAGAATTGCATTGTATTGATTTAAAGAAATGACTTAGGGAGGGGTCCTTCTAAGGTGACTTTTTATATATTTGCTCCTTTAAAAAAAATGAAAGATATTGTTTTTTTTTCCTTTTTAATCCCTTTCATAGCTGAAGACCTTTCGATATACGCATCTGACATACATGTAAGACATAAAATCCTCATTTCCACAAGCTGTTCAATTACTATTTATATACCAAGTTTAATATTACTAAAGTAATAATGGCAAAATATAACAATGTCATACATTCTTCGATTAATGAAAGAGGGATCTACAACTTTTTTTTAAGTAGTGTCCTAAATGATACAATAAGTAACGGAAAGCAAAAATTTATCCAATATCGTTTTTATTGGAGAGTTACATACTTATGTGGTCTTGAATTAATTAGTTGCATTTATTTAATTTGAATTTTGTCAAATTTATCAGCAATATACATTTCCGTGTCTCTTCATGAACTAGAACTCAGAAAAATATGAAGGTGAAACTGATAAAAAAGAGTAGCCTTCAAATTTGAATCTTTCGATTCATGAATTAAATGAGGTACTCTCATCCTTGTTTGCTATGTTCACCCTATTTACTTTTTGTCAAAAAGATCTTTTCACCCTCTCTTTCTCCTTTTCAACACTGATTACAGTTCATTCCCTTAAAGTCCATAAAATTACTAAACCTTCAATCATTGTCTTAAAAAAATGCAAATATCTAAGAACCTAAAGCATGTAGAAAAAGATTAAGATTATATTTGAAATTAGCAATAATAATATTTGTATAAAAAAAACCTCAGCCAACAAAAATTTCGAAAAAAAATTTGTTAACCACCATAATTATTTCGTGTCGTTTCGACTTATTAAAAGATAATTTATAGTAAGAATAAATTAATATCCTGGATCTTTTTAAGTCATTTTTTTATCAATCAGGATGTCAGGATTCACAACTATATTTTCAGAGTATGTCGATAACTATCTTTGTAGGATAAGAAGTCAAACAACGTCACTATTTGGGAGTCTCAAGTAAGTATCAGTCAACAGATAGGACGAGACCCTCATGCTAAGTCATAAAAACTCCTCACTTCTTAATCAAGTTTTTATGATAGTCAGAGTCAAAATCATAAAACTCAAGAGAACTATATCACTAAGTCTGACAATCCTTAAAATCAGGATCTTTCATATACATATAGTATGAAATTTCAAAAATAATAGTTTTTTTGTAGATTTATGTAAGATTTCTGTGAATCCAACATATAATTCATGCAAAACGAGAGATCCCTCTGATATATTTTTTCGAAATAAACTTACTGCATATTGTTATTTGATGGAATGGTACTCCCAAATATTGAAAAGCTATCGAAATAAATGGGTAATCATTACCATTTTTAACTGAAGAGTTGTGGGGATAATTTATAGGAGAGCAGAGAGGGCAACCCTTCCCCCAAATAAAAAATTTCACATTAATTTTTGGTTGGTCTCCTGGTATTTGGTAGATATAATTTATGACACAATTCAAAGTAATAAAATGACACTTCATATTCGAAACACGAGTTGCATTTATCATATACCAATGTCAATAAAGGTAAACAAATTCTTTTAAGAGCAATAAGTAATATCTGTCTAAAAAGAAGAATCTTAGAATGATAAATTGATTGCATATATGTACGTCAATCAACCATATTTATTTTTTAACTATCGAAATAATTTATTTCTCTATGAATTGAATTGAATTCGAAATATATTACAATGTAGTCGACATTAGGTAACATACTTGTTTCAGTATCTTCTTTCTTTTTCTCTCAAAAGTTTATACAAGTTTGTACTGAGTTAGTTGAATTCAATTCATTACAAATATTGATTGCATGTAAATGTTACAAATGATGCATTACAATTCATCATGATTCTGTTCTTTAAATGACTTACTATTAGTCCTTTTACATAATATTTATGATGATCATTATGTACTTACATATTGTATGCTACCCTCAATCTAATATAATTAATTTTTTAAAAATGCTTGTAAAACTATATAAAATTGGTTTCGACAATTATATTTTTAGCTTACCATTATTTACTCATTAAATGAACCCCTCATACTTTATGTTTTTGTGAATTAAAAAAAAATGTTTATTTCACGATTTGAATATGTTTCTAAATATATTTTTTTACTTCCCTAAAATATTATTTTAAACAAAGTACCACGGTTTAAAATACCAAAAAAAAAAAAAATGTATAGAATATAGGACTCGACTGATATGAACTTTTTGGGTCAATACCGATTTATTTTTCAAATTAACTTTTTGATATCCCAGTAAAAAGAATAAAGTATTAGCCCAAATATTGCCGTTTCGGCAATTCACTAATTTTTCTCATCAGTCATTACCATAGCAAAAAAAATAAATCATCTGCATTAATTTAAAATTGGGGATTCAGTTTACCTTATCAATAATCTGTGTGGCCATAAATAAGGTTTTAACTTTTTTTAAACAGTCACAATTAAAATTGATGCTATATACGTTAAATTAAATTGATAGTCATGGTCAAAAACATTAACTAAGAGTAAAATAACTTCAGGAAAATTTACACTCTGGCCAATTGAAATGGTTAAGTAATTAAAGAGTTTTAATCTCATTTTTTTTTTTTTTTTTGATTATTGATTTCATTTTTTCATTTATAAAAACGATCTTGTACTTTAGGGAAATAAACGGTGATAATATCGGTGATGATCGGCAACTTCACCCGATTAACGATTAACCTAAAATTGCTTAAAATTGGCTGACTTAATCAGCTTACAAATATATTAGTAGAGTTGTCGAATAAATTATATAAATTAATAAATGTCATTTATAATGGAAAATAAGTCGCAAAATTTCAAATTGTAGTATGTAGATAAATGTAGATTTTGCAGTATTTCACAAGAAAATGTTTTTTATTGACCCAGCCTAAAAAAATATACCATTCAATCAAAGGTTCTTTCAAAGATTTATTTTCCTTTATTTCAATGTAAATGCGAACACAATGAGTACACTCGTAGAAAAAGAAATCAAATAATATTCTGACAAACAAAGAAAATGACATGAGTAGATAATTGAGACAAATAAATTAAGAGACTACTAGAATACGGATGAAATTGTGATTGAGCCTTTAAATTAAGAGTTTGCTGAGTGGGAAGACGTACTTTCTCTGCTTTGTCGAGAGGATTCACGGTCAGTAGACTTCAGTTCCTTCATCTTACGAATGGCTTCATCATATTCATCATCTTCTTCTTTATCCATCTTTTCAGCGTCATATCCAGAAGCTAACAAAATAAAATAGGCAGTTCATTACTGAATGATTATCACTAGAGTTGGGGACTTGGACTCGAAACTTAAGGCACAATTAGGACTCGAGTCCGTATTTTGAAGACTTGACTAAATCTCAAAATCAAGGACTCAAGACTTGACTTGAATTCGAAAGCTAAGACTTAACTGGACTTGAGGCCATTTTTAAATCAATTTTCTCACAATAATTTCAATTTTTCCACTGAATATAAAGTACTGATCAAAGTGCCTTTTATTGGAAAAATTTAATGTGAGTCATATTTTTTTATTTAGCCATGTCTGCTATGGTAGAGAATATTTAATACATGGTTCATCTATTAAGTATTCCCTGGCTATGGGTATGCTCAACTGCGGACAAATTCAATATAATAAAATTCAAATCGGGTGGATTTTCAAGCGATAAATCTAGAATTAACTATTTACAAATACTAGATTTGAAATGAACTCTAAAGAAATCAGATTTAAGGACTTTAACTTGACACAGACTTGGGAGAAAAATTTGAGACTCTCTACCAACGACTTTGGACTCACAATATAGGGACTTTCGGACACCTCAGATTATTTCTAAGAACGGTTAAATAATTGTCCCCATTAAATAACAGCTATGCAATAAAGGTCATTTAAACAAACACCTTTAGTTAAGTAAATAGCTAATCAAAACTAGTTCATACAAAACTTCATTCCAATTATATATTTATTTGTATTATAGTAATAGTAGAAATATAATAAATAGATAATTAAGCTTTAAAGACTTGAGACTCAACTCGAACTTGAAATTTATTAACTTGAGACACACAAATTGGTAACTTTGTCCATTTTCTTGGATTTATTATATTTGTAATTTGAGAACTAAATAAACTCAAGAAAGTCATATACGAAAATTCTTTACTCTTAGTTTAATAATAATAATTAATTTGTTGTATATATATAACTTAGCTGTATAAAACGCACCAAATAGTGGCTAATAAAAGTATAATGAGGCCAACAATTTATTATTATTAAATGACAAAATCTGAATTTACAACTCTATTTCAGAAAAACTAAAACTTGGCATAAGATAAGGATCAAGAGACTTATTTAAACAAACTTACATGGGTTCCAGTGACGGAACAAAATTGCTAGTTCCTTAGCCTTAAATCTATAAGTTTATTTTTAAGTTCTCGTAACCAAATCTGAGGCAAATTTAATGTAAACAATATGTTCAGATTCATGATAAAACCAAAGTCACAGTCGATATTAATTTACATACATATCGATATCTCAAGATTTATAAAATTCTGCAACTGTACAGTTATAAAAAATATGACAGTCAAATATAGAACTAATTGTTATATTAGATATAATTTTGAGTCATGTGAACATTCTTTTGAGAAATGGTAACCAAGGAGATGAGAATGTGACATTATTGTTATTCCTTAATGATAAGTAGTTTAATTTGTAAAATATATTGTTTATTATATTCTAGACTTTGGTTTTTTTTCGTTCCATTCTTTATCTTTAATTAAGGTTGAGTTTATCCTTCATTATTGTACAAGAGATTGAAATAAAAAATAATTCCTTTTACTTCTGATCAGCTCTCTGTGAACCACTTTTGAACTGAGTCACAAAACATTGCAAAAAATAATAATAATAATTGCCTTGCTCATCTAAATGTAAGACGTATTTGAAAAACAAAATTGACACAAATATACTCATAAATTGAGCTTTATATTTAAATTTCTGATTGAGATACCCGGATAAAGTCCAAAGTAGTGTTTCTCTACAAGTAGATCGCTAATAAATTCACTACTTAAAATAACATTAGATAATCGGGTGATATGAATTGATATAAAGATTCATTCCGCTCCAGCAGTTAGCTTCTATAATCGTATTCGATGAAAAGCTGTTGAAGAGATCAAGTACAAATATAATAAATAGAAAGATTCTATAATATGAACTACCTCAAAAGTAATTAATTATAGTATATAACTTTTCCAGTCTTAAAAATTCTCCAGAATATTCCCTCAGATATTTTCTGACATTAATTACTTTTTTATAAACTCTTCACAATTTGAGTAAATCAATAATAATACTGATTATTAAAATAAAGCTTGAAGTCGAGACTTTCAAGTCGTCAAATAAATGACTAAATTTGGAATCGATCCCAAGTTATGTATTTGATTGTAGGAACTTCCTCACCTTTGACAGCTTCTGGATACCGTGAAACCATCTTTGACTTGATCACTTTGATACGTTTAAAGATGGAATCCAAGTCCTTCCTCATATCGGTGACTAATTTAGTATGGTTTTTGAAGTCCTTCAAAGATTTCTCGTATCGAGCCATGGAAAGACTATTACAATTAGCTAACATTTCATTCGTTTTTTCAAAGCGTTGAAGCCTGTGATAAAAAAACTGCATGTAACAACTTAAATTAAGATAATTACTAATTACATTTTCTTTTGAGCAATAACGATGGACGCAATATCCTGTTGATTGACGATCCCTGCAAGGCCCTGGATAAATACCTCAGACGCCGTATAATTTTGATATATACTGCACTCCAATCCCTTGGACTCCTCTATATTATCTTCCGACATGTTTCCTTTCGATTTAATTGTAACTATTATTAATTAATCCTATAATACTATTGTTATATATCCTCATAAGTCATAATAACATAAGCAGCAGAGTTTACGTACTCTTGTCAAATTAATATGACATTTTAATATATTGTTTTTGATGACGTCATTCATCACGTGACTCTCTGTATAAATTTTTTGACAGAACAATACTACGATATTAATGTGACAATTAAGGGTAGGGTTGGACATCACTATGAATGAATAATGATGTTCAGGACATTTTTGTACTATGTAATATTCAATGTACCTTTCAATTATATTAGATAATAACAACGTGAATAATTTATTATGTAAAGCTATAAAATGTCATGAGTGTTCTATTAAGAGGTTGAGTGAGGATTGGGTTGATGTCAAGGACTTAATATGATTTAAGCAGGAAATTAACTCATTTGCTGCCTATATATTAATTAAATATACTAAAATATTAAGTATGTAAATCATGACAACTTTATGCTGAAAGATCATGGTAACTTTTAGGCCTCATAAGTCATCATAATATGAATATATAGCTAGAAGAATGATTTTTCTTTTGACGATTTTCCACGTGTTCTCTTGTTTATTTTTTTTCCTCTTCAGCTCATTGGAAGCTAATGATTGTTATTATTCTGTTAATTGGTGGGTGAGCTGTGTGTGCGCATGCGGATAAAAATCATTTAAATTACTTACAGCAGCTCCGGATCTTAATGTGTTTTAGATCGGATTGTCAAAATTAAAAATGAGTTTGATGGACGGCCAATTTAGTGATGCAGAGGACGACTTCAAGGAGGACGAGAGCATAAGGTATTTACTTCTTTTTGATCCGAATCCGTCAACACTGGATTTAAACTCACTCATGGCATGTTAATCAATAAATTTTTGTTCTTAGGATTGAATTATCTTCCTTGAAGATTCACAACGGAAAGGAGGCCTATCCCGCTCCTATCGTCTCCTCATCCTCCACACCCACTTATTCATCTTATGATGAAGACGACTTTGACTATGACGATGATGAAAATGAGGATCATTGGGATGATAAGGGGAGGCTCATTGTTTCTAAAGCTCCCAATTCCCAATCCATGAGCAATAAAGTTTCTAAATTCCAACCCACTGACAAGGTTCTGAATAAATTTGTAGATAAAATTAATGTGGAAAAATATGCTGGGCCTAAGCTCAGTGGATCGGCCGTCTCCAATCTTCTTGAGCATACGAAGCAGGTTGAGAAAGAAAGGTAAAAGGCATTTGCATTTATGATCTATTGTTGCACAAAAATATTTATTTCATTTAGGGTACGGCTCAAGGATAAAGCTGATAGAGCAACAATGGAGCAAGTATTGGATCCTCGTACCAGAATGATTATTTTCAAATTTTTGAATAGAGGCCTCATTACAGAAATCAATGGATGTATTTCCACTGGTAAAGAGGCAAATGTGTATCATTGTACAGATAAAACTGAGGTTGACAAAGCCGTTAAGATATACAAGACCTCAATTTTAGTTTTTAAAGATCGGGACAAGTATGTTACAGGAGAATTTCGATTCAGACAAGGTGACATAAGTTATGAATCCACAATATTTCACACGTAGTAATAACTATTTATTCTGTAGGATACGGAAAAAAAAATCCACGAAAAATGGTAAGAACTTGGGCTGAAAAAGAAATGAGGAATTTAACTAGGATATATAATGCTGGTATTCCGTGCCCTGAGCCAATTTTACTGCGATCCCATGTGTTACTTATGAGCTTCATTGGTTCTGAAGGTTGGCCTGCACCCAGATTGCATGATGTTGAAATATCAGAGTCAAAAGCCAGAGAGCTCTACTGGGACTTATCTCTCATTGTCAGAAAAATGTATCAAATGTGCAAATTAGTTCATGGGGATTTAAGTGAATACAACTTACTGTATCATGAAGGTAAGTTGGTTCAACGTGTGAAAAAGGGTTTAAGAATTGACATATTACTATGTTTCTTCAGGTAAAGTCTATGTTATTGATGTATCCCAGTCTGTTGAACATGAACATCCCCATGCCCTAGAATTTCTGAGGAAAGATATCACCAACATCAATGATTTTTTTCGTCGCAAAAAAGTAAATGTGCTCAGTGTCAAAGAACTTTTTGATTTTGTCGTCGATCCCTTGATTAGTGGAAAGGAGGAATCTGTTTTGGAAGAACTAGATACTAAGGCATCCTCTCGTACAGAGGAAGAACGGACTGCTCAAGACGAAATGGATGAAGAAGTGTTTAAACGTATATTTATTCCAAGGCGATTAAATGAAGTGGATAAACCTGAGCGCGAAATATCTAGAGCTAAAAACGGACAGGGGGAGGAACCCTCATACCAATCGGTTACTGGTATCCGAGTTAGACGTGAAAGTGACGAATGTGTCTCATCATCTTGCGATACCGATTCAGATGACGAAAACAGTTCACCGGAAGATGATAATAAAGTCCCATTTCGGAATAGTCGTCGTCCTAGGATTGAATCTCCGAGTAGCAAAAAGGTTTGTATGCTTTGTTAATTAAATATTTTCTAGCTGTTCTTATATTTGTCAATTTTTAGGATCGAAAAAAGTCCGTCAAGGATGCACAGGCTGAAAAGAGGAAATCCAAAGTGAAAAAACACATTAAAAAAAGGAAGGAAAAAACGGGATCAAAGAAAAAATAAAATTATTTTAATGCATTTATGTTTAATATTATGATTATAATTCATTCTTCTCTGTATCTTTTTTTTCTTTTGGTCCCTCAAATTATTCGATATCGAATAGCTCATATCAACTATTATATTTATATATTTTTCTAATATATACTACTTTCTTATGCTGAATAGTTTTTTCTCCTCATCAATGGAAGTAAATACGCCTTTGCCTCTACTTGTTTCGGACGTTTGCTCATTAAATTTATCTCTCAATCAGCTCACTTCTGGGACATGTTGATTTTTATTTAAATGCATGCATATAGTTGAACCATTTAAAATCAAATGCCCCAAAATATTCAATTGTAACTGTGTTTTTTTTTCGTAATTAGGTACTTCTTATATGTAAATGAATGAGTGGTGCGTACTAAGTGAAGTATTATTGGGGTTAAGAGATGGTTTTATGTCTCTTATTGCTATTATTATCATTTAAAAATATTGATCTTATTTTATATTCGTCATAACCTTACTTGTAATTCATTCAATTGCGATTAAATTTAAGTGAAATAAAAGTAATTATATTTCAGTTATTAAATAATATTATTAAACATTTGTGTCTTTTACTTGCTTTCTGAAAATAAGCAACAAATATTTCGGACTCTCAAGGCGAGTATTTTTGCATTTGTGTCAACTTGGGAGACGCGAAAAGGTCATTTTTTGGAACTTGAGAGAAATATGGTAATATTTTTTTGGTTTATAGCTTTGAATGATTAAATTATTCAGATTTGGGTTTCTTTCCCTTTGGAGGATTGGCATAAACAACTTCGGTGTCCTCTTCACAGTCATATGCAGGACAACATTCAGGGAAGGGAGCTGCAGTATCTGTTTCTTCTTTCATTAACTTACAACCTGGAGTCTTTTCGAGATCGATCAAGGGTCCGCAGTCGGTGACTTCCTCAGCCAAAATGGTGCGGTTTTTCTCTGAATTTAAATAGAAATTTCAAAGTGAGAAATGTACTCATTTAAGCTATAGTTCACTTACTGTCTAAAAGTGGAGCACATCTGGACTCTCCACAGAAGGGGGACAATGACCAGGTCTCGCCGGGCTTAACATTTTTGCACAAAGTAGCAGCGAAGCAGTGTCCAGGGAAATCTGAAAAAATTAATTTGGTTTTTTTCATCTACGAAATACTTCTATTGATATTGAAATACCTCTGAGACGATCAGCAGGAATTATTCTTTTAAATGGCTTTCTTTCCAAAATGACGGCAACGGAGAAAACTGCACAGCATGCAAGAATGACAAAGGTTTTCATGGTTATTAGTGCTTAAGTTTCAAGGAGTGAAGTGACTGCAGAGTTTCGAAAAACATCGAGTTTATATAATCCTTCAAGAGCTTATCGAGTGTGTGGAAAAGAAGGAAAACGCGCATACTCCTATCCGACGACGATATTCCATATGTTTAGGGCCAGCAAGCAAGTAGGCACGTAATGAGAAATGGTGTTGCTATGATTAGTAAAAAAAAAAGACAACAATTTTTGAATGTCTATGTCTAAAATATGTTATAAGTTGGATAAATTAATTTTGTTTACCGGTACAAATTGACTGGTTATTAATTATAGTTTTGATAAAGGTGCTCATACCTATTTGTATAAATAAGAAATTAAAAATCCTTGTTTTTCTATTATTCTCTAGTTTTTTTCACGTAGTTGATATTAGCAAAACACCAAGTACGTACAGGACTGGGGAACCACCCTTTTTTAAGTTGTTGCTTAGATGTTTTTATTCACTTATCAAGGTTAAACAGCGCTAAAAATCAGTCATTACCTCATTTGTGGGCTATATATTTGTAAACAAAAATGTAATAAAATAAAGCTGTTTATAAAATATTAATTATATTATGAGAATTCGATAAAAATATATAAATAAATGTTCTACCATTCATTTGTGAAGGATTTTGTGTATGTCCCAAGTAAATAGCATTTGGCCTCACCATAAATAATTATTCACTCTCAAATAAGGGATATTAACAGTATTGTATCGACAAAATAACTCATTTAGCATGTAAAAAAGTTTATTTATCAGATGGATCATGATTATGCTTAGACCTTGTGTATCAAACTTTATTTTTGGACATTAAAGGACATTAGTACCAAAAGTAAACATGTGTGTTGTCGAACATACTATTTTAAAATCCTTTCTGATCCTTGAGTGTATTATAATTTTTAGACTTTTGAATGTTTAAAGCTAAATCAAAAATACATTAACAAGAATTTTGATTTGAGGAGTTGGCGATGGGGGTATTGTACCCTACCCCCATTTTCTTATGAAGTAAAATTTTATAAATTTAGAAGTGGCCCTCCGATAGGACTATGTTTTTAATTTGCGAGTGCCCCTTCTATGCTTTGTCCCTCCACTTTTAATTACATTGCACAGTGCCTAAATGCCTTCTTCTAAAATCTACTCTTTACGTAGGGTTATGTAGTACTGGTTTTTTAGTATTATATACGTTGGTCAATCATGAAAAAAATGCTCTTTAAATTTTAATAATTTTTGAACTTTAACTTACATATTAAATAAAGCTCTTATTGTGAGGGCTTAGAAAAAGTTAAACGGTTGAAGTCAAAAACCATTTCTATACACTTACTACCTTTTGTTTTTTGGCATTCTTTACTTCCTTTATTTTTTAAAAGACATTATTTGGTGCATTTTGGCAATTGTTTTTGATATAAAAATACAAATGACATGCACATGACATCAATTTATGTGTAAAAATGATATTTGATGATTTATGAGATGTTTTATAAAAACGTTACTCGATTCATCAAATATATCCATTTTACAGATATATATATATATAACTAAATAGTCCCATATGTACACATAAGAACTGGCATCGATGCAGAGCTAAAAAATTGTCTTTCTATTTATAAAAAAATAATACACTTAACTTTTAGGAAATTTGTCTTTATTGAAATATTTTCAGGAGCAACCGCAAAAATAAGAAAATTTGTAAGAGGTGAGGATTGGGTAAATCTTAAAAATCACAATGTATAATCAACAAAAAGTTTAGTTATTAAAATGAACATTAATTTAGCTATTTTTTGGGATCTACATATTTGTACTCACTTTTTATGAATATAAATATTTTTTATCTTTTACGAACAGGTCAAATGTGTATCAAATAATATATTCCTAAATTTTTGATGTTTTGCCACATACATCAATCCCATATTCAATCAGATTTTAAAAGCTAATTGGTTCAATTGACTCATTTTTATTAATTCAATTTGATTTTAAACGAAGATAACTAATTTTATTCATTGATAATTTAGTTTTAAGTGAGGAGTTGTACTTAATCTCAGCATATTATTTAAGTGAAAGGAGGATAGAAATTTCTCTGTGTTATTACATTCTTTCTATTAAAACAAGGTTTAATAATATAGAATCTGGTTTCTACTCATTGGGAGTAATTAATTCATGTCATCCCTTTTTTCAACATTTTTGCATAACTTTGAATTTAGTGATTCAGTATCTCCATTATTAGATCTTTTAAATTAAAAAAATTCAGAATTAACCATTCTTCCATCGCTGGTTATACACCAATATAAGTTTGATAGACTACTAATAACGAATTAATCCTAAATGTTATGTACTTAGATTTATAATTTAGATACTCATAGAAGAGTATTCATAAATGAAGTAATTCAATTTGGCATTTGGATTTTGAGAGATCACGCAAAAGATTTAATTCAAATACAAAATATTATTTTTAGGAAGGATATAAGAGAATGCATTCAGTAATTATGTAGCTTAAGTACTCACCTACAAATATGAGTTATTTACTGTACATGGTACAGTAATAACTCTAATAATTCTGTAATGATTAAATTTTAATTGCAATGTTTCTTATCTTAAAAGGGAAGACAAGAAGGTAAATAGCTTTTTGGATCTCATGGACTATTGAATGTTATGTTGGAAATCAAATAAAGTCAAAATGATAAGGTTCAAGTCAAAGATGACATATTTCATGCCAAGCTTCTTCATTTCTAAAATTCAGCTACTGTATATTTATAAAAAATACTCTAGTCTAAAAGGTTGGGAGCCACTGATGTAGATCTTAGACTTCCTTTAGATTTTTGGACCTTTTACATCTTTAATTGGAGACTCCAGGTAAAAAAAAAACCATCAGATTTATGGCCTTAATGTTACTCTATCTAGTTAATTTTACTCAAGTATTTACTTGACAGCCTCTAGATAGTCTTTAAATAAAGGGTGAAAAACAATGCCCACCCTCCTCTGATACACTAAAAAAGTGGTTCCTAGACCTATTATCAGCAGCTTTTTTTTCTTTTTCTGTGAAGGAGCTGAGGGAAAAAAAAACATCTTAAAAATCTTGTAATTATTTGTGGACCACCAGTTGGGAACCCCTACTCTAAAGAGTCCATTTATTTAATTCTAATTTGATTAGTAAAAATGTATTATGTATAATAAAAAAAATCATCCATAAAAAGTGTTTTAGAAATTCCAGTGCTAAAAAATTATTTGGAAATGACTCTTAAAAAACTTCTTTTCTAAAAACTCTTTAAATCTTTGCATATGACAAAAAATCTATAGTTGAAGGAATTTAAATCTAATTAAAAATAGGCTCTTTTGCTTTGTGTGAACCTCTCCCCATTCATTAAACAATAATCTTTTGTTTAAATCCTTGTCTAAATAAAATATACATAGCATGTGATATCAAGCTTCGTATAATCTTTTTTTTTTTTGTTCTTAATACCAGAAATCAAATCTGTCTCTCACTATATATATATGTATATATATAATAATAATAATATCTTAAAGAGGGACAACTCATTTTTCATAGTTTTAATTTGATTCACGTTTAAAATTTTATGTACCTTAGAGTTTCAGATAAAACTTTAAAGTACATTGAAGAACTGAAAACAGTTCCAAAATTTTACCCATTCTTGAGATAATAAACCCTTCAAAATTAATGTAAAATACATAAATAGGCCTTCCTTTTTCAGTTTTCTTTTTTTTTTTTTGTACATGAGTGAAAAATTCGCTTAATATCATCAAGGTATGAAATTATTTCATACCAATCATGTCCTCAGAATCAATGATATTATTTTCTTGGGAGAATCTTATTTTTTAAAGTATTTAATTAGTTTGATACGTACTAATGATATGTAAATATAACCATTTACATGTACCAATACTTTTTTAAGGTTTGTCCTGGATCAAAGTTAAAAGTAGGATTTATGTAAAAATAAATAAATAAATATTTTAAACCAATTAATTTTAAATAATGTATATTGACCAAGGACTAAATAATAGTAAAATTACATTTTTATTTCATTTTATTACGAATTAGGTTTATATACATATTTCAAGTATACATAAAATAAAATTGACTGTTTAAAATGTTGATAAAATACCTGCTATATAATAAAATAATTTTATTTGTATTTATTTTTGAACCAGTGACAAAACAAAGTTCTTTCATTCCTAATTGAAGTTTCAAACGCCAATCAATACATTGAGCGCGCTAATTTATTCAAATGATATGTACACTGTACATACAAATAAGTTCATATTCACCATACACTTAGCATAATATAAGTATATAATTTCATAATATTAAAGTTTTATTAAAGGCCCGGGATTGACCTTCAGATCAAATATTTTATTCAGTTAATGAACGTAAACACTCGACAATAACATATGATGTTTTTAGGACTCAAATAAATTTCAAGTGTTTATGACCTTCTAATAAAGTAAAATGAATGTAATTAAGGGTTCTGAAACTGCATTAAAAAATGAGCAGGGCAAAAAGAGAATGGCCTAGAATGAGAAAATAAAGATAAAAGGATAATTACTCTATCTAATTTACTAATAAACTTAGGGCATGAACAAAAATGGTACAATCATTAGGCTTCTAAGGCTCCATTGAACCATTGCACTGCCAACCTCATTTATTGCGGAATTCAAATGAAGTGAACAATATATATTAAAATAATACCATTAGCTCTCAGTGAAGGGAATCTTCTGAACGAGCTCATTTGCCTTTGCTTTTTAAAACGGGGTTGTGAGTTAAATTTAAAGAGTTAAATGTAAGAAGTGTTATTTACTATACATATACCTATTTATAAATACCATAAATCACCAACTTTAACCACATTAATTTGACATTCACGTTTATACTGTTTTATACATTGAATGCCAAACACGAATACACCAATTCAAAAATATGTGCTAAACCCCTGTTCCTATCGAGATTTTTATTTAGAGGATAATTTACCCTCATATTTCTGCTGAGAGTATGGTAATGAGTTTTGATGAAAAATAAAAGAATTACATATTTTTAATGATTTCCTTATAGGCACCTCATGAAAAAAATGCTTTGTACATTTATAAAAGGGAATATGGTGCAATTTGTCTGTAGTTTAAGTAGAGATCAGCCCTGAAGCAGAAATTTCCGTATTCAGAGAAGCTAGATTAATTTGAGACCCATTAAAACGAATTATATTATACAAAAACAAAGAAGGGTGAAAATGGGCATATAAAAAATAAAAAACTACAAATTTTCAATTTACTAAAACTCTCTAAAATTTGTACAATATGTCGTTGTCATCCTTCTCCAACTTTGAAAAAGGGATTTACGGGCTTGGATCAATCAATATGAGTTTTTAAGTGGCTGATACAAATTAATTATAATTAATTGTAGTAACGGAGCCACATTCATTTGCAGTTAAAATGAAAACATTAACTTCAAATAATTGGAAATTATATCACTTACATTTGTTCAAGTGCCTTTAAGCATGCGTTTATCAACTTCTTAACTTCATTTTTGTTACTGACAATAGAAAATGTGTCTTTTTTAAAACTGTTATATGAGGTGCTGGAAGCATTTCTATTAAAGACAACACGAAATGTGAGCCAAAAAGATATATGGTAGTAATTAAAACTACCGT
This sequence comes from Lepeophtheirus nordmannii, assembly GCA_963680855.1. Lineage (NCBI taxonomy): Eukaryota > Metazoa > Arthropoda > Copepoda > Siphonostomatoida > Caligidae > Lepeophtheirus > Lepeophtheirus nordmannii. The sequence goes on from OY804523.1 coordinate 25,502,008, forward strand.
AGAAGCAAGGTGGCTCTACAACAGGGGTCCAGGGAGGGGGACCTTGCCCCTATATTCTCCCTTGGAGCCCTTGCAAAATAAAGTTTGACAGCTAATCTTTATTTCATTTTTTATGTACCCCTCTGGCTTAACACTGGAACGGGCTTGACCACCTTAAGTACATTTTGTCTAGAGCTACCACTACAGAGGAATCCTGAGAGGGAGAGGCGTGGCTACATCAGTGTCCAATAAACACAATTTTAAAAGGGCCTTTTATGGACTTTCGGTTGTCTAAAAAACCGTCGGGGATATGTGTACATATAATTCGGCACTGATAATCAATTAATTAATCCCAGATTTTAAGGCGTTTATTTTAATACTAATGTTTTATTATTGCATATGTTTATTGATTAATTATTTACTTTACGAGTATACTAAAGATAACAAAGTTAAAGAAGATATGACTTTTATTCTTGACTTCAATTGAGCTGCCATATATGGTATGCATGACAGCGAATAACATACGTATACCTTCCAACAAATCCAGTATGTATGTACATACTATATGCTTATCCATTCACCTCTGATTTATCACATATACCCATCACTATTTTTAAGTTTGTAGGAGTTGAATTAACCTTTTTGTTAACAGTCCTTAGAAAAAAGAAATGTACAAATTTAAAAGAGTTCAACAAAAACACGTTCCTTAAGTGCAGCTTATGTATCAACCACATACATAATACATACATACACATATTATATCTATTAGGAACAGGTTCTTTGTCAAAAATACTTTGTATCAATTTATAGTCAGCTACTTGAAATGATAGTCGAAACAATGAAAAAAGAAAAAGAAGTCATGAGTAATTTCGTTTACATATGATGACACAGAGTCTAGGAGCAACAATGGTACATAGCTAAATGGTTTTCCAAGGATGTTGCGTGGGATTACACAAACTTATTTTTCATAAAAGGTGTTTAGTTCCTTGACATTGACATTGAAAAATATACTAAATATATATATTCTACAAAATGCTAACATTGATCCAGCAACATTTGGATAGAGTCGAGTCGATGTTGTTTTGAACGTTGTATTTTTAAAAAAAATATTTTTTTTTCACAATTTGGTAAAGGCAAATATTTTTTTTTATATAGGAAGAAAGGGTGTTTCATGCTATAAAATTCTGTCAAAGAAAATAAATGTAGGTACATGTAATAAGAACAAAGTCAATCCAGAAAATGTTGATGGTAAATCAGAGACGATGACCATGGATGGAAATCCATATTTTTGTTCAACAAGGAAAATTGACGAAACACTGTTTAAATCCTTAAATTACATACTGTCTCTTGCCAATAGATAAAAAAAAGCCCACATAACAATATTCACAATATAAGAAATATCATTTTCATAATCGAATTCAACGCATCAATAATCAACTATGTACTACGATACGGTGTTTAGTTAATCAATTTGGTGATAATCTGTGTAAACAATGAAACTAATGGCTTCGTGATTGTAGCACTTATTAAGATACGAAAATAACTACATGCATACATATATGTCAGTCATAATATACTTGTATAAATGTAAGCTTTTTTATAAACGACTTTGAGGCCTACGTTTAAGCTTCCTCATATCCAAGTGACGAAACATATGGAAATTTCAATCATTTTAAGACACGTTCTACATATTTGCAATAATTTTGAAGTAATTATAATAGTCTACATATGTACATACATACATTCATCTATATATCGAAATCCTAAGCAGAAATGCCAAGGACTCTTCCTTAAAACACCTATTTGATGCTATCCTTAGCTCTAACTCATATGACTACCTATGTATATATTTATATAGGTACCTATAAAACTCCTCCTTATTAGAATTTCTTTTTGGTAATGCTATACATATGTGTCCAAATATACATACATATCATTGTAGACAAAAGCGCACAAATAAACTTTTATCAAGATTAATTTGTATTGTCACCACTCCATTCCAATCTTAATGAGCTTACACGGTACGAGGCATAACTCCCAAATAGGTACCTAGATTGTGGATTCATTTCCTACTTTTGATTTGTAGCAAATTGTAACTCATAGGCCTTGTGTGTGTGTGTGGGAGACTTCCTCTTAGACAACCCTGTGTAACTATTGCTGTACGTACTCCTCTAGACTTTATACTAAGATAAGTAAATTTTAATTAGTATATTCGACAAATAGAACATAGACACATCTAATTGAATTAAAGTGAGACTACGATTAATTTTCAAATATTAACCATGTATGTATGTATACAATCATATGCGGAATTGCAAATATTTTATATATTTTTGTAATGTTCTTTGAAGGAAGTAGGTAGGTATATGGAATGTTTGTCCTTGATATTCATTTTAAAAAATCTGTCTTTATACATCTTTTCCAATAAAAAACTTTTCATCTTATGTAAATATGTTTATAGGGGCATCAATGGAATATCAAATCTATCTAGCATATAAATACAGAGCAACACCCATTTCAACTATTAGGTATTTTAGTATAATAATTAATTTACAATCCAAATGCGCAGCAAGAAAAAGTCAGATTCTATGGTATGGAGAGCATGCCTTGAACACATTAAACATCTCCACAATTATAATAATCAATGTCCAACTCCCACTCATAGACACAAGGCTTGAGTTCAATACATCTTTTTGAGACAGCTTAAAAACCAGAAAGGTTAATAATCCTTCAATCCTATTAAGTATATAAATGTATAAGCGACTCACTTCACCCTGCCACACCTCCTTGATAAAGGGCGACCTAGTAACTGTTTTTATTCAACTTTTGTGTGGATTTGATAAACATATCGTTATTTATATCAAATGACTTGTTTGTGTAGATACATATTGTAGTTTGTTACGTAGATATTTATATACCCACCTATTTAGTTATATGTAAACAATTGAATGGATCCTCCAGCTCAACAATGCTACAAGGCTTCTAAAGAACGGTTGGAATTATGGATTGAAATGAATGTTCAAAGATTAGAATATGAACTTAATAAATAAAAAAAACCCAAGACTTTGAGGGATCGAAACCAGGAGAGAGAAAATAATATATTATTTCTCTTTCGAATAGGAAATTTTTAATCTCATAGCTTTGATCTAAATCTTCACATCAAGACTTTGAGGGGTTGTTTTGAAGACCAAGACCAATCTTGAGAATCACATCACTAATCAGCAAATTTAGTCACATATCATCAACATGTAGTGAATAATAATATCAAATCGTTAAATGGACTGAGGAGGCTCTTATGTAATCTTTTTCAAAAATCAAAAGGCTTCATGTTACTAAGAGGAGTTACTCTGCGTACATAATAAACCAATCATTATAAAAGTCGTGAAGTATCTGCAGTTAATTTGAATTTTCATGGTTATGCCAATGTAATTATCTTAAGTCATGTTTACCTTTTGAAAAATCGATATAAAAATTGCATTCCATGGATAGATTAAATTAGTGATAAAAAAACCGCTCGAAACTTACATCATTTCTAAGACATTCAGGTCATGATTAGCGTTGAGAGAGTTGTTATTAATAGCTCTTTACCCGAAGGATGAAGGATTTTCTTGAAACAAAGATCTTGAGACGGTAATCGAGAATATGGATCAAGACAGGAAATTCTATGATATCAATTTCCTTATTCAGTAAGATTAGATTATGTTATTTTAGATTAGATAAAAATTCAGTACCAGTGGAAAATTAATTGATGAGACAAGCATAAAGCCTTAAGCAACTAGGGCCTTAACCAATTATTTTTTTTTTTAAACAGTGAAAAACTATTTTTGAATTTGAATACATCTGGAATATATCTTTCAAAATTATTAATTTATCATATCAGTTAAAAATAGATAGAAAAACAGAGAAGTTAACACTATTTAAAGTTGAGACCACAATTTGATTCAATATTTCATGAATGCATTCCATACTTGAAAATTAGTTTGATCTTTTTAAAGTAATTAAATTGTTCTAGACAAATTAACATTTAAAAAGACAATCAATTGTATTTTGACGTAATCTGAGGATTTGTGAATACTGTGGTATTCATAAAGAAATACCTGCATGCATACAAAGGTACAGTCTCCATTTTTTTAATGCCATACAAATCTATCTCTTTAAATGTCCGTTAAATAAAAGACTTCAATTATATTTAACATTCTCTCAACCTTTCCTTCAAAAAAAGAAAGAAAAAAGACCAGATTTAAATTATCTGGTAGTCAGCATAACATAATATGTCCTTCATTATCCCTCTCTGCTAGATTACTTTTTATTTATTAGAGGGTTTTCACATGACGTCATCATTCTGGAAGTCGGCCATATTGGAGACCTAAAGAACCAAACTTTTATACAAATAAAAAGCCTTGCTCTGTTTTGATTAAGGGAAATGGTGAAATATTTATCGAGTAAAATCTCTTGTTTTTTGTCATTTGTATTCCAGACCTTAAAATCTATTCAAAATAATTTGAACTATGTATATTCCATTTAATTGGTATCCTCTTAGTGTCACAGCCAGATCCCATTGAATAGTGAGGACATTTCATTTTCTTCCCCATTTTGAAAAAAAATTCAGTGTAATTTTGCTACGTTCTTCCCCATTAACCTTTGAATGTTTTATCAAGGAGTAGTTTGCCCCCCCCCCCCCTCCCTTGGCCACCTTTCTTTTAAAGACCAGAAAAATCCCCAAAATCAATTAGTTCACCATCAAATCTTTATATAATAGAATGAAATTGTTTAAAGCTTGACAAGAAATAATTTAAGTTCTTTCAATCAACATTCAGTATACTAGTTAAGGAAGAGAAAGATAAGTAGAAAAATCGACTGCTGATAACAAAATACTGTATTACATTTCGTTAGGCGAATATGCCACGTTGCACCTTATTACTACTCTGAAAGTTCATTAGTTGGACTCGAATTAGCTCTTGTTAAGCCAAATGTTAAATGAAATGTTGATTTAATGACAACTGGCTTTTTTTCTTCTCTTTTTGGAAGAATAGTTGAGAGACACAATAGCGAATTACAATAGTATCTGAGCACTAATTAAGTAATAAGGAGACAGATGACAAAAAAAATTATAGTAAAATTGATGCATAAGTGGGAACAAACCCTGGCCTAGATACCCATGTTTTCATATATTATTTGAGTATAACCATAGTCCACAATGTAGATATTTTTAAATTTTATTTTTTTAAAACCATTTTTACAGATAATAGTTATTCTTTGTCACTACCTGAAGATTGTCGTGTTATTTTTTTTGCATTTTTTACGACAGAAAAAAGATTTTTTCCTAAGATAAAAATAAATGCACTCTGCGGAAGTAAATCTTCAAAAGTTAAGGAAGAGTCCTTTTATTTGCATCAAGTGCTTAAATCTTTCCTATCTATTTAAAAAAAACCTCACTAACTAACATTGTTTGGTTCACCCTTCAAATCCTCTCTCATGGTAGATAAATACAAAATTTATATTTATATACTGTAATAATAAACAGTATATTATTGCAAATATAATACTAAGGACATTCATTACTTTTAATTGGTGTAATCCTTGCACAATGACTTTCAAATACCTACTTGATATTTGAGTTTATAATAATTATGCATTTACATAAAATTGATTCAAAAAGTTTTCACATATTTTCCCCTTAATGTACATTTACATATAATATAATATAATATATACTCAATATTATTCATTTCAATCACATATTGTCTAACTGTATGTACATTAAAGAGTATATCTTAATGTAATATCATTACCTCCTTTAAAAGTTACAAATAAAAATAAAATAAAATGAATATGGCTTCACTCTAAATACAAAATGTCATTTCTTTATTCCAAAACAGTTGATTAGGCATGAAATGACTCAGATGATTACCGTTGCTAATTCATGCATCAATGTTTATGTAATTTGTTTGGATTGTCTAGCAGAGTTTGACATTTGAATTCTCCTGTATTCTCGACTTTCATTCATTTCAAAGTCACTCTTTATTAAGGCAAAGAAGTAGAAAATTATCATGATGCTAAACAAACAAAATTATGCTGCATATTTGAGGTCGTAGTAATAAAGCGCAAGGAAAATGCGTTTTATTTTATTTACAAAAATAATCCAGTATCCTCGTAGATATTGTGTAGATAATTCCATGGGTTAGGGCAATTTACATATATTTGCTACATTTCCGTGTGTTGAGACTTTATTTAGCAAGTATACACTCGAAATGGGTACCCATATAATTGATGTATGTATGAGTTAAATTTTAACCCTAGGAAATGGAAGATTCTTAACTTTGTTCATGTACCTACATAACAAGAACGTTGAAGTTACTTATTGAGTTCGACAACTTCAATAAAGGTAACTATATGTGTATGAACGTATATTAAAAAACAACAACAGAGGGGGCATTGTATTTAATATCAACGAACCAAGAGTTTTCTTATCGCCAGTATGTAAGTAGATACATAGATAAAGTGTCGAATGAGTACCAATGGGAGAGCACAACCCGTGGAAATTCTTCCTGTGTAAAAAAATAAATAAACCCTATATAAAATATGTACATAGTTTACCTTTGGAGTAGCTCAATGTCTAGGCTTTATGTATGTAGATATGTATATGTACAAAGCTACCCGGTGAGTCATTACAACCCTAATATACATACATAAAGGTAGATAAATGTACTTAAGACACACATAAATTTATTAGTGTTGTTTTCTTACCTATCCATAAGAGACACATAAATCCTATATTTTCCTTATAACCTTGACAATGCATTTCTTTGTTTCTGATACCTTGAAAAATTTTAGAGATCAAAGATTTTGTCTTCCTATCCAGCAGAGTACCTATATACATATTATGCTTTTTAAATTTTCAACCCAGATTGAAATTCATAAGGAAAAAAGAGGAGTCAAATCTAAAAATGAAGTTTTTAATTTTTTATCGATTTTGTGATCGATTTCAACAATGACACAAAATTGTTAAATAATTAAGTACCTACAATACTTTCAACTACTTCAAATCTATGGATTTTTGTTTTGTAGATCATAGGCATGTTTGACATCCCTTTTCTAGATTCTATTTTGTAATAACTTTAAATCCTTATTGCATAACGATGTTTTTTTAGCAATTACTCTGTCTAAAATTTCAATTTCAATTCAATGATATATTTTTATTTGGACTCATACTAGGGGATACATGGATGACTCAAACTTGCAATAAACGTTATTGTTCAATGATTGCAATGATTAATTTAGAATTAGTTATTAAAATGAACATCTGGTTGAATCAGTTACATAGGTTCTTCTTCACACAACTTAAAGAAACATTGTTTTGATATATGTTTAATGTAATATTCCAAGATTTAATTCGTAAAAAACATTCAAATTAAATGAAAAATCCATTAGATTAGTAAATCCATTTACTGTGAAAATACAGTTAGATATTTTTTAAACAAATTGTATCACTGAAAATCTATTCGAACTCGATCCAGGAATGGAAAAGCAAATTAATTGAATCGTTTCCTAAAATTCCATTTGTTTCTTTGAAAGGAATATTCCCAAAGTTTGATGTTATAATTAAATTATGTATTTATAGTGTCATTGAGCACGTTATTATAAATAAGTTACTCAGACAAAAAAGTAACGCCGTTGCTCAAGAGTAAAGTAGTTGGTTATGGGCCCGTTACTTTAATACATATGATTCTCTTTTTTACTCAATAAAAAAAAGGTAGATAGAAAAATGAATTTGAACCTGAATTTTTCTAATTTAACATACGCTAAATTAGAAATTTTATTATTCATGGAGCAAACCATGATAAATAAATTTGCGACAATTAGATATAAAACTGATGTAATATTTAAAATTAAAGTTTTTTTTTTTTGGTGTAATGTCATTGTAACGGAAGGGAAAGTACTCAAATAAGTTACCCCATTTCTATTAAGCCAGTTATTCTCATATTTGTATCTAATAGTTCTTACATGCTCAATATCTGATATTTTTTTAAGTTGTTTAAACTACCTTGTCACACAGCTGTATATTAATACGGACCTATGTTAGAATTCATGCTCTTTGAGACATAATTAGAGTAAAAATATCACGGTTACTATGGAAAATAAGCAATTTTGATATTTAATGTCTGTGGTGGTGTGCTATTATAATTTATAGGTGAGTGTTTAACGTCGAATGTCCGTTTAAACTTTAAATAAATTAAAGGTGAATTAAGTTGATTATAGAAATGGTTAGGAGTGTATTGAGAATGGATTAGTCGTAAAAAAATGAAGTTTTTATACTGCCCAGTCACAATGCTTATAATAAATAAATAGATTATTATAATATTCCCGTCATTTTCATTTTCCTCATTTAAAACTTTTGTTACACATAAATTCAGGGATTTAAAATGTCAAATCTACTCTAACGGATACATCCCCGGAAAAAGAATTAATTTACCGTGTAAAATGTAAATACTGACATACCTATGTGTGTATGGCTTTTTTTATAACTGTATTTTAATACTATTAAGCTTCTTCTTTCTTTCTTTCTTTTTTTTTTTTTTTTTGAAGTTACTTCATCAACATTGAACCCTCAAATCTAACTAACTATTCATTGTGAGTCAATAAAGTATGTGAATGAGAAAATGAGATGCAGAGATTTGTATACTACATATTGTTCTGTTGTTAAGAAAAACACTCCAAAGAAGTACTGTACACAAGCATTTTTCGAACAAAAAGAACAGTTCGATCCATATATGTACATATATACAAATACCATCTCGTAACATTTAAATAAAACATATTACATTTTGAACTATTTTAGATTTTATTAACTATTATTATTAAATTTAATTTCTCGCTTGCCAACTCACATAACTTTGGAGTGGTCAACGCTCGCCGGGAATGACTCTTTTTCACATTTACTCTTATTATGTAGGTATATACATACTTAGGTATACAGAATTTAATCTTTCAGTTTATTGTTGGTACAATGTATTCTCATAGTGCATACGAGTATAGTCTCATATTATGAAAACATACTATTATTTCCTTAATTTAAAATTACTTTTTTAAGGACTCTTCCCCCCCCCCCCCCCCACACACACTCAGCTATAAATAAGTACTCCAAACGTGATGATACATTCAAAGGTTATAAACATGTAATCGAGTATATTATTATTTTTGCATTTGCAGATAGTGTTTGATTGGTAGGAAATGTAAGTACTTTTACAATAATATAACTTGAAATCGGTATTCTTGTGTAATGTTTTTTACTATATATATATATATATATATATATATATTGTACCTTCTAACTGTGAAATGGGATTACCATGATTGTACATATATAATTAAATGCTGCAGTTTAGGTTTTGACTAATGAAATTTTTGAACTAGCTTCTTCCCCCTTCAAATATATATATTCCATCAGACTGCCCTGTTCCTCAATGCATCAGAATGAAATTATACTGGCAGTCATTGCCTATTCTTTCATACCAGTGGTTCAAAATCTCACCCCACTTTATGAATTAACAAACTTCGTATGGCTCCCCTTGATTTTATTTCCAAACATAAAAATATTAAATGTAGATTAAAAAGAGACCTTAGCTTTATTATATTAGGTCTAGTAAAAAGAAATCCATTATTTTTGCCTGAAATTGAAGGCTTTATTTAGCATAGTTAGAATAATACAATTTAGGTCAAATATGCACCGTTTTGTTCGATAACTTGTTGCCATTTTGAAGGTAATTTCATTATGCCTCTGTCATAGAAACCCTCGTTCCCATTGGCAAAAAACTGGGACAGTCGATTTTCACAAGCTTCTCTTGAGGCGACGTTTTTACCATCCAAATCATTTGTCATAGACAGGAATGGTAGTAATCACTTGGTGAAAGGTCCGAACTATAAGGTGGATACATAAAAATCTCCCAACCAAGCTCTCGTAGCTTCTGACGAGTCACCATCGCGTTGTCCCGATGAAACACAATTCCTCTTCTATTGGCCAAAGCTGGGCACTTCTGGGTGATTGCTTCCTTCAGACGGTCCAATTGTTGACCAAAAAAAAAAAAAAAATGGACATGATTGGCTGTTACAGTATAAGTACTGTAATAATATTTATTACATAAATAACCATAGATCCCCAATTTTTGTCATAGCTCCCTTAAGGGCCATGAAATATTGATTGAGAACAATTGTTCTATACCTACTTTTCAAACCACTCATATTTGGCCATTTTAATGAGTGTTGAATATAGAATTATAATTTAAAATTTTCTAAATATTGTTTCCATTTTTTTTTGTAAAAAGAAATTTTGATTTCTGAATAATGTTATAATTTTACAAATGCATAAAGAACAGGGTCCTTCATTTTGATAATTCAACGTGGCGTACAGGTACTTGTATATCTCCCAATAAACCAGATTTGAAATCATTTACACTTTTTTCGTTCAGTTGTTTTTTTTAGCCGAAAAAAATCATTTATGCAAATAATTGCTCCGTTCAGGCGCTCAAAAATGAAGAGAAAGCATGAATGGTGCTCATTTTCTGTCCAATCTCCAGGTACATATACATATAACCGTCATTGGCTCAATATGTCATATGTTTTGGGGTATGTAGGCGTTGCTCCCTTTACGGAGGCCCTAAAGTCACTAAAACTATCATTTTACTTATTGAACTATTCATAATTAGTTCTTAAAAGTAATTAAAATTTTGGGTCAAATTAATTTAAACAGCAAATATCCATTAATTTTTTAAATAAAATTTATATTTTTCAAAATATATCCTATAACAATCAAGAAGTAAAAAAAGATTGATTTAAATAAATTACCTAGTAAATAAATAACTATGAATCAAAGTGAGAAATGTAAAAGTGGGTTAAATAGAGATGATGATAGTTTTTTGGTATCGATACTTTGTAGCTCCTTCTTAGATAAATGATTTTTCAAGCTCCTGATTGAATCCGTAACAATGTTATGGGAACAGTTCATAAACATGCAAGGCATGTAATGCCCACATAAACTAGGTGTTTAAGTCTAAAGAAAAGTTTTGGCTAGAAACAAACCACACTATAAGAGGTCCAGAAGATAAAGATAGTGTCAATGATGAAATTGAATTAGGAGATCCTTTCATCTAGTATGCCCTCTTGTTTTGAATTGTAAGACAAAGGGGAAGGTTAAGGCACTGTTAAAATAGTTGAATCGACGTAACCGTTTCATTCTCGAGAATTATCTTTTTTTGCACTATCACGTGATTTTGCATTTTGTTAAGGATACAATTGAGCAGCAGTAGATATTATTGTATCACAGCTAACCGTTGTTTACTTATTCAAAAGACTAGATTTTTGAAATTAATTTCTTGGTTTGTTACTCATCTTTGAAAGAAACATATTATGTCAAGTCGTCAAGGAATATTTTAATTATCACTTGATGTCACCCTCAATACGTTACAAATATTAATGAGTAATGGAGTCGAATGAATTTTCAGCCTGTATTCAACAGCTGGCTCAATTATATATGTTTCCATTTCTTCTCTCTAGTAGTTCTTGGTTGAATGTAGTAAAATATGTATAATCATTTTATAATAAGTTAAAAATGTAACCCATTTCATTGAAAATTTGAAATTATGTTCTCTCTCTTTCAAGGAAGGCCTTGAACAGAAAAAGGTTAAAAACTTCTGGTTTAGAACCTTTTGGTAGTTTTCATGGTTTATTGATCCCCAAATCAAGACAAATAGAATGATTTCACTCTTGAATTAGTGTTTATGAGCTAAAAAATAGCGTTTTGGTCAAGATCACATCACTTGAGACTAAGTCTTTGAGGGATCGATATCGAAACTACGCCTTCAAAAATTGGTCTTGAGGTCAGTCTCGAGACCAAAACTGATATCGAGAATTACATCACTATTAAAAACATTTAAAGAATATATTCAAAATCAAACGTAGATTGTCATAGTAAAAATAGATTGGGTCAAAATGAACCAATGCCCTTTAATTTTAATGTTTATTATAACAAAAATGTCGGATTAAAAACTAGCTATGGGTCAGCTAAAAAAATCGCGACTTACTATAGTAAATTAATTGGAATCAAAAATAATAAATACCGTAAAAGAAGTTGTGTGATTTTTATTTTTTTAAACTTACGCAAAGAATAAACTAGACTACGTTTATACTGACTGTATGTATATAAATTATACATACAGTCGTGTCCTTAAATATTCGTGCGAAAGTGTTGGTATTTTATGGTATTTGGTTTTAATTGATTCCTTCAAACTTATACCCATAAAATTAATGTAGCTTCACCCAGATTATAACCAGATTTAAAATTTGAAATACAATAGGTCACTTGCTTTAGGGTTTTTTTAAAGAGAATTCAGCTTGACAAAAATTTTCATCTTGGAGTCATGTCAAATGATTTGAAGAAGTTAGCAAGAGTGTCAAATTTCATCTTCATGAACGGCAATAATTCAATGCACAAAAAAAAATAATTACTTAAGTAATATTTATTAATTTATAACTATAATACTATTAAGTTTGTTATGTCACTATTTAATATACTGATAAAATTGGATACGCTCTTGTCCGAATCAGCTTTGAGAAGTTAATTAAGTATACAAAATCAGGAATACAATTGAATATATAATATTATAAAGAAACCGACTTCTTTTGCCCGGATATGTACTCATTTTACATCATACCCGGAGCGTTCGGTTAATTTGATATAAATTTATGAAATGCCCGGTGTTTGAATGGTAAAAATCATAACTGGCACCAGCGAGTCCCCTTAACTGAGACACAAATAGATGTAGAAAAATACCCCTCTCATGTCCGTACGATATTTATTCGCACGCTGAACATGAACTGCTGCCACCAGCCTTGGAACATGTAAAATTGGTTGAACCAAGTGTCCCATATTTTGTAAATCATATTATTATTGTTTTAATTATATTATCTATATTAATGCTATCAGTGATAACATTATCACTAATTATTTCAGTAGCTCGAAAAAACGCAGGTATAAATCAAGCGCTCACGCATTCATCAATCATTCATCGACTATGAATATGATTCATAGCCAGTTGAGTCACTCATCGGCCATAATAGCATAGCTAATAGAAGCTACTAGCTATGCTAGCAGTCAACAGTATTGACTTGATGTTTCGCCCTCTTGTGATAGTTTCATAAAATCATAAGTCATAACACTCAGTCTTATGTAACAAAGGTAAATGTATGAATTGTAATGTTACTTCTGTGCCTGCCCATGCAGAATATCTGATAACATGCCCTTTTTGTAAATAAAGGTCGTTTTTATCTTAATTTTTTGAATATTGAAAGGCAACATGGCTGAGCAAGCCTCAAACTTACGAGAGGATATAATCAACAAGTCGTTCATCAACAACATACTCAAAGAAAAATATGGAGATGATGTCCAATTACTTTCATTTAGTGTAAGAGCCATTTAGTTTGAATATGATGCATTTATGCACTTTCTCTTTATGTTCTGTACGATAATTTACTAATCCAATTGTTTAGTCTAGGGTCGGAACTGAGAAAGGGGACAATTTTGTTGGGGATCTAGTTGCAGTTGACATTCAAGTGAAAGATGTTAATGCAAACAATGAAAAAATGTTTTATTGGATGTTCAAAGTAATGAAGCGTGGAAAATGTGAAAAGGCTGTCCAGGAACTTACTTTATTTGATCGAGAATTTGCTTTTTATACCCAATTTCAAGAGGATTTGGATAAATATGTTAAGCCAAGTAAGGTTCACTCTTGATTTAATAACTGATTTCTTTAGTTAATTATTGTTCCTTTTTAACTATGTTCAACACCTTCGTAATGCTGTTCTTGTTAATTCATATTTAAATAATAATTGGGATTTTTTTTCTTTTGATCTACGCTCTTGTAATGCACATTTTGAAGGATTAATCTAATTTATTTGTTTAGAGATACTACGAACCGTCCCTTTGATTTATTCTGAGAATAAACCGGATCTTCAAGTTTTTGTTTTCGAACATCTCGGAGCTAGTGGCTATAGGGATCCCATCAATAAAAAGATTGGAGTTGATGATGATCATGTATATAATGTTTGCAAATGGCTAGCAGAGCTTCATGGATCAGCTTTTGTTCTTTTCCAAAAATATCCTGGTGGTTTTCCTGAATGGAAAAAAAATAATTTTTTTGCTGAGCCCATACATTCTGATCAATTTGATGAATTTAATGAAAATATGGTGAATGGCTATTATAATTTATTGGAAGATTTACGAAATGGATCTGAAAATGATTTAATAATTGAATGTTTTGAAACTTTATTAAAGGATTTTTTCGAAAATAGAGTGGAAGGTGTCTCAACTTCAGTCAAAATAAGAAAAGCTTTGTATGACACCAGGTAGATTATAATATTTCAAAATTATAAAATTTCGGTTCTTCATGTTATTATTTTTGTTTCTTCATAGATCAGAATTTAAGACCTTATGTCATGGAGATCCTTGGTTCAATAATATGTTGTTCAAGTACGATGATAACGAAAAAGTTAAGGATGTTATACTTTTGGATATGCAGGTCGTTTATTCTGGAAATATAGGTTTGTAAGAGACAGTACTTATATAATTTTATAATTTTTTTCAATGTTGCCACCCACAGGAACGGATTTGGCTTATTTTTTACTTAGTTCAGTCACATATGAAGACTTAACCAAGAATCTGGACAAATATATCGAATACTATAGAGATTGTTTATGCTCATTTGTGAATGAATTAGATCCAAACATTAAAGTACCTCTTTCATTTGAGGATATAATGGTGGATTTTAAAAAATCATCCCTTATTGGATTTATTTTTGCATCTGGGGCCTTTCCTCATATACTTATTGACAAGAGTGATGCCTCTCCACTTGATCTGCAAAATTTAGACTTAAACAACCCTGATGATCTTAAAATGTTGATGGAGGAAATGAGAGCACACGGAAAGAAGGTTTTACATACCGATCTTAATTTGTACTATAGAATGGTTGGTGTTATACGGTTTTTAACCGAAATAAAAGTCTTTGACTATCTTGAAAAATGAACTTTTCTTTTTGCAATATGTTCAATATACCAGGTATACTGTCATTATGTTCGTTATATTTCTATGTTTCGCTTATGTATTTCTTGTTTTTTATAATTATAATATGAATATATTTTTACCTGATTAATTATGGATCGTCTCCTGTTAATTAAAAAAGCCCTAATGATTAAGTTCATGAATAGTTATCCGTAGAGTTATCAAATTATTTCATTTTCATGACATTTTATTAACAACATGACAAAACTATTGTTGTGTATGACTTTAGATGGACTTTAATACTGGTTTAATTCGTCTTCGTCATTGTACTCGTGGGGGAGAGAAACCTCGATTATGCGTATATTTCTAACTTAAAGATTAAAATTCAACAATAGCAGAATAATGATTCAATTATGTAACTATCGTAAACAATGTTCAAATTATGATCTACTAATAGTACCTCTAAATGTTTTTATTTCATATTTAGAAATTAAGACTACAAATATTTTTATGTTTATATTATTTTGAACTTATTCTGTTAGATATTTCAGTAAATTTAAATAAATACATATACCTATGTAGATATGACGCAAAGATTTCAAAAAAATAAATCAGAGGCTGAAAATACATCGATTTAACGTATTTTTTCCTCTAAATTTCGAATTTTAAATAATTTTAACTTTCCTATCAATTTATGACGTCACTTTATCCGGACTTTCAGGTGTTTAAAGAACAAGCTATTGTAGGGGACACTTCTGTCGATTCAACTACTTTTTCATATTTATTATCTTATGATGACTGAAATCGAATCTAAGTTAGGTATCTCCTAGAGAGAACAAAATCTCTTATATAAAAATTAGATCGAATGAAAGCTGAAATATTTAAAAAAAAAAAAAGTGATAATCTACCTAAGAATAGTGACCACGACCTGGTTTGAAAATGACACTAGAGTAATCAAAGACCAAAATTTTAAAAATTAAAATAATTTATGAAAAAGGTAGAAAAAAACCCCACAATTTATTAATGGAAAATGGTTATAAAGACCTATAAGAAGAGTTAACTGAAGAAAGAATATGGTGTTTAAACTAAATATTCGGAGAAGTCTGGTTTTTTATATACTTTCTTCTTTCAAAACCAAAAGGGTGAGGAAAAAATGTGACTGCTCTCCCTTGGGCGATATTTTGAAGTGCCTTTTATGCTTGTGAGATACCTAAGTATATGTATAAATCAGTATTGGTTGGCGGCAACAAAGTCTTAAATTTTGGTTGCTAAAACTTGGTTGTAATTTAAATAACATATATTAGTATTTATAATAGGATTTCACAGACACTTTTTATTTTATGTAAAAAAATATTGAAAGAACTAAAATTCAATGGAAATACTTTAAATCATAGAATAATACATAGCTTTGTAAACAAAACAAATAAACAAAAAGCCAATGAAGAGAGTTGATACAGTTGAAAAGGGAGATTTTATGAGGCTTTTATCCAATAACAACAATTTTTAAAGATGATAGGTTAAGATAAAATATTTGTTTTTGTTTTTACAGTTGTAAGCCGCCAGTATACAAATGCAATGAACTTGCTGCACAAAACGAGCATAGACAAAAGCTAAATCCAGAAACGAAAAAGGCACTTGTTATGTAGATACCAGAAATAATAAATATTATTATATACATAATACTGCTGTTATTTGTTAATTTGGGAGGGCATGAATATTGATTGAACTTAATAATAATAATTAACTAATAATTGATAGAGTTGTGATTGTGTAATATTTAAACTCAAAAAAAGCCTCAACTTTACTAAGGTTGATAACTTTCTGAGATTACTCAAACCCGACCAAAATATCCATTGAAAAGTTCAAATAGACTTGAACAATCAAAAATCAAAATAATCGAGTATAAATTAATATAATCTTTAGGGTTTTTTCATCATCATTTTTGTTGAGTATTTTCTTATAAATATAGACAACAAAACCTCTCTTTCATACATGTTTTTATTATAAAAAATGTGGAAAAAAGGAAGCAAATTGTTAAAAAGAAGATAAGAATAGTTGATATTTTTTGTTATACTCTACATCTAGGGATAAATATACATATATTTGTATTTGATAACTTATGACACCAATTCTGGCCTTATTTAGATGCATTGTCGAGCTGAAAGTTCCAATTTTAACTTTGGAATATTCGAATAACATCATCATTAAGATTTCAAATTAAAGTTTGTGATTTTAATACGCTAAAATTATAATATAATTTAAAAAAAGAAGGACTTTAATTTATGCTTTGTTGTGATTGTAGATACAACTTTTTGAAAAAATTTCCTATTATGCAAATAAATATTTTCTAAAATTACCTACATTATTTTATTGATTAATTAAATGACTGCCTTATGTAGAGGGTGTCAAACTGACATAGTTATATTCAACTTATATTTTATTAATTAAAAGAAAAAAAATGTTTTTTCTTCGTCTGATGCCATTACTCAAACTTGACTTGACTCAATGTTCAAAGACTTGACTCAATATTTAAACCAAACTCGATAGCCATAACTTAAATCCAAGATTATTAATTAATATAGTTAATAGCTCGAGTTAAAGGGTTCTATTATAAACCAGATCTCGAGATACAAAACCTATTAATCAAGAAACGAACAATCCGATTTTAAATTTTAATAGCATATCTAAACTCAGAAGTTAATGTTCTGTAATTATTGAAATAATAAAAATTGTGTAGCTGTTTTGAAAATTGGAAAAAATGTTGGCTCATGTGCATTGCATCGGGGGAGGGGGGGGGGAGTATGAAAATGAATTTTGATGATTAAATAAAGATTTTTTGATTTCCAATATTTTTAGCGGACAGTATGTACAATGTACATATAATTTAGGGTGGTAATCCATATCTCTATTTTTTTTTTTCATTTTTTCATGTATATTAATGTATTAATTGAAAAATTTAAAGATTGCTCCACGCCTCATTGAATATTTTATATTTATATCTCTGATGGTTTTATCCTCCTTAAGCAATCTACTATATACGTCTTTTTAGTATTATATATTGTACAGCTTGTCTGGAAGGATTGCTGGTAGCTTTATTAAAAAAAAATCATGAAACCTAACATTTTTAATATGATGATTACTAGATAATTTATTCTTTTTAGCAATTGTGCTTGGCTTCATCTTTTGTAATACATAATGTAATTACAGGTCTTCATCAAACTAATTTCTATTTTCAACTGCATCTTTTACGTTTTTTAAGCAAACTATGATATTTTTTATATGTAGACAGCCATCATTTTGTGACCACTTAAGTAACTGGTGACTATAAAATTCTATAAGAATATTCGAAAATTGTATTATATTGCTTGTAATGAAATTGAAAATGTCAGTATATATTGAATTAAAATCATTTATTTGAATACTTTTACAGCTGTTAAACGTACAAATATTTGTGATTTTTGCTTTTGTTTCAATCGGTATTTTTCCATAAAAAAAATGAAAATCCAATATTGACTTCATTGATGTACCACAAACATTTGTAATAAATTATAGGAGTTTTTCAAAAAGTCATTTTTATATCTTTAGTCTAAATACATTTTATCCATAGCTTCATGCAACGAGTTCTGCTAGTTCACAATTATTAATTATTATTATTTTCATTTGAGGATTAAATGTTGAATATTTATATAAAATTCTGATGATATTTTATTTGAAAACACTTTATCCTTTAGAAAATTAGTTTTGAATAAAATATATGTACATACATAAGTATATAACATAAAACTTGTTATATGTTCTATTTCCCACCCCACCCCCCCATTAGAAATCCATTCAGTCAGAACTTTTTTTTAGGGATTAAAAAGGGGATAGAATAATTCAGCTCTAGAAATTGATTTTCCAATCTTTCATGATCCTAAATTTTGTCAAGTCTTCAAATATTCAGTGCAGAGGGGACTACAGTTTCAACCTTGCCTAAAGGACAGTAGGAGTATTTGACATTGCAAACTCATGCAAATGACGAAAAAAGTACATTTCGTAAGCACCTTTTAATTAGTTTGTAAAAATAGTTAAGTTTGTCGATTAAAAAATTTGATGATTCCTATCCAAACCATATTCAGCAATTAAGTAAAAAATGTTTCAACTTGGTTCAATCTCTTCAACAAACTGAATGGGAAAATATCTTCCTGTGTTTGAGGCTCTATGAGTTCGAGTAAGTTCATGTTATTTATGTATATGGGATAATAAGCAAAATTTGAGTGAGCAGTGTCTTTTTTTTTTTTTTGCTTTGATCTCTTCAATTATTGGGACCTTGTAGTTCAGATCTTTGGATTTCTCTTACAAAGTCATCCAAGTTATGTAAAGTACTTGCTGAAGACAAATTAATGTGCTGATGACATCTAATGTCGACAGAAAACAGTCTAAATCCACTTAACTCTAAGGCCTTTATCTTTTGAGAAAATAAGAAAAGTAATATCAAGATTATGTTTTATTGACTTTGTAACCCTTCTTACCTTTAAAAACGACGTACTTATTAATCATTCTATTGGTTGAAAATAAATAAATAAATGAAGCTAAAAGAAGAACTTTACTAGTTAGGTCCGAAGATGGGAGAATCGACAGTCGACTTTTTTTTTCACTTTCACCGATACAATATCTTAATTATATCTTGCAACCTTTCCTCGGAAAAGAAAAAAAAAGCCCAAAATCAGTTGTTTGCCCGTGAATTCTTTCCAACTGTTAGACTATTCTTCATTAATATTAGAAAATTGCTCACAATTAAGCAACAGTTAATTCAAGTTCAACTAATCAACGTTAAGAAGACCAATAAGGAGAGGGAAGTAGAAAAATCGACAGCAGACAGAACAAACCTGTAAATCTTTTTTTTTTATATAAATTCAATGCACCCTCTGAACACTAGTTTTTTCATGATAAATTGATACAAGGCGTTTACATTCTTTCCTCTTAAAATTTATCCGATAATTTTGAACGCTAAGATCTGCTAGTGTATCATAATTTTTAACACAGTTCTCAAAATGTAACTATGGTGAAAATACTGTATCAATTCCAGCTTCATTGAAAAATAATAATTTTTCCACTAATACACTATTTGACCTGAATTTTAAATTTTTTCCGTTAAATTATAGCCCCTACGTTCATGTTATCCAGATAAATATCAACAACATGTCACTTTCCAAGTGTATTCTTGTTTATAACATTTATAAGGGCTATTATTAATGCTACTTCCATATGGACTGTCAGACATTATTGAAGCTAGTATGCATTCTTTACTCAATGATTTGGCGCTTCACATTTAACTAAACTTTTACAAGTTATTAATGAGCTATTTTAATAGCATTAGTATATAATTTTCACCTATAGAACAAATAATAGAGGTGGTCAAACACCATTTTAAAGAAAAAAAGAAACTTGTTGACTATACTTAATTTAATAGAAGGGACAATTAATATTTAACAAAATTGAGTTCGGGTTCAAGAGATCAATGTTTAGAGTACTGATAAGGGACAGAAGTAGACAAATTGACGTCGACCAAAAATATATGCATCGTACATGAGAAAATACTGAGAACACAATATGTATGCACTAACAAAATACCTGTTGGAACAGTCCAACACCATGAATAAAATAGGTAGCTTTCACTGTAATATAGGATATATTAATGAAGAAAAATACAAGATATATTTAGTTCCACCTAAATTTCTTTAAAAGGGTGCTTTACCACCTCTATCGATCAATTTCTCCTTATTTCCAAATTACCTAGGTAATCAAAGTAATTGACAAGTGTTGATAATCAAATATTCGTAAAAAAGTCCAGATTTTATGTCCAACGTATGATTCTTGTATATATATATTCATTAATCATTCCTTCATTATATGGAAAAATCACGCTATAATTATAATTATTTGATTGAAACAAGACAACAAACAAATTGTATTTTTTTACAAAATTATCTCAATCAATTTTTCACCACCACTCTATCCATAAATATGTATACAGTTCACATCTGTTCAATTTGATTCTTATCGATACATTTACAAGTACTCATTATAATTAGTATCTTGATATCATTGTACAGGTAATATAATATTATCAATTCTTGTTGATTCTTCAAAATAAAATCCTTTCAGGTAAAATGTGTCAAATATTTACATATACTTTTGTATTTTTACAAGTACAATACATATTATAAACATTGTAGTATACATACATGGATTTTTTGGGATGTAAATTTACCTAAAAATGAGTTTTAACTAGTTTTTGTATTGTATTTAAACAATTTTGGGCATGCTACTAGCCAGAAGTAATTAGTAACTCGTTAAAATAAGAGGTAATTTTATTTTATTTCGTAATAGTAAACAAAGTAACAAAAAAGTTTTCTATTTAGAGCCACAGTAATATTTCTATTTCTATAGGTTTTTGATGATCGAAATTTAGTTTCAGGTATATTTTCTTGATAACATGACTTTCAGAAGGTTCATAGCTCATAAAGCTGGAAACGACCCATATTAATATAAAATAAGTCACTAAACCTCTTCAGACAAAAAAGTTCCGCACACTTATGTCCCATGTAACTTTGTTAGCGTGATAATAGTCTTAACAACTTCCTACAGCATAATTGATTAACATTTTCTGTATTTATCTTTTCAAAAATATACATATTGCTCTTTAATATTGAAATATCATATAAAAGTGTCACATATGTGTACTTCAAGTCTTCACTCAATTAACTCATGATTAATTGTTTCGATTTAATTTTTCGCATTACAGAGAAGCTAATGTACAATATAAATATATTAATTTAATTATAAAATATTATGATACATAGAAATGTTGCTGCTCTGCCCAACTTTCTGTATTTCTTTGAGTAATTCGATATTGTTATCATATAGATAAAATATTATTCACAATTTAGAGTTTAGATGATGAAACAAGTTTGAAATACATACATACAGTAAATAGAGTAGCCTACAAATGTAAAAAATATCTATAAATTTATTTTATAACATTGATCATATTTGTGAAAAAGAATATATACTTTAGTATTATGTGAGAGATATGATACAAATTTCGAACTCGTTGTGGTTGAGTTGTACACTTGAGATCTTTGTTTAATTTTAATTGCGATATTTAAACATCAATATATTTTAACAGTAAATGATGATTCATGTTTACAAAGTAATAAAAAAATGAATAGGAACATACTTCCACTAGAAGTAAACAGCAGCTGCAATAGTTCATAGTATAATCTAAATCTTTACAAAAGTATCCTCAATGATTAAGTCGAGGATATTGTTTTATGGCAATGAGGCAAAAACAAAAAGATTGAAGCAAATATACAAAAAAAAAAAAAAAAAATAGCATGAAATAACATAAAATAATAGTATTCTGAATGTAATCTTCACTTATGTTTGAGATCTTTTTCATTGAGTGATGAAGTAAGGTAATTAATAAGAATAAGTTCATAAAATACTCATGAGAACAGCCACTAATGAAATGGGACGATTTTCGTATCGCAAAAACTTTTGATAGGCCATTTCCAATCCACCCTTCCATACCATATAATCACAACGAGCCTGCCATACTAGGTCATAGGCCTCACTCAGGCTTGTATCCTTTTCTAATTTCTGCAGTCTATCTACAATAGTATCTCGCAATACTCGATTCGATATACTTATAGGAGTAGGTGCATCCTCAAAAAAGAATGTTGAGCCAACTTGATTTAAAAGTTCTCTTCGCTCCTTATGTATTTCAACTACTCGCCATTTGATTGCAGACACATTTTTGAGTTCGTTTTCTTTAGAACGCATTACATTGCACACAATAACAAAGTCAAAAACAGGCTCCAATTCTGGAGTATTATCCTTGAGGTAGGAACGAAATTTCTTGGCCCAAGGAGAAATTTCTGTATCCTCAGGGGTGCGAATTTCAACAAGCAGGGCATTAAGGTCTCTAGGAGCATTACGACCTTTGGCGTTAGGAGAGCAACTCTAATGAAGTCATAAAGATAATTATTTGAGGCTTGAATGTTGAGAAAATAAAATTTACTCACTTTATTATCACTGCAGAGATTCCCCATTATAAAACAACAACAATTCTGTGTACTGTTTCTTTTTTCCCCACGTTTTCAATTCAAGGTATGATGAAAATACGTATCACTTTAGACGAGAACTCTTACCAATTCTTGATGATTATTCACTTTGACAATGAGTAAGATAGATATTTAGAATACACATAGAACTCATGAATGTATCTATGTTGTCACAATTCTCCAACAAGTGTCCCTTCTATATACTCTTTTTCTTTATTTCATAGGCGCCCGGGCTGCTCTATAAAGAATCTTTATTCACATATAGTAAGTGGATCTTCACGTTGCCAAAGAGAGCCAAGATATTTATATTCCCTTCTATTTTTTCTTTTCTTCTTTTTATTTCTACCTCTGATTAAAAGCCCGGGATTTTTAAAAAAAAATCGGCGAAATTCCGTCAAAAAACGACGAAAAACGATCAATTTAAAGAACAAAGTAAACTCAAACCTCAGTTAGAAAGCAGGGGCTTTATCTCCAATACCTTTGGGTTTAGAGAGATGTCATTGAAACAATATTTTCTCTATAAACGTTGAATATGCAGGTAGTTATTTTTTTAAAGATCATTTACGTCACCATTTATGGAAAAATCGAGTGATTTTAGTTACGAAATATCGACTTTCATATAGAGTACTTCAAGGTTTCTTAGCTGTCTACGAGTTAGTATAGATGTATCATGGCAAATAATCACTTTTTATGCAATATTATGTCAAGAAATAATATGTATTGTATTTCTTATTCCTGCACTTTTATCAGATGCCCACTCTCTGGAGAAAATTGTCAGTTAAATCAAATCACTGTCGTTCAAATAAAATTAAATATGTATCTATATGTATCTCTGAGATGTCTGCCCTATTATCTGTGGACATAGGGACACAATATGAAGTAACTATATTAAAATTCCTTCCACTGAAACAATATTACTACAACACAGTCACATATGGAACTGATTGTCAAACACATCCTCCTTCCTTCTTCCCCGCCTTGATGTGTGAAATTAATCAATTCCTCACGAGTTAGTACTCTTGTTAGAAGTTGCTGTAGTACATGTTTCTAAAAAAAGAGACATGACCTCCCCTCTTCATTTTTAAGTAGTTGCTAGTTAAATAGTAGTTTGTTCGAATACTACATACTTGAGTGTCCGTTTGCATAGGTGAACTAGATATGTTGTGAAAGCAGAGAAGCAGGAGGGAGGAAGTCTAAAATTGACCATGAAGGTAAAAAGATGTATAATAAGACATGATGTTATTTGAAATGAAGCACTTACTTGAATTCTATCTTTTCTTCTTCGAGTTGTTGGAAAAACTCTACGTTCTCAGTCAGCTTTATACAAGCATAATAGTTATGTTAATGAAGACAGAAAGGAAAATCTTCTATTATTTTTTTGTTACTAATTAATAGGATTACACTACATAGAAGGAAGGAAGCGGTGGTGTTTTGTTGTTGTTTTGACTAAAGAGGAAGGTATCCACGTAAACAGCTTCCACATTCAAATGATGGTGCTAATATCAGATAGTATCCTTCTTTCTTTCTATTTATTACAACTCCTGTATGTGTATTAGTATTTTTGGAAAAGAGGGGAAAATAAACATCAATATCATATTTCATATCGAGAAACTGAGCCCGAGGTAGGGCGCCAAAACTTTTTTTTATTATTTTTTCACAAGAAAAAGGCTTTCTAATCATAACACGCATTATATAAGTAAGGAGTGTTTCCCTCAATCAACAACAGTATTTCAGCATTGGTAAGAAAATGACTCAAAATGAAAAAAATGACGAGGGTGAGTGTTGGTGAGAACTTTGAGTTCGTTTAAACGACAACAAAAGGGATCAACTATTTCCATATGTTGAAAAAATAGTTACATGAAAAGTACACCCTGTAGAAATATGAAAAATGCTACCGAAGGAACTAGTTTTATTGTTATTAGTACTTCTTGCTTCCTTCTCTCACTTTTTTTATTTATATTTATATTATGAAAAATGCCATCAGAGGAGAAAGTTAAAACTCTATTTACGTTTTCTTTATTTTACAGTTTAGGAAGGACCCATTTCTCTCATGAAAGGAAACACTCTTTCAGTCCTTGTCATAATTCTAACTGTGGGGAAAAAAAATAGAAATTACCCTGGACAGGTCTTATATAGGTGATATCTTGATTGAAATCACCTTTATGCTACAATTACCATTTTATGATAATTTTTTGTAGAAAGAAACTCTATATAGATATATACAGAAAAGTTCCATTAATCTTCTAAAAAGCGACTTAAATTCATAGATAACTAAATAATTAATCTTAATCTAGATAAATTTGGTCTGAGATTGAAATAGTAAAATTTATGATTACTTGATACTAATTATTCTTTAATTCGTCCAATTGTGCGCAACTATTCGTATTCTTGTTGCCATTTCTGGCCCCTTTTTATGTTCTCATTCTTGTTCAACACAAAAAAGAAAAAAGAAAAAAAAAGTACCATATCTGTCATTTCAAATAAATTATTCATTGAATACTCAGTTAGTTATTTCACGCTATTGCATTATATATTTATTTTTTCACACGGTATTTACACTATTTTGTAGCTGTGTTGTTTTATTTGAAGGAGAAAGTTGATTTTTTTATAAAGGGTTGTTGAAAGTGTGTGCTTTTGAAGAAAAAATAAATTAAAACAATATTTATATTTTACTTGTAAAAAGCAAGAGTGATAAGATGAGAAATGAGTTTGATACTAGTAAGTGGAAATATTTAAATTTATGAACCAAATTCATATATTATCATTTGGTTTCGTATGGATAGCAACTTTTACTTCTCAACAACGCTTAATTTATCATAACGGATATGTGTATGTTCATAACCATCATCTTAATTTTTTCTTCAAAACCTTTGGCAACTTAATTTCATCTAAAATCATTAAAATGTGCACAGTTTTTAACAAACAAAAAAAATGTTTTTATATCCAAAAGCCTAATGTCTAAATTGTCAAAGCTCTCCAGAGATAGATCTACTTTTGCGTAGGGAGGTTACATTTGTAACCATTTACATATGATTAGAAAAGGAAAAACAATTTGTACAGATGTTATTTTTTAGAATGATATTAACTCTTTATTAGATCTTTGAAGAGAACACATTTCTCTATAGAAGAATAATTTCCGCCCACATTTGTTGTAGATTTCATTAAAGCATATATATTTTCCCAACACCAAATGCTGTTTTTAATTATAGTAATAATATAGGTAATAAATTTGCAATAACTTTCTCTCCTCCAAAAAAAAAAAAAAATCATATCACAGAGAGCTGATGTGTACAAGGTAATTAATTCAATAGTAGCATAGGTCTCACTCCTGCCTCCTCCTCACACTCTACAAAAGATACATCTCAAATTAAAAGAATCCCCGGAGCGAATAGAAACATATTTTCAGCTATCATCATTTTAAGATTTGCATATTACATTCCATTGCTATATTCATATTTGACAACAATTATAATAGAATATAAAATATGTTTCAGGAAGCAAGACAAAGCGATTTTTTTTATTCATATGTTAATCAGACCGACAATATGTGGGAAAGGATTATGAAAATGGGAAAGAAAAAGGGAGGAAAAAGAGGGGAGTGAATTTCTACTAACTAGGGGAAGAAGAAGAAAAAGTGAATAAATCTTGTGTTAAATGGAAGGGGAAATTATGCGAAATATTTTTTTTTTCGACTTCTCGTCTTAAATCAGTCATCTATGAAGGAAATCTATTATGATATGTATGATGTAAATGAGAAAAATAACAGAAGAAAAGTTAAATGATTCATCGATTAAATCGAAGCTTCTCTTCGATTTTTTTTGTCTGTACATTAAATAAATAGTGAAAGAAATTCTGGAATAAAGCTTGTTCAATCAAAAAAGTTCAAAGAAATATATGGAGATTAAGTTTGCACATAATATATAATACAATGTCGGCAAAAAAACTATTTTCATTGATTTTAGAAAGATATGAGATCAAAATATTCAAAAAATTTTATATTTTATTCCAAATAATTATTTGGCTAATCAATATATTTTTATCTCCCTCCAAAACTCTTTAATTATTAATTTATTTATAATAAAAGTTTTTTCAAACTTAAGGGGCGGGAGTTTGAGATCACAAATCCTTTTAAAAAAATAGACAAAC
This sequence comes from Lepeophtheirus nordmannii, assembly GCA_963680855.1. NCBI lineage: Eukaryota > Metazoa > Arthropoda > Copepoda > Siphonostomatoida > Caligidae > Lepeophtheirus > Lepeophtheirus nordmannii. The sequence continues at coordinate 25,529,290 of OY804523.1, forward strand.
AACAATTGTAGGATCTAAATGGGGAATTATCTGCCCAGGTTGGACACAAAACAGCAGTGAGCAGACACGATAATCAAACAAACTCCCATCATTATTGTTTTTTTAAATTGAACCCTTATTCTATTACTTATCTACAGGATCCAAATTTGTATACACCGTCATTCTTGAAGACAATATTAGTGAATGATTATTTGACCGTTATACCTCTAGTCACAACAGTCACAAATATGGCATTATATTTTTTTATTTTCTTCTTTTTTAGACTTATCCTTCAATCTCATACAAATTTTAAAAATATAAAAAATACTATTCGATTTCACCAATCTTTAATAATTAATTAATCAAATGTGAAAACAACAATATGTACATAGAGCATGGGCATTAAAGATAAGTATAAATCCTGAAATATGACGTAACTATCAGCATTTCTGTAGTACAATCCTTTGACTCGAAATTTAAACAAATACATTCTGGGGTTTTTAATTTGTATATAGTTTTACCCGAGTAATTATATATATGCAAGGGCTATTTATTTACATGATTGATAAAATAGTTTCAAAAAACACATTTTGTTTGTAATTTAATACTATTAATATCAAAAATTACAATTTGATCCAGTAAACGAGAAGCATTAAATAAAACGGCAATGAGTTTCATTGAGTATCTCTTTGATGATTACGAGATGACCAAACTAGAGAAAGAGTTCACGTACAAAAAATAGGGGCCTCAATTTAAATGTTGTTTTCTTTTTGACAACGAAGATTCAAATACCGTAAATCTTCGAGTATAGTCCACATTTTTTTCCGGAAATTTTAAGGTCAAAATCCCTGGTGCGTACTATACATGTACTATACATGAGGTTTAGGTTCCCCCCCCCCCCAAAAAAAAAAAACTCCTATACTTGCCCTGCGGACTATACATAGGGGCGGACTATACTCGAAGATTTACGGTATGTATCTTGACCAGTGAAAAAATCTAACTATTTAGCAAATCAATGTTTAGGGTACTCCAATGTTAAGGTTAAAGGGGCATTTTACTCCATACCAAGTGTCTACAATTACTCAAAGAATAACAAGAAAAATTGACCGGTTCAAATGGGAAGATGTATTATGAGTAGAACATTGGTACATTCAGTGTCGTTTCCAGCTTCGAGGGCAATTATTTTTTCAAGTGGGTCTGATTGTTCTTTCGAAATGGAAATAATCTTCCAAGGGGTGCAACCTTATTAAGGAAAAAAAAAGTTTGAACTAAAATATCGAGGCTCCCAAAAATGAGAAAGCACTAGTACAATAGTGCTGAGTGTTTCCGAAAGAGGCCGAGTTTTTGAATGATCAAATTGAATCAAACGATGCATTACCCCCAAATTCCTCCCTGTAACTCTGGAACTGCATCAGGGGTTTTCTGAGTGGGTTGTGTGGCACCTCAGGTTGTCATTATTGACAATTCATAGATAGCTTTGGAATGCAGAGTTAAAATATTTTCAGATCATAGGCGGCTAAAGTCAATTTATCCGGTGGTTCTCAAATTGTAGTCCCTTGGCTAAAAATTGCCCACGTTTAGGTATTAAAAATACAATTAAAAGCTCAATATACTAATTTTTTTTGTTAGGCGGTCCTTGCTTTAAAGTTTAAATGATCTAAAATATTTTATTAAACAACATGAGTAAAAGATCAAGTTAAATACACAATGTTGAACCAATCAGGAAAATTAAAATGGTAAAAACAATAAAATACAAGAAAAATAATAATCAATGAATAAAATAGACTTGGTATTGTTTTTTAATTTATTCTAAGCTATTTAATCCAATAAATGAACAAATGCAACAATACAAACAAACCAACACTTAAAATATTGCACACCATTCATAAAATCAAGGAAAGTTTGATTGTTCACCAAATTTCTGATTTCTGGCTTTTTTATTTAGAAATTTATCAAAAATGTCCTTATATACGAAAACTGCTTGGTCTATTGTAATTATTCCAATGCCAGTGAGCCGATTCTAGCCCATAGATGAACGAAGGCGATTTATGATGAGTTTGAACGTAGAAAAGCTCCTCTCAGCTGAGTGTAAGTGATTCTTAAAACACACAGATTGGGATACAGTTCCTCCAAATGTTTTTTTTTTTTTTTTTTTTTTGGGGGGGGGGGATAAGTGAGGAGCTTAAAAGCAGTCAGGTCATCAGATGGCAAGTTCAGAAAGCTCTGGTCACCAAAGCCAGTTTCTTTCCAATAATGTCGCGTTCATAAGCATATATTAGTATCATGCAGCGCTTATCACACTGTTCACGTATTTCCTGATCATCTAGTTTATGAAAATGGAGGGGCACTTCAAATCGGCCGTTCACTTCACCTAATGCTTCAAACCATTATTTTCTTTTTTTAATATGCCTCTTTATTTATTTCCTCACACATGTCTTTAGCATAGGAAGGAGCTGTAGCCAAGCCAGTTTCTCTAATTAGTTAGCTATATTTTTGCCTTAGTGAAGAGGTCAACTGCAACATCAAGTTGTTGCATCCACCTCAAAAAGAGATTCTGAAGAACGTGGTATTCCTGGAGCTTCCTGAACAGGAGAAAGTTCTGAAGAACTCGATGATCCTGGAGCTGGATACTCGGGAGAACCGACTGGTTCAAAGTCTGAAGCACCGAAATATTTTAGAATTGCTCCAACGATAAAAAAGTTAATTTGATTATCGTGTAAAATAGATTACGTGTGCATGTTCCTATTTTTTTATTACGCTTATATTACAGTAATACAGAAAAATATGAATTAATTTTTTATGAACATTTTTTTTAAACATTTTGATTGTAATCCCTCTATAAAGCTTTCACTCAATTACAAAAACGCCCCTTTTAAGAATTTTAAATTAGTTACACATTTTACTAAGTAAAGTAGAGAAACTAAGATAAATTACCCACTGACACAATAATCTAAAATAGTTAAAACCTGTCTAATGAAACATTACTAAAAAACTATGACTTTAGGCTCAAGATGTCTTACTAATTGTACTTTGTGGTACATCCCTCTGGTCAAAAATTAGACGGACAGTTCACATACAATAAATGTTAGGTTGTTTGTTATTAGGAAAAATAAACAAGAAGAAAAGTGTTACATATTAATATTTGCAATTCAAATAGGCAACAAAAAATTATTGCCTGTCATTTTACATTGACTTTCTGTATCTTTTTCTTTTCTCCACCACTAAAAAAAATTATTTTTAATGCCTTTTTGGTTGTTTTAGCCGTAATGACGTAAATTTTTCTTTTGGTAAATGTATATAAATTTAAAAAAAAAAAAAAATTACAAATTCGAAAAATTTCGTTTTTTTTTAAATTAACATGAATCGAAAGTAGACACAAGATTGCTGTAAAAAACGTTAGTCACAGCATATTATTACTATATATATATATTATTTATGGAATAAGCACATGTAATAATTAAATATAGAAATGGTCATTTTAATTCTCCTCAAATGAGGCTGAAAATAATGTATTGGAGACCTTAGGCATTCACCCATAACTGGAAATGGCCATGGGTAATATAACAAAATCTTGTTCAAAAATCACCTAAGTATCACTTGGAGTAGAAATGACTTTATCACTAAGAACTTATAAGTTGCTGAATGAGGGTACATTTTTTGTATGGCAAAGAGCACAGTATAAAAGAGATAAGATGACTAGAAAGGAAAGTGACATTTTAGTTAAAGGATCCGGTTTTCCTCTCCATCATTCTTCTATTCGAGTAAAAAGCTATTTTGGAGTTTTTAAGTTGCGCCAAAAAGTATGTAAGAGTTGTCATTAAATGAAACCCCAACCACTAACATTTAATTTTCTAGCTAAAAGGTTAAAAAACATTCATATTGACGGTATTATATCTTCTCAAATCATGCTTACTTTCTGAAAATAACAGTTATGTACATATATTCACAAGATGAGTTGAGTGTCTTTTTATTCCAGATTTTAAGTCAAATTGATTTCAATGATCTGTGTGGGTTGGCTCTGTAGTTCAATTAAGATAGTAATGGTTCTTGGGAAACAATTTATAAATAAACTTGGTTAAACCGACTAGATATATTGTATACACTGGAAATTTAATATATCTGTATATTCAACGTCACATAATCCTCAATCGAATGGTTTCTCGAAACGTTTTCATTTCTCCATTAAAAAGACTTGAGAGCAAGTTTTTTTATGACAATTATCACATGTACTCCCCTCTTTCAGCCACTTATAAGACAAAGCATCATTTGTAAGTACTCAAAGTGGTAGAGTACAAACTGGGGTATAAATTGTTTGTACACATAGTTTCTCGAATTCTCTTGGCTTTTTAATCACTGTCCCTGTTATCCATTCGAACAATTCTACCAGAACAATTATTTTTATCTGAAGAACGAATAAGGTGACCATATTTTGATTTATAAAAAAAGGACAGATAATCTGTGTCGTTTTTAGGGGGAAGGGGTTCATATTTTGAAATTAATTAATGTCAGAATAAATTAATTTTGATTTTTGGTATTTTGGAACTTGTTTTTTGTTTTACTAAAAAATATTTTTGATCTTTTTTTTTATTCAAAATTTGAATTTTTATTTTGAGTCAACTTTAAACATGGGCTAGTACTCCTTCATAAAAACAGATATTTAATGTATTTATAAAATATTTTCCAGACTCAGATAAAAAAAAAGGATATGCCCGGACAAAATTATGTAACTGTTTCCTAAATTTAACGGAAGCTCTAAACTATATACAACCACAACAACCCGAAGTGAAGTCTCTTCTTTGGCTCATTTAATGTTTTAAAACTTCAGTTCACGATATATATGTACATTAAAAATAAATTTATTAAGGAGGCATAGTCACATAATGTAATAGGAGTTTATAAGAACATTGTGCATTAGGACTTTGATGCAAATTTTATGTAGAAGATGTGTTACCATACCATGGTGAACAAGAAACGCCAGTACCTCCATTGTAAGCATATATAAGCTTTGAAATCAGAGAACCAAATCAAACTAATTCTTTCATGTAATATTACTCAGTGAATGAAATATAGAAATTCGAATCTTGAATCTCTGATCAGATTTGCACATAGCTTTTTCGAAGTTTTTCCAGAGCCTCTGTTTTGGGTGTAGTTGTGGTAGCAAAATTTGGTTCAATGAAAGGTAGAAATTGACATTTTTTCATATAAAGTTATTTATTTAGTGAGGGCCGTTGCATGGATGCCCGCCATTCACCACGAAAAATACCGTATTTTGTATATTTCGTTGGCAAGCCAAGTATAACTTTTTTGAATTAATTCATGGACTTCAAGGACTCAACTTACATCCTCGTGCCGATGTTACGTAACCTATCAACTTTTGAATGATAACTTTAGGTTGACACATTTTTCCTATGACTTTAACATAGTTTCAATGTACTACACAAATATACCCATTCCTATTTAAAGAATAAATTAAATGAAGATAAGTCAATTCAAATATTATATTTCAAACAAATCAATAAAAAATCTAAATAATTTTAAATTTAAATGTACAGATTTTTCTCCGACTTTATTTTTCCTTTAATTTTATACCTTTTTATGTATTCCTTTCATAAAGAAAAAATTTAAACGGCGTTCACTAGAGCGAGATAACACATCAATTAAGAAGTTGACGATATAGGGCTGTAAAAATAGTATCAGCCCCTTGAAAAAAAGTTGAGTAACACCTTTCACCTAGTGTATCACTTACAACACAGAGCTTAATTTGCTCATTCAAAAAGATCCATTTTGATGGCTCGTTTTCTTCAAAGTAGGGAAATACATCTTCAATAATTGACGAAGCCATTTCAATGGATTTGGATTTATCCTCAATTTCATAATCGAAACTTTTTGAGAGAGCATCTAAATTTTTAACTTCAGATACTCTTTCGAGTTTTTCAGCATATGATCAAACATAACTTGATTCACCTGGACACCATTAGCACTGAAATAAGCCATTTGATGAAGTTTCCTTAAATATTTTTTTTTGGAAATTTGTTCATTTTATAACATATATATATATCGACCTAGTATATGCTCACAACATAGTGTTGCTTCTATTTATTATAGAATCTATGATACCAGTGAAAACCTTCAATAAGAATATAATCATAAGTTTCATAATCGTAGAAATTTGACAATTTGTGAATAGGCGATCAATATCATGATTTATACAAAAACTATTATCATTTAAAAAACAAAGAAAAAAAAAAATCCTGTGTTTATATATGAAATTGTAATTCTTTACTTGACTTCAAGGGTTGATCTTCAATGGCTTTAAAATAATTCAAGAAAGATTAACGAATTTTAGTACAAATTTATTATGACGCGGCGCATTCAAATTTGAGAATCACGGGTGGATTACATTTACAAATTAAAGACTGAAGTAAATTCTTCTCACATAAATTAAAGTTTTAAAAAAAAGTTATCTAATTGAATGATAATGTGACATTTTGTCACATTTTCTGTTTCATAGAGGTTACGGAATTATTGACTTAAGGTGGTTCTAAGGCATTGACTTTATATTTAAATTTTTAGAACTGTTGATAAACTATAACTTTTACAAAATCACCAATCTATAAATTTGTCAAAATTCTAATTATATCGTAGAAACTAAAAATTGAGTTCCAATATCTCATTTTAACATGTTGCTAATTGATAACGTGAATTCTCAGTTTTTATTGATTGATATTTCATATAATTACGTTGAATTGAAAATATTGTCATTTAATGATTTAGAAATTGAATCATAAATAATTTATATTTAATAAAAATAATATGTGAACTATAGGACATATTTTACATTCAAAATAGTTTATAAATCTGAAAGTAGCTCCAAATATCTAAGAAGTTGTTATATTTTTAGTATTTGATGTTCATCATTGATATCTTTATGAGGGCATCTGTAGGGAGAAGTTTTGAAAAATAAGAATTCCCCTTAGGGCTCAGAGTTCGTCCTTCAATATTTTTTTTCTTCGCTCAATAGTTGGAAACGGCACATGAATCTTTTCATCAAAACTGAATGAAGCTTGAATATTTGAAATGAAGGTAAAGCTCAAAAAAAGAGTTATTGTGAGCATGATGGCGAAGTAGATGATAAGTGCAACTTGTATCCAATTTGGTGTTCGCTTCTTTTTCAACGGAAAACATTCACTACTCTTTACTAAGTTAGCTTCCATGGTTCTACTTATACTAAATATATGAAAATGAACAGAATAGTAATCATAGTTCTCAATCTAATAAGAGGATTAAAGGAAGAAAAAATCTTTTAATTAAAGTGGAATGATAATATCATAAGCCATTCAAAAATCCCTTTTTCATATTTATAAAGGTACATATTAGAGAGACTGTTTCATTTAAAACTATAAAATCACAGACAAAAAATTACTCGATAGAACAGAAAGTCCTAAATAGAGGGAAAAACATTTTTATTATATCTTCTATTTTTAAAACTAATCCAATCAATTTTTTTATAATAAATTATTCATAAATAAGATACAAAACGAATTCTCAAAATATGTAGGAATGTTGTCATTTTCTAGTTCGTTGAAAAATATGATTAAGTTTAAGAACTTGAAGAAATCAATATTTTTTAATCATATAATCAATGAAATCGTTATGTCCTCCACAAATACTATTGATCGTAAAAACCTACGTTGTTTTGATAAATTCGTCATTCTTATATCTGTATAGTTATTCTTTCAGAATATACTTCGTTGTTATTAATTAATTGAGACTTTAACTTTCGGGCCGAGTGAGGGTGGTATATATTTTGAGTGATTCGAAGATGAACCATTCCCGTTTCCGTACATGAAATGTTGGTTAGTTATTATCGCCTTTCACGCGACAAGGTATTATTTAAATAATGATTCTACTGATGATCGATGTAAAGTGAAACAAATATGCTCCTAGAGTATTTTTTTGAATATTATCTTGCATTTGAGGTTTTAAAAAGAAGGAATGGCTTTGATCGTGTCAAAGAAAGTCAATTAAAGAGTTAATACAATCTCTCATCTATTTTAAAATTGTACAAGTATGACAAAATAACTTTTTCACACTTCTTGAATATTTCATGTCAAAGAGTTTTTGCTTCTAGCTCTTTCAATTTACCAATCTTTCCCCATGAAAAAATAATTTTAGAATTTGATTATTTTGTTAATTTTCTTCATTTTTCAATCTAAAAAGAGATGTTTCCATCTACTTTGTACTTTGAATTAAATTAACCTGTTAGTTAAAGATGGATATAACGTAAGCCTTAAGCCAGGGTTATTTCTAATTTAATAAGAGGAAATATCATAAAATAGTATTGGATACATTCAACTTACATGGAATTAATAAACTTTATTACTTTAGTTACAACCAAATCTAAATAAATATATTTATACGAGTTTAATAAAAACAACTGTAGAATGAGTGTTTAAATGATGACAAAATATTAGACGTCGATAAAAATTAAATACATTATATTATATTAAATTTAAAATACATATATAGATAAAAAACTAGACATATAATTAAACATGATAGAAATTAAACTTTTAAAGATATACTCTTTATAACACAAGCAAGTCTTTGTATTTTCTACAGAATGATAGCACAAATTTAAATAATTACTAATAGCACAGGTCTGGCGATTGGGGTATCGGTATTATTTCAAATATAATACGAAACATTTATTCGGTTAGAGTTGAATTAGAAAAAGTAAATTTTATATGAAATATGATATATATTGCCTACATTTTACTAGAGAGTCTATTTTTTCACTTTTAAGAACACATATTATAGTTTTTGTAACCCTTTCTGTTTGGATTTTGAAATAAATTTGAGAGGATAGAATCCGAGACACAAGGATAAAATCATTTTGTTCTAATTTCTCGCCAACAAACAAATAACTAGTAATAACTCAGGAAAACAAATGATTAAATTAGTGTAATAACAAGCTACAGGAAATAGAAACTATTTACGTTAACGTATGTATGCAAAAATTTCAGTTTTTCAGGAGTTAATGATTTAATTAATAATGAGCTTTGTATGTATTTTGACAGAAATACAATACAGTTGAATTGCAATTACATTGTTATTATTTGTATTATCCGTTCAGCTGATTTTCCATCACATGGCCTAATAAACAAAAATACAATGCTTCTCGCAATGAGTACAAATAATATTTGGAGGAGCACTAGCTAAATCACACAACCTGCTGTGATGAATACAATATTTTTATATACATTTTTCTTGGTGTTCGTCTGTCATTTATGGGGATTTCAAATACTAACCCAAATTGAAAGGTTTTGATTATAATACCGCGTATTATAGCAATAATATGACAACTTCAACAAAATATTACCGTTTTATAATAAACAAAATTCCTACTAGTTTATCAGGTATAATTTATCATCAAAAAGGATGCTTTTCCCCCTAACAGGTTGCATGATTTAGCTAATGCATCTTCAGATAGTATTATGAATCATTGATATTCTCTTGAGTTATTTTTATAAGTTCAACTCTTTCCTGATTTAAAGCAGCTGATTTTATGTATTTATAAATATATTCAAAATGCATTACGATTATTATTATTAACTTCATTAATACTACTACTACTTTGCCTATCCGTAGCAAGGACTACTGGGATAAGTGACTAAGTTCTATGAGTCACACAATGGCCAAACAATGGTATCCTCAATTGCCTCAAAAAATAAATTTTTTTATTTATAACTCTTGTTAAGCAGTGATATATTTTAACTTAATGTAAAGGTTGCGAGGTTTAAAAAGTAATAATAGTTCCGTATTTTAATTTAGAATGGCAACATTTTAATATAGACAAAGTATAACAAATGATTAGAATATGCTAAGAAAGTTCTTAGATACTTGTACTACAAAAAAAATATATGATATTTTACTGATCGAATTCACAAACTATTACAATGAATGATTGGTAGTTAATTAAAAGCAGCCGTTATCTACCAACGTAAGTTAAGATATAGAAAATATATATAAATAAGATGGACTCAAAATGGTTCCTTTGTTTTCTCGTGATTCGACTTGCTAAATTGCTGAAGGTCTTGATACTTAATTTTCGGCATTAAAACATTTGAGAATTTGCATGTTTATTTACAACTTCCGATGTATTTTATCTATAATTTCTCTAATCAAGTCCACTTCATGACATTTTGATCAAGAAAAATACAGGCCAATATTTTTTAATTCGAATGTTTAGCCAAAATTTCCTCAATCAGTAAAACAATATAGGTATTTTAAAAACCGAAATTTTGTTTTTGGTTTACTTTTACTTATATTGTCATTGTCATTTGAAATATCAAAGCAAGATGTATGATGTTCGATGTAATTTCAGGAGCTCTTTTTACACAAAAATATTTTTAAGATTACTTAGAATTCAATATTGTACATACATACATTAAAAAAAATGATTTTAGAAAGAAGGGCTCTTTATTATTTGGGCTGTAGCATTTCGAATGGGATTTGTGACTTGTTTATATTGAATCGATTGTTAAAACAACTTGATAACTTGATTTGTAATTTTGTCCCACCTCTAATTTTATCATACATGGGGTTTGTTTAGTCGCAAAAAAGAAGCCATTGGTATCATAAAAACCATAAATCTAAATTACAATTTAAAAATAAGAATCATAGTAAATGGTTTATGCTTATTGTGACAAGTGATTAATTCTTCTTCTTTAGTTTTCAAATACAGACTGAATATAATCTTATAGTAGTGATGTATGTATTATGGTGACCTCCAAAGTCTTAAAATGTAGTATAAAATATAATACGAAACATTTTCGATTGGAGTTGAATTAGAATAAAGCCTTTCAATATATAAAAAAGTAATCCATAAATCTTTTTCAACCCTTAGGGGTAGACTGATTGATGACAATAAGTCTTGTAATAAGTATTGCTAGGTTTTAAAGACATGCTTAATAATAAGAACATTTAGAAAGTGTGAGTGAAGTTAATTCGCTAAAAGAAAAAAAAAACAACTGAGATTTTTTTTTTTTAATTACAAATACGCTATTTTGTGAATGTTTAGGTCTACAATTACATAATTAACCTAATAAATACTGGGAATACTGTATTGTTTCTGGTATAAACATAAAACAAATCATAAATTGACAAGTAGATTCATTATTTTAAAGTAGCATGGTTAAAACTGCTAATTAATTGTTGGATGGAACATTAGAGAATGTTGTCTATTTTTCAGAGTGGCTAAGGTTTCAATCACTCTATTATGACTCTGTAGCTAATGTTTTCCAATGGTCATGACTTCAACACTTTTCACTTTTTCGGCATATTTTTCGACGTGATCAGGAATGCAGTCCACTTCGTGCACTTAAGGGTCTTTGATACGAGTAGCTACTTACATAAACTGTTAAAACAACGATTACCTTCAAAGAAGGGGAAATGACATAACAATGTGTACAATCAAAATATATTTGGGTGGACACCCCGCTTCAGTCTCCGAGCAAAATAGTTTCCACATTGATGCATTTTGGGGCCTTTTAATAAAATATTGTTTTTAAAAAAATGAAAAAAAATTATTAATAAGGTCCAAGCATGCAATAAAATTTCTTCTGTTTGCACTGTCTTTTCCTTCAACATGGCCACGAAAAAGGAGTCTTTGTTACTCCATATAGGTATGAATGTAATTTGTCTGATATATTTCTCTACTCTCCACTATCTCACTCATTTTTTCGGATGTTATCATCTCTACAAACACCGCAATGTTTTCTATGTGCTTGGTAACTTTTTCATCCGACAATAATGTATGTATTCGTGAATGTAATATAATGTTTTCCAAAGATGACTAAAGCTTTTTTGCCAATTTTTGAGACCAATACTTGACAAATTAGAATGATTGATATTTTTGCTTAATACTTCACATCAAAGACAACAAGGTGTATTCTTATTGACTGAATATGTGACACTCTAACAATGGAAGCCTGGCTCAAATATTACGATTTCTCATTTTTAACCACTTTCTACATTGTTATATCTAGAGATAAGACATTTGTCGAGATGGATCACAAGGAGTATCGTTACAGTATGGTCCTCCTGTTTAAACAAATATATTTAAGGGGAAACAAAAAGGTACATTTACTTCATATTATTGAGAAACAATGTTTATGTTTAGTTTACAATTACTTTTATTAGTTTTATACACTCCAAGGGAGGCGCACATCCCATTTTGAAAACAACTGATCGAACAGTTACAATTACTGTCTTGGACATTTTCCCTGCATGATGGGAAATTAACTTTCTGTAATGATTTGTCTGTTGAAAGTTGTACACTGACTAGCAAAATATTACCAAGATGATCAAAATGATCTAATACACACTTTGATTGTAGTAATATGTATACATAAGGAAGGGACTTTTATGTATAAATATGTATATGTATAACTACAATGGGAAAACGAGATTCATATGATTGAATTTATGTCCATTCCTTAATATTGGTGTAGTTTAGAAGTAAACATGTATAAAAAGAAGTATTAAAATATTCCCGCCTACCTTTGTTGCATTTTTTGTTAAAAATGAATAATTGAGCATTGGAGTATGACCCCAGTCTTAAAATTTTGTGAATTGAATATTAAGTTCAATAAAAGTTATTTAGTTTTGCACGCTGATTTCAGATCTATAATTTATTTTTCGAGAGTCCGACGATTTTTGAGAAACCAGACCCTACTTTTTTGGCCAATTTTCCAACTTCAACCTCCGTTTAAGTCTAGAAGGATAATCATTCTGTGCATTAAAAAATATTGATTCGCTAATGTATTTAATGCAAATTTCAATTTTAGTCTTTGTTTTGACCTAAAGGGACTCCTGGTGGCATAGGCTTAACTAAGAAGGAATTTTTCATCTAAACGTGTAAAATTTCATTCAATTTCGAGCAAAAATTCGCTAAAAATCAATGACTTACGGTAGAAATACTAAAAAACAGCTATAATAGACTGAAATAGTAGTGCACAGAAGGATTTCAGCTGATTTTGTAATCCTTATGTGCACTACTATACCTTTTCAAGTTCAATATGGGAATAAATAATAAAGAAGAATATTTATGAAATTTAACATAACAATAAATATATTAGAATCACATCTTCAAAACGATTCTAGATGCTAGCAATACAATTATTGCAAATAATTGAGGTAATTTTATTTAGTTCTTCTTCAATTAATTGTTCCAGAGCTTTTGATCTTTGCTGCGAAATGTTTAAATAATTTCTTTCAGCATTTAAAATGTTATCAATTTTTCTAGCTAATTCTCTTTTCACAAAGGCATTCAATATTGACCAAATATAATCAATTGGATTGAGCATTGGAGTAAGGCCCCAGTCTTAAAATTTTGTGAATTCACTCACCCACTCACTTCATTGCTGTATCCTCTTTGAAACTTCCTCGTCTCACCTTATTTTTTTATTTTCATTAATAATAAAATTAATTATTATGTTAAATTTCCTGAATATTGTTTTTTATTAGTTATTCCCATATTGAACTTACTTATTCCCATATTGAACTTACTTATTCCCATATTGAACTTACTTATTCCCATATTGAACTTACTTATTCCCATATTGAACTTGAAAAGGTATAGTTTAATGAGCATCCCTTTAGGCTTAAATTGAAGTTGAAGTTAAAAAGTGGGCCAAGTTAGCTCAAAAAGTATGGTCCGACTTCTCAAAAACCATCGGACTCTCGAAAAAAAAATCCAGATTTGAAATTAATGTACAAAGCTGAATAACTTTTAGTATACTTATACCCCTTAGGATTTTTGACTTTTGACCAGTGTTATTAATTCCATTGATTTTACATTGTTTAATATATTACAAGCAAAATACCCGTTTGATGAAGTTATGAATGAAATTTATTCAAACCAAGTGAAAATGAATACTTTATAAATCGCTATAATAATAGGAGTTTTTGTATAATTACTGGATTTTTTTCTTAATTTACGCTTACTGTAATGCCTGTTGGTAAACTTTATTGATGTTTTTTCTCTCTGGAGTCAAAAGAAAAAGACTCCACAGATTATGGATATCCTGTTTGAAAATTAAGATATTTTTTTCTAAATACCATTAATTCCAGCTATGTTTATGATAGTTAGAGATGTAAAAAAGAGCCATTCATGATGTGTGTAAAAACTACTATTAAAATATAGTAAAAAGACAAAATGTTAATCCCATGAGATATTTGATGATGTTCAAGCCTAAAATTAAATAATCCAATGAAGAAGTTGTTATTATTTAGATGCTCTATATCAAAGTAGCTTTTCTTTAACCCATGTACCCAAGCAATTCATATGAAAAAACATTTTCTATAATAACTATATTTTGCGACATTTTTTAATTGCGAAGGATATACAAATATAATTTAGACATTTTATTACCTCATTTGTAATTTCTAAACCTATTTATTTACCAGATGTGTCCCCTATGTGAACAAAGAAAGAATGATTACAACATTTAAAAAATCAAGGATATTATCGAGTTTACCAACTAACAAGATTTAGGAGTACACGATGCTCACCGAAGAGGGTTCTTTTTCATATCTCTAAGACTTATTGTTTTAGTCAATTTATTTGCATTTATTTAAATTATTATCCTTTTGACTGGTTAAAATTTTTAAGAGTTATAGCAAACTTTTAGTTGAAGGGTCTCTATTTAGGATGATAAAATATACACCCCTCATAGAGGGAGCCACAAACACTGGCTGAATAAGATATAAAGAGAAATTAGATAGATAAATATCCCCCAAGGGAAGAAACTAACATATATCTGGGGATTCAAGTATGGAGCTTCTGACTCCATCTAAGGAAGGAATGGAGTGTAACTGGTGTACTGACATGATGTCATCAATAACATAGATCCCTTCCATATCTGATACACGAAAATTATTGCTTCTCTCCGGATTCTAACCCTATCCAAGGGAAGGGATCCTGTGGAGTCTCTCAGGGTCCGAAGTATTAGAACTCGTCATTTCAGGGAATGATCAAATATTCAAAGATATCTTACAATTCTCTGGTTATCATATTTGGGACTCTTCCATATCAATTATGGATATGGATTATCGTGATAGTATAATTAATAAATTATGGGGTATTAAATCAGAATAATTGCCTTCAACTATAAATCCTTTTTGTTCTCAATAATAAGCTAAACAAAAAGAATACATGAACTGCAAAATAAATTTTATACAATAATAATCATATATTTAAAATTTTTTAATCAAATTAATTTTAATTACAATATCAATATACATTTATGTAGTAAAACGAAAAATAATTTTCAATAACATTACTTATAAATGTCTGAAATTTTTGTTTGTTCAAATTGATTAGCCATTTACATATGTGTCATCTGTGATTCTAATTTAATGACACTATTTAGCAGACTAATAGTTCTTCCATCGATTACTAAGCGTCTAAATTTTAATAATGCATCACTAGTTTTGTTAAAATTGTCATATTCATTCTCTGATAGAGAGAGAGAAAAAAAAAGAAAGGGGAGAGGGAACATCCATTTATGTACATCCATACATATTTTATTTATTGCATATGGATAGAAATGTAAAAAATATGCAAAATGCCGCATGGTAGATTTTGTGGAGTTGGCACTTTTAACAGTACTTTTTGTTTTCCAATGCTGTTATCATTTTTCCTTTATTACTGAGGAGAGAACATCTACAATAGCAAATACAATGTTAGAAAAGGGCTCATGTTCTCGTAATAATTGTTAGTTTACGACTTGTAAGCTAAAGATACATAATTTTCTGCCATTAATTTGAGTTAATTTTCTGCCTCTCATCTATGGTATACATAATGTTATTTATTATTGATTTCTTTATTTGTGTATACAAAGGAGAATAGCAGCTTGTAGCTCAATAAAACGTCATGACAGCTCAAGCTGCTTCCCTCTCAACATTCATCAAATTGTCAGAGTTACCAGGTTGGTTTTCTCTTTTTTATTATTTTACACTTCCCATTTGCATATTTTTTACATTCCTACATATGGATACATGTATCTAAAGGATTTGAATTATACACGATGGGACTTGTATATAAATATGAATAGTAAGTACTCATCAGACCATTTCCTAGTGACCGGGATTAGAATTTATTTTTGGAATAATTAATTCTTCTGCTGTCCGGGGATTGCAGGAGCACACTTAATACAGTGTATTGATGCTATAAATTTCCAGCGTGGGATCTAGATACGACCACTTAGTGCCGTGAGACGCTTAAAGCAGGTGACCGTAAGACCACGTTTGACTGTATTTACATGTTGTGACATGAGTGCATTAGTTGGAGTCTTATGTCCAATTTGACTCCAGATTAGGCAAGTTCAACTTTTGGCAGACTCATTTATTTTTAACGAAACTTCGTATCTTTTTTCCTATAATATTCATTTTAACTCTAAAATGAGAGCACCAAGAAGGATTTCAGCTGATTTCTTAATCCTTCTGCGCACTACTAATTAAGTATCTCTAATTAGTATTAGTATCTATTCTAATATCTAGGAGGAGCAAGGGGATTTTCTGACGAGCACAGAGGGCAGATTTTATGACCCCACGCACACGTTCAATCATCCCATTTCACACTCAAGTACTACCCATTACTAAATGATGAAAAAGCTCTGCTTCGAATTGGGTTTTACTATTCGTAATTGCAAATAGAGGAACATCTTGTTGCATGATCAATACATGTATCAATGTAAAATATTTAAAAGGTTATTTTATCCAGGTATATTAATATGCAGAAGTGGATTCAAAATGTTCTTTTCAATAGTTTCAATGCAACCTGATGAGTAAAAATTTTTAAATTTCTCGATACAAATATCCAAGTGAATTTTTTTTCGTTCTCTTTGATATAGTTTTTCCATTTATTTTCTTCTTCCATGTGTCTTGAGCAATGGAAAAAAGAGCCATTAGAAATTTTGAAATTTAGCACACACATATATTTATATAACAGCTCTTTGGTTAAAGTTACAAATTTAGTTAATTAAAATTGATATCAAAAAGTTTTTCATAAATTTTTATGAGTAATTAGTATTTACCTATCTGAAATGAAATATGAAATGTAGCTTTCTGCCTATTGTTCTATTCGTTAGCGTATCACAGCTAAACGGTTTAACTGATATATACTAAAATATGCCCTTCATGAAGTAATTCAGACTAAACACTAAAATATCGTATAAAAAATTTGCATAATTCCATTTGAAGGAATAAAAAAACAAATGTTAACTTGCAGATACTTCGATCTAAATAATCCAAAAGGAGTAATTTATTGTTGGAGTCTTATGTTTATCCTTTTTTACTGGGACATAAACATTTTACTTAAATCAATCTTACTTAATATTCTCGAGCCATGGAGTTGAATTGACTGGTATGAGTACTTAAGAGGAGGAATGGTATACCTTTATTTTATAGGACTGTTTTTTGATAGGAAGTTTAAAGGAGCTGCTCAAGAGGACTTTGAAGGACGCATAACCTTAGATACAAGAAAGTTATTCAGTATTTTACGATGTATCTCGATATTTCAAGTAAAATCCTTCTCATTTTCATCATGAAAGACGGAGCAGCACCAGTATCTACATATATTATCGCGAACGTCTAAGGGGATTTCAATAAATTAAAATTATTTTTTTGGTGTGGTTAAAGAAGGACACCTTTTCAAAATATTTTTTATATAATCAATAATCATCATGAACTTATTATATACAAATGACAACTGCATAAATCTATTTTGTGTTGTTAGCTCCCCATTTTTGGAAGTGCAATTTTTACCACTTCCATAGTCAATTACAAATTTGTACAAACGTAGACAAAGTATAGCAAGAATAGGACATTGGGCATGAGTAATAATGAAGTTTCATTAATAATTTTCGCCTTCGTAGTGATATCGAAGTTACTCACTCTCCCAATGCATTGATTTTCAACCCACTATGATTTCTACCATTGAATATGTGAACACAGCAATGTTAAGTATTAATAAGTTAGTATTTTTTTTTTGCTGTACTGTTTGTGCATACTATGTAAATTTTATGATAAATGGACTTCAAAGACTTTTTTGCTATATTTATAAACAAATTTTAATTCTAATTGTATACCAAATGAGAAGAAAAGAAATAAAAAATGTTATTAAAGTAGCATTTCATTCTGCTATTACTGTAATCAAAGCTTACCAGGAATATCCCATTTTTCATATATTTATCATTAAATACCATAATGCTAATAGTTATCTCATTTCTCTCTTCCTATACAAACATGGATTGGGAACTTTTTGAACAAGAGAAAACTCAGTTCATCCGCTAATATAGCCTTAATCTTTATTTGTTATTCGATTTCATCTAAAACAGAGATTGCCTAACCTTCTTTGAGATTATTCAAAGACCGTATACGATTCTTGTCTTCTGTGAAGATGGTGAATATTCTCACAACATTTATGGATATATAATTGAAATCTTGTAAGAATTAAAACTAAAACCCCTTAAAGCAATTTGTTTCCAGATGCAGGGTATTTTGGATAAACGTAATTCATAAACTCACGTTAAATACACTTAATTTTTGGAGAAATGATGCAAATGAAATGTTAATTATACTTGTGTCCTATTTTAAGAGTGATAGTTTTTTTTTAATTCTACAAATACTTTTAACCTGAAGTTAATAAGATATTAGTTATATAATTATCCAATGAAATGGATAAAGACACATGTTTGTGACACGGTGTAATCATGAGAACCTAAATCATGTATTTGTTTATTATAATTAATTATATTTAAATAATTATATCTATATTCAGAGAATACTGAGCTAATATTGATCACGGTAGTCGACAAAGTTTTAATTTTTTTAAATCACAGGTTTTAATGCTATGTTCATGATCCCTTTTATACTCAAAAATAGAAAAATAGAAAATTTAGCTCAATAAGTTTATTTTTGTGACCACAAGATCATTTTTACTAAATCGTAACAAATCAAGTTTCTTTAAAAAGTATTGAACTTGTTGTATATAAATGTCTTAATTTTTTTTAAAGTAACGAACATTTCCGTATCTCTTTTTTTTTATATTCATATTGAATGCTGAGAAATTAAGAAAAAATGGTTAATCTCTTTAGAGCTTAATATCTTTTTCATTTTTGACGCTAAAAACAAATCATTTGTCGTAAATGAAAGAAAAATTATACATCTGAAATAAATAAACAATAACTTTTTTCAAAAACCGTGTTATTTTAAAAAATATTAACGATTTCATATAATTTAGAGAAATAGAATGTATTAAAATTATGCCGAGGTTTTGTGAGATTTATTGAACAAATTCCGAGAATCAGTATATTTATTGATTTATAACTATCCAGACTTTGGAACTAACTGATATTTTTCTTTCCTTCCTTAAACTCAACTTTATTTCAACATGTTGCCCATGTCTAGTCTGAACCATAAAGATAAAATAGATAGAAAGCATATCTGGAGATTTAAGTGAAGTAGGGCCAAAAAACAATTTGACCAACAGAATCAAGTTCTAATAGTAAAAAAAAACCACACCAATGTAACCAATGACTCCATACTTCATGAAATGTTTTAAGCAAAGCTTTGACGATTTAGACGAAGTCCAATTTTTTGACGGCAGTAAGAGACCCAGCGTTTACGAAGCTCTGGATTATTTGGAAATCTACAAGTAAATATGAATCAAATCAGGTAGCAAATATAAATAACATATTATGTAGTAATTATATGTATTCAATATATGACAGATCTAAATTATTCCTATTATGAATATACTTACGAAAAAATACATATTTTTTCATCATTGGTACTTTTATTACCATCATGGTTGATTATAAGATGGTGCTAGTCCTCATCCTCTTCAATTTTCGAGGAATTGAAAATAGAAGAACTTCTGGAGATACAATTATACGCCACACAACTAGGCATTTTGACCCTAGAAATAGTGTATATAATAAGAATAATGAATGTGAATGAATTAATTACCAACAAGAATTGTTTAAAGCAGTAAAGTCTGAAATTTAAGTATAAATTAGCTTATAACTATAATTTCAATGATACATTTCCAATGGACAACTACAGTCTAATGTATTTTTTTTATGGTTAACTAGCTTTTTTTCTCGACTGATGAAGTTAACTGCTTATATTTTGAGGACAATTAACCTGAGACCCCTTGGAAATTCAAAGTTTTTTTTCATTTAAAAAAAAAAAAAAGAATGAGCCTCGTTCTTCTAAATTCATCATATAAAAGAAACAAAAATGAATACAATTTTTATGAAGCTAGCTCATCTTTAAAATCTCTTACAAGTCATCAATCTTCCTGAAAATGACGAGGAGGAGGAGAATGCAGCATCACACATCATGTTCCTATATAATAATAATAATAATAGTAATGTAATATATAAGTTAAGTTTTCTAAGTGTATTATGCACTAATGATGTCTAAATAAAAGAGTAAGAGGGAAAAAGATGCAACTTCAGTAACTATTATGTGGCTGATTACTTGCAACCTTTTTTATTATCCATGGTTGGATCTATACATACATCTACGTAGTATTCCTGGTTGGGTATTTTCTCTTAATTTATTGATATTCAAGTCTCTTGACACACATATGTATGTAGAGAGAGAGAGAGAGAGAGAGAGAGAAACAACATCCCTCTGATGATACTTGTGTAAGTCTGCCAAAAAGGAAGAAATAAAAAACTATAAATAAAGCACTTGAAAGCAACGACAGAAAAAAATAATATGATTTAAAGCCTTTCTTTATTATTAAATAGTTTTGTAAACATTGCCTTTTTATTATATATATATGTATATAGTATAGAGACTCTGAAATACATGTATATTTAAAAAAAAAAAAAAAAGAACGAATGACAAAACCATTCATTAGTGATAATTATTATTACAAGTGTTGAATTATGAGGATTATAATACCTACAAAAATATTTAAAAAGAGGAGGAAGAAATAGGAGAAGAGGATATCTTTATCCCAAAAAAATAAAAATAAAATCATAATAACTACGGCATTACAACTACATACATAATGAAGGACTCGTTTTTATGTGTGTATTGAGAATTCACAAATATATGTATATAGAAAATGTCCTAAATTCTTTGACATGTTGTACATACATATATATGTATCTCCAAGAACAACAATAACAACAAGAGTTGAGTGAGTGATTGATTCTGATTGACAAATATCCTTTTTTTTATATAGATAGACAATAAAGACCATATCAAATATATGTTTATACATATAGTTTAAAGGATTGGTTAACAAATTTCATTTTTATTATTTTCTGTTAAATCAGAAAGGATATATACAGAGAAGCAGGCTCTGGAGGAGTTTGTTTTTATGCCAAAAAAACAACAAGGTTAGTTTATCACAAACGCTATAGATGGACTCATTCAATAACAATTTTATACTTGTAAATACCCAGATATTTCATACAAAATTTTCCACCTCACCCATCTGCAATCAAAAAAATACATTACCCAATGAACACTTTTGACATGGAAACTGTATGTTTTTACAAATCTTTTGTATTTCTAATGTGGTAAAAAAAATATATATATATTAAGTAGATTAGGGACCCTGGATCCTGGTTTAAAAGTTTGAAGACCCTAATTTGTCAACTTTTTAAATTCATTCGTCAATGAGTCCCTCAATGAAGTGGATGAATATATGTACATAGAGTATGATAATTTTATTAGAATGATTATATTTGAGTTTATTCATGTACAAAGGGTGAATTTGTAGAGATTATCAGTATCATTTTTTTTTTTTTTAAATAAAAAAAAACCATCTCGCAAAACCAATGAAATTTAATTAAATTTGTATATAATTTTTTAGCTTATTATATTTATAGATCATGTTTGATTTTTGGATAAGGGTAATTATAGGCTTTTTGCTCTAGGTTGTTTTAATTCTCATGTGTCTATTTTTCAAATTATAAATAACATCACGAAAAAGAAATTATTATTTTTAGTCAAAGTATGTCCATAATAAAGAATCAGATTTAATTATAGGATTGGTCTGATTAAAAGGGGAAAAGAAAAAATAATATATATGTAGGACCATTCATACATAAATATACTTAAAGTAATAATTTAATGCGTGGAAAATAGGGAGGTAGTCAAAATGAAGGTAATCCCAAGGTACATATCTAACAAAGCAACAAAGTTTGAAGGAACTGAAGGAAGTGGGAAATCATTTAGAGGACGGGGGAAGTATCCATTAAATGTGTTCTTGGATTTTGGATTCCTCTGCATCATTTATTATAAATTATTTCGAAGGGACTTCATGTGTTTGTGTGTCTGAAGGGAAAAATGATTGATCTAATGTAGTTTCTCCTCCTCCCCCCTTCTTCATATTTCTCTCTCTCTCTCTCTCTTCAAACTACATTTATGCGAAAAAATAATGATTTTTGAGAGATGAAGACTGAACAATTTACGTCTATTTCAATCAACCTTCATTAGTTATATCTATATAGACTTTTTCTTTCTTTCTTTCTTTCATTTTTTTTTTATAGATATCTTCCTCATGAAAAAAAAATTCTTCAACATCATCATCAGGAAATTTACTATTATCATTATCATCATATATTTGAGGAGACCACTTCCATACGTCAGTTCTTTCCATATAAGTATATATATATATATATATGTACATATAATCAATCAATTACGTAGAAGAGAAAAAGTGACAGAACTCATTCCTTACTTTTCATACATACATATATGTACATATTTATACAGAGAAAAAGGGGTTACAATATGAACAGTGCATACTTTTTAATGAGTCAAACATCATCAGGACTATGTAGATAAGATACAAAGCTTGGGTCTTAGAAACGGTTAGAGTTCAGAATACATATTATATATGTATTGCTCCACTTTAAAAGTTATAATGGACCCATTACATGAGACAATGATCATATGAATTCATTCCTGAATTGGGGAAAGAGCTTAAGTATATTGGTCTACATTTTAAAGCATTTTAAAACATTTCCTTCACTTTCCTATGCGTGTCCACGGTGCTTCTTGCATTCTTTCTTTCTTCACTCACTCACTCCATCTTTATTTTTGTATGTACATTGTACATATACCTATATACATAGAGTATATATATGTATGTATGTATGTATACTATTTGATTTTGTCTTTTTGGACCTGACGTGAAGACATGATGATGTTCATTTATCACTCAAAATAATAATAAACACATATGTATATATATATATAGAGAGAGAGAGAGAGAGGGATTGATTTTTCGACATACAAAAATCCCTCATTGAAGGTGAAGAAGTCAATATAAATTGATGGTAAAGCGTCCTTATCAGTTGTTCCTTAAAGGTGTTTAAAGTCTTTTTTTCTTTTTTCTTTTTCATTTATATGTCTTTAACATTTTGTATCTACTTATGTATGTCTACAAAAATAAATAAAATAAATTTATTTTATTTAAATAAATTAAAAATTTGATGGATGATAGAGATACTTGAACAAAAATAGTACATAGACGGAGGGAGGAGGCATCATCCGTGCTATTGGTGGTCTTACAGCTCTTTTGGTTAGTACTCCTATTGTGCTAAGTTTATATTCCCTCGTCTTTTGGTCAATAATCCATCAACTTCAAAAAACATTTCTCTCTCTCTCTTGCCATTCCGTCACTCACTTTACTACATAGATAGTCAATCAATCAACTCACAATATCATGTGTGTGTGTATGTGTGTATTCTACCAAAGATGAAGAGTTTTTATTTCACACTACTCTATTTTGTCTGATTTTTATAGCGATATTCGTGTCCTTTTAATCAAAACAAGGCAAAAAATTATTTATTTTGTCATAATTGTGCCAATACATGATGGGGTGATTTACTCTTCTCTCTCAGTAACATAAGAGCACGGAGAATGCCTACCACTATAGAGTTCTTAGTAAAATGAGTATCATTTTCCAATTTCAAAAGCTAAGAATGTTTGAATTCACCTTTGTTTAAGTGTGAATTACTATATGTACAAATATGTGTGTAAGACATCTAACATATGAAATACCACTTTCATTTTCAAGCTCAAGTTTTGAAAGTCGTGGTAAGAATAAAAATGGATTCATGGATTTCTTTCATATGGAGAGAAGGATGTGTAGTCCATCACTTACATGCATTCATAACACACATGCAGTAAATTCATTTTTTTATAGATATAGTCGAAAGAAGTGTGATGGACGGTAGAGAGGCAGGGAAGACGTTCCCCTCTGAAGTGAATGTTGGAATTTCAGTTTAATAAAAGTGTTAGTTCTACTTCTAAGAATATAAGAACTCAAATTTTTTATCGGTCGATCCATCGGTTATCAGTTCTTATTTCCTCAAATAATTGGAATTGATTACCAAAAATCCATATCAGTTCTTTTTACAAGAGCAGTACAAAATTAACTATTTTAGTGAGCTTGTCCACAACATATAAAATTCAGTAAATGTAAACATAAACATTATCTCCTTCTTGAATGCAATCATTCCTTTTTTATTCTTTGTCATTGGATTTGATTAATATAGTTAATTAATTTGTAACATCATCTCTAATCACAAAATGAGATAAATTAAATTATTTTTCCATGAGCAACATATATATAAAATACATAATAGAGTAACATGAAGACGAAGAAGGATCGAATGAGCAACTAAAAAAAAGTTAGCTAAGAAAATAATAGGTTTTATTGTTTAAAAAATTATTGATAAAGATCTCATTAATATTGGCAAAGAGAGAGAAGAAGGGAGATGTAGAACTATCGAAATTAAGTTAAAAAACGTACATTGTAAATTAGTAACAGAGATTGTAGTCCACAAAAGTTGCTTCCTTACATTTCGAATGTTTTTTAGGAGATTGATTAATTTAAGCCTAGATATTTTGGATTATATAAAAATTAAAAGCAAGGCTTGCTCTAACAACAGAAAATTATTTTAAATACATCTCAAATTATTATGTGATTTTATTAAAATACAAAATATCCGTATTTTTGTCAGTTATATACCTTATGGTGTCAAAATTCCTCGGAAATGTGCTAGCATGCTTCAGTGTCTTGTTAAAATTTGATTTAGAAATGGATTAAATGTAGGATCAGATTAAAAAGTTGGAGAATCCTAAATACTAAATTAGTAAAATTAGACATTTGATAAAAATTAAGAAAAAAGAATTTGGATTGTATTGATTTTTAAAATGAGACTTTAAATCGGTCATCTTCAATGTCCTATTGGCTATTGAATAAGTTCCAAATTTTAAATTCCCTTTACTTGGCCACAATTAGGTACAGTGAAGTACTTATTGAATTCGTTTAGTAGAACTTTAAGTATCTTTCATTTCATTTGTCATTATCTTTAATTTAGTCTAAATTAAAGTATTTATTATTCATTTATGATGCCTCCAATATGTGAGTGTATAGTCTGTTTTGGGGGGAAATGAGTATCAAGTGTTCAGATATAAAGTATAAAATTCTAAACAAGTTTTATTAATAACTTTTTTACTATAGCTTTGTTAACAAATTAACGAAACATCAATAGCCGCAAGATGGCGCAGATTTACTAGGATATGGTAAAAAAAACAGAAAAGTAAACAGAGCACAAGTCTTATTGGTAGTGTGAAGTCATCAACTCTCCCTCAGCAATAGGTTTATAAATTTATAGAAGTTATCTCATACCAGGAATGTCTGCAAAGGGGCTATAACGAAGTTGGACCTCCCCCCCCCCCCTCCCTTCAAATAAAAAAGAAAAAGAATCCTGCAGATGCTTCTAAATATTTATAATTGATTGATAGATTCTTTGGGGTTGAAATAAATGTGTATAATTAATTATTATGCTTCTCATATAGATAAAAAATGAATACAATGTACACAAATATAAGTACATAGGTAAGAAACTCTGGATGATCCGATTGATATACACGACGAGCTTTTTGGGATAAATAAAAACACTATATATTCTGTCTTCAGAATAAGTTGACTCTTCTGATTTAAAGCAGCTGACTCTACGTGTTATCAGCTCAATAAGTTAATATTATTATTCATGATTTTGATGTATAAAAAATATATCAAATCAAGGATTGAGTGTCCTTTTTTTGAATTATTTATTATTGAGCAAGTATTAACGATTGATTTGTACGTATATTGATAGAATTGATAAATGTATAGTATATATAAATAATAACTCTGCCCAACATTAAAAAGTTGGCAAGAAGGAAAATACAGAAGGGTAGAAAGTACCAGTTGTTTTTCCAAATTTGTTCTTTCCCTTTTGTGAGTTGAGGTTGCGAGTGGACAAAAAAGCTCGACTTGATATTAAGTCAACCAACTTCTAAAATATAGCTAAAATTAATAATAGATTTTTTTTTCTCAAGAATCGTAATTTCGCAGAAATTTGAATTGCTCGAATTTTGAAAATAGACTCAACAGGCAGCTCTAACTTTTAACTAAATATTATGGCACTTGATAATTTATGGTCAATTTATTAATTAGGGACAAAATAAAGTACTTCATTTCTTCCTTTATTGGAACATTCTCTATGGAGTAAAAATTGGCAAAAAAAAAAAAAAAAGAAGAAAACTGGACTTCTGCTGTTTTTTAATTTTGGCTTTCAGTGGGATTTCATATTGTACTCACATATAGCCTAGGTATATTGATAATGATGACACTGGCTTATACTTATGCCGGTGTCATTTAGCTAATATTCAATTTTTGCATCCGATTTGGTCTCATCCCTAAGATTTTGGACAGGACATTGAAATGATGAAATATAAGGGACCGAAATTTACATCCCTAGTTTGTATGCTTTTTCATCACTCCAGCTCCCATTTATATGTGCATCTAGTACACTGTTGGCAAATAGCCCTCATAAAAACGAGGTCACTCTGAAAAATAAATTAGTCTTTTCTTAGAAGACGATTGCCAAAAAAACAATAACACATTTAACTATTATTAAATGTACTCTCACATCCCCACATATGCAAAAGTGAAAATTTCTCCATTAATCTTGTTGGTAATGATGATGTAGCCAAAGATTCATAAATTTTTGATTATGTCTTCCATAAATACATTATCGAACAACGAGCACATTTCGGTTTCCCTATAGGCTTCATTGAAAATATATCGGCTATACTCTGTTACTCCATAACAATAGTTGGTAGTCGAGGTTCTTCTGATAAATTCTCTATCCTCAGAGGGGCTCGACTTTCCCCTACGATTTTCATAATTACAATGAAAAGCTTATGGAAGGGAATAAATTTATATTCTTGGATAAAAACCTTACCGTCGGGAAACACGAACTTGAAGTGTCTCTTATATGCTGACGCCGTTACCACATTCTGTTCAGGCTCGAAAGAAGACATACTGAGATTTATTTGTTCAGCCGTTCAATTCATAGTAAGGTCGGTGCTTTCAATTAATGTTGGAAAAACGATGATCTTAACAAACTGTGAAGAAGATCTGAGGTTACATTTCGATAAATTTTCAAAGGAGTACCTTTGACTAGATTTGAACAACTGAGGGTCTAGGATAAAATCATTATCATTAAAGTTGTCTATATCTCAAGATATATCCCTTTCTCCAAGGTGATAGGCGATAAGTATTGAACTTTTTGTGGTTTACAAGATCGAGAAAAAAAATGACTTGGGATATGATGATCAAGAACAAGTTTAAAAGAGATGAGGGCACTATTTATAGACAAATTGTTTATGGGACCTTCTGAATTAATTGAGGTAGTGAAGAAATGTAGTTACTACTGGAAGCAGATGGGCAGATCAAGGGAGTCAATTATGAATAAAATTCTTCAAACCATGAGCTCTTAACTACAATTAAATTACCATTATATAGTCGGGAGGAATTCTTCAAGAGATGACTAATTTCTGGAGGTCAGTATCGATCGCATCAAAAGATTATTATCAGAGGACCGTTCAAAAAACAATGTCTTTCAACACCTTTCTTCATAGCAATAGAAGCACTCTCCCATAGAAGAATGGAGGGCTGTCCAATCTTGTGAAGAAAAGATTGGGCAGACTGGACCTTAAAGAAAATATAGATCAATTAGATTCTAAAATAATACTTAGGAACAAGTTAACAAATATCGATAAAAAATGGCTGAGATATCGGTTGGACACCTCTTCTCTTTTTACTAACAAATCTAATTTCTCAGTCGAGACCTTGCTACTTCTGTAGTGATAACTTTGAGACCTCGTTTCACTTGTTTTACTTCTGCCCTATTGTAAAAATGGTGGAAAATTTGGTTCGGGACAAGTATGGCTAGTAGCTAAGCGCCTTCGATTGGTTAGTCTTATTCTTACCAAGAATGCCTTAAAATTGAATTTATTCTATACAAAATTCAAAGGATAAAATATGGAGTGAGAAATAAACTCTTCCCTTTTCCACTAAGGCTCAAGGAATATGGATACCCTAGAGGCCATTTCTGAATCTCTGATCACTTGAGGGCTCGAGTATACAAAGGGACAAAGGATCTACGCATCGAAATACTACTAGTCGCATTCTGATTTCTCTTTGTTATCTAGACGCCGGTTCTAGGACCAGGTTTATCATTATTGTTTTATTTTTTTACTTTTGGTGACGAAAATGAAAATAGGAGGTTGTGATGGCAATTTTTTTATTCTTATATTGAGTGACTACTATCTTTATCTACTTCATCTACCTTCGTTGAGGAACGACTCTACAATAATATTACAATGATTTATAATCTAAAATAATAATAAAAAAATTATTTGTCATCAAATTGTGATACTTCATTCTTAATTTTTTTTTCTTTGGAGAGGGGTGGGGGGTGGGATTAAGCCCTTATCCTGAGGAAACTCCATGAAATTCAATTAGTACCACTAACACTCACTAATTTATAGAACCAAAAGAATACGGCTCTTATTAAAGAACCAAAGAGAAAAGTAGAATTTTGTAAAGAAATGATCGAAAATTGATGTTCCACATCTAGTACCAAATTTAGTCAATCCAAAGTGTTTCTTCATACACATTTATCTTCTAATCCTGGGTCGTCTACATTTGGCTGCCCCTAGACTAACTCTAATAGATTATCACTGTAGATGGTTCCTGACTTAATGATGAATTTTGTTTTGCATATTAAAATTTGGTTGTTACGTTTTTTGCTACTTTCTAGGGAAAAAATAACAAATTACCCATTAATTATGATCGTGTACTTTATTATGTGCAGAGGTAAATGTTGTTTAGAGGCTCTAGTGTACATACAAAGAAAATTTAAAAGGGGTCCTTCTTGGCGTAGAGATATAGAGTGATTGAGAGTTTTTCAGGGCTTAGACCTAATTAAAATGTATACATTACTGGCAACATGTATGTAGATATGAATTATTATCTAAAAAAAGAGATGCAAATCAGACCAGAAGCAAGACAGTATCAACTGTGAACGATAATTTGGGTAAATGGTCTTTATTTAAAAATTAATTATCTCGAAACAAATGTTTTATTCATTTTAAATATCGGTGGTTGTATGTAGTATTCACCAGAAACAAATATTTTGAATATCCTGGGCAGAAAGTAATATTCAAATCTGGGATAACAACGGCAAGGTAATAATGTAAGGAAAAAATATAAAAATTGGCGGCATTCATTGATTTCCAAAAGATATATTTCGATATAAGTATATGTGGTGTATATATTTGGTATGGTACAAAACACTATTTTTGATCACAGCTTTAAATTATCTTTTATATTCAAAAATACAACAATCAAAAATTTAGCTCCATAAGCTTATTTTCGTGACTCCAGGATCATTTTTACTAAATTGGGATTTTTGTCTGACAACATCAATGCATACTAAAATTTTAAAATACGAAGGAAGTTGCTTTAAAAAAGTCTTAAAACTTATTGTGGATAAATTTATTGAAATTTTATAAAATTCCGAGAATAAATGTTGTTATTGATGCAAATACATACATATGTATTAACCATATATAAGTTAATATGTCGTCAAGAGTGTACATGAAGGTGGACATATTAACAACTTTATAAATTTTATGGAGGCATATTCTGAGAAAATAGAAAACGCTTCCATCAAGAAATCTCCGAGTTTGATAACAGGTATCAGGGAAGGAACAATGATCATTTGATGGGCGATTATATTTGGGGATTGATTAAGGAAACCGAGACCACATACAAACGAAAATTGAAAATACATCCTCTTGTATCCAAATCTAAAGTAAGTAAATAAAATTCTGCAAATATTTTTATTCCATTTTTTTTTTAACAATAAAATATACTTATGTACATACTTAAAAACATTTATTCCCGGAATTTTGTATCAATAAATACATATACTAATCCTCAGAATTTGCTCAATAAATCTCACAAAACCTCAGCATAATTATAATACATTCTATTTATCCAAAATATATTAAATCGATAATATTTTTTAAAATAAGTGATTTCTGAAAGAAGTTCTTTTTTATTTATTTCACATTTATAATTTTTCTTTCATTAACAACAAATGATTTATTTTTAGTGTCAAAAATGAAAAAAGATATTAAGCTCTAAAGAGACTAATCATTTGTTCTTAATATCTCAGCATTCAATTTGAATACAGATGTGTTCATTACTTTTTATAAGATTTCAAGATATTTATCCGCAATAAATATGAATACTATTGTAAAGCAACTTGCTTCATTATCTAAAAATTTCAGTTGCTATTGATGATATCAGGCGAAAATCACGATTTAGTAAAAATGATTCTGTGGTCACAAAAATAAACTTGTTGAGCTAAATGTTTGATTTTTGTATTTTTGAGTATAAAAGGGATCATGAAAATAGCCTTTAAACTATTGATAAAATAAAATGGTCAACTAATGTATGAGTGATATCGAAGTAATATTGACTTATGAAATTTATATCGATCTGGCTTTGGATTTAGAAAATAAATCGTGAACATAACATTGATTTTGCAACATAATTGTATCTGTTGTAGTTCTTTTGGATTAACTACATATATTATACTCTTACCAGGTTTGATGATGACTTCATTAATTCTCATATATGTAATTTACAAATATAGTAAAGTGATTTTCATAAATAAGTTACATTGGACGTATAACAAAACTACGACTTCATGAGAGTATTACAAATTGTTATAGCTCGTATGTCATGTAGTTGTACATAGTTGGACTTTTATTTATAAGGATTAATGGGAGATTCTAAATTTAAAGTCTTGAAATTAACACGGAGAAGGTGTAAAAGAGAAAGAAAGAAGGTAAAAAAACCTACAATTCTTCATACTTTGATTTATTGAATGATGATAAATTATAAAACGTAATTATTAGAATGTCAAGTATTATTTATTTGCTTTTTTTAAACACAAGGTGTGTATGAGTGAGGAGTGAAGGTAACTTGATGACTAATTCTTATCTGCCCACGAATGAGCCTATTTAAATAAAATTGATAGTCATAGTAATTTTCAATAAGGACCCATCAGTTTTTTCATCTTCAAAAACCTTTAGAAAATAAATTATATAACGTTGGAAAACATGAATAGATGAGCTGTACACCTATGTTATCCACTATAAATTGTCTCGTTTGCTTTCTTCAAGAGTTTTTATGAGGATTTTTATGGGAAATCCTGGTCTCTTCTCAAAATATGCATCCCAACATTATTCCATTAACAATATAATTCACTCCTGGTCTCAGATGTACAAAGATTTTTCAAGGCTTTATCGGCATAATTTCAATGTATATGACAGAAGTTTAAAAAAAAAACACCAATAAATTGTGTTAAATGGAGCTTCCAAATTTATTGAAACTTATAAATGATAAAATTGTTATAGAGGGATATAGATTTGTACAGCTTTTCTTATTCTTAAGTGATAATCAGTTGGGACCAATCGACAAAAAGAGAAGATTAGACTTAAAATAAAAATCAAAATCGCTCTTTTTTGTCGTGGTGTTTATTGCATAATTTATTTTATATAATGAAATAAATAAGAAAAAAGAAGGCGCATTATACGTGGTTCATTTATTTTGTCCTCTTTATTTATCCTTCCTTTATGTGACTAAAAATACATTTTAGAGAAAGTTAACTAAAATACATTTTAAAGATTGTTTATTCAACTAAAAAAGTTATAAAATAATAAATATTATATCTCAATTCATTTGGATGATAATGAAAGAAGAAAATGACACTTTTAGAAAAAATTGTCAATTTACCTCTAAATGTACAGAAATTTCAATTGTTGATAAATTAGGTAATTTATATAGCAAAATTTATTTTATAATTGAGGGGGTTAAACCTGCAAATAAAATATTTAATGTTCACTACATATGTATTAGCACCCTAATGTGCATATATATTATAATTTATACATATGCGTAATGTACCTCTAAAGTACTGATGAATCATAATTATTTCGTTTTTACACGCTCATGCACACACACACACACATCTTCTGTTCTATTTTTCTACTCGTTATGCTTCTCAACAAATAAATAAATAAATAATAGTGCTGAAAATGACGTCAGTTGTCACTCAAACAATGACTTTGATGCCCGTCTGTTTCTATGATTGTCTTCATGGACATCACTCAACTGTCAATCAAAATGAGATTTCTTTCTTTCTTTCTTTTTTCTCATTCCATTTCTTTCTTTTTTCTGCTCTTTTTAAAGAATATACATACATAATATTTGTAGTACATAGAATGAAATTCATACATAACTATGTATAATGTTTGTATGAGTATACATACATACATATATATTTACTTAGAGGAGAAGAGGTAAAATTCGAATAACTGGCCAAAATACCATGTATGTACATATATTTTGATTCTAAGATATAGTATATTTCTTATTTTTGAATATTATATAATCTAGGAGTTGAAGGAAGATGAAGGAATTATATAATTGAGAAGGAAAAGGAGATGAAAAGTCAGTTTGTAGGATGTATGGTATACCAAAATAAATACATGTATATGTATATTTTGACTGATATGAATGTATACATACATAAAATTTTGATTTTTAAAATTTTCTCTTCAACATTCCTTTCTCTCCATTGAAAGAGGTTTGAGTATCTATAGACTGAATTATCATTTTAAGAGAATTAGCTTTTCCTTAAAGATTTACATCAATGCTCCATTTTATCTTTTGAAGGAATTGTTAATCCATCACTCTTTTTGAATTTTGTTTTATACATGTTGGTAGAGAGCCATTTATTATTCATAAATAAGTTTCTGCGAATCTGAGTCAAGTCTTTGAGCTAGAGTCTATATTGAGTCTAAAGTTACAGTTTAATGAGACTTTAATGAGACTCAATTTCGAGTTCTCCGCTCTGCTTTCTACCATGAGAACGTATCAAAGACATGAATAATTTAACAGTAATACAAGTTAGTGAGATCAAGTTACATTAGATTTGATTTAATTGTGTTTTTTCCCCACGAGGAAGGAGTAAATATATTAAATTAGATCGATCAGCTCTCAATTTGGCCACTGACATATTTACATATCATGCATATGAAAATGCGCAGTAGTCTACTAATTTAACTTTGTTCCATCTGACACACATTAAAAAAATATTTTTTTTAAAGAATTCTTAGAATTTCACACTATAACATAATAAATCCTTGATGTAATTAGAAAATTGTTTTTTTTTTTAAAGTTGAAATCTGACGTTGCAACAAGATCCCCATCACTCAATTATTATATATGTTTATCTATCTCTCTTATTACGTTGAATTCGAATTAAAACTTGCTAACCTGTAAATATTTTTTTCTAAAAATACAGAACTAAAAAAAATTATGTGGTAAAAAAAGTATAACTTATGAATGCCTTAATATATATATATATATATATATATATATATATAATATATGTCGTGTAAAATGTAGTTAATTATAGAATTTATACATATTCACGGTGAAAAGTTTAATTACGTAATCTTATTTATTACTATGTACTAAAGATATATTTTTCTCGCTCCGACTTCTATATATGTAGACATACATAGATTTTGTCTATGGGGTTATTGGTATATGTGTCGAGTTGAGCTGAAAAGGATTTGCAGAGCTTTCAGGAGAGAAAGAAGTACATTTGCTCTCGGGACGAATGAATATGCCCCACCCCCCCTAAAAAAAAAAATATTCTGCAGAAACTTTGTATATTCTAGTAGATCTTGAAGTCAGTCACAGATTCATTCAAAAATGCAATTGTAAGACTTAATTTTTTTATTCCATACATTCTATAATTAATCTACATATTATAATGTATACATTCTATAGTTATCTATGTACATTCTATACGTATATATATTCATATATATATAAGTATATTTCTGATGTACACATATTTATATCGTGAATATTGATTTATTTACTATCACAGTTCGAATAAAGATTTTTTATAATGTAAATAATGATTGTAGCATCTGATAATATTATATAGAGTAATTACAATAACTCATAATTTATCATCTAAATAAATCAAAATAAGAGAAGCAGGATCGTTAGTTAGTAGCAGATGCTACCAAAAATATACAAATAGGGAAAAAGGACTTTTTTGAGTCTTATAAAAATGTCATTTCTCACTTTCTGAGACTTTTTGAGAGCAGGGTTTTAATATACTTATATATTTTGTAAATAACTAGTTATCCTTTGACCAATGTACATTTAAAATATGTACATACAAATCATTTCTCACAAAGCAGCTTACCAAAAACGCCTCAACTCGTCAAAATATGTAGTGTGATAAAATTTGATATATGTATTTCTACTCCACTAATAATCGATTTCTGAGATATGAAGTGAAATTTCCGTAAATTTATGTTAAATAATTTGTTCAAAATTGTTGTCCAATATGAAGAAATAGAGCATTTAGAATCTCTTAAATTCTCATAAGTATAAAGCTAAAAAAAGAAAATGCCAACAAGAAAACATATAAAAATAATAGTAAAGTTATGTTATCAATTCTGTTTTTAATTTAAATACATATGTAAATATTACTGAGGGTATTTCCATCAAAATTCTTCTTTTTTGTTCAAATGTTTATGGAACTACCCCTAAGTAAAAAATATTTATCATGGATTTTGTCTAATATACATTTTTTAAACTTTCTATTGATGCACAAAATCCCAAAAAGGGTTGTTATAAGTGGACTTTAAAAAAAGTTATCTCTTATTACGGATTCTAGTACTAAAATAGTCCCAGTATGTAGAGCCCAAATGAATAAATGGACAAAACTGATTTTTTGGAGATGCAATAGCCTTGGTTGTAATAATGTTGTCAGTTTTCTTCGTTTTTTATAACTATATTTCACGTAAATACACTAATTACAAATTATTATTTATATAAAATGACATTAATTCAGGCTTTTCTGACAATGGCGTTTTTGTTCTTCTAAATTTACGTATAACAAATACTTTGAACCTTTGTGATGGTGAAATATTTCTCCTTAATTAGAATTTGTATATATAAAACAATAATATTTTACTCTAAAATACATTTAAAATTTGAAAAAAATTGTTTTAGTCAAGTCATTTCATACTGTACTTGTTTCCTCACACCCATACAAAAACGGTATGTAGTTTTTAAAGATTCTGACACATAAGAAATACTGTCTTTCATTTAATGATGTATTTCCAAATATGCTGCCAAGGGGAAGAGTGTTTGTGAGTACTCTGTACTTTATCTAGTATAGAAGAAAATTAAATCTTCCGTTATACAGACTTTTTAATCGTTCTGTAGGGAAGTTCCTCCATTCCAACTTATCTATGTACTATCTTTTTGATCCAACTAAAATGCATATATTGTTTTTTGTCTTACAGTATTAGTCATTAAAGTTAATTTTGAACTTTCTTGATTTAAAACCTAAGGTAAGATATTTTCCCTTTTTAGCATTTCATTTAGAGTAAAACCTTTTATGTCATTAAAAATATCTCCCACAAACGTTAGTTTCCTCCATTAAATCCCTGCTGATTGTAGAACTACTGTCCCAAAAAAAGGATTATTTTGAAAGGTTGATTGCTCTGCTTAGACTATTCCATTGTCGTTCAGTTCTTATCTTAAATAACTTCTTTTGGAACTTTACCCCTCACAAACACACCCTTCAGAAATCTTTCAAGTCGATAGAAGATAACGGCTTTCCAATAGTGCAAAAGAGATACCAGACCGGGTACAGACAAATCATCCTCTTCCATGTGATTATTCCAGTTGAGAAAAGACACTCCATGCTAATAGTATTATTCCTCTCTGTAAAACTTTTGTTTCTCAGTATGTGTGTGACTTTGGGTCAGGTATGAGTTATTCATTTTCCCCCCTGCTCGTCATTATATTTAATTTTGTATCATTAATTAACAGAGCCAAGGTTAATTCTAATACATTCAAGTATGTTTATAGTTTTTTGTATTGAACCCCTAATATCTTTGATACTTCCAGAGTAGAGACAAGGTCATATAATCAACATAAATTTTGATTTTTTTCTCCGTATTTTCTACCTTAACGCCCTTTAATTCCTAATGACGGTTTATCAGATAAATTGAGAGTTTATTTCGAGACTTAGGGCCACATTGACGGCATCCTTTGTTGACTTTGAATTCATTTCCTTCAAATTGATAGTGTGTATAGAGTTTGCTTAGTTAGACCGTCACCATTTAGGTAAATGTATTGGAAATTATCTGTTAATCTTTTAAATGTTGACACGAAGGCATATTCGAGTCTCAAACTTTTGATCAATCATTTATTTTTGGTTGATTTTAAATGTGTCATCAGGTTTCATTTTGAATTTTGTCACTAAATCATCTAAACAATATTTACTTCATTGGCGGGTTGTATTTTTGTTATTATCATTTTTATAATTATAGGTGTCTTTTCCTGACCAATTTAACGTACATCCCCGAGAATTTTTAAATCGACAAAATTATAGAATGGTAGGGCGTCCTTATTTGAACAGCTAGAATGCTGATGATTCTTCCACTCCAGTTGACTGTTTCTAAGACGAAATAGCCTTCCTCGTATCCCAGAAATTTTTTTGATTCTAGATATTTTTGTGACGCCATAATAATGTCCCTCGATGGGATAGGTGTCATACAACTTTTTAATATTAGGGGTCGTAAATAAACAGCACCAATGGATATCAATGCGTCTGGAGATGAATATTGTGAACGAAATAACTTAGCTCCCAGTAGAATTAAAACTAAAATATTCAATATAGTGGTTTTGAAAATGATTGGGAAGAAGCCAGTCAAAGATATTTTGAAATCAATCATAAAGAGCTGACTATAAATAAAAATTTAAATTGGATCCGAGGTAAAATTTGCAGAATGTATAATAAGATAACCATGAGTAAAGGTTGATCCTTTAAAAGTCAATGTAATACAAAAATTTCCTTGCCCATACAATAGAGAATTTGTTATAAAAAATGTTATACAGGTTACGAGTTCATCGCAATTAAGAGGACTTTTAAGTTCGAAGAATCAATTTTGTTTGTTTGTCAGAACATGATGATGTTTTTAATCAAATATGATACAACTCCGATGCTATCTCTCACTTCAAGACAAAGAAATATATAGTGTTATGTCAACTGAACTCGACCATGAAAATCCCAACTTTAAAAATTTAATATCTTTCTTTTATTTTGGCTGTCTCATAATCTGATTTTTCATTTACAGTAGATTTATATACTAAAAATTATTCTTCCTACAAAATTTTCTTCGTATCTCTACGATTGAAAATGAAATATTGACTTATTGATCACGTACAATCAAAATTCGTTAATTCAACTTTCCTCATTAGTTCATGGAAATACATTATTCAGATCATCAATTAATGCAAATGCTCAAGGTAAGAGCCAAGAGCAATGATTTTGTAAGAAGTAAGAACTTTGTATACTCAATTTGATATTGCAGAGGCATGCTATTTTTGATAACAATTTTTTTCTCTTTATTAATATTGATTTTTCTCTAAACTGGGATCTTTTATTGTAGTTGTATAATGGTCTTTAAAAACGATCCTAGTTTAACAACAGTTTTTGAAAAACGTTTAATACTTTAATTTGGTAAATCTAACATAACTCATCAAAGGTATAATCGACAAATATTCTATATCTAAGGAGTTGCTAATTCTATTACTTACTTAATTTAGAAATGTATCCTTGCACATGCACAAACGTGAAGCAGGTAAATGTTGTTGAAACAAGCACAAATTGTAACTCAAGGACATGAATACAATCCATAAACTCAGGTTAAATGTACCTATTATTGAATGAATGATGCAACTTAAATGTTTTTTTACCGATGTTTTTTTATTCATTCATTTTAGAAACAATGACACAAATGCATCTGTTAAATAGAAAAATCCAACAAAAAATGAGCAACTGTCATATATATAAGAAAAAAATAGTAAAAGAGTAACATAAATTACTATACTGAAGATTAACAAACATACGGTGAAAATTACTTGAATTTCAAACAACATTTAAATGGTATTTAATTTCAAAATCTTCACATGAAAATTGATTATTTCTTGTGGTTACTAGGGTCGTATGGGTCTCAGAATTTTGAAGTCCCATTTCAAATAATAAAAATTTATTTGTAGCATAGAGATAAAATACCTACATATAGAACTGATGTAGTTTAATAGGAAGGAAATATGTTTTTAAGCAGGGTCAGCTGTCGAGAAAAAAAAGCTAGTTGACCAAAAAAAATATATTAGACTGTAGTTGTCCATTGGAAATTTATCATTGAAATTATAGTTATAAGCTAATTTAGACTTTAATTTCAGACTTTACTGCTTTAAACAATCCTTGTTGGTAATTAATTCATTCACATTCATTATTCTTACTATATACACAATTTCTAGGGTCAAAATGCCTAGTTGTGTGGCGTATAATTGTATCTCCAGAAGTTCTACTATTTTCAATTCCTCGAAAATTGAAGAGGATGAGGACTAGCACCATCTTATAATCAACCATGATGGTAATAAAAGTACCAATGGTGAAAAAATATGTATTTTTTCGTAAGTATATTCATATATTAAATACATATAATTACTACATGATACATTATTTATATTTGCTACCTGATTTGATTCATATTCACTTGTAGATTTCCAAATAATCCAGAGCTTCGTAAATGCTGGGTCTCAAACTGCCGTAAAAAAATTGGACTTCATCTAAATCGTCAACGCTTTGCTTAAAACATTTTATGAAGTCTGGAGTCATTAAACACACAATCATTTACACAAGGCAGATAACTGGTTACATTGGTGTGGTTTGATTCTGTTGGTCAACTTGTTTTTTGGCCCTACTTCACTTTCATCTCCGGATAAGCTTTCTATCTATTTTATCTTTATGGTTCAGACTAGACATGGGCAACATGTTGAAATAAAGTTGAGTTTAAGGAAGGAAAGAAAAATATTAGTTAGTTCAAAAGTCTGGATAGTTATAAATCAATAAATATACTGATTCTCGGAATTTGTTCAATAAATCACACAAAACCTCAGCATAATTTTAATACATTCAATTTCTCTAAATTATATGAAATCGTTAATATTTTTTAAAATAAGTGGTTTTTGAAAAAAGTTATTTTTTATTTATTTCAGATGTATAATTTTTCTTTCATTTACAACAAATGATTTGTTTTTAGCGTCAAAAATGAAAAAGATATTAAGGTCTAAAGAGATTAATCATTTTGATTTGATTTCACATTCTTTGACACATTGAATTTGCTTTTCAATGTTACCCAAGAGGTTTTCCTTTTTCGGTGAATATTTTATTAACATAATAATTTCTTGGATTTCATTCTTAACATTTGGAGAAAGTTCGAATTTTCATCACTACCATGACCTCGTAACGGTATTCCTTGGCGAGCAAGATATTGTATAGACTCTAAGATAACCGTGTAGTACTTATCTTAAAGTACCTTTTGGATTTTATTTTTATATGATTTAGGTATAAGCCCGAACTTGGTGAATCTATTTTTGAAACAGCACCTGACCTCGTCCAAGAAAATGATAAAATGTCTGGGTTTAATTTTGACGATTGTTCTATCAAAAAGATCCCAGTACGATTTAAAAAATTATGCACCGATTTCGCTTTAGAACAAGTCATGCAAAAGACTCACTGGTATCCTCAATGGCCGAATAGCAAA
This sequence comes from Lepeophtheirus nordmannii, assembly GCA_963680855.1. Classification (NCBI taxonomy): domain Eukaryota; kingdom Metazoa; phylum Arthropoda; class Copepoda; order Siphonostomatoida; family Caligidae; genus Lepeophtheirus; species Lepeophtheirus nordmannii. The sequence goes on from OY804523.1 coordinate 25,569,454, forward strand.
ATATAGCTTCCGATAATCATCTTTCAAGCCCAAAAGGCTTTGTGAAGCACCATCTAATAGATGACATTCCTCAATCTATTTAAGATGCAATAGATTCCTCAAAAAGAACTAGATTCAGGAAATACAATGACTTTTGTTATATAAATAATCAAGAAAAAGTTTAAAGGAGATATAGTTCACTATTTTACAGACAGATTGTTTATGGGTCCTTCTGAATTCATTGGGGGTAATCAAGAAATGTAGTCACTATTGGAAGCAGGTGAGTAGGTCGTGGGAGTCATTTATGATAAAAAGTATTTAGATTTTGAGCTCCAATGAACTTCTTAATTATTGAGGAAGAATTCTTCCGTACTATATATATAGGTAGATCTGACCGAAGTACGGGATTAGACAATTTCATTTTGTCACATAGTATTGTTCAATTGTTAATGAGTAGTCATTTTCATCAAAGTTAAAAATATATGTAAAAAACTGATACTCACAAAAAAAATAAATTAATATTAAAGAATTTATGATCAAATAAATGAATATACATATATTTAATACACACTTAACACACTGAAAAATGAAAATGAAGGCTAATTAATTTAGGTAGGGTTTTTCTTTCATCAACATAAGATACAATTAGTAAAAGAGAGAGTGACAGAGGAACCAGCTTCAACGTACAAAGTTTTTTTTTTAAAATATAATAAAATATTCCATTTAATTTTATAGAAGTAATAAGAATAAATTCTTTTCTTTCCGAAAAAAAGAACACATAAGTTTTAATTAATATTTTTTAACTTCTGTTTTATTTAAATAAAAGAATTGTATTCTGTTCGAAGCCTTGTTTCCTTCATTTCTTTAATTCTCACTTAATTTGAAAGAAAATATATATATATATATATATGTGTAGGTACTACACATAAATGTACATAAATATAAATCTATTAATTTCTACCTCTGCTTACCAGATACACAATTAAGTTGTATCATAATTTTTCAATTTTATATATTATATTAAAAATGAGTTTTTGTTATAATAAAAGTCAAAACTAACGACATAATTATAAAATATATTGTTTTGGACTCTACAATTATCTCTAATAACTGTTCTTAGATTATTTTTTTAAACATAACTTATGAGTTTACATTGGGTAAATACTTTTTTGTCTGTGCTTAATTTGAGGGTTAAAATTATAATAGCACAAATAATGTTATTGATGAAATATTCATACAATGAAGATTCTTTATAACAGAAATAAAACTTGAAAATTTAATAAAGATATTTTTTTACTATTCTCAAGTGTGTTCAAGATCAAAATTTGGATATGAAAGATCATGGACAGTTAGAACAGTCACTTTTTCTCGAACATTAAAAAACTATATCACAATGATGTCATAAATTGTAAAAATCAACAACAATTATATTTGTCAACTTTTCCTTGTGATATTAGATAAAAACTGATTTTGAGGTGTATAAGTAAATTTGTGGATTAGCAATATTTTTGTAATATCGTAGTTAAGTTTTTATTGTCTTTTATGTCATTTTACCCATTTTTGTTCTTTGTTGCTTTTACATTCTATTGATGTGATTTATCAAAATTGTAAATTTACTCATTGAGGAGAAATCTGAGGCATTATAACGTTTAGTATAAAGAAATCAGTTGCAACAAGATTTCCAATTATCCCCGTATTGTATATTACTCTTTAATTTATTCTTGTGCTTCACCCATCATCAGATTACCACATGCATAACTAGGAGAAAGGCTTGAATAGGCTTATGTGAGGGTGCAAGTGACCAAACACTGAGCTAATTTTCTTAAAATAGCATAAACAGGGTCCTATATCTTTTTCAAACAGAGTATCGATATGGATTTTATAAAATCCTCCAAGGGCCAAATAAAAGTATACAAAAACTTATTTATAGGCCGGAAAAAAGTACTGAAAACCATTTGTTATATTTTACACTGTATCAGTAATCTAATCTAAATCAAGGAAACAAACAAACAATTTGAAATAGTTTTACTTTTTTTGGATTCGAGCAGTTGCATGGTAAATATAGTAAATTTCCCTATAAAATGAGGTTTTCACCGATTGTTGAACTCTAAAATTTGCAAAAAGAAAATTGACTTTATCTAAACGCATCTGCCCTTTTAACTAATTGAATTTAGTATATATTGAGATGTAATGACACTCTACATTTGCTTGTTTCACCTCCACTAAAGTTTTATCAATAACCAAGCATACTGAATACCTATTACTTTATCAAAAAAAAAAAAGAAAAAAAAAGAGTTTGTCCATCTTTTCGAGAATACACGGGATTCTATATTCACCTCTTGTTTTTTGAGAGTTGTATCAAGTGTAATGCAAGTTTTTAACTTTATAGTAATTATTTCTTTTTTCTTTTTCTAGATTGTTTACGTCACATATTATAAACAGTGAGTGGTTAAGAAATAAAAAATATACAATGCAGAGTTGTGATCAAAATAATTTTCGAATTGACTTATTCATCGCTTAACATATTTTATGCAAAATTGTAGCCCAAATTATTACTAAAAAAAGTTAGTTAATATGACTTATATGTCATTTTTCATTCACTACTTTGCAATAATATTTGTTTTCTAGTAGTACATTACATAAAATTTTATTCCGATGCTGGCCGGAGGAAATTATATAAGATCTGGAGGCCGGAGATTTCCCACTAATGTGCTTGAATATATTATTGAAAGTTAAAATTCCACACCTTGAAAAGTCTAGATTTGCTTCTTAAAAAATATCTGAATTTTCTTAAAAATTAACTGAAACTCATTCCATTTATAAGCTGTCGCAACAGTCCCTAACGACAACTGTTATTGTTGTATGAAGACAATTTGAGGGATTGCATTTCAGTGAACTTGCAGAAAAAAACTACTTACTGATTTAATCTACATATTTAATCTCTTAATGGATTCAATATGTATAACAGATTGATACATATATGTAGGAATGCGACTTTTGTAGAGCGCCCGGAGAAGGCAGGTACAAAACTTATGATACTATTGAATTAACACCCTTGTTATCATCAGCTACCTGTAATTTGATTTTTTTTTTGTGTATAAATAGGTCTCGGTGTAGGGAGAACATTATAATTATAGATATATTACAATTTTATTATGCATTTTTAACAACATCTGCAACAAGCACAGTCGATAATATTTAAATCTTCCTTTAGAGGGAGATATTTCTTCCACAACAATCAAATAACAAAGGAACATAAATTAAAAAAAGTACAATAGTATGTACTACGAATTTTTTCTTTTCTAATCATAAAACATTTTTTCTCTCTACAAAAGTGGTATCCCTACATATCTGTAGGTAAGATGAAATTACCCCTCCCCCCCCCCCAAAAAAAAAGAAAAGTGTCGCTAGAAATCAATGACTCGCGGTAGATATACTAAAAAACAACTGTAATAGACTGAAGTAGTAGCGCGCAGAAGGATTTCAGCTGATTTCGTAATCCTTCTGTGCGCTACTACTTAAGTAGCTCTACCGTGAGTCGTTGATTTCTTTTGGATTTTTGGTCAAAATCGGATGAAAATTTACACACTTTAATGGGCGATTTCTTCATAATTAAGGATTCCTATCGGGCACTTGATATCTTGTTTGAAAGCTGCGAGTCTCAGCTCTTGAACACATTCCTTATTAATCCATTTCTTGAAATATTCAAAGAGTTATTTAAGTACAAAGGATTTGGCCGACTTTTGGGCATACTCCAGCACCCTACGCCCCCAGGAGTCCTTTTAGATCAAAACAAAGACTGGAATTGGAATTTGCATTAAATAAACTAGCAGGTCAACATCTTTTGAGAATGATCCTTCTAGGCTTAAATTCAGGTTGAAGTTGTAAAATGGGTCAAAAAAGCTAAAAAAGTAGTGTCCGATTTCTCGAAAACTTTAGGACTCCCGTAAAAATATAAAATAAAGATTTGAAATCAGCCTGCAAAGATGAATAATTTTTATTATGTTTGTATCCCTTAGGGTTTTTGACTGTTGACCAGTGCTATTGTACTGACACAAAGTCTATTCAAGCATTCTGTATTCTAATGAACTGTGAATACATACTGCGGTGCATTAGTGTATAAAATAAGAAAAATAAATAAACAATGATACAAAGAAAATGGAGTAATAAGTTGAAAATAGAAAATTCAGTTGAGTAAATTGCATTAAATAACTTTAAGCGATGATCTAAATATTATATGCACTCTAACTTAAATCAACAATGTTGGTGCACAGAAATATGTTATATATCAAATTAATATGTGTTTGTTTTACTGAGCGCCTCTGACATCTTAAATTTATGTAAACAAAAAAAAAAGTAAACATCGCTCAATGATATGCTAAAATCATTTTGCATACTTGAAATTTCAAATCTTTTATGACTTCATAGAGACATTATGTTTTATTGAATGTTTAACAATATATTGAAGAGAATTTAGTAGATTCGCATCTCTTAAGTTGTACTTAAACCCTTAGGAGGTAGAATGTTGTGTAAGAAACTTCATCCAACAATGATTACTCATTTTTTTTAAAGTTTAAAATATTGAACTTTCATCACAGTGTTATAGATTGTGATGAAAATATTATTAAATGTTCTCACATTTAAAGTGCTTCTCTCCATCAACAAGAAAAGCACATATGCAATGCCTCATATGAATTATTGATTATGCCCTATTACGTGAAATTTTAAAACTCGAATCCCTTAAAAGTTGAATTTTTTCTTTGTAAAAGTCAAAATGTAATCTTGGAACTCGGATCAGCCACCATTAGTTGGCTTCTTTTAAGCAAAGACTCGCCTCTAAGTGAACTGGCTACAGCTAGAGGTTTTTAACAAAAAATCATTTATCATTGGTGAACAATAAATACTTCAAAAATATATCAGATAGGTAACTACATTTGAGCCAGAGTGTTACCCTCTGTAGTGGGTTTAGATGAAGCCCAATAGGAGATGACTAAAGAGATGTAAAAAAAAAGAAGAGGAATTCTTATTTACTAAACATATTTGAGCCTTAAAAATATAGAGTAATAATTTAATCAAATAAAAATATTATGAAGGTTATCAAGTCTAGGGATGAGACTTTTGGAGAGCACAATGATAAGGCGGGAGCAAGGAATATGGTACTATTAAATTAATATTTTTGTTATTACCTTTTAAAAAATACCCTCCTTGGGATTCACTCATTTTCACATCTCTTAAGATGCATCGTCTTATATAGTGATCTTCACTATGTCACTCAACTTTTTCTCAAAAGACAGAAGGAGGCCCAAAATTATATTGTAGCTAGCCAATTACATCACTATTGGAATACGAATGAAATTAAAGTATTTAGACTTTGAATTTTATTTATTATAATCATTTTGACTAATTAAACGAGGGACAGAATCCTTCGAATAGGGTAGGTGAGAGTAATTGTAATATTTAATTCCTTGATGGGCAAAAGTATCTTTAATATAATATATGTAGTCTTTCTTTTCTCTCATTTTTTTTTAAAGGACATAATATATCACATTTCATATGAGTATTTACTTCATAAGCCTTCATCATCAACGTCATCTTGTAGTAGTGTTGTGTTGTTACAACATCTTCTTTAAAAAATATGTCTACTTCTCTTTCCTTCTCCTCATCTCCCCCCTCCCTTCCTTTTTCTGTTGCTGACATCCTGGCAAATACAAGTTGATGTCCTGTCTTTCATACTTATATGATTGTCCTTCTCGAGAATAAAAAATATAGAAATTGTCACACTTATTATTTCTCTCTCTCTCTCTCTCTCTCTCTCTCTTTTTGATAAAGCTGTATGATGAAGAAAAGGATGGCAAATACAATTAGTTTTTAAGCATGAAAAAACCTTTAGTGAGATGGGAAAGGTGACACTGTCAGATTCCACGTACATATTATTTCGTCAATGCTTCCCTCTTCCCTCTTCTCTTTCCCCCCTTTTTTACATAAAAAAAAAGGAAGGATGGTCAGTCTAATCATCAGTAGAGAGTACAACCAACACTTTTTTTTTTCTTTCCTTCTTCTTTCTCTTTTTCAAAACGTCAAATTCACCGATGCCATCAAAAAGAATCTTTTTTCTTCTTTTTTTTCTATGTATCGTGTTTTCTAAGTTATTTATGATTTCTTCTTCTCTCCTCTTTCTTCCTTCCTCCCTTTCATCAGTCTTTTGACTTCCCTCTATAGTTGTAGTAGTTGTAGGTGATTAGAAAGGAGAAGGAACATTCAAGCGATCAAACCGATCAAACAGATATTCCTAATTAAAATAAATAAATAAATGAATACATTACATAATTAGATAAACAAGTTACATATTATGTCCTTCATGATGTAATAGTAGGATTATAAGCTTTATTTTCTCTCCACTACCTAGCTGCTATTCAGTACTACATACATATATGTATGTATTTCCAGAGAAAAGGAAGAAGAAATATCTTAGTCATAAAATACTGGATTTCAGCCAAATATATATATATATATATGTATATATATATAATCGTTAGTTTATTAGGACTAAGAAGAAAAAAAAAATACTCCCTTCACGCTCTTATTTCTTTCGCACGATTTGGCGAGAAAAAATCATAATTTATGTGAATATGTGATGAGATGATGTTTTAAAGTAGTGGCTCTTCTATACCATTACATACATACATACATACATACATTTATATTTGTATATGTACAACTCAATAAATATAAATCTCTTCTGTCTTACTACATATTATATTATGTAGAAGGAGAGGAGAGGATGAACAAACGTCCATATTATTAATACTATTCATTATTGTTATTATTATTATTGTTGTTGAGTTGGAATTATACATACATATGTTTATTCAGCATAGTATTATTCCAAGGTATCTTATAAAATATTAATAAAAATACACAGATACATATATAATTATATTCCTTCCTTTTTGAGCTCTAAATTCAAATTATAATTTGGCAAATGACAATTTTTCATTTTAATTTATTTTATATGACACAAGTCTTGGGGAAAAGCAAGAGAAGGAAGGAAGGAAGGAAAGAACTGAAAGAGAGAGAGAGAGAGAGAGAGAAATAGAGAAATGAAGTTGTTATCCATGCCTTGTTATGTATGTATGTTTGTATTTATACTGCCATTTAACACACAAAAGAATTTAGGACTCGCAAAGAATATGATGGTCTTTTTTTTTTTTTAAAAAAAGAAACTAAAAAAGCAGTACTTTCATAGGCGAGGGAGAGAGAAAAAAAAAGTGATATTTAATGTTTAGTGCATTCAAGAAACAAGGTGATCTCTGTTAATATTAATTAAAATATTATTTTTTTCTCTAAATGTAGACCTTTTATGTACAAAAAGTAATAACTAAGTTCTATGGTAAGGCGTATTATCATAGTAATATTTTATATTTCATGTAGGCTCAATTTAAAATCAAGAGTAAGGCTAAATGTGAACAAAACGGTTGCTTTAACAGGATCGTTGTATGAAAAAAAAAAACCAAAAAACTTTCATATATTACTTTGCATCTGAGGGAATAATAAGTCTTAAAAAATAAGTATGATAATTAATTAAAAAATGAGATATATCCTAATGAAATATAGTAAGGGAATCCAATTGGAAACCCTATCTCAAGCATTTAAAAAAAAAAAAAATACATACAAAGATATAGTTGATATACTACTTCCTTTGGTTAAAAGAGAAGAAATTAATTTTTTTTATCACATATCTTTGGACAAAATATGCTAAGTGTATGTAAGAACTTGATGAATAATAGATACGTTGGTTTTCTAAGAAAAATATAATAATATGTATATATGTACATGAGTCGTTCGAACTAGATTAATTTAAATTCTAATGGACTTGCTCATAAAACTGTCGCAGTTCAAAGTACATATATGCATGTACATTGTATATTTAAGTAGCATACAAATTAATCATAACCAATGGTTTTTTAGAACCCCTTCCATATAGAAAAGGATGCATGTAAACATATTTACCCTCATAGGTACATGAATATGAATATTATGTTTCCTTAAAATTAATTAAGGGTGACATTGCATAAAAAAATGTATTTGTTTGTCTCTTCCTCCATGAATTATCTCCAAAGTTGTGTGAACTTTTATTGGTTTAGCTCATTTTAAGATGAAATGTAAAAATTAATAAATTTGAGAATTGCGTCTTTTACTTTTTTTCAACAATGTAAACATTTGAAGGAACTTTAGTCTTTGTCAAATGAAACAAGAGTGAATGGCTGACATTTCTGGTGTTTTTTTCTCATTTCTATTGGTAATTACATCAAATTTCATGGAGGATACATGAAGATATGAAGAACTAGTTGTTAAGTGAATGGATTTAGATAGAGAGACAAAATCATTTATCCCTAAAAAATATTCCAACACATATCTATATTCAAACAATTACACAGATTTTTTGTTGTTCCTTTTTAAAATGTTGTCCACACAATAAACAACAGGGTTCACTTTTTAAACAAGGTAAATGACATGTTTTTATGCTGAGGTAGGAAAAAAATATTTTTTTGTATGTGTGTTTAACTGATGCCAATATTATGAAAAATGAATTCAATAACATTTATAAGAAGCGAACATATATTTTATATGTATTTCATAAACAAAGTAAGGAACAAATATACTTAAGCATGTGTTGTATAAATATCTCTAATTGTATTAGTACCTCGTTATTTGACAAGTTTGTTTTATATATGTATAGTGCATGAAGGATTCAAATGTTAGTAATTAATCATTAGATACACTGATGTTCGATACATGTTTGTAGTTTATATATCTTACATGTGTTTTTATGTCTATTAACAACAATACACCGAAATCCTTTCTTCGTTATTCAAAGGGCAAAAGCTGAAAATATATTCAAGAAAATGAAAAAAATAGAGAAAGTGCACATTAGCTCGAGAATATTTTTAAGTAAAGAGGGGTGACACTTCATATAAATCAGCTTTACATATGGCTAGGGAACATTTAGGGGAGAAAAATTAGAAAATGGGTCGCAAAAATGCGTGTTTTTAATCATTTGTATGTTGTAACAAACACTTCAATTTTATATTTAAAAAAAGAATTTAATTTTAAAAGGTCAATCATTTTCAACTTTTATTGTAGTTTGTGCACTATGTAGAGTGCTCCATTTTTAGAATGGTCTACTTTTATGTCTCCATCATTGAATTGACGAAATAATTATGTTTGAGAGATATTTTTTTAACTTTTATGAAGTCATTTGATTTATATTGGTCAATTATATTGACTATTTTAAATGGCTTCAGGGGTCTCAAAAAAAGAAGAAAAAAAGAAAAAGATTTGCTACCAAGACAAAATACGATCTACAACATTATGAGTTTAGGATAGTATGGTTAGTTTTTAATTCTCCTATGCTTTTAATTAGTATTTTCTACATAGACCTCACATTTATTAAACTTCATCGTATTACATTTCATTGCTTGCAATTTTTAGTAGGATTTTAAAACGTCAAGTTGAAATAAATGTAATTTTTTTTTTGTAGTGATAATGTCCTTTTTAGGAATTGCTTCCAAATAAGTCTTCAGCATATAAATCACTATTATTAATAATTAACTAATATTGGTAGAAAACTAACACTCATGAAGAATTGTTCATCAACGAAGGTAGAAGGAATAAAAATAGCATCAATAATTATGAGAAAATAGACAAAATACAGATAAACTTGTTCCTCGATGACGAACAGAATGCTACCAGAAGCATTTTGAACTCTGAAGTGTATATCTTTTGTTCCTTCCTGTACTCGAACCCTCAACTAGGCAGAGATACAGAAATGACCTCTAGGGTATCCATTAACTAGAGTACATACTCCTTGAACCTTGGTGAGATAGGTAAGAGTTTATTTTTTCATTTTCAGGTTTTCTCGGTATGTAAAAGACGTTGCAACGCACCAATACGAGGTGCTATTTTCCTGGTTGTACTTCTCCCAAATCAAAAACTTCAGAATTTTCACACTGGGAGCTACGGCCGTCTGAGAATGATCTTTTGTCTAGGGGTGACAAAATGAAATTGTCTAATCTCGTACTTCGGTCAGATCTACCTATATATGTAGTACAGAAGAATTCTCCCCCAATAATTAAGAGGTTCGTTGGAGCTCAAGATCTGAATACTTTTTATCATAAATTAATCCCATGACCTACTCATCTGCTTCCAGTAGTGACTACATTTCTTGATTACCCCCAATGAATTCAGAAGGACCCTTAAACAATCTGTCTGTAAAATAGTGTCCTATATCTCTTTTAAACTTTTTGTTGATTATTTATATCCCAAAAGTCATTGTATTTCCTGAATCTAGTTCTTGTTGAGGAATCTATTGCATTTTAAGTAGATCGAGGAATGTCATCTATTAGGTGGCTTTTTTGGGCTTGAGAGATGATTCTCGGAAGATATATTTTGTTATTCCGCGATTGAGGATACCGGTGAGTCTTTTGTACGACTTGTTCTAAAGCGAAATCGGTGTATAAATTTTTAAATTGTACTGGGATCTTTTTGATAGAATCAACTTTAGAGAGTCACAGCTCATAATTTCTGGAATATAACCTTTTTTAATATTTTTTCAAATGCCCTCATGAGTATTGGAGCTAGAAGTGAATCAGAAATTTTATATAAAACTCGAAGGGCAAACCTGGCGTGTCTGGAAACTTGAATTTCTTTCCATTGCTGTGAAGAAAACTCATAATTTTAATATTTCTCTCATAGAAGTCCCACTTACCAAATAGTAATGGTTTCCACAGAGACTGATCTTTAATCAGTCTCCAACTGTAAGAAAAAATATTTTCTGTATAGGGATGTAGGTTCGTATACAAATTTATAATTTATTTTGTAATAGAAGAGGAGTCCTCTGTGATTTCCCCAATCGGCAGTCACAACGAAGTTAGAATAGATAGATATTTGTTTAAATTGATTCCTCCGTATGATCAAAAGATGTTTTTCCCTTTTAGATTTAAGTTCATCAACTCTTTCTTGGGGCGTATCATTGCACCTCTTCTCAAGTATCATGCTCCTTCAATTTTAATGATGGAGCAGCATCGTCTTATTCAAAGCTTTTATCCCATTCAGCATTTTTCTTTTCTCTCTTGCTGCTTTTATAACTTTTTGAGTGAAGTTTACCTTCGCCTGGGTTCAAAGAGTCTCAAAGTATCCTATTGGATATTTCGTCACGTGAGTCTAGTAAGGAAACATTAATGAAATTTGTTAATTTAAATAATTGATGATAAATAGCTGAAAGAGTTATTATTTTATTTATCTTCATTAAATGCTTTGAATGCGCTAAAACAACATCCTTCCAAAATTAATGCTAATAATTCTAAGTTAGCGTTCAACTCAAAATTGTTTTAATTACTTAAAAAAATCTATGAACATTTTTACTTTTCACTGATAAGACAATTTATAAGAGTTTTCTTACTAATTGATTTCAGTTAATTTAACTACAATTGATGTTTCTTGCTCTAACTTGTTCTTTTGTAATTTTAAAGCCAATTTCAACATATTTTATGGCATCAATTTTGATTATCGATTGATAGTTTCTTAAACTACAACGACAATCTTTTGTAGTTCTCATATCAAGATTGCATTTTAATTTTTTTTAAACGATATAAGTGTGTTTATGTATCTATTAATGTATGTACATTGAATATAAAACTTTTGTACATTATATGTACATACATGCATACATACCTCTATAATTAAACTGTATTTTTCCAATATGTATATGTATATATATATATATAAATTATTGAAAAGACATTTCATGACAAACATGATGGAGGGATATAAATCAATCTTACATAAAACATTTTTCCCTTTTATGAACCTTAAATTGAAAAAAGTAAAAATAAAAGAATGATTCGTGATTTGGTAATAAACACAATTCAAGGAGATATCGAATCAAATTTATAAAAGAAAACAAAGAAGAACGCTAATATACAGCTTATATGGTATGATTTTTATAAAAATCCATATTTAATAAGATATAAAGGCATTAATAGGTTCAACATCTTTGGGGTATATCATTCATACATGTCTATAATTCGATAAGAAGATTTTTTAAAGGTAATATAAAAAGAAATATTAAAGGTATCAAAATATAGAAAGTAAGCATGAACGCAGTGTACTGGGGAGAAAGAACATGACCCCCCGAATTTTTGAAGCCCCAATTCGTCCAGAACAAATTTACTACATTTATGAAACTAAATATAAATATATAAGTACATATTGCTTTAATAATCAAATTAATCAAATTATAGGGTTTTTTACCTGAGCCAATGAGTAAAAAAAATGTTTCTTTGATGCATCTTCATCGTTTAAGATTTCAAAAGATTGTGCAACATATTTTTTATTGCATATTAAGATTTATTGAGTACTAGAAGAATGCCCATTCTATGCACGTGAAATTAAGGTTGACAACAAAAGTCCTGGTTTTAAATCTTGTGTTGTTTTTTTTAGAAAAAAAATACTTGAATAACTTTTCAATAGAAAGTAACAGTGAAGTCATGTGAATGGATAAGTGTAAAATATAGTATTATGATTGTTGAATAAGACCTAAAGACAGGGGGCTACATTGTTTTATTTTTATTAGGACTATTGATAAACTCAAGGATAATTTATAGTTAAGGAAGGTTAATGATAACGTTTGATGCCAAAAAATGTTAAGTTCTTTTATCTTGTTTCTTGAAATATAGTTCTCAGTACATCATTTGACAGTAAGTAGTCACTGCCAGGTTCTCTCTTACTCGTTTTTTTGCTTCATCTAGGTTCTCGGCAAAAAAAAAAGAAAAGAAAAAACAAACAAACATGATCTGTCTATAAACCTGTTCATTTGAAGCTAAATTTTTTCTCCTCAGGCTTCAAGAAGAAATGGGGCATCTTTTTGCCAACAGCTACCACAACTCCAAGGATCATTATTTGGGCTGGATGTTTGGTTTGGTATTCCCCCTGAATCTCTTGTTTTGCTTTTGCGCCAGTTGTACCCTTGATCCAATGTGAAAATCTTCCTGTCTGAGAGAACTTTCTCAAACCTCCTGACCTTCAAAGATTCTGTCAGAAGTTGCATGGGAATTTTTGTGTATGAGGGCAATCCCAAGTTGTCTTTCATAGCCCTTCTGATGGTCCCCTCAGCCACAGATAACTCGTTGGAGAGGCGATTCATGGGTTTCGTGGGGGTCTTACTTGATCCTCTTCTCCAGATTAACCAGGAACTCAGAATTCCTCTTCGAAAAGGTGTCCTCCACTTCTAGCTTTCCTTAAGAGGTCTTATGCATTATTTTTCATTTGAGTAATTTCGAAAATGAGGCTCCTGGAGCACTTTACAATGTCCAGAATCTTTTCCACACTATGTAATTCCTGCGTCAATGATAACAGAGATCCGCTGCGTTTTTGCTTCTTGTTCACTCATTATGAGGAACTAGAGAATTATTTATGAATTTTTTTATGAACGAAAAACGAACGACGGAATGTTGGAAAAAAAAAGTTGCAAAACCTCCTGATAACAATGAGAAAACGAGAGAAAACCTCCACTTCTTAATTTAATGAATTTATTTCAAACAAAGCCTATTACGTACATATATGAATATTTTAAGACATAATTCGTAACATAGTGTTTTTTAGACTATGTTTTATTAAATATAGACTTGAATGTTTAGACACAAAACCGTTTATATCATAGTTATTTTATGCATGTCGAAAAATGTTTTGTCTTACAAAGTTACGTGCATCTTATATTATTCATTTTATATTTTCGTTTTTCAAAAAATTCCAAAACTAAAAGCATCACAAAAATTGCAAATCGGGTGTAACTATTTCAATTTCGGGTATCTAAGGACACCCAAAATGTATAATACTTTTGTGTATATTAGTGAAAGTTAGGAGGAGATGTGTGTGGAAGTTTTTCGTCAACTATTTTATTTATATTCAGATAAAATTATGAACATAATATTTGACCCAAAGGTATCTTCAAATTTGAGACGGTGTCGTCCACTTAAAAAGGGTCAACTATGTCTTACAAACGACTGTTATTTTTTATTCTTAAATATATATTAAGGATCTTACCCAAAATAGTCTCGGACTTTACTATTTTTTCTCAACATTGTTTTTTATATTGTCTTCAGTGAAAGAAAGGCATTTGTTGATGTAGTAAAAAAGGAATTATACTTAAAAATAGGATATACTCTATTATAAATACATTTAATGTCTATATCCCTGAATTAAAAGTATATACATAGTAGTGAATCAGCCAAGTCGATCATTTTAAAAACACAAAGGCATTGGATCTACCATTCAATAATTTATTCAAAAAAATTCAATTGAATTATTCATAAATTAAACACATTCTGCATTTTTTTAATCAAAATTCAATCTCTAAAGGTATAATTTCATACAAGAACCATTGTTTATAAAATATTTAATATTTTTTTGAATATTTATTAAGATGATTGCAAAATATACAAAATCAAACGAAGAAAAATACAAAAAACCATCATTATTTTACATTGAACATATAATTAGATACAGATTTGGTAAAACAATACATAGTTATTATTTTTAAAGCATCAAGTTGTGATTTGATTCTTGAAAGGAGTTTTGAATTAAGGCATCTTAAATTATAAAACTTATTTATTTTTATCGTAAATTAGCGATAATTAAACATTAAAACAAGATTAATTGAGTTATAATTTTAAATTTGAGACAGTACTTACCATCTAAAAAGCCATTTTTAAAATGCCAAAAATGGTCTGTGAGAACTCATACTTTACTAATAATATATTTTAATTGTTAATTTGTACAGCATAGTGATATTCTAGAAAAATAGAACGATCATCATGCGGAACACTCAAATATTTATAAATTACGGGCTGATCATTTTTGTATAAGAACAAGATAATATGTACAAATAAATTTATCACAATAACGTAGTAAGTTATATTTAAATATTTTATGAGTGTCCAAAGACATAAATATTCAAATTAATAGGTTTTTAAAGAAGAAAAAATAGTTTTTTATTGATACATTCTTGTCGAGTGGAACGATCAAAGTTTCATATTCCTTTTGAAGGGTACATCATTTGACACACTTTTATAAAAAATTTAAGTCATCTTCACCTAGGATAATCTTTTTACAATATGCAAAATTTTATTGACCTATTTTGATATGTAATGGATCTACCAAGCCTTCAAAATTTTTAGACTTTGTTTATCTTCAAATGAATGCTGTATCAAATTGTCATAGTAATAAGTAAAAAGGGGTATTAAATACCTATATATATATATTTTAGAAAATTTATTCAACAATGATTAAAGTATTGGACACCTGGTATTGGAAATACTAACAACTTTTCAATTTCTTTTTCAGATATGTGGTGTTTTATGTCTGTCAGACTCTGCCACTTGCATAACATTTTGATAATATTTTCCTATAGCAGACGACATTTAATTATTACTTAGTTTTACATTACCCTCAACACTATTGTTTAAAATATTCCAAGATTCGAAAGTAACAATTGCTTGTTGATAGGCTTTTTTGGAAGTTAGGTAATCACGTCAATAATAAGGAAAAAAGAGTTTCGTATAAGGATATGGAAAAAATACCATGAATAAAGTTCAACTTATTGAAAGTTCACAAGTTTCGTCTCTTGAGTTATTAAATTTGGAAGCATAGGTTTATCAAAATCCGATCCATAATTCGATTATCTTCTTACTTTAACAGAAATTATGAGGAATGATAATTGCAATGTATGCACATTGAAATGCTATACTTCAGTATATTATGAAATATAGTAGAATCCTGAGACTGGATAGCCTCAATACTCAACATATCGATAAAACTTTGCCTTTGAGCGCAAAAACAACAACTTCAGAATCCTACACAACTTTTTCTCTTTGATACACATACATTTGAAACTACTTTGTCGATTTTTCTCAAAGCAACGGTGTAGTCGATGCTATATACGAGTATCTAACACAGGTTGACCCTCTTCCTTACGTGAATAAATAGTAAACCTGACTACGCATCTCTCGAAGCTTCACGACGCGATGTCTCCTCTTACGTCGAATAGTAAATCCACATTTAGCGTACTCTAATGAATTAATATTAAATATTTCAATTAGGAAAGCTTTGCTGTATTTGTTTCAGTTTAAACTTACTAATACTTATTATTATTAGTAAGTATATAGTTGCAGTATTGATTCATTTATTTAATGGCTAAAATAAAATGGGAGATTTTATTGAGTAAGTCATGGCTACTCATAGGAGTATAACTTCAACAGCGTACGACCCCTATTAAGTATTACTCAATTGGACTAAAATGTAGCGAATAATCTTCACTTTTTCCCATGTCACTTTTGAAGATATACATGATACACTCTAATTAACATGTATGTTTATGCTTCAAGTGCAAAACTACATCCACAAAGTTAGTTAAATATGGATTTTTGGCAAATTAACCCAATTAGAAAATTAGAATCATTATTACATTTTAAAACATGATTTATTTCTAATACATCAATAACAGGTACTTTTCAAAGTATATCAAATCACTCAACCTTTTACAATATGTAATTTTGTTACTGACATAGGCAATATTTTTTCTTGCAAAATTTTGCATTGTTTTCAATTTAACTGTTTTTATAATCAATTTGTTTCATTTATTCTTTTTAAATCCTGATGACTTCACAAAGGAAAACAAGAGTCAGTCAAAAGAATTTACTTTTTTTTTTTACATACATATACCTTTATTTACAATGTTTTTATGGTTATGCATATAAAAACGACACATCCACGGCTGAGAAGGGTATTAAAAGTATGCTCATGCTAAATTGAAGTTATATGGTTCTAATTGAAATGAGGACAACAACATTAATGTAAGACTTTTCATTTCTCTTTGAGTTTCAAGGTAAACAGATAAACATTTTGAAAAAACAAAAGAAAACGTACTAGGACAAGAGTCGGCAGCATCATTCAACCCGTCATTCAATAAACGAAATATCATAATTTTACAATGCTTACAATATTTGTACATGTTCGTATATACATACATATATAAAATCAAGTGATTTATGTACTTACTCAATAAACCTGTTTTGCCAAAAATATATATTAATAAATCTTTAATAAGACAAATATACATGTATATGTCTGTAGCCCCTATCGTGAACTGAAGTAGTGTGTAAATATGTTGTGTGCTTGCTTGTTTGGAATTACTACTCTCATCCAGGTTCTCTAAAATCAAAACCTTGAGTAGTAGGTCAAAGTTGCCCCCTTTTTTAATTCTTTTTATAAAGGCATTTTTTTTAAATGAATATCTTGATTGCGATTTTTTTCTTCCTAAGACTCATGATAGGTTATCAATGGTCATATATTACACTCGTCAATTATTTTTGAAAACTCTCAAGGTTAGAATCGTGACTATATGTGTATATAAGTATATGCTTTGAGTGGTGTAGAATAAATAAATAGTATGAAGTATCTTTTTTTTTTTTGCATTAGATGTCATAAACGAAAAACAAGAAAATGTAAAGGCCAAGACTTTTAATCAGAATATTATTTATTCCCTTGAAACATCAATGTGAATACATTCCATCTTCTACTATAAGGATTCAAAATTACTCTTTAAAGAAGGCAAATTAATTACCGAACGTAGATTTTACTATTTTAGGGGGTAAATTTTCTCAGAATCGGAAAATAAATATAACTTATCCTAATTATGTTGTTAATTACTTTACTTCTGTTAACCATAGTCCTTTTTTTTTTTTTAGAAAAAGAGTAAATTGAATAGGTGATTGAACGATCAAAAAGACAAATTACAATAAAAAGGTTAAGAACCACTACTTATAGTGTGATCTATAATATTTGAGGACTCTTACTCCATGAAGGTGCCTTTATACGATAGATGTGTGTACAATATTATATTTTGGCTTATTCAATAAATACCTCCCAACTATCATTAAAGACTCTCCATCAATTTGCCTTCATTTATATGTATATTAAATTCATTAAAATTGTTGAAACAAAAAACAGTGGCTTTACATACAATTTTCAAATTATTGACTAATCACTGAAGTTGTATTCACATATCATTGTAAATACGTATTGTTTCGTCAATGATTATATCTTTTTTTAATTTCAGTAGAATGTTATATTACTATGATACACAAAATTTATAAACAAGTTGCATTTTTTTCCTCTTTATAATAAAAATAAAAACTTCTAATAAGATTGTATCTGGCAAAATGCAATTGTAAATTATTCATTTACTCATATCAAAATATTTTTACCCTTCAAGCCAATTTTTATGCGAGTTTATTTGCATTAAAACTTCTATGTAATGGAGTTAAATATTCAAAATATTAGTAGGAATCTTTTAATTATGCATTTAAATTAATTTATTTTATGCAATTATCACAAATGCAGTTAAATCCAATATACATATATTATGAATATATATAAAGGTTAATATATGTACATATATATATATATACCTATATATTATGCTATTTGTGATTGTATTTAATAGTTTATTAATAAAGAAACAAAAACTAGAAACTTTTTCTGGATTATACCAACTTTTCATTTTCTATGACTAATTGTGATTCAATTTTGTCTTGAACGTGCATACAAATATTTCATATATAGATGACATGTTTATATAAAACATAAAATTGATCTATAGAAAAGGAAGAAAAATTGATTTGAATATTTATTCCATGAAATATTTATAATATATTTCATGGACTAAAATTTTGAAAAAAGTCATTATCATAACAATTAATTTTCATAATGATTGCCTCTTTTATTTTTTTAAATGTTTGCTCTAAAACCATAATTCCCTTATTAATTGATAATTTTCACAGCAAATACAAAAAACGATAATATAAAACGTTAAAATTAACTTTTGTTTTTTGCAAAAATTATATGTAAAACCTGTCATTTAATTTTCTTTCGTTGGCTCTAAAAAATCTCATTCCTAGGTTGGATGTATGTTGTATTAACACACAAGTGTACTAAAATTACTTTTCCCGCTAAATTTTTTAGTACTCACAAAAAGATTAAATTTTTATCATTTTCTCCATGCTGATCCTTTCCAAGAAAAGAGACATCCCCACAAGATCAGTGCAGAGGTATCATAGATGGCGGGAGGATGTGATGAAGGCTATCTTCCCAATCGCTCCGTTGATACCCTGGAAATAGGTCCCACATGAGGTCGAGGTCGTTGTATGCAGCTTCAGTCACCAGCTTTGCCGAAATCCAAGTGTAAGAGTAGAGGAGAACAACAAAGAGAGCAGTCTATTCAAGTCCCTTGCCTTGAAACTAGAAAATGCGGATTTTAAGAACGTTATATTGCCTTTGTCATCCAATGGCTATGATGAAAGGCTACCAGTTTTTTGATCGGCTGACGTAGGTTTCAGGTGAGGTAGAAGAGAGACAGGTTACACAGCTTGCAGTAGTCCTCTTGGACTTTCTTCGACTGTATTCCTCTCTTCATCGCATCAATCCATGCCTCTTACCACGACAGAACGAGATCAATCCTCGGGTCGACGATGTTGTCAATGGCTTCGAGATATTCATGATTAATGTGCGGACACTGGTCCCGGAATTGCTTGAATGACTGAATCGTTGGTCCAGAGGTAAATATTATCAAAAGTGACTCTTCTAATGTTTAATTGTGTACTGAGTTCGGTTACCCGACATGCCAAACAATCTTTTGATGAAAATCCATACTTTCAAGTAAGTGCCGGGTCTAATTAAATTATCAGTCGTAGCTAAGTATCCATAAATTGTATAATTAATTTCAAAATAAGAATCCAATCATAATAATACTGATTTTTGAAGGGCTTATTCTCGTATAAAATATTTTCCTCATACTTGGTCGCAAATTTCCTTTCCCTCGATGGGCCCCTAAATATATTTGAAACTCTGGAAAATTTACACAGATAAATAGAACTTAATAATCAACATACCCTAACAATATTACAGGTCTGATTTTTCGTCTAATGAATTTTGGGCTACAACAGTGTCTTTGTATGTAAATATATACTATTGCTTACATAATACTTTTTTTGTATAAGTTGTACTCAAAAAATCAGATAAAATATTATAAAACTAAAGAATTTAATGCACTTATGATGATGAATAACGTAATAATAAAAATTATATTAGATGTATAATTTTTAATTTTTTTTTACTACAATTTAATTATTGACAAGTATTTTATAACATATAAGATAACTCACAGTCCTATTAGTAAGTACATAGTAAATAAGTAACATTAATACAAATAGTAGATCAAAATGAAACTTGTACAATCTGCTTGATTGTATTAGTTACAACTTGTATATGTACAGCACATAATACATATGTAATTAAAACAATAATTTCATCAGTCATATGAATTTCGATTGCTGTAAAAAAGACAAGCAAGATTGCATTTGAAGATGGATGCTCAATAAATATGTATTACAAAATATGAAAAAAATGAGAAGAAACTAATTTATCATTATGATCCATCTTTGTCGACTTTTGAACAGAATTAAATATCCAATGAAAAAGAAATAGCTTTTGTGTGAATAACTTCAAGACTCTCAGTCCTCAGATTCAAACGTGGAAACAAATGATTCAATGAAGTATTTATACATATACGTAGTGAATGCCTGCCCCCTCATATTAGTATTTGAATGCCCGTCCTCCTTCTATTATATATACACACAATCATACTCATGTGTGTATGCAAGTAAGTCTGTGCCTCACATATTTGTAATCATTCCTGTGGATGCAATACACAATCACATAAAAACATGTCTACACATGAAGCTCCATCAATTATCAAATATGTCATACAATTAATATTCTTCTTCTATTCTTCTTCGTTTACTTTTTGCCTTGTGTATGTATATGTACTTGTAAATATGGATATATTATATTTTTTTCTATGTGATTCCATATTGAAGCAAGACATCATCAAAATGCGAGACTAGATGAGAGGATAGTCGACCGCTAAAAGCACCTGATGAGTTGTACATCGAATATTTGCACCCACAGATTATTCAATTGAATACACAAATTCAATTTCTATAAGTTGATGTCCATACTGCGTTCCATCCAAAGGGCATTTGTTGATATTTGTATGTACATACTCATTTTTAAGTGCATATATGTATATGTATAGTTATAAATAGTATTCATTTATAGAAACTGAACAAGGTAAACACTAAAATATCAATGTTCTAAACAACTACAAGTGCCTCTTTGTTTGTCGTTTTGAATTTGACGTACCTTTCACAAATGAATTATTAGTAATTAGGGATTACGGTTACCTCATTACTGAGGATACAACCATAATCCCTGTTATACAAACTCATTCCAACACCTGGTCTTTGTTAATCATCAAGAGCAACTAACGTTCAGTTACTTCTTGATGATACGTAGGTATAGGTAAATTACTACTACTAATAATAATAATTATTCCTTTTTACTATTGAGATAAGATCTGATTAACACTCTAGGTAAATACGTATGCAAAATAATGACTAATAATATAATCAAGTCTGTAAAGCCTCTCATAAATAACCCCCAACATTGACAATAACACATATGAACAAATGTAAGACTCCAAAACCAATGTAATTTTGAACATCAAATGATGAAATTAAAAGCAACAAAGCAATGCTAATTAACAATTTTTTATTTATTAGCGAGGGTTTTTTTTTATTGGCAATCAGTTGCAATGCTTGAGTCTTAGGATTTACTTTTTGTAAAAAAAAAGGCTTAGTTGAACTTTGTTTTTCATAGCTTGAGGGAGTAATTGTTAAAAAAAAATATTGTTGATAATGTCTTCCTTGCAGTACATAATCATTAACGTTCTTCCCCTTAAAAATGTTGGGACCATAATTCAATTTTAAAAATATGCGTATATGTATGCTCTAATGAAATGGATAATTTACATTTTTGTATGTATATATACATATATATATATATATATATATATTTAGACAAGGTACAAAAATAATAAATAAATAAAGGTTCTAGTTCTACTAAAAAGGAGATAAAGAGGCAAGAGTATGTATGTACGTAGTACTTTAATTATTATGTTAATAAAGTAATTATGTTCTATTTACAGCAAAATGCCTTTTGGACATTTCTTTCTTTCTTTCTACTCCTCTCACTCCTCCTCCTCTTCATCTTAGTATTTATTATTCGTACTTATCCGGAGAGGTATGCATAATTATAGTGTATAAATTATATATGTATCTCTCACAGGTATCGAAAATTTTAAAAGAAAAAGTCTAACATATTTATTTTTTTGACTTTAAATTAGAGTTCATTGAACATCAGGACTACAACATTTTATCCATAGTTTTAAATTTGAGATGGTTTAAACATAATCTAACAGATCAGAAAATATGTAACTTGCCAATATAAACTCTCTATTGTGTTAAGACGAGGCAAATATTCATATATGTTAGTCTGTAATTAACAATTTTTACTTTAAAATATATATGTACAAAAAAAAGTACCTTGCATATACAATATATATTCATACATATACATAAATACAAATCAATTATATAACAAATGTTTGTTTTTCATGTCTCAGTAGAATGAAGTGTTTGGGTTTCTTTTTGCTCTGGGTTAAAAAATTAATTTGACCCAGTAATAGAGTTGTGTTTTAAAGTTTAATTACATTAAATTTTTTGATAGCGAGTGGTCTATTCATTTGTATTAAAATTTTACTATTATCTAGTATTTAAGTGGTATTTTATCTGATCTCCCCGTCCTGGTGGCAGGGATCTTCTTACATCATTTCTCCTGACAAAAGGACGTTGATTCCCTTCTCTGAATAGTAATGTTCTGCTTCCAAAAGGTTTCCCTGGACTCTGATGAATGATGATCGTTCTGTGAGAGGTGCTCGTCCTAAAGCCCTTTATTCTTAGATAGATAAATATATTGAATTGGATACAAGTTTTATGTAGAAAACTTATGTGCTGTTTATTGAAGAAAGAGAAATGATATTCATTCGTCAAGACAGCTTCACGCCATGTTAATGTTTACAATATTGCCATCAAATATGGATTTAAAGAACATGAATTAGCTGTAGCTAATCCAAAATGTGATTTCAATCAAGCATTTTTCTATACTAAATACCCAATTGATGTGAGGGAAAGATTAGAAGACGTGAAAAGGGATTTTCCAACACCTAAAGAAATTCCAGCGGTTGAGGCTAATTTGAAAATGAAAGGGATCGATCAGATCAGTATTGATAGAAAAAAAGAAGTTAACTATACCTTTGGTAAATACTCATAAAAGATTACATCAAAATAGAGCGGTTGAATGGTTCAAGCAATTTGGAGAAGTGATCGTCCATTACCTTAAAAATACCCCTTCAGATCAAAGAGAAAGTATAAAAGCTATAGGAATATTTATATGAATGCCAATTATCTGGTGGAAATTGAGGCAGATCCTGGAATAATTCCACAGACATTCCCTTTAGAAGGATTTCTAATGAAACTGAAGTTTGAAGGATTGAAATTGCAATTACAAAAATTGTTTGGAATTTGACCATAATAAATTTAATAGCAAATACGTTCGAGTATAAATAAGATTATTTTAAATCAGGGGTGTCAAAATCATATCACGTCGTGGGCCACATACGACCCCTAGGTAGAGGTCGTGGGCCGGACCATTAAAATTATAGCATACTTAGCCATAAATAACCAAAATATCATGTCTTCCCTTTGTTTTGATTTAAAGAAAAACAAGGACATTGTTAAATTTAACTAAAAATTTATTGAACAACACTTTTACAAAACATTTCACAAAGTTGCACAAACTTTAAGTAACTAGAAAATCGAAAATTATAATAATGAACTTTACATGACATTACATGAGACTTGTGAAGAAAGACTAATAATTCATGAATTAAATTTAATTTCAAAAGTTCAATCCATGTCTTTTATGTCTTCTTTTCACTTTCAAATTATCATGAGGGCCTGATCGAACCTCCTTACGGGCCGGTTCTGACCCGTGGGCCATATGTTTGACACCCCTGTTTTAAACGGTCCTTAAAAGCTACATTACCAGAATATACTACTTGCAGTAGGAACTTATCTGATGAGGAGAATTTTCATTGAAGTGATATGATAGAAGATCGTGCTCAAGGGTTAAGGAAAGAGATAGTAGTAAATTTAGGGATTTAATTCAAAGAAAGTAGTGATTTGAATGGGGTTAGTGAAAGAGAAGAAGGGGTTTTATTTTATCATAATCACAGTAGGGAGGAAGGATTCTAAAGTATTTTTAAATGACTACATTGGCTCTGGTTAATGGTATATAGTTTTTAATAACGACTTCAAGTTTTAATTTTCTTTTGATTAATGCTTTTTGCCCCCATCTCAAATCATTTCAGTTTTTTCAAGTAATTATCAATGACCAAGGTAAAATTTAAGCCTTACTTTTGATAATTGGAGATCTTGGTTCTTCGAAATACTAAATAAGCATTTTCTCAAAAGGTTAAATTTAAAACTGGATGTAGTAATCAATATAAATATTCATATCTCTGAAAATCATATTTCATTGAGACAGGGACACCAGTTTTCAAGAATCGATTTGGCACTTTTATCTCGCTATTGTTCTTTTAATATGTAATTTACCAGAACAAAAAGGTTATAAACTTTCAAAGTGGTTATTGGAGGAGAATAGACTCAAGGAATTTCTTTGATATATTTAGACTCAAGAGTAATTTCTATCTTTCTTTCTTTGGTCAAAAGGCAGCTACTGTTTTAGAACATAGCATCTTTCAAGTGAGTAGAAGATATTGTTAAGAAATGTAAAAAGAAGTCATGTGAATTTCAATAAATCTGAGAATTTTTATCGAAAGATTATATTCTGGTGATTTTTCACTTGGGTCATCGTCAATACTCGCAAAATATCGAATATAGTTGAAAATAACTCCAGTCAAAAACTGAAAATAGAATTTCGAAGATTATAAGAATTCTTCACAATTGTAAAAAATTTGTGGAAACTGGGGAAGTACTAAGATGCTTCCAAACTAATTTTCAAGCTACGACTGAAGGTCAGAGGGTCAACTTTCCAAAGAAGTCAAAGTCTTATTCCAGTTCTATTTTTTCTTTGCAAATTATATCTGATTACATCAAGAAATATTTCAAAGATAACAAAGCAACTAGTGCAAACGGAAATGGAGGGAATTTTTTTACTCCCTTTAACTGCAAAATTATCCTTTGCTTGCTTTGGATTGGAAGGAAGACTCAATAAACTACGTAGATCAACTACAGAAGGAAGAATTGCTTTAATACTTAAAAAGGGGGATAGAACTGATGTTGGTCTTTGGTACCCTATAACAGTCCACATTGAATCCTATCGAATTATTTAAAGTTGTATTGCTAAACAAATAGAAATTTACAATGTTGTCAGAGTTATTATCATTATGGATGGATGTAACAGGGTGGCTCGTGAGAACTGCAGAATTGCAACACTCCAGGATATTTTTATTGAATAGTTAAATTAAGAATACATAAATTAATCAAATTAGTTTAGTACTATTTTGTTGACAAAGATATGAAAAGTTACAATGCATATTATAATAAATAACAGGTAGAACACACAGAGATCAATAATAATCTTTCAAACCAACAACAGAGTCCCCCTAGATCTGCAATTATAAATTATATCAACAGTTCAAAAAAATGTAGGGTTGTAATGTGCAGGCAATGAAAATAATTGAAGACCTGGGGCATGTATGTAATATAAATCTGTTGAAACAGTGAATCTTTACAGTTTCAATTTTTTAAACGTTTATCGATTAAAGGGGGGTTTACAATACGACACAAGGAGCTTTATCTAGACAAGCTTCTCCAAGTGTCGTCAGGCTTACAATTTACACACGTAAAGAAGAGGATCAATTTATAATAGATATATGTACATAGAATTGACTACACCGTTGCTTTGAAAAAAATCGACAAAGTAGTTTCAAATGTATGTGTATCAAAGAGAAAATGAAAGACAAAAAAGGTTGTCCTTTTAGCTCAAGGAGTCAAGTGAACTTAAGCAAAATCTTTTCCCACGTAAGTGAGTCTCAAGATGCCTGATAAAACTTCATGAAACCTTTCCTAACGTCCTAATGTAAACCTACCTATAAGTGTGTCAAAACTGGTACGCACTTACTGAGCCGTGTCCAGTATATTTTTATTTTCTGGGCTAGGGAGTAGTTTAGAATTGTCCTCGTCAAACTTTAATAAGAACCTGAATCCCATTTTATAATTATAAGTTTAATAATGTATATAGTAAACTTTTTTTTATATATAAAAGACAATTTCGTTGATAATTATAATTACGAGCCACTATTGTTCAACAACTCCTGAGTTTCTTTAGTAATTATGATCTAATAATGGAACCGATCGTATGCTTGGTTTATTAATTTTTCCTTTTGACTTATACTTAAATACTATTTATGGCAATGTCTAATCCTATTTTGAGGAAATCCATGGTCTCTAAAGTAAAACATATTTATTATCGATGCCTAATTTACTAATTAACATGCATGGGTATCATATTGGCTTTAGGATGTATAGTAATTGTAAAATTAAATGAATATACATACAATATAAAAAGGCATGGATGAACTATTGTTCGAAATAATAACATTAGAAATAAGGCTCCCCTTTGAAAAATAAATAACTGAATGTAACCAGGGGAGTGAGCAAGCACATACAAATACATAATATTATATTCAATAAGGTATAAAATATACTTTGAAGAAAAACAAAGAATTAAAACATTTTTTCTCTTCTAAAAAAATAAAAATAAAGTTTCATTACAGTGGAAAAAAGAGAGAAGCTATCAAATAGTACGTGTATTCTAATACATATACATTTGTGAATAAAGTTACGCTATATTTTTTTTAACTGATATAATATCTGGATCTTCTAATCAAAAACTTCATTTCTCCACTACTTTCCACCATTATAATATAAAATATACTCACAGAGTAGTAGCAGTAGTACAAACATCAAAGTAATAAAGAATAAAAAATAGGGGAAGACATAAAATTCCTTAATTTATGACTTTTCCAGACTCATTTTAATCTGACGAAACCTTCTAGAGTTTCATACATACATATATCCTCGGCGTTTTTGTTTTTGTTTTTCGTTTTTCGTTTTTTTTTTCAACGAGAAGAATAGGAAAAGAGAGAGAGAGAGAGAGAGAGAGAGAGAGTCCATTGAGGAAACGTTACTGGGATCAACATTATTTTTTTATTCCTCACATATGAGTCGAAAGAGTTGGGTGAGTTAATATTTAGAAGGCTGCTGTTGTTACTCTCTCCTTCTCTCTCTCTCTCTCTCCCTATAGCTAGCTATACAACTCGTCTATATGTACATATAAACATATAATAATGTACATGCTATTGAGATGAGTCAGATCTCATAAATTCAGATAAATGTGACATATTTTTCCTATTTATGTATAACTGCAATATATATTGTGCCATAGGACATAATTCATCCTTTTCTTCTTGCTTCCTCCTCCTCCTCCTCTTACTCTATACATATATACATATATATATATATATATATGTAGTAGCCCAATAGATAAATTTATAGACTATACAAATCTTGAAATATAAGCAGTTTGATTCTCTCTTTTTCTTTCCTGATTTCCTTTGAATGGACAATTAGTATTGTATGCCAAGCTACTACTCCAAAGGACTCTTTATATACAAATGAAAAAGAAAATAATTTTTTGTTCCTCATACCCCTTTAATTATTATTTTACTTTAAAGTCCGACTCTTCTTCTTAAGTTTGGATTCAGTGCTTACATCATCAATACTTTTTCACACATGTATGCACTTTTTTCTTTGTATTTTCCAATTTATCAGAACATATGCATGTTAATATTTCTTTTAAATATATTTTCGGTCCTTGATTATATATGTATCATTATCCATATTAATTGATAAAAATAAATGTTATGATCAAAATCCAATTTTATTTTAAATTCTTGGATGCTATTTAATTTTTAAAATATTCTACATACCCATGTACTTGGGTTTATACGTCTATACAAAGAAATATTATCCAAAATCATAGAAAAAATACAAAAGCTAATGACACCAAAAATTATTTATTTTTATTTCATTTTTAATATCGAAGAAATAACTTACATAATTTATATAAAAAGGTAAAATATGTTATATGTATGAATAAACACAAATATTAGGGAACAGTTGTTCTTTTTACAAATTCCTTTTCGATACAACAATGTTTCATGAGTTGTAAAAAAAAATGAGATTATTGCAAAAAAACAAAGAAAAAATGAAAGAGATTGAATTTTATGCAAATGTATAGTTATTCAATTAGCAGTTTAAATACATACTTATTTAATAAAATATACTAA
Organism: Lepeophtheirus nordmannii; assembly: GCA_963680855.1. Taxonomy (NCBI): domain Eukaryota; kingdom Metazoa; phylum Arthropoda; class Copepoda; order Siphonostomatoida; family Caligidae; genus Lepeophtheirus; species Lepeophtheirus nordmannii. The sequence goes on from OY804523.1 coordinate 25,597,883, forward strand.
ACTTTCATTTCATTTATTTAATAGTTATTTTTCTTTGTGTGTAATTGAATTGAATGTAAAGGAATATGTCGGATTTCACCATCATCTTTTGAATGTTCCTAATATCTTTTACCTTTTTACTATTTATGATCTCTGAACAAAGTAAGCACTTCATTTATTTTACTTTATTTTGTTTAAAAGATATCATATTTTATCTGACTTTTTGCATCGTCAGTTGTTTCAATCATTGCTTTCAATTTTAAATTCGGATATTGCCATGTCCACGTAGGTAAATATACAAAAATAGCTTCTTTTATTGGACTATTTATGTCAATGGCAACTAAAGTTATACATAATCATTAAAATTATATCAAAAACCAGATTCAAAAAATATTTTAAACACAATGACTTTGTACTTTTATTTTCTACATTATCGAGGGCATAGATTGAAGTGAGATGAGAAGATTGTTTTACAATACAAATAATAAAAAAAATGGCATCCATGTTAACTCTGTATGGAAGTAGAAGCAGACGAATGTTGCCTGAGGTTTTGCCATCATCTCACACCTAGATTTGTTAAATTTTTCTGTCTACGTATACTAGAAATATTTCTACAAAAATAACTTATTTGATATGAGTAGTAAATTTATATACTAAGTATGTGTGTTTATTGTTTGTACATATGTACACTTATATGCTAATAAACGATACACACGATAGAATCAATTTGTCTGCTGTTGACATATTGAAGATGACGAAGGGATGGTATTGAGAATAATAATAATAATAATAAATACAAACATATTATAGCTCAGATCTTTCTCATCATTATTTTATTTTGATACATTACTCTTCGTTTAAATTATCTTTTAATATACATACAAACATAAATTTAAATAAATGAGTACAATGTACAGTTATAAAAAACTTATTCAAATGCAATATTTGTTTAAATAACATCAATGAGTGTATTATTAATTTAGTATAGGAATACAATTTTTCGTAAGTACGGAAATAAGTAAGAAATTCTGAATTGAAACTTTTAGTTTTCACTTATTATTAAAGATATTATGATTGGTTTTTCTATTCAGTTTTTGAGTAACAATGCGTTTATGCTGTTATTACTTATACTTTACTAATGATATTTATATTTAGGCTTCATGCTCTAGCTATCTACTTATTTGAATCAAGAAAGATGTTCATAAATAAACTGATACAAAAAAAGAAAAAGAAAGGAATCTAGCTTAAATTTAAATGAAAAGTTTTATCTGAAATATAGACAACATAACTTTTGACTAAGTAGTCTACATCCTTACAGTGCTAAGAGATTAAATGATCTGGAAGTTAAGTCTAAAGATAAACATGCTTCAATACTTTGAAAAAAAAACGAAATATGTAACAGCTCATTGACGAATTCATTTTATCATAAAAGAAATTAATGACTTGTAAGTAAATTTGTTATTTGATCCAATTAAGGAGATGCGTATAGGTATATGCGTGTATATATTTAGCAAGTTATATTAACATCTGTGTATAAAGAAAAGAATATTATACCATCAATAATGTCTAAAAGATGAGCCATTTTTTTTAGTGACTCTGCTATAGTATATATTTCATCTATTATTATTATTATTAACCATTATTGTTTTACTTATTTTGCCATTATTAGGGGATTTGAAAGTGAAATTACAAGGTTTTATTTATTTGTAATAACATTACTGGATCATTCAACATCAAATCAACCGAAAAAAGCATTCCCTCAAAGTTTGATGAAATTTAGTAAACATCTGATGCCTTAGCAGCAAGCATCAATTATTTTATTTTTTGGAGCTAGAATCCTCATTTTTTGAGATTGATAGTGCATTTCATAGAATTTTTAAATCTTCTAAACCAATTAACCAAAACAAACAAAAAATCTTTAAAAATTATAGGTGTATAAAATTTAAACATTGAATTAATTTGAAATTATAATTGAATTCTAATTATAAATTCAATTTTTTTCTATTTCCTTTTATAAAACATCAAACTAAAGCTTTAAAAATCTAGTATTTTGTAATCGGCTATATATATGCTAATTTTTTTTTTTTTTGTGTTGCAAATAATATACTATACATGTACATACATTTAAGCGTTTTGAAAATTGTCTACAGTGCACCAATGCAACCTAAAATTTGTATTTAAACAGTAAAAAGCTGATAAATTAATAAAATGTAGTCTCGTTTGACTGTAATGTTAGCTTGACAATGTTCCTGATTTTTTTTATGGGCAGAAAAAACCTTAATCATTTATTACAGTTTTAACATTTTTAGAGAATTATATTTTTTTTTCGAAAGTTATGGTGAGGAGTTAAAAGTCTCAAAAGCTCCCCCTAAAGTCACCTCTGAATTATTATTAGAAAGTTACAATATCAGAGGTTAACATCTATACATCTATAGGGAGTCTGTTTCACCAGATCGGTGTTCTTTTATAAAAATTTTTTGTTTCCCTAGACGAGTGAAGACCACCAAGAAAAAGACTGAATAAAAATAATATACATTTCCAAGACAACTGCAACTGAGGTGTTGATGATTGAGTCTCTAAAGTCTTCAAGTTTCATTTTGTCACTTTTGTGATTGTTAGATCCTTTAGACACTGAATCATAAACTATATAAACAGATAATCAGATAAGAGAACAGGTGAAGCATCATGTAGCCTTGGAGGAGTTGTAGTTAATTTCTGGGGCCCCTGAAACAGCAAAACATGTCTACTACCGTCCATTGAATCCCACAAAATCATCCATATCACATCTTGATCTAGAATTTGGGATTCAAAGAAATCTGTAACAGAGCTATACACCAGTCAACCCTCTCCTTCTTGTTGCTCTCTGTCAGCTTATGAGACAATACGGACAATGTCCTCTGATGTTCTTTTCTCCCAGGTTTTTTGTTTAGAGGTTCTTTTCTTCAGGGTCATCTTGCCTCATGTATGTCTTCAACAAAAATGGTTCTTCTGGATGAAAAAAAGATCAGGAAATTTGTGGATAGATCCCTGATGTCAATTTTCCCATCTTCCATTCAAAGCTACCACCACCACCACTGTAAGAATTGACGATTACCATATACATACAATATGAAAACAAAAACAAAAAAACAGTGCATGGATGAAAGTGTTAAGAGCAAAAGTATCATTCTTCCGTTGTGTGGTAGCAGAGGATTGAATGGTAGATATATGTAATTATTTCTGAAAGCTTGAGTTTGATGACTTTATAATTTAATTTGAGTTTTTTTCCTATATTAAATGGGATCCTGTATTGGTTTTGCCACTCCCAATAACTTTTTGTGTACCATCATGTATTTTTTAGCCCTTCCAATGCGATGTACCATTACAAGAACAATTTTAAATAAATGTTTATACGTACAAATATTCTTCAACAAGAGATCAAATATATTATATATATATGTATGAATATACATACATGGAAAGAATTTGTAATATCATCAGTTAGAAAAATATATATAAATTATGAATATACTTATATATAATTTTTCTTTTAAGTTAATTGACAGTAAAACACATAAATTCTCATTTCCCCCCCCCCCTTCTATGGGTTTAACTTGACTTTATTCAGTCTCATTTTTGGTAGATATAAAAGTTTTTTCTTGTTTCTTTAATACTTTAAAGAATTATTTTGTGTGTGTGAGTCATAATTTAGAGAAAAATATGCATTATTTTGTGTTTACATAATGTATGTATGTATGTACATAGTAGTTGTTATTATTTGAATAAACCACACGCTCTAGAATTCTCACATCTCTTTCTCTGGTGAAATAAAGTAGAATTTATAAATAAAAAAATAAAATAAAATGTATGTGGTCGTATTAAAACTAGTTTGCCTCATTCAAGTAGCGACTCTCTCCTTTAAATCAACCTATTCTACCAAAGGTTACTTATTCAAAGTTTCATATCCCACTCCATGGCTATATATTTACATACATATTTATTCGAATTACGAATCTCTTGTTTTCATTAAGACAGTCATTTGTGTTTTCATTTTCTTCTTAATTATAAATATCTGTTATTATTACTATTATTTGACATTGTAGTATTTATGTAGTGTAGTTACTAATTTAGTTAGTTAGTTATATATGTATGTACATTATGAAGTTATTTGAGATGATATAATGTGTTTAAGATTTATCAAACCACTTGGAGATGATGTCATTCCATTAAACTATTATACAAAAATAAAAAATAAAAATACATATAGGGAAATTGTCTTTAACTAAAGTCATTCCTTGGAATTTAGTCTTTTGTTTTTAATAATCGAATTATTTTCGGTAAACAAGGATACATAAAGGATCAATGCAGATATCAATATGTTGATGTGTGGGAATAAGAAGGTTCTTATATCATCATCATAAAAATCAATCTAATTTTTTTTTTTTTTTCTATTTGATAAAAATTGACACGCACAAATATATATTTATATATATATATATGTGTATACATATATATATATATATATATGTCTGTCATACTATCTTTATTGGCAAACTTCAGATATATATATATAACTCCATCAATATAAGAAAAGTTGTTTAAAATTGAAAACTTTCTTTCTCTACTTTCTCCTTGACATTTTTATATAATGATTTTTTTTTTCATCTTAAAAAATGGCAACATCAGGAACAATATATGAATTTTAGTTTTATTATGAAAGATTAGTTTGCGCCTCTGATTTAAATTCAATATTTTTTTAGTAAAATAATTTATTAAGGCTTTTTGATTTCCCAAAAAAAAAAAAAAAAAAGAGTTAAAGAGTCCCTGACGAATAAGTCATTTTTTCTTCTTCTTATATTCGTAGGTAAATGTATATGTACAAAAGACTGACTAATATAATATATATAAATAATATTATGTGTGCATGAGTACAATGTACATATTTTGTTCCTTCTCTATCAAAAAAAAGAACAGTTATTTCCTTTTTATATATATATATATATTTTTGACATTAAGCGTCAGTAATTGACAACTTTTTTCAATCGTTTTCATCAAATGTCAGTGCAGGTGTCGAAAAAATTCTTTTCTTTTTGACCAAAAAAATCCTTCAATAAAGCATCATGATAAAGAAATATGTTGAATGATTTATTGAATAATATTTTTTTCTTTGGTCAGCATTTTGATATATATATATATATATATATATATATATGGAAGAAAGCATTTTGTGTTTTTTACAAAATGAGAAAGCCCTCATATAGATATGGACGTATAAGAAATTGAATAATGCAAATTGATGAGTTAGAAAAATCATTTTAAAAAAATAGATGAAAGGTCCTCATTTTTCTTTATAGTTTGATGCTTATTATCGACCTGCGTCATGTATATTTAAACTGAAATTAAGTCAACTCATTCTTAAAAAACCTATTTATTGATACCAGTATTCAATTAATTATTTCATATGTGTGTACATACTTGAGTTAATTATTTAGACATATGTAACGAATAAAAAAAAGAAATGATTTCTCTAGATTTATTATTGCTCTGTCATTGACAGTAAGTCAGGATCGGTCGTCAATAAGCCCCTATAAATGAGAATATTTACAGTGTTATCAGAGTTAATGAATCCATAAATCAAAAGATATTAAACTAAAAACTCATTTTATGGGATATTCTTCTATTGTGACCCTATCATCATTAAACATTGTATAAATGTATATTGTATATATATATATTTATAAGTTCTTTTGCGTAATTTAGCTATATTTTATTCAATGAGATAAGTGCATTGTATATTTTTTGTTTTATTAATTTGTCGTATTTAAATTCTTCCCATTCAAAGACAGGAGGACAAAAAACTGGAAGACAAACAATATTAAAGATATGAACATGGACAAGATATTTTAACGAATAATTTCAAAATTAGTTATTTATTTTAGAGCAGTGGATCCACATATTATGTAATTCAAGAGCCACAATCCAATTTTTATTTGTCCATAAAATGTTTTCCTTTTTATTTCAGTGATGTAATATATTACAATATATATTGATACCATATTTTTCTAAGAAGTTTTAATTGTTTTTGTATCGTACCTTAAAAATAATAAGTATACAGATTACATATATGTATAGTATTGAAAAAAAGAAAAACGATAAGATCCAACCAAAAAAGCTGCCTTATGATCGTCGATATTTTTTTTCTTCTTCTTTGTTGTAATGAATGATATAAGATTAATTATGATGATGCCCATTTTCTTTTAACAATTTCAAATTGAAGCCATTTTTGCTGTTGCATATTTTATTAATAATGTTATAACAAAAAGAATATGACTTGAATAAAGCGTTCATATCTATTGATTTGCTGATAATAATTATAAGTTACACATTAACTCACGCTCTGTTCTCATGACGAAGAGCCATTGTATCAAAAATACTTTAATTCTGACATGATTAATTCGTATCATTATCCTATTTTTGTGGATCTGACAAGGGAATGACCCAATTATAAATCAGATCAAATTTGTCATGAGATTGTTATCATCATCATCATTTCTCTAATATTTATACTTGACTTTCTATACAAAAGTAAAGAAGCTAGTGGGATAACTGAATATTTTTTAGTTTACATATATGTACATTACAAAGATATAAATGGTAGAGGCAAGAAATCAAAAGATTAGATAGGAGAAGAGGTGGGGGTAAGGAAATGAAAATAATAATAATATAAGTTAAAATATGTTAAATCTTTCCTTACCTCCTTGGTCCAAATAAATACTATACATGTAATTACAATATTGGCAAATACGAGAATGTACTAAGATGGAAATTTATTTAATCTTTATTCCTACATTCGTAATGGTATATACATACATATATTTGTCTGATCCTTTTAACTTTTATTGCAAGAAATAAAATAGAAAGAAAGAAAGAAAGGAATGGGAAATTAGCAATTTGTATTCAGACCATCAAAAAAAACAAAAAAAAAACTTACATATTATATAAAAATAAAGATAGAACTTCCTTTCCTCTCTTTTTCTCGTTGTCGATCCCTCTTTTATACATATAATATTTCTGTCGAATAAGTATGTATACATATATATATATATATATAAATGAGAAGGAAAGAGCCATTCCAACTGTCAACTAAGAAATGCAATTTATTGCCTGAATGTGCCACGGACCTTTGATGATGTTCTTCTTTCTTTCTTTCTTTCTTTTTTGACATTAGAGTGTATGTGTATATGTTAAGATGGAATAAGGAGAGCAGAAAGGAAGGGGGAAGGAAGGAAGACTTTCCAATATTCTTATTAGTATTTTCACTCGTATCACTCCTCATATTCTCTCTCCACCCTTTTTTTTCACTGAATATTTATATATTTACATATAAGTATAGGTACATCTTACACAAATGGAAACAAAATCTTTAATCACCGATCATTGTAGTTGTAAGAATAATTTGTTCATGAAGGCTCTTGTTTAGATTCATCTTTTTTTATACTTTCACTCTCGAGATAATTCATTTCGTATTATATTCGTATGAATGCATGTGCATGATTTGTTTATAATATTACATTTTGTCAATTTTGAACTCAGTTCAATATATTATTTCGTTAAACTATGAGTTATTTTTGTAAAACACACACAGTAAAGAAAATTCAATCTATATTTTTTTAATCAATTTCTGCTAAAAAAAAAATACTGTCAATTTTATTCATATTCCTAAAGCCTGGCTCTAAAAACTGTATAGCCATTAAAAATACACAATTTCAAGTACAAAAATCTAAATTTTTACCTCTTGAATAGTTTTTTTTTTTTTTTTTTTTTTTCATTGGAGAATGTTGAAGTTTTGTGTTTATAGCATTAAATTTGAATATTTTATAATATAATGCAAGTGTCTGTGTGTGTGAACACTCCGAAATGAATTCATTATTTTTAGAGTTTTAACATATTTTTAAGTTACATAGAAAAAAAGTTTTTATTATTAGAAATTAGTTAAAATATATATATTATTACTCTTAATGCAATATGTTTCATAAAAAAATTCAAATTAATGAATAGTAAAAAATATCATAATTAATTATGATAAAGTCATTTGTCCAAAAATGTACGAGCATCTTTTGGAAAAAATTGTTGTTGAGCATTTTATAGAGAATCTATCTTTCAATTAATTCTTTGATCTTCCTACACACTTTTGAGGAGTATATCTGTGTCTAATTTTGTGTGTGTTTAAATATCCAAAAAAGAACATCTCATGATAATAATTGTAAATATACATACATGTATCAGAAAATGAAACTTACACAAATGTATACTATGATTGAAAGCTTAGATAATAACGTCAAAAATTGTGCATAAGAAAGTGACCTCCTTCTCCTAGATTTCTGACAATTACTCTCTATTTCCATCAGTCATTGAGTATTATTTAATATTAAGAAATAATAATGAGCCAATAAAATGCAGGGGTACCAGATAGTAGTTGCAGACACGCTCACACACTTCAACAAAATACCCATTCCTAATAATAATCCATGTTTAATATTCATTAATGTTATTATGTGTATACTTAAATATCCATCGAACCTTCCATTTTCATTTTATTTCAGTAAAAGGTTTTATCTTTTTGTAGTTAATAGACTCATTTTTCATTTCACTACATATATTAAAGTTTTAACTATATAAAATTTAAACTCTAAATTTAGATTGGTGATTCCCTGAACTGAATATTATGAATTTAGAGGCCCATGATAGAGTGTGCCTCTAAATTATAACAAAATAAGGTATTTTCTGTTCAAAGCAAGGTTGCTGTAAATAGCTACCTATTTATCTAAGTCATCACAAGTACGTTTTTTTTCAAATTTTGAATAAATTTAGAATGCATATTTGTCTTTTAATATAGACCAATAAATTCTATGATTATAATTCAGATTTGCAATAACCAACTCATTCTACCCATATATAACCATGGCCAGGTTTTTAAAGTGAAACATAAATAACAGAGGTTATGAAGTTTTTTCTAAAAAGTTACAATCGGCTAGATTAATCCATTTATTTATGTGTACCTTTTCTTTCTTTCATACATATATACATATGTCATTTGCAGTTTTTATAGTTAGTTGTGTTTGTATCGTTTGGTCGTCATTTTAAATGAGAGATTTTTAAAAACATTCTTTATATATAGTTAAAATAGAATTGATTTGTTTAATTCACTGTATGTGTCCGATTATAAGGTTAACATAATTTTAAAAATATTAAATTGTTTTATCCTTCGTCAATAGTCTAAATAAAATTTTGATATTGATATATATCGCCAATTATGTATTAAGTGTTACTTATGATTTACTCACCCAAAATGCCAATTGTAAATACCTACTAAATTGTCAATGTTTAAACTAAATATCGGGACAAGCCAATCTTAAACAAATCTTTATTTGTTTGTGCCTTCATTATTTATCCTTTAAAATCTAGTTATATGTGGTTGAGTTTTGAATACCTCACCATCAATTTAAATTTTTAATTTGCTTCAGCCCACCAGAGTATTCCTATTGTATTATTATGAATATAAATACAAATTTGTTTCGTTTTTATATTTAAAAAACAGTTAAGTAGATTTATGTTAAAAAATCTATCAGAATGGACCAGAGCTAAATTTGAGTCCACCTTTTCAGAGACAGAGTCATCATCCCCCCCCTCCCCCCTTAGTTTAAAAAATCATATCTGCTCCCCTGACTTCAGCTCTGATTATATAAAATATAGATGAAAAATATTTTATGTAGACAGATAATTGTTTATTTTTAATGCTACCGATACAAAAATTGATAATTGTTATCTTTACACGCTGCCTACATTTGCTTGGAGGACGGTCACCCCGCACAGACGTTGCCAAGATTTCTATATTAAATCAGTTTGGCACATAAATTTTTGGCTGTGATCAAAGTGCCTGTTTTGTTTGTATTTTTATAGTCCTTTATTGGAATAAAAGGTATTTTTTTTGCGTTACTTTTTTATACCCCAATCCCATTTCTACTGTGTAAGCATTGCTGTTTTAAAATTATATCATTATAAGCATTGCAAAATTAATATTGATAAAAATATTATTGGACAACGCGTCTGTGAACAGGATATCTTTGGTACGCTACATGAGTACCAACACGTAGTCAACGTGTTAAATAGTTCAAATTATGAAATATAATATTAGAGCTGGGATTGGGAGATCAAAAAGAAGATAATCCAAAATACATATTGCATAAGCATCATCGAAAAAAAAAAAAATTATGCCTTACCGAATTAAAGGTATCAAATACCATTTCAAAATAATTCTAATTTTCAACTTCCATGTGATCAATTTTGAAAATCTTTTAGCAGATCTTTTTGGCATATTGAACTATTTATATAGCTATGAGCCTAAACAGGAAACATTTGTTTTACCCATTACTAAAAATTTGAGGGTAGAGCAATTTCGATAAGATTTTTTCAATGCCATTAAATCACTAAAAAGCATTTCTGTTGGACTGAATTGAAATAAAAAGTTACTTTAGATTTATAAAAGAACATGGAAATCATGAATTAATTGAAAAAAGTTTAATACACATGTTTGACTATATGAAACATTAAATAAGTACAGAACTTTAACTGTTTCGAAACTCTTTGATTTCTGCCGTACAAATAAACTTAGTTTTTAAAAATTTGAAGTTAACTTCATCCTAGATGTTGACAAACAACAAATATTTAACTTTAACTAAAAAAATACACGCTTTATTTAGCGTGGGGCTATTTCTGTATTATATGTACATGGATTTTTTTCTGCCTAAAGGTAACAACTATTTCATGAATGATTCATGGTATACATTTATGGATATGGAGTTAATTAATATCTGTTAGAACAAGAAACTCAAAATTATCGAATGTAATTAGTCTTATTTTTCCTTCGTTTGTAAAATTGTTTTTTTAAAACTAATATTTATATATTTGAAGAAAAAGTAATTTCTCATTAAAAATTGCACTCTTTACTACGGTGGAAAGTTCCCGATTTTTGTTGGGTCGATTGTTATTTTTATTGCTATTGTTATGTAAGTAATTACATATATATTTAGTTGTGAATGATACTTATAATTCCTCATTCTATTGAATGTTGTGTAGAAATTTCTAAATATACATCAGTATTTCTTTCTATGTAAAATTAACAGGTTAAATCTAGCTTAAATGACTCATACATATTTAATTTAGTGAATGGGAATTGAATTTATGTATATACATATATACAAACATTGTTGATCTAACAAAGTACGTCACTCCCCAAATCAAGATGAGCAAAAAGAGGAAGAAAGAAAAAAAAACCCAAAACAATAAAGGACACACTCATATAATTATAATTGTGTTTTAACATTATTCTTCATTAATATTTGGTAGTATCCTCCATTAGTAATGAAGAAATGCATATTAAGGAAATTACTATGGTAATGCTGATGACTGTGTCTTTGCAGAAAGAGATCTTTCTTTTGCATTTTTTTTCCTTTTTTCTTCATCATCATTATTAATACATAATAAAGTTAAAAAAAAAAATGGATTTTTTTTTAATATTATAATATGTTGGTACTCCCTCTGTCTCTTTCTCCTCAGAGTTCATTTATCTTCATTAAAATAAACACATTCTTACTCTTCATGTCTGCATCACTCACCCTCTGTTTCATTTTTAAAATGGAGTATGGAATACAATGGAATAACCCTTATTGTGCAAATCAGCATCTATCAATAAATGCATTTCTTCACGAATGGTAAGAAATTGTAGCTCATTCCATTATTTTTATCTTACATATAATTTTAACAAAATTTGATTCACTTTACATGAAATTGACCTTTTAGTTCCATGTTATTTCATGTGGAAATAAGCATACATATGAATTTTTAATAAAATCTAGTAATTTTGGGCGTTACTAGTATGCAATGTGCTTCTATGTTGTAAGTTAAAATATGAATTAAATTCACAATCAGTACTGATTAATTAGAGATTTATTAAAGTCATTTTTCAAATAATAATCGTTCCATTCATTGTTTTATTTGTGGTGATTAAAGATTAAGCTACGAAGCCAGTTTTACTAATCTTAGAACTTTTAGTAGTAATAAAAATAATAAAAGCATTGCTATTCTTCCTATTCTCTGAGAAAGGGAATTGGAATTCTTAGCAATTTTCAATTTATTTTTCTGAAATTTGGTGTTTTTTTTTCTTTCAGTCAGACTGCATAACATTCGATATTTTCAAAAAATCAGTACATAGCTATACACTGCGTTCAGTACTATTATTTACAACATTCAAGATTCTAAAGTGACTATTGCTTGCTGATAGACTTGACCGGAAGACCAGGTAGATACCTCAGTAAATGTACAAAAAGATTAACACAGAAGAATTTAAAAAAAGGAAAAAACAAACAAGCTGAAGGTGAATCCTACAGCCAAGTTAGCAAGTGTGGTCTCTTGGATAATTATATTTGGAAACATATGTTTACCAAAGTTTAATCCATAGTTCGATTATTTTCTTATTTTACAGTAATTATGACGAATGATAAACACTAGTTATATACAGTAAAATGATATACTTCTGTCCCCTTACAAATTATGAAACTTTGAATGTTAACTTTCCATTTGGAAAATCTAGTTGTATATAATCTTGCTTAAACTTATTAGTACTTCTTCTCATTGTGAACAATTCCAGTATTCATTCATTTATTTATGGCTAAAATAATTAATGGCTAAAATAAAATGGAAGATTTTATTGAGTAAACTATAGCTACTTATAGAAGTAAACTTCAACAGCGTACTGCCCCTATTAAATATTACACAATTCTGCTAAAATTTCACAAACAATTTTTCAATGTCATGCATTAAAATTGGGAATTATTCGAATTTAATTTTGTGAGCAAATGATGTACTCAAATAAACATAAACATGCAAAGTAACATGATTAAAATATCCACAAATGCTGCAAAAACAATAACATATTGAATGATTTCATTTGAAGGTATTTAATAACTTATTTTTTTGCAGGTATAATACCTAACACACAAGTCATTGAGTCAATTTGAACTTCTTTTAAGGAAATCCGTGACTCTTTTCTTCAAGAGTACTATTAAAATATTTTCAAGTTTGACTGAATAATATTAGGAACCACAATCATATCTAAAAAAAATTTATTACCCTCTCCTCCTTGAGGCAAAATCCCTATGGGCGACAAAAATCCGGTTCCTCTTTCAATGTGCTAATGTCGTCGTCATTCAAGAGTTAGCAGAGGCACTGTTTTACTGGAAGTCATAAATTTTCTTTCTTCTTTCGTGTTTTATGCATATAACGAAAAGTAGGAGTTTGTATGTATGTATGTATGTATTGAGGCTACATTTTATGATAAGATGAGAAATTATGTATGGTAGTACTACCTCCATGAAAAGAAAATATATAATTAGCATTAATTTCAAATTGAATACCAGAGGTTATAAGATTAGTTTTTGATTGAGAATACATTATTTACATATGTATGCATTACATAATACTCTAAGAATACTATGTAATAACAACTGGGCATTTCCCAAAGATAGGTACGTCACGTATTTGTAGATACTTTTTTTCTTCTTCAAATTAAACAAGGTATAACATGTGAAAAACTAAAAATCAGAGAGAAAATTCTTTACACAAAATCAATCCAATGAATTCTACTTCTTCGAGAGTCTATAGTACATTTTTTTTATATACACGGTTGTATTTATGTATAAGCAGGCCAGGAGCAAGATCGTCTTGATTGTTGAACAAAAATAAGGGTTAAGGGCCTGTATTTTATAAGATAATTTATTATCTATCTCAGGTCGAAGTTTTTTTCCATTCCAAATATTGACAGTTGGACACAATAGTCATGAGAAGAGTATATTTTGAACTTTAATAAAATACATAAATGTAAAATATTACATTATTATTTAATTAACTTAATAAATTGAATTCGAAATATATCTAACGATCATTGATGTCCAATAAGTATGTTCACATTGACCACAATACCAATTGGAAACATATGTTAATTTTTTATTACATTAATACAACTTTATTTAGCTAATATAGCATAAGTTGCTAAATCTTTTGATAAAAACACATATCTTTACCTTTAAAACAAGGGTAATCTTAAACCAAATCAAACTATACAAAGGGAAATTAAATGCATATATTCATTGATCAATGATCATATAATTGACGTGTAGTATAAAACAAATATATAAGAAATCGTTTGCATTTTAGTAGGTAATATAATTAACTACTTATAGATTAGGGCCATTATATGTAACATATATAAAATTGTTTTGTTATTTTGAATGAAATGGTCTAGTCAAGTGAGACTTCACACTCAATATAAAAATTACTCGACGTCTTTATTTCATCCCTACAAAAGTAACAAGTCCTTTAAAAAGTTAAAATTCCTCTTTTTTTAAGCCCATTAAATTTCCTTAGCCGTACATTTTAGTCCCTGTCTTTCTCCTATTTAATTAATTTGCTTTAAAAGTTGTATTTTATTATTATTGACGACTAAAAAATTTCTCAAACAACGATTTCCCATTTTCTGTAAGTAATTTTAAAAACTATCCTATGATCCAAATGATTTCTTATTATGGTTTATCTCAGTTAAAAATTTATGTTTTTCATGAATCTCGTTAAATATATATATATATATATATATATATATATATTATAACACCATTAAAAACTTAGCCTAAAAAGTCAATTTTCCCCCTCATTGAAATAGTGATCAAATATTTGTGCCTTTTACCGTCTACAACACTTTTTTACCATTTCACGAGGGATAAAGTTTTAAAGGCATTGATCTAGGAACTTTTCTTCTAGAAACTCTTTATTCTTGAAGTACCAAACAATTTTTTTAAGCCTACCTTTCCAAATTTTCATTTAATCTTCCAAGATTCTCTACCACACTGTCATTCCATTCAAAACTATTTTAAGGTAATTAAAAGAGTTATCGAAAGTGTTGTCATATCCTCAGCAAAAGCTTCAACTTTATCATCATTATCTCTTTATGGCCTTTATGTCCTTTATATTTCCAGACGTGTTAATTTCTTCAATCAATGGATTTAGTACGAGTGTAAAATTGAATCAACATGCGAACAATTTTCTGCATATTTGAAGAGGTTACTCATCAATAAATATTACCAATATAGAACCTCTTGCATACTAGTCCACTGTAAATTTTGTTGGATATGTTGAGTACGATATTTTCGATTAATCTAGGATCTTTTCCTTTCTTAGAAATTATAATCGATTTAGAATTAATTGTATACAATATATGTATATCTCCAGACCTCCATTCGAAATGGCTTCTTTATATACCTTTTTCAGTAATGATGTCAACATTGTACAGTATTTTTAAAGGATCCCTTTGGACCAGGGGCTCCACTTTCCTTGTTGAATGTCATGATATACTTTTTTATTTTGATCATGCATTTATCTTTCTCGAGTTAGTTTCTTTAAGTATGCAAAATTTATGAAATATTTATTGGTTTTATGATTCTGATTTTGATGTTGTGTTCATTTCTTTGGAGTACACACGGTAATAGCAGCTTCGTCATTCCCACCTTTATTGAAGAGTTGTCAGTATATAAGCTGACATGAAGCCTCCCAGTATTAGTATAAACTTTATGACGTCATTTCAGGAGTGGTTTTTGTGCCCACTGGCAAGACTTGTTTTTACAACTCTACTGAAAAAAGACGCCTAACCTTTCTTATTCTTTTCTTCATTTCTTTAGTAGACAAGTATTCATAGATCTGTAAATCATAAGCTCTGTCTGAATATAAAATAAGAAAAAAAGTGAAAATTGACCTCTTAACCCTGTCAATACGATTGATGTTTGGGAGGAGAGCAGCATTAGCTGTCATGACTTTTTAGTTACCCCTCAATTTAGGAATAATGATAGTTGATAACATATTTGAATAATAAAAAAAGGAGTATAGATTACCATACACTTAAAACATCACACGCGAAAAAATGCTTAGGATTTACAGCTCCAATGTATTCAATTTGTATCCTCCTCAGGAGTGCTCATTCACAGGTTCAGTCTGGAATCTGTATACTAATCTTTTGTATTTTCCTCAGAAATAACAATCTAAATTACATGGGTTATTTGTAAACTTCTAATGATAAAAAATTGTTTGCCCTCCATTGCACTGTTTTGAAGCCCTCAATCATCTATTCATGTATATTTCATGAAGATTCAAATAATTGAGAAATGGGACAAAAAATTGATGGGTTTAAATTGATGTACATATGTTCAGGGTGCTGTGTACAAGTTATAACTTGTAGGTATAGTCAAATTGCGAGTAAAAATTAGATGGAGTGTTTTACATTAAAAATTTACGATTCTTGTGATGAGAATAATTAAAAGACTAATAGAAGTTATTATAGTTCTTTTTCACTTTCCTTACTAAAGCTATTAATCAATAAGCATTATATGACGCATTACAAAATTCAAGGGTTCACATCTTTATTTCTTATACTTGTACAAATTGCAACTTCTATCAAATATATATTTCGTCCTAAATAATAACATTATACAAGAATAAAAGACGTTTTTCATTACTCTTATCATATTGCGACACCTCAATCTCATATATATTGGAATCAAGAGTATATAAGGCAAGAAAAGATTTAGTAGATTCCTAAGAAATTTAATTATATAAAGGGTAACTAAATGCCAGTTTTTCATTTCTTAATAAAACTGAAATATCGTCGGTAGACGAAATTAATTGATATCGTGGGTCAGACTTGATCCGTAAGTTGTACTTTGGTGGCCCCTGGTCTAGAGTCTAGACCATATACTTTTGATGTAGTTCAAGCATTAATCATTTTATTAAGAACCTATACGATAGAATTGAAGTCAAATTTGACGTCATGGGTCGTATGTCCATTGCATCATTATTCAAATGAAACATTTTCAATAATATTTTTTAAAGCATTTTGGTCGAGGATAGTTTATATGCATTTTAAAGTGATGGAACTTACTCTGCAATTCCTAGATAACATGTCATCAGCAGCGAACATGTTAATATTATCTATTATCTATAATTGGCTCTATATGATTCATGTTCAGATGTCTGAAATTTTTTGAGTGATACGAAACTGGGAAAAGTCAATGGACTTTGAAACACAAATAAATTGTTAGAGTATTACTAAGATAGAATTTCAAAACTAAAAAATCAAGGAAAAATGTTAAGTAATTATCTTGCCATTAACATACGACGTCATTTTTACACAGCTTGCTCACCCCCCCCCCCCCAAACACACTTATGAATTGGTTCCGACGTTCATGGTAATCATCCTTGAGTCTGTATTCAATATAATTTTGAAATATTTGCTCTTAAATATGAAAATCTCTATATATTGATCATTTTTTCCCATTGTGATAAATTGTTAACTTTACAACTTAATGACATATATTTATTTATTATATGTATATCGTTCAAAAGCTGTATTGAACAGATAATTTAATCCCTCATTATGATCTTTTTTTTGGGTTATTAAAAAAAAATTGCTGGCCTTGACCGTAGTATTGCTCTAAAATATTTTAAGATCATGGACTAAAAGACTCAAATTACCCTGATTTGTTAATTTTTGAATAAATCAGTGGTAAAATTTGAATTTTTACGCTAAAACCATATTATTAGAGGAGTTATGATAGTTCATGATTTCAATTGTCTTCTGGAACCTTTAATCTTTTTATACCTAAAAACAACATTTGATAAGTAGCCAACTACAAAAATAAAACAACGCTAACAATTGAATCACTCTACTGTTTATATATTTGAGCTGTAAAGTGGCTCGATTTTTATATATTCCATTGATTTCTATAAATACTTATTACATCCGCCTTAATTACTTCTTTTTTCAATGGTATGAAAGATCAAATGCATATGTTATTAAACCATTTACATATATAGAAATTAAGACTATCCTTAATCCTGGAGTAAATTGCAAAATACTGAACAAAAAGAACGTACCGAGGACATAATCAGATAATTTGGTACATTCATACTCTTAATTTCTTAAACATGGAATACATATGTATTTGGCAATGAATCCGAGATTATTTTAAATAAATAAATAGAAGCGTTATGCTATGTTACTCAGCAGGTAACCTAATAACTTAGATTTGCTTTGTATACATAAGTATACCTACACCATGTGTTTAATAAAACTATTATCAGGGTATTAGGACAATAATGCTCTCAACCTTGTACACATTTGAACTTTGGAGTGAAATATCAACCAATTTTTTATATAAGGGAAAAATAACATTTTAGTTATTAACTACATATATAAGTGTAATGAGTATAATTTATAAAAGCATTTAAATATCAGATCGTGAGGAACACCGCTGGAAATAATTGAAAAAAAAAAAAAAAAAAAACTTTATTCAAGTTTGAAGTTTGTTAATTGTCATAATTTTGTTCAATAAAAATTCAGTAATTGAACTTTAACAAAAATAAAGGATTTTATTTACATACATAAATCAGGATTCAATTCACTAATATATTCAGTATTATAATAATACTATATTCAGTATCCCATTCTCGATAAAAATGTTCATTTAATAAATTAATGATAATGACTGTACCACAGCACTTTTGTGCCAGGGTTATATTGGTCATTTTATATTTACTTTGATGACAAATGACAATAAAATTGAGTTTGAATCTTTAATATACACAAAAACTTTAATTTTAAAATTGGAGAAAGAAAGTACAAGTAAAAATCAACTATTGAATGTGGTATCCAGTTTTAAAAGTGTTTATTGATCTGAATTTAAAAAAAAAAAAATGCTTACAAATGAGTAAAATGTATGGGAGAAGAAACTGTTTATTTTGGGCGATACAAATTTCTCATTTTAGTCGATAACGATTAGTGTTCAAATTTGAATTAATAAAAAATACACAACTTTAATTAAAAATATATATAACATATGTGATATAAAGATGTTATTTACCTTGAAATACGTCTTAATTTTAAAGTTGTTGAAGATTTAATTCAAAAGAAAAAGGAATAGGTTAAAATTGTTAAGATTTTGTAGACCAAGAAATTACAAAAAAGGTTTGAGTATTACTATTTTTTGATATAATAAATTTACCTAAATTTGTAATATCAAAAAAAAATAACTTTTGGAATTTTTTTTCTGTTAAAGTAAAAAAAAAAAAATAATATAATCTAAACAAAGAAGCTAATTTCCAAAGAAAAATCCTATTCACGACCTAGCCTCAAAGGTGAAACTTTATGCATTATCCTATTGCAAAGTTATGTGGTTACATTAAAATAACAACTTGGAATGACAAAGACAAAGATATGAATGAACATTTAATTATAATTATATTTCACTTGTATGAATGAATGAATGAGGATCATCATATACTCGTCAACACTGATGTTACATCAGAGAAATCTTCTCTCTTAGGACTATTTGTAACTCGTTCGTTACATGTATGATATTGATTTATGTTTATTGTGAAGAATATTGTTTCAATGAAGTTAATTTTCAAATTTATTTTTATTGAGTAATGGTGAAGTCTTCAAAATACTTTTTCACTCATTAATAAGGACAATGTTAAATTTATAAAGAGTTTCACTTTGTGTATTTTATAGAAATCCTCATAATGTTATGTTTATCTCGATATTTTTTGTAATTATTTTCTAACTCAAAATATTCCTAAATCAAATTATACTTTGGTGATATGATTCAATATCTCAGAGAAGATTAACTTTAATGCTCAAAAAGTACTTTTTTGTTATTTTCTTGCAATTTTTTCAATAATATTAGAGGAGACCCGGGTATTTTCTTTGGTCTGATAAAAGCTGTGTCCACAAAATTTACATCATAGTTGTATTACGTATGATGATAACTATTGGGGAAAAATCAGAAATTCTTGTCAACTTTTCTTTTAGATAAAAAACTAAGAAACGAAATGAACAAAACTTTTATAATAATGTAGTCAGTTCTTTATTGTTTTTGTTGTAAGTTATATCATTTCAATTATTGATCTTTTTGTTATTTTTGTTTTCATTTCATATAATATATCAAAACTCTCTCCTTGAGGAGAAATATAACCCATTGTAACGTTGGTACAAAGGGCTAAATTACAATAAATGTTGCTATAGTGTATGATGTTTACTATTTTGTATGTTGACAAAGAACTTAGTTTCTCTACGCCACTTTCTGTTTATGAATGTATGGTTAGTTTGCTCAGTCAGGTCAAGGGTACGTACTCAATTGAAGTGAATTAGTCTGATAGATGTAGTGTATTCATTCATCATTAATATGTATATAATAAAAATCTTATTATATCTTAATGTGCAATAGTAAATTGAAGATTCATAATTCAACACATTGAAAAGCCTAGCTATTTATTCCTCAAAAAATATTATTTATTTTCATTTTCATAATTCATTACTGACACTTGACTTTTCTAACTGTATTAATTATTGTCTCCAACGACTTTTGACGGGTAATATTCAAATGCAATTTGTAAAACAACAACTGACTAATACAATCATCTATAAATCAATTCAATTGATAACAAACAGATGTGTGTAAGTCAAATTAGCTACCAATAATTGTGTTAGAAGCAAAAAGTCTATAATTATAAGACCTATGTCTTAAGATTAAATTTTTGTTTATGTTTAGTATAACTAATAACTTTCAGTTGTGAGATTAGTTTATAGCGAATATTATTATATATCTATAATTAGTTATAAATTCTCAACTTTTTTATAGGAATTTTATTACTGGACATCAAACAATAAATGGTGAAGTTCTTGTGAGGGATACACCACTTCTAAAATTTCAAAAGTGCTTTACAATGGTCTTAGTTAGGGCAGTGTTTAATGGATTTACAAAGTAATACTTGTCAAGCAACCCATGTTCTGTGGTTTCGTGCATAGGTTTTAATCTACCAAAAAAAAAAAAAACTATAGCCTCGAAAAAATTAAAGTGTCTGAGATATTTGAACACTTCTCAGAAAATATAGAAGGAGAGGTTATATATTGATTTAACCTCATGTAACAATGAAATAACAATATTTGACCATTTTTTAATCAAGTCCAAAAATGTAATGATGCCTTTATCTTCGTGCTTTCCAGTAGAAAAATCATTAGTGTATTAGAAAAAACGTACCCCCAAAATGAGAAATCTACATAATATTATTAGATACTGACTCATTGTTGCAAACATCCCTGAAATTTAATTAAAGCAAAAGCCATATACTTTATAAAAATGAAAGTGTTGAATGATCTGATTTATATAACACTATTTAAATCTTTTGAAAACACTTACTAAACAAATTGAATGCATTTTTCGATACTCCACTACTTCCAAAGTTGTAATTCAAAAAATTGATTACCATACTGAACCTTCATACTGTTTGAATAAAAAACTATATCACAAACTACGTCGTTTTTCTTGAAATTAAATGAAAAAATACTTCAATCGGCATGAAGAGATAAGTAACTGAATAGATTCGGAGATGAAATAAAAATACCGTAAATTGATTTACGAGATATGAATGTTAAAATAATATCAAATGGTATTTAATGTCAAAAGGTCCATCCTTTCAAAGTTCAACGATATTGAAGGTGCAAGTGTGTATAATCGAAAAAAATTCCAAATAAGTAACTCAATGATGAAAGATAAAATCAGAGTGTCATTTAATAAAAACAATGTATAAATTAAAAATTAACTGAAGGACCTTAATCTCCACTCCAAGATGGTCGTTATTTCTAGGATAAAAAGACTATGAACTTTTAAAAAAAATAACCCATTGAATATGATTAAGAAGTTACCGGAGCTATTTTAACAGTTCTATAAAATTGTGCACTTGAAACCTTTTGGCTCTACAACAATTCAGAAGAAATTAGCGGACTCTTCTCCAATTTTGAGTCATGTGCTACAGTGTACCACATTGTTTAAACTCGATAGTGACATCAGGGCTCTATTTTTTGTCAAATTCAGGAGATTAGGTGAATCCAAGTGGATCCTCGTCCTTGTTGTTGCTACACATCCCTCCCCTGAAGAAGTTAATCATTCAGCTTGAGGAAATACTATCTCTTGTTCAGACCTTGTCCATCACTCAGAAGGTGCGTCAGAGCCTGATCATCCCCAAATTTACAGACAAGTTAGAAGATATTCTCAAAAAAAAACCCAGCCCATGAAAAGATGAGTTAGATTATCGCTTGGGAGGTTGTGCCTGGTTTAAAGGAGAACTTCAAACCTCTTCACAAGACAAGAGGTACAGGCAAATGGAAACCATCTGAGGGACTAGATGATTATTTAGTGGAACAAGAAACTGCATGAATAAAAAATTGAACGCTCAGCGGCCAATTTTTTTTACCAAAATATAGATTTATTTTAATTTGTAGCTCAACTTTTTGCATTATATGAACATCACTAGTCATCAGTATATAAACTTGAGATAGCGTCATCAAATAAAGGAAATGTTCCATTTGCTTCATTTTTAGTAAAAATAAGAAAAAATGAAAAGATATGGAGAGGTGGTTAACCCATTGGTTCTTATGACCCTTTAAGGGATCGCCAAATAGATATTGTTACATCTTAATATATTTAAAACAGTAGACGAAAAAAATCCACATATTAAAGTATTGATCATTTTGGAATCCTCACACACCTGAAATCCAATTCGATAAGCTACTTTTATTAACAGCAACGCCTGCATTTTCTTGAATTAACTTGATTATTGCTTAATAATTCATAATTATTAAAAAGACTAAAAGTTTACATATTTTCTTCCTCCACTGGATTAAGTAGGCGGTGGGAGTAATCTTTCTTCCTTGTTGTTTTTTTTTTCTTCTTGTCTTGCCAGGGTGTTTAGTCAGGGATCATTTTAGTACATTAAACTACTCAAAGAGCATCTATATATACTGGAGTACTAAAAAACATGGTGTAGTCCACGCCGTATAAATACACAGGTCACCAAATTTGAAATGTCAAAATTCCTAAGGGTTATATACCTTACATCTATATAATTTGAAAATTTTATATACTTAAAAGAACTACAGGATTATGATTTTAAAAAATATATATATAAACCCATAAACAATACATCAATAGAATAGGAAATCTTATTAATATTCAAATTGATCCATTTACGTAAAAACAATATATATATTTAGTTTATGAAAAAATAAGTAGGTTTATATATATAAACCAACTATGTAATGCCAGCAGCATTATTAACATTATGACTTAAAACCCAACAACAGACATGCTGCTTTAATTATGTTACCATAAACATAGTTTTTCAAGTAGTTATAAGTAAACTATTGGTGCTTATTGAGATTTCAGCATTTTCCTGCATTGTTTATTAAACTGGAGGTGGTTTGTATTCTCCTACTATATTGTCAATGTTTACATGATTTTTCCCAAAGAAAGGGGCCCTATATAGGGTCCTGAGACTAATGTATTTTTCAAAAGGTGCGCCAGTTCCCCCCCCCCCCAATAAACTGCCCTTATTGTATGTTCCTGGCCATAAATAGCCATGATTTGATCTGAAACTTGACACATCAACGTTTTATTTTCAATTGTACATTTAATTATTTATGTTCAAATGTATGTCAATTGTTCCTGGTCATGGTGTTAAGCTCTTTAGAAAGCCACAAATGATTACAATAATAAAATGAACTTACATTTATGATATTATTTTATAAAGAAATACAATATATCATTAGTTGCTTACTTTTATCGCTACCCATACTCTGTGATGAATTTGCAAATAATCTTGATTAAGTAGCTTCTGAGCAAAAAATAATTTGACAGAATAGAATATCAAGAAAACCTATCGAACAAGCAAAATATGAACTCATTAAGTAATTACGAGACTGTTATATACAAGATTATTCAAGGAGAAAAAATTTACGTAACTTAAGAAAAATGATTTTTCCACAATTAATGTGGACACAGGAGTTAAAGGTATTTTTTCTTAGTCCGATCTTCTTCAAATTAAGGAAACTGATCCAGCGTTTCTCAATGCAGTTATGAATAATCTAAATATTTATGAACATAAAGCATTTTTAGGATCTTTATATTATACATATGTGTAGATCCTATAGTAAGTTCATTTTTAAATATTTCTATTTGTGACAACCAAGCCGTGAGAAAACCTTGACCTGTCTCTCCTACACAATGAACATACACCACTGCTACCTCTCACACACATACAAACTGTTTGTTGGTCTTAGGCCAACGTGTTCTATTTAATTGTTCTCATTTTGAATTGGTATGCTTCAACACGTTTCTCACGTGCAATTTTTTTCCTTGGATCCATTTCCTCTTTAAAGTTTGAATATACGTTTCTATAATAATTATATAGTTCTTTGTTTTTAAGGTAGTATGAATTATAGAAAATCTAACATAGCTCAAATATTCTAATTATAGACACTAATTGTGCCTTTATTAAATGTTCAACGCAGTCATCAATCAGTTTTATTCTTCCTAACAATTGTATTAAATAAGTCCATATTTTAGGTTTACATATTAACAAAATACCTCTCAAACGGAACAATTATCTTTATAATGAATGAAACCTCAGAAAAATTAGATAAACTTTATAATATGAGTATTGCCAGATATAGGTTTTTTTATTAGCGTTTTCCAACATTTTGTAAAGAGGGTCTAGGTGTAATGTACTACTGATCTGGCGGGCCAGTATTTTTTCTAACGGGTTCAAGGGGAAACATTCTTTAATTTTTGGATTTTCCAATTCCAATATCTGATTTTCACCCTCCACTTTCGAATTTTTGGGGCTTGTCGCCATCTTTTTTGTACCCATGATACCAATACAGAGCCATTTTGATAAGGAAACTATATAGTTTGAAACATAGGAGGGCCCATCAGGGTTAATTTCGACGGTTCCAATAGTATTTTGAAATTTTAACCCTCTAACTTGACTAAAATGAGGAAAGTATCTTTATTTCATGTTAAACTAGTATTATGAAAGATTTGATTTATAGAAATTTGCTTAAACTTAAAAAGATTAAAAAATATGGGGGACCATAGGCTCGCCCCCCCCCCCCTGGTACCCTAGTGTCGACGGCGCTGCAATCTGATATTTACCGAGCAAGTTCATGTAATGTATAATTTTAGTGGTGTATCGTGTCACATCTACATTAGTATTTGGCTTCCAACAATTGAGCAATGTCTTCACCCCTTTAACTAGACTTACCCTGCTCGAGACTAAAGAGCAATACTCTTCGAAATCCCAAGGGTATTTCATTCATTCTTTTTTTTTTTGAGCTGCAGGTTGAGAACCCTTTTTTAAATAGTAATAAAATACATGTTATGGTCTGAATGAGAAAAGAAAATTACATTCTCAACTAATTAGTAGGGTTGCAATCAACATGAATATTTATCGATCCCTCATAAAAAATATAATCTAGAAATAAAAGCAATAAACTTTACAAGGAAGTACTTTATAATCCAAGATTCCTCTACATACATCTGGGCGCCAATTTCTAACAATAACATCCATTTGATTTATATGACGTTTTACAGATCCCATTTGAACATAAAAAAATGTACAACATAAAGTTACATATTTCACGACCCAATAAAGAGCTTATGATATCTGTACCATTTATAAAGTCCAGCACTATCGTAAACTTTCTATGAATCAAATATTAAATGACGTAAGCGACAATGAAACGATTTATGATAAATCAAGTCTTCAAAATTTGTTTGTTCCTTCTTTATAAATGATATGTGCATTTTTATTTGTATACTTTTATAATCGTGTATAAAAATTTCGTTCTTGATTAAATCTCTAGTTATTTGATCCCAAAGGATAAACTTATGATTGTATACTGTCACTGCTCACATTTTTTTGTTTTCTAGACATCATATTTGCAATATATTTTATGAACTGTGAATATAAAATTTAATTGGCAATAATGTTCAACATGTATAGGCGCACGTTCGAGGCAGATTTATGTATAGAAGTATTTCCAAATGTTAGTTTTGATATACATATACTCTTTATAATTCATGGATACTTAATGGTGATGCTGAGAGTGTTGCTCCAAAATCAACAGACAAACTTCTAAAATATAAATAAACTTCACATTTCATGGCAAATGCATTCTTATGTATGTACATAGGTATACCATGAGCATGAAAGAAGGTATTTGCCTGGTAAAGATAAATATTTTAATTTGAACCTTGACCCTATGTATTAAATAAATACTTTTTTTTTTTTTTTTTCAAAATTGTATAAAATTAGATTAAGTAAACAAGTATGTATTGTTGAATAATTGAATATTTTAAAAATGGATTTAAATAATTACTCTTTACTACAAAGAGAGCCAAGTGGGCATGGTGAGACCAAATTGTTTCATTGCAGCCTTTTATAGGTGTACAACTAAAATTCTGGATAATTTAAATAAATTAATTTAGTTACCTTTTCTTTTCCAGAAAAGTAATGTTTTTTTTTTTTTTTTTTTTTGCAAATGCTGTTTATTTGGTACAACTATTTCCATCATTGTTGTTACATTACAATATTTGTTGATATCTTGAATGGTTATGAGAAATATAAAAAGTTCAATTTAGGACATATATTTCGACTACAAATATATTTTTATATATTGGAAGTGAATCAAAAAATGAATGTTTATTTTAAATTAATTAACACTACTTGAATGATATGTAAATATGTAGGAATGAAACCAAATCACCCAATATATATATATATATATATATATATATATATGAAACAAAATTTAAAAAATAACCAAAAAATAGAAAAAGCAACTAAAAATTGGGAGAAATATTTAACGTTTTAGTAAAAAAAATAGAATATATTTTCATCTAAAAATAAAGTAATAAATCACATAAGCATCTCAAACAATGGACAATTGTAACATTGTTGTTCAAAACTTCTCTAAAATTTAGTGCAAAAGTACTTATTTATGTTTTTGTCACCGATAGGAATTATTTTTTGACAAGCAATATATTGTTTTATTTGGACTAATCACGATATGAAATTAGCGATAAGAACAAAATTAATGTCCATCGGGGAAAATCATTCATCCCCCCCCCCTCGGCAAGGATTTTTTTTATTTTTTAGGAGGGGGGTTGGATTAAAAAATGATATGTATTCAGATTTAAATAGAAACAACATTTTTCAAGGAAGCAAAGCCACTCAGTGCCATTCCTAAGCTCCGTTCATTTGATCATTGAAACCATAAGATTTACTTGTAGAGCATCCTGATGAGGAGGGGGCATCTCAATCAGTGGGTCAGAGGGTTTCAAACTTGCTCCATACGCCCTTTGTACAAATGATTTCAATCATTTTTACAGCTGGGAGTACATGTGGCTAAAAGTAAAGAAACTCCCTCTTATGCAAATGGTTAATTATCTCTTCTGGACTCTCTCTGTATTTACTCATAAAGAGAGAGGATGTGCTTTAACTATTTCCGACGAGTGCGTTTTTAAAAGGTGTTCATAATTACTTATCAGGGAGGCCGGAACTAATTCATTTGTGGTGAGGGGGCAGTTTTATAAACAAGACATCACAAACTAATAATATCATAATCACACAATATTTCCTTGCTACTGTTTTTCAAAATTTTGTGGGTGGGAGGCTTTTGTTCGCTGTTCTGGCACCTACGCTACTGATGGATCTAAACAACCGATGTTCCTTCTAGACCCAAGTTTATATATCCTTCTATCAGCTGTGAGAGAAGTGTACCACTGATCTGGACCTTCTAACAAGGCTTTCTGAAGGTCCTTGTTTTCTTTTAGATGTTTAAATCTTTTAGATTTTCTATGTTTATAAATTCACCCTTTCTAAGATAAAGTAACATGGTGTTCTAGCCAGTAATCGAAAACATATTGGAGGCTTTTTGGAAACTAGTTTAGAGACACAATTTTTAAGCTCCTGATGAAATGAAAATCTTGGAGTACTTGAACATTTTTAATAATACAGAAAGAGAGCCACGCAACAGGGAAAGCCAGGAAGCCATGTTCCCTCTCTTTTTTAAGTTAAGGAGACTAGATTAAAGGTCAATAGTAGAAAAGTATTGATCCTGAATAAAACATTTGTGTATAAATTGTAATCATAATATAACGAAGCGTGGTGATTATCCTTGTATAGTTGTAAACATAAAAGATGAAGAAGATTCATATACTTTTCATACTCTCAATTGATATAAGTACCATTTATCCATAAACGTATGATTAATTTTCAGAACAAAATTAAGTAAAAAGGTCAAAAAACAAAATAGGTATATTACACATTTGTTTTTTTTTGGTATCGATTTTGTAAGAAAAAACGATTCCAACACCCTTATTTTTTCAATATAAAAAATTTTATACTATTTTTTGTATTACTGATTCTGATTCAAAAACGTTTTGCGACCTCATCTCCCCCCCCCCTCCATTTGGAGATCCCTACATTGTGGTTAAGCGTGACAGTAAATTCTTAATTTCAGGTTGTTATTGATAAGAATGCGCGGGGGATGTTTTTTATCTGAGTTAATGTAAAAAGTATATATATATATATATTGATTGAAAGTGACGTATATCATTGATATCAACAGTAGCGCCACAGATAGAATTTTAAAGTGGAAGAAATTATTCAAGACTTTCACTACATGAATGTGAGGGGGGCATATTAAGGTAAAAGAAAATCTAAAAGATCTAAGGAAACAACTACGCCCATGACCCAAAGAATATAGTGAAATATATATATATATACATATATTATTTGTAAATATTCTCATTCGATTATTTCATCACATTTTTTCATTCTTGGATCCCTTAGAATGAATATATGTAAATCTAAAAGTTTATTTTAATAGTTCCATGCGTCTATTTTAAACGTTTTAATTAATTGAAAATTACAAGGGGGTCCTCCATTATTTTTCTCATTGATAGAATAATTTATATTTAGTTTCAAAAGTACATACATGTTCTTCTTTGTAATAAAAAATTATAAATCATATTTTTGTTTGTGCAGAGATGAGTTGAAAAAAAAAAACTTTTTATATTTTTTGATTAATTAATGCTGAAATAAAAATTTCAATAAATCATCGATAACTTGAAGTAAGTAGCGTCTGTGTAAAAAGTTTTCACCTGACGTGAAAACATAGAGGATGTATAAAATGTTTATATTTATAATTGTAATATGTCATGTAGTAATTAAGTATTTTTCAGTAATATTTAAGAAACAATCGATTGCAAAGGAATAATAACGTGAAATCAATTGTCTTTCATCTGCTTCAAAATTTTCCTAATTTTCCTCCTTTGCATAAATCATAAGTATAACAGGTAGCTGATGTCAACAACAGTTTTTCATCAGTAGTACCATATGTCTCACTACTACCTTTTTTTTCTGCTCTAGAAAAGTTGTATCCTTATGTTTACATGTTTGTTGTATATGTGCTTGAATTTTTGGTAACATAAATTGTGAAAAAATAGGACAAAAACGAAATTGTTTTTCTTCAGTACAGTTCGATTTATGAGACTTGGTTGTAGAACACATCCCTCGTATGCATTACACAAGTATATTTGTTGGTCAATTACACAGGTCAACAAATTTGAAATATCAAAAACCCTAAGGGGTATAAGTTTAATAAAAGTTATTTAGTTTTGCTCACTGATTTCAAATCTGTAATTTTTTTTTCGAGAGTCCGACGGTTTTTGAAAAATCGGACCCTACTTTTTGAGCTAACTTGGCCCATTTTCCATTTTTTCCATTTTTTTAACTTAAAAGGACTCGTGGGGGCATAGGAGGCGGGAGGAGGTCAAAACGTTTGTACTTAAATAAATTCTTGAATATTACATGATATGGATTAATAAAGAGTGTATTAAAGAGCTGAGACCCACAGCTTTCAAACGAGATGTCAAACGCCCGATAAGAATCCTTAACTAAGAAGAAATTGTCCATCTCAATGTGTAAATTTTCATTCAATTTCGAGCAACAATTCGCTAGAAATCTAAGACTAACGGTAGAAATACTAAATAACAGCTATAATAGACTGAAGTAGTAGTATCAGAAAGATTTCAGCTGATTACGTAATCCTTTAGTGCATTACTAATTTAGTAGCTCTACCGTGAGTGTTACCCCCTTTACTGAGGCTTACCATAAATTATGCCCTTCCTATACCTTATAATATTTATATAGTGCAGGCACGAGCCAAGTTTTGATCATAATGGGAAGACATAATTCAAAGAAAATATAGGAAAGAATTAAAAGGGTGTTACAGAAACAAAAGAAGAGGAGATATTAGAGAAAACGACTAAATCGACTTTGGTTTAGTCGAATTTTTTAGTTGTAGTTTTTGTCAATATAGTCCCTCACCTCCTTCTCTCCCCCCCCCCCCCCCTTAAAAAATGGGATTGCAAAGAGGTAAACGTCCAATAGCTAATTTAGTCACAGGACAGATTCAACTGTACCTTTTAAGTGTCTTGTCATTTCTTTAAAAAAACAATTCTTCTTATTATTTATTTATAATCAAATTATTACTTCTCAATTTTTTAAAACTATACTAGGAACATAATTTCATGAACTCTTCACATTTTGATCTACCAAAACATTAGAGTACTAATTTGGAAGATCAATTTTAAAGAATCCTTTAAATTATGTTAATTTCAAAAAATCACCACATTTTTCTCTATTAACGTATCTATACTGTAGCGTCACATATGTATTAGTAGTTGCTTGAAGAATGGATAGAAGTGCATGAATTTAGAGATTTGAAATAGGTCAAAATCTTTAGTTATAAAAAGCTAGTATCACTTATTGAAATTTCATCTCGTATTCTGAAGAAATAAAAACAAGTAAGGAAAAGAATAATCTACTTTTCACCTTTTCCATTTCATATAATGATTGTTCCTTCCAAATAGGAATATATAATACTACCAATAAAAAAGTGTGTGTGTGGGGGGGGGGGGGAAGTTTTATAAATTTGACGTCACATATTAATGGCACAATAATCAAATAACTTTTAATGTTGATCAGGTGACGGTGATTAAAAGATCCTTGAACACCGTCACTTGATTTTTGAGCAATCGGTGTCAAATATTATTTTTTATTTTATTATGTCAGAACAATATCTTAAATAATATTAATTTGTAAAGCCAATATTATCAAGTGACGAAGAGAGGTTTTGTACTAATTTTGAAACTTGTGATAAGCCTTATCAATTTAAAAGGATATACTCTGGCGTTACTAATGGAATTGTAGGTTTTTAAAAGCGTAGTGGATTTCATTATATTTCAGGAGTGATTTTAAACTTCGATTTATATGTATATTGCAACTATCCGTAGATCAGATGAAGAAGAATATGAGCAAAACTTTTGACAATTTATGAAAATGTATAAAAATCATATTTTTATTTAAAACGAAATTAAAAGTAGGTGCAATCAAGCTATCTTCAATCAACTTATTGGACTATGAAATTTCAGGAGTATATGCTAAATGTATTATTGGTAGATGATTTGAAATAAGTCGAAATCCAGTGAACGTAACATAAAACAGACCAGAAAAGATTTCATAAAAAAGGTGTTGATGTATAGGAATGTAAATAACATGCAAAATGCCGAGTGCGAGACTTTGTGGAGTTGGCTCTTCGAACAGTACTTTTTGTTTTCTAAAGCTGTTATCATTTTTCCTTTATTACTAAGGGGAGAACATCTACCTGATAGTAAAGATCTAGCATGAAGGAATACATGCATTAAAGTTAATAATGCAAATAAAATGTAAACAAAAAGGGCTCAAGTCCTCGTATAATTATTATTATTTGTTAAAAATATATAATTTCCTGACATTAATTTCAGTTCATTTTCTGCCTCTCATCTATGGCATACATACATGATGTTATTATTAATTATTGATGTCTTCATTTGTATATATAAAGAAGAATAGCAGCTTGTAGCTCAGTAAAACGTCATGACAGCTCAAGTTGCTCCCCTCTCTACATTCATCAAATTGTCAAAATTACCAGGTTGATTTTCTCTTTCTTTTTATTTTACACACCCCATTTGCATATTATTTACATTCCTATTGATGTGTAATAGTGCACTCACAATTACTATCTGATGCCTCTACATTATATCTGTTGATTGTTATTTGACAATATACAATAATAACACAATAGCTACTTATAATTGGTGCAAGCTCTAGACTTAACAATACAGAGAAGACTGAATTAAAATTAATATAATCAAGGTAGTCGTATCAACTGATATTTATCTTTCCTTCCTTAAACTCAACACTATTTCAACATTTTGTATATGTCTAAATTTATTGCTATATGGAGGAGAAACTTCAACATTTAAAACAATCTAAAACTTAAGGAAGAATATTATAATATATTATCATATATTTTTTCTTGAATCGTTAGTTATTGCTAAAGTTGAATAACTAAAAGACAATATTACAGTCTATAGACTAGCGATTATAGACCTCATAATACTTTATTATCAAAATTTTGAGCCAAGAAAGTCAACTTGTCCCCTTATATTCAAAATATGTGAATAGATACATACAGTTGCAGAGAAAAAAGACAATACCATCTTGGATTCCTCACATTATTTGAGACATTTTTTGTTGGGAAGAAGATCTCAATAACCAATCAATGTGTTTACACGACGACATCTGAGAGTAAAATACTTAATGAACAATAATATGTAAACATTGTTTCTGCTTATTCGTTGAAGAAACTGCATCAGCTTCACAAAGACAAACGTTATCCCGGAATTACAAGAGTTTTTCGAACCATTAAATTTAAAAATCATCTCTATTTCATTTATAAAGTAAGAAAATGAATTTTTGCCTGTAATTAATTAGCATCAAAGCCTCTGCTCGATGAATGAATGCCTTTAGAAAGTTTATAAGATGACTAGACTGAGTTTAGATTTTGGAGGTATAACTGCACACAATGATTGATGAGTACTTACGTTTCTCATTTGTTTATTTTTTTGTGGATGTATCAGAGTCTCATGAAATATATACACAACTAAATTGTTTGCAATGTTGGGAATACCTGGTTCTATCCCTTTGGAACAAACAAAAAATTCATGTAAAAAGACTAGGATAATTACTGTGTATTTATATTTTATTGCTCTCTCTCTCTTAGTAAATATATTTAGCATCAAATTGCTCGTATTCTATCACATATCAATTCCTTTTTATTATTTTTATGTCAAAAATAGTCTTAGTATCAGAATCAAGAGTTAAAAAGGATGGACACCCCGAGGGAACATTTTAATTATATATATTGATAGAACATAAAGGTGTCGTAATTCCCAATACTTCAAGATTATTTTATTTTACGAAAAATTATAAGTTTCAGCAGCACCATACTAATACTCTACTCTACACAAAAGATACTCCTTTAATATCTCTTCGCTTTGTTTTTATGAAATACATGTACATTTTAGGCTTTAAATCAATTATTTATTCCTATAAATCATTGATCTAAAACCTTATATTTATATTTTTTATGCCATTTAACTACACAAGATTACTTTATAACACTTAATATAACACTATATCAATGGTACTCAACCTTGTACTAATCAAGAGCCACTTTGAACACAAAATATTTTTAGAAGAGTCAATCTACAAATATTCCTTCCTTCACCGAAACCATTATGCATTTGAGAATAGAGATAATAGTAATGCTCCAAAGAATGAAGAGCATAACGTACAGTGCAAAACTGTGGTTTATTGTTTCTTAGCAAACACAATAATTAACACTCAATGAGATTTATGACCCACAAATGATTTGAAATCGGTGTTTGCACAGGAAACGGCGATCCGAAGGGCCTCTGTTGTGGTCAACAGACTTTTTTTTTTTTTATTTGTGATATTTTATTTTTGAGAGACTAGACAATGCTGCTTTACACTGTTATGTGGATGGAAACATGCCAGTCTGGAGATTTGGTATATGTCACACCAGCTTCCAAAAGTCTACAACATCTGTGATCCAAAGCTGAGGTTGAACTTCAACAGAGCTCTTTCACTCCACAAACTTCATTTGAAGCTGTACAAGCCTCAGTTGTTCAGTCACTTATTTGCTTCATTTCATTTTTTCAGATTTTTCAGAAGTAGAAAAATATTGCTATGTTCTCTGAATTCGTGGAATCTTGATAAAACTATAGTTTTGCTTCAGTTCAGATAGCATGTCACAGAATTGTCATTGACTGGACAGGAGAGCGTCTGCATGCATCGCCATCACTTTCCACAGGGTGGGGAATAAACGGTAGTTAGAACATTTGAGTACATCAAGATAATCAGACTTTTTAAAAGTAGCTATAAAAAGAGCGTCATGCGGCTTGCGAGCCGTGGGTTAATTATCACTGATCTATATTATTTATTTTGTTGTTTAAGGCTATCAAAAACGAGTGTGGCTAGCAAAAAGAATGAAAAAGAGAAAAATTAATGAAATTAAAGGGTTTAAAATTGGTTGAACTCTTGTCTAACATTTTCAAAATTCATTCACTAAGCATGCAAGGAAAAAACCGTAAGTGAATATTTTTTGTGTGCTTGATTGATGACTTTAAAAATAGTCAGGTGTAAAAAAAATGTATAAAATTTATAAGGAAAATTAAAAAGGAAATGAGTAAAAGTTCTTTTTACTCAGACTGAAGGAGATTTTGAATCTAATATATATTTGTATCCATATCTCATGAACGACAAATATATTCGAACTAAAATTTGGAACATTTCATGATTAAATGTTATGTATGTTAAAAAATCTTTCAATTCTATTTTGGTTTGAAAAAGTTCATTCGTGAATCAACTTAGGATTTAAAAAGAACCTTCCTCACTATGTTATCTTTATTGAACCTCTCAATCTTTTTTTCGAAAAAGATAAAGAAAAAAAGCCCCGAAATTATATCTTAGTAAGAGAATTATGTGACTGTCATTAATGTAATTGTAATTTATAAGAATTTTCCCATCAAAATCCTTACTCTTCAACTAATGTTCTTTAATTTGTATTAAATAATTTTTTTGATTTACCATTTCTGAACTCTTATTATTATTAGTAATATTAATAAAGAAAATATCTCAATTAATATGATTAAAGAAATTATTCATCGTAACACATAAGACCAAATTGTGCACTAGGAGATGTATCAAAATACTAAAGAAAGAATTTAAATCATGTATAGATTCTGAGCATTTTTTTAAACTCGATCAAACACTAGAAAATTTTGTTAATTTATTATTTATATTGTTATTTTTTATGACGGAAAAAGACAGGAATATAAAAGTCCCTTTTTACTTTTCTTATTTTTCGTATGCATTCATGATAAATATAATTTGTAATAAAACTGAGATTTGTATATCATATTATTACTCATCTAAAGCATACCAACTGCTACCAAGGAAATACATTAGATATCTTTTTTAAATCAAGAAGTGATAATGGTGATAAATACAAAAAGAAAAAAAAAAATTATCTCCACGTGCGGTTTAAATGATAATCAGGAAATAATTTGTTCTTTCCTCAGCAATTGTCTCCTTCTACATATTGTATTTAAATTAAAGCATAGGTTGTAATAAAACCCTGAAAAAATATGATTATTGCAATAAAACTCTGCATGATATCTCAAACCATTAAGACATGATTTTGATATTTGACCTGAAACCAACTAAAACAAAAGAAAAATAAATATTTTGATATTTTGTTTCTCTCAATAATAAAGTTTAAATACATAAAGAATCTCATTATAAATGAAATTGAAAAAACAAAGAGGTGATGCAATCGACGTTTTTTTTCTTCTATTTCTGTAACCTAGGAGGGATTCACAAACTCTCTTAATTATCTTTCTACAATGAAATTTTAAATTGTTTAAGCACATAAAACTTATACGCGTCCATGCATTGAGGGAACTCTATTCATTTATAAAGGTGGACCTCACGCAGTTGTTGATAAATGTGCACATAGTTTAACTTATGATTTTCAGTGCCTTGAACATACATACATAAAGGAGGGACCAAATTGTTATATGTAATATGATTTTTTTTTAAATTTCTTTGCAATTATTACTTTTTTGAAGATGAACATGTTGTCTTTCCTCATATTTTGAAACGTATTCTCAGGAAAAGTCCAAGTATATTTTAACTTATAAGCTATCCTTATTTGAGCGTAATGGTTTTATCCGTTGACCAAATCAGTTACAAAAGAATTTATGGTACATAATCAAAGTAATTATAATAATTGCAGTGTTTCATTATTCTTATTATTATTATTTGTTTGCTGAAAATTTATCTTCTATATTCTGATTTGAAAAGTTGCAAGTTGTACACAACATACATTTATGCAAAAATGAACGTAGAAAAACGAACAAAAAGTATTCATTAAAATGTGAATCATTATATTAGACCTTTTTCATTCTTAAAATTTCTCATAAACTTTCCCACTATATAGTTTAATACAAGTATAATTTAACCTTAAAGAAATGTGCTACGATATACAAATGTGTAGTTACTTATACATTTGTAAAAAAAAAAAAAGATTGCGTTAGTGAGAGTGTAGAGTGAAATCATACTGAAGTGATGTTTTTGGAAAAATTAATGACTAGCGACTTGATAATGAGAATAAAATACCAGAGCAGCTTTATTAATAATTTATCCCTTATTTTACTTGTTTGCAAACATTTTTGAATTCAATATGATAATAAAATATTTATAAATGTGAAATTTTAGCTACATAATTGTTGGTGCAATATTATCACCACCCCTTAGGTATATAAACCCATAGATACAATAAATACAAAATGTTGGTTCACTGATGGGTTTACAAATTATGATCTGTCGTATAATATACGCTCCTAATTATTTGAATGTACTTTTAAAGGACTTTTCAGCAAAAAATGAAGACATTGAAACACTAGAAGATTTTGGAATCAGCTGAAAGTAACAAAAATATTATTTTTTTATTATGTACCTGTAGAGCTCAGGATTTACATCTCTAATATTAATAGTGTTCATTCCTTATTTGATCGTTGTGGATAAAACAACTCCCTCTACAATGAAAATTAAAGAATTATCTCATTCGTTTGTTCCAGATTTTGTTAAAAATGAATAATAAAATCATAATCTATCTATAAATTATTATATTTTCCTTGTACCTTGTACTATTTATAAATATATAAGGTTCTTTCTGGGCTTTATTCCTGATTAGAAAAGAAAAAACACTTGGCACTCCTGTTTTTTATCAAATTATGTTCATTCTTCGTTAGTCCGTCAAAGAAGAAGCATCGATCTCTAAATGAAGAATTAAAAGATTATCGCCAATAATAGTTTGAGATTTTATTAAAAATACATGGTTATTTATGATATCCATATAATTATTTATATTCTTCCCTAAATAATGTTGCTTGTAATGTTTCTCCTCATTATAGCAGTCTGATGACGTATCTGGGCAAAAAAGGTGAAAGAAACACACTTGAATACAATTAATTTCATGATAGAGTTTATTATTTGGCTTAAATAAATAATGAAAGTATATTTAATTATAATATATTATTCACATGATATGAAAAAATAGAAATGAGAAATGAAGGGAAATTTACAAATATATGCACGATACACACGGCACCAAACGATAGGATTTTTATTTTATTTGTGGCTTGTTTGTGAGTCCTATCGGGCAAAATAAAACAAAAAAGAGTATTAATGTTGAAAGATATACTTTTAATCTATTATATTTAATCTAATAAAAACCCTGTACCTCGATTCCACTCCATAGTTTTAAGAGAACAGCATCAAAAATCATATTTCTGGATAATTTACATGTTTTTAAATCAAAATGCATCCAAAAAAGCAGCTTTCTTTCTAAATTTAATAGTTTTTTCATGTTTAGATGTCTAAAATGCAAGATAAAAAATATCTTCTCGTACGAAATTCCAAACTTTTCTCACATTGGTAAATCCTAGTGCTGTGGTCCCCAACCCCCGGGCGGTGGACCGTTACCAGATTATCTTGCTCACTTGCGCGCCAAAGTTTTACACATCTAGTAAAATGAGTAAGAAACAGGCATCTTTGGAAAGTTTCTTTGCGAAAGGTAAAAGGCACAATGAAGAGAGAGAAGAGCTGCATAGG
The DNA here is from genome assembly GCA_963680855.1 of Lepeophtheirus nordmannii. Taxonomy (NCBI): domain Eukaryota; kingdom Metazoa; phylum Arthropoda; class Copepoda; order Siphonostomatoida; family Caligidae; genus Lepeophtheirus; species Lepeophtheirus nordmannii. The sequence goes on from OY804523.1 coordinate 25,635,989, forward strand.
ACTTCCAAGAAAAAAAAAGTTTTTAGCAGACAGTTTCAGGAGTCCTACTTGAAGTATGGGTTTATCGCGACAGATGATTCCCACACACCAAGCCAATTTTTGTATAATATGTGGCGACCGGCTCTCAAATGAGGCAATAAAGCCTTCAAAATTGCATTGCCACTTGGAGATCAAACACACAGGAATAAAAGACAAGCCCCGGAGTATTTTGAAAGAAAAAAACATGAACACGAAGGACAGAAGAAATTAAGTAGTCAGTAAATAAAAATGCTAAAAGGCCATTCACTATTGGTGAAAAACTAATCTTGCCCTTTACTAAAGACATTTGCCTTAAACTTCTAGGAGAGGAAGCTGTTAAAAAGATATCACAGATGCCTCTGTCGGCTTACACAGTGACTCGGCGCATTGAGGAAATAGCAGAAGACATAGAGACACAGTTGTTGGAGAGGATTGATAAGTCACCGTGGTGCACACTCCAGGCTGATAAATCTACAGATGTTGACAGCAAGGCTATACTGTTTGTTTATGTGCGATATACTTATCAGGAGGATGTGTTACGTGCACTATCATTGAAAACCAACACCACAGCTGCAAAACTGGTCACATAACAGGAAAAATGAAATGGTCCTGTTGTGTAGGCATATGTACCGACGGCGGTACTGCAATGACCGAACGACTGTTTTGAAACATGTCCAATATACCTCTGTTCACACGCCGTCCAAACAAATCCAGTTTAGCTTTAAATGCAGATACTTTATCTGCCAACATAAAGATAGTTGTTATTTTCCTCGAGAGTGACTGATTGAGTTCATTAAGCAAGCTGAATATGTTGTTCAAATAAGCCAGTTTTGCGACCCACTCCTCATCACTGAAATGTGCTACCAATCTTTGCAGCCATTCTCGTAGTTCAAACACTCTGGCCAGTATTTTTGCACGAGATAATCATCCTATCTCTGCGTATAAGAGAAGGTATTTGTGCTCCACGTCCATCTCCTCACAAAGTTGCTCAAACGAACACCTGTCTTCGCTGTTAAAAGGTTTTGAGTGCTACTTTCCAAAGGAACCACGCACGGCCAAGGAATGGATACGTTATCCAATAGTCAACAAACCAGATGAATCCAGCATGTTCGTGCAAGAAGAAGATCACAAATGACGGTGGCTTTAAAACAGTGTTCGAGACAACAACTCTGCCGGTGTTCTGGATTAAAGTCATGGCAGAATATCCAGAGATCGCTAACACAGCGCTGAAAACCCTGTTGCTATTTCCAATATCCTATCCATGTGAAGTGGGGTTTTATGCAGTGACAGCCACCAAAACCAGGCAAAGGATTAAACTGGACATAAGTAACAGACTTCGCAATACGCAAATAAAATTGTCAAGCGTTGACCGGGCCGCAGTTAGAAAAAGGTTGGTGACCACTGATGTAGTGTACGTACATCAAATGAAGTAAAATATTAGATGTTGCCACTATTATTGATTTTTTTAAATTTTAAGGGGCGGGGAGTTATTTTAATGATACAAAGTTGCTATCAAGGTTCTTGTTTTAAAAGTGTTGATCATGTACAAAATGGACATTTTGAAATTCACACCTCAAAAAATCTGCTGCCTGTTATAATATAGTATGGATAAAAATATATTACTGCACATGGTAGGAAGATTTTTAAAATAGCATTAGTACAAAGATAATGCTATAACTATATTTTACACTTTATCAAAATTTACGAATAATATAGGTTAGAATTTTTTTATTCATGTTTTATAGGGAGATATTTCCTCCTCAATGACCTTAATAAAGAATGAACATTGTTTAAAAAAGAACACAAGTGCCAACCGTTTTAATTTTTCTAATTTCAAGACTGGATTTTTTAAATTTTTTTTACAAAAGTCCCATCTTTAATAAATTTGATACTCTTCTACAAACCAAACAATAGCAATTTTCAGACTTCTTTAAGGTGTAGATTCTAACAGCAACTATATATACTTAAAATATAGTTTTGGAAAAACTAATTTTTTCTGAAGAAATAGTTTTAAAGACACAAGTTAATGTATGTCAGTAACTTCATTACAAAAATATTTTATTTCTTGATTTCTATTTTCAATGTAATGACTATGCACAGCAGAATATTTCTATATTCCAAATACTTTTGACTTTTTTTTTCTTTCTTTTTTTGGTCTTTGTACAAAAGCTTATCTTATAAGATTTATTGTTTTTAATATGTTTTGAAAAAGGGGTATTTCAGTGAAATTTTTAGCACGAAAATTAAGGGAGAAAACAAAGTTTTATAGGTAGTTATGTTATGATTGTAGTAGTCCGTGTCACTTAACATTTAATTAAGCTCCTTATGTTGTCTCTGAACCAAAATGAGTTTTACTTTCCTGTTATGGTGTAAAAATAGCTAGAAATAGAAAATTGACTTTTCTCTTCTTTTTGTATATGCTATATGTTCATAATTTACTTCTTTGTTTGGAGTTCTATGCAAAAAAAAAAATGATTTGCACTAAGATTTATATGGATAATTCAAAATAGACGAATATCAATTTACCTCTTCATAATTTTGGGGGGTATTTTGTTCACTTATATTTGCTGTGAAATGTACAATGGAAGCACCTGTAATTTCTTTTAGTTATATATAAATTCTTAAATTAATTTGATACATTTTATGTACATATATGTTGTTTCCATGTAGGCTTCTGTTCTGAAATCATACTTACAAGTCTTTTTTTCTTAACGTGAATATATATATATATATATATATATATATATATATATATATATATATATATATATATATACATGTTTATGTCTATATTAAGTGAGATTTATTACTTTGAAATTTATAAATATAAGCTAGATGCTCATATATTAATTATAATCATCGTCGTTGTTGTCACTCTTCACGTGTTGTCATGTGAAGGCAAATAAAATTTATGATTTTTGCTCATTCACAATTTCTATATTCTTTTCCCTAACTGTTTTTGAAGACAAATTATAATTAATCCTACTCTGTTTTATAAAGTTCAACATGCTTATTTCAAAAATTACTCATTAAGATAGTGATATGGCAGAAAAAGATAGCTCTCACCAGTACTTAACAGTTACAATGCAAACGTTTAACTTGATTAAAGTGTTAAAATTATTTAAGATAAAATCTAAAGCCCATAATATCGCACCGCAAGGAAAGTGACTTTGATTTCTCTATGTTTGTCTTTCGCCATGATGTAGTTGTTGTTGAGAAAAGATGAGTGATAATGATGCGTCACGAGAATTACTCGTAATGTAGTAGTCGAGTTTTTGTTAATAACTAATAAAAATCCACTCAAAACTTGGATCGGGGGACTAACAAACTTGTGAATTTCATGATGTCATTGCTTATAATAGCTGCTTAATAACTTCTAGAATACAAGAATAATTTGTATCTTATTTTGGACTTTTGTCAATCGTGGGGATATCATAAAAGTCCTGTTGTTTTCTAAATGGGGTGGTTTCAATTAACGTTGAAAGAAAACAATATTTTTCGTACAAATGTATATTAGTTTTTACAAAATTATAAAATTTTACAATTAAAATGCAAAACAAAAATCCTACCTTAGCTTCAAAATTTTATAGAAGAAGTTGTAAGCTCACTTATCGCACAATTAACTATATCACTTTTTCTTGTTAACTTCATGACTAAGCCTAGTCTGTGATTTGAAAAAAACCGTGCGAGGAAATTTTCGGTAAGGATTTTAAAATAAATAAATGTATTTTAAAAGGTAAAGTATGAGTATTTGAAGTCATATTATGGTTCCTTGATATGGTTATATTTTTTGAATCTAAGTAAACTGTTTCATAAGAAGATAACACAAGAAAATAAACTTTTAACCTAGTACTGAGGTGAGATGACGCGATTATGATAGCTTCTATTCATTTTATAGCCCATACTCACGATAATGCGTGAGTTGGGTATCTATTTAAGAAGCTGATAAACTTTGGCCATATGCTTCATCTGGGACATTCTTTCCTCACTTTTGAAGAGAAGAACCTTAATTTTTTTAAATACGATTCATTATATCTTTATAAGAGTCTTCTAAATCCCCTGGTGAAACATTCCTGTGATATGACCAAAGAGGTTGGCTACCATAATATTGACTCTCTTCGAATCCCTGATATTCCATCTATGTATTTTTAAGTTGAAATATACTCTTAGACCGATTTACTAAGTGTAACACATCAAGTGCTCGAGATTGATCCAACATTGAAGTATCCAGAGTTATATTAGGAGTGTCAAAACATCCGTCTTCTCAAGAGGGGAAAGCTTCAATAGATATACATTTGAGCGTGTGCTTGGCATCGTGTTAACCAGTGGGATCACCAATAAAGAAGCTACACACTATGAGTTACTTCAAAATACTTCCTTTATTAAAAGAAACATATATACAATAAAAAGGTAAAATCTAGTAGAATCTACCTTTGAATAAAGGACAATTTTTTTAAAGAAAATATAAATTTTATTCTTTTTTTATATGTAGAATATTTTCTTAGTATTATTTTTATATATTTTTTTTTAATTTAATTTCATTAGTCATAAATAATGTTAATTTAGAGACATTTCCATTTTTTTTAGGTAGCTTATAAAAAATATTATTTACAAATATGTATGTACATCATCTTAGATATCAGCGAGAGACGACATCATCAATGTATCCCGACAGTATTAAAGGTATGTCGTTAAAATAATTAATACTTTAATTAAGAATAATGGTAAACTGCTTACAAACATGGAAGATACTTTACCGAAGTTTTACCGATCGAATTCAACTGATAAACTAAAGCCCTTAGCAGTCATATATGTACATAAGTAAATAATGCCGTGTGGAGGGCCCTATAAAATTTGAAACTTTTTCAAGGACCAATAACAGGACGGGACCCATTTTAAATCTTATACTAAGAACCGATTCAAATTAATATATATCTACTTTAATTTATTTTATAAAATAAACTTTTAATCACATTTTCTATATCTTCCTTTCCAAACTTAAAAAAAACCCCTTGGTTTTCTAATAACAAGGAGTATGTTTTGTTATTAACATTATTTACTATGATTACATTTTTTAAAATCTCTAAGAAGCCCCCTAGAGTAGTAGTAGTAGTAGTAGTAGTAGTGATACAGTCAATAATATGTGAATCAGTTGTACCAACCCAAAGGGACGGGAAAAAATGAATTGGAAGATTTTCTTTTTTTCTTTTTTTCTCTTTCTTCTCCTTTTTTTACCTATCCATATTTCAAAAATACATACTACATAGAAGAAGGAAAAAAAAAGTATTTTTCTACTCTCTTATCTATTAAATCAAAGTCAGAATTTCTGATTAGTCTTCTATATTGAAGATTTACGGGCCACGGGACTAAAGAAAAAGAAGAAAAAATAAAGGAAAAATACATAAATTTGAGTGGAATAAAGGGTTGTCAGGTATTATATTTTCTTTTTTTTTTTTCCTCCTCCCATCTTGGCTGAAGGTTTCAAACACAACATCATCCCATATATTTATACACACAGACGAACACACTATCTATAAAACGTTGGATAAATAGACACATTCTTAGGTTCATACAAAGAGACGAGATCCCACAAAATCTTTGGAAAATATGACCAAATATAATATATATGATGAAATATGATATTTACACACACGCACAAAACGACTAGCTATCGTCATTTAGAATTTACAAATATGAATAGTCAACTCAGTTTTATATAGTACTTTTGATAAATTTATGACCTCCAGGTGACTTGATCCGTTGTGATTTTTGTTGAAAAAAAAAAAAAAAAAAAAATGAGAGACAATAATAATACGAACGAATGGGAGAGTTATTTATAAAAATAATAATCATAATTTTTCAATGATTTATTCTTTGGTATTCTTTGGTTTGCTGATTTTAATCTGATGATTCCTCACAAATTTTTTATAGCTACATTACAAACTCAACTTAAGTAATCATTTTAAAATCAAAATATCTTCACAGTATTCAAAGTCAATGGAGTCTTAGAGTCACGTCAATTTCTTTTTACTTATTTGAATAAATTAGAGGTTAAGGTTCATTTTTTTTTTAAATGTACTAAATTTAAGAAGGGCAACTAGTGAGACTGTCTTAAGGGCTTCATCTTACTTCTACTTGTTGCTAACAATGATTCCATATTTCTAAGAAATAGGTTGTAGGTACTTCATATGTAAATGTTACATAAATAATATTATTTATATATATACATATAAATATAAATACATTCATTAATCCATTTTTAAAGAAATATAACAAATAAATCCTTGCCGCAACTATAATATTTTTTTTAAAAAAGGTCTTAATTTGAAGACATTATTGATAATTTTATATAACTATAAAGATATGTAATGAAGAACTTATACTTTTATTTAAAAACAAATGATGGATCTATACCCTAAAATAAGAAAGACTTAAAACCAATGATATGCACAGTTTTTGAATTCATTAAGAATAAAATAATTATATCTGCACTTCATTGACATATAATGAATGCAACAGATAATTGAAAATTATATTAATTATTGATTATTATCTAGAATGTTCAAATAATTATTCAATTATTATTCTTGGAACCTTTCATTAATAGTTAAACAAAAAGAGTGGAAAGTACATACTGTTCTTATAAACTGACCATCAAACTTTTCAAAATTTTATATTCATTAAAGTCCAAATGTCAGCTTCTAATGATTTTCTGGCAATTTTATATATTTTGGCTTTTACATAGATTACAAAAAAGTTTAATGTGTAGAATGATCGACATGAGTATAACTAATTTTTTGAAAATTACATTTTTCAAAGATTTTTCAAAGACATGTTCTTCTCTATTTTATCAAATTTATTACCAACTTGGATCTCAGTAAAAATAATTTTTAACTATAACAATCAAATAGTGTAAAGAAGGAAATTTCTATAAAGCTTTTCAAAATCTTGTTAAAAACCATATGCCAAATAAATATCACTCCTTGTTCCTCGCAATGAGTATTAGCAAACAAATTATATAAATGGCCTCCTTGTGTTAGTCTATTATTATTTAATGGATAGACTAATAAAAGATCTGTCAATGTCCTATTTTGTCAAGTAAGTTATAAAATAAATAAGATTTGTCCTTTGATATTCAAAGTTAAGAGGTATACAATGTTTATACTTTGACTAGATTGTCTCAACTGCCTCTCTTTCTGTAGGAAACTGTGTTGCATTCACTGTAATGTAAACAAAAAAAGGCTGATACATTTTATGTATGGTGTTCACTTGTGTTGTTCGATTATTGGTACTGGAGTAGTGACACAGTTAATAAACGGGTATATGAACTAGCAGCACAATAGTGATATCGATTTTGGGTTCGGAAGCGCTAAAAAATAAATGTATCTCGATAATACTATTGTGTACAAGTTAGGCTCGTAGCCAGGGAGGGGCCTGGGGGGGGGGCAGTGCTCCACCAAATATTTATTGGTGCCCCCCCCCCCCCACCTATAACTTTTTAAATGTTGTATTGTATACATCGCTTATGTAAAGAAATTATTGATAAATTATTTTTTGTTTTATAAATTTTACTTTTATAATTTTTGAACTCACAAATGTGTATAAAATACGAACGAAAATTATTCTTTTTACCTTGAGCTATTACAAGCAATTTATTTTGTTACAAAATAAATCAGGTTTTACATTACAATTTGTAGAGGATCATATGCATTGTAGTTTGGGGCCATGCACAAATCTTTTAATTAACTCTGACGTGATTTTCTTATAACCTACTAACACTATTTTCTGGTCTGACTGCCTCCCCCCCCCCCTCTCCCTCCAAAAAAGTGATCATATGGTTTATGTTTGGCCCCTTTTGAAATTATACCAAAATGATTATTTTGGTCTTTTAGATTATCATCAGTCTTTTTCAAGCTATTGGCGAACTGGGCGAGCAACGAGTGCCCCCATGCTGCATTTGAAGTAGTTTCAGAAAATAATAATTATTTTAACTCATAAATAGGATCAACAAAACTGCATCTTGAGAGATTAAAAGAGAATGATGATAAAAATATTGTAAAAATTATAAAACCCAGTTGATACGAGCTTTTATGTTGTAACGCGTCTTTACTTGTGCCGAAACCATTTAAAAAGCTTGAAGGGGTTTGTCCAATGATGACAAAATCATAATGGCCCATTAGTTTTTTGTAATCTTTAGAAGTGATTTATCCAATTATTATAATTAGAATTGGTGACTTGTATTTATTTCATTTATGAATAATTCATAAACATTGTGGCTCTTGGTTAACATAATTTTTCCCCCTCCCGCGTGTGGATTGTATTGCCATTTCATATTATTTTAAGGGGTTTTGGGCTCCTCCAACTCCTAAATGACTATTTATGCACAAGAAAATTATCAAACTACTGGGCAAATACCTGTGATAGCAGGATGGAAATCAACACGATGTGTTTTTTTCGGCATTGAGGCGAATTGATGTTCCACAACGTTAATCGATGAAAACCCGAAGAGAATGTGATGTTGCCTTTTTTACGAGAATAAAGTTCTTATAATAGATTTCATCTTTCAATTGCTCACTTTAACCGACTCAATATTTGATAAATCATATAAAAGTTTCCTTTATTAACTCACCCTTGACCTTCAAAAAGTCTGTGCATACAATTGCCTACCTAACTATAATGACAATACTAGGTTTGTAAACGCAGATATCAACTGAGCATATTCAAAATCATTTTTCTTGGTGTGTGTCCCCCTAAACTTTTGCTCTGGCTACGGGTCTTGTACAAGTTGCAACTTGTTTGAGCAGATTGTATACAAAAATTAGATTGTGCAATTGAGATAAATAATTTAAGGTTATCCTGATGAGGATAACTCAATGATCAACATTCCATCACATAATCAGGATTATGATTCCTTCCCTAGTTAAATAGTATCATAAAATCCAAGAGGTCATCATGATTAAAGTCTTGTATAATATAATTGACAAAAAGAAGAAGAATTGGTAAACAAATGTCATGGATTTGAATGACATGCTAAAGAGTTAGATATATGTATATTCATTATCATATATCACCAGTGACTGCTACCATTTATGCAATCTTCGCCCGTAACTATAACTTCAGCTCCAGTATCCTCTGATCTTTCCAACAGTACTTCTTTCATAAATCACACCTAGAGATACCATTATGTTATCTTCAATCTTCTTCACTCTAATGGCATTAGTCTTGAATTTACGCACACTTTTATACTGTTCTATAATTTATTTTTGACAACTGTTGAATCTTTTCCCATATTCATGACATTTTTCTCATTTTTGATTGCTTTCGCCTCCACAGTATATCTTAGGCTTCCTACTTCCTTTAATATTGCCTTCTTTAGAATATATACTAAAAAGTAATCAAATTCTTGATAGAGCCTCTTCTTAAACTTTGACCTTCTTTTCGTTCAGATAAATTGATATGACTTTTGTCAAAGACATTTTAGGCGATTTTGACAATGTAGTTTTTTTGTTTCCTCAGATTTGGCACACAATTACAATCAGTGTGGACATTCAGTCTTCAAATATCACATACTTCAGTCCTGCATGTTTGACTTGGCAACATAGCAAAGTATAAAATGGATACAATTTTTCATTATCTTTCTGTCTCCTTTCCGCTAATTTAACACGTTCTAGGGTTCTAGGTTCTAATTTATCAGGTAAATTTTTACCAATAATTTTTTATAACGATCTTTTATTGCCATTTAGATTACTCCTTCCCATTTTTGTCACTTGCTTTTTCCATACTGCCTTCCAATTTATAAAACCTTGATATTCAATATTCTTTCCAATTGAGCTGATGGGTTTATGCAAATCTTAACTTTTTTGTTGCTATCTGAACTAGTAGATTGCTTAGCCTCTTGGCCAAATGACTTTGGTCATTAAAACTGCTCATCAGAACTGAGGATGCTGTGCATCTTTTCTAATGGGCGGCGTCCCTGATTCGTTTTCTATACAATTACTGATCTTAAATACTTATTTTAATTAATTATTTAGTTATAAACTTCTTTATTTAGGTCTCTCGTATCCTTAGTTCGCACTCAACTGTGTTATGTTATGTTCGGAAAACCCTCAATGAATTCCCTCCAAGAACTTAGAACATACTGCCTCTTTTTATTCAAGATATTCAATGATATATAAATACATCTCATTGAATACTAGATATTTATATGAATACAATAAAATACTCCTTGGATGAACTAGCTCGATTCATATCACACCACTGATTACTCTAATTTTTCTAATGTAGATCAAAATTTATGGGTTTTGTATTAATCAATTCTATCAAAACTAGAGAACTAATGTAGTAAATAATCGATTGAATCAAGTTTTTATTTAAGCATTTTATTTATTACATATTTCGAAACCCAAAAGTACTGTTTTTTTACCTGTTTACAATAATGATCAGGAAATATATGTTCACAATTTAGAAGGAATTTATAATACATTGTTTTAAGGTCATCTATAAATATTATTTATTATATAAGTTTTTTTTTTTCTTTGGTTAAGGGGAACAAAATTAAGCTTGTACCTAGAATAAATATATGGTTGTGTGAGGTCAACAGATGTATATATATATATATATGCATACATACATATATACTTAAATGTCTATACATGTACATACACCAATCTTTGTACTGTTTTATTTCAATAGATGCTATCAGTTAATTTCAACTCGATATCACTTTTGAAATCTTGTAACTCATTTTCAATAATAATTGATTTTCCCTCATAAAACTCTGATTGAATTGCTTCCGGGTAAGGAATATTAATACATATTATGAGTGTTTAATGTAAGAATGTTTAACAAGCATAGATTTATATCTATAAAGTAATAACATACAGACAAAGTTAATATCTGTTATTATTGATGGTGATAGATAAACTGATTTAACACGTCTAAATAATAATTAATTAGCACAAAGTAATTACATATACAAACCATAATTGTATACAAATATTTTACTTATACATATATATATATATAGATAGATAGATAGATATTGTATATCCTAAGCAAATATCACATTTTTATCAACTCTAAAAATTATTAATATCAGAAAATATTGGATTTACAATAGAACCCCAGAACTTGACGCTAATTCGTTCTAGAAGAAGTATCAAGAAGCGATACAGGGACCCATGTTGTTGTTTTTTTGTCTAAAAACAAAACATAAGACAACAAAAATACAGCAAAATGGTTTAAAACCTGCTAAAGAACAACACCAACAAGTGGCATGTGACCAAAATAAGAATTGTATTTTGTTTACAAAATTTACGGATTCCAAAGTTTTGTTCGAGCTCAAAGACAATTTTTTTCGACATTTTTTGTTAAACTTCAATATGTTAAGTATAGAGGGGATTGAGTTCTGATATTCTACCACACCTTATAAATCAAAATTTCATCATATTTGGAGATCATTTCTTTTGAGATATATCTATAAGGTCTAAAAAATGGCATAACCAAAAAAGTATATATCGTGGGTCAGAAGCTAAGTGTAAATTTGTTGCTTTAAGATATTGGAGATTAAAGTTTTCAAAATCACAATATTCATAACTATATTACATTTTTGTGATGTAGATTTTACAGAATGAATATTATATAGGAGTGAGCAATATATTGAGATAGTTTTGAGTTTAAGGAAGGAAAGAAAAATATCAGTTGGTACCACTAACTTGATAATTAATTGGAATTCAGTTTTCTCTGTATCGTTGAGGCAAGAACTTGCTCCAATGTTAAATAGTTCAATTTCTTATTATTAAGAAATAATGGCCTTTTCCCTGATTTCTGATAATTCAAATTCCCTTCAGTCCTCTTATATTCTATCAGCTATTGAGTAGTATATAATATTGTAACATAATAATCAGTTGATAAAATCTAGAGGTACCAGACTTTAATTGCGGGCACACTCACTCATCTCAACAAAATGTCCATTCCTTGGTATATAAATATAATATTTCCTTACAATATTTACCAAATATGGAGATTTGGCTAGGGATGGGCATTTTTTAGAACGTAAAGAGGAGGTTGTTATTCACCTTGTGGTACTATTGATTCTTAATGTTTGTTAACATCAGCTGTCTCTTTTGTTATGGTTTTGATGGGTTGAAAAATTTATTACTGCTCTGCTGTTTATAGAAGTAAAATAGATTTTTTGAAGTGAACATACATATTATAGAATCTATGTATTAATAGTAAAATTTATTAATATTCTTCGTGAAAGTCATACAAAATCTTCATACATTTAATTCTTGTATTAGAGGAAAATGTTTTCTCCTCAACGATTTAATAAAGAACGAACATAATTTCAAAGAAAAACAAAAGTTCCAACCGTTTTTCCTGTTTTTAATAATATAACTATTATTTTTCTCGACAAAATGGCGATCTCTAACGACTTCTATACCTATATTTCGATCAATAATGATAAATTATGTACAAAATTGGGAAAAGTAATAAAATAGGAATAAAATACTTTTCCGATAGAAAATATATTTTAGGATTGGTGACCCTGAACGTAATAACAATTATCTAAGTTGGAACAAGAGAATAAAGATTAAACTGGATGCCAGTTTCGAGGGAATAATATTACTCAAGAAGATACAAATAATGACTATGTCATTATACGATACAAGTCCTTCCGAATCTTTAATCTTTGAAGTGTAAGGAAAAATATCAGAGGGACCTCAATAATGCAATTGAATTTTTCTCAAACAAAGCTACCAAAGTTTGTTATATTTGTTCTCATAGCAACAAAAAATGTATTGTAGATCACTCAGCCAACTTTCAAGGTCGGGAACTATGTAATTCAAAATGAGTAAAAGAATAAATTTTATTACAATATACGACAGAGCCAATGTAATACTTGTTTATGTAAAACCCTTGTCACATTTGTCAACTCAAGGTTGCTAAATGTTGCATTTACCTCTCAAAAGAGTTTCATATTATATAGACTATCGGAGAAGAAATACCAAGATCACCTCAGAATGTGATAAAAGCGGCTAGAAAAATACATTAAGAAACGATACTTGTAGATTTTGAGAAGGCTTTGGACTCAATTAGTCATAAATTTATTCTAACCCAACTAAATAAGATTGGATCTTCTCTAAATTACATTTGAAAAGTTGCAACAATTCTAAGGTTATCTTTTATTTCAAACTAGACCTGAAGGGAGAAAAGAGAAAAATAAAAAGTTGATGCTAACTGTCATTGTTTGTGACTTTCACTGTTAATCATAGGCATTCATCTACTTTACAAAAAAATAAATTCTAATTCCTTAGGGTAGGCGAAATATCCTGAAGTATAAGGATATTCACTGCTAACGTCAACGTGTTCATATTTGGCTCAAGAGAGGAAGTAAAAATGGCTATTAGAAATAGTAAACTAATTTTGAAGGGAATCCAGGATTATATATCAAAATATCAAATACCTAAGTCTTCGATATGTTTGGGTATTCAACTTATGGATGAGTTCCCGGTGTGTTCATATGTTGACTCGGCTCCATTGTTGAGAATTATGGTCCTCTCCAAAAGTAGAGAAATTACATTAAATGAAAATGGTGATAAAATGTTAGGTATAATTTAAAATAAACAAATTATATAGACAAAATAAATATCATGAACCAAAAAAATCTTTCAAAAGTTGTTTAATCAATTGTGATACACTCTTCAACAGCAAATATAGAACAATTTTTATGGGAAGGAGAACAAGGTGTTTATCGATATTAATGACATCATTCTCAATAATAATTTGATTCTTTTATTATTCAAGATGGTCTATGTTTATATAACAAATCATTAGAAAACTTATTTTTGATGTGGTAGCTAGCATGGAAGTCTAGACACAAGGAATGCTTACGAGAGGAAAAAAAGGAAAAAGCTTATCTTCATTAGTGAGCAACTTACCTTGATCATCAAGGTTTAAATGGTCAGTTATTTCAGGACTTATTTAATGATATTTCGATTCAAATTTTGAATGTCATGACACAAAATGTATCTAAAAAACTTAAGAAGGCTTAATAGTTCAGGCAAAGATAAGTCTCAAAAAAGAAAAATTGTCAAGCTTATATCAAATGGATAAATTATTTGAATAATACGTTGGCCTCTTACTTCACTAGGTATTTTGATAAGACGACAAACATAATATTTATTTATCTCTATTTCATAAGTTTTGTAGTCTGAATAATATGGAATAACAATTACTTTCGTCAGCTCTCTGATCGAAGAATATTTGTATACCTATAAAATTGAGTAAGGCGTGGTGTATTTGATTTTTGTCTACCATGGCCTCATCCAGGTACGTAAAAAAAGTCGTGAGCATTCAATGAGTCTAGAATTCCATGGAACTAAGTAATTGGTGGCCATTATCTATGAATTCTAAAACTTATTTATTTATAAGGCACACTAATTGTTATCATTGTTTTATGTGTCAGCTTAGACGAATTTAAAAAAAAAGAAGTTATATAAAAAGTACCCTTGTACATACATACATACATACATACATACATTCATATTATGCACACATCTATACATCAATGTATGTACCTATGTATATTCATGTAGTAGAATGTATGTACGCTCATATTTATGTATACCTACACACTAATCAATAAGAATTTCATCTATAACTAGAGACATCCATATCTTAATTGATATTGACATATGAAAATTAAATATAAATGATGAATGTATTTGTAATCGAAAGGTATGCATGATTAATATTCTATATTGTAATTTAGGCCTCATAAATAAATGATAGCATTGACATCTTCTCTTCTTTTGAATGGCCCACATCTCAGACTCATTAGTGATATAACCTAAAGAAATTTTGGAATCAAGTCTATGCTCTTGGATCAGAGCTATTTATAGTCTATATGACATAAAGTACCTTTAATACGGATACTGTAATAAATTTGTGTCGACAATTGATTTCCTTATTTAACTGATGGGAGACAAATGCCACTTTTTGCTCTTTCTTTTTTGTTGCTTTTACAAATTGGTTATAAAAAAATAAAACAGAAAAGAGCAAAAAAAAACAACATTTTTTTGCTCTCATCAGTGAGCCAACTTTTATTCTTTTAATATTCAATATTAGAGTAAGGCTAAATGCCCTAAATTTGCCCAAAACTCTTTATTTATTGTATTCATAAAACCTATGAATCCACAAGTTCATTAACATATGTATACCTTGAGTAAAAACCCCATGAAATTTTTGAAGATGTGACAGAAAACTATAAAAATCGTATTATTGGTTTTTTGAATGGGTCAAGTAGTAACTTCTTTTTTTTTGTATCCGTCCCAAAAAGTTCACATCAGTTGAGCCTTAATATAAATATAATGAAGAATTAAATCATACCTTTAACTATATTTAAGCAAAAAATACATGGGTCTCACTCATACCCAATGCGTGAGACTAGACATTTTTTAATGGATGTGGACATGACAAATAAAAACAAATTTAAAATTTTGAACTTGAATAATGCTTACAGAAAGAAAAAAGGAAGAAAATGGTGTATTCACAGCTCACATCCAATATCCAAAATATTGACAATTTTTTATGATATAACTCAATTTTTTGTAATAAGTGATCATTTTTCGAAAAAGGGTTATAAATATTTTCTGAGCATTATATTTTAATCGTAGACAATAGTTATAAAAAAAGTTGAGCGTCATCCGTGAAAATTTCAGAATATTTCGGGCATAAGCCTTATTTTCATAATATGTATATGTACATACACATAACTGCTCCATTTTGTTCCTACAGAAGAAGAAAGGGAGAGTTGATACACCCCTTTTCTATCAAGTTCTTATTAATGAATATTTTCATGAGTGGATCCACCCCTTGATAGGTGATTATGTACTCCTTCATTGTGCATCTCATTGATAAGAATAAAATGAAAAAAGTACAAATTTTATTATAAAGATTGATATTGGACTTTAAAAGTGTTAAGAATTTTAATTTTGGTAAAACTGTAAGGATTTCATAGAGACCTTTAATGGACGATTTTTTATAGATATGTGCAAAAGTAAACTTATAAAGCTCTTGTATTTTTTAAAAGGCAACACAACTTTGCAGAATTTGCTAACCCTTTTCACAAATCTGAGATTATGTTTTTTTCCCTTACAATTGTCAAAATAAAAAAGTAGTACAAACAGTCTAAAAAATAAAGAGAAAGAAGTCTTTTGATTTATATCCTTCACGAGGAAATAAAAATAAAAATTAAAACATAAATTATTTGAAACTTATTTTTGATTCCGAAAAAAGGGATCCATTCATCATTCTAGCAGTGTTAAGAAGAGAAAAAAGAAATTAAATAATGCTTTGGAAGACGAATAGAAAGAGGGAAACAAGTATGAATGTATTTGAATTTGTGTACGTGCAAAGAGAGACTGCAGATGACTTTTTCACGTCCATTGAGACTTACCAACCTATTTTAATCATAAATAAATAAGGAAAAATACTTTTTATTTAATAATTTAATAGTTTTTAGCTATAAATTATATTTGGTATTTGAAATCAAGTAAGTTACATTCTAGTCTGTTACATAATCACAAAAAGAATAGTTTATGCGTATGTCTTTTTCAAATAAGTTTTGTATAGACACAAAGTTAAATACACTCACAATCTTTAAGATTGATCAATTAATTATGAATTGTGTGAGCGTGCGTAAAAATTGAACAATTATTACTTTTGTTCTCTAACTCAAATAAAAAAAGTGAATATAACAAGAATAATATTTATAAGTTAATGAGAGATTTATAAATTGACAGTCAAATTAAAAATCACCGAATAACATGAAATTAGTGTCATAAAAGGATTTTCGTCTCCATCATAGTATTGAAACTGTTTAATGTAGAAAGAGTTCTTCTGTTAAGAGCAACAGCCAAATTTGTGGTCATTATACCAATTGATCTTAATTGATTATGTTTTTTTTTGTCGTTATAATCAGCTTTCATCTTTTTTTTAATTTTAAATATTTAAAATTTTTGGGTCTACTGAAATGACATAAGTTCGAAATTAGCTATATAAACATGAACATAACCATAAGATGTCTTAGTAAAGAATATGTTTTGAATTAGAAATCGCTAAAATATTGAAAAGAAATATCTATTTGATGTTGCTTCTTTAAAATTATGGAGATTAATCGAATTACAAATTTTTTATCAAATTATGTATTGTGGGTTATAAGTCTAATTTCTGATAAGCGACCCAAACAAACAACAAATTAATATTTGAATATCATTATTCATTTTTACTTTTCAGTTCTTATTTTTTTATATCAAGTGTGTAAATACATGTATTTATGTGTATGAATTTTTGCTTATCTTATATTTTTATATATTTGTTTATTTTATTGTGTTCATCCTTCATATTAGTTTATTTACTTACCTACTGGCTTGCCCCATTATTTTTACATGATATAAATTATAATACTTGTAATAATGGTGCTGTTTACTTCATAAATACCTACAATTAATAGTTTAATATCACATTATCAATACTTGTATTTCGAGGGAAGGGTGATACAAAAAAGGAAAGTTAAAAATATCTGAATTTTCATAATTGAACAAAGGAATGATTGAAGAAAGAAGTAATAATAAGAATTCATATTTATGTGACACTTATGTGACATTGTAGCTACATGTCACTTACATAAGAAGTCCACTCCTACCAAACTACCTTGCATGTACATATATGTATGTATTTCAAAATAAAGTCTTGGAACAATATTTAAGTCTTCTACTATATTATTACAACCTTTCTACATTCAAGCCAATAAACAGGGAGTTGGAAAAATCATGTAAAAAATTTATTTGCTCAATTTCTTTATTTCTTGAAGAAAATAACTAAAGCACTACGTAAAATGACAATATATGTCATAAATTCATTGCACCAAATGTCATTCAAAATGGCGACTCTTGGCATGATTACAATTTCTAGTTTTCCTTTGAAAGTGAAGTAGCTTGGAGAGATATGTTCCGTTGGGGTGTCGTTCTTCACCAGGGAGGCCTTAAGGGAATCCAAATTATTGTATAGTCTAATACTTGACCACATTCTTTGGATTTTGCTATGGGGTTGAAATGGAGTTTGAGGGATTTGACAACCTCCGGCACAGATTTTCATTCGATATAAAGTTCAATTATAGCTTTTAATTGGTCCTCCGTTCTATATTTACCATATTTTCATAAACAATATTATAAATACATTTTCTAAATACATTGCAGAAGGACAAAAGTATCTTCAAATCTAATTCTTGAAGCAATATAATTCGAGCTCACTCTATAGTTTGTATATACATATGTTGTGTACAAGGTGGGATATTATAGATTTTGTAACTTGTATATTTATGTACATACAAGCTGATATCAAAATTAAATAATAGCTTAAATTAATAATAATCAATTGGAATTTTAAGACTGCTGATTTGATATACAATACAAAAAGACGTTATGGAGCGTACTAATTTCAACTTGTACTATTGGATTGTACAAGTTACAAAATACACAGGCGTTTTATTATTTATATGTACATGATACATATAAGTATATGTATCTAGTACCAACAACTTGTAAATTGAAGCAACAGCAAAAAAAAAAAGAAAAGAAAAGAGAGAGAGAATGGACCTTCATAAAAGGAATGAGAAAATATCATGATCGACTTTGATAGATATATACCATAATTCATTATTGTCACTCCTTTGATGTATTCTTCCATCCCTCTTCTACTTCATATTCGTAGTAGACTTTTTATAATTCATATATTTATAGAAGTCTGTGATAATAGCATAAAGTAAGACGGTATAGGTATATCTGCACAAATAATAATATCTACATACATTAGATGGGTATCATCAATCCGAGGCTTAAGTTCATTAATACCATAAATGGATAATGTCGGACCCATCAACTAAGAAACGGCATGCTTCTATTCCTTTTTTTTTTTAAGATACAGCATAGAGGTATCAACATCTGCAACATGTCTAAATATGATGATCAACAAAAATGTTCATCTAGATTCTAATCACGAGCTTTAGAGTGACAGTTTTTGTGAACTAAGCAACATCATCATACTTACTGTCTATGTATCTACATAATTCTTTCTCTCTCATCCACGCATGTAACTGCTGATTAGGCAATGACAAATCGTTTTATGGCTCAGGCCCTAGAACTTGCTCCTCAAAATTGGACATAAAGTCATAAATAAAGAAATAATGATGTTGGTCATAATGTTCATAATAGCTGTTATATACCATAAAATGTATGGACAAATATAAGCCTCAAGATAGACTTTTTTAAATTTTGAACGCGACCGATTCTATTTTACATATTTATGTACGTACGTTATAAAATCTCTTTTGTGCATATTCTTGTTGTGAATATTTTTCTGAAATCGGGAAAAAAGCCTTGGGATTTTCTCGATAAATACATCAAAAATATTTTTGAGAATGAAAAATTCCGAAAAATTCATGGTATGTATTTATTTTATTGCTTCCCAATATCTGGGTAACAGGAGTCTGCTAAGGACTCGAGTTCCCTAAAGACCTGAAACCGTTTCTCAAACTCACACTATAACACTACAAAAAAAAATAGAAGAACATATTATTTCTTTTGAATTTAAGACACATATACTCAGGGATTTGGGAATCCTGGGAAACAATCCCTTGATTCTGTGGCGTATCGCCCTTTACTGATCCATGGCAATAGTCAAATACATTTTCTTCACGATTTTGAAAATTTAACCATACTTTTTTTGTCGGGAGGCCCATTCTGCCTCCCACTAGCTATGTCACTCACTGCCTAGCATATATGTATGCTCATGTTCTTATTATTATCCTCTTTCGGGGGTATAGTTATATAATTAGACATAGTAAAATAGAAAGAGGGAAAGGAAGGGGAATGGAGAATACATATACTGTATAAGAAAGAAAAAGAAGAAGGGAAAATTGAAAAAAACAAAAAAAAAAAAAAAAAAAAAGAAATCGTGAAATATTACCTCATAATTTTTACTTTTTTCGTCATTTTTTTCCTTTTCTTTCTGACACGCGTCTAAGCCTTTAGAATATAATATAATATGAGCTATAGGTTATGTCTTTAGAGTTAGAAAAAAGTTTTTATATATTTTTAGCTGCCTTTTTTAAGAAATATTTATTACGACCTAGCGTGTTCATCATTTTAAATAATACTGACCGAGTTGCATCTGTTAACATAGACTAAACAAGAATAAATTCTATAAATCAATCACAGAGCACAATAATAAATTATTTTGCACAAGGGGAAGAATATTCAAGAGGGTGTAGAAAGTAATGAAGTATTATCCTGTACACTACATATACATATATATGTATGTATAAAAAGAGACTGATTTGTTGAAGAATTTATTGTCATTGACCTCAAAGAAATTATCACATCAATAGTCACATCGAAATAAATAATTGTAGCAAATGATGTCCTAATTAGAAAAGTAGGATTTGCATTTATTTTACATACTTAATAGAAATGGGAGCTGTATTCTGGATTTGTAGCCGTAATACTTATGTATACTAAACATCCAGATGATGAGACAAATCCAAGCATACAATTTCCCCCCTTTTCTTTGAAAAAGAGAGAGAGAGAATTGCAAAAAATTGAGAAATGTACATACATATATATATATGTATGTTCATATTATAAAGACTTATGACAAACTGACATATTTCAAGTCATTGTTTCTTCTCATTTAAGGTAAAATACGTCAATTTTTCAAGTTGTAGAAATGAATCATTTACTTCTTAAAAACGCCAAGAGATTTGAAAAACAAATCATGACATAAAATCATTACATACATACATACATACATATATAGAATTACATCATTACGCATAATATTTATTTTGATAGACACACATTTTTTTAGCTTGATTACATGGAAGTATGCAAAATCTTATGTCAAATATTCAATGGAACGAGAATAAAGATTTCTTAATAGACATAGATATGACATTGAAATACTAAACTAAGCAACTAAGTATGTACATATATTGTGTGAAATCTCATGAACCATGTTCTATCTATTAATTAGCCTTATGTCTAATCATAAAGTAGTTAGTTCATTTAATTTACATATAATATATGTACCATATTTATGTAATGCAAACCCTTTTCTAACATTCTACACTAGTACCAATAAACAAAGGTTGTTTTCTTTTTATTCATGTCAAATAACCTAACGTGTACATATCTTGGTGGTGCCTTTCATTAAGTATATACGGAATTTGTATACATAGATGTCTTTTTTTCTTCATTTATATTGTTCTACATATTTGCATCAGTTTCAGTGACTGAGGGTCAATACTTTTTAAATGAATAGCATGAGAAATTATATATTTATGCATCCAAAACAAAAATGTATTAATCGAGGGAAATAATGTCACATACAGGTACAGTTTTTATTTGTAATTTGTACAATCATAATTATTATTTCTCTCATTGTAATGGAAACGAATTATCAGATGTATTCATTATTTAAACAGCAACAATGAATTGATTTCTGCAATATGAATGCATGCAATATGTGCAAAACTTATCCAAAAAGAACAAAAAAAAAAAACAACATCAAATTGGCCTTGCATTTATCCAGTCAGATTTGACAATGATCAAACATATTGCTGACTATTACAGACTTCCTAATATTGATACGAACAATAATGGAAACTAACCACTATCATTAGAATAAATATTTGGTCACGCCATACCTAATTAAAGTCATGGATTTGATTGATCATAGTCTTGATTCTAGGTATTTACATACAAGTACGTGTAATATATATCTATATCTATATATATTTATATAAAAATACATTTCCTGGAATGGATTTTAACTTAGTCTTTAGTCGTTAGGAAAAATAAATCTTTGCGAGTTAGAACTTTAATAAATATTTTTTTTTTAAAAAAAACTTTAATTTTTGTCATATATTGAAAGAAAGCTACAGTGAAGTTCCTTTCCTCGGAATTATTATTTCTTTTCCTAGAAGGTGTTTCTTATTATATCATAAATATCTTTCACTAAGTATACTAATAATAACCTAAAGTGAATTAATATATATATATATATATATATGGTCCAACAGTGTTGTCATTCAAAATGATAAAAATTTAATTATACTATTAATTAATTATCGATAACAATATAAAAAAGATGTGCATATATGTAAAAAAGTGCCTTGTACCTGATGTGCCTGATAATACCAACTTCATTTACTTTTATATACTACCTAGGTATACATATATATACCTTTTTATTTTGTATTATAAAATTATTTATGTGCATATTTGTGAATCTATGAGTATTTTTCGAGTTTGAAAACTTAATAATGCTCTAATTTTTGTTTTAGAGCATTGTAAACTTTTCAATGAAATAGCATATTCAATGCTATGTGACAATTGCTCAAAGATATTTACAAACAATATTCATCGAACAATGAACCACAAATTTAGATAAGTTTATTTTTGTAAATATGCAATGCCATTGAGTAATGGGGTAAGTACATGAATTATGAATTGTAGTATTTAATTTCAAAATTGATATCCTTTCTATCTATGATCTATACACCAGGAAAGTATTCGACCCACTTAGATTGTTTGAAACAAAATGAGTTTAATTCTTTGTTTAAAATTGAAGGTACAAAAATAGACACTGATCTCACCAAGATTCCCATTAATGTTCTGTATATGTATATTGCAAACTGTACTTTAAGAGCAATATATGGTACATATATTGCTGTACATAGCATGTCCTGATATGTATCACTATGTGATAATCCTCCAAGATTGTCTATACTCTTCATTCCTGGTGAATCATCTCCCCCCATCAAAAAGGGGATCACCAATTAAATATGAAGGAGGCAAAGGATTTGAAACTCCCTGTCATACAATAAACACCATTTGATTGTCAACAAAGACTTATTATTATAACGGAATATATTCAGAGACATTTATTAGAATGACATGTGTGTATATAGACTTCAATTACATTACATGTTCATATGCGTTTTATTTTTTTCTACATTTATAAATAGGTATTATTTTATTTCCATTCTCAAAACGCTTTAATGATGCTAATAACAATAATTTGAAGAAAAGAAACTTAAATATTTAAATGCAATCGAGGTTGTCCATGGGTGAACGGAACGGTTTAATTCATTAATGTACAACATATTGTTAAAGTTATATCTTCATTTGCGTCCAACAGATTGGTTTTTATGTATTTTAAATTATAGCTTTCTAATTTATAAATACATGTATGTATGTGTGTATATATCAAATATTAAATGTATATACATATGAAAAGTTCAAATAAAAAATAGCAATCTAATTATATAAATTAAATACTTTTAATCAGAGCATCTGTTAAGGTAGCTTTGAATAAAGAAAACTTACAAATATATTTACATATTTTATTGCTTTAATTAGTCCGCTTTTTGTTTTTGTTTTTTTTTTTAAAGAAAAAGAGAGAGAGAGAGAAAGAGGGGGGGGGGGACATTCTTGTAATCTCAAAAAGCAAATCTCTCTTACTTCAATCCATCACATGGAAATAAATAAGAAGCAATAAATGAATTAGATAACACATTAAATACGATGTACTTGCGTACATTTTGTTAGGGCACACTATTAGTTTACGTATCATTTAACTATAAATTAGAGCAGTGTTGTGGAGTTTGAGTCATTCAAGAATGCTTTTGTTTTGTTATAGTTTTAAAGGAAAAGATTCACTTTAAAAAAATATTAATAAATAAGTAAATAATCGGGATGAGGTGAATGCCGTTTCAAATCTTTTCAAAGGCAATGAATCATCAAAGAATACAATAATTTGTTACATTTATCTGTGCTACACCTGTATTTTCTTATGAGTATATATATTATGTATGTATGTATGTATGTATAAACAATATTCTTAGTTGAATTAGATAGTTGTCTATTCCTTTGACAGGATAAAAGGCACAATTAAATAGGAATAAAAAGGTATATGTGACGATTTATAAGTATATATAGAAAGGACACAAAATATTCTGGAGTCTTCTTTTATGCTTTTTTATCAGCTTTGATTCTCAGTCGATGGTACATTAGGGATGAAAAGGAATTCATTTCTAATTTACATGAAACAACGAACCACTTAATTATAATTGAAATACACCACAAAAATATGACTGCAATTTCCAGTTGATCCCTTACATTGGTATTGAGAGTCAAAAATGGACTTTCAAACGCCATTGAAAACACAGCTAGATAATATGTAACATTTACTATATTAAGTACGCTACCAAGACTCATTATAATCTATTTATATCGTGGATGGGCAACCTTTGCTCACTTGTGGGCCAAATTATGTTTTCCAAGACGGCCCGCGAGCCGTAGGTTGCCCATGCATGATTTATATCAACTTGAACGATGGATAAAATAACTACATACAAGACAGGGTTTGATTCCTTTCGTCTGTTTAAACTTTCTTCATTTGAAATGTCCTTAACTTAATGTTCAATTATATATTTACTCCCCCAGACATATTCAAAGAACATGAAATCTATACGCTCCCAAATGGATCCATTTTTTGAGTCTTGTTTATGTCAAGTATTTTTTTTTTTTTAAATAGCAAGGTATGACAGGGTATTTGAAGGTAAAGAAGGAGACAACTTCCTCATTTCCTGATTAAAAAATGAATTGAATGTAAGAAAACAAAATTGTGGATAAATACCCCAACATTTAGACTAATATTTTAAGGGCCTTTTGTAAGAAGACATCACAGATGTGTAATGTCATAACAATATATGATGAATTTCCGTGATGGGAAATTTTAAGTGTGTATACATATATGTATATATATTAAGAGTTTGTGACGCCTTCTTATTGATTTTTATTTATTTGAAGCCGACACACACACATCCTGACTCCAAGCAATGGACAGTCATTAGCAGATTTGCATTATTACATTTATATATTTACACACTAACCTTCAATCAAATCAAATCAAGGCAAAAAATATATATATATATATATATATAAAAATCTTCTACAACATCATTTAAAGTAAAGAAACCCACATACTGTAAAATTGTAACATTTTTTTTATTCATCATATGATTTAACTCAATATTATTATTTAATGTACTAATAAAAACATCACAATAAAATAATGGCATGTAATCCATAATATGTTAAGGAGTAGAGCAGTAATAATACTTATTTTTCGTTTCTGAGTATAAAATAATAACAACCAAAAATATAAAATAAAACATTGTTAAATAGACGAGCAGAGCAATAAATAATAATACAAATAAAATAATAATAATAATAATAATAATAATAGCTGATATATGTATATAATATGTATCTTATTAAAAAGGAGGAGGAGTAATAATCCGGAAATGAGTTTAACACTTTGTCCTATAACATCCGGGACATAATACGTAATTATAGATAACTTTAATAATAAATTTTGTATAGTAAAAGTTAAACAAAATATTTAGAAAAACAATGTGTTTGCTTGTTTCTGTTTTTTTCTTTCTATTTATTTACATATATATACATAAATATGTAGGTTCCTATTACCCTTGGAAGGAGTCCAAAGTGAAATGAAAGAAAGAATCAAGCAAGAATGGATCAAAACTAAAGAGAAACGGATAAGTTATTGTCATGCAGGTGACGAGAGGGGCTTCCTTTGGTTCGAAAGCTGTTTGGCCAATTGCGAATACTTTTCAAATTTTGAGGTTGAGTTTTCCTCAAAATCTGGAGAAGTAGAAACAGGGGGAGGTTGAATTCCACTAAGCCCTACGTTACTACCACTAGGATGAGGAAAGAATCCAGATGGGATCCCAGCAGCAAGAGCCATGATGGAAGCTGGATCCATCATCATCATTACGGATGGATCCTTTACAAAATGCATTTTACTTAAATGATTTCGGTAAGCCCCTTTGGATACAAAAGGCGTTTCGCAAAATGGGCATTTAAAAAGGGCCTCAGGAGATGGAGACCAAGGAAATGTCATGGAATCGGTTGGAGAGGATGATCCTAGCATCTGAGGATTGATCCCACAAGAAGTTCCTCCTCCATAAAAGTTTTGAGTCTGCTTCTCATTCTTATCGCAGAGCATTTGTAATGCCTCAAGCGGGTTTTTATTACTATTGGTGTTTTCTTTGGATTTGACTAATGAGGGAGATGACTTG
Source organism: Lepeophtheirus nordmannii (assembly GCA_963680855.1). Classification (NCBI taxonomy): domain Eukaryota; kingdom Metazoa; phylum Arthropoda; class Copepoda; order Siphonostomatoida; family Caligidae; genus Lepeophtheirus; species Lepeophtheirus nordmannii. The sequence continues at coordinate 25,662,237 of OY804523.1, forward strand.
ATATGAGGGGGAACAACTTGTTCTTCTTCGTCCACTGCAATGTCCTCGTCCTGACCCTCCTTTATAACAGGGATGACAACATCATCTCTAGGACATCCCTTAAAATTTCCTGAGACCATCTCCTCTAATGAGCCTAAAATGTTGCAATCACCACCATCATGAGATTTACGAATTTCAACTCTTGATTGCATCGTGTTCGTTATTAGGGGTGCCGCTGTTGTTATTGTTGGAGGAGAAAGGGACTCTGATCTTTTGTGCTCTGGAGAAGAGGATGCCCTCGAGATTGAACCCGTGCAATTACGTATGTGTTCAGCAAATAAGTGGAATGGAAACGAGATTCCGCATTTATCGCAAGGAAATTTCATTGTTGTTCCCTTCTCGTAGGAGCGCTCCAGTTCTAACAATTTCTTGACAGGTAAGGACTTCTTTCTCTTTTCCTTTGGTGGAAATGTGAAATTATTATTATTGCTAACTGAGGTGACCGACGCTGGAGGCGAGGGATTTTTTAATGGAGATTTTGGAGAGTTGATACAATGGTTATTCTTTATCATATGATCGCTTAAATCCTTTAGGGTTTGAAAACTTGTCTCACAGACTTTACACGAGAGAATGGAGTTCATTGGCTGATCTTTATTGTCCTTGGAAGGGGACGTGGCTGCAGGAGGAACAGAAGAAGAGGATGATCCGTTTGAAACTTGATTATTACATTTCCAAGACGATATTTGATCCTGGGATATCACTTTGGTATAGTGTTTTGTTTCTTGCATATGCTTAGTCATGACTTCAAGAGATCTGAAACTCTCTCCACACCACATGCATTTTAGAATGTTCCGCGTTTGCTCTTCACCTTTTCCAAGCCATACATCCTGTCCTCTGACAAGTTTTCTTGGAATTGGTAGCTGTTCTTTGAGTATGTCCCTCTTCTTGGGTCCTGAGGAACTGTTCAGCTCAAAAGAGGAAGTTGTCTCCGACGGAGGAGGAGGAGGAGCAGAAACGGATGATGAGGGGGTGGTAGGAGGAATAGATTTTGGAGGTGAGATCTGTGGAAGAGTGGTAATGCTATTTCCACTACTGAGCGAGGGCGAAGATGAGTTCTTGAGGGGTGATGGTGATGAAGGAGGTGGAGCAGAGCCTCCGAAATGCTTAGTTTCTTTCATGTGATGAGTAAGGGCCTGAAATGAATGGAAACACTCTTTACACCATGTGCATTTAAATATATCTTTGGCATTTTCTTCTCCTCGATTTATCCACTGGGATTGCCATGCAGAGTGTCTAGGCTTTCCCTTGGACATATCGTTCATTTTATCCAAGGGTGATGAGGAGTCAAAGGAGGGCCTTTTAGGTGGAGAAGGAAGACTTGCATGGATTTGCATGGCCTGGACCTCCTGTAATGTATGGTGAGAATGTAGGGGATGATGATGTTGTTGTTGTTGTTCCACTCCTATTTTGGAAGAGGGCCCAGAGAGATCAAGTGGGGAAGTGGAGTCTTCTTGTTCGAGGAGTTTTCGTTTGAGCGGAGGTTGTGATAGGATTTGAGCTGCTTGAAGTTGAGCGAGTTGTACTGCATAGAGGGATGATGGATTGAGTGAGAGAAGGGCAGCTGGATGAAGTAGGGTTTGTTGAGCAGCAAGGAGGGTGCTTGCGATATCGCTGTTAGAAGAAACTCCAAAAGGAGAGAGAAGGCCATTGGGGGAAGGAGGAGGTTTCACTCGATTCTTCTCCCGCATCTGGTCCTTTTCTTCCTCTAGAGTCCTGAATATATACATACATAAATAAGAAATAAATAAATAAAATGTGATCAAATTTGACATTTGACTTGGAAACATACCTCTTGAGTGAATCTAAAGTAGGAGAGGGGGGAGCTTGCTCCTCTTCCTCCTCGTCCTCTTCCTTGATTTTGTTATGATGATTTGAGTCATCGTCACCCTCTTCATCGTCCTCTGTTTTAGACTTAGTATTGTTTTCGAATGCTTAAGAATTAAATACAAGTTAGTTGTAAGAAAAAATAAAATAAAATAAAATACTATAGTAACAAATGTCTTTTGGGCTCTTATTTATGAGACGTAAAACATTTATATATATATATATATATATATATTAATAATAATATAAATCATTGGGTTAATGAATTTGAGATTTTAATAAAATAAATATTTGGAAAAGAAGAAAAACGAGCTTGTTTTGACACTTGTCAATCAATCAAATTACATGGAGAAAAGAAAATCACTCCCCTCTTTTCAAATAATAATATATTATAACTAAGTATCTTACAACAGCCATTGTAAACGAAATGCCTACATTCATCTACAAATGAAGTCATTCAAAGAACTTCTTTTTTTTAAAAAAAAACGTCTTTTTCTAGCAATTATTTATGAACTAAATATTTAATAATATTCATTCTCCCTACCTTCAAGCATACCAGTCTTTTGTGGACAAAATTGTTTTCTTCGTCCCATGGTGATGATGTTGATGATATTGCTTTGAAATAAGTCCGTGTATGATGATTGTAACAATAATAAGGTAGTTATGAACTAGCAAAATGATTACTTTGATTATATAACAATACTCTTTCTTAGATATTTTCACTTTATGAGCTTTTTGGGTGATTGGAATACAAAAATAGAGGGTATTATTTAATAAAAACAATGATTTATGGTCATAGAAGAAGATTTTGATAAGGATGATGTTGTTGTTGAAGAAGGTGTTTGACTCCCTCTTATGAAATGTATAACAAGGCCGGAGCTCATTTCAGTACTACTACGTATTCATACTGTTACATTATTGTTAAAAAAAGAAGAAGAATATGAGAGAGCGGGATGTGAACATGCTTCTTCTACATACTAACGTCGTCGTCGCGGGTCGGCGCTACTATGTACTACTACTACTATTACTAATATGGGCAAAATAATACGCACCCCGGCTTGCTTCCCCTATCACATGCGAACACTTTCAATCACCATCACCACAATCTCTTGTTCCTCTTTTTCCATTTTGTCTTTTTTGTTATTGTTATTAATACATAACATACCCGGATTGACGAATACATTGAGACATTCACATCACTCCTCTTTTATGCAATACATACACAATTTAAATATATATATATATATATATGTATAAATGACGTTGCTTGATAGCTAGTTAATGTTAATACATGGGAGACACAATTTTGAAGCGTACAAGGGTTTTTTTTTATTATTATTTATTTAATAATATTCCTTTGAAGTTATGTACATACATACATCCATTCATTCTCATCATGACTCATATTTATGTGTAATAATAATAATTAATCACGAAATATAACGGTGAGCTCTTGTTGTTGATTGCTTTTGACTTTCTTTTATTTTTTTCAGTGGTCCTATTTGTATGAATTTTATGGCATTTCGTGAACAGATGTCATTTGCATAGGGAGCTCATCTTGTATGTAGACATCTCTTATGTGTATGTATGTATGTAAGTATTAAGTAGTTACACCCAAAAACCATTTTTGTAGACACTTTATAATATAGATAACATATAAATAAAAAACATCTTATGATTTAAGACTACTTCTAATATTTAATACTAGAAGTAATAATATATATAAAAAGACCCTGACGTCACGAAAGAGCAAAAATATTTAGTAATATATATATATATACCATATATACATACATACATACATATATATATCGGCAATAATAGATCGAAGCTATAAATCTATTTTTTTTGGCTACTAACCTAGGGATGAGCAATTGAAATGACATTTTTATCTATATATCTTTGGTATGAATTATATCTATTTTTTCTTTTTTTATTATTATTATTATTTCATATTTATTAAGGAGGCTTTAGAATGGAAGAATATATATATATATATATATATATATATATATATATATATATATATATATATATATATATATAAATCTTTACAAATAAATATCGTTTCATTCTTTTATTTATACGTACATATATATATATATATATAATGTAAAAAAGACGACAAACAGACTTGCCTCCTTCCACAAAGCTATTTATGCTTGTTATAGTATGATTATCTGTTTGTTTATGTCGAATTGGGGGCAGTTCTACACAGAGTATAGAAGAAGAAGAAGAAGTAATATGAAGATATATGGAAATTCTATGCATGGGGTCAAAAATAAGGCACGCCAAAGATCAATCAACATCTCCTGAAGGAATGATATACATATAGTAAAACTTTTTGACAAAATTGTCACTCTCAAAATATTATTACTATTAATAATAATAATAATAATAATAATCAAAGGAATAAGATATGATTATTTTTTTGAAATTGAGTAAAACTTTTTTTTTACCTCATTTTTCGTATATTGATTTACACTTATTTGTACAGTCATAAATATATCATGTTATGTAAGTATTTCATTCATCATGTTATGATTCTCACTTTTAAGGTTTTTTTTTTACTTTTTTACTTTTTTCTTTTTCAAACACTTGTCTGTTACATCCTTATATTCACTCATCTCTATTATGATTGTACGGCGTTTTTCTTTATTTTGTAGAAAAGACAGTTATTTATTTACTCCCTGATAAGTAACTGCAAAAAAAAAAAAGAAGAGGTCAGTACTTTTGTTTTTATTATTATTATTATTATTTTCAAACTTAGTCATTCCTTGTATTTTAAAATATATATCGAATATATATTATTTATTTGTAGAAATGCATCCGTCAATCAATCCATCATTTGAAGACAAGCATGCCTACATATGCACACACATATCTCTTTTTTTATGTCAAAACATTTGACGTATCTTAGACAATGAAAATTGAAAATATATATGTATGTATATATAATAAAACGTCACCTTCTGATTGACGGAAATAATATTTAAATGAATAAGAAATGGTTATGATAGGAATCAATAATAGCATAACAATACACTCTTTTGCTAAGTACCTTGTTGTACCTGTTGTAGTAGTTGTTGTTGTTCATATATGAATATGTATGTACGTATGTATGTATATGAGGGGGATTTTGCAACCAACCTCTGATGTGGCCAAAAGACCCTTCAGTGCCTATCACCAAATCTTATTTACTTATTACACACACACACACACCTTAGACTGCCCTGGCATCTTTAATTGATGAGTACGCTCTCATATTTTATCTCACAGCTATTTCAACTCTGCGTATCCATCTAATTGCACCTATACATTTTTGAAAGGTAGAGAGCAAAATAAACAGGTATTTGTTTAGCAAAACCATAAATTAAAAATATAAGAAAATGTTAATGAGGCTCTTTTTACCTTCCCTTTACATTCACAAGTTACAATAATAATACATGTATGTACCTATGTATGAATTCTTCATTCTAATTATGCTTTGTCCCAGACTTAATCATACTTGCTCTACATATTTTGTACTATAGTCCTTTAGCAATTCTTAAAGTTCTTTGCCTTAAATAATAATAATAATTAATCAAACTTTAGCTTCCTCAGTTTTGTTTTTTTGTTTTTTTTTTTCAAATTGAAAATGAAAGTATGTATGTATGTGATATAATTTCTTGATACACTCTTTTTATTCGTCAAATTGATTAAATCAAAATATTTTCCCTTTGTTCATTATTCCTTTAATGAAAGGAAAAGAAAGAAGTGTATCAAGGATCAATCTTTTAAGCAGAATCTACTTATGTATTTGAATGATGTGTGACCCAATTGATTAAAATACCTGTCTCTCAAGAGGTTATATAAAGGAAATTCATTAACCAGAAGGACCAATACTCAAATTTAGTTCCACTCGCAAATATTACTCATAAAAAAATATACAAAAATTAAAGCTACTTTAAAAAAAATAGATTTTATAAAATATTGATTAGATCTGAAATTTGTGACTAAATATTTTAAGAGCTGAATATTTGGACAAAATTTGTATGGGTCAGTCCACCAAAAATGTACCCTTTCAATAAATTTTTTTTTTACAATTTGAATGAAGCTTGATAATATTGGAAAGCTCAAAAATGAAATTTTAGATCTATAAAACCTTAATCTAAAACTGAGTTTTGAGCTTCATATCAATCAAAATTTGATTTAAAGACTTTTTTATTTGATACTTTATATATCAATTCAAGTTGTAGAATAAGGAGTTTGGAAAAGGTTTAATTAGTATATGTATATAACTAGGTTTGTAAAATAAAACAATTATATTTGGAATTGCGAGAAGGATCGAGTACAGTAGTTTAATTTATTTTTTTAAATCCAATATTAAAATATTCCATATTTGCTAAACTTACATATTGGTAAATGATTATTCTTCAACTTTGAAATAATTATGATTTGTGAGAAATTCAATTTCATTTCTCATTTAAAAAATATGCTAGGGATGAAGAAAAAGGACACTTTTCATGCTGTTAATCGTTATCAAGGAAACTACACTGTATTAGTATAGAAAAGCAGAAAAATGTCATTGAAAATTACTAAAACTATACAACAGCATTGAATAATTATTTATACTGTGTATCTTTAGATTTAAAGATAAGTATTGAACATTTTTTTTTGTTTATAAAAATTAAATAATTGATAAAAACCATTCTTAGCAAGATCATGAATACCTATTTTCTTTAGAGAAATATAAATTTTGAAGAAATGTTAGATTACAGAAGTCCTATTATGACTTCATAACATTAAAACCATTTTAATATTGACACATATTAAATATAATTAACATCGATAAAGGTTAAATATGATGCGTGAATTCAATATTGTATTTTTCCAAAATCATGAAAGCTCCTTGTTCCATGTTTTACATGGTACGAATGATACTAATTAAGTTTGTATGGCTAATAGGTCAAAAGTAATGTTATTTTTTCTTGAATTCTTACCAAATATTTGTTTTTTTTAAGGGAATGTTATTTAGAGGTCCTTCCATTTCCACTTCACAATGTCCACACTATATGTACACCACCAACAATCCCACATTTCCTCAAAAAGCATAAAAAAATAGAAAGAGAGAAAAAGCAAAAGCAAAACAAAACAAAACAAAACTGGTTATCGTGCTCATAGTTGCGTTACATTATTACGGACATAAACTATCTTTGATTTATTTTCAAATCACATTATGTATTAAAAATATTATAGTTATAGTTATTATTTCTATACATTGCTTAGGCGATATATCTTCCAATTTATTATTATTATTTCTTCTTTTCCTTCTCTTTTCTTGTTCCTCTCCTTTTATTTTCTTTTGCTATATTTTTGCTGCTGTTAGTGCCATATCCTAGGATTTATAGCTCGGGTCTTAAAAAAGAACTCTTGGACATAAATTCACCAACCCGTCAAAAACCGACCCTCCCACCGAGAAAAATAAGAATAATATATATATATATATATATATTTATAAATACACCATATATATGTATGAACATGATAAGAAGAAGGAGCAAAGAAAGAAGTCAAGAAAAGAATAAAATAGCATATACATACACACACACATATTAAAGCATAGTGAAGCTCCTTTACGTACTAAACTCTTATTCTAATAATAAAACTGGATTTCAAATACCAGATTTGGAACGTATGTACCCATATTTAAAAGTCCCCTTGCTTTAAATAAATGTTGAAACCATTTCCTTTGAAGCATTTAATAAAAAAATTCCATCCCCTTCATCCCTCATGTCTAATATAAAAATGGATACTTGATTTTAACTGATTCAAATGGAAAAATTATATTTTTAAATCACATATTTTAAAATAATTTAAAAATATATTTTATCAAAATGTTTTTCTTTTTGATATTCACACTTTAAAAAAAAATAAATAATAGTAATGGAAATGAGAGGCACGATGGTCATAACTGGGTACTTTGTCCTCTCCTCCTCTGTAGCCCACGTAGTAAACCTTCGATCAAGTGCTACATACATAATTTCCTACTTAAAGTAAATTAACATGTGCTATGTAAATATGCATATGGTTCAACTTTTTTTCATTTGACATAATTCAATTGTGACAGTTCATTCAAATTGGTATAATCGCTCAGGAGATCAGAGAATCATTTGAGAATTAATAGGGTTAGAATAGGTACGTCTAACTTAGCAACAGATTGGGAGGGAAGGGAGAGTTTATACAAAGTAGGATTCTGCGAGCATAAAAATTCTCTATTCAAATGTATACATATACGTCATACATGTATTTTTCTTTCTTTCTTTCTTTCTTTCTTTTTTGAGTGACTATACATACATACATACATAGTATAATATATATATATATATTTCTTGTAATATGATTTATTGTAATATCCCACACAAAAATCCTGTTTAAAAAAATTCCTAGAGAGTTATTATAAGTTTTTTCTTCTCTTTTCTTAATTTTTTTGAGACATGATTTATGAGTTTTGATGAATCTCTTTTCTCAGGTAAAAAAAAAAAAAAAAAAAAAAAAAAGGTCATCATCATCATTCTATACGTTAAAAGTGGCTATAGACAACTCAACTTTTATGTCTGGTTTTGTGTTGTGTGGTTCATATCTATTTGTTTGCTTGTTCGTTTGACTCTATATGATTTTTTTTTTTTTTTTTTTTTTGCAGATTGATGTATCTTCCTATTATAAAGTCTAGGTACCTATAAAATATCATCTTGACCAGTGCAGAGTCTAGCGAGATGGTTATAAAAATAATGATAAAGAATTATGATACACATATACATATAAAAAAAGTTTCTACGTAGGATGTTTTATGATGTATACCTTATACCCATGGGCGTGGGTATAAAGTGCGATAAATCATTTAAGTTATATATACCTTTATAGGTATATTTACAAATATGATTTGATTACCTAGAAAAAGAGAGAGAAATATTTTTTTTAAACATGTGTTATTCTCTCTCTCTCTCTCTCTAGTGGTGATCATTTTATCTTCGGATTCAAATGCTAGACAGTTCATAGAGAATCCTCTCTCTTTCAAAGGAAACATTTTTCTCACCTCAACTATTGAAAAACAAGTAAGACATACAAATGTATGCAAAATGCGGTTTCCATTGATCATTTTATTATCTCATTATTCATAAAAGATGCTTAGGTGCTTGGAGAAAAGGAGTCAAATCTGGAAGGAGAGTGAGTGACACGAAAAACCCACACACATTCTATTTCATTGCAATTTCTTAGAATAATTGCAAATTGTTTTGTCCTTGATTTGTACCTACCTTTTTATGTTTATTATTATTTACTGTCGATTTCATACCTGATTCAATAGGCAGTAGGAAAATCCCATGTCAAACGCCTTGATGATGATTATTTACCACATTCCTGTGACTGAGTAATTCTTTATTAATTTGCTTATTAAACTACATATATTGATTTTGACTACATATCAATCCCTTTTTTGCAGTATGCAAATACATACTCTAAGTAAAATGGAAACAAGGGTACGTAGACATGTACGTACAATTTAGTCAAATATGAGTAGTCAAATTTAATTTTTTTCAATGAATCATGTAGTTATTAATGCAAATACTTACCAGTCTTCGACTGCTTTTTTAATGCACTTTCTTTTTCCATAAATAAATTATTATTCGTCTAAAACGCCACTACTTTGCTAGTAAATATTTGAATAATACACTTATTTTCTTTAACAAAACTAATCAATCAAAAGGAAAAAAAAAGGTTAATAACAAATGTCATTAACAAAATATTTCTTCAAATACTTGACTCCCTGAGGGAAAGTATGAATGTATATATGTATATGCATAAATACATACGTTGACTAAAACATAAATACTTATAAATATACATTGTTATTCGCTGCATGGCCTCCACATACTACCCCTTTTCTCTCATTAAAAGTTACAAAACACTCAAATACTCCATTTAAATCCTGTGTTTATCAGATTTCACACATCTTTCTATTGGTGTTTTGGTGTGTACATATATTTTCTCTCTCTAAAGTGAGTTGCAAATTCAGAAAAAGGAAAACCTTTAAACCACCACCGATCTTTGGCACACAAGAAAGGCATTGCTAACACCTCATATACCCTTAAAATAACCAAATCCGTCAACAACACCATCCAGCAATTCAAGAAAGAAACTAAACAAACATTTTGTCACACCCCCACCACAACAAAACGTGTTATTCGTGACTCAAAGTGCCCTCAAATTTATGGCGGTATCACACGTACATATGTACGTAAGATACAAAAATAGATCTACAAAAATCACTCTTATAAATGAATTACTGTGTCATCAGTTTTAGAATATGCGGTAGGTTAATTATGACTTAATATTCTTATGATGAAAACCAATTTGAATGTTCATTTCAATGTCCTTTCTTCTTTTTTCTAGAAAGGAACTCAAAGTGAGGATCAATAAGATTTTTAAGGAGTATACAGTTTCTTCTTTCTTTTTTTTCAAAAAAAGACTAAATTCAATCAGCACAGCAATGAAACAGCACAGACTCTGAATGAAATGCTTAACTTTAGATACATTTGTGATTTGAACAATTTTTATATAGCTTTTACATATGTAGATATGTTACATAGTACATACATTCACGCATGCATACAGTTATACATATATTCAACCATTTATTCTTATTATTTTTTTCCTTCGTAGAACTACTGAATGTATGTATTTTTTCTTCTCCATTCACTGTAAGACTTTTTATTATAATAATAATAATAATAAAAGTTTAGACTTTTTTTTCCCTTTTTCGGGAAATTTACGATAATGATAGTTTCTTTGTATTTTTTTTTTTTTTTTTTTTTTGAATTTATTCGAGTTCTTTTTTAAAATCCCTTTTTTTCTACTGTTATTACTATTATTTTCATTCCTTGATTCATTTGAATGTAAATGTCCGAATTATATTAAATTAAATTCCATCAACCTATTTAAATGACCCAATTGAGTTAAGACTTTTGATTCTGTTTACGTCACAGGCAGTTCAGTCTTTATAAACAAAGGGCTTTGTAAAGATACACTCTAATTAGAAATGTAATAAAAAAGAGGCAGAGTTGGCCGGCTACATTCTGTATTTTTTTCTTTAGAGTATCATCATTCCTTCTTTAAGTTTTGTAGAGGGTGCATCTATTAAATTGACAAGTTTTTGACATCATTAATGAATTAAAATATTCTTTGCAATTACAACTAATGTCATATAATGCACATTTTATCTGGAAGGACTTCTTACTAGTTGTCATTGAAAGGATTTTGGGAATAGTAGAGCAAAATAATAACAGATTTCACATTTCCTACCACATTTCAACTCACCAGCATATCAGCTGACATGATGTACCATATTTTTATGACATCATCTAAGGCGTGAGCTTTTTTATGCTCACCGGGAATGACTCTTTTTTCATTTCTTTAAATTATAATTATTCATGAATATATAGCATTGCAAAATGTGCCCAGTATAAAAACTGCAGATTTAAAAAACTAAACGGTCAAAAAGACCGGTTCATCATGTTGTAAAAGACACCTGAAAACAAATATATATATGTATATTCACATATACACAACTTCTCTCTCTGCATTTTAAGTCTTCCTTTTTTTTTCATCTTTAAACAAAAGAAAACTTAATTGAGTTGAACAAATTTGGATCTTCACGGATCATAAATAACCATATTTTCATACATGTATATGATATCCAACCCGCAAAAGATTTGTATTATTTGTATTTTTTCAATTTGAAATGTATATAAGTACATGAAGTAATGAGACGAATATCAACTTTATTTTACTCAATGCAGACTTGGAACAAAAATATTAATATAATTCCTTATTCCAAATAATTATGTGTTTATGTATGTACATATGTATATTATACATATATATATATATATATATATATATATATATATATATATGTATATATATATATATATATATATATATACATATATATATGTAGGCCGCTACATAGTCATTTATGCCTTAATTCTTAGTTTTGTTTACGTTCTCAAGTGAACAATTACACCTGCAATTCATAAAAGTATGTATACATACATAGTTAGTCACTATGGATAAAAGTCATGTCTTGAGGCCTTTCTCTTTGAACATACTTGTGTCGTTGTCATGTTGCTAATTTGGGAGTGACAAATCAAGATAGTATAATGTATTCACATATATAAATACATATATGTACTGTTGTTGTAAATTTACAACTAGTTTAACCAGAGGGCTCATGCATTTTATTTGTCAGTTTTTTAAAAAAAAATTGAGTATGCACTATATAAATATCTACATATGCATATTTATGTATGATCATATGTTCCTTGAAATTCTCAAATCCTGTCCATAATTTCCTTAAAAATACAAACATCAAGAATTATATTTTACTACAAGACCAATGGACTTCCACTTACAAATTTATACCCAATATGTGGATATTTTTTTATATTTGATGTTCATTTTTATTGAACTTTATAGTTGAGCTCAATCATATATTTTTTTAGAGCCTATATAAGAAAATTCATAAGCAAATTATAAACAATTGATTCAATCAATATCTAACCATTTCCAGCTATATTTGAAAATATAAAGAGGTAATTAGAAGGTAATTTTAAAATTTAATTTTTGTACATATAACATATATTGGATTTTTAGGTTATTTTATACCCAGAATTTCATGGCAAATTTTAACATATTAACAATGGGTATGTTTGATGAATGTAATGAGTGTATATCTGCAAATACCAACATTAAAAAAAAAAAAGAAAAAAAAAAAAAGAGACAAAGTTCTAATCTCTAGTAAGTCAATTTGAATGAGGGATAAGGAGTCAATCACTTCATTTCTGCTATTGAAGACTATGATTTGAAACATCAAACCATAAAAATGGAATATATATATATATATATATCAATGAACTCTTATTAGCAGTGTTTTTTTTGTTATTCTTTCATTGTGAATTACGTAAAAACAAGTCTAGAGATATAATTTCAAGTTAAAAGAGGTCAACACAAATAATAAATAATAACCCATAATTTATCATCAATGATCAAATTGTGGACTTTAGGGATAGCATTGGCATCACAACACAATTCTCTCTCTCTCTCTTCTTCCATTCAAGTTTATTATTCTCTATATATTTCTTTGCATATACATACATGTATAGGTATGTGTGTACATTGGCTCTTTTGCATGAGAAATAAATTAATACTTGTCAAATGTTACATCCTGATCTGTCAGTCTCATCATAGTTGTCATAGAAGTAAAATGACAATAATAATATAATACTTTGTCATACAATTCTATGATATAATCCGCAGCACCAATGTGTCCAGTAAAGGCGAAGTAAAAACCATCACATCATCAACTCCTCTATATTTGCACATATGTATATATATACATAGTCTACCTTAGTCCTCGTTATTAATAAACAACTTATAATCACAATTAATCATTTATAGAAAAAGAGAGAAGAGAGGAGATATATGATTTTTATATCTGCCAAAAATGATGCAAATATATAAATACATAGAGTTATTGTTATAACCTATGTATGATTATATATATATATATATATATATATACATTGTTATTCCATCAGTGGTTGAATCTCCAACTGAGCATCAAGGTTTGTTTTAGCTTAATCATGACTTTGACTATTCATAAGAAATCTTTTTCTCTCTTACAGTCATCTCGCATGCCTATTTTTTCAGTCTATCACTAATTTATATACTTATAAATAAATTTGATAAGAAATAATAATACAAAACCAAAAAGTTAAAAGAAGGAAACTGGTTTTTATTAGAATGCTGCCTTAGGAGGAGGAGGAGGAGGAGAATGATGATGATGATTATCAGTTTTGAGATTTGAATTCATTAATAATATTGTCTTGATGGAATGAAAAGAAAGAAGAAAAAAACATATTTGATTCTTGACTTTTCTTTCTTTCTTTCTTTCTTTCTTTTTCTGAAGCAAAATGAAAGAATGTTTTATTTCTTAGAGTCACATCATGAGACTGGGTGGTAAGTAAGAACTAAATCCCCCCTTTCCTTTCAATCTTTCATCATTGGTATGCTAATTTAGTATCAAATCTTTTTTTTTATGTTTAGATCTCATGGCTATTAATTTGTTTTCTTTTGATTGTGCAATAATACTAAGACAATTTTTTTTTTTTTGTCTTGATGATGTTTGACAAATAGGTTTTATTTGTATTTTTGTCATGTTCTATCATTCTAAACTCCAGCATAATCATTTGATCAAAAAATGAGATATAACATCTATTTGATTTATCCTTCATTGAGTGATTCATAAAGAATTCATAAGTCTACAACTCATAAAAATCTTCAGTTTGGCAATATATGTATTCAATTAAATAGAACTTCAATGCTTATTTTTAAAAAGTGTTTTTGCATCAAATATATTTTTTCAACTTTTTTCAACACTTTATTATGGAAAATTATAATTATCCTTGTTGTGACGTCACACTTATTGGGACCTTGTTGTGTCTTTTTTCAAATATCTTTAAATTTATAAAATAAATGCTTGCGCACTTTAAACTTTAAAAGATTTGACTTCCAATAACTTTGATTTTTACAAAAAAAGTTAAATTTTAAACCTTACTCTTTTTTTTTCCTTCCTGGCCACGGCTCATTGGACATTGTCATAAAGAGCCTGTAGAGTCAAAAGCCTTCTAGATATGTCACATAATTATGTATATCCCTAAATAATGCTTGATCCCCATGAATCCAATTTCCATCACAGCCAAAGCTGCACCAATGAAATTGACTGTGTTTGGATTGATTAATATCAATTTTTTGAGTAAATTATGATTTCCTTATTTATAAAATATTTATATTATTGCCCACACAGTGACAAACTTATTAATTTTTCATTACAAAAAAAGTCAGTCAATAATTTGTTAGTTTCTTTTTAGTTTAGTCAATTGAAAATAAAGATTTAAATTTTTCAATTTTTGAAAATTATTTATTGGGTTAATATAACGAGTTTTTATATATAAATTCGATGAAAAGGGCACGCAAAGTACAAATACTATGTTATAAAATGTGAACTTTTCAAATAGATATTTGATATCATTCATCATATTTTCTAAATATTGTAAATAATTTTTATTTTTTTCTATCTTAATATCATTATTATTATTATTATTTTTTGTCTAAAACAAAAAAAAATAATGTTATTGTGACTACATACTTCTGAGTTGAAAATCCCAATTAAAATTATGAGAGAAGAGTTTTTTTTATCTATTTTATAAGAATTGTAAGCAAGAAAGACTTCATATCATATGGAAATATTTCTTTAAATTACTATGAAAATTTGTTTAATTTCTTCATTTTTTGATCAGAATTTTTTTAATTTTATTTTGCAATTGACAAAATCCTCTGAACCTCAATGGAAATCTCAATGTCTAAAAATGTTCTCAATGCAAAACAAGTAAAATATAGAAAACGCAAATAATTTGTAAACATTCATAAACATATTTAACTAAAATAAAACAACTTGCCAAGACACAGCTAATTACATCTTACATTTATTTTAATTTTTTTAGTTTGTCTTTAATAAAGTAAACAACTTAGTCAAAAGGTGCATTACTTGATTCCAAAAGTATTTTGACGCGGAAATTACAAATCAACAGTTAAGTATTTCGTTATTTGGTCAAGCTCTCAAAAATTCTTATGAAATTAAACATATACAAAAACAATAATCAATTGTAGGTTTGTGATTTGATCAAACCCAGTATCGAACCATTTGAATTTTTGAAAAAGTAAAAACTTGTGTAAGTATTTCCCTATATTGAGGAAGTTTAATATTACCTTGAAACTTTTTTAAACGTATTTTAAATGAATTTGAATCAAGTTATATTCATAAGTTATGAGTCATTTGGTGGCGGGGGAATCTTCAAAGTTATGTAATTTTAATGCTAATGATACTAAATAATAAAGAGAGCAAAAAAGAAATGAAAAAATAAATAAAATGATAGTAATGCCTCAAATGAAACGATGCATTGCTTTTAATATATGTACAACATACATACATTTATGTATATAGCATAGCATAATACACTCTTGCAATAATGATACTGAGTTTAATTTTTTTTTTTTTTTCTGATGTGCAAATTAGATTAGATGCAATCTTGTTGTTGAACCATGGAATGAAATACTGATTAGGGTGGCGTTAAAAGTTGAAGGAGTGCAGTCCTGTTTTTACACAAGTATAATTATACTATGTACAATAATATCTGCCTTCTAAACCCTAAGCAAATAATTATAATTCTAATTTTATCAAAGTTAAAACCGTGTACATATTTCATCATTTGTGTCCTCTTTAAACAGCTATTAAATATATTTGATAGTACAAAAAGCAACTTATAAACGTACATAAACATACATAAAAACAGTGTCATTGTATTTATAAAAGATAACTAACTCTACATAGAATCAATTCAATCTTTGAGTATATTAATAATCGTAGTATTGAAATATCTACCCACTTAGTATTGAATCATAAGCACGATATATTTTACAATATGTTTATCTTAAATAATAACAAAAGATATTATGAAGGGATTTAAAATCTCTTACATTTACCTTTATTTATGTCAAAACCAAAACAAAATTATTAAAAAGAATTCACTTATCATTTCATTCTTGATTCAAATGATTGTTCACCTTACTTAGTATATTATTTGTTATGGTAATCGGTTTTTCGAAAAAAAAAGAAGATGATATCAAAAAAAGTAAATTACCTTTAATTTCTTTGATTACATAAACCATTCAGTAAGTCACATGTACAGGTTTGCAAGAGGGGATTGCTTCCTAGGCTCTTGAGATCCTGAGAAATCCAGTATTCTCTGTGATATATGTATGCAAACAAAAAAACCAAATTTTGATTTGGCAACTTTTGTACTTTTATCAGTATTACTCGATATTATTTTTTGCCGTTTCAAATGCTAGAGATACAATGTATTTTGTCAAAATTATCTTATAACACAAGTTCATAATAGCAGATTTTAAATATTTAATATATATTAATTGCTATCTATCTACATATTATCAAAGATTTATTTCTAACGTCACAAATACTCGGCCATTGATTTCTTTGGAGGTTTATTGTTTCTCAGATATTGTGAAAAATAAAATATATGCTATGAGGGTTTTTTTTTCTTCAATTTTGTATTCCTTGATACAAAATATGTTATTTCTTTATGTAATACAAGCATTTTCTGATTATATCTTTTGATTCCAACTTTTTTTTTTTTTAAATTTGGAGTTAGAAAAATTGTCTAAATAAATTTTACAAATCAACTGAAATATGTGTTTGATGCACCTCTCTTTGGACTAGAGCAAAATAATGTATAATTTGTGGGGTCTCGTATATATTCTCTAAAAGTACAGAAATTTTGTTAATTTTAGAATTTTTTGTTTTGTTTTTACTTAAAAGATATTTTTGTTCCTTCATAATCCTAATCCTCATCATTCTGCAGATGTCAAATAAATTGACATGATAAAATGTATTATAAAGTATATTTTACTTAGAATTTAAACTATTTTATGTTTGAAATGTACTTTTAGCTGATTTAAGGAGCTAGGAGTTATAAATTCATTTTAGAAAAAAAACATAGGTAAAGACAATAGTTTTTATACTGTAACCTTTGGAAGCTGCCCACGCAAATTTATTATACAGTATTGTAAATATGTCTGACTATCTTTTTATTAATAAACTAAATTTATTTGCCTTATAACTTCAAAAATTGAGTTTTTTTTGTTGTCTGAATTTGATACAATATGAAAATTTTCTGCTTCAATATCTTTTTTGAATATTTTTTTGGGTGTTTATTCAAATAATCATTTTATTTTATGAATATATTGTAGCATTCTGCTCCTGTTTATTTAGAATTTAAGAATGAAAAATAATTTAATTAATGTTTTTAAAAAATAAAATAAGTTTTACATATGTATGTATATGTAAACAGATGATATTAGTGGTAATTAATCGAATTGTGATTGTAAAGAAATCTTATTGGACATTCAGTATATGTTTCAAGTCAACAAGAAACCAAATTTATTTCAAATAATATTTCAAAAATGAGTGTGAACTGCACTCATATTCTTGAAGACATTCTCTTTCCTCGTTTGTATTAATAGGTTATTTCAATTAATACAAACGAGGAAACAAAAGTTGGCCAAATCCTTTGTTCTTAAATAACTCCTAGAGTATTATATAAAATGGATTAATAAGGAGTGCACACAAGAGCTGAGGCCCACAGCTTTCAAACGAGATGTCAAAAGCCGAATAAGAAGTAGCGCGCAGAGGGATTTCAGCTGGTTTCTTAATCCATTTGCGGAAAAAAAATTCAATAATTTTATGGACTGTACTCGGAGGATAAGGAGATAAATTAGCCAGCGTGATGAAGAGAAAACACCCTATTCAGGGGCAAGTGGGTATATAATATTCTTATTTCTACGAAAAAAACAAAAAATATGTTTCACAACATATTTATGTTAAAGATATAATCAAACATGACAAGATGAATGATTTAATGTGATGATATTGAATATAAACAAATTTAGGTCATACCCACTTGCCCCTGAATAGGGTGTTTTCTCTTCATCACGCTGGCTAATTTATCTTTATGTCCTCCGGGCACTGTAATTAATCGAATTGATCAATACAAAATCTGAAAGGTCATTTGAGAGTCAAATAGATGCGTATTATATTAAACCAAATTCATTTCATTGAATTTCTAAATAAAAACAGAATTCCCATCATTATTTCAAGGTATGACACACAGAAAATATGAAAGTATCTTTACAACAGATGAAAGCAAATGTTACAAATAAAGTAAAAGGATGTGGAAAAGAATCACTTCAGCGATCTTAAGATGAGAAGAAAAGTAGATAACAACTATTAAATACTTCATCATTGCATTGTGGTAGGAACCTATGGATAGCATTTGTAGTAATGACGATGACACTTATTAAATAGAATTAAACGCATAGAGACGAACAAGAGAAAAAGGCTGTGCAATTTACATTGGAATTTCAATGGATAAATATGCTCATGACTTTTTAGTTGTCTCTAAATTAAACTCTATTTAGTAAGAGTGATCTTCAATGTAATTTCCTTGTAAAAGAAAAAGTATTATAACCCAAAATTCTTTGATATTGTTTGACTATTCTTTATTTAATAGTATGTATGTATATTCAAAACTTATCCAGATCCAGTTTGAGTTATAATCAAATTCACAGTAACATCTTTAGCTATTCCTAAGCCAACATACAAACCATCTATCAAAATTCAAAACACATCAGGGTAATAGTATTTCTTTTTTAAAAGTTCTAAAGAATTTTATTGAATTTGACACATTGGTTTAATGACATATAGAGCTAAATTGATCATACAAATGAATAAAAGTGTTAATGCTCGATCACTTTAAATCACTCATCTTGTCATGTTTGATTATATCTTTAACATAAATATGTTGTGAAACATATTTTTTGTTTTCGTAGAAATAAGAATATTATATATGTATAACATATGATATTTCTAATAGTAGACATATATAAACAAGGACGATAGATTCAGGTTCAAAATGAAGTACATATTATGATATTGTTATTCAAATTTTCATAAATGGACATTTTTTTATAGCTAATTATCTTCTTCTTATCTTTTTTTTCTACAGTGAAGTTTGTACATTTCTACCATAATAGGTAATGGACTTTATTTTGCAAATTTAATTATTTTGCCTATAAATAAAAATGTTACAAACTTTCAGAATAGAGGATAAATGAAAATTATCTATGTTAGAACTCGAAAAGTCATCTATCCCATTATTTTTAAAATAAGTATATTTATATTAAAAGGTGTATTATTTATCAAAAAAAAAAAAACTATTTTGCTAGAACTAAAAACATTTATATATCATATATAAAAATAGTTATTTTTGAAAGAGCTTTTTATAGAATCTCCTTCACTAACATACACAAAGATTTTGATTATTAACAATGATAAGAATAAAAAATAAAGTGCAATTTATTTGAGATTAGGTTCACTTCTTTTCCTACCCTTTAGACCTGGAGAAATCCTTAATTATTTCCATGAAGTTTATGACCAAGATTTTGTATCAAATACCTCTTGGGATCAAATATAAATAAGTAAGATTATGAAATGTTAGGTAGGGATTTCTATTTAATCAACTATATAGATGATATCTAGAACCATCGGAGCTACATTTGTTGATGGTAGTAATATTAATCAAACAAAATGTTAAATAATCATTTAATTTCCTCTCTCTCTCTCTCTCGCTTTGTTAAGTCTCATCAAAATCATTTCGGAATCATACATATGTACCAAAAGATGCTCACTAACCAACCATAATTCTCACTCTCTTACCATGTTGTTCTAAGAAAAAGGAAGAAAACTTTTTTTTTTACTATGTATTAATAATAAATAGCAATTTACCTGATGGCGCGTGATTTGGAATAAACCAAGTGATAAATTCTGATATATGTACGTATATACATACATACATATATATTTCATCTTGAGAAGACGTCGTCATAATTTCTTGTTTATTCTTCTTTCATTCTCGTAAATCCAGTTTTAATATAACATTAGTATACACTGTCATAAATATTCTTCCTTACACATAAAAGTATGTATAGTGTGAATAAAAACACGCATATACATACATACACACACCTATTAACAGAAAAATGTATCAAAAATTGATATAGTTTTTAACAGTGTAGATGTTTATATATAATGAGAGTATTATTAAACGTTAAATATATTAGAGTATATTGATCAATTTATGAGTCTTTGTAGTAATAAATATTAATGGGTTTTCTTCTGATGGGGAGGAGGAGGAGGAGGTAGTAAGCAAGTTCCATCAATGGGTGATGATGATATTCATATACATACAATTATATATGTTTGTTAGAGATGACACAAGAAGATGCCATATCATAAAGAAATTGATAGAAAATGCCAGAAACTCAGTGGTTTCAGTTCAAAATATTTTCTTACAAAGTGTACCAATTAATAAGTCGAAGTCAATGCCCCATGGTATTAATAGTTCCAGGCTTTAAATAATATTATTTTTTAAATCGCTAACGTATAATAATAAATTTTTCAAGTATATAGATTGGCTTTTACTTCACATTAGGGGTTTAGTGATAAATCAACGAGTCTAGAACAGGGGTGTGTAACCTACGGCCCTAAATACTATACCCTATGCTACCTTTTCCCCAACAATAAATAAACTACATATAGTGTTTTCAATGGTAATACATATATGTACATAACATGCAATTGATTGTAAGGTTATACTGTCCTCTATGTATACAAACACTGTTGTTATTAGTGGCCCTTTGGGGGTAGTGTAGTGTCGACTTGGGTCGAGTTGCTATGGATCAACTCTTGTCCGATAAATAAGAAAATGAAAAATGACAAGACAAAGATTGTAGTATAAATACAAGTATATATGTATAGTCTATACTTTGAGGTCAAATAGGAATTATATTGGGTTTCAAGGAAGAATTCGATTCTGAGGAGCACTTTCCTTTTTACATTATCATTATTACACTTAAAAATAGAATTCATAGCTTTTCAGAGTCCTACATATAATGCTAATGTATATTATAATCATTTATTGCATTATATATGTAATAACTTTTTTTTAATGAAAAAGCATTGACATAATTGTTAATAGTTTTATTCAATTGATAATTTTAGGACTTAAAGATATAATGAGTCATTATTATATTTTGTTGACACTGAGCGATTAAAAATCGAAGCGAAAAAAAAATAATGACTCAAGACAAGTCAAAACGAATCGATAATTTCTCGAATCAGCACAACACTATTTAGAATAAGAGATAGTTCTAGAAAAAGTTTATCAAACAGGGGTGGGACGCCAAACAAAAAAAAAAATAATAATTGCTTTTCCACACTTTGAGAACTCCTGAATCGGTTCTCATTTTTTTTCACTACGTTCCCCCTACTTCATTAGTTAATGGTCAAATTTGATATGGTTCTTTCTTGATTTTGCTTCCACAGATCACCCCTTCAAAAATATGAATAATAAGATAAATTATTAATAAAATATTTTTTTTACTACACATCAAACACAGATCCCTACGTTTATCATAAGTGATAATTTATATGAATTCATAAATTATGCTCCCACCTTTTCCTTACACTCAACAAAAATTCCATCCCTAACCAATCACAGCTAGAGCTGAAGATCCTAAGTTTTGCCTGACAATTTGATGACTGTTTGGGAGGAGACAAGTGCTTGCTGTCATGACGTTTTACTATGTCAGCTATTTTCTTATCCTTTTACAGGGAAAGGCATTGACAGTTTTAAAGAGGAAATTACCACAAATTCATAGCTATAATATTTGACCAAGGACTCTAAGCTCACTCAATTCGGCATTTTATTGATAAATATTAGTTGTAAACGGCATATATATTACTCCACTACATGTGGTTAGTGCAACAGGTTTTCCCTAAAGAATTAAGGAATAATGATGACATATATGGAAAATAAAAAATTCTTTACATATTACCAACCACTAAAAATATCTCAAGCGAAAAAAAGCTAATGATTTACATCTCGCGTCATAATTAGGGATGCAAAAGCAAGACTTATGTCACTATAGAATTAACATCCTTGTTAACATAAGCTGCCTGTTGCCTGGCAGGTTTTTATTTATTAGTATCATTGTCTCAGAAAGAATCTTATACATACATATATTTAAAAATAAAGTGGAGAAATAATATTATAATTATATAATGCTCTTTTAACAAAATACACAACAAATGTAGGCCGAAATTCCTTGATTCCCCTTCACAACGGTCAAATAACGAATGAACAGAAGTTCAAAAAAGAACAAAAAACCGTTTCTCCTTTTCCAATGATAAAACTATTATTTTTCTCTACAAAAGTCGCATTCCTAAATATGAGTTATTGCTGTGTTATGATTCTTCTTTTTTTTTTTACGTAATATTGGAGTCTACTTCCTATCGGTTTTGTTTCGTATTTTAGATAAGTTGTAAAATTGCAATCTTACGTACTTTTGGATAAATCTCAGTTTAGCCCTAGTTGAAACATTTAGCAAAAAAAATATTAATTTTAATTCCTTGTTGTCCCTAATGTAGGTATCGCATCAACAAACATCTAAACGAGCAAAATGTAAACCTTACATTTACATTAGTGAGCAATATAGAACAGATACCTACAAGTTTAGTTTATTATAAACCTATGATTCTACTTTTTTTCATTAGTTGCAAGGAAGCAATGTTGATTTAATTATGTATTTAACTGGTTGGGGAAGTTGTAGTATTTGAATGATCCAAAAGTATATCATCTTATGAAGGTTATGACTTGTGAGTATTTGCATTCTTTTGTTTTTCAACAAACGAAAATTCTCGATTTTCTCACGGATGTACAAAGAAAGTAGTTGAAAAATGAAAGGAAATTGATCATGTAACATATACACTTTTCCATCGTGTACAAATGTACATATATGAATATGTACATAGTAAAGATGTGAATATATACAAAAGGTATATGTATATCAAAGAACTGAAGTCGTAATCATGGGCCAGAGCTTTCACTTTCCCTTAAAATCCTATTTGTTGCATATATCATTAAATATTTAGCTTTTCCCTTATTTTCTTAGCAGTTATTAATGTAAATTAGGGAATTAAAGGATAAGTGTATGTCATTTTTCATTCTATAATAATTACGTATCAATAAGGTAACGAGATGTGGTGAGTTATAATAATTATTTTCAATCTTTCCTGCTCTACTTATATTGTGTAAATGTTGTTGTTGTTGTTGTTTTTTATAACAAATACATACTTGAATACAATAGTTGTCTTTAACAGATTATTTCATAAAAAAAATAAAAAAAAAAAAAAAAAATGGGGAAAGAAATGAGAAGAAGAAAAAAAAAATAGAAAGAAAAATGAAAATGGAAGGAATGAATAATCGACACAAGTCAAAATCTTGAAGAGAAGGAACAAGAAATATAATAATAATAATAATAATATCTTACTCAAAGCATGATGAACTCATCATTTTTGAAGAGAATTTTTTTTTTCCTTCTTCTTCTTCTTCTTTTTCTGACTGACAGTGGCAAATGACCCTAATGTTTCTCTACCCAACAAATATACTTGTCTATTTCTTTTTTGAAAGAAAAATAACATAATAATAACAATAAGGAGGAGGAGGAAGAATGAAATCTTTTTAGATTACTCTATTTCTACCTCTACCTTAACTAAGTACATTATTCATCCTTGGGAGAAGGATGCATATTGAAAATGAATTTAAATGAAATGGGCCTAAGTCTAGGATACTAGGACTTACTAGTATCTTGAGAGTCAACTCTGGCTAAGAAGAAAGTAAAGCAAAACATAGATATGAACTGAAACGCCTCTCTCTTTTTTATTTGACTTCTCATTAACTCTTTTTTCATAAAATCAAATCAAATAGTACAATTTTTTACAGCTTTAGTTTACTATTCGTGATTAATGAACTCTTATACATACATAGTTTTGACTTGCGATCATCTCTCTTTATAATACATTTATCTAATATTTGTCTTACTCTTGACGCCTTCCTGATGAAACCATGACAACTAATTTACTTGGCATATATGGTAAATTTGTAATCATGTCGTGAATCAAGTTGATTTAGTTTATATTTAATTAAAGTTCGTTCCTCTTATATTACTTAAAATGAGGCTGAGTATGTTATATTTACTACCTTTGTACTTTCATTAAACCAGCAGCAGGTTTTTTTACTCTATGCAATAAAAGAAGGAAGGAAACTGCCTTACTTTGATTGCATTGTAGATGTCTTAATTTTTTTTGCAACATATTTCATTGTACATATATTAAGATTCTTTGAACATCATTGGATCTAGAGCTTTAAATTAAAAACGGTATAAGCTTTTTTCCTTTTTAAATAGCCAGTGTCTTACCACAAATGGGTCTAAAAGACCTTATTGTTCTATTGATTAAACTAGGTTGACAATTCGTTGAGCAGTTCAAAAAACAAAATGTATTTATAAGCATACATGTATATTTAACTATAAAATGCTTCCACCTTTCATAATCTCAAGTACAGTCAGTAACAATTTGACAAAGATGTGGTAGGAAGAAAATTAACTGAAAATAAAGACTTTGCATAAAGATACATACATGTATGTACAATTTACGCATCAAATATATTTTAGATTCGAGACTTTTCTTATTATTATTATTAATCCTGAATGCGATGCCTTTAATAATAATAATAATAGCATAATAGATTAATGACAAACTGAGACGAATCTTACTAAATTGTTCTTTCACCTTATTTGATTATATTAGTTAAGGACGAATTTTTGTAGACCTATTATTAATACTAATAAAGAATGAAGAAAAATTACTTGGTTCTTCATCATCATCATCGAGAACAAAAATAATGACGAAGAAGGAAAGAAGAAGAATTTATGTTTATAGTCAAGGAGGATCTAAGGTACATTAATCAAATTAGGTAGTAATATGAAGAAAAACCAAGCAACCAACGTACGCAGCTAACAAAAAAAGAAAAAAAAAAGAAACAGAATGGAAATACCAACAAAATTTGTTCTTTTTTATCGTTGTTTGAAATAAACTCCCTTGTATGTCTTGGTATTCACATTAAAAATATATATACTGTGTAATACGTCAAATAACAAAATACTAATGATATTAAGAATAACAAAGAGGAAAAAGGTCGTTGAAGAGTTCAATAACTCCTGCAATCTAATATTTTCTGAGACTATTCATTAATACTCTTTGTATTTATATCTATTCATGATGTATTTGAACGGATGATGAAAAAGGTATTTGGGTCAATTTCTTACAAAATTTAATCATGTAGTCTTCATTTGTAAAAGTAAGGGGGAAATACACACATATTATATATAACATAGGTAATGAAGTTAAACATTTCAATTATCTCTCTTTCACAAAACCTTCCGCAAAATTGATACATACTAATTTCACTCGCTTAAAAATGTGTGAATAATTATACAAAATTACATTACTTAAGGGGTTGCAAGAACTATGAGCTTAAAAGTTCCGCATAACCCCTTTGTTTACTCATAATTGCAAGCAAAGACACAGATTTGCAACTTTCTAATGTCCAAAAAACAAGGCTCCCCCCATAATAAGACTCATTAAGTATAACAAATATACACTTTATAAACGATTACAAGTAAGGTAAGGTGAGTTCAAAATTTCAAACGGATTCCAATTTTTTTACTGGGAGCGAACGTTCCATCCAGATCAATCCTGGTAGGCTCATGACAAGTTTTGACAAACAGAGCAAGATTAGTGCCTCATTAGTCCACGGTGAATCAAGTATAATAACTTATGTCAAGAGCAAAAAGCATATCTTAACAAGCCATATGAAGGAAGTTATGTTGGAGAAATGGAACAAGATCCTCAAATTTTTACTATACGGTGATGTTATAAAAAGAAAGTGGAATGTGAACTAGACATTCAATAGACAGAATGATAAGTGGATTGTCATTCATAAGGACAATGTTCTCCAGTATTTACCAGAACTAAGTATCAAATATCCGTAATGTTCTTGTGTGTCGTAAACAACAAGGGCCACACTTCTTCCAGTATTCAGAGACGGCTCAACAATGATATTTGCCTGGTTATCCTAGAGCAAAAAAAAGGGAAGTTCTGGATGGAAAAGTAGCTTCTGCGCCTGGGTATTTGTTCCGACTGGACTCTGTTCCAGTTCTATATGTCTAAGAAGATCCAGGAGAATGTCTCTCCTTTTCAGTACTTACAGACAAGGCCCTCTAACTCGCCTAATCTATTTTTTTAACTTCTGGGACAAATTGAGACTCCTGTCAGTGAATAATGACCTCATAACAGTTCTATCCCTCTATATTCTAAAGTTACGAGGCACTACACGAATCTTCCAGATGATGAAATCGTTTGTCATTCCAGGATTGCGTTGAACAACTCATATGGTCTAAAGGGGAAAATATTCGATAAATGCCATCGTTAATACATTAAAAATAATTTTCTATTAAATTTTGGTCATGAGTGTCAAATATATTGCTTTAGAATGCAAGTAAATTCTTGTTTAATCTAGACACTCCTATATATTTCCCATTGATCAACATATCACTCTTAATATCTAAAGAGTATTTTGAGGCAGGAACTTACTCACAAAAAAAAAAGAAAAGAAAAAAAAGTAGAATTTGTGCACATTTTAAATACGTATGTACATATAAAAAAAGATCAATGATTATTTACAGAGCTTCTTATATTTATTAGAAGCCTTTGAAGGACTATTTTTTTAGATCCTTGGGCTTTTTTTTAAAGGTAAGTAAACAACATTTCCCTTTGAAATAAAGTAAATATATGCATATAAATACTTTTGCCTAATATTATCAATTGGTTTTTCAATTAAATGAGGTCTTGATTTCATTCTTTATTCCTTCTTCTTTTCTACTGTATTACTATTTGCTTACTTCCCTTCTACATCATGTTTTTATAGCTACATGTTAATATATATATATATATATATATATGGTTCATTTGAATATATTTATATGTGTGTTTGTGTGTGTTAAGATAAAGTCGCAAATTTAATATTTAATTTCCTGAGTGTTTGCATCAAAAAATATAATATAAATATTTTTTTAAATGTTACTAAAAACAAAAAAATAACATCCACTGAAAACTAACCTAAATAATGAAGAAAAAGAAGATAGTAATATTTACATACATACATACGTACATACATAAACACTTTTCAATTTTCCTTCTTTTCAACTACATACAAATTAAAAAAGGAATTTTTTTGACTCCGTATCTTCTTCATCAAAAGTTTTTTCTTGTTTTTTTTAGATCCTTTCACCTCTGTGTATTTTTATTCATTGATAACATTTGAGTCAAAAAAGGAAGACTTGAACGTACGAACTTATGTTATATTATATATATACATTTTGATTAGCGTTATATATATATTCATAAAGTCTGAAGTGGGGATGTTAAATATACCCTTTAAATTTTTTTTTTTGAAATTGACTTTGATTTAGTGATTTTCTCATCACTTTTTCTTTTTGAATGCTTAAATGTTGATGACGCTCAGGGCTATGTAAAAGCAAAACAACACTAGATTTTAGATGTCAATTTAAGATTAATTTTATTGTTTAATCTTATGAATGAATGTACAAATGACAATTCATTTGAATTTTGGATATTTCATTTACAATATAAATACCTATGTATAGATAATATTATTTTTTCTGGTTCTCCAGGTTAAATTACAATAAAACTTGTAAAAAAAGGCTAGTATTTACATTAAAAAAATTTAGATTTGGTGACTAATTAAGACTATTATTAATGATCAAAAAATCTGTTTTCAAGAAATCTTTTGCCAATTTAGTTTTCTTAATTTCGTAAAAGTATATGGATGTGTTTACAAAGTACTCTGTTTGATATTACATTATGTTTTGTATTACGCATCTTATATATATAAAAATGTTTGATATTACTACCTAATAAACTACATTAATGTACGTTTTGTTCACCCATTAAGGCTTATAAGTTAAGAATGTTAAAAATATTAATGTAACAAATGAAAAGTAATTAAATTATAAATTGATATTAAAAATGATAGAGGAGGCATTTCAGCTCTGTCCGAAATGTTTAAACTTTGAAATGAATATTGATAACTTAAAACAACTTAGTGTTCACGATGGAGATATAGGGAAATTCAAAATAAACTAAAACTAAAAAAAAAAAAATTAATGTCTTCTACAAATTAATCTTTAAATGTACTACAGCTTATATCTTATGTGTATGTTTGCGACGTTGTAGCTTCAAAACTTCTTGATGGATTGAACTAATTTTTGGAATGTAAATTAGCCCATGGAACATAGGTTCCTTTGTTTCTGTTCCAAGTGCCAGGGTATCAGGAAAATATGTTTGTATTTCACTTTATGCAATACTTTTTCCATTTTTGTAAAAACTTACTTTATACAAAAATAATGGTCATATGGTTAATAAGTAATAAATAAAATGTAATTGTCCATGTAACTTTTTTGGACAGAGACTCATTTTAATACGTAACAAACCTAAAGAGTATTCCAGAATAAAATGACAAGTTATCAAATCTATAGGCACATGAAAAGCACGCTACTTTTTTCCATTTCAAGTTCTATCTGTCTATACGAGTGAGAATTTTTTTCAAAGCAAATGTTTACAGAAACGGCAAGAGTATAACATTTAGAATTAACATCTTAACTAAATTATAATTTTATCTTAATTTAAAGATACTCTGGCGATTGGAGCAGAAATAAAGTAACATGTGTTGTCACAAGAAAATAGAGATAGATACATCATCAAATAATTATTATTTGGTTAATAGTGTCATACAGAATAAGTGACAGATTTTTCACTCTAGGGGATTTATATGGTCAAGATTTTTGTTTAAAAAACAAATTTTGACGAAAACCCAATAGTACAACAATAAGTTCTACAAAAACTGAGCCCTCAAGCCATGAATTGGGATATATATATATATATATATATATATTCTATTGTTATGTATGAGAAAGCGTATTTCAAAATGTAGCCTATCCATCGAACATTAGATTAGCGAAGCCAGCAGGTTCTATAAAGTGTTTTACAAAGGTAAAAGATCCATTCTTGTTTGAATCAAGTTATGAATCCGATTCTATCTCTTTGAATAATGTATGTATATACCTGCTAATGTATATGATACACACGTTTGCATATATGAACGTATGATACATGAATATCTGTACATATAGATATGTAAATATAAAACTTCTTAAATTTCAAGAAAACAACATCTTTTTAAGAAGAAGTACATACTACTACCTATGTTGTTCGAAGGGATATTTTCATATAATCATATTCCAATAAGAAAGCAGGACTTAATTAATAATAAAAAAGGGTATCCTCTTACATAAGAAACCATATATAAAACTTTCAGTAAACCAAAAAACTTTTTTGTATCAATTAATTTTAATTATTTCGTTGTTTTCTCTCTCTCTCTCTCTTTTCTTCTTCATTAAGAAATCCGCCTTAAAAAATTATACATAAATATGTACATATATATTTAAGCACTTTTTTCTTGAAAAAATAAAATATAGCAATATATAATTAAGACGCTATTTTCCTAATGAAAATTTTTTATACTCTTTATTTTTGTTTTGTTATACAAAACTTTTTTCTCTTTTTGCAAATAATAATTATAAATAACTACAATAACTATAGAGAAAGAGCAAAAAAAATATAAAAATATATATAAGTACGTATTTACATTTTCAAAATTAAAACACAAAAAAAAAAAAAACTTCAAACTTCAATTATTGCAGAAATATTGTTTTGAAATTCACAAAAGCTTTTTTGGCAAATTGGTTCGATACTCCTCCGTGCATATATTTATTAAATATGCATACATGTGAAAATATAGACACATTTACATTTATTTAGATGCTTATTGACAAAAAAATTTAATCATTTTTTTTCACTTAGGGAAGCTACATATTATAGTATGTATATATAGTTAATATTTAATGATATGCAATGTTAATGATTTCATTTTTAAATACTTTCTTATGGAGCATTGATATTCAAATGTTTTTAATGCTAAGGGAATTATTTGTTCATTTGTTGGTAAATGGATGAATGAAGAGTTTTCATTTATCTTTTATCCATTGATTTGATTTGTTGATCTCATTTTAAATCTCATGCTAATCAAAGTCGTAATTCTATGTTTCTGATGAAGTGTTATTCCTGATAAAGTTGCAAATAAATGTGTGGTAACATGTAGGAATGGCATTTTTTATTCTTGTATCACGAGAGAAAAAAAACCGTTCTATAAAATCCATAAGAATTGATGCATTATCATCAAAATTAGAGATAGTTTTTTTTTTTAAAAAAAACCAAAAAGCCAAGGGAATAGTTTCCTTTTAGCTGACAAAATGTCTCACAAAATTCCTAAACATTCATGAATAAACAAACTTTTGATACAAGTTCAAGCAAAAGAGAAATAAGCCCAATATAAGTCAGAAAAGTGACCATTAACATTGCTTACGTTTGAGGCTTTCCTATAATGATGCAAGTGTGCAAGAGAAGGGAAAGATCTTCCTTCTCAAGGACCATTGCATTCAAAGGGTAATGTTAGTTCTTCCTACTACAGAAAATTATAGAGTTTAGCTGAAATCAGATATGAATCTCAATTCCTTGACTACTTTTTCTTAAAATGCAATGAAAAATTCGTCAAGATAACACTCGCCAAACTACATGTTCCTACATGTTGAATGAACATCAAATAATAGGAAGTAGACCTTTGGAAGATGTTTATACTTCTAGCTACGCCTTCACCTCGAAACTATCATCATTCTTCTATTTTCATAGAGAATTTTTCTTCTGATGTTTTGTCTTTATCTTGACATTTGATGTCTACACAGTCAAAAAATGCAAATTATTTTTTTAGGCAAATCTATGAGAAATTCATCTATTTTCTACTTGTAATAGAAGAAGAATTGCTTATACTTTGTGATAGATATTTAAAGGTCAGGAAAAAAGAAAAAAAATCACTTACACTTTTTTAACAAGTTATTTAGACATAATATATTTATTGCAAAATATCCAGTTGTAATAATAAAAATATACAGACGTATTTATAATTATTAATTAAAATAAAGAATGCAAGGAATGGACAAAGAGACTTTGTTTCCCTTCCTCCACTTTATATTACATTTTCTTTCTCAGTCCTGAGAGACAATACATATTTGATGTATGATAAACTTCCTATAATTAGTTGCTTTGAGTGCAAAAAACACCTGACTTTTTTTCTAGTCTTGCATTATTTTTATGAAGAACGACAATAAACAGTTGTGTCCTTCAATTAGATGATGACAAATCAAGCATTTCAATTCCTTCAAATCCATTCACTTTCGTTTTATGAAAAAACAATAATGAATATCTTGATGGTTTGATTCATACTTTTAAGGATATTATTTCATGTAAGAAAAAAACTTGAAAAGAAGAAAATTATACAAAAAGCATAGTTTTGACATTTTTCACTATTTCTTTATTATTTTTTGATCTTTTCTTTGTTAAATTTTCTTTTCTTTTCTTTTTTTTTTTAAGTCTGTGTGTCTGTTTTTTCTTTAACAATATAGAATTAATTATTTATTCTTTTAAATTAACAGGTTGTTTGTTTGCTACATATTAGCCTCCTTCCTGCTTGTATAGGTACAAATGTATGAATATAACATTTGATAACAAGCACAAAACAATTTCTTTATTTTGGAGGTAGTGATCAAACAAATTTAACAGATTTCTTCATCTTGTTTGATGATATATGCAATTGACACACTCTTAATATATCAAAGCAAAACATTGAAAAGGTTGCCTCAATATTAAAAGGATTCATTTAAAATACTTGACTCTTTATGTTAGTTTTATGTTGATGTGATTATATTTATTTTAGCATAAGTCCAATGTAGGATGTCAGCTTTGTTTCTTTAAGAAAGTGACTTTTACCGAAATAAAAATCATTTTTAGATATATTTCTGCAAATGAATGTCACTTTGTCTGAACACTTGTATATATTTGTCTAAGTCATTAATCTATGCACTTAGTTAAAGTTGATTAGTTTATATACATATACATACATAAATACAATTTTGATACTTTTTAAATAATAGCCTAAAGAAAGGAGGAATGAGATTAAGAGTATTTCTACAAAGCAAACTATATATTTACTTATTGAAAACTGAAGAAATTGGTTCTTGAAGAGTAAAAAAACAGCATTAAATAGAGAAGGAAAGTTGACTCAATATTTTATATAACAAAATTCAACAATAATTACAAATATATTTTAGTTTATTATACTCATATATACATATATATATATATACATACAACTATAAATGTATAAATGACAATAACTTTGATAAGTACATATTCATACCCCATTTTGGCATCATGACAATTTTTTTTTCTTTCAAAGAGATTTTGTGTG
Organism: Lepeophtheirus nordmannii; assembly: GCA_963680855.1. NCBI lineage: Eukaryota > Metazoa > Arthropoda > Copepoda > Siphonostomatoida > Caligidae > Lepeophtheirus > Lepeophtheirus nordmannii. Next base: position 25,695,233 of record OY804523.1, read on the forward strand.
TAGGTATCATTTTTTGAGCGTTCGTTTTACAAATAGATCAATCACATGTATTTTTTTTTTTTTTTTGCATACATGCATTTTTTAAAATATTTTTTTTTCCTTCCATACGTTTTAATCACGTATTTATGTTAAGCATTGATGCATATCAGAATTAGGGATATGTTACAAAAAAAAAAAAAAAAGAATCCGGATTGAAGTTGAAGATCAAAAGTTGTCGGAAAATTATTTTAAATAATATTCGATTATTTATGATCTCTGATGCAGAAATAAACATTTAGACAATAAATAATTTTGAATTTATATTTTTTTATTAGTATATATATATGTATATATTTTTTTTTGAATAAATTATAGATAAAAAGTATTTTCCTTTCAATATCATCATTTTTTTTATGAGTATACTAAGGATTGAATTTTAATTACATTTTAATAATTAATAGAGGGATTTATTTGAGAAGGAACCACACATTAAGATGTTTGTACAATGTACATTTTTAGGAACAACCAAATAGAAAAAAAAACCTTTTTCCCATTCTTTAACATTTTTGTCTCTAATGTAATTTTATCCTTGACTTCTTTTTTGTTATTAAATGAATTTATTCTTTTAACCTATAACTTTAATTAAAGAAAGAGAAAGAAAAAAAAAGGAAAAATTCTTTATATAATTATTAAACAATGTTGATTTTTTTTATTTTTCAAAAAGGATTTCCTTTTAATGGCTTTTTTCAAACAAAAAAAGTTGTATTAAATATCTATATAAGACTTTACTTTTTTTCTTTATTTTTTTAAAGTGGTGGAATTAAAAGATTTTCATATATACTCTATACAAATTAGGTACATGTTAAAAAAAAACCAAAATCCTTACAATCATCATCTTTATGGCCTTATATACATAGAGATAAACGAAGGAAACAACACTCGAACTGAATTTATATTAACTTTAATTTTCATCTACCAAATGGTAAGCAAAAAATAAAATAAAATAGGTGCCTAAAGAAAATCCTATTTTGAAAATCACAAGACCACATTTGATATTTTTGACTTTTTCTAATAAGATCAAGAAAAAGAATTTTTTTTACATCATACATTTAAAAGAATGAAGTTATACATTTTGTATGAAGAAAAAAAGACAAGTTTGTCTATTATATGCTATTTAAAGAGCATATAACTAATATACACATAATTAATGAGTGTCTAGAGTAATAATTAGGTATTTATTTGTCAAAATAACTACCTTCAATGTACATACACATAACCCAATACCAAAAAAAAAAAAAAACAGCATTCCTTGATTTTTCTTGAAAAAAAATATTGATCAAATGTCAATAGCAGAGCCTCATTATTTAAAACAAAGGCCATTTTCCTCTACATGAAATATTAAATAAACAAACAAATCTTGAAAAAGAAGTCCTGAGTCAAAACCTTTTCCTTTATATAGGTAAAAATGGCTATTTAATGTTGTAAAACTAATAATTTTTCAACAACTATTGGCGTTGGTGGGTGTGCTCATTTTTATAGAAGCTTTCTCTTTGATGTGATTTTTTTTAATTCTTAAAGAGATTTATGACATATACAATATTTATTTTATTCTTGTTTTTTGCAGCAGCCAAATTGATATAAATCAACTGACAGAGGACACAAATATTAACAAGAAGAAGAAAAGATAGTGAAACAAAGTTTTTTTGTTTTTTTTTGATACTGTTGATGATAGAAACAAAAAAAAATGTGGTGACAATAAGCGTGCCTCATAATCAAGTCCAAAAAAAGACCGAACAAAAAAAACTTTATGTTTCAAGAGAGGGAACAATTAGTAGATTTATTGTTTCATGAAAGAACATCTAATCAGAGAGTCCCTTCATAGGACTTTTTCCAAATATTCTTTTGAATGAATAAATGTGTTTTTGGTCAAAACAATCTAATCAAACTAAGAATAAAAAAAAGGACACAACAAAATGAGAGAGATTCATCTTTTAATTAGAGACAACAGATACATAATATGTATGTCTATAGAACTGGCTTCCGCTTAATATGGATAGATAAATAAATAAAACTATAATTCACACCCTGTGCAAAAGAAATTGGTCATAAAAACAGCATGTTTCTCTTTTCTCCTATCCCCATCTTGTCGTTTACTTTTCTTCAAAAGTCTTAATTAAAAAAGTACATAGAATGGAAAAATAAAAATGGTAGTGGTTGTATCATCATGTCATATGGTTTCTTTCTTTAAAAAAAAAGTGAAAAAAACTGTATGTGAGATGATTTTTTTTTTTTTTTTCATTTTTGCGGAAAGGTGGATATGTCTTTCATTTGTCCTTTTGTTTTACTCTGTATAATTATTGTACATATGTTGTGGAAACCAGACCTAGAGAAAGACTTTCCAACAAAAATACAGAGACTTTGAAATGAAATATTTTATTCATTTGAATTATTTACAGTAGTTGTACACAGTAGTCAAAAGAAATTGATATTTTTAATAGAATGTAATTTCCCAATCTGGAGTAGTTGAGGAACTAGGGAAAGATATAAAAAAGTACCAGCTTTCTAACCACCAGAGATGTCCAAAGGCGAAAGATAAATTTGAATATACAAATTTATTTCTGTTATTAAATTATTTAGGTTAAACAAATTATATTATTAAAAAATGAATATTCATATAAATACGAAACATTCATTCAGAATGACCACCTTTATCACCGATATACTGTCAGATTTGACCTCAAACACTCTGGCCAGCTACGTCAATGCAATCCTTAGATACTTCATCTCATTTTTGGGTAATTTAAGACCGTAGGAAATCAAATTTTGGATGGTAGGTTGTATTACTTATGTTCTCAACAGCACTTTACCATAAAAGTGTGAGGAAAGGGAGGGGGGGGGGTGATGGAGGGCTAGAAGTTCTTGTCCCAGGAAAGTTCAAAAGTTGTCAAAACATTACTCTTGGACTCTATGGTAGGTTTGACTGGAAGGCCCCACCTTCTTAATCACACATAGAGGAAATCCCAAATATAGCACTCCGAATTTATCTTCTCTAGTGGTTTTAAGAAATGACGGGGTATCTTCTTTTTATCAGAAGAAATAACTTCTAAAACCATGACTTGATGTTTTGTCCAATACACATCAGTAACATAACCTGTTGATGATGCCAGGTTTCTCTCATAACACCTGTTGTAGTCTTGGTCAATTCGAAGGATTTTTTTTCCGGAAAAGACGGTGACCATTGACACATATCCTTTAAAAACGTCAATGATTACCTTGCTTCGTGTGATCCATTTGTTCATAATAGTAGGTGTTAAAATTTGCCTTGAAACCGGTACATGTGTTCCCAAGTCAATTTTCTTGACCCATCTTGAAATTGTTGTTCTCAAAATTATCATGATTCTTCCCATTCTAATCATGTACATCAGTGAATCCTCTTTGATGAATTCTTATAGCCTCTGGTCGTCTGTAAGATAACTAAAAGCTCCTCTTTAATGGTTAACAGCCTCTTCAGTCTTCTCACCACCTTTCATGCTTTTCTTGATCCACTGGACGGACTGGGTATTTACTCTGACGATATCTCTGTTTGTCTGTTGCACTACAGTCAAACCAACTATTTTTTGTCTTTGTTGTGTTTACATCATCGACAGCGACTCTTTAACTGGAACATGTGGCACATCAATTTAAAGCTGATAGCCTAAGAAATCTAGTAGTATCAACAAATTTGAGCAATTTTTCTAAATAGGCGTTAAATTAAAACTTTAAAAGCAGCAATATGTAAAAATGTGCTCAAATATACGTGTACTGTTCATTGCCTACTCTGTTTGCCCATCACTATTTATTACCTTTATATCATTGGTATCTACAAGTACTGTAACTTATGAAATTAGTGTCTGTACCTGAATTGTAAATTCAGAAGATAAAATATTTAGTACTGCGAATGCAACGTTATTTTAATTGTACTAGATTTTTTTGTACTCACTGATTTTGGTAGAGGAAACTTACTTAGCTTTCACCTTGGAAATTGAATAATCAAATCACAAAAAAATTTGTTTTCAGATCAAGATCTTTTTAGTTAGTCTATTAAACATAGAGCTGTTCGAAAGCAAACTCGACTTTCTTTCATAACATCAATATGTCTTTTGATTATTATACATAATATACATACAAGACTTTACATATGTATGTATATACACATTTAGTATTTGTACATATATGTACAAGAGCATATATGTATAAAGAGAAAGCTGTCATTAGCACTCTACTTAGACGAGAGGTTGTCAAGATAAATGACACATTTTTTTTATTTTTTTTTTTGCTATAACCACATAGCAAGTAACACACTCATATACCTAAATATATATATATATATTCCTCTATTTTTATTTTCTCAACTACCTAACATTATGTCAATAACGTTTTGTAGGTACGAAATATATATAAATATGTGTGTATAACTATGAATGTACGTATATGGTCAATTATGTTATGTAATTGAGCATAGAAACCATAAAGAGGGAGAAAGAAAAAGGTAATTTTCTTTTTACAGATACAAAATGAAGAAGAAGAAGAAGAAGGAGAAGGAGACCAATAGTGTAATTTCAATCAAATGAGGATTTAATTCAATTTGCTGAAATCAGCTCTTTTTAAAAATACATTGGGATTTTTATTGTATACATAGATACAATAAGAGTCAGCAAATAGTAATTGTAAAAGGTTTATGTGGGGAAATAAACAGAGGGGATTAGTCAACCTCTTTCTTTCTTTACTTCTTTATCATCATTTTACCTTAACAAGGATACTTAATGATGCTCATTTGAAGTGAAATTATGATTCTCTTCTTCTTCTTTTCAAAAGAGTTCTTAAAGCATGACAAGGTTAAGCACAATGCGTTGTTTAATTAGGATTCAACGGAATCTTATTAGGTCGTTGTTGCTATCGACATGAAATCTTTAAAAATATATATATATATGTACATATATTCATAACTATTCATCTTTTGAACTGAGTATTTTAAAACAAGATTGAATAATTAAGAATCTATATATATATATATATACGTACAAAATAATACACATCTACAAATAATCAAGAGCACAGACAGTTCTATGCATAATATATATAATATTTCAATTTTTCCTTCTAAAAAGCAAAATAATGTATCATGAGGGTAAAAGTTCATGATTTTTTCAATATTCTTAATATGATTTTTTTTTTGTTTATTTACTTCTTTGAGTAAATCTATCCTCTTATAAAATGATCTATAACATTATGAAGTAATGGATGAAAATTTATTAGTATATAACATTAATAAAGATATATAATATATAGGTATGTATATATCAAATAATTTTTTTTTCTTTTGTTTTGTTATATATATATATATATATATATATATATATATATATTGACCAAACGAATATTGATAACCTTTGGTATTCCTTATAAAGAAGAAGAAAGTGGAAACCATCTATCTATTATATTTTATTATTATGGTTGATTTTTATGATTACTATTATTTATATGAAAATCCAACTCTTGATTTATTTGATAGAATAGTATCATGTTCTATTCTTCGCGTATGGAAAGAGGCTTACATATTTCTTTCTTTCTTTCTTTCTTTCTATATTATGATGAATTCCAAGGTATATTTGTTTATTTATTTATATTAGTTATATTTACAAGGAACCATTTTTCAATAATGAAAATTTATGGTTACATCCAATATATGTATGTATGTATGTATGCTTATTTATTTATAAAATATGTTGATGTATTTATATTTAGGAATTCATTTAACAATTCCGGCTCTGAGTTTAAAATTCCCTCTGGACTTTTTACATCTCTATAATATATAAGATTCATAGCTTCAAGTGTCTGAATAAGTTTTCGTCCCACTATTTTCTTCTCGATGAGGAGTCAACTCATAAATGCATATAAACATAAGTATAACTCCTTGATGATTTTGACTTTTTCCTTTGATTAGAGCAGACTGCTTTATTGACGTTTAATAAATGTACATATATGTATATGTAACTGTCAAATACACTGGAGTAATGATGGTTTTTCTTCCCTACTCGTACTTATTTCGTTCCTTTCTTTCTTCACTTTTTTCCTCTTCTTTTCTTATTGATTGGTTGACTGGTTACATATATTATGTACCAGAGAGTTAATGTAGTCTTTCATCTAATGTTACGTTATATGAATGTATCTACATTTATTGACCTCATCGATTTTTTGACATAACTTGATTTCCTGAGGGTTTGCACAATGCTTCCTTCATTTGTATTCCTTTGATTGAATTCTGGGTTATATATAAAAAAAAATATCTAAATGCCGAGATACAATAAAAAAATAAGGTTTCTTACTATTTTTACAAACTAGAAATGCACTATGAAGAAAATTAAACTTCATTTATTTTCAAATTATTTATTTATTTCATAGTATCCGTCATCTCTATATTTGTAGTGTTGAGAAATCGAATAAAAAGAGCGACTAGCTTTTTAAGAAAATAATATAAATCAAGTGATTAATTAATTAATAAACTAAAGCATTTATACCTTGATTTTCTCATCAATATCATTTGTAGCTTCAAATTAAAAATGAAATGTTCAATTTATTTTGCTTCACCACTAAAATATATGTGCTTACCTTTCTTTCTTCGTCTTCTTCTAAGGTAAAGGTAATTACTATGCATTTATCGTGAGAAGAGAGATTATAAAATAATAATAAAAATAATAACAAGTAAATAATAAAGAATCGTATTTTTATAGTTATAATAAATTTCCAAAACATTATTGAATATACATTTTTTTTTTTCATTTTAATATTTTGAATTAGGAGTAATCTCTAATTTCTCTCTCTCTTTCTCTCTCTGTGTGTACATATATGTATATATTTATAATGTGTATTCATAAATAATAAGCCATGTAGCTAATTTATGAGGACTAGCAAATTTGTCTCAGTTTGCAAATCACGAATTTTCATTTTTTTTTTTTAGAGAATAATACATATGTATGTATGTATATTAGTATTTATCAAAAGATATTATGCTCAAAAAGGAATCGTCATTTGTTTTGAATACATAAATAGAATACATAGAACTAACTATGTATGTATGTTAGATGTACATATACTTACATGATTATGATTCTATGGGAGAAGAAGATAGAGTTGAATTGAAAGATGGATGGATGGGTACTTATGTAGTATTTATCTCACATTGTTGCTTTTGTTAAGTTTTAATGATGTAACATTTCACAATTCAATCCCTTCTTTTTCTTCCCATTTATTGTGCATGTTTGTGTTTTTGAAACACGTGTCTCATTCATATAAACTATTTAAGGTATTATATGTATTATTTATAAAAACGAATATTTATCATAAGATGAGAGAGAAAGAAAGAATCTTTCGTACCTCAATTTGTGACTCTCAATGTGAAAAGAGAGTCTTTGTAGGAGTAAACGAAGAGCAATATAAAGTATTCCATAATTTACGAGGTGCTTTAAGTGAATGAAATAGAAACAGGCTTCAGAAGAAGCACCTCACGTTTGCCCTTTTACTTCATGATAGAGAGGGTTGATGTAAAGAAAGAGGGAGGGAGGGGGGCAAGAGGGCAAATACGGGCTTCTGATTTGAAGGGAGATTGAATATCAAAATGAAGGTCTCTGGTCGGTAATTCCTATTAAATAAATAATTGTTTATACATATAGGTATATATAACATACGTACATTTATGTTATATATTTAAGAAAGGGAAAAATTAATTAATTCAGTTCCCCTCTTTATTCTTCATTAGCCTCCACTTTTGTTTTTATCCATAGTTGAAGTACCTAGACCAACTAGGAAGAAGAGAAGAAGACAAAAAGCAAGGGTTGGGTAGATCTCATATTTTCATTTTCATAAATCTTGAGGTTACCTCTTACAAAGGAAAATAAAAATAGAAAAAAAATTATTTGATTCTACATACACATTTATAAGTATGTACAAGTATTATACATATACATAGGCTTCAACCTAAAACCTTAAAAAAAACCGACATTTCTCATTCTTTATTAAAATATCTCTTGATAAATGTTTTATACAATTTCCTTCACATTAATAATAATCTATTTTGACCTTTTATTTTATTTTATTTTATTATATTATAGGTGTAATTTGATATTTAAATTTATAGGAACAACATCATTGTAATTGTTATTATTGTTTTACATACGTATATATTCAACTGACTTTTTAGTTTCAATTACTTCCTATTTGGTTGACATAATATATGTATATTTATTTACATAACAAAAATCAAAGAAGAGTTATTGAAAATGTACCCTTAGAACAAATTATTTAAGTAAAACCTCATTCCAATTTAGAGAGTTTAACATTTTATGTCCACATAGAAGAAAAAAAAGTTATTATATTTAGGATACATATATGTATATATATATATATATATATATATTTGTTGTTGTAGTGAGAAAAACTTTGAGTCAAAGAGGGATTTTGTCTTTTTTTGACAGAAAAATAATTGCCTTTCTAATCAACAGCAAGGATAAAAAAGAAAAGAAAAAAAGGTGAAGATTATTCATCTGTGAAATGTTTTGATTAACACCACCTTTCTTTACAGCTTTTTCTTTCATCTGTCCAAATGAAAAGAATTTCCCCTCCGTCTCTCCCCCCCCCCTCTCTCTCTATCCCTAATTACATATAAATATATTTTAAGTGGCTCAAACATTTAAGAAAAGTGTCTTTTGATTGTGATAGATGCAAAACAACTTTTCGTTGAATGTAAGACAACTTCTAGGCAGTACAAAAAAGACCATGAATAGAATATAAATCTATGTGAAGTCTTGGGACTCTACCAGTAGGATGCCCACTTATTTATAAGTAATTATGCCCTCATATTTTATAAATATGGTTTTATTAGAGATCTAGAGTTTTCTTTCTCGTAATTACAGATGAGACAAGCACCGGTTATAAATAATAATAGATGAATAAACTTGGGGGAAGTAAAACAAACATTTTGAGTTATTGGTACTAAATAGTTGATATTTACATACCTATGTATGTATTACACCTCCTGGGAGGGAGTGAGCGAGAAATAAAAGCAAAACAAAAAAACAAAATGAAATATATGACTTATACAAATTACCTTTGAAAAATGAAAAAGAAGATGAAGAAGAAAATTTCAATCATTTGCCAAATATATATATATATATATATATTTAATGAAAAGCTATTAATCTATTCCACCTGCCTTTGTCTAAAGAAAAAAGATATATGTACAAGGTTTAGTGTTACTTTCATTTAAGGGTAAGAGAAAAGTTGGGGGAGCTGAATAAAACATAGCTCTAATCAAACAAAACACCTCCCCCATTCTCTTAATGAGAAAGATTCAATGGGAGATAATTTTTGTCTGAAATGAGAGTCGTTGATTTTTGAAATAAAGCTAATTGAGGAGTTCTTTTAAAGAAGGACTTCAAATGGAATAAATACATATAGTATTTAAATACAAACTCTTTAAATTTGATGAAATCTGGAACACATTATGTTTCATACACATAATTTTGTCACATTTCATCTTCGAACAAGTGATTTAAAAATTTATAGGAAAATACATATAAGTGAATCCCGCTTTTCTTTAAATTTGACTTTTACATTAAGACTCGTTACAAGTCATGACTTTATTTTTTAGTTTGTGATCTCAACGAACACAATGTATCATGCTGAAAATGGAAACACAACATTTAATAATAATCAAGGTTTACATGTGCTTTGAAATAATAAAAAATTAAATCAAAACATGATTAAAAAGAGCTACTCACCATCGGTGATTTTTTAAATTTATGAGAAAATTAATAATTTATTTTAAAAACACTAAAAAAGTAATAATATTTTAAACATATCAGTATTCATGTATACATATAAAAAATGGAATTTAACGTACATAATAATTAAATATAAAACTAAATTACCATTTTTCTCTAAAAAAAATCGTTGATTTGCTTAATTAAGAGTGTATTAATAATAGTTACAATGGTAAGCACTTGGATTAATAATTTGAAAGACTTAACCATTCAAATCCTTTCATTAAATCAATCTACTAAAATTGCAAAAAAATCGAAATGAAAATAGAGTTGGAGAAAAATTACAAATAATTTTATAAGCTGAAAATAAAAGTTCAATAGACATTGTATCTTAGATTATGAAAAATAAATTCTATGAAATGATAAAAAAGAAAATTGTAAATTCACAGAGATATTTCCAATCTCAACTTCATACTATTTGGGTTTGTTTTAAAGAGACAAGGAATTGTAAACGTTCGTCGTTTTAATTTTTGAAACATTGATTGTGACAATTATGCTCGACAAACTTTACTTACTTGTACGCCACTTGAATTTCAAAATATTTGCATTATCTACCATCTAGAGGGCCAATGTATATATGTAAATACTTATAATTCATAATATTATTATTTAAAGTAACAAATACAAATTTTGTATCCAATGTTCTAATGTGCGTGGTTATTTATGGAATTCGAGTAAGTTGAACGCCTTTCACAGAGAGTTCAATTTTCGTTGTATTTACAACAATCAAATATTATTATTTTTTTTTAAATCATTCACTGATGATAACCGAAACAGAAAAAGAGAATTCATTTCATTCGATCGCAGAATAAGATAATTGAGATTCAAATACACAATTTTTAAGACATCAACAACAAAGAGGGGAGAGAGAGAGAGAGAGAGAGAGAAGGGGGGGGGGTATCTTTTCTAATAAATTTATTATACTAGTAGAATGAATATATTTTTGTACGGTTGTATGTGTGTACTAGAACAACTACTAAATATGCCCGCCTATTTTTTTCGTCTTTCTCTCCGCCCTTCTTCTTATTTATTTTCTTCTTCTTCTTAAAAGTAGAAGAGGAAGAATTGATGATACTCATCCTATAAAATAAACATATTTACTTATTTATAAAATAAGAATGTCTACAAAGTCATCTGAGCTGCTAAGAAGAAGTTTGTATGAAATAATTAGGTTTCTAATTAGAAGGGTCAAAGAAAGGGCTGAATGTAGAAAAATTGTCCCATATGGTGGTCAAAATGAGGTCTCTCTAGAGATTTGAAGCATTAACTAATTAATTCATTAATTTTTCAGCACTCATTTGGTCAAAGAAAGAGTAAGAAACAAATGCTTAAAATAATTAATCTTGAAAAAAAAAAAAAGAAGAAGTTAATTTTAATTATAACTTTTTACTCTGTTTAGTCAAATTAACTATTTTTGTGTGTGCGTGTGTTATTTTTTTAATCCAAGGAGCCACGTAGTACATACATTGATACACATATATGTATGCCAGTATATACTGAAGTATACTGAAGCTCTCACTCCTTTCATGACCAAATACATATGTACATTTATTTGGCCTTTTACCCATTAAATCAGAGCACAGTGTGGAGCATTGTTTAGCATTTTAATCGTATAATAATACAAAATTTCATTTTTTTTCTCTCCTTATTACGGGTTATTTCTTTTCTTTTATGTATGTACCTTCGTACGTATTACTTACAACCATACACATATTCTTAAACGCCCATCATAACTTGTCTTTTTCTTATTGCTTATTAAAAAATATCCCACAATTCTTTTTTCCTTTTCTTTTTCTTCTTTTTCATCATAACTACTAGCCATCACTGATTTCCATTATTTTGACTTCATTTGCATATTTCTTTAGTAATTTTTCTTTTTTTTTCTGTTATTTCCAGAATTTCTGATGATTACATGCGCCCTTAAAACAATGAAAAAGTTTGAAAGGTCATCACCATCATATACTAAGGCCCATTTATGTCTAGACTAATGAAAGGCCCTTAATTCAAACTTCAATTTGCAATTAGTCCAATAGTTTGAGTCATAAACAGCACAAAGGTTCAAAATCTCGAGTCTGACATGAAGGACGTTCACTTCCCCCCTTTCTTTTTCTAACCATGGTTAGTTGAAATGGATATACCAGATAGATGTACTAAAATTCATGAGCATAATATATATAAATATAGGGTTAAAACCATTACTCTTCTCTTGGTTATACATGTGTGTGTACGCTTCTACATAAATATGGGTATCTTGTATCAAATCTTTGTTTCTGATGAGTAAAAAAGGACCTAATTCATGGTGTACCATTTCGAAATGAGAAAAATATCGTTTTATCAAAATTCACAAAGATTCTTTCAAACTTTGTCATTATTACTATTTTGAACGCACAGGAGAAGAAAAGTGACTCCTCATTCCACGATAGACACCAGTCACCATTTAACCATGGAACATTTTTCGATATATTCATGCCCAAATAAATCAAGGGAACCTGAATTTACATAAATATTCATGCAGTATGATTCTTCTTTAAAGGAAGGCATGGACTTTGAAGGATTTACGAGATCATAAAGAAATATGTGGTCGTGAAATGAAAAAGTCCTCGACCCCTGTGGGGCAAGGAATGCTTTTCGAATGGGTATACATAGGTACATAGATGAAAGTACAAATGAATGTTATATAAAAAGGGTTGATATTCAGAGTATGTGACGTCTAGTCGTTGGATTTTTTTTTTTTTTCATCAACAAAAAAAAACCGTTACGTTTCCTTGAATTTATGTATGACTGACTATCCTTTTTATTCACATTGGACTCCTTTTATTTGATGTATCGACTTCAAATCAGAGTATTCATATATGTACTTCTTCCATTTGGTCTCTGAGTCAAGTGGTTCTCATTACAATGGCTGCTAAAGTTTCTGATGGATGTATCACTATTTACGGGTCTAAGTAGCCTAACTTCATTAGGATATTGAAAATATAATTTATATTTATAAATAAATAAAATTAGATATTAAGAAAAAAATTTCTCAAGAACTGATAAAATATGTTCCTTTTGCCTTTTCCGTATACATATAATGTTCTATTAAAAACTCGACCCCGTTGACATACAGTTATTGCTTCTTTTTTTTCCATGAGCATACATAAGTTGATATATAATTATTTATACACGTTTATGTGTATTTATATAAAATGAAGCAATCTAAATAAAATAAAGTTAGAACAGAAATAGAGTGAGCCATATGTCCCATTTTCATAATATACATTTATGACTTTAAAAAGGATGAAATAAGGAGTAGAGGAGGAGATAACCATATGGGTACATTATACATATATATATATATATATATATATATATATATACATAAATATGTATGTGTGTGAAGTTACATACTTATTACCATCTTTACTTCTTTTTTTATTCTTCAGACACACACACACACCTACATATGGTATATGTAGAATGTGAAACCCCATTTTAACATTCCGTCAAATTAATGTGTATGCCCATGCAAATACTGATTTGAAGGGCAAATTCATTATAAAATGAATATACATACATATTTGATCCATTGCTCATATTTTTGAAGTTCATCTTGCAAAGTCGCAGAAAAAGTGCGACAACGACTCAATGTCATGTCCCACCCAGTTCTTCCTTCTTCTTCTTCTTTTCCTCTTTCGTTTATGGCTCTGATGTTGGTCACATGAATGAATGAATGAAAGACAGAATTTTCCCCCTCCCATGCCTTTCTTCCATTTCTTTAAGTCGTCTTCAAAACAAAATAGAAACAGAGTAAATTAGCCATTTGTATTCAGTTCATTTGAAGATTGTAAAAACGAAGAGAGGGGGGGGGGGAAGAATGTAAAGAAAAGAAAAAGAAAAAAGAAAAAAAAAGAGTCGTTACTAATATTATTATATTATTGTCAATTTAGACTACTGCTCTATGATAAGAAAGAAAGAAAAAAAAAAAAATACCCTAATCTGTATATATAGTAGAATAATTATTCGACGTTGTGTCCCATTCAATATTCCGAGAGGAGGGATTTTGTTTGTTTTAAATTATTGTGCTTATTATGTTTTTATTATTTTACTTATATTAAAACGCAAGAGAAAAATAAAATTTATGCTTTTTTTTATCGCTTAAAAGGGCTTTACTTTATATACATACATACATACATACATATATGAAACGAGTATTATTAGTGTGATATGGAGAAATTATTCCTTATCCATTAGTAGTTGCATCATACACAAAATTCAAACTCAGTCTATCACAAATCCTTCTACTACATAGACGCATATTTATAAAACTGTTATAAATTTTAAGTCTTTTTCCTATTTTTATTCTACTTTTTTATTAAATGAAAATTTGAAATAAAAATGTTGAAACTTTATGTGTGTGTGTGTGTGTGTGTGTGTACATATATTTATTAATCTGTATTTTTTCATTTCCGAAAAAAATATTTATATACGTGCAAAACTTTACTTACCTTAGAAAAATTATATAAACATACATATATATATATATATATATATATATATCAGTTACTTGGTTCTTGGCGAGAATGAAATTCAATTTTATATATATTTAAAATTATTATTATTTTTTAAAAAAAAAAAAGGGTATGAAAAAAAAGTTGACTATAATATAATATTTTTTAACTACTAGAACAGATATGTAAATGGATATCATCAACTTACTTTTTCTTCATTTGTAGCGGTGGTTTCTTGTATGTAATGTAACAGAACACCTCTTTTTATCCTTTTTATTATTATTATTATTATTATAAGTTAATTATCATTATGTTGAAGTAGTAAGAGAGAGAGAGAGAGAGAGAGAGAGAAAGAGACTAGGAAAATGAGCTTAAAAGGATTCTGCAGATATTCCATGAAAGAAAAGAATTTCTTTCCTCTGAGTATAAATACATTAAAAAGATATTTTATTAATTCATTACGTCACTTTTTTGATTCCCCCCCCCCCCTCCTCTCTCCAATAACTTGTTTGAAAACGAAACAATCTAATTGCTCTAAAAGTTGTTTGTTAAGTAATTATCATAAATAATAATTTTTGCTTTATTAAGAGAATAAGCCAAATAGTAGACTATGTACATTTTTCGACCTTTTTTTTTAAGTTCTTATAAAAAGAACTTTAGAGAACTTTTTGAAGATGAAGTCGAATTATTATTATTTTATTAAATTTAATATATATATATATATATAAGCTTTGTACAAATGTTGAAGGGTCATCATCAATGGATGGGAATAATAATGA
The DNA here is from genome assembly GCA_963680855.1 of Lepeophtheirus nordmannii. Classification (NCBI taxonomy): domain Eukaryota; kingdom Metazoa; phylum Arthropoda; class Copepoda; order Siphonostomatoida; family Caligidae; genus Lepeophtheirus; species Lepeophtheirus nordmannii. Next base: position 25,710,338 of record OY804523.1, read on the forward strand.
ACATATCCTTAAGTTAAGTTTGAAGCATCCACCATTCAAATATAAAGAATCACAAATAAACAATTGAAAACCCCAATAATTTGCAATTATTACTATTATTATTACCTTGCCTAACCTCTAATTACCTACACTACTACAGGTACTGTCATAGCATATAATACAACCTCTTATCTACATCCATTGTTATGTAAGTAAAAAACTGACCACAAAGGCCAAATAACCTTGATGAATATTAGTTAATTACTTCAAGAGATGTAAGAGATTAGTTTTATTTATTTATATCTTAAAAATGTACCATTTTTTAAAAGACTATGTTTTGTTATCTTATATCAAAGTGACTTCATTTCTAAAGAAGTTCATTTATACTTATGCACTATTGGTGCATTGAGTAAATTATACCTTACAGTAAAAAGTGTAAAAAAGATGAGATGAAACGTATTGAATTTTCCTTACGGTCTCCTTTCAATATCTTTGTATATTTATTTATTTATTTATTTCACGTTTTCTGTGGTGGTAATATTAATATAAAATATGATTGCAAAATTTGATTTGTCTGAAAATGTCAATTAAGTGATGAATTGACTTATAATAATCTTTGTTACTATTATTATTTTGAAAATCACAGAGAGTTTTTATTATACCTTATCATTATAGCATTGTTAAATGCAACCTTCTGACTAGTTGTGATTCGCAAAATCATGCCAAAACTTTGTAATAATAATCCTAATAGATCATCATTATAAATTATTATGTGTAATGCAATTTTTGAAATAATACATTTTTGCCAAATTGAAGAAGAAGTAAAAGGAGAAGAAAGTAAAAATATACATAATACACTATTAGACTTCACTATATATTCTCTAACATAAGAAGTGAAAAAGATGAGGAATTTGAGTCTCTCCTAAAACGTTTGTTCATTCTTTTCCTGCCACCTTAATAGATTTATCTTTTATTTTCTCTATATATCAAGAGTTTGAGTGAAAAATGGAGTCAAACAATGATTTCTTGTCAAGAAGAAGACGAAGAAATAACAATAAAACATTGAAAATTGTCTTCTTCTATATCTTTTTTTTTTTTTTGTTCGTTTACCTGGAATAGAGAATTTATGATATTGATGAATCTATGTTTCTTAGTCTTTGATGATATTTATTATATAACATACATATATGTATGTATGTATGTATGAATATATATATATGGGACGATCTTCCTTCCTTCATTATCTACTTGATGATGATCATTTTTTTTTTTTTTTTTTTTTTAATGATGGTTTCCTCAAATTTTAATTGAAAAAAAGAGGTGTGTACGCACATATGTATACATACATATAGTCTTACAATTTCTGTTTCCACCCTTTAAAAAATCAAACTCCTTTTTTGTTTGGACAAGCAAACTACTAATCCTGATTTGTACATAGTTTGTTGACGACCACACATAAATCATAATACCAAGAGTTTGCGTCTCGATTTGATTAGTTTCCCATTTCAATATTCTCAAAAATCATCTTATAAGCTTGATTGCCATTAATTACCTATATAAACGCCATTCTCCTCCGATAATGGTTACATAATTCATGCCTTCTAATCCATAGCAATCAAAAAATTGTAAGATTCCTCTTTCTTAATTGTATGCAAATTAAAATGATGTCAAAATAAAATCATTATTAAAAAGCTTCATAGACAATTGCAATATTAAAAATAAATCAAACAAGAGCAATTAATTAATGATATATATATATATATATAGAAATCATAATCAAGAAGTTATTTATGTCTGAAAAGGAAGCGTGTCCTTCATCTCTCTCAGGTCATCAAAAGTAACATACTTTGCCTTTCAAAAGACGTTTAAAGATAATCACAAATAAAAATCAATGAAGTTGTTATTTAGATCCTTCTCTTTATTTTATATATAAGCATATATGATTATTAGCATTCCTTCGGTCTCAGAAGATATGCAAAAATGAGGCAATAAAAATTCTTATAAACAGACTTTGGTGTATTTTATTACTTATATGATTTTTTATTTTTATCGCAATTGAATGTGGGTATATGCTATTCTCTATGTCTCTTCATTCCTCTTTCTGATAGAATTAATAATAATTGTTACAAACCTGAAGGTTTGTCGAACATTTTTAACATTCCAAATAAAGTAGAAAAGTGCAAGAATAAAATTTCAACAAAGACAAGAAACTCTCATCCCCCCCCCCCCCTCCTATAAACAACTCAATTCTCCTTTAACCGTCGTTGATGACGAAGTCCTGATAACAAGTTATTTATACCATTCCAAAAAGAATCAAATTAGCAAGCATTGATGACCATAAATATGTGTACATATACCGTATGTAATATTCAGAAATGGCCTTTTCATAAACGTGAATTGGGGATAAGGAAGTAACACAGAGTTGAGGTTGACTTATGAAAGAAAGAAAGAAAGAATGAATAATCATATGTAAATAGAGTTTCAAACAATTAAATAATACATGGGTATATATAAGTATGTATTCGTATAGAGGTACATTTATGCAAAATATATCTCGACAATGCAAAAATTATTTATAACCCATTATGGCACAACCTTTTTTTCTTTAAATTTATACTTGTGAACACTCTTTCATATATACGTATATAATATTTATATTTATTATTATAATAATGTTTCTTGTTGATGGTGTTATTGTTTTGTTCACCTCGTTAAACTCTTTCGTATTTCTTGATTGCAAATTTTTTAATGTTAGTTATTATTTTTTGTTTAACTAAATACATGGTACAATTCATTCTTTTATAAACATATACATACCTTTGTATATACCTATATAAGTATATATGAGTGTAATTAAGATACAAAGTTCTTTAAAGAACTCTTTGAATAAATAGAAGAGAAAGAAGACGTAAATGAAGAAGGAGAAGAAGAAGAAGAAGAAGGTTCATTGTACCCTTAAATAAATAAATGAGTTCACACTTCCATTTTTGGGAACTTTGAATTTATGGGCATGAAAGGGTTACTTCATTCAGATTTTTTTTTTTTAAAGTAAAAAGGAGGAATTAACTCTATGTTATATATTTATTTTTCTTTCTTGATAAGAATCCGATAAAAGTTCTTTATAAATTTACCTTTTTGGACACTATGAGTTTCATAATGTAATCAAGGCCAAACAACCAACCAACCACACACACACACACATGGTGTGCCACAATTGGGCTAATGACTCATAAATAAATTTGTTGTTATCTCAACGATCTCAAATGGGACTCACTTTCCCTCCTTTCCTCTCTTGAATGATGAATGATTCGACTCACTATTATAAGATTTTTTTTAAATATTAATGAAGTTTCGGATGAGGTGGTAGTAGTATTGTATTGATTGACAGATCTCTGATAGGAAAAGTAGGTGATGTCAGAGCTCTTTACATAGCAACCTCGATATACCTACATATGTATGTACAGAATACAAAATAATTCTAACTCATGGATGTAGAGCCTAACGGCATGGAGTACAAATTACTTTGGAAAATACATTTCATACGTAAGGAAACTTCATTATGGAGAGAGAATTAATGTCTTTTTGGATTAATAAAGAAATCATTCTACCTATGAATTTTGCCTATGTGTATTCAAATATGATATTTAGCATTTTTCAAATTTCCCATTGCTTTTAACTCCTCAATAGTACATACATACACTCCTCATTTAATGATAGTTTTAATAATAATTATAATCCGATTTTTCTTTTCGTCTTATCAACAATGATTGCAAAAAAAAAAAAAAAACCTTTTAATAATAATAGCTGATAATTATGAATTGCTTGTCAAAAGTATTCAACTTATCATTCAAAAGAATTAAAGATGACGATGTCCAAATCTCCTTCTCTCTCTCTCTTTCTCTCTGTCAGGTGCCCCAAGGCAGTAATCCATTATTATTATTAATAATAATAAGACTATTATCAAAGTCGAAGAAATAAAATATCTATAAAATTTCCAATTGTCTCTTTATATAACAACTTAAGAAAGAAAGAATGAAAACAGTATCGTCATTCTGAGAGTGACTTGAAAGAAGAGGAGGCTAAAAAAAAAGGAGCCCCTCAGGCGGCTTCGTCTATTCGTAAAAACGAGGAGCTCCTTTTTTTCTTCTTCTTCTTCTTTTCTCTAATAGCCCTTCAAAAAAATTGATCTAGATTTGAAGAGAATTCTTTTTTTTCTTTTTTTTTTCCATAAAATAACTCCTCTTGACGCGGTCGTAATTTACATTATGATAGTAAAAAAGTATTTTTTTTTTAAATTTACGAGGCAGGTACGCTTTTTTTTTCTTCTTCTTGTATGGCGGCCTTAATCATATGTATGTATGTGTATACATCGATCGAAAAAAAAAATTTCTTATGGATCATAAAATATGATTTTTTTAATATATACATGTATATATATATATATATATATATATATATATTTTCAAACCTATCACGATTTGAATAATTAAAGCTTTAAATGAAGCTTGACGTCGTGAAATAAGGGGTGAAGGTCTGAGTTGGGAGTTCAATAATGTGTATGTATGTATAGAATACCTATAATAATACCTAGAGAGAGAGAGAGGAAAAAAGTATTTATCTATCTACATACCTTTCGTCATTTGTATACATACATACATACATAAGTGAATGTGCCTCTCTTCAAGGGGTCAGAGGTCAACATAGAAATCGGGATTGCTTTACTTTGGTCAGAACTCAAATTGATTAAGGGAGTAAGGATAACAAGGCTCTTTAAAAATGGACTAGTTAGTTGTAAGTTGTTATTCATTTTGCTGCTCCAAAAAGGATTAATAGATTTGTGTAGCTCGTAGCTGAGTTCCACAAATAGATCATGAAAAAAAAAGAAGAACGGAAATAGAATCAATATATGTACATTTAGGTAGATGGGTACGTGAGAATTCTTTTCATTTGAATTTTTTCATGCTTTAAGTCTTTGAATGAGCTTAATAGACTCTACGGATATTAAGTCTATATTTCACATGGTTTTGGCAAAGGGCAGAGAACCCATAACAATAAAGAATTTTTTCTTCCCTTTGATAAATAATTAAAGAAGAAGGAGAAAAGATTTGGCTCGAGATACATGTATAATATATATCTCTCAAGTCTGTAATTACACGATTTTTTTTAATTAATATATTCAACATATATATACACACACACAAAAAAAAAATACTAACTTCTTCTCATCTTATCCATTTGCAATATTATTTATTTACTCATACTTAAAAGCTGCACACGGATGTATACATACATACATAAATACATATAAATCTAAAATCAACTACTGATCGTGGGAAAGCATTTATAATTCAATGATAGCTTAAATCAGGAAGACGTGAAGCAATCATGAAAAGCTTCTTCTTTTTTAAATGATGAATACATTTATTGATGATTGCATTCCTTGATTGGTGGAAATCTGTCAGTCAATGTGATGTTTTAATTGATATTTCTTTTCTACAACTCTATTACTAAATTAATGATGGACTTAGTCGTTATCAAGATGGAATGAAATAAAAAACTAAAAAACTAATTTTGAGTAATAATTTCCTTCCATATGCATTAAAAAAAAATATCATTTTTCGCTCATAGTTATTCATGGAGTGTACAAAGCTCAATTAATATAAAAAATAATGTTATAATTATTATTATTTTTGATTATTTATTATCCCAGTTGCTTATATGAGGCTTCATACATTGAGACTTAAAGAATAATAAGCGAAATATTTACTTTACTGCTTTTAAAATCAGAATTCATGAGATCCTTGGTTGGAATGTCATCAGCTAAAAATTTATTTTTATAGTTTTGAAGTGTTTTTTTAGCCTTTTTGAAGATTTGATCTGATAAACGAGGGCAATGAGTAAATGCAGCTGTTGCTGCATTTATGTATGTGAGAAAGAAATAGAAAGAAAAAAAAAGATGAAAGAATTTGAACCTAAATATAATATAAGAACTGTGTTCATACTATTTATTTTGTCAGCTTTTCATCTTGAAATATATATAATAATAAAATGGAATAATGATGAAGAGTGTTAATTGAAAAAAGGTGTTTGACGTGAAGTTTTAAATGACCCTACCTGATTTAAACTCAACTCCCAAGTCAAATAGTTGTTGTTTTTTTTAAAATAAAAATAATAATAAGATAAAATACAACGCATGAGATACGAAAAAAAATAAAAGACAAAACACATTTTTCAATTAACAGGACGTTAATCACTTTTGAAATTAACTCTCTGAAGCATTTTATGACCTATTGAGCACGGCTTGCGTTTCCTTGGTATCTTTTTTTTTTTTGATATGTTGATGCAAAAGGTATATATGTATATCTACATACATAACATATATACTCTATATGTGCCATACAAAATATGTTAATTGATTATAATTAAAATCTAACTGTTTCATTTGTGCAATTCAACATATGTTTCATATTTATTACTTACTCTGAAGGAGTAGCCATGTTTAGGAGAGTGAATGAATTCATGTCAATTTTGTCTCATTAGTTGTTGTTGTTGTTGTTGTTTTACCCCTGCCTTATTTACAAAAAAAAAAATACAAATACAAAACAAGACCGTTTCTTTATGCCACATTTAATTTTCTAATGACTGCATGGAAAATAAATCAAGTTACAATAATATAAATATATGTATATATTTTTATTTTTTTATGAGTAAGGGTAAAATTGAGTTTGCCTAGCTACGCCTTGGTTGATTATACATTCATTTATTTTTTTGACTTAATTATACCAGATTGATTTTTACATGTACATACACATAAATATAAAAAGTCATAGATTAATAACATTTTGACATCATTAAGGGTTAGTAATTTTGCCTCAAACCAAGTTCGGAGCATGATTTGCTTGGCCACCTCAAATAAAAAGAAAAGGTGCACCTCAATACACATGTTAATCATTTTCCATTCAGTTTATATACATATTTCTTTCTCTTTCCTTTGAATAGGCCTGTTAATGATGTCCAAAATATGTCATAAAGAGAAAGAGAGAGAGAGAAGTTCATACATATTTACTTTTATTTTTTTTTAAATCGTGAGTGCCTTCCAAATGGATTAAAATCTTACCTCTCATGTACATCAGAGACTAATTAATAGTCATTTATTTTGAGCTATATTTTCTACAGTTGTATGTATGTAGTTAGAAGATGAGGCATAATGATAAATTTATGCCTTAAACAATGCTCTTACGACCGATGATATAAAGACAAAAAGTAATTAAAATTGGTTGAATCTGCCTTTAAAGCAATAAATTTAAAAAATGGATTCATTCTACAACATATGGCATCTAGAAGAGTGGATTTTTGACTTCATTTATATGTTTATTGCCTAATAAAGTTTATTATAAATTAAATGATATTGAAAAGGAATTAGTCTAAATAATATTAAGCCCAAGATAAAATCGTTTAGCCTCATCCTCATTACATAGAGTAGAGCGTAAAAAAACAAAAAACACAGCTTTCAAACGAAGGAAAAACAATTATTTCAAATACGTAGAATACACTTTTTATTTCTTTTATTACTATTATTGCATTTATCATATTTCCAAATGACGGAAAAAGAAGAGGAAAGCAAGTCCTCAAGTCCAACTCTAACAACAAGTTGAATTTGAATTCAAAGTCTGTCTTTTTTCTTTCTTTCTTTGGATCCTAGCGAGTGTACATACAACTCTGATGAACTATACATATGTTGGACTAAATATTATACAACAAGATCAAATAAATAGGATGGCTGTGTTAACCGATTCACCACTTCTAAGGGAGAAGTATTTAATGAAATATTCCTTTCACGTAAGATAAGAGGCAAAAGAACAAATAAACAAATTCTATAAAGGCATTTTCTGTGTCTTGTTTTGTTTCTTGAGGAAAAATATACCTATACCTATATATATATATATATATGTTAAACACTTACATATTTAATTCCTTCCAAGAGTTTCTTACTCATTGATATCCATTTTCTTAAGCAAATAGTGTTTATTGGACCAAAAATCTCTCTTCTTCTAACACACTTCATTTGTACACCATGTTTATTTATTCTAGAGATCTATTCATCCATACATACAAATATACCTATGTTGTAAACCAAACTCAATAAACGAATATCTACATACATAAATAAAACATATACATACATATATGTACACTAAGAGGAAAGCCACTATCCATTCCTATTACATACCTATTTAAGCATGATTAAAACTTAGTAATTAAAGTACGTTGATTTCTAACTATAGAACAACGATTTCACTATCAACTTTTGAGTGTGTTTATACATACATACATACTTATACACATTCATAGATAGTATCTCTCCAAAGAAAGAAATGAAGGGAAAAAATGACTTAAGTAAGTCATAAAACACAGTCTTAAAAAAATAGTGTAAAAGTTTTCCGACTTTTTAAAAGCATTTGTTATTTTTTTAACTTACATTTATCTGCTATTTATTAGTATGTACGTATAAGTACATATAGCTGAAAAGAGAGAAAGAGAGATTATAAGATATTTAACCTCTTTTATGGCTATGTACATTGTAGAGGGTATCCCAAAAATGAATGTATGGACCTTTTAGTAGCCGATAAATAAATTGTTGGCTTTTTTTATCAATTCAACAAATGGAACTGAATTGCCTTTGATGGCGAGACTAAACTACTGAAGAAAATTACAAGTAAATACATCTTGTCTACACTGTTGGAAGCAGTGTAGGAGGGAATTCAAAAAGAACTACAAACATCCATAGTTACCTACACTTGCAATAAATGTATATATATATATATATATATATATATATATATATTTGTTTAAATCTAATTAAACGTATCAAAAACATTTGAGAAGACGATGGACAGAGGAGAAATACTAATTGAAAACCCTTCAGAAAGATTCAAAAAGTTATACTCTAAAATTAGTCCTATTGATGCTTATCAATACTTTAGTTTTTTTAAAGCTATACCATTATATTCTAATACACAGTTTACAATTATTTACACTTTTGGCATATAGAACATGGAAGAGTACTCATATACATATATACACACCTATTTAAAAAGTAGATTCTTTGAAAGGAATTTTGAGAAATATAAATGAAAAGTGCCGTAAAACAAGGGGCCTAAAAAGATTTATTTATTTATATTATTACAATACACCTCTTAGTTTCATTATCTTCCTTTTTTTGTTTTTTCTTTTTTCCTCTTCAGATATGAGATAAAGTACTATCAATATTTACACTTAAATCTACCATTTATACATATATTTTTGTATATATATATATATATATATATATATATGTATCCCTCTTATAAAAATACTTTTATAAGAGATTCTATGTAACTATATACATAAATGTTTTAATGAATTTATTTAACCCCACATTTTTATTTGTTTACATTGGTCATTTGGAAACACGGTTTGATTGCATTGAATAAGGGCTAAGCCATGAAATCAAGGAATGTCGCATTCATAAAAAAAACAAAATCAGTATATAATTACTTTTGTGCATCATACTTGAATTTAAAAACACAGCTTAAAAGTTTTATATTCAATTTACGACATTAACACTAGAATCATCAAAAGAAGGAAATTTTGGAATAATCTTAGTCCCTTACGCTTTTTGCAATATTTTCTTTTGATAGCAATATTTTTTTTTTATAATCAATATATGTACTTTAGGTTTGACAAAACCTTCAATTTTAAGGATAGGAAAGTTACAAAAAATGACCAAACTCCACAATAAAAAAAGTAGAAACAACTCATTTCCATAGCCATAACTAGAGGTGAGACCTTCTCAAAAGAAAACAAGGTGTTCCAGGTATGAACTGATGTAAAAAAAAACCAAAAAAACAATACAAAATAAATAGAACGATAATAGTAATCAAAACATGTCCTATACTCACTATTACATTTGAAGGGTTATTGCCAATTCTTTAGAAGTATCTAATCTAACTCTATCTCGGTTACGTTCTTGAGACTGTTTTTGTCGTGCTGTTGTTGTTTTTTTAATGAGCAATAGTTAAGTCATTATTATTATTATTATTATTATTATTGCTTGCTTGCTTACAAGTTACTCAAGAAACATACAAGTATGTATTGTTGCATTAAAGGATGCACTTATTAGAATAAAAGGAAAAAAAAATATAGGATTGACAATATCAAATTAATACATTTGTTTGTATGTAGATATATAAATGTATTTCTACAACAACCAGAAATGAAAATAAAGTGTTTCGTTACTTCAAATACACATATATGTTATGTATGTATGTATGTATGTATTTGTATAAAAGCCTTCAAGACATCATCATTAAGAGCCAGCCAAGTTAGATATCTAAAAATGATTTATATACAAATAAATAAAAAGATAGACAAATAAATCGTAAGAGATTTTGAAATTCTCATTTCTTCTTCATTTAAAAACAACAACATCTATCTCCTGATGAAATCATTAAATTGTTTTATTTTAATAGCTGACTATTACTCAAAAAGAGAGGAAGGTATTTATTATTTGTATTATTTTCTCCTTTATGGTCGATCTCTTCTTCTTCTTCTTCTTCTGCCTCAATAATGTCCTACCATATATAGACATTTGACGAAATAATAATGCTATCAGTCAAATGGTACAAAACCTCAACAGAGTTAATTATGACGATTCAGCTCTTGATGGGATAGAGTCCAAATGTAAGAATTGTCTCAACTATCTCAATCCATCCTTGTCTTGTGGTCTTATATGTATATATGTATCACCAGGGGACAAACAGAGCTTCTATAAAAGGACTGACCCATCTATTCTCTAAGTTTGTATAAGCTGATTATGTGATGATCCTCTGATATAATAATAATAATTTTTTTTTTGGATGAAGAAATATACTTAAATGACACTCTACTAAAACAAGAGAAAAACATTACCAACTATTAAAAAGTACATATGAACATTTTAAAAACTGAAAATTAAAGATCCTTTACATAAGAAAGTAATGTAAATATGAGCAAAAATGAACTGTGATGAAAGAATTTCCCCTACCTATATACAAAAGTAGAATTTTCGCATTATATAGTATCCACTAAACATGGAGAATTCCATATCAATGATTTTTAATTTGAATGCAAAATGATTTTATTAATAAATATAATTGCACATTTATCAAATCCATTATTATTATTTTTTACTATACATTTTAATGTCAAATTTAAGGTAGAGAATAAATGTAATTGATATTTTTTTCATTCTTTTTTGCACGTAGCTGATTCATTTTAATAGATGTAAAATAAAAAAACCTATTTAAAAAGAAAAAAAAAAAAGGTCAAAGAAAGGGAGAAGAAGGAGAAAGGAAAAATAAAGAGCAACAACATCTTTGACAAAAAAATTAAACATTTTCAAATATTTTACTTCGTTTTATTTTATCTATCTCTCGTTTTTGCTTTCAAAAAAATAAATAAATAAATAAACGAAATGTAGACACTGATTCAATTTTTTTTTTTACTGACTTGCTTCATTCCTCACTTAGGATGTATGTATATATGTATGTATGTATGTATGTATGTGTATCTAAAATAAATGTTCACATGAAAGATGTCAGTCACAGGATGGAAAATGCACTTAAAAGTTTCATAAAAATATACATAAATGAATTGTACTCTTATAACAAATAATACATAGTTTATTACATATTTTGCTCAAATTGTAGGTAAGATACATAAAGTTCCACCAGCTATTTATTATATATTCAACTTTGTGATAAAAAATATTCCATGGTATGAATATGTACTACATTTGTATGTGATTTCTCATTCGTCTTTCAGACTATGAAGTGGTGTAGTGTGGTGTGGTGTGCTGAGTGAGTGAAAAGGATCACTCCGGTGGTCTTCCCTTCCTTGAACAATCATTATGACAATGATTAATTTTTTTTTCATTTTTGTTATCATTTATTTATTTTTTAAGGAAAAAACACATTCTTCTTTTCCATGATATATTTTTTTTTCCAGTTGTTAAATGATAGCCTCAAGTGTTAACGAAGGATTAGTGTAATAGAGAGAGAAAGGAAACATAAATAAAGAATCGTCATTTGCAAAGAAGCATCATTCATATACATACATACGTATACATATAATATGTTCGTATGTAACAAAGAACTTACATAAATAAAATGTCTAAGAATATATATTTCTGGTTAAGAAGGCCATTGAAATCCTAACAACGATATTACATTCTACATAAATATTTATGAGAACAAGTTATATGTAATAATCATGTGTAATTATAGTCAACTTCTTATTGATCCTAATGAATTTTGACATACAAATTAGGAATTTAATAATCAAACATTGATGAAATTAAATTTTACTACTGTTCCCACAGAAAAATGTAAATGAATTCGGATTTTACAAATACACCCATCAATATCAAAGACATATTATCATTTTTGGAAGTGTAAACAAACGCGAAACTTTAATTTGATGTTTTAAAAATTGGAAATATAATAATTAGATAGGAGTACTACTCTAGATTTTATTACTCATTTGAGATTGATTTTATATGGCCATGTTTCAAAGAGGTAAGCCTCCAAATGGTCAGGCTCCTCTACACTCTCCCAGTGGCCTTTATACTTTTGTATACGTACAAACATATATATATATATATATAGCTTTTGGGCATTGATGAAAAATATAAATAAATAAATATATATAACAAAATAAAAGTGAAGGAAAGAAACAATAAATTATTATTTTTTTCTTGATATCCAACTCAAAATATATAAGATACGTGCTTTAGCCTCATGTGAACGAGATTTATATTATTATTATTGTTATTTTTTTAAAGAAACATATATAAATATATATATATATATATATCAAAGTCATATCATAAATCCTGAAAACACCGTAGGAAATGGTTTTATTGATACAAAATCCTTCCTCTCCCCCCCCCCCCTCTTTTGCTTCTTACTCACTCTCTTCTTACATAACTATCATCCTTATAGTGTGTGTTGTACAAGCCAACCGTTGCATGTGTCTCTCTCCTACTTAGGGCCATTCTTTTTTTTTTTTACTTCTGGCTATAATATTCTATATATGTATATTGGAATGCATTATGGATGGATAGATGCTGGCCAATGTTAGTCTGCTTGGAATTTCTGCTAGCATTCAAATCTCTTGGAACTTATAATGTTGTATTTTTGTATAACTTTCAAATAAAACAAAAATCGGTTGATTTTGGGGGGGGGGGGGGCTATCCTTACCCATTGAACTTTGAAAGAGTAGCAAAAATCATAAAAATATGTGTATTTTTATGAAAAAAGCAAGGTTATGAATTGAAATGACGCATTGCAGTGTCATTATTATCGTAACTATTTATACATATAACTGTACATATTTCATTTATTTATTGATATAAATTCATGTAAAACAGTAACTATTCAATGATTATATATATATATATATATATATATATATATTATAAAAATATTTTAGTTTGACTCTTTTTAAGCTCGACCGCCAACGACATCAGCATCAAAACTAACAAAAATTACTATTCTGTACCTTGTCTTTTCCCAGGGTCCCCCTTATACTGATGGTAATAGCAAATATTTTTGAGAATCAAGTTATTGTTTATTACCTTTAAAATATATTCATTACTATTTATGGGGCAGCCTCATGGTTAAGATATTTCCGGCAAGGTGTGAAACAAGTATGTATTTACATGTGAGAGATACACGTTGTATTCTAAATGTACATAACATATATTATTCATATATTAATCATGCTCCAAAAGATGCGTATTAAGAAAAAAGGCAAACACTCTTTTTCATCTAATTTAAAAAATTAATTCCACTCTGGTCAAGTTCTATATATAGTTGTAAAAAAAATATATGAAAGATCAGTATTGAGTAGTCACTTTCATATCAATCAAAAAATAATGCACCTTTAATAATTATTAACTAGTAATATCATTGTTGAATCCACATTTTTTGTAGATGATTGCAAAGTCAATTTTTCAATTTCGTTACAAAACAATTTTGTCTCCCTTGAATTTTTTTTTGGAGTCGGTGCCGAGGTATAGATTTTGAAGATTAAGGGAGATAGTAGCTCCAGGTACTTTATTTGCATTAAAGAGTCATAAATCATGACTTCTATGATTGATTTATAATATTATGAAAAGTTGAATAACACATTTGAAAGTGATCAGTTGTATATTCTTATATACTTCCAATTTCCACCTCTCTAAACACACTTTCGTTTACTCCTTTTATGTTGCTGAGATTGAGGGGTAATGAGGGTTGATTAAGTTGCTTCGTATAGGAAAAAACAAGGACTTTGCATTTATAACTTATAAAAAAATGATAATAATAAATAGGAATTATGTCAAAGAGCCTTTGATTCTAAGAATCATAAATTTTTAATTAATCTATCTATGTAGTCTGTTAATACGGTTTCCTGCATTCTTAGAATACTTATTTAAATATTTAAACTTTGCAGACTCAATCAAGTTTTACAATTATCCTTCACTATTTAGCATCACAATCAATTTCTTTACAAAAAGATCAAAGCAAATTCTTAATTCAAATAAAATCCAAAAGGTCATCATCAAATTACCTTTTCCTCAATTGCTTTAATAACTACATGTGAAACGAAAGGACTGTTCATATTCATTCTCAAAATGCAGATACAAAGGAAACGAATTAAGAAGAGCTATCCTCAAAAGAGGTTCAAGGCTGACCCTTGAAGGGTAGCCGAACCAAAAAATATATTTTTATACCTTAATTTTAATTTTGGTTGTGACATATTACAAGTGCAAATTTAGTTGTTCCTATTTTAAATAACATTTAGTTTCCGTATATGTATACAAAAAACATAATTTTCTTTACCCAAAAAACTACATGAAAACTTGAAGCTTAAAAATAAATTCTCATATTGCCAAAATAATTTCATTTTGAAACAACGGGTAAATTTGAATATTTTTGATATTTTTAGAGCTGAAGTGTTTATTTCCGTCATCATAACTTTGACCCCAAATAAAACAAGTCTCCTTAGAATATATATATATATTATAATTTTCTATAAAACCATTTACCACGATATAATAATAATATTACAAAAGAAAAAAAAAATGATTTATGTTATTTTACTTTTTATATCTTCCGGTGGTGTCGTCAACCCCTTTTTAGTTGAGTTTTTGAAAAAAAGAGGAATGTTAAAATAAAAAGAAGGAAGGGGGCAACCCCCTTTCTCTCTCTCTCTCTCTCTCTCTCCCACTCCTTCTTTTTATAATAAAGTCTGTAAAGGGAACTCTGAATGTATATAATTCTATGTGTATGGTATATATGTACATAAATATTTTTACTAGTCCTGTACATAGAAATGATTAGAAGAAATTGAACTACAAAAAAATCTGCTTTTGACTTATCTTTACCCCTGACGTCACAAACAACAACAAGAACAACAACAACAACAACTCTAGTTTTGTGTATAATCAAAGAAAAAAAATTCCCTCTTTATTTTGTAGATATCAATGACTGGTTTTGTGTGTGTGTGTATGTGTGTGTGTGCATCGGTGAAATGATCAAAGGAAGATGTTTTTTTTTTCTGTTTTTTTTTTTTTTTTCATAACTTCATAATATTTCGCATTTTTCTCTGCCAAAACAAATGAAATATAAAATGACAAAAACAGGAATAGACTTCTCCATGCAAGGGTTCCTTTTTGTTTCTCAATGGTTTATTAATAAGATACGAGTCTCTTTAGTTTTATTATTGAAAGGTACCTACAACTTTCAGTCTTTTTTTAAATCACTGGTTAGAGACTGATGGTTGTGTCAGAGTAATAATTATTTATGCAACTAAAGTATTTAATAATATACATATAGAATAAATTAGTCTTTTTTCTAAGTAAAATAATTATATTTTAAATTTGTAAAAAAAAAAAGGAGTTGATTTATTATTAAGTAAGGGGAGAAAAAGTAAAAAAGCATTGAGAAATGGGGAGGGGGTTAAATGTTTGCGTTTACAAAGTCACTCAACCTTTCAAATAATATATATATATATGAACTGAAAATTGAGTTGCTTGATGAAGGGAAGCTAAACGTAGAATAAATGTTGTTGTTGTTGTTGGAGAATAAGATAAATAAGTAATAGATATGTGTCTATGTATCTATGAAAAGAGAATTCCTCTAATGAATTATGTCTTCTGTAATAATTCATATTTCTAATTATGCAATTTTCTTCGCTTTGAATATAAATCAATATCAGCAGATGGATTCCTCATTTAGAGCCTACAAATCATTCTGACACTAAATTATATATACATATATATATATATATATATATGTATACTTCATTCTCTCTGTATCTCTAACTTTGCTCGTTGTTGTTCGACAAAATATCTACTCAAGTCTACTCACTCACTCCTCCTCATCATCAGAGTCTTTTCTTTCTTTTTTTCTTTCCTTCTCACTTACTTCTTTTTTTACTACATACATACATACATACTTGTTATGACTCAGCTCAAAATGGGTTGTGTAGGTTTATTTTTTAATTTATGCTTCTCATAAATAATAATGATAATAATAAGAAAGAAGAAAAACTCTAAATTTTCTTATTCTCTCTCTCTCTCTCTCTCTCTCTCTCTTTATGTCTGTACACTCATTCGTATGTTTCAAACTAAGCACTTTGTTTATGAATATCTATCTATGTATGTAGATATCCCCTCTTTTCTTCTCAAGTTGGTTAAGGAAGGCTGCATGTTGATGCCCGGTCCATTTCTAAATACAAAAATGTTATTATGATGGCGTACATAGCCCCAAAGATCCATGATCACATGATAACAGCTATTATCCTTTAAATATCATTAAAATAATGTAGAAAGAAAACGACGCGAATTCTTCTAAATTACATCAAAATCCCCGACTTTTCCTCACTCATTTATCATTAACACAATAGTCTCTATGACGATGATTTGAACTTCTTCTTCTTCTTTACTTTTTTACTTTTTGGTCAAAAAAATAGCGGTTCCTCTTATTTAGGAGGTTAATTACTCTTCCGACATTTGTATTATTAATGAAATATAAATCAATCTTTGGTGTATTTTTTCATATTTCGAGATTGATCGTTTATATATATATATATATATGTTATTGTTATTGTGTTTATGTTGTTTGATAAAAAAAAAAAAAAAAAAAAAAAGTATTAATGATTTCATTGGAGGAGAAGGGGGAAAAAAGAAAAAGAGAGAGAAAAGGAAGGTGAATATGGAGATGAGACGAGGAACGGATGGACGGACGAACGAACGAACGGATTATTGTCCATAATCATAACAACCATTTTTGCCCTTGCCAAAAGGAATAAAAAAAAATCATTTGGCTCAAATTGTTATTGTCCATTTGAGCCACTGATGGTTGGGGTTGTTGTTGTTGTTGTTTACTCCGTTTTTGTGTCTCCCTCTGCTGAGGGATGGATAGATCATTAATCATTTGGATTTTCTCAACATTTTAATGACTTTTTCCCCTATTATTAAGAGTCTATCCTTACTCGTAAATAATAGAAATAAATAATAATAATAATAATAATAGAAAAAATGGGGAAAGAAGAGCGTGTTTCTTTGTGCATAGAATGCTCATCAGAAATCGCACAACTTTGGGATGATAAATACTTCAAATTAACAAAAAATTGGAAAAATGCTGCTGCTCAAATCTCATCCGTCTACAAATATTTAGTACTAAGTACTAAGTCCTAGTAGTACTGCAAGTCTTCATAATAATAATAACAATAATACACTCCTCACTCTGTTCATTGTTGCAATAGCAATAATATTATATACATACATATAATACCTCACGCTTCAAATATTCTTAGTTATATCATGTAAAAAGGGTTAAAAATGATTCTATAGAGCGCACTCTTTCCGGCCGGCTTTTTACGACGGGAAAAAAGAAGACGGGGGGAAGTTTCGTAAAAAAAAAAAGTTTCGGCAGTTACTCACCGGTCGTCGTGTAGTTTTCGTCCTGTATCTATTTTACCTTCTTTTTGAATAGAGGGAGAAATAGAGGCTTCATCATCAGCATTTGAACGTTTTATCATACAGAGCCCATCATTATCCATTTATTTATTTCTCTTTGTTTCGCCGTTAGCTTCCCTTTTTAGTACTAAAGACACATTATTTGTATGTACTCAACATAATGACGAAAGGGAGAATGTACCCGTGAGTCCCTTACTTCTCCTTGCATCTGGTGAGATTAGGTCAAGATATCAATTAAGAGTCTATACCATGATTGAGGAGGAATCATGACAGTAAACTTGGCCAAAATGGGTAGAAGAAAACAGAATTGTCCTCAAAAAACGGGTAACAACGCTCCAAATGCCCAAAACAACAAAACTCCAGATGAAGGTAAGTCAGAAAGGCATTCATTCTTTACTATCACATAGATCATTGCAAGTATTGCTTAGATTCTACGGAGTTCGACAGGTGTAAATCCTCTGTTTCACAGAGGCTCTTTTTCGAGATCATGTGCACTATTGTCAAATATTTTGATATAATATTTTAATTGCAACATTATTTTCTTCTTCTTTTTTGTGGTTCTGTATTGCCAATCTATTGGTATTGTCATTATTCGCGTAATTAAACACATTAAAACATGAAAGGAAAAAAAGTGCAGGGAACTTCTCCTTGCTTTGATTTGATTTATGACTTAGTCCCTAGGCTCTCATTAATAGCGTTTATATTCATGTATGTAAATGGGAAGTTCTAATTCCTTCTCTACAGATGGCGCTCATTTAGATTTAAAAAAAAAAAAACTTTTCTGGGATTGTGTGTATTGTTTTGATACTGTCATGAAAAAAAAATGTAATATATGTATTATAAACTGATTATAGGATCTGAAGAGACCTCTCTCCAAGAGGATAACAATACCCAGGAGTCGGACTCTATGAGTCTCATAAGTGAAAAGGAAGCAGTCCCTTCTCTCGACTCTCTTGAGCCACCTACAAGTAGCAGCAATGGGTAAGGGAAATAAAGTTTGCATCAAGCATGACATCATTTTTCACTTGTTTTTTTTTGCTTGATATAGGATGGCACCTCCACGCCCCTTGAGTCTTAACCACAGTAGTGCAAGTAGCAACAACAACGGGAATTCAGCAGGAAGTGAAGGAACAGATCCTCTCAGTCTATTTAAGAATCCACTGTTCAATCCTGCTCTTCTCTCTCTAAACCCCTCCCTCTATGCTGTTCAGTTGGCTCATCTACAAGCCGCTCAACTCCTCAGCCAAGCCTCTTCTTCTTCATCTGATGATTCACCTTTATCTCGCAAAAGAAAGATGTTAGAAGATGATGCCCTTGGATGTACTTCCAAAAGGCCCATGTCACCAAAGGAGTCCCCATTAGACTTAACTAAAGACGTTGCCAAAGGAACATTTTCTCCTGGGAAGCTGGATCCCTTTGCTGCAGCTGCTCTTTCTCCTTTTTTTAGCCCATTTCTAGGAGCAAGGCCAGATATGCTCTTACCTGGTGCTGCAGCTGCAGCAGCTTCCTCTTCAGATAGTAATTCATTCATCAAAAATAACCCTTTAGAACGCATGTCTGAGATCGTAAAGGGACCTCCTCAACACTCTTACTCTCACCCCAATACCACTACCCACAATATCTTATCCAATCACCATCAACAACAACAATTATCATCGTCTTCGCCCTCTGGTGGAGGTGGATGCACAAATAAAAACACGACTGGACCCCGACACTCTGCTTGGCAATCTCAATGGATCAATAGAGGTCCTGAAAACAGTAAAGACATATTTAAATGTGTCTGGTGCAAGGATGCTTTCTCATCTTTGCAAGATCTCACAGATCATATGAAAGAGACCAAACACTTTGGTCCTCAAATTCCTCCATCATCTCCACCTCAACTGTCTCCAGGGCTCAGAGTAACATCCAAATCCTCAGGGCATCAAGCTCCTCCTCCACCTCCACCTATACAAACAACTTCACTTATCTCAACTACCCCTTCCCCTCTCCATTCCTCACCAAAAACACGAGATATTCTCAAGGAGCAGCTTCCCATGCCTCGAAAACTGGTTAGGGGTCAAGACGTATGGCTTGGACGAGGTGAGCAGCAAACCAAGGATATTCTTAAATGCATGTGGTGTGGACAGAGCTTTAGGTCCCTAGATCTAATGACGAAGCATATGCAAGAAACAAAGCACTATACCAAAGTTATATCCCAAGAGCAACTCTCATCCTGGAAATCTGGAGGAGGGGGAAATGAACCACCAGCCCCTATTTCCTCTCCTTCTCCTAATTCAGCATCCTCATCATCACAACAACAACAACAACAACACAGTCAGAGTCACGTCAACTCTGTCCTTACATGTAAAGTATGTGAGTCCTCGTTCTCCACGCTACGGGAGCTGAGCGATCACATGGTGAAGAATAACCATTATGCTGAGTCCAAGAGTGGGTCAAACTCTCGGTCTGTTGTCTCACCACCACCTCCAAACCTCCCTCCTCCATCCAAGGAAAAAAGAAAAAAGTCTCTTCCGGTGCGTAAACTCCTTGAACTCGAAAGAGCTCAACAAGAGCTCATCATCTCTGGCATTAAATCAGACGAAGGGAAAATAACATGTGAGAAATGCAGCGAAAAAATTCCTGTTTCCCTCTTTTCATCTCACATTCACTTATGTATTGGCTCTGGGCCCTCAGATCTTCTTAGACGACCCCCATCCTCATCTGCTGCGTCCTCAACTCCTCCCTCAATTTCTCCTTCATCCACAAAGCAAAATGCAGTTGAGGATCATCAACCTGAAAATGAAAGCGATAAGCAACCCAAGTCCATTTTGGGATCCTTAGAAAAAATGGTTCAAAGCAACTTCGGTGCTTCAAAAAAGAAGTCAACTTTGCCTGTGGTAGATGGAAACCTGAGTATTCTTCAGAGATTAGGAATTGATGAAAGCATTCCCACAGACTTCAGTAGACCTAACAATGCTGAAGCACATAATTTTCGTCCAATTCCAAATTTCTTTTTGAGTGGAAAATTTGGGACGTCGTCTCGTAGTGATTCAAGTGAATGCAGTTCTCCAGATCGATCCAAACTTTCGAGTTACCCAGACTACAAGGAAGATGAGAACAAGACAGAGGAGAGAGGAGGAGATAACTCTGGAGGTGGTAATCCCGTAAAGAACTCTCTACCTCCATCTCCGGCAGCATCTCAACGCTCCTTTCAAGATTATGCAAACGTGCGTGAGGATGAGACAGGAACACCGAACTCTCTAGTCGAATCCAAAATGGATGAATCCATTACATCCAATAATGAAAACTCATCAGAAGATCCAGGACGAAAAAAAAATCCCTTGGCTGCTCTGCAAATGCTCTGCGATAAAACAGAGAAACCCAAATCCAGCTCATCCCCACATAATAATAATGGAGGTCATTTGCCTACATCATCCTCAGTCTCATCCGCGTCCCCTTCCTCTATTCTTCCTACAGGGACTTCCTCCCTTTATTCAGACCCTGGAGCTATACTCGCATTTTCCTGGGCTTGCAATCAAGCCATTGTAAATGACTCTTTGCTCAAATGCCCCTTTTGTGACACACCTTTCATTTCCAAGGGGGCCTACCGACATCATCTAAGCAAGATGCACTTTGTCAAAGATGAAAAGGGAATCTTGGGTTCTCCCTTTCCCCACCCTGGTTCTAAAGGACCTGAACAGAGTCCAAGTCCAAACGAGTCATCCTCAACTTCATCTTCCATGAACAATGTTGCTCCTCCTTTGAACAACTCAAATAGTAATAACAACAACAGCGCCTCATCACCTTCCTCCTCCTCATCCAGTGCCAAAGCTGAGAATGCACAATCCAAATTTCAAAAATATTCACAATTAGCAAAACAACTATCCTGTTCAAGTCAACCCTAATTAGTGGCCGCCATCCAATTTGATTGAAGATTTGATTTGGATTCGGCCTCTTATCTCTGACTCACTTATACACACCAGTATTAAACCTTCTTTTTACTTCTTCCTCCTTCTCTTCTTTAGAACCCAACCAGAGAGGACAAACACAGTAAGTCTCATTCCTTCCTGTTTTGCCCTTTCTTTTTTCAACTCTTTTTCTACTTATTTTAATCATATTCTAAGTTCCACACCACACCACCACCCCACCCCACACCACCCCCTCCAAGTAATCTTGTTTAATTGTTAGATCGTACGTACAACTTGTTTGTTTTTTAAATCATCCTTTCTCCTTTTTATCATCATTAAGATGATACAAATATATACGTAACACAAGACGTAATTAATAATATTATCATTATCTACTCATTTCTTTATTTACTCCTCGATATTATCATTATTATTAACTTATATATGTTCCATAATGATATAATTATATATAAAAATGGATTGTTATTATACAAAATTTTATGAAGAATAAATTTATTATTACTATACAAATTAAAAGTACCTTATATGTATATGTGTAAATTTTATTCCTTGACTATATGTAGTGAAAATATAGAGAGAAGGAAAGGGAGCAATTAGTGATTACAGAAGAAATAGGGCTTTTTCTTAAGACTACAAATCGTATATACATATATATATGTATTTAGGAATATATAAGTATTATATAAAAAAGACGATTTTTTTGATTTATAACGTAGGGCGTAGATTTATATATATATATATATATATATTATATAAAACCGTCACATAAACGGACATAAATCAAACATATTTTTTTCTCCAAAAATATATATATATATATATATTTCCATTCATCTAACACTGAGAAATCGGCCATTATATACATATATATATATATATATATATATATATATATATATATATATATATATATATGTAACATACATAAATTGATGTTACTCTAATTATAATTCAAAGAAATAAAATAAAACTATAACATGATTAAATATATAAAAAAATGACGTCATGGCTTAAATATTGGGTATATATATATAATATATATATTTTAGTCTTGGAGATTTAAAGCACAAAAATGAAAAGAAAAAAAAGAAAATAATAATTGACAATGTATTTATAGAGAAAAAAATTTGGCTCCCTTCTTTCATTGAACTGATCACAAATCTAGGGATAGTGAAAAAGAATGATTTAATTAATTGCTTCTAAGTTTGGAAACAATTGATACAGACAAAACAATGTTTAAAGCATTGATAGGGCTGAATGTATTTTGAAACAATAATGGAAAAGATGTGCGTACGATAGATGATGCATTAATTAGAAAGAGAAAAATAATAAGGTACCATCTTTGGGTATTTAAATTAAAACTACAAGGATTGGAAGCTTTTTTATTGAAAGGATGTAGGAGCTTCAATTTAAGTCTATGCTACGTATTAGGGAATTAGGGAAACCCTTTCATTTGAATCATATCATCAAAAAGAGGGGGGAGGGGAAAAAATCTATTAAATGTCACGGTAAAAACGATTTTTTTTTCACTAATGACAAGAGAAAAATGTAAGAATTTGTTGTAACCATTTTTTTGAAAGTACAATGACAACTAAAGTAATGAGAATGAGTTCCCTGCATAAAGTAAAAATATGTACTTAAGTAAAAAAATAAATAGTCATTACGTAGAGGTCTTTTACCACTACAACATTCCGTCACATATTATTTTTTAGTTGGAAAATAAGGGATGTTGCGTTTGAACAAATGGAGCAGATGAATCTAATGACTTTTATGTTTATAAATACATATATGTACATATATATGTTATGTTGATTATGAACAAAGACTTTGTTCGTTGGACAATCACTTGAATTATCGATCCTACAAAGTAAAATATGTTATAATTTAGAGTCTCAAATTTTTTGATTAAGACTTCTTTTATATTTTATATTTATCTAATTCTTTATAGATTTGATTTTTTTTTTTTTTTTGCAAGTAATCATGGGTAAAGAAAGAAAAAAGCTCATTATTGAGTATGATCAATATGAATAATAATAGTAATGATGATGGTCGCTCAGAGCAACAAACAATATAATGAAGTTGATTAATATTTATCAAGACCTTGTCACGAAGTCGATTTAAAAAAACATTGAATATTACATCAACTATAAGAAGTATTTCAATGAGTCTTGTGATTTTTTAATACTCACATAATTCATAGTTAAAAAGAGCTTGTTTTCAATTAATATCATGAATATCATGGATAATTGGTTAATATCAATTTTGAAGGCATGTAGTAGAGGGAATTTCATTTTGATGGAATGTAATTTCTTTGAAAGCACTTATTATTGATGAATTGATATTTAAAGTAATAAAGACGCAAATGACACAATTTTTTAGATTGTTTTATAAGCTTTCTATCTCTATTTTTTTTTAATTTTTTTTTTAATATTCGTTTGTTGTTATTCTTGTATTGGAAGTAAATTGATATGTCACTTGATTTTTATGTCAAGTATTTACCGGAAATTAAGGTAATATATATATTTTTTTTGACAAATATAAATACGCCTTTCCGGTTTATCTCTCCACAATTTCTTAGCTCTTTCATAATAATACAAAAATATTTGTCAAGGAAGGAAGAAAGGAAGGAGGACAGAGGAGTGGAGTCCGATCAATACACACATATGTACATATACCTAGTTACGTGCATGATATCTTGCATCTTAAGGTTCGATTCATAACTTGAGATAATTACCCATTGTATTGAGTACTTTCTACGTACAAATATCCCTCCCTTGGACCAGAAAACTTTCCTTTACCTTTTGAATGCATGATTATCAACAACCAAGATTTTGACTTTTTTTTTTTTTCTTATCAAGAGATAAAAAATATAGCTCAACGTTCTTTATTTTTTTTAATATTCACTTTGATGTAAAGAGAAGGTTTGTTCTTGGTAGAAGCCCTTTAACTTCCCTGCTGTGAATCTAGGAAAAAGCTACTCCCGTTTCCATTTGTGGGTTCATCATCATCATCATAGTCACTACCACCACTACCACTACCACAAAAGATGATAAGAAGGGTGAGAGAGAGAGAGAGAGAGAGAGGAACCGAGAGCCATTAGCTTGCTTGCTTGCTTTGTTGGTTGGCTGCACCATTCTCATAAATTATTATTATTATTTTCATTATTATTATTTATAATAGAACTTCTCATGGTGGTTAAGAGAGGGGATTCATACCATAGGGGACCCAGGGGTTGTACATATGAATGTAGTAAGACGACTTCAGAGTCAAATACATGTTTCTGATACATACATTCCTTTGCTCTGTATTGTAAATGATGCCACAATAACAAGAGGAACAAGTGCGGTTTAGTCAATCAATTTATTCGTCATACATGCAAATTAAGAGCAATACCTGGATCACGCCTGAGCCCCTCTCATAAACTACTGTGCTCTGTATAAACAATACAAAAGTATATATTTTACGACCACATTATTATTATTATCCGGAATATTGTTTAATGTAGGTTTATGTGGGCCTTTCTATATAGAAATTACTTATTATGCCTGTATCATTAAAAGATCATTAAAAGTACAGTTGCATACATTTAAAGATAGGTGTTTTGAAAAGGTGTCATGCTGTAGTATTGGATTTTCTTAGTATCAAAGATAAATAAATGTTAAATTATAGTCTTTCCATGTAGTTAGCTCATGTCTACAAAAATAAGACATTCTTTTTATGAGCTGTATTGATGGAATGACTGACTGACTGACTGACTGACGTCTTTCTCTCCTTCACTACTTAATCACGTTCCTTCTCCTTGAAGAAGAGAAGAAAACATAAAAGTCTGACATGAAAAATGAGATTCATTTGTTATAGAGATTGTGAGTAGATGGATAGAGACATCACTTCTTCTTCATTTTTTCTCTTATATGTACACATACATACGTGCATAATATGTATGTATGACGAGTATGAAAAGTCATCACACTTCTTCTCCTTCTATCCAATAAATGAAGAGTCACTAAGGGGTCAATCTCAAATTCCTTCTTCTTCTTTTTCTTTTTTGGCAGATACTTACATAATGTTATATCGTTTACCTTTTCTCCTCTTCGAAAATCAACTCTTCAAAGACAGTCTCCTAATAAATGCTTATTCTTCATTTTCAAAGTTAATAAGCCCATATGACGAATTCCTTTAGTTACAAATCAGAAGAGGGGTGAAGAGAAGTGCCATTAGATATTGGGTCCTGGCCAAAAAGGCAATGTATGTAAGCATTTTTTTAATTTTTTTTTTTTTGCACGTCGCAGGAGAGTCCTGTTAATTATATCTAGTAAATATTTCTTGGGAAAGGAAATGGAGTGAAGGATTGACTTCATTCTATGTATTAAGAGTGATGAATAAAAGAGGCAAAAAAAAGAAAGAAAAAAAAAGAAGCTCTATGAAGGAAAACAAAAACAAAAAAGAAGAAAAAAAAGAGAAAGAAAATCAAAACTTTTACCCATCTTTCAAAGTCATTCTCCAATACTTAAAAAAAGAGAGAAGAAGAAAAAAATGAACTGAGTCATTCGATAATTTATGACTTAAGCATCAAAGAAGCAAGAAAAGAGGAAGAATAAGAAAAATAAAAACTCTTTGTAAATATCTAGATATGTATGTATGTATGTATGTACCTATGTGTAGTGTCTATTACCCACTTCAAATGAAGGTGAATGAAGAAGCATAGGGAAAGAGAGAGAGAGAGAGAGAAATAATCGTTAATAATTAAAAGCAGGGAAAAAATATTAATTATAACTAACAGTTTTTTATTTTTTTTTTTCATTCTTCATTCTTTAATTATTGGAACTAATCACAAATATATACCTATATGAACCTAAATATATCTTGAAGCTACTCACCTAAGAATGGACAGACACACACAGGTTCCACCTATTCACATTATTCATTTTCGACACACAACTAAAAAAAAATTTGCAAGTCATTTAATTCGTTAACAGAACAACTTCAAATAAAATAAAAGAGATGGCGCCCCCAGCGTTCACCATTGTGTGTTTTCAAAAAAGCTCAAAAAAGAATGTTTCTTTGATATCAAAAAGCACAATAACGATGATGATCATGAAGTGATTAATTCTAGTGATGTAAAAACAGGGAAACCCTTGTTTTAAACACATTGTATTGTCAGGAAAAAAAAAAAAAATCAGTGTCATATAATTTGTGAATTTAAAAAAAAAAAGATATGTATCAATTGAAGGAAGTTTGTGATAAAAGTAATTGCTTTTATCTGTTATATAGCCTCTTTTATGAGTAAGAATGAGGATATTTGAACTCTAGGTTAAGAAAAATGAGTGTTGGAGATATATGTTATAGATGAATACATTGTATATTGAAGATGTCAGTCAATCAGGCAATAAGACAGCAACTATGGAAAGTCGAAAAATCAAAAATCTATTTATATACGATTATAGGTAGTAGAAAGAGGAGGAACATTAAAAAGAGATGTATGTATTCATGTCAGTTCATGATTAGATGGGATCATTCTTCTCTCTCTTTTTTTTCTTTTTTTTTTTTGCAGGTATAACCTTAGATATTCACATTTTTTTTTTTTTTTAAAGAAAGAAAATTTATTATTGTGTTGTGTAATATGGGTTGAATCTATAGAATATGGGGAATAACTATCGTTCGTAAATTGATTATCAAGAAGAACACAGGCGTTGTAATATATAAGTACGTACTTCTACATATAAACATATCTTGAAAGTTCTCACTTTTTCAGCATCTCTCTTTGGTTTGTCAAATTAATTTACATATAACAAGTATTTAACGTATATGTAGGTACATATAAAATAATTACTTTGTGTTTCCTTGTTCTTGCAAGCAACATGAATATCTTGACATTTTTGTTCAAAAAACATACATATATATACATACATACTTTAACACAAAATATGTTCATGTGTATGCATGTATGTCTGTATGTATATAATACACAAAGCAGAAAGGTTACATAAAATTTATAGTTAGGATGTCGAAAGAATTTGTCACTCTTGGTTTTGACATTGATTCAATTTTCATTCCCCGACAACATTTCCTTCTTTCTTTCTTCATATAACTATATATACATATATACTCTTTTTTTTTTTTTTTTCGTAGAGCGTGAAATTGATTGACAAGTTTTGATTTTTAATAATATTTTTTTCTTTCCACCATTTCTTTTTTTCTTTTTTTTTGGCTTTACTTTTATGATTGCGTCTTCCTTCTTTTTGGTACGTGTCAATGTAAACTTGTTCGACCAGAAAGAAAATAAAAATAAGAATAATAAAGATTAAGTTGTAATACAAAACAAAACAAAATTGATGTCATAATATTTTTCTCTTTCTTTCTTTTCGTTTTTTTTCTTCTTTCTTTCTGTAATATCTTCTTCTTCTTCTTCTTTGAAATGTCAAAGAGTGAGTGAGTGAGGGAAGTAGTGCTTGCTTCACTATATTCTTTTGATGAAGGATGAGGTCATAGAAAAACCCACACAAGAGTAGCACCGCTTAATATACATAGGTATGTAAACACAAACTCTTACAAAAATCTGTGTTTGATTGACGTCCACTCTACTTCTTATTGTACAAACACAGTTTACTACACATGTATGCTTATAAAAAGAAGAAGAAATGACAAAATGGTTGTCATTCTTCATATAACACATGTATATTTTAATTTCTAGGTTCCCACTGTGAGCCTTCCTTCTCTTATTCTCTACAAATATCAAAGTATTTGGACTTTTGATTCTATTTATTGAGTGAAGCCTACACACAATTTGATCTTCATTCAATCTCGTAACTTTGTTGTCAAAAAAAGGCCCAAAATGAATTGATAGCCCAAATGATATACTCTAAAATTCATATCAATCGTATTTTGAATAATACAAAAAAGAGGAAGAGTATTTGAGGAATTAGCAATTCACAAAATCAAAGATCATGGAAACGTTCAATTTACGAACAAGCTTGAGTCTTGCTAAATAATACATATATTTAATTACTACAATTTTATTCGTATTAATGCTTAATGTAACTTGGATAATTTCATGGGATTAATTTGTTTTGCGGATAAAAGATGTAAATAGGATTTATATTACATATATATGTATACATAAGATGTAAACATAAAAATACATTGATATACATACATACATACATACAAACAAACAAAGGAGAAGAAAAGAAAAGAAAAGAGCGGATGGTAGGGATATAAACAAATCATGATATTATATGAGTTTAGTTTGCTTTTTTTTCTTAGATGTATATTTATATATAAACTAAAATTTATGGATAAGGAATGAACGAAAATACATATATCATATAGACTATATATATATATATACATAAGATAATTCATGATATTGAAAAAACTTTTATTTACCAATTTTTTATATGTATGTACATATATTTCTTCTCTTTGGGAACCAGGCATCATTTGGATTATTATATACCTACATAAAATTATATGTATAATAACTCAGAGGCTCTCAAATTTGCATCATCCATGTCAGAAAGTCAGATAAAAGTGTATATGGGTTATCATACATAGTTTCACTATATATGTATATGTATATCTGCACCTTAGATTTACTCTAATTATAATTCACGTCTCCAAAATATGTACTTTTTTCTGACTGCCTGACTAATAGTAACAGTTGGCTCATTCTTATTCAAGTAATACCTTCAAAATATGGGGTTTTTTTTACATATTCATAAAGACAACCACACACAAAAAAAAAAAAACCCGAAAAAAAAGGCACCATGAATACATCATTTTGGGAAAGGGAAGATGTAGAGAATTCAATTCAAAAATCTTCAGGCATAAAAATGTATATGCAATTTATTTTTATGGTTAAGTCATGTCCTCTACTCTTTATCTACCTATGCTTCTTTAGTTCGTTCGTTCGTTCGCTTACACTTATATATATGTACATAATATGTAGGTACATATAATTCAAAAAAAAAAAAATATCAAGAGACGGTTGATGGTTTTTAACATTTTTTTTTTTTTGATTAAAATAATAATAATAAAAAATAATTGTCTGAAAGAATTAAAATTTATTATGGCTTCATGTATTATAGATATTCATAACAATAATGAAGAAGAAAGGGGAAGGAGGAACGTATAAAAGTTGTAATTAAGAGAGAGAGAGAGAGAGATAAAAGAGGTATGACTAAAGACTAATGACGAGAGTACCTCATCAAGGGTTCGTCGTCGTTCCAGGTGGGAAAGACGCTGGAATAACGTTACAAAAGACAGAGTATACATAAATCAAAACATCAAAATCATCCTAGCACAAATGTTAACTGTCAAAAAGATTCATAGTAATGGAATTTACATAGTGGATTCAGCATGGATTATATACATATATACATTTTGTATGGGCCTTTGTTTTAAGAGAGAGGGAGAGAGAGAGGGGGGGGGGGGGGGAGTTGAATGATTCGTTATTACTGTTCCATTCTTTCTACAACACCTTTGAGAAATTACTTTAAGAAATAAAAAATAAAATATGAAGGGGGGAATCAAAATTTGATTTTATTTGAGAATGAGTAGAAATATCTGCAGAGTAACAACTTTATTATTAAAGTTAGATATTTTTGTTAGTGATAGAAAGAAAAAGTATTAAACTTTTACTAAGAGAATTCCAAGTGGTTGAAACTCTGTTCCCCCATCACTACTACAAATAAATAAATTCGATTTATTTTTGAGCTGTTTTACATGTATAAATTTTTATTTATTTATTTATTTATGTATTGCTTTCGAATATGTATGTATGTATGTATGATATATATTCGAACAACAATTCTCATTTTATACCTATAAGAAGAAAAAATATATATGTTTAACCCTTCAGAAGAAGAATAAATTTATGAGTTAAGGAGCTCCTACTACTAATACTACAAAAAAAGAGAAACAACAACTCATAAACCTTCATCTTTCGGAAAATAAAAAATAAAAAGTTTTTCTTTCTTTTTTCTTTGTTGCCATCATTTGTGATTTATTTATGTATTTAAATATGTATAAATATTATTTGCTTTTTTGAAACCAAGAGTTTTCTTTTAATCAAATTTTGTTACTCTCTTTCAAATCCTAAAGGATGAATTTTGAGTCCACTTCTTCATTAAGTGAGAATAAGAATATATATATATATATATATATATATATATATATATATATATATATATATATTATAAAAGTTTTTATTGTGATTGTTATAAATATGTTATATACATACAACACATAGGTGTGTAGACCTTCATATGTATAACAAGATCTTTTCTATTATTCTTGTTCCTTTTCCCATCTGTTTCTGAAGGGTATATCAAGCAGGAGGCCAGGAGAAAAGAAACTATTGCTTTCGGAGGGATGATGTTGAGAATGATGGTCAAAGCCTACTACATATTTCTTTTTATTTTCTTCCTCTTTTTTCTTTCTTTTTTCTTTTTTTTTTTTCGTCAAAAAGAGAATTATATATATAAAGATGACAACTTCGTTATCAAAAGAGATAAACTTCAAAACCACTCACTATCCTATCAAAAAAAAAAAAAAAAAAAGAAAGAAGGAGTAAAGTATGAAATAGAAAGAAAGAGAGCGGACATCAACACCCTTAGTGACAAAAACAGAACTTCTATCCAGCTTCAGCTTCTTTTTGTTCCATTATATATATATATATATGAGGGAGAGTGTGTTAATTCTTGACAGAACCAGTGTCATAATGATATGCTTTGAGACTAATAATATATGTATATATATATATATATAGTATACATAACTTATATAATATATAGAAAATAAGAACAATAATTCATAGGAGTTCAATTCAATTGTCATTATCAGGTCATAATTTAAGAAAAAGGGAAAAAAAATAAAGAAATAAATATAAAGAGCCTTTATTTATAGCAAGAAGATTTATGTAAACCGTGCGAGTTTACTTTTGTAAGATTTTTTTTTATATTTTTACAAAAGGTAGGTAAGGAAGAAAAAGAAGAAGAAAAAGAGAAGAAGGAGGCTTGACGAAAATAAAATAAAATAAAATTTATATATAACATATATTTGTTCTTCTATGTTTTTTTTTTTTTTTTGGCAACATGTATCCTTGTAACTAAATACTCTGGTTCTGTATGACTATGTTTTAGACCGTTTCATCATGGGTCAAGTACCTAGGAGACAATCTTTGTTTGGCTCTTATTAAAGCTACTTACTTAACTATAAATTAAAGGTTTATTTAGAGCTGGTCAATAAATGAGGAGTCAATATGCAAAATTTGCCCCAATTTGAAGAATTTATATATATATATATATATATACATAAATGGGTCCTGTATGCATTTGTAGGTTAATAATACATTAATTCACAATTCACTGAGACCTAATCCTTTTTTTCTTCTTCTTCTTTTTTATTTTTCAACGAACGAACAAAAGTAAATAGGTAATCGTTTTTTTAGTGGATAGAAAGAGAAATACAAAAAGGTATGATGCTCCCCGTGTGTGAGATCTCATTATTTTTAGGGTAAAATAATAATAATAATAATAATAATAATAGTCATAATCATAATAGATACTTATTCTAATACAATTCGTGACTTAAAAGGAATACAAGAGAAGGAAATGTGAACAGTGTGAGTCTCTTGTATAGGTAATACGATAAATTTTGTTATTAACCTCTTGTTAATAAGTGTTGGAATCGAAATGAAATGATAGTCATAAGAAACACAATAATTGACTAGGCTTATTTCAAAACTCTAATCAAAATATACTTTACCTACTAGTTACTTTACTTTTGAATTCATTCCCCCATGACGTGCCTATTCCCTCTCTCAAGTCTCACCTGGTCCCAGCTTTGATGACGAAAAGATTCTCTCGCAATATATAAATACATACATACATATAAACATGGTCAAAATTGCGACATTAATGAAGTGATAAATTTACCTTGAATTTATAAATTTTTCTATGGGGTTCATTCATATTTGAGACAGACATTCCTTCTTTTGTTTTTGTACTAACATATGTACGTTTGTAATAAAACTACATTTTGAAGTATTTGGAACAGATAAAGACGTCTATTTTATTTTTAACGATTTCTTGTGCATCAAAGATGTCGAAGATATTTACCTTGTGACATCTTGTGAAATACTGTGTCTCACAAACAAGAAGGTAATTGAATTTACCAATTATCCTTGGATCATAAACAAAATAAAAGCTCACATGCAAACAACAAAATAAGTCAGCAAGTCTTGATGCTGTAAAGAAAGTATTTATATATAAATATGGAGGCAAGTTTGTAAGTTGTAATTCAATGGTATTTACCATCTGATTTCCTTTTTCTAAAGAGTGGAACTATGACAAATGAGGAGTAACGAACATATATATATATAAAAAGAAATGGATGATAAAGGTGATAATCAGCTAAATTCCTTATACATCAAAGGATATACATTTTTAACGACTTTTCTACCTAATAACTATTTGATAATTATAATATGGACTTTTAAAAACAATTCACGGGCAATTAGTGAAGGAGATACGACCCAAGAGTATTTATTAACTTCAAAGCAATCCTAAAAGATTGTATTTGAAGGTATTGAGAATTAATTGATTATTATATGTAAATAAATAGTTTTTTTTTAGTTCTATGAAACAACAATAAAATGCAATTTTAAATGGGCTGAAACTTTCCTCAAAAAAGATGTGTAAACCATTGAATTGTTATTAGTATGAAGAGTCCCCTCTATACACACTGGTCCACAAGACATTACTTCATTCAACTCATCAGTTACTTTGCAATCACCAACTTCATACACACACATAGTCTAAGGAGAAAGAAAAAAAAAATGATGAATCACCACTTTTGCGAAATATTACAACACATACATATGTATATGCATACATACATACATATATATGATCATAATTTTTTTTTTTTTTTTTTGCATTTCGGATGGCTTTCATATAACAGAGTAGTCTATGAGTTGACACTCATATATTTATTTTCCTTTATTTTGTTCTGTTCTTATTTTTGAAAGAACTAATACTACATAATTAAAATAGTCGTAGGAGAAATCATAAAAGAAAGGAAGGAGTCCATTTCCTTCTAGAGGAGGCCGAAGGAAAAGCATTGTCCGAAATCTGTCATATTAAAACGTGTGTGTTTTTCTGTCTTAGAAAATATCTTAATTTATTATTATTACAATTGTTGAGAAAAAAAAATAAAATTAAGGGGAAAAAAAGATAAAATATACTTGCCAAGTTTTTAACTTCATTTCTTTCAGAAAAGACTCCAGAAGAAGAAGAAGAAGGAATATATGAGGGGATTATCCGGGATAGACCCGAATAAATTATGGAAATTGACCTGTTCTTTATTATTTTAAAGATATCATATCGATGCATGTAGTTCAATAGACCTTACAATTATGTACATCGTGAGGTTGCTCTTGAAGAATAATTTTTAAAGTACGCATTCGGAAATAATGGGCCCATATCGTTTTCCAGGCAAGAGGTACTATTTAAATAGTAACCAATGTTATATATATATACCATTCTACAATTAGAGATTTTAAGCATTAATGTAAGAGACATTTTTGAAAAAATCGGATTTTGTGCCAAATTTTTTCTACTCAAAAAAAAAAAAATAAAAAAAGTGAATTTCAATAAGTTGATAATATCTCATAAATAAGAAATGCTTATAAAATTTTAAGTTTGTTATCGTGTATTTATGGAATGCATATTTCATTTAAGTTTTTGGTTGTATTTTCTAAAGTTGTTAGTTAATTCTGTCAAAAAGTTAACTTTTATATAGTTTTTATAAAACTTATTTGTTCTTATTCAAGAAAAGATAAAATAGTATGATGAAGAAAAAAATATGTGTATGTACCGCGTAAAGAACGCACATTATTTTTCATAAGTAGAGTAGTGATGGAACTTTTAAATTGAACCCAAAGCAAAATAAATTCTATTGATTTTGTCCTATAATGTTATTTGTAACATTTTACCTTTTTAATTTTTTACTATAGAGAAAAAATGGCATTTAAATTATTTTTTTCAGTGATGAATTTAAGAATTTGATCATTAAATGAAGATATTTTTTAATCGTTCAACTCTTTTTCAAAAATTGAGAGAAAATTTTTTTGAGATATTTGTATAGGATAAATATTATTGAAATGAAAAAAAAAACAATGTTCTTTTTAGCAAAACCAAGGGTTTGCTCCATGATACATTTATTAAAAAATAGTTAAATTAATTCCATTACAAAAAATATTTAAAATTGATCACTTTATTCCCTAAAATCGAAGGAAATGTATGTAAATATCATCCTTTTTCATCAAAGAAATACTATCCTTATGGTTTGTTTTTTCAGGAAATAACTCTAATTTGTATAAATATCGATCTAAAAAAACAGTTTTAAATTGATCTTTAGAAAATATAATTTCTAAAATTGATCTTTAGAAAATATAATTTCTAAAATCGATCTTCAATTCACGAGAATCGTAGAAATCTATGCATTCATACACGTAAACATTAAGTTTAGGAATGACCCAAAGCTTGAATATACATATATTCAACATTAGAATCTTACTTTCTTCTGAAAGTGATTGTTCTATTTTCTCTCTCTTTCTTTCTATTTATTTCTCCTCTCTGAGACTATGTGTTATTTATTTATAAATAAATAATAACGGTTCTCGTCAAATGCACTTCTATTATTTTACATTTTTTTATTATTATTATTTTTTTTTTTTTTGCTGATGGATGATTTCTCAGCGCAATTGCAATGAAAAAAAAAAAAAAAAAATCTATCATCCATCATTTTCATGAACATTTCTCTTTCTCTCTCTTTCCTTTATTTTCTTCAAAATCACCTCAAGAGTGGTGGTATTAATAAACACAATAGTGGTTCTAATGTTGAATGAGTTTAAGTATAGATACATATAATTTCATTCCCCAGTGGAGCAACATATTTGGTGTTGTTGTCCTTTCGTCTCCTTTTCCCTTACTCGATGATAATTTCATTTCATCTCATTGCTTTTTCCTGTTTGTCAACACCTTTTTAGTTTTGTTTCCTAAGAATCACATCAAGTTTTGAACAAAAAAAAAAAAAAAAAAAAGTCTTAAATAGGTGTGATATTATAAGTTAAAACATGATTATTATGGAGCGTTTGTAAAACTTATCCGACTTTGTCTTATAAAAAAAAAAAAAAAAGACGAGAAGTGACTTTGCACGTTCCTAGATGCACTTTTTTTTTTTTTTTTTTTTTTTTTGTAATACAATATATAGGAACGCATGTACATTCATATGAATCTCATCTCTCTCTCTATATATATATATTGTGAATATGAGGATTGTGAAATTATTATGAGGTTAATTTCTACCACCTCTAGACAGGTAAATCATATTCAAAAAACCAAGGGATGTGTTGATTTCTTAATAAAAAGAAGTAAGTAATGATTTAGCCTCTTGTATGTACATACATACACTCATAATATAATAATATATGAATGTATATATTATAGATTTGCATATTTTGATTCCTTTAGAATTTTTATGAGCTGTACATACACTTTCATTTTTACTTAATAATTCAGCAATAAAAATAAATTTGTACATATCTATTCGTCATACTGCTCGTATGTATCCATGATTATCCTACACAACCTAAAAGTCTACTTCAAAAAGAATAAGGAGCAAGTTATAATTTCATTTCATGTAATGGGTAATAAGTAAATAAATGAGCTAGCTTATTATTTGAGTGTAATAGTCATATATATATATATATATATATATATATATTTCGCTAGGTTCATATATTTAGAAATATTATAATAAAGCAACCTCATTTTCCTTTCGACTCATCAGCCTCTCTTCGTGAATAAGAAATGATTGTTGCTCTAATATAATAAATGATGATAGGTGGAGTAAGTATTTATATTTGACACACAGGGAATAGATTTTAATGTATATTTTGACAAAAAAAAAAAAAAAAAAAAATGCGAGAATATTGCAATTATTTTGATAGTTTTTCTAATGCAAAAAAAAAAAAAATACTATTTTTACTAATTTGGCAAGAAATCATCCTATCCTATGTATGTATGTATGTAAAATATTATAAATAGGGTTATGTAAGCATCTTTTGTACCTTTATGAAGCTTGCTCAAATGGAAAAAGTAAATCATTATGCCTTGAAAAATAAAATAGCAATGTTTGATTGATTCATTGAGAGTGTCCTCTGTTTTTGTGTTCTCTGATTTCATTATTTTTTTGTTCACTCTACATTTCATACACACACATATATGAGTAAGTAAGGAGAGAGGAAAAAGAAACTATTTTTATTTATTTGTTATTCATTTTTTTACCTGTACCTATTCTTGCCCCTTCGCTCTAATCAACCACAAAACTTGTATTTATTATTATTGCAATTCATATTGATAATGACTCTAAGAAGGAGAAATAATTCATCATTTTTGTCATAAATTTTAAAATAGTAGGTATGCAATCAATCTATCGTTCATTTGCTTGCCTGTTGTTTTGCTTGAAGGAAAGGTATATACATACAATACAATATTTTTTTCCACTTTTTATATATATATTATGAAGAGTCAGAGTAATTTACGTGCAAGACAAAGGGTAATTAATTTTTTGTTTTCGTACTTATTATTTGCATTCAACTCTGAAAAATACAAATTAAAGAGCCTATAGCTTCAATTCATACCATTGAATGGTCATCAGTATGATGATCGGGCTTTTTCCCCTATGAACACCTATGCAAACTTGCAAAAAAGGATACCATGCATGTAAAATGGAACACATTTAATTTGATATTTTGTATACTATGTACTACACCTGATTTAAGAGCAGTACTACTTTTTGAACCTTCAAAAACTATTTGCGAAATAATTAAGAGGATTCTACGCATATATATATATATTTACGTATAGCAATTGGCTCGTTGTGCAAAAGGAGGGCTTGTCTCAGTGCAATTATAAAATATATATTTGCAAAAATCCTGTAGAATAAGAATAGGGGCTTCCTTTCAAGACTAGTTATAGCTCCAGTGAGCAGACATCCATTCCTTTTTCATGCTTGTATGTACATACGTACAACTTCTAGGTTGCGTGTCTGATTACTATTAAAATAATAAACACAAATAAATAAAACTTTGCAATTAAAAATATTAAAGGCAATATAAATTTATAATAATAATAATTATTATTATTATTATTTTTATAAATAGAAGGTCATTATTAGAATAAAAAGAGGAAAGGAAGAAGAAGAAGAAGAAGAAGAAAACTGCCTCTTAAATCATAAGAAAAACTTTTTTTTTTAAATAAACATTTAAAAAGAATTTTCTTCTGTTCTTAATGAGCGTTTTTTCTTTTTGGACATAAATTAAAATTTATGTCACTTCAGACAAAAAATAATAATAATAATAATGGCAAAAGTAGGAGAAGGAAAAAAGTACATACTGTCCCTGCCTCGACTCCTATTCAACTCAAAAATATATCCCTGTATTCCAATTTCAAATCACGTACTTGTACATTGTAGAGGGATATATGTATAAATAAAAGCTTGGAAAAACAATGCAACAACACAAACTTTGAAATAAATTATAAGTTGTACTTTTTTTTACATTTTTTTTTTTGTTGAATATAAATTACAGAGGGCTAGAAACTGGGCCTTTTTCTAAAACTTTTATACATAAGTGAGAGTGTCATCAAGACATCTGCATACGTATCTACAGACACGTAAATATGTTGTTAGTAGTGTTATTGAAGAAAAATAAATAATACCTTTTTATGGAATCAAGGGGGAAAAATACGTTGGAGCCAATATACTACATTTGTACAAAAAAATAGGAAAAAGCGTAGCAAAGGACAAAAATTATCCTTCATTTTTTTTTTTTTTTTTTTTTTTGGGGGGGGGGGGGAATAATTTATTGCTTTTCCTCTCGTCAATGAATCTATGATATTTCGTGTGTAGATGTACATACATACATATGTATGTATATTTGAAGGAAGAAAGATTGACGTATGTTTTCAAAGTTGTTCAAATGGTCTATAGTACATACGTATGCATGTGTGTACATATATAGTATATGAATGTATGTATGTATGTAGAGAAAGGAAATATGGTCGTTATATGCTCTAAATGATAAATGTGATTTCTAACTTTGTACACTCTCTTTGAAGGAAATATATACATATATAGTTAATGGGGGGGGGGAGGGAGATTAGGGAATCATTCATTGGAAGAAGGGTGCAAAAATAATAATAAAATAAAATGTGATTGACAAAATCAAATAAATGGGCCATGAAGAACATATATGTAATTTATCCTGACATAAATTATTAATTATCAATACTAGAACATGACAAGAAGGACTCCATGGGCATAAGAAGCATATCAACGTTTATATCTCATGATGCATCAACTTGCTGTAATTGCACATCATTTACCATCTAAATGAACACCAAAATAAATATTGAATAAAATTACTCAAATAGTTCCTTTATGAACTGAAAGATCTCTGTGAAGCAACTTTAGTGTTGAAACGGAACTTTTTGCCCGAAATTATTTCTACATGGGCCCTCAGATCATTCACATTAAGCACAAAGTTCTTACAAGCCTTGAGGATGGAACTGACAATTTTGTTTTTTGGGGCCTTCTTCCCATATTCAAGTATCACATCACTATAACACTGTGGCCTTATGTGTTTTGCTGTCTGACAAGCTGCATCATCCTATTGGAGAACTACAGGATTATTAGAGTATGTTTTAAATATCAATCAACATGAGCAAATACACAAACTGATCCATTTTAGTGCCTTTCTCGTTGAAGTAGTCAAACATTTTTATACCATTACAGAAAGGAGTTATTCTTGGCGATAAAATGTGGATTACATATTCAAAGACTGTTATTCTAACCTCAAAATTGATTAACCAATCAAAAGAATAGTTGATCATGTTTTAAAGCTGTTTTGGTCATTTATAATCAGCTATTTGACAGAGTTTGTATACAACTGTTCAAATGATTGCATGAGAAAAGAAAATGGAACGAAATTCAAATTTTGTCTTCTTACGGGAGCGTTAAATTTAGTGTCAGTTTAGATGGGAAGCCTGTATTTATATAAATATAACCAATAATTGTAATATGTATGTATGTATGTACAGGCATATCTATCCCTTTTGGTAAATATTCGTATGTAAGTGATTAACCAATTCTTTTTTATACATATATGAAAGAACATGTAGGTACATATTTTCCCCTCTTTTTAGCGCAAAATCTAAATTATTCATTACACAATGTGTGTATATAAATATATTTGTATATTATAAATATATATACCTATAATATATAATATTATTTATCACCTCAACATCACCAAATTTATCATTTTATTCATACAGAGCCGTAGAATGTCGTAAATCTTTATCAAAAACGTCTTTCTACTTCTTTCCCTGATTTTAATCCTAGAGCACTAACAACGTCAACGCCATTCTTGTCATCATCCAACTTTAGATATAATATTTAACCACGTAACTGTATGTAAGTGGAAAGAAAGGGATTTATCCTTGGGTGATTTACACTTTTTATAATTTTATAATTTTGGGGTAGATATTCGATATACATATGATAGTCGTGATAAACATTGATAGCCTACATTTCATTTTTCTTCATTCCATATCCTTTCTTCTGCAGAATCAAGAGGAAGAAACGTAAAGGATTTAATAATATGGTGTTTCAAATAGGAATACATACATAAAAGCAATTTAAACTTTGTTCATGTTTCGCTTCGAAACATGTACAGGAGCAAATTCTCACGAGAATTTGAATTTATGATATCACCTACATTGCAGTATATTTTTTAAAAGAAAGGTAAATAAAAAAATAGGAAAATTGATGAATTTCTCTTTTTACTATTATTATTAATAATATACATAGCTAGATATTTACATATGTATGTAGCCTGTACAGGATCACTTGCCAATTTGACCCTTATTTGACAAAAATCATATCCTGTTCATACGTTTATGAATTGTCAAAATCCAAAAAATATGTTCTTTGAATGAGTGCTCAATATTCATTTCAATGCCAAAAAAGTAGTATTCAACTTCAATCATCGACGATAATCGATTTTCAAAACCGGGAAAACGTCTTCAGACAATGGATATTTGGAAATTTGATCACGCTAACTTGATACAATAAATTAGTTGTTTCTTAATTGTTTATTGCAGTTCGACAAGTATTGATCATGTATTACTATCAGGCTATTTTAGTTCCTCATCTGCTTTGAAATTAACATTTGGTTCTTCCTGGAAGTATGGTACATTCATAATCATTTCCTGATCATCTCATTTCCGATTGAATGGTTAGTATCGAAAAACACAAAAATAGACATTTCAAATAAAAAAGGGTTTATTATTTGATTTTTGAGTGCCCATGCTCTAAAAATTCAGACTCATTTTTATCATGAAGAAAAGTATCTTATTCTAAAACTGGATAAACTTACTTAAACGTGATCCAAAAGGAGGAACAAAGGATCCCTTCTTTTGAGTCTTATAATTTCCTCATTTTATTAATTAATTTATGATTCCCTAGTAAAAGAGCCATTTTTTCCCCCATATTTTTAAAAACTGGAGATTTTGTCTATAATTTAAAGGGCTTATTTTCCTTCTCCTTTTTTTCTTCAGTTTTAATGAGTCTGAATATTTAATACGCTCTAAAAAAAACCCAAAAAGATCATTTTGTAGACCACATAAGGAAAATTAAAATATTTTGAATGTCAATTTTTGTGTTTTTCGACTTAAAAACAAATAAAAAAAAAACCCAAATACCAAAAAAACAAACATTGTTAGATAGTCTTTTTGGCGCCAATATTCTGCATTTAGGCACATTGTCCTTATTTTTTAAACTGATGACGAATGACTTCTCAATCATTAATGATTTGAATGTGACATTCTCGATATATAACAAAATCACGTCTCAAAAAGTAAGAGATATGGTAGCCCTGATTTCGTTTGAACTTAAAAGTAAAAATGTATTTACTTAATCGTTTAAGAGCAAAATTGAATAATGAATAAAAACTATGAAAATTACGCTTTGAATAAAAGACAAACTGGATTTTTACAATTAATTAATAAGATAATAAAAGATAGAAAAGAAATTATTGTAAAATTTACAATAAATGCAATTGAAGTTAATAACTGACATGTTTTCCTAGACTCCTTCATTTTAAATTAAGAGTGTGGCATTAGGGTATTCTTACAACATCAAAATCCTTTTTTAGTTTTAATTTTTTCATTAGTGCTCTGAACGTTGATCCCCTGAACTTAAACTATTTCATACTAATATTAAACAAAGAATAGCTCTAATGTGGGAATGACGTAATTGACGTAATGTATTTTTCTTTCTCTTTTTAAAGAAAGGTTGTGAGATACAATGAAGAGTGCTTCAAATGTATGTGTCTATACAATTTATAATAGAGGGAGAATGTAAAAAAAAGATAATAATAATAATTCAAAGTCAATTTACTTTTTTTTTTTGCAGGGAAGTTTTTGACCTATATGTAAAAAAGGAGCGGAAACCTGGCGTGCACTAAGTTCTTAAAAAGCATAATTGTTATCTGCATAAAATGACAAGCTCATATTTTCTTTGCATTCAATGCAAATAATATATATATATATATTGACTCAAAGTAGTACTCATTGTATTCTGTCTTTTCCAATAGTCAATATAGGCCCAGACAAATCAATTTCTGTCCATATCTAGTTAATAAGCTCCAATCCATTCCATAACTTTTTTTAGACACTAACAAATAAGCACTTTGGAATATCAAAAAAAAGTTGATGCTCTCGAAAGTTGAAAAATGCTGCTTTAAAATTACAAATTTAGAATATTGGATAAGTCAGTGTTTTAAATGTATCTTGCACAAACAAGGCATTGGACTAAGGGACTGGTTTTATAATTCTAAGGGGGGAAGGGCGTTAGTAAAATTTTCTGTGAGCAGTTGCATTTCATGAACTTTGTACCCAAGTCAGATGATGATAGAGAAGTAATAAAGAGGAAAAGATAATATGTTCATATTATACATATTTAACTTTGCCAAATCCTGACATTTTAGTCATCCTCAATCAAATTCAAGAAAGTTTTTACCATGAGAAGTAGAAACAAAAAAAAAAAAATATAAAAAAAAATTGAGAATAATAATAACAATAATAATATATATAAGTGAGTTCATCCATCATATTTGCAAGGTAACAAAAAAAAAAAAAAAAACGAAAGAAGCAAAGCAATCTGCATTTTTCACGTCTGGGTCATGAGCATTTTATTTACGTATATGTATACATATGAGCATACTCACTTTATAAATGCGATATAAGCGATACATCACTAATTCCTTCATATTCTATCTCTTTATCTATTTATGAGAGTTTGTCGATTACACACGGTAGTATTTCGATGTATACATACATACATACATACATATAAGAAAAAAACTGCGTTTATTGTGAAGAAAAAAAAATATAAATGACAATAAATCTATCATCAACATGAGATGAAAGAAAAACTAAGTTTCTTCACTCACTCTCTCTCTCTCTTTCTTTTTACATCTTTCCCCTTTTCTTTTTGAGAAAGAAAGGAAGAGAGACAAGACAAGATGAGAAGGTTAAAGAAAGAAAGAAAGAAAGAAAGATAAAAAATATTGAACCCCTGTAGAACTATTTTGATTCTTATTAGCAGTAGAAGCAGTATTTTCCATTTCGGAAAATATATCTTAAAAATTTATTACTTTTAATAGTAATAAAAGAAAGGTCTACACATTGTATACCTTTCTACAACTTCTTGAAAATCACAAAGTTTTATCAAAAAAAAAAAAAAAAAAGAAGAAGTATCCAGCAATTATAATAGAAATATATGTATATTTATATACATATATATCTATTTATGCTATGGTAAAGTTTCAGAAATATTCTAGCTATAGTAAGTCAATTTACATAGGTCAAAGTCTTCGAAGTAGGGACACAGATAAAGCTGGAGGGAGAACCCATTAAGGGTGTTACTCCATAAATACCGATAGTAAATATTAGGGAAACATGTTAGGCTTACAGAAAGACCCCCTTTCGACATACTCTATACATATTTCAATGTATAGATGGATTGGAAGGTCATATAATGAATAAAAACTCCTTACTGTGTATAAGGGACGCATACTTTACTACAATTGAAAATAAGA
Organism: Lepeophtheirus nordmannii; assembly: GCA_963680855.1. Taxonomy (NCBI): domain Eukaryota; kingdom Metazoa; phylum Arthropoda; class Copepoda; order Siphonostomatoida; family Caligidae; genus Lepeophtheirus; species Lepeophtheirus nordmannii. Next base: position 25,754,505 of record OY804523.1, read on the forward strand.
ACTTTATACGACTGACTTACATGGCTACTTATAAATTTAAGAATGAATTGAATTCTTAAAACAGATATTTTAAAATGTTTAATTTTAATACTAATTAATTTTACTTTCAAATGCTCTGAAAATTTGGTTACTTTTATGAAAAATAATTTCTTTTTTTCTTAATAATTAACAATTTTGTTTTTTTTTTCAGAGGAAGGCATATTTATTTGCTGGTACTTCTCTAAACGTTTTTATAATAGTAACTAATAGCCACTCAACCAAATTTATAAAAAATAACTTATACATTTATTAACTTTTCTAGGTATATAATATGTTATTTTCAGGTTCGTAATCGGCTAAAACAGTGATGGGATAAAAAGTTTCATTTATACAATGAGAGATAAGTTGGTAGATAGTGGAGGAGGGATACAGCTTTGTAGATGCGAAAGGGAAATTGCAGAGCAAAAATTAATTTATTATTTAAATATGTAGAGGTTGGTTGAAATCAAGAGATATATTTTGAGAGCTATTGAAAATCTAAACTTTATACCGATACTTAAAGAGAAATACTATAAATTTTTAGGGACATCTTCTAGTATTAAGTATTTGATAGACATATTTCAGCCATTGGGGAATAGGTTAGCACTAAACTGGAAATGTGGGGCTTATACTGTGCTTATAATGAAATATTTTAGTAGAGACGAAGGTAGAAATGAATACTTCGGATCATTAAAAATAAATTAAATGCTAAACATTTAGACATTGTCACTTAATGAAAATAAAAGTCACCGGATATCTCAATATACTTATCTCAATGTGACATATACTCACATTTCACATTTTTTTAACTTACCAATCAAAATGTTCCAAGATGTTATAAATGTTTATGATCATTATGATAAAATGATCATCATTCCTTTAGTAAGTTAAGAATATATTTACTAAAGGATATTGAATGGTATTTTATTTAACTTATGAATGTGTTTTACACATTTCAAAGACTAAAGAATAAGAATTTGTCACACTGGCTTGGTTGAGGTGCACAAACTGTTGGAAAGGTTACTGCAGCAGTGGTAGCAAAAGAAAACGTGGAGTGCATGTTGGATATTGCCCCCAGGCCCCCAAATAAGGGGGCATGTACATGATATTATTAAATTATATCTTGCAGAGACAAAAAAACCGGTCAAAATGTTTATTTTTTTTATAAAGAAAATAAGTTTAAAAATTTGCTTAATAAGGAATAAAATTTATTTATAGAAGGGGTCTCTTTGTGTAGTTCCCCCCCCCCCCGGGGCCCTCAAAAATAAAATTTCGCCCCTGGTCTACTAATTTATTGAATGAAGCTAGTATTTAATTTCCTCTATATATGTACATATAGGAATGTAACTAGTTAATTAAACAACTTGGCTGGAAGGAACATTGATAATAATAATAGACAAATTGTCTCAAGGAAAAAACAATGCCCCATCATTTTACTTTTGAAGCATGAAAAGAAAATGAGCCTCTAATTATGACTATGATTTTTTTTTTTTTTTTGAATTGCACAGTTTCACTTTGCAGTGATTTTAAGATACACACACACACAGGCACAAATATTCATGGGCTCAAATAATAAAAAAAAATGAAGAGAAGGAAGGATGAAGAATTATTATTTACGAGAGAAAGTTTGAGTTTTGTTAGTTAAAATGAGTTCTACATACATATATTCTATATGTATAAGTTTGACTAATACATATATCAAGAAAGAATAAGAATTAGTCAACCCGTTCAACTCAGGCCTCATATTTTTATAGCTTTTATTAATGACTGATACATTGTTTCATCATAAATAGAAAAGAAATTTAGTCTATCGATGATATCTTCTCCGTATCAATTTGAGAAGTCATATTATGTGGTTACTATATTACCATTGTATTCGAAAATGTGTATCAAAAACTTTCATTGTGTTTTTATCTCTTCCTTTAATTTGCATAATTTCAATGGAGCATTATAATTTTCTTATATGTACTCATGAGCAAGGCTTAAACCACTAAATTCATAATAGAAATCAATCAATAACACCTCCTCTTTTTGTCTTCTAGGTGGTCAGCCTAGATCCATTGTTCCTGTATCTTAATATCTTTCTCATCCTCCTGTGTTTTCTTGAGCACCAAATATTGCATTACGAACAAAGTGCTGAAAAGCGGATTTTTAACCATTGAAGAAAAAAACATGAAACTTGTTTTTGCTCATGTACATAAGCTAAATCCATTTTCAAATGGTTGGATAAAAGATTTTGGGTTAGCAAAAGAAGTCTCATTAAAAAGGAGTTAGTGTCTATGATTTGATTAATAGAATTGCAGTGGAATATTCATCATTTTTCAAAATCTATACCGAGTTTTTCATATTCATATTCATTTGAATTTATTTAAGAAGATTCGTGAGATTCTCATGAACCTGATTGGATAATAACCGTCAAAGTATAATCGTTTCTAATTCGTTAAAAAATAAATGTATATATGTATAAATAAAATATGGAGAAAAATGTGAGTCTCTAAACATATAGTATAGCTAGAAAAACAAAAATAATATGTAGAGAAGGAGAGGAAAAAAGAATACGAATAATAATAATAAAATACCTGGCTGTCAATCAAACTTAAAATGGGTGGGAAATCATGGAGGGAACCAACCAGTTAGCTGTTAGTACACTTTTATTATTGTTGTTATTGTTATTATTATTATTATTATTATTATGATGATGCTCTTGAAGGGAAGGATTCTCAAATCCTCAGGTATTTTTTAAATACCTTTTTGTTCATCGTGATTATTATTCTCCTTTTGTATTCTTTATCAAATGATAAAAAATTGCAATATTTTCAGTGTGTGTGAGAGAGTATTTGATGGATCGAATAATTCATTATTATTGTTATTATTATTATTTCTTCGTGTTTAATTTTGGAAGAAAAAAAAAATTCTTAATTATAGAACTTGGTTGTCTTCCTTGTTTTTTGTTTTTTTTTTTGCATTGGTTTTGCACACATTAATCAAGCATTTTGTAGAGCAATTCATCGACTTGCTTCTTTACTCTCCTCTCTAGTTGTTATTCATATCTGCAATCAGCATGTATGTACTATGCAAAAAAAAGAAAATGGATATTGAATGAAGAGCAAATCCGGTCTAATGCCCCAGGCCTCTCCAGTTTTTTATGCTTCATCAATAGCTAGCCTCAATAGATATAATTATCTTTGGAAAGAAAATCCCCTGTTTTTAACCTTCAGAGTATGTATGTAGACTTAAAAATCGACTATTTTTTCACTTGTAGCATGATTATTTGCACTGCATTTGCTATAGGTAAGTGTATGTATATGTAACATTGATTTTCGTGTTGTCTCTTTTGAGTGTCCCGATTTCCCTTCACTTTGATTATACCAAGGTAAATCTTGCTCCTGCTACAAACTAAAAGACTTGAAAAGAAAGAGAATATATGTATGTATGTACTTATAATAATAGTATTCATTTGTTTGGTGTTTGCTCCATTCTTCTATTACAAATGAGCTCAATGGTTCCCAGAGTAGTTTTTATTATTATTATTATTTTTGTGATGGGAATATGGTTATCACATCTTGTTAATATATGTACACTCCTACCACAAACAAACAAACAAACAAATAAACAATGGAATGAGGATCATATGCGTGTACCTACAAGGTGCTGTACTGTTAAGAATTCATCATGAATACAGGGAGATGATACTTTGTACACTACTATGACAATTGTTTTCTCTTTCTTTACTAGTACATACATACATACATACATAGTATATATGTAGATTTATATATACATACATATGTTTAAGAAGAAAATTTGTCATCTTACTCCTTCTTCTTCTTCTTCTTCTTCGTATCTCAAGAGGAAAGATGAATAATAATAATAATAATAATGATATAAAAAAAGGCTAAGATTTCTCTCTCTCTCTCTCTCTATCTTTCTTTCTGTCTTTATTTCATGTTATACATTATATGATATATAAAATGTGATGGCTCTGATGAATTGTTGCTGACAGCAGATGAACGTGAAAGAGACATATTTAGCAATTAAATAGATCATTCACATCTGGAAAAATGAAATAAAACAAAAAAAAAAAAAAATAAGAATGAAAATAAGAAGAAGACAAAAAAATCTTATCATCTCCCATTTATTTCTTCTCATTTGAAAAAAAAAAAAAAAAAAAAAAGTCTACCCCCCCCCTTCCTTTCCCCCCCCCCTTTTTTTTCTATTTTTTTATGTATCCAATATTGTTGATGTTGACAAAAATAAATAAATAAATAAGGGGGCTTAGTTCTGTCCCCCCCCCCTCCCTCTTTGATCTCTAGATACATTGTTATCAAAACTAATCGACATTGGTACATCCTTATTTCAAACCATTATCGTACTTTATTACATAGTAGATTATGAACTTCCTTCTTGTTTAATATTTAGCTTTTTAGTTTGTTTGTTTGTTTGTTTTTAATTAGGGAATTTGTATATTCATTCATTTAATACATTACTTTAACCCTATAAAACTCTCTTTCTCTCTCCTTTGAAAATTATGGAATTTAGTGTACGAGACAAATCCAGTTTGGTCAATTGATTCATGAATTTTTTTTTCTTGTTCGCTCCGAATCACTCGTCTTCTTATAAAAGAAACGTCATAATTCATAACTATGTATGTATGATGGGTCATAGGTAAAAGTCACCAGAGGTAATTAAAAAAAGGTATGCCATTTAAAATGCTATGGACAAGGCTTCTCATTTCACTGGATTTGTTATCATAACTCATTAGTATGGAAATATAATCATACTTTAGCGGATAAGAGACTGCTACATACATGAATGGTTGTTCTATATTTATGGGCAAAGAAGATTGCAGTAATGTGTGCCTTTTCATCAGGCATGCATGATTATAGAGAAAGTCACCCACTCAGTAAGGTACTTAACTTATAATAATAATAATAATAGCATCTATGCCTTGCTGTGTTTGTACATACATTACTTCAACTCATAAATAATTAATAATTGTTGAATATTTGTTTGTTTTCTTCCCCTCCTGAGGTCATCATCATCTTCTCTTTCTCCTCCTCCTTTCTCGCACCATCATCTTGATCAACCTACGGATCTCCCATAAAATAAATATATGTACATACATGTAAACCTTCTTCTCTTATGGAATATTTTGATTAAAATTCAATCAACATCATCATAGAACCTTCTTCGTATGCTAAAAAAATGTATAAATAATAATACTCATACTACAACATATACATGAAAATAATAATGGCTTTGAAAAAAAAATATTAAAAAAAAAAGAATAATAAAATATCTTTTGGATTTTTAATTGGATGGGGCTTATGATTATCGTAAATTGTTTATGAGTAAACTTTGGGCATGAAATAATAATAATCATCGTTTTTATGGGGCTTCTTTCTTTAACTTGCCTGTTTATTCATATTGATTTAATTTTGATACCAGATACCCTCATAATATATGTATATTAGATGAGCACTTCCTTCTCTCTACAGTTTTGTACAAGGAAGTCCTTCTAAAAGTGGGCTTACATATACATATATATATGTATATATATATAGCATTATTTTTACAAATTTTAGAGTATAATATTTATTTATGTATCTTTCTTCAATCATTTGATTTACCCTACGCAATTGTCATCAGTATAAGAACTTCTTCCATTTGTCTACAATCATATGTACATTGAAGTATAGATTTACTCATTTGACAAAGACATGTCTGTCCGTCCACCTTGTAAAAAAAAAAAAAAAAAAAAAAGAGATAGAAAATAGTTGATGAGGAAAGGAAATGCATGATACGTATTTAAACATGATATATATATATATAAAAATATAAATAAATACTTTTGTGCAATATGTACATATTATTATTGATTTTTTAAAAGAAAATCATAAATAAATAACAAATACAACATAGAATCAAAAATCGGTCACTTTTTCCTCCTGACGTTTTTTTTTTTTTTTTTTTGCCTGCTTATTTATACATATATTTATTTATATGTACTATAGAAATAAGGAACATTTTCCATAAATCCATGGAAAATAAATTAATATAAGTTATAGAGCCCATAAAATACCCATAATGCAATATAAAATAAAGACATAAATAATGAGAAAGAGAGAGAGAGAGAGAGGGATTGCAAATAGGACGTAGATTCGACAAAAGACGATGAAGTCATACACAAGAAAATGTGTAGTCCATTTGAGGAGCATGGGCAGCATTAGTAGATGTGGAATATATGTACATATGTACCTTTGCTGCCAGAGGAGGAGGCTTGTGACCCCAGGTTGGAAGAGTGGGTCTTATATCTTTCCATTGGATCGTCGTTTTTTGTTTTCTTTTCAAAATAAAAGGTTTTTTGTGTTTGAGGTAAAGAGAAGAAGAGGAGGAAGAGGGAATGGATTTATGACTGGCAGATGCAAGATGAAATGAAAGGGGGAAGAAACAGCTACTTCTATCAGAGTCAGTTACTTGCTTTACTTGTATTAGTATTAGTATTTTTTTTTTTATTTTTTTTTATTTTTTTTTTATTTTCAAGTACATATTTCACTCTCTTTATTACTATTTCTACTTACTTTAGTTTTGAGCAAGAGAGAAAAAAAGTGAAAATGAAATATTTTTATGGCAAAAATTACTTTTAAAAATAAAGAAAGAAAATCTTCTTTTTTTTTTAAAAGAAAAAAAAAAAAAACTCATTAGTCTTATTTTTAAAGATTTCTTCAGGAATTGTAAATAAGTGTAAGTGTTCTCATTTCTTCATCTTTTTCCATCCATATATATGTACATACATACATACATATTCTTCTTTTGTGTTACTTAAAAGGAGGGGGAGGGAGAACACATAGAGTTTACATACTCAGAGTCATCATACATTTGAGGACCTCCTCACGTTAAATAAAGAATATAATTTCCATACATAGAGTATCAAGAACCTTGATTTCCTTTATCTATACAAAATCCCACGAGCTATTTGATAAATTTAAGTTTATTAAATCAAATTGTGAATAAATCAAATATATGCATATTATTATTATATAAGACTATACATTATCAACCCGTAATGACTCCTAATAAGACGATCAAAAGGAAATGCTAGCTTATATTAATTGTTTTTAATTGAAATGGCGAGATTTATAATTAAAAATGTGTACATATAGTCTCCTAGTACAAGTTACAACTTGTACAATATCCCAACATGTACAAAATATAAATACAAACATAAAGAAACGGCGTAGATTAAGTACAATATATGTATTTTTTCAGCAAGAAGAAGAAGAAGAAGGGAAAATCTTCTTCTCGACAGTCCTGATTTATGATAGGTTGATGTGAGTGATGGCTGGAAGCTCGTCTGACAGCTTTTATCGCAGTCTTCAATGATTTGTGGCCTCTTCTTCTTCTACATAAAATATATAAATAAAAAAATAAGAAAATAAATGGATGAAGAAGCTTCTGTTAGTAAAAAAAAATAAAAATAAAAAAATAAGAAGAAGAATCTTTGTGTGAAAGAGTGATTTATTGAATTAGACGTCTCTCATATTCTCCTTAGTTGTGTACATATATATATATATATATATATATATATTCGTATTTATTAGAATGAATCCTAATTAAAAAAGAGAAGAGAGAGAGAGAGAAAGAAAAAAACTGAAATGGTTACTACATGTATGTATGTATAAATAAATACACACGTATTCGTTATTACATACATATGTACACATAATATGTATTTTTTTTCCATTTCTTTTCTCTCCTCTTGACTCCCTTTTTGACAAAAAATATCATAAATAAATTTTGATCAATTTATTCATTCAGTTTTATGTTTTTCTTTCTCCCTTTATACATACGTATGTATTTATATTTATATATGTATATGTATGTATATTTATGTACACACCCGTTTCGTGTATTTTCGTCATAAATTCCTTCTCCTCTTCTTCTTCTTTGAGGTCGATACTGAAAAAGGGAGGACCGTTCATTCAATGTGGTTGCACTACTTGGTAGGAACGAACAGTCAAAAAAAATATGATTTTTTTTTTGTTTATAATGAACTAAAGTTATATTATTTATGACGTCGTTTTTCATTTATACGTATACATGGATACATGTATGTATATACAATACATATACGCTAAAAATATACATATAAATATGTCTGTTTCAAAAAAAGTGTAAAAATACGGTTGATTTGTGTGATAGAGAGAAGATTGAAGATGTTTATGCTCTTTCATGAGTGATTTACATACATATATTTGTATATAGGTATAGTCATAAATTTAGGCATTTTATTATTTTAAGGAGAAATTCGAATCTGAGATCAGTCACATTTTTGATAAGTAATTCGTTGCTACTGTTTTGATTGTCTCTCCTAGACACAGGAAAGGAACATAGTCACTTCTAATTGAATTTGCTAAAATCTTCATTTATTCAGGAGTACATATTATAAGCATTTGACATTGACTGAGTGGTTTGAGTTCAACCAAATTTTGTACAGAAAAAAAAAGAAAGAAAGGTTGAAAACATGAGCTGGTAATTCTTACATGTGTAAGCTTCTTCATAATCTACATATGTAGATACATTGTTATGATCAACCTATATCTTGTAAACATTGACCACACCTAAAGGTATGTGATGGTTATTAAATGCAAAAAAAAACATGAAGTGTAAATTTTTCAAAAAAATAAAATAAAAAATACATTGATGCAAAAATAACAATAATAATATTTTTTTTCTTCCTTCGATGCAATTATGATATCTTTTCCCAGAAAAAGATATTTATATTAATCCATCATAACTTTTATTTTACTTTTTAGTGTTGTTGAGCATGGTCCTCCTCATAGTGGTAGAGTTGGTGTAGTGATGTGCTGCGCTGTGCAGTGTACCTTACTTCTTCATACTGTAATGATAATAATAATAATAATGGTATCAGACTGATGTTTGTTGCTGCTTTGTTTTAGTGCATCGCAAGGTTTTTTTTTCTTCGAGTCTCCAATCCATCAAATGAGTCAAAGGAGGAGAGAAGAAAAAAAATCCTATTGTAAGTTTTGCATCGGCTTCAATGCATTGTAGATACATTTTAGTCAACTCTAAGAGGAGGAGGAGGAGGAGGAGAAGAAGAAGAAGAAGGAATCATTGTAACTTGCTTTTTTCTATAACTCACAAAGATCCTTATTCCTAGTATGATCCTTTGTATGCTGTGTGGTATAATGAAAGTAAGAGTTGCTTCCTTTGGATAATAAAAATATTGCAATTGGATCACCAATTCCACAATCCCTCATGTATATAGAAAAAAATATGCAACCTCCAGATATTATAAACTGATTGGCGTTCCTCCAAAACCATTATGAAGCAGAAATATTGCGCCCTCTCTCTCTCTGATCAATTAAATCCTAAGGCAGACACAAATGATAATAAACCCATTTGATTGTCATTAAGGGTACGAATTATTTTGAAACCCCTGTCTTTGTCTGTAAAATTTATGATCGCATTGCATAGAGTGTGTTTGTGTGTGTATGGGATACGGTTCATCATTCTAATGGGTCAAGAGTATTATTTATTACTCCTATTAAAGGATTAGAAGAAGAAGAAGAAGAAAAAGGAAAAGACGAAGAAACATTCCTAAATCTGTTATAGAGAAAAATTTCATATATTCCTTCACCCATCTGAAAAAAAAAAAATTTTTTTTTTTTTTTGCTTATCTCGATTTTTACTCCATGTCTTTATGAAATAATAACAATAATTAACTAGTTATATATGTACATATGTATGCAGTCCGATGGACCTTAACAAAATGGATGTAAATAAGGAAATGCAGTCCTTATTACTTAATAATACAGAGTCAACATTTTGTTAAATTTTGAGCGTAGCTACTGCAACTTTTGCATCATCATCCATGTTCCATCTAGCATGCATATCTCCAATCCCATCGTTATTTATTAGTAAGAAGGATTTAGGTTATGTGTGTGTGTGTGTGTTATCTGAGTAGGTTTGTGTTTTTCTCCCTACTCCTCACAGCATGCGTTTTTTTTATATATTTTTTGTTTTGATATTTAATTGAAGTTTATCTCTTTAAATCCAAGGTAATCACGAATCTCTCTTCGTCTTCTTTTGTTTCTTTTTTTCAAATTAGGAAATTCTATGTATATAAACTCTTACTTCTCTCTCTTTCTCTCCCTAATAGGTACATACACCTATGATTATAGCTATATACATATACTGATAATATAACAGATAATCATAATAATAAGTACGATCAAAAGTATACAATGATAATGAATCCGTTAATGACATTATTTTTCTTCTTTTTTTGAATATTACTATTTGAATGTGTCACGTAAAATAAGAAGGGTTTTTTTTTTGTTTTAGTTTTTTGGAAATGGGATAGTTTATGAGTTTTAAAGGCAAGGGAATGAATGAAATTTGACTTGGACATTTTGGATTCAATTTGATTTGAATATGTAAGCTACTGAATATTTATTCATTCTCTAGACAGTTGTAAAATTAATTATATCCCCTTTTGACTAGGGTTGGCAAGAAAATATCTCTATTTACGATAGTATATTAATAAAATATTATACATATATAGTTTTCATTTTCCATTAAGAAGGAACAATTATCAAATATTTATTTATATGTGTACATACATACATATATGTATGTATGTATTCTTAACAAACAAAAAAAAGTTGTTACTTTCATTAACATAATTCAAATATGACACTTCGACAACTTATTATTTTTGGAGTCCAACGAACATTTCAATCAACTTAAAAAAAAAAAAATTATTTACAATTATAAAAGTTTTTTTTTCTTCTTCTCTTTATTTGCAGGTAATGTCAAAAAGCCTTTCAAAGAAATCATCAGTAGTAATCAATTTACCATAATTGGGAACTTATTATAACATGCCTACATATTTAATTATATGTAATGGTGTGTTTATGTGCTAGACAGTCAAGTAAGGACTGACTTCTAAAGAATAAATTTCATATTTAACCTGCAAAATATCAAAAAAAAAAAAAAGATATTTTGTCAATTAAGAAAAAATGGACAAGGGGAAAAATTATAAAGACAACCGTAAATTTGTCAATTCAAATATATAAATATATATGTATCTGTATTTATATATTAATAAATTGCATCACCTCTTCGAGGAATTAGTATGCTCATAGTACTACAAAGGTATGTATGTACATATATAAGGGAATTAATCCTTTATTAGTAAGTTATTTATTTGGACTTGCGCGCATTGCCTTTAATTTAGAGAATAAAGGAGGTCAGAGGTGATTTGACGTGGTTGCTACGGACAAATACTACGGGGAAACGCTCTGGAAAAAAAAATGCATATTTTCCCTCTGCTTGCTTTCATTTTATTGATCATTCATCTGATTTATTATATTATTATCACATTTTTCTCTTTAAAAAAAACAAAAAAACAAAAAAGGTGAGTCTTAATAGTTTTCTTTCTACCTTATCTACAAAACTAATAGACCTCTATGCAAATAAGACTGCCTTGAACGAACAAGTAATTAGTGTGAACTGACTTTAAAGAACTTTAATTTAAAGTTCAAACGTCATCAAGGCCATGTGTGTATTTTTCCCCTTATGAAACTACATACAACTTATAATAAAGCATGTAATAAACAGATATGCACATGGGTGAGCAACCTTCACCCATGTTGTACTCGTATTTAAAATATGTAGTAATTATATTTATTGGGAAAACTGAGCAAACAAACAAACCAACGTCGATTGTATGTACACACTCCGAGTCAATTTAGAGAAAAAGAGTCTGAAGGAACAAACAAATACATAACTGTGTATTTATGAAATAGTTTGAATCATTTCTTTCATTTGGGTGTGACTGACATGAAATGTGAAATGTCTTTTGTGATAAGCCTGACATCAAATAATGAAAGACAGGAGGAGAAGAGATGATAATAGTGATAAAAAAATTTCTTTTTTATGCATAATTTTGACCTAAACGTGATGAAAAAATCAGATACAAAAATTGGACAGGGGACTATTACATCATGTATACATATATGTATGTATGTACATAAATACTTTATCCACTAACTCTTAATATTGCTAGTTCATAAAAAATAATGTCTATATAAAAACGTACACATCATATATGTACATGAAAAGAAGACACAAACTATGCAAAGATATTAATTTATGACTTCTTCAGCTAATTTCCCTAAATCATATTTTCTAAACTGTTTATTAGTGAGGAAAACAGAAACATACAGAGTGAGTAAGTGTCTTCATTTAGATGTGAGTCACTCAATGAAAAGGAGACACTAGATAGGTTTATAGGTGTATTTATTTAAGTACATATGTAGCTTAAATTGGAATCATAAATTTGTTCCTATCTAGAAATAAAACGTGACTAAACACAAAGCGTTTGGATTCCTTTACTTAAAGAAAGAGTAGGATAGTACGTTGTACTCATATATGGGTCATCCCTATGACATTATGATGAGAGGAATATTCTACATACATATATTATGATATTTGATGAGAAATGATAATGAAATATACCCAAGAGAGATCAGTAAACATAGGTAGGAAATTAATTTATATTTTAATGAAACTGATCCATCATCAAAGAAGCATTGGCGCGAGGGAATCAATGGATGATTGAGTTTAGGAAGCGATCATCATTGAATATCTATTAATGAGTATAAAAAATATATATATTCATTGTACTCAAGAGATTGTGTCTCTACTGGGAGTTATGTTGTATGTACATATACATATTGTGTCTAAGGTGATTGTTTTGGGTTTCTTTTAACTGAAAAGTTACAAAGGTGAGGATGCTACAATTAGTTCTCGTACGTAAAATATTCATAAAAAAAAATCAAGACATATAATTCAGAATAGATATTGAAATATTAGAAATGAATAACTCACCAGTAGGTTAATTATAATTATTTATATTCCCAAAAATCACTAAATGTATGTTCAGAATATATATAGTTTATCCCTCCTTCTTCCGAACAAAGTTCCAACTCATATTATATCATAGTAAGGATTGAGTGAATTATAACATACGTTCCTGCATTATTAAGCCAGAATAGTATATATGTACACTAAAAACTAAATTATATATAAAGTTTTGTTGGGGGAAAAAAGCTTTTTTTAATACTACCAACCAAACATAATCATACAATAAGAATATTTGTAGCACAACATCATATTATTTCATATTATAGTATATTTGCTATCCTAGTCTAAGGCTCTAGACAAGGGCATTACGAGCTGTCAAAATATTTTGTTGAATGTATCCTTCATCAATAAAATTTTAAACATTTCAAGACAAGAAGGAGAGAAATGAGAAAGTAATAAGAGTCATTAACGATGACATCAATGTGCAGTAATTTGTGTGTTCAAAATTATCCCACAATGAAGATGACAGCATCATTATATACAAGTTATGATATTATTATCATTGCATTATACAACCCAATTGATGTATGTATATTATACCCCTTGATAGATGGAGCTGTGTTCAAACCGGTTTCATAATCTGCTACAACCTCAAAAGTAATTCTACATATACATAGAGAGGATAATATTTTAAAATCTCAATGAATAATTAGGCCCAATTGACATTGAAATTTAGAAAATATAAATATTTCTCATAATCAAAGTGTTAGCAAATCAAAAAGTACTGAAAAAAGAAGTCATTGGATAAATAAGACTAATGATAAGACATTAAAATAGTATTAACTCAAACGAAAAAGGTTGACTTTTATAATTTGAAAGATATTTGAACAAGCTTAGAATCAATCCATAAATTTAAACCAGTAGACGCATATATCATAACTGTCTACAACGACTAAAACCATTCAATTTCCCTATTAATATGTACACATATTATATAAATGTGTTTTTTTAATCAAAAGACTTTTTATAGAGCAATCGTGAAGGGCAGAGTGTTTGGTAGGAATGCTAAAACGTGTATGCTATGAGGGGAGGGGGGACGTTTAAGAAAGGAAAGAAACGTCTTTATGACATTAAAAAATCATAAATTAAAGAGGAGAACAAAATCTTTCTTTTTTCCAGTTACATATCTGTTAGTAACAATAGCACATACATAAATTCATAGACTTTTGGAAAGAACATGAAATTACACTGTTTAAAAGTTTTAATGGGTTTTTTTATGTATTTTATAGATACAAGACTCATTTATCGTGCTAAACAGACATGAAGTAATCATGTTTTACTCCTTTACCTACTATTAACCAATTCAAAACATAAAAGTAATCGCCATAATGGTGGTACAAAGTAGATCAATGAAAAGGGAGGGAATCAAATCAGAGGATCTTTCATTAACTATGATAATAAAAAATCTGGTTTATATATATATATCAAAAACATCCTTTTGATGAGGTCAATATCAGGATTGTATCCCATATATCTAAATACATTTATATAACTATAATATAGTATAAGGGGTTGAAATATACTTCTGTATTGTGGTGCCTTCATGAACAATAATAAATTCATTCACTAATGGGTTGATTATATGATACTCAAAACGTCTTTTGTATCAATTGGATTAATTCAACAGAATAAAAGAAAGAATTAAATGTTGGATTCTCATAAATATTATAAATAAGATATCAATGGTTTACGAATTTGAAATGGAGTTTTAATTTCTTGAGTACTTGGATATCGAATAATAAATATGTACAAAGATGCAATGTCTACATAAATAATTATACTATTCTTAAATGAAAAGAAAAAGTTTGAATCACAAGGATTTGATGCAAGCTTTGTTAGTTTATATATGTACATATAAGTTTTCAAAGAGTCTTATTTAAAAAATTCACGTCCCTATTTTTTGCCCATCCTAATTTATAAAATATGGAGACCTATAATAATAATTATAGGTCTACTAACGCAATTTCATTGTTTCATAAATTTGTTTTCTGACTCGATGTTTTTGTGTGGTCTATAAAGTAAAATAATAGTTTACATTTGTGTTTAACAAGAAAAAGAATACAGATACATACCTGTTCATTAGACGGCCCGACACCATCTTATGATAGCATATTCATAATTTAATAGAGAGAGACAACTTTACATTTTTGCTGGTATAGTGACATCCTTACCTGCATTACATATTTGTTGAGTTGGATATTTATTCAAATAGAATAGGAGTCACAATTATCAGAAATTTGGAGCAAGTCTTTTCTATGTATTTGTCCAAACATTTTACAAACTACTTATTAGGAGCAATTATAGTGTCTGACATTGTCAAATAAATAAGTTAGTCATATTTATTGATTCATATTGTATTATTGGTTATGTAGAAATGGAATTCATAATTAGGCTAATTAAGGAAATATCATTATGTATGTAGTGTTGATGATTTAATCAACGTGTATTCGTTGTTATTATGACTGATATAATTGGTTGCAGATATCAGCTCATAGGTAGTAACTACATATACTTATAAGTAACTACATTTTATCTTGGCAATGTCTTTAATTCAATTACTTTAATAGAGAAATGATTTCTTATCGTTCATAGATGATTATAAATTAAAAAAAAACAAAAAAAAAACTCTAATAATTTAGTATATATCAATTCATCCTAGGATTGAAACTCGAGAAGAATTATATTAAATTATAACTTAAAGTCAAAGAAACTCGTAACTTAGTCTAATAATTGAAAGAATATTAATTTAAGACCCTTAAATAATAATTATTAATTTTATTATTTCATTCACAATATAAAAAAATGACATTAATTTTACAAGAACGAAGTTGTATGTTATTGTAAATTAACTGTTTCTAACTCTCTACGAATTGAAGCCATTGTTGTATTAAAAAAATGCCATTCTAATTATAATTCAATCACTATTTAGTTTTTTCTTAAGAGGAATTGAAAAAGTTAGAATCCCCATAAAAAATTAGATCATATAAACTAGTCATTTGAATCTGGAACTGAGATATTATATAATACTAATTTTACAGTTCATATCTTTTGAATTTTAAATTCTGCAATAAAGCAATAGAACAAATTCATTAATCCAAGAAATAGTATATGTAATTGTTTCATAACTCTTTTTTCGTTAGGTTGCTAGTTTTTTAAATGTTTTGTTGTCATCTTATACTGCAAATATGTTCACTATTCAATAGTGAAACATATCTATTCATAATCCAGTGGAAAATTAAATCTGTATAATCAAGTGATGCTTAACAAATTTAATTTAGATTTAATTGAATTTATATCATTTCTCATGTATTTTAATAATGTTACTACACATTTTAGGATATGGAGTTTGTCTAAGCTTTAATTACACTTTTAACAAGGAAAATTATTCAAAAACATCAACAGAGATATATGTACATACAAAATGAGATGCTTTCAGGCAAATAATGAACGAAGCATTTGATTTCTAAATACATAATCATAATATTTTAAGGGAAAGAGCAGCATTAAAAGCAGCAATGTTGCTCTAAGTACATAAATAAATTTTATTTGTCAAACGAAGTGCAAGACATACATAAATCAAAAAATATAGTAGAGTACTACATACACATGTATTAAAACACACATTTATTTATCTCTTTCTTAGGATGTATACAACATATTAGAAAGCAAGACTGTGAGCATTTTGTAGTTCATTTGTGATCGTCTTCACTTCTTTTTTTTAAAAAAAAAGAACTAATTCAATAATAAATTTGTTTTAAAACTAAATCCGCGCACCATTTGGATGGATTAAAAAAAAAGAAAAGAAAAAAAGAGTGAGACTCATCTTCTTGTCTCAATTTATTGCCTTTTTTTACAACACACTGCTTGATATAAATCAAAGTAAAAAAAAATATACAAAATCCTTTGACAGTTTTTTATAATATTTATTATATTTTTTCTTCTTCTTCTTCATCTTTTCTTTTCCAGCACTTAAATATCACAAATTGATTAAAGTTTGTACATATTTAACAAGGAATATGAACAAAAAAAAAAAAAAAACTTGTTGTAGTTGTTGCTGTGAGATGAGATATTTATGGGAAGTCGTTTTTTTTTTTTGCATGAGAGTGTATGTGATATTTTGCTCAGGTATTAAAAGAAAAATGTCAGTCAAAGTTGTTTATTTTATGGGCAAAATTTATAGGAAAATTTGATTATAGTAAGAAAGTATCAAGGATATTTCGGTTGTATTTATTTATTTATTGGCAAGCATGGTTATGAAGTGAGTCTTTTTTTTTTTTTGTCTTGTTTTGAATAAATTGGTTCATTTGATAATGGTTATAATGAAATTTATTTGCAACTTAATTGTGTATAATCAGATATACAGTAATTTTTGTACTCTAGATCGCTCAATAAGTGTAGATTAAATTCATTTTATATTAAGGGATATGAACTTGATATTGTTCAACACTTAACTATGTTATTGAAGGCATTTTAACAGTGGAGAAAAATAGAGGGCTCCCCTTTACCGGAATTTTGCATAAAATAAATAATTTTATGCTCAACAAAAAGGAATGAAACTTTTCCTAGTATAGGAACAAATGTTCAATATGCCTTAAAAGAAAGGATTTAATATTTTTCAGACTACTTCACATAGTTATTAAATTATTATTTATTAAATTGTCATGATAAAAAAGGGCAGAAAAAAATTCGGGTTATCTTCATAACTTAGAAATTCACGCACAAATTGATGCAGTCAGACACTGAAATAGATTTGAATCGATGACTTTTAATTTGTTAAAATTGAAAAAAAAAGAGTACATTTTATATTTATACATGGATAGGTAGTAGGATTGGGGTACAGCAGTTGCTTATTCATCTTTTGTTCATTCTTGTGTCTCTCAGAAGCTTTCTCCTCATGTTTAAAAAAAATTGCAATTCTTCTTATTTATTGTTGTTGTTATTTTGTACACATTTGTGACTGAATGCTTGTTGTACAAAAGGTAAGATATTTTATGTGCATAAATTTTTTGCTAATCAATGACTCAGCAGTTTAAAAGTAGAGACTCTAAGGAGCAATGTGTTCCTCCTCCTTCTTCCACTTCTACATACATATGTACATCTTATTCATCTTGTTTTTATTTTTTTTGCAATGCAAAGACCTTCATTTATTGTTTTGTTTAAACGACCCAAAGGTGAATAATGGATTTGGCAACCCTAAAGGAATTTTAGTAAAGTTAGTTATAATTATAGATATGAGTTTGGCCTATATATTATGAATTGTAGATTTTAGGGGGTCTTAAAATGCCATTCTCTGAGGGCTTTTTTCTTTTCTTTTCTTTTTTCTTTCTCTCTCTTTTTTAAAGAAAAAAAAAGTTAAAAAAGTAGATTTTCATCTCCTTTCTTTCAAATGGAAAGATTTTTTAAAATTAATTAGTCTGATAAATCATAATGAAATTTATTACCATAATTTCACTATGGATGGGAAATAATCAAAATAAATCATCATTCTCTTTTCCTCTTTATATTTTTATTTAATTCTATTCCTTAGAAAAAACGAAAAAGAGGAGTAGGAAAAGTTATGTCGAAGAGAAAGAAACACAAACATGCCCAATTGAATGAAGGATACAAAATTTTAGGTAGAATCAACTGTGTGCTATTATAAACCATTCAAAAATCCACGCTACATATGTTATGTACATAAAATTTTTAGGAATGGAAAATCGAAAAGGGTTTCCAAAACCCTTTTCTGAGTATTGAAGAGATATATTCATATATTTTGATCTTTCATTCGGGGGCTATGGACAATTTGGCTCATTATTTAAAGGATTTATCGTGGGTCATCTTTATAATTAAGTATATATTATGTATGTATACACATATACGCCTTAGGCTGTTCCACAATAAAGCTCCTTTGTGAGAATGAAGTCGTACTTGAACATCGATGACTTACTTACATCATACATATATATATATATATATATATATATATATATATATATATATATATATATATATATATATATATATGGTGTGGAAGAGAGAGGAGACCATTCTAGTAATTCATCTTAGGGTTGAAGATGAAGAAGAAAAAATATATGAATGTATGCTGTAAGAAGAGGCCATAACTCATAAAAATCTCGAATATATCAAGGAAGAAGAATAAAAAAGAAATAAGAGAAGAAGATGAAAACTTTTATGCCAATAAATCAAATAAAAGAACCATCTTCTCCTTCTTCTTCTTCATCATACTTTCATCCTTCCATTCATTTGAATGTCCATTTTTTCTTTATTACATGAAGAAGAATGGTGAGGGTAGCAGGGCTCCGAAGTTATTGTTGTTGTTTTTCTAACTCAGATAATGAATATTCAAAGTAAAAAAAAAAAAAAAAAAAATCCGGACTGGAAGATTCGAAACAGGGCTCTCAAATTTCAAATCTTTAATACATGGAATGAAGAAAAATAAGGGAATCATAAAAGTAATATAATGACTTCAATGAGTAATGGGATCAAATATATGTATGTATGTAGTAGCTATAAAGAACAAAAGACCCGACAATGACTCGTATAACTTTGATGAAGACTATCCTTGAGATTTATGAGGTCCAAAATAGCTTAATTGCACCCTCTATTTGATTAGAGTTCCTATTTTACTTTAATGAGTCCGTTCTTTTAACTGCACTTTAAAATCTTTTAAAAAATACATAAAATGAAACGACTGGGTACAATTCTAAATAATAGGGAAAAAAAATTCAACAAACTATAACCTGCTAAGTAGTGAATGTAGCCTATAAATAGAACTAAATCCCAGAGGAACACTCTGCTCCCCCCCCCATAAATTTTTTTAATTATTATTAAAAAAATAAAAAATAATCGAAATTATTTAGGAAACGGACAAATTTTAAGTCAAAGCTAAAATTGAATTCCTTTTCTTTTGTCTTTTATCATTATTGGTGAAATTGAAGAATAACTTGTATGTACTTAAATAAAATAAAAAATATTTTGACGTATTTTTGAGATATTAAGTTTGAACTTTAGAAGTTTATATTTTTAATTTTGTATGTGCATTTTTTTTCGTAATCTTTTATTCATGACAAATTAAGTTTTCATCACATTTATGTAAAAAAAAAAAATAGTTGTAATGAAAATGATAATATCAGATTTTAACTATGATTTTTTAAAGGATACGTCAAACATTGCATCAAGTGATCTACATAGGTACATAAACAAAACAAAAATAAGCTTCCTTAATTAAGTATGGTAATTATTGTATTTATTTAGTGATAGACTACTATCATAAAGGTTTATTATCTGTGGTTTAAAGAGGATCTAGAGTCTTCGATTGATAGATGATATTTCTTTCCCTGCAGAGCTATAATTCCCCAAAGTTAATATTTTTGTACATATCCCATGCATTTTATACTTCACTGGATTACATCTCTGCAGGGAAAGAAATATCATCCAGCATCACTTCAATCGCCGCTAGGAATGAACATAGTCAAAATCCTCCAAACACGGAGAGTTTATATTCATGGATTATATTTTATTGAGAACTTCCATATCCAGTGATCCCAGGTGCTGACATTTGAGAACACTGGATCTTCTTAAAACACAGATAATAAACGTTAATGAGAGTTGTCTAAATGAGGGGTTTTTTGTGTAGCAACTGCTTCAGATATTGTCACTCCACAAAAAAAATGTAAAGATGCAAAATTAACGATCAAAGAATATTAAAAAATATCTCAACAAATCGGAAAGTGCTAGATGTATTTCAAAATCCAATCATGAAGCTAAAAAAATAAATAAATAAGAAGATAATTCGTATCTAAATGATGAAAACTCAACTTCTCATATATATGTATACATATGTTTAATCTGGAACTAAAAATAGACTCAAACAGTAAAAAAAAAAGCCAAAATAAATTTAAAACGCAAGAAATATATATATTTTTTAGAAGACTATAGATGGCCTAAATATCCAGGACAAACCTACTCTTTGGCCCATCGAAGGTGACGCAGCTACTTTTTTAGCGGATCCCTATCATCAACTAAAAACAAAAGAAACAAAAGTGATAATCCGTCCATATCTTTAGCTACATATATCCATAGTCCATAGTTATAATTCAACAGCTGTCGAATACGTTTTATACAACAGAATCAAAGTCTAAAAATAAACGAAAATAATGTGAATCATCATGTAGACATGAAAAAAAAATAATATACTTATAAACTGTTAATATGGAAGCAAAAACGGACAACTGCATGTAATCACTAGAGTTCAAACTAGATTTGAGAAATATCTTAAAATGTAACACCTCTTGATGATACATCCGTCAAAATTAATTGAGTATTTGTTGTCCATAGACTTTTGATACTCTTACGGCTAATTCAAACATCAAGTCTCGGATAAATATAGGACAAGATCTTTAAATTTGAAGCTATCACTCAAATAATATAATATCAACTCCATTATTTCATTTTTTAGCAATTCCTTAGTTTAAACTTACCTGAAATTGATCCATTTCTCAGATATTTTGCTCTGGTGTATGCAAGTCTTAAGGGCACTCAGAAAATTGCTAATCTCTTTCCCCCATTAGATATATATATATACTATATATCAAGAACACGTTCCAAATCGGCTTATTCTTCAAGGGGAATTATTTTGCCAGTAAATAAACCTCAACAGTAATCTCCCCATTACCAGCATTCAAAATTCCAGAAAAATCTTTACGTTAAGACTGAATGGTAGTTAAGTAATGATAAATTCATAAAATGTAGCCCAATAAACCAAATCAAACATGCAAATGTCAGAATTTATAATTAGAAGTTTCTTCTTGTATCTTGAATGAATCCCAATTAAATATGTTATTAATGGATCTAACAAACTATTTAGAAGATTTATCATGAGTTCGAAAGAACACATTTACGAAAAAAATCCAGGATAAGAAATGCCCCATCTTCTATGGTTCAACTTTCGAGTCTTCAAAAAACCTATTTTCAAATGATCAAAGATAGTTTCAGTCATCAATGGACTCTTCAATTTATCCTTGGACCCCTTAGTTTAACTTGGATGGGTGTAGAATGAGCAAGGTTTTGATTGTATTCTGGATACTTTTATAGTTACATATGCACATAGATATATATTTTCATTAAATTGTATCTATTTTGACTTTTTTTGCTCAATATTTGAATACTTTATTGTTGGTTATTGCAACTATTCAAAATTCAGATTCAATTCTAATTTTTTTTAGAAATCTAAAAATTTAAATTTTGAAAAAGTACCTAGATCAGATTCGTAGGAAAGCAGTAATTTTATTTTACAATAATTATCTGTATTTTCCATTGTCAAATACGAATTAATATTTAAAAAATACATACCTCTTTACATACGATGATGTCATGATGAAAATTATTTTTAACTCCAAGGAATATACATGCAATAGTTGAATATAAGTTCAGAAATGAAGATAAAATGCAAGAAAAAAAATGACTTAGATAGTTCTCTTGAGAAAACCACTTTACTATAATATACATTATAATATTTAAACATGACTTCATTTTGACTATGTACATCTGAGAATCTTTGTTGCAGTTCAAATTATTTCAACAATTTGGTCAACACAATTTATTTGAAATTAAAAGTTGAGTGTGTATTAAGCAAAACGTATGAACAATTTTTTTAATCGTATTACTTGCTCTAAATTATTTTTGTAGAATACTAAGTACTTTATTCGTTTCATTTTTTGTAGTTAAAAGTTTGACTAAATAATTTTATCTTCCTGAATAAAAGGAAATA
The DNA here is from genome assembly GCA_963680855.1 of Lepeophtheirus nordmannii. Classification (NCBI taxonomy): domain Eukaryota; kingdom Metazoa; phylum Arthropoda; class Copepoda; order Siphonostomatoida; family Caligidae; genus Lepeophtheirus; species Lepeophtheirus nordmannii. Next base: position 25,777,249 of record OY804523.1, read on the forward strand.
GCCCTCTTTATAATGTCAAAAACGATATGGTAACCATGGGAATCTAAAATACAGTAAACAATAGACAGTATCATTGAGAAAAAAGTGTGGACTGTGTTAGTTTGTATTCAATAAATGCAAATATTTGTAGATTACCAGCTGACAAGATTTTTGAGTGATCAGTACTCGCCGGGAATCCCCCTTTTTTAACACTTTCAATTAATGAAACTTTCTAAATTCATTACATACATGTTAAGCTGGTTCTAAGATCTGATACTTTACTCTTTAGTAGATAATTTCTATCTTGTAAGTTAAGGAAAAGTTGCTTTCACAATTTATTATAATTAAATATATGCAATACATATCATTATATAAGCACATTATAAACAATACAATTGATTTTTTCGTATCTTAAAAAAATATCTAAATTCTTCTTAAGCTTATTTCACGCCTTTTTTTAAGACTAAATATTGAATTTAAAAAATAATTAAATGATCAATTACAAATTATGTTAGATTAAATACATGATATTTTTTTAATTTTATATTCATGACGATATCAAGGATTGATTTTTTTCATTTTGGGAATCAGCATGCGTAATTGGATGGACGGTTCTTTGTACGATTTGAGCCGGACCATTCTTTATTCATTCTCTTTGAGGATACATCTAGTAAAATAGATATGTTGTGACACTTCAAATGATTTAAAAATATGTAGTTACAAAGACATATTTAGCTTAAATAATTAACTTATAATATGACCTTAAAGATTACAATTACAGATGTTATTTCTCAAAATAGACTTTATTTCAACCATATTCTCAACCCTAATCGAAGGTACCTGGAGTTATCGTTCAAGTAAATCACTCCCACACTGCTTTGACCTTAACTAATGACTCATAAAATTTTTCTTGCCAATTTTTTTTTCTTTACTTCTGAAAATAGAAATAGTCCGTCAGTGCTAGAACTCCTGTACGGCTTGAAATCGTTTAAAAAGCTAGAAAAAATAGTGCATAATTTTGACAGCAAGCCGTTTTGTATTATCTTTTTGAGAGATCTCACATTAGTGATATTGATTATTGACTCCTTTTATTATGAGATGAATTAATTAAATCTTCAATGAAGTTTAAAGTTGAAATTTCTGAAGAGTACTTTTTGTTGATCTGTTGTTGTTCTACTTCCGAAATTTGACAACTTAGCCAATGAAAAATGTTTTTATATCCGCCAATTTGATGTCATTGGGTTTATTTACCCTTTCTCCCAGAGGCAAGGCTGGAATAAATTTATGAAGACTTGCCATTTTGAAATGAATGAGTTAGTTTATTGAGGTAAAAACCTCAAGATTTAGTCATGACTATGAAATAAAAAACCTGCGAACATATGTAAGTATATGTATGAACGAAAATATATGTGTGTGCGCATTTCTAAGTATGTCCTCTATAATTAAAGAATGTCAAAAAATTATACATAGTTCTGAAATAACTTTGTTTTACGTTTCCACAACAATATGCTTATAGGACTTGTGATAAACAAAAAATAAGTATATTTAAGACTTGAATTTTATTAGCTAATATGTTGACACTCATAGTTGACATACAAGTTACCATTATGTTCTAATTTCAGGCACAAACTTCAAAATTTGAGAAATGGTTTGTTTTTTAAATTTGAAAATAATGATAATTTATTACCTTTTTAAAAAAAAAGAATATTATACAAGATCAAATGATTACACAATTTAATTTAAAAAGTATTGATATACATTAAAAACAAATATTTCAAATATATATATATATATAAGTTAATTTTATTTATTTACTTAGTCAACAACGGAATAATTATTCTAAATGGGATTGCAACAAACTCTAAGTATCACCTTACTTAGTTATAATCAAAGTTCTTGAGCTACTCATGTTTAATAAAAAAAGCCAATGCTCCATTTTTACCTAAACACATTGAATAATTGTCAAAATATATGTAAACTACAATATGAATAATGAAGAAATATATAAATGGTGTCTAGTAACATAAATAAATTATTAGGGGAGACCGGAAACAGTTGCAAGGGGCCCTTATTCTGAAACATTAAAAAAACTTATTGCCACAAAATTGACATCACAATTGTATAATATGATGAAGAATATTGAAAGAAAAAATGACCTTTTCATCAACTTTTCTTTTGATTTATTGAATAGAAACTGATATTGAGGATTTTCCTTCTTTGTAAGAGTAATGCTTTTGTAATAATGGAGTCAGTTTTTAATCATTTTTGCTTTGATGTATATCATTTGAAATATTTACTCTTGTCAACTTTAGTTGACATAATTTATTGAGAAAAGATTTTAGATACTGAAACGTTCGATACAAAAGGACTCAGTTGCAACAAGTATTATTTAATCTTCTTATTTTACTTTTACACTTTATTAAATTTTAAAATATAGCATGTTAAATACAAGATATGAAGGTTTTGTGGATTTATAATAGTACTGATCAGTGATTTAAAATACGAGTATTATTATATATTTTAATGTGCAATAGCAAATCGAAAATTAATCATTCAACACCTTGAAAAGTCTGGTTATTTATTTCTCAAAAAAATATTCTTTTATCTAATTTTCATAATTTCTAATTAAAACTCGATTTTTGTACCTACGGGGAAAGCTGCAATTTATGAAAAAATACTTATAAAGAGATTCAATTAATGTAGGTCTGTTGTGTTCAATTTTGGAGTGTGTCTAAGTCAAACTAGCTTCGAGCAATTGAATCAAAAGCAAAACGTATTTTAATTGTTTTTAGTCTTCCCTACGTTTTGTTTAATTTGAACTGTATCCATCCAAAAAGTCAAAATCATACTTTTTAAAGTAAAACTTTTCCAAAAAAAATATTTGATATAATATTCTCTTAATTCTAAACATGACGCATATTTTATTAATCATATACATATTCAAAATTTTAAATGAAAAGTTTTATCCATTTTTGACACTTTGAAGAAGAAAATGAAGGAAAACGAAGAGGAGGGGGGGGGGGGGGAGAGAAAGAGAAGAAGAATCATGAATTTTTTTTTTTTTTTTTTTTTTTTTTTAAATTAATGGTAGAAATCATTTTTTTTCCCCTTACTTCCTATGAGTATGTATGAACATTAATAATAAAAAAATATGTTTCAATCTAAAATGTCATTCTTTTAAAAAGTAAAAAAAAAAAAAAAAATTAGAAAAAGTTTCTCAAATAATAGGGTTCAATCAAATTACAAGAGTTTATTAATGAGTGTGTCGTATTCGGTGGTTGTTTTTGAATACACTTTTATGGATTATTGTTATTATATTGGACTCTTGGATATGACTCTAGAACCTATTTCTTTTTGATATCTGAGTACATGCATATACATATGTATATAAAGATGCTTGTCTTTTTATACATTAATGTACCTACATACAGACACCTAACATTTTGTTACCAAGGTGATTTTGATTTTTTTTAAATGTGAGACGTACTTACTCATTGTGATTTCTCTTTCTGTAAACAATGACAAAATAAATGATTAATAGTGATAATAACAATAAAAGCTTGTGTGTATTTATTACATTCAAAGACAAATTATGATGATTACTTTGAGTATACTACCAATAGGTACTGTGTATGTGGATGGATAGATAGATAGATAGATAGAGGCAAGGAAAGAGGAAGAAGATTAGTCATTTTTTTAGCAAAGATATGAAATTTGAAGAAAGAAAGAAAGAAGGAAAGAAAGAAAATATGAGAATTTATTACACCTTCAAGACAGGTTCATAGAAGAAATAGAGAATATATTATACATAAAAAAAATTACGTCAACATAATTTAAGAGATATGATATTATGAATAGATAGGTTGAAGGACGGGAGAGAGGAGGAATGATGCAGTTTCATATTTGCAATATTTTATTTATTATTGAATGAAATATACCTTTACTTTTTATAATATATTTATATATATATATATATGAACATAATAATCTCTTTGTTGTTAACTAAGAGGAAAAAATGATAGATTTGTAGCTTCTCTATTTTGACAAAATTATTTATTAATAACGTTAGACACACATATAATAATATGTAATATCTTGTGGACATGGATTTCGTTTCAATATCTAAAGTTTATTTTCCTGTATTCAAATAGGGAATATGCCTTTTGCCTCTTTCTATCATGTTTCCTCTTTCATACATTCATTTATGCTATACTATGAACAATACATATATGCATAAATATACAATTTACAATTCCTTAACGCAATTGGTTAAAATGACTAAATTTTCTTTACTTGTGGATCATTAACTTCCTATTCTCGTCCAATCTTTGAAAGGAAAGAAAATAAATAAATATTCCCGCAATGTCCTACTAAAATAGAACAAAAGTTTCATTTCTACAAAAAAAAAAAAAATTCTTAATTTTTTCTCGAAGAAATTGTCAGAATATTTATTCATTTCATTATTTGTATTGTATTGAATTACAAACACATATAAAAACCATACAAAGTTTCTATTTGAATAATAATATTATTAGTACAAAAAAAAACAAAAAAAAAACAATTTTGTTCAACTTTTTTTTGGGTCTCATATTATTATTTTATTGTTTTAAGCAAACTACATATATATATACACACATAATAGAATTGTGTACATACATGATTGCAACTATAAAGAAAAGTCTTTTAATTTTTCTATTGTCCAGCTTGATATTTAGTAGCTCATGAACCGTGTGTTATCTATCATCACTCCCTTTATTATATCACTTCTAGGTAATGTGTTTGTCCATAGTCTACCTTGAAAGAAATAAAAAAATATACATTTATTTTAAATACTTTTTTTCCTTACTTTACTTTAGATCTTCTTTTTGCTGTTTAGTTTTTAACAGTCCATTAACATAGATTCCTTATAGTTTTGACCTTATTAAGTGAAGGATTAGAAGATAAGCGACAAATGGAAAGTATGTACAAAGGTATATACGTACATATGTATATAAGTAAGTAAGTAAGTAATTAGTAAACTAATGACTACAACAACAGTCCATTACATTCAACGACGAGTCTTTCTTTGAAAGTTATTATATATATTTCCTTCTATTTTCTGGAACGATATTTTATTTCTATCTCCAATGTATTTTGTTTTTAAATTCAAAGTACTTCACAAAGGATCATTCATTTCAATTTTAAAACTTTTATTTGAAGAAACTAATGATTGTCATTGACACTAAAGTAAACGGTGAAGAACATGAATGCAAATGAAACTATTCCACTTACTATGTATATTTATAAATATTTTTAAAAATTGGGAAGGAAATATTCATTCAATACTGAATTATATGTGGTTGTAATATCTTTTAAGCACTTTTAGTCAAAAGGGACGCACGGTAGTCAATCATTTGCAAAAAAAAAATGTAATTGTCTACCATATAGATGAAAAAAAAAAACTATCAAAGAAATACACATAAAACAATGATTACAATTCTATAACATAATTATAATAATAATAACAATACTATTAAGAGCCATTTTTTGAATAAAAAACAATAGAAATGTCCCCAGATTATTTAAATAATAGTTTTTATAAAAAAGTTTAGCTCATTTAAAAAAACAAAATATGAATTAAAAGTTGTTAAATAAAAGAAATTATATAAATATATGCTCTTATCCCGTGACGTGGATTTTTATACGAATCTTTATTGTTTATATTCACTTTATTAATTTTATATGAAACAAATTTGTATAATTTTTTATTTGTAAAAGCTATTCAAAAAGTACATGTACATATATTAAGAGACACATGAAGAACGTTATAGTCTTGTGTGAAAATAGAATATATTTTTATCAATGGATAATAATACCCTTCTACTCTAAAATAAAATAACTTTTTTTTTCTACAAATAATCTCTGAAGACTCTTTCTATATTTTTACCAAAATACATATATACTAGACAAAGTATTGGAAATGAGTTTACAAATCTAGTTTCAGCTTGCGTTAAAATCTATAAGGACTTTTTTCTTCCTTTACTCCCCTTGTATTCATTCTATGTATGAATCACGAATCAAAATATTTATTTTATGCATAGGGTTTCGATAAAAAAGGGATAACAGTTAGTCAATTGATGGTTTAAAAATAAAATACTCGGAATAAATCAAAACAACAGGTCATTTTTGAGCTCCACATGAAGTGAAATTGAATTGATGTATGTAATTTTCTATGAAGGAGGAGGGAAAATAGACCTACATATTACGTTAGGGTTTGGAAAAAAGGAGGGCTTTATTATAATCAGTATTTTCACAAAAGGAATCATATGAACTAAAGAGCAGCTACCGACTCAAACAGGGGTTAAAAACCCTTTCAAATGTTTTGAACTTCATCAAATGAAGTATAAAATATAATATAATATGTACTGAATGGCTTATAGGAACCTATCTCCATGGAGGGTAATATAAATATGATCATTGATACTACATATACAGAAAAACTAATATTGTCTTTCCAGTTTTTAATCTTCACTTCTATCCTGGAACTTAGAAGAAATATCCATTTGAACCGTGATGGTTTGATCAAACGACGGTGTTTCATAACTAATGTTATTATTGTTTGTACAGAATTTTGAAAATGATGAGAAAAGTTCTAGAAGAATTTGTCTGAAAATGTAAGACGTTGAGCGGTTCGACTTCAATAATTCTAAAGACAATCCCAGGAGTGATTTCTTGCTATATTGGAATATAGTAAAATGAAAAGTGTATAGAACGATTTGAAAATTAGTAATCCATGGGTTAAAAAGACAAGATTTAGGACGTGTGCCACGAATTTGCCCTGTATGACTGAAAATATTTTAAAAGACTTTGTATTTTTACTTGAATTGTTTTTCTTGCTCTTTTTGTCCGGTTGATAAAGTGTTAAACCATTTTATCAATTTGGTTGAAAGTGTAATAAGAGAAAAAAACCTTACTTCCGGGACTCAAATTTAGTCCAAGTACATACTGTTAGAATACACAAATTGTAGTTTGAGGGATTCATTTATTTTCGATGGATTACTCGACATATGAACTAAATGCGGGTTGAACCGAACGCGAGAAACCTCTGAACGTAATGTCGATATATTGAAACTAGAGTTTGCAAATTTTATCTATGTAAATCAAAATGGAGGAAACATTTGTTTCTTCTATCTCGCTGTTAGGTTATCTATCTTGGAATATTGAATGGAATGGAGACGTAAGTTCTTATAAAATTGAATATGTTATATATACAAATTTAAATATATATAATTAATATGATATGGAATCATAAATATTATAAGTTATTAAATACTACATGATAGATCTTATATGAGCCTAGCTTCTTTAGTCTTTTATGGCCAACATTTTAGTTGGGTTATATATTAAATTAGAACGAATTCAGCTGTTAACCAGCAATCAAGGCAAAAATACTATGAGCTTACCGGTTAAAAGGGTTTTTTACCTTCAAAATATATCTATAGTAATAATAAGTGGCTTACATGGTTACAAAACTAGAAAAGTATTAATAAAAGATCATTAAAATGATTGTCAAAATGACCACCCTGGTCATTTTAGATTTCCCTAACAAAATAATCAACTAATCATAACTATGAATGCATGAATGAATGGAGTAGAATATAATTTAAATTTCATTCAATACAGCTTGCATGGCTTTAAAGTAATTACAAATATCTAAAGGATTTTTAGAAAGACTAGTCCCAAAAAAAGTGTTGAGAATTTTTGGGAGATGGGTCTAAGGAAATTTGTTTTTTTTTAGATACGTATTTAACATATTATTTAAGAACTAAGTATGTTGTTGGGCAAAATTTGCAATTAGAATGAATACTAAGACATCTCATCTCTACTTCCTCTTGAAGATTTACTAATGTTCTTTTGGGGGTTCTGGAATGGCTATTCATTCCTAAATTCACAAACTCAGAGAAAAGGAGGATTGGAGGTGAGAATCAATGAATGAAGGGGCTTACCCAGTTATTTTTGTATGAATAACCTTTCATAATAACAATAATAATAATAATCCATGACTATATCTATCCATTTTGCAAAAAGAGATCATAAAATCCCATAGACATAATGGCTATAAAATTATAAACTCACATGGAGTAGATTTCTTGCATTATGAATGTGTGTATATTATAGGAAAAAAATGAAGAAGGAGAAGAAAAACAATTAGAATCAACCTAAATTGTATGTATGTGAATGGTTGGCTGTTTGGTAGTTAGCCACCACCACCACAACGCCACTTATGAATAATTTCATGAATACCAAGTATTATTTATTAGGTAGTCGTTTAAGTTGATATCAAATTATGTATGTATACACTTTTAGTCATAGATATGAATGTACCTATGTTCATACATACATACATAGGTGATTCTCTCTCACTCTCTCTCTCTCTCTCTCTTAGACACGAACTAATTTGAAATGGTCTCGCAATAGTCGCACACATCAGAAGAAAGAAGAATTAAACCACGACGATGATGCAGTGTGTAGTAGATGATTGGTCGTTGTTTCATTTATTTTTTATTTATTTTTTTTTATCTTTGAAAAATACCACGCATTTGGAATAATAATAAAAAAATAAAAATAATCGTACCTTGAAGAAAAAGAAGAAGAAAAAATGTGAGTGAGTGAGCACCCAAGGTGCCCAAGGTAAGAAAGAAAAATGAAAAAAAAAACCCATAAATCCTTCAATCGTCAATTACACCAATTTGTCTGCCTTCTCAAAAATAAAGGAGAAAAAATATTTAAAAAAAAATTACCTGATGTGAGCTTTTGGGTTATCAATAACTCTTTTTTTTTTTTTTACTTCAAAAGAAGTACGCATATTTTGACTCTTACATACACTGTACTAAAAATAATACATATAAAAACACTACTAGACATGACTTGCCTTACTCAGGTCCTATTGAGAGAGACTAATGTGGGTCTGACAAAGGGTTGAATCTGAAAAATGAGACTATTACCTATTATGAATAACATAAATTGATTGGCGGTTTTTTTTATGCTTGATTAAAAAGTATGAAGTTCGTTGGTGAGTTTCTTTCTTTACAAAAGGTTAAAAATACCCTCTGTCTGACACGCAATGTATGAATATCTAAATGATTTTAAAAAGACAAATTTCCTTGGATTCATCTCTCAATAGTTCTTTAGCATGTGTCTATCCAAATGTTTTACTATATATTGTGATATCTAAGATAGAATTTCTTCCAATTTTAAAGTAAGCCTTGGCTTTCAAACAAGACGAAAAGATATTTTTACAAATACAAAGCCACATCTCTTAAATAGTAAGTTATGAATTTTTATCACAGTGAATTGGGTTTGTTCTTTGACTCATTGTGAGTAATTATTAAAAAAAAGTATCAGGAAACAAAAATTCCTTACTGATCAACTATTCGACTCATTATGTATACATATGTAGATACATTCATACATGTGTATTTAATTCCACTTCGTTTAGAACTCGCTAATCGCTACTTTATAACCATAATCGAGTATTAAAAATTTGCATTTTATGAGGGATTTGAGTCCATTAATGAAAAATGTGGAATGAACTTGGAATAGTGACTAAGTGTAATTGATAAAAATCATTCGAGCCACCAAAAAGATAGTATTACTATTTTACTCCTTCCTTAAAGGAAAGATAATTTTTAACTTTTTCTCAGTTGGAAGGGAAAAAAATTTAATCCTTTTAATCAAAAAATAAAATAAAAATGAAAATTTACGAGGCTTCAAAAAAAAAAAAAAAAAAAAAAAAAGAAGCCCGCAGCCCCCTAACATTAGGAAAAAAGAAGATATTTATGATGGCTTTGTCCAATTTATTATTATTATGCTTTTTTTCAGGAGATAAAGAGAACCCTTTAAAAGGCTAACCAAGAGTTAACGGATCTCTTTTTGACTCTCTCTGTCTGAGCAAGAGAGCATTCATCAACTGATTTTAATCAATAACAATCTCTTAGAAAAGGTGTCTGCTCATTTTTCCTTCTCCTTATAAGCCTTCTTTTGTCTTGAAAAAACTTGAAATCTTTTTCTCCATCTTTTTTAATTAGCAGTTTGATAATTATCATATTTTACTTTTTGTTTCAATTTTTTTTAAATAAAAATCTCTTTTATCAAACACATCACAACTATGGATATGTAGGTTCCAGCAACACCATTTCTTAAATGAACATCCTTGTACTCAAATATAAATTGGGTTGAAGATATGTAACATTAAGATTATATTACATTACGCACTTTAGTATATAGAAATTAGCTTTATATATATTTCTAGCATATAATAAAAAATCCAGTAAGTTGTTTGATACATCACGATTTGTCTTCATTTTCAAGGATGATGTATTCTTTCAAAACAATAATTGAATTTTGTTAAACCAATTAGATTCTAACTAATGTATTATATAAGATGAAAAAAATTCCAGAGTCGTCATTTTTATTATGAATTGATCAAATCCACAATTTTGATACCCTTTCTTAAATTCTAAGGATGCATTCAAATTGGACACCAACTCTGATCATCGTATCATCAATTTATCTCGGCTTTCTTGGATATACCCAATATCTATATCAATACAAATACTTGCATTAGCCTGAATTAAGAGTAATGGCAAATTATGATCGTTCATTTGACGTCTCCAATAACTTTAGTACTGAAAGATAAATATATAATTTACTGAACGAACTCAATCGGCAAACTAAATTAATTTTTTTAAGGATTCATAACAGGGGCAGGATGGGACATGACTGATTTTTAATTCCAAATAAAGGATCAATAGAACACTATGTTATAAGTTAAGTACATATATAATAATATAAAAACTAGAGAAATATGTCAGCTCAGCTTCTCTTTGATTCCAAATAAACATGTTTTGACGATCCATTTACTTTTTAGAATAGTGATTGAATGTAGGGAGTATTCAATTGAAAGGAATTTTTTGCATGATCTTGACTATGTATAGTATAGCGTAAATAGAATTTCAAACCATGTAAAATCATAGAAACTGATATGAGCTCCTTGTAAATGAGAGGAGATTTATGGATTAGTTATTTGCTTTTAAATTAAAAGAATGAAAGAATCGATGAACCTAGAGCCAACCATATTTAGCTACTACCACATCTACTCCAAATTGAAATCTTTTTTTTTTTTTTTTTTTTTTGCATAAATAGCTTATGTATCTATATGTATGTTGTATATCTATACACGGTTTTTTTGACATTTTTATGACTTACATAAATTCCATGCTTAAATAATACTTTTTTTTACTCTTTCTTTCTTTCGTTCTCGCTCTTCTCTTCTTTTAATTCGTTGAAAATTGATTCTATGATTGAAAAAAAAAAAAAAAAAAAAAAAAAAACGTTCTGGTGTACACATTGCTTGCTTGCCTGCAAGCCCGAATCATAAATTATATCATTTAATTTAAAAGGTGGAGGTGCTTGCTTGCTTTGGATGATGCTGCCATTATTATTATTATTAAAGAGCTGCGAAGTTCATTTTACCTTCTTAGTAATAAAATAAAATAATAAGAATAAGAGATATACGAGATATATGGAAAAAAAATATAAATTGAAAAAAAAAAAGGTGTGTGATCGTCAAAATTGTATTCGTATACTCATACATACTAGGGATGGAATAGATTTGAAGAAGATTTGTATAGGTTCATGGTTGCCCCTAAATACATAATTGTGTATGCATAATATGTCTAAATCTATAAAAAGCCAATTTCAAAATATCAAAACTAAGGATTCAATGACGAGGTTCGAGGATTTCAGAATGCAATGCATAATATTGGAGAGACTTCCTACTCCATATAGTAGCTAAATTATATTTAAGTTCATATTTAGTTGTCTTACATAACATAGCCTTCCCATTACAATAAATGTTCATTTTCATTAGCATGACAGATGTTACAATCCTATGATGTGTGATCGTTCTAAAAATAACTCACTTGACTATTATTGGATACTATTAGATCACCAACATCAAAATAAGTCTGGTATGTGAATTACGAGACCCTTAGAACCACTCTCAAAATGAAAGAAGAAGAAGCTGAAGCTGAAGAGGAGATAAAGGCTATAGAATTTTGCATATAAATCATAATTTGAATGTGTAAGATCAGTCTGATGTGTGTTTGTACGTAAATATATCTTGATACATTTATAGATACATATGTAAGTAAAACGTGGGCCCTCCTTATTATTATTTTTATCTAACCATGTATGAACGTACAAATTAACTAACTCTCCACCCGCCATAATATTGACTTAATTTATTAAATATTGTATTTTAATTGAAACCTCTTTGAGATCCTTATATGTGTGCATACCTACATACATACATATATGAGCAACGAGCTCATGCAAACGTGTCCAAATTATTAGAGTTAAGAATGGCAGCTATCTTTGTATGCATGCATGCATGCATTCTAGGCATAATTTTACATGATTCAATAGTACTCAATCCCTCAATGAATTCATTTAGACGAATGCTACGCAACCAGGACATGAACTGTAGGTAGTAGAGAGTATATACATACAAGCTTATTAAAATAGCAGCTAGTTGAAAAATAAAGAGTGGACAATGAATGATACTCTGAATGAAAAAAACACTCACCTTTTTTTTTTATTATTATTATTCCCTATTCAATGTCATTTGTCTTTATAAATATACATATACATATACTCAAAAAAAAAGAAAAAGAAAGAAAAAGAGGTTACTTTATTCTTAAGCAAAACAAATTATATTTATGATAACTCTGAGATGAAGAGGTCAGTAGAAGGAATAACAAGACGAGTAAGAAATAAATACATACATACATACATACCCATGCAATAGCAAAGCTTTCTTCTTATTGTTTTTTAGTCACTAAACAAATGTTGTTTTTAGGTAAAATGAAATAATCAATTATTAATACGAGAGTCACAAATCCTAAGTTATGATACTTTTGCTTCGACTCTATTGCTCTACATACATAAATACATTTAGAGCAAATTCACTATTTGAAACATACTTACATAAATACATTTAAATAGAAGAAGGAAAAACAAAATCGTAAATTTTAATTTTAACATTTTTATAGCCTCAGTCTTTCTCTCCTTCTACTTTGTATTTTTTTAAGGGCAAGATAGTTATGATTTTTTTCTTCTTTTTGAACATTCATCATCATCATCATCTCCATCATTGGATAAAAAAATAGGGTTAAGAGCTTTTATTTGAATGTTTTTTATCTTGTTTTAAGCTTGTAAGTAGGTACATACAAAGTACCATATGTATATCTACGCCAGCCCTGATGTCTTCTATTTGATAATAATAAATAATAATAATAATAATGGTAAGGATATAGGTTGATTGTGCATTATTAATTAAAAGCATCAATTAGTCAGTGACAACGAGTAAGTTAAAAATAATAGCTATTATTATTCTTATTGCAAAGTAAGGTAAGAGAGACGGAGTAGACATTTTTTACGTTACTTGTTTGACAATGGACACGGATTTTGCCTGTCTTACTTAAACAAAATTCTCCTAATTACATACAAAGTATTTAAATAATTATATTATTTTATTTTATTTTCTGACTGAGGAGAGTAAGTAATGCATAAGCATGAAAAATAACTACAATGATTGTCCATCAGGTCCGATAATAATAAGAATAACAAATAACTCTATAAAAAGTAATAAATCAGAGAGATATTTATGTTTTTATATGTATGTACATATATATATATCTGCAGACTATTAGCAAAGTATCTCAACTGATTAATTGATTTCAAATCTGGAATAGAAACAAAATAAAAAGTTCATCATTCCTGGCTTCAGTTAAATAGAGGATAATTATTATCCCTCCTTTCAATTTATAGATTATGGTAATTAATTCAACTCTCTCTCTCTCTCAACTATTTCTTTTGAACTTGGGTACATATGTAGATACAACTTGAGTTAGTAGGGGTTGCAACTGGCTTTATTTGGGTATATATATATATAAGCAAAAATATTATATGTAGATGTATATGAACTAACCAATTTTGAGTAATGAAGCATCATCATTTAATAGGACTATTCTCTACCATATTTTTATTTGCAGTCCTATAAATTAACATCTGACAAATGACGTACACGCTTTTTTATTTCTTTTATAATTAATTTTACACGCTCATTCTTTGATTAAGGTTGTCCCACGGGGGTGATTCAAAAAATAAGATAAATAAAATCAGTCTACTGATCTTTTAGTCCTTAAAACAATAAAGTTTTCAGGATTGATTAAATAGACCATGAATTTTGACTATTTTTTTTTTTAAAGCATTCTTTCTCTCTCTCTTTTTTTTTTTTTGTTATTTATTACTTGTGTCAGTCAGACCTCAATAAGTGGATGTAGCTGATCAATTTCACTCCATACAATTAAAAATAAAGTACAAAAGAATTGGCTTTGATTCAATGAAAATTTGATCTCATTAGCAACAAGTATTCTTCAAGCTTGCATCCACTTGATATATTGACCCTTACCTCTGCATAAAAACTCAAAATGCATAACGCAGGGGTTTGTTTTATTGTCAACATATTTGCTGCTTCTAATCTACATATGTACATATATAAATACATTTTCTTAATAATAATACGTAGTTTTTTTTAAATAAAATTCTTAAATTATGAGCTTCATTCTTGGAATATTTCATTCTTGTAACACTTTTTCTTTTCTTTTTGCTGTTTTTCTTAGCTTTAGTGTAAATATGTATGTATGTACATATATATAGTTAAATGAGTAGATTAACACATTTATGACTAAAAAGACGGTTCATTCCTCAAACATATTTCTACCTACTGTATGTTTGTACGTACGTATGTATGTATGTATGTATCTGGTATAAACTAGCAACTGTGAGGAATTTGATAACAAAGGAGAAATATATAAAAGTCATCATTTTATTTTTATATATAAATGAGTTGTTAGATTAATAATATTTTTTTTCTCTGACAAATAGAGAAGAGATTGCAATTTGATCATTTATTTGTTCTTTTTTAGATTGTCGTATCTATGATTTTACTTGCTTCATCTATTGATACACAGCTGAGATTTTATTTCCAAGGAAATATTATACTCGTACTTATACCTACCTCTAGTCCTACGAGAATCAAATCAAAAAGTAAATCAAAAATGCAGCGTCATATTCATCTCAATTGATATATTATTGATAGTTATTGCGGTGAGGGGAATGGTTGATTGGACCGAGAAAGATAAAAAGATAGATCCATAATACTCTTTTCCATTTCAAAAACGTTTCTAATTAATAATGTAAGAAAGATAATTAGAAGAAACTGAACGAATGTCTTCATCATTCTCTATAAATAATTTATTATCAGAAAAAAAAGCAATATTCATCCTCGTCATCCATGAGTGCCTGAGGTAAGACAGATCTTTCACCTTCATTAAGAACCCCTACCTTCATACATAGAAACGTATATTTTGTGTCTAGGAACCATATTCCTCTTGTATAATGAATAGTTTTTTAAATTCACGGCAAGAAGTAATATTCTTCGGAGTCTCATATTTGTTTTATTTGAGGCAAATGTACATCTATGGACACAAAAACACACCAAACATGTGTATCTATAAGAGTAAATGTACTTCAAAAGAAGCCCATATTATTGAAGTCTTTGACAGAAAAATTATTCTATAATAAATTGATTGAAGTGAATCTCCAATCAAAATGAAATAAAATATAGTGATAAGTAGGATTAAGAGTCAACTCTACAGAGAATACATTTAAATACATGCAACGCAAAGCAGTCATAAAAAATGTAATAAAATTAATGTGTTGTTTTTTAAGTTTTTTTATAATATCTATTGAATTTTGGATTTAGTATCATTTAATTCATAGATATATATTAGTTAAAAAAGACGGCTTATTCAAGATGTTTTAAGGAAAATAATTGAAATATTATTTGCAGATACAGGTAGGTGATACTTCTTTGCATGTATGAAGATAAGTTAGTTTAGATCGTCAAAACAAAAACTGAATAATCATGCCCATAAAATAAATTTCACTTCTAAATAATAAATAAATTCAACCAAATCATGAAATCATTGGTGTTATATGTACACACATATATGGGTCATTATTTTTTTTAAGAAACGAGTAATACCTATATGGCGTCAAATGACCTCTTAACAAATATAAACGCATCTTTAAATGCCCATAAAAGAATTTAATAAGGTCTCATGATCCTCCTTTATATTCGTACAAACACGACCCTATTAATTGATTACTTTTTGTCTTGCCCGTGAATATTTTGGATGTTCACACTATAACGGAAGTCATCGGTTCCTTTCATGTCCAACACAAGAGATTTCAAGTAATTGAAGTAGACCTTGTTTGTCTTTAAAAATATAATTGTTATGTGTGTGCGTAAATATGTAGATAGGTATATACATACACTTATGCACAAAAAAGAAAAAAGAGTAAAGCACTGACTAAATAAGAGTAACAAAGAGATAATTCATGAGATACAAGGTATGTGGGTCGAAAAATGGTTCAAGATTGCATTCTCAGATGCAGAACTCTCTGTCAATAGATTATTATTATTATTATTATTGAATTCAATGGATTTATATATTTTGGTTGGTTGTATGTACACATGTCTAAAGTATGTAATTGTAAGGAGGTGTAAATTAAACATGGAAGGAACAGTAGATAATGAGATCATTTATGGATTAATTAGATGATGCAAGAAGGACTGACTCCCCCTCTTGCGTCATGAAGAGCAAACCCTTTTGCCTAACCTAACCTAGTATATTATTTATGAATATTGCCTCTCTTTAAACCAAAGATGAGAATAATGCTATCTTATAACTTATAAGTTCAAAAACGTGAATCCATAAATTTTAAAGAGTAAAAAGATCGGCCATCTATAAATACTTATTATGAGCTTCAGTACTGTAGTCTTGTGAGTATACATATCTGTATATGTATATATATTACAAAGTATAATGACATTTATTCGAGTTATGGAGTTTAATACGACAAAAAATATCCACAAAAAAAAAATGCATGTCATTTCTACTGAATCTACATATGTATTTAATAACTTACATAGCTTTAATTACCACTTTTGTATGTATATGTGGTGGATATTTTGAGCTACATGAAAGACACAGGAATGAGGAGAGTTGTTGTATTTGTTTTTTATATTGACAACATCTCACTCTATTTGCTCTATTAATTACATAGGGCTGTGTTTATTTAGTTTGATTTATTAATTGAATTTTCATTCTATTTATTCTACGTTTTCAAATAAAGCTCCGCTCTGATGAAGATACACGACGCTTTCTTCATCTGCTTGGAATTAGAGTCAGTCCATTATATGTATATCTAGAAATACATCAATATATACATATAGAGAGAGATGCATGTACATATATTTTATGTTATATCGATTGAGCCTACTACTTTCTTTCCTTTTTGACAAATTGGTTAAATTGAAAAGTATCATCATAAAAACATAATATCTAAATGTATGTACTACCATTGTATTAATACAATATTTTTATTCCATTTCACAAGAAAATAAAATATATATTTATATAAACGATAAATGTACACGTCGATATATGTATGTAGGTTTAATTCGAAACGGATCATAATTTTATAAATTTTCTCCATGACGAATCTATCCAGGGACGTGCTAAATAAATGTCATGTAAAAATTGTCTCACCTTGTGTTTGGTTGAACCCTTTTTTACCACCTTTTTTTCTCTACGGTATAACATAACCGTTACTTTATATGTATAATATTATATATAAATGGAATGTATGTACATAGGTACATCTCTACATTGCAGCCAATCGTCAGGAGAAACAACAAGATATCCATCATTTATTTTGAGTCATTAACAGAACTAGCTCTATATGTTAGAATATGTGTATCTAAAACAGCCTGTTAATAATAATTATTTGAAAGAAAGAAAGAAAGTTCTGTCCTCGAGGAGGGAAGCTTCAGTCATTAATTCTATGTCTATTTTTTTCAAATGTATATGCTGATTAAATCCTAAAAATTGTATATGGATTTGAAACGTAGGAAATGAGTAATAAATAATCTTAAAAAAAAAATATCGTTACCTGTGCCAAAAATAAACCTTCGCTTATGAAAAATACATACATAAAGCTTATTTTTTATGACAAATCACAAATATAGTATTAAGAAGAAAAAATCCAGAATTAATGGGTCCTAATGACGTCAAAATGTCGCGGTATTTCATTATGACCTATTTGTCTAGGTATACATACATATATGTACTTACAAGAAGAGGAAAGGTTACGTGAGTTGTTTTGTGGATTTGAAGTAGAAATATGATAGCATATTTATGTTATATGATATCTTTAAACATCATTCCTAGTGTACTCAATTGAATTACCTTCTTCTTCGAGGTAACCAACATTTATCGAAGACGAGCATTTGAACGCTAATTACTATTTCTTTTTTCTGTTAAAAAGGGTGTATTCTCCATCATGAGATTTAATTGATAATAGGCCAAGTTTTAAATATGAGAGAGCGAAGCGGCGGACATTGAAGATATTAGTTATTTTTGAAGCTTTAATAAAGGGGTTTTGGAATTCAGTACTGGGTTAGAGTATTGGCTTTAGATTTATTGTCTTTTATCTTCCAAATTACAGCGTACTGGTTTATATGTATGTATGTATGTATGTATGTCGAGAGAGTGAGTGAGTGAGTGAGGTTTCCTCCATTACCTCAAACGAAGAGCAAATCAAATAAATCATATTGCCTATAAATATATGTATGTAAGTATGTATGTATGTACATTCTACATAGATATGCGTGATCATGATGGCAGACCTTTTTGGATCCCTTCTTTAGAAAAACATACCTCCTCTACATATGTATGTATACTTTGAAAAGTTAGCTTTAACAATCATTTAAACACTTGTAATACATATACATAGGTACATGGTATGTACCTATATGTACATATGTACATGGTGGTTCTACCTTGACTATCTGTACATATGTATGCAAAGGAAAATAATAATAAAAGGAGCTCAACATCTATAAGGTCAGAGGGGTAAAGGAAAACTTAGCTCCATTCAATGAGACAATCCTTTTCATATATATATATATATATATATAGAGAGAGAGAGAGAGAGAGAGGTATGATTACATTTTGTACATATATGTAAATAAATGGAGCAGTAGCCTTAAAACGATTTTCAAAGTGCTTTACCTTGCCTAGTACACGTACAATATATATACATATGTAGTGTGTAAAGAATTAGCTGATGTCATAGAGGAAATGTGGAAAAATCTAGTTGAAGCCCTATTGATGATGTTAAAGATAGGAAAGTTCATTTCATATCGGGAGATCCTAAAGAGAAGCAATCAAAAAACTTCAATAATAATAATAATCATAATCATAATTAGCGAGCCTGATAACGAAACACCCTGACGTCGAGATTATAAAAATCAAATGTAATAAAATCTCTTTGATATTAAACATAGATTATTATAGCCTTTAATATATAATTATATATGTTTAAAAATTATTAATAAATATCTTCATGGAAGATTAAAATTAAATAACCTTAGACCTTCGAAAATCTTGTAAATCAAATTGTTATTTTTTTTCCCCTTCTTTTTTTAGACACGATTACAGGAAAGAATTTTTAATAGAATAAAAATATAATACATATGAACATACATATTTAGTTTTGTTTTTTTTAAATGGCAGGCAATACTGTGACAAATCAAGGTAAAGTATATAGGATTTGATTTGAGTGAAATATTTCAAAGTATATTTATTTTGTTTAGTTTGTTTTTTTTACTTGAGGATTTGTCTAGGCATGCTCATTATTATGATTACACTGACGTACCTAGTTTGGTTAGTATTATTTCCGAAAAACAAAAAAAAAACAAAAAACAAGAAGGAGGTCGGTCTCATAAACATAAAAATTAATGACCAAACGTACCTTTGTACAGCAATAATAATCATTTATTTTAAAGGCCCATCATGTATTGTATATATTTTTTTTTTCGTTTTTAAAAAAAGGGAAATATTATATTATCATAGTGGAGCATAAATAATCACCATAATTTCAAAACCTTGAAAAATTAAAATGGAGTAAAAAAAAATTACTGGAAAATGAATCAATCGGCTTAATACAAAGAAAAAATCTCTTTCTTGCTAATAATGAAAAATTTCATAGTCCTCTGATTTTTTATTTATAAGACTTATTTCATAACCAAGAAACTCCTGTCTCAAAATGGTAAAATCATCACCCATTATTATTATTATTAATATTATAATTTACCTTTTTTTTTTTTTTTTTCAAATTTGTCTTGCGTGTTATATTTCTAATAAAAACAGGAATACAGGTTAGTGAGAGTGGCCAAACATCATGTGATAAAAGGTTGCGTGAATTTATAAACAAAATATTTATCATTAGAACACTTGAATAATTTTTTAATCAATTTTTTTATAGAAATGCCGACTCATTGCAATAAATGTGTCAATTTGTTACATTCACAAACAATGGGAAAACCAGTTTGTTTAAGTACATAAAATTTAACTTGATGATTAAAAGAAGAAAGGTAAGAACAGGATACATCAATGAGTAGGAAGAATCAAGATCAATCACTAAATAAGAACATTATTGATAATAGAAAAGAGACGATGAAAATATGACCATTATTATTTATTGAGTAATAATCTCATCTCTACTCTTATCAAAAAAAAAAAAAAAAAAAAAAAAAAGTAAGTACAAATATTGTTTGATTATAAATAGTTTTTAAAATATCTAAAAATCATATATTTCTTACAACTTCAGTACGTACAATAAAATGTGATTAAAATATATGGATTTATACATATATTTATAATAGATTTATGAGGCATGCAATAAAACGTCCTAAGATAAATGACACACGATTCGAGAGATATCTAATCAAGCATTCATCTGAATATTAAAAGACAACGATACCAAAAATATTGAGCAACGACAACTACATATTATGTTATATGTGTATGTACAATTGGAATCATCATAGCATCATTCCTCTATTTTCTCAAACACTATGTGTAAATATACATTCATATATATATATATATATACATATATAAATTGCTGATTTATGGGTTAACCATCCCTCAAAGAAGGAATCCCTTTTTTGACAAATATCATTGTTTAAACGACACACACAGATGCGTTTAATATTTATTTTTTTATTACATACATCGATGATGCTCAGTCAGTCAGTTAGTGTATGAGAAGGAGGGGGGAGAGGAAAAGCAGTAAAAGGAAAAAGAAAAAAAAAAGACGACTAATTTTCGTTGGATTAAAGCCGTTTTCTCCGACTAAATAGGTCATAAGTAAGGCTTATAAAGTTTAACTTTAAACACACACACAGAGAGAGGGAGAAAGACAAGGATGAATAGACATTTGTATCACGTGAAACTTAAAAGTTATAATTCATTACTTTAGCTTTAGTAGACAGAGTTGATTGGAAGTGTGAGGGGATTTAGAGAGCTGAAAGAGTAGAGTACAGAGAACCATGTGTAAATTAGAGAGAGGGAGAGAGAGAGAGAGAGTTTACGGAGAGATTCATCTTAAAAATGTTCTAGAGTCTGGAGTTGACACATCCAGCTCCAAAATAAAAGCAATAAATATATCTGCCTCATAATTAATTATTTTAAGCATTGTAAGCATTCTCTCTACATATAAACATTTACAACAAACAAAAAGGATCAAATATTGATGATCTAATGATAATTTAAAAAACTAAATTTAATGCCTTGAAATATGATGATATGAGTATGCCTTTGTACAATCTTTTAAATACTTGGAGCCCGGCCCCAGAGATTAAATTGTGAGCATAGTTCTTTCCTACACATGAGTGATTTCAAACTTAAATTTAATGTAGATTTGGGTGAGAGAAAACCAAAAATCAAATTTCATGAAACGAAAGGATTGAGAGGGAAAAAATCGAAATGTGTATTTGGAATTACAAAATAATATATGTACACCGATATATAAGCATAATATAATGCTTCTAGGTCAACTATGAGCACTTATTTCTATAGATAATGGACGATCTAGGGCTAATGCAGCATTTGTACTTTACTCTTAAAGGATATTTATTGTAGGTAAGTCTATAGGATAATACAGAACTTACATACAATATGCAAAGAATAAATGCTATTAAGACATATGGGCAGTGCATGTAACGTCCTACCATTTCCATGAGAGACATAACATAAAATATATTATATTCAAGGAATTTTTTTTTTTTTTCATACAGATCAATTTTCAATGTTGATGTAGTTCTTTGTATCAAATAAAGATTTTGAATGGGTAATCTCGTGGTTCGGACCTATGCAATGCTCATCACCTCCAGATATATTTTATCTCTCCACCTCTATTATTACGTATCATCATATCAAAAAATAATAGGTATACTTATTATATACGTATATATATATATGTATATATGTACATACCTATAGTACCCGAAGAAGAATGAGAAGAAGAAAGAAACTCCTCATCATTTTAGATTGGAAGGTTGGGCTTTCATAAAAATTTATGTGACGACGAGAAAGATATAAATTAACTGAAGAAAAAAAAAAGTTTTATATATATAAATATATTTCTATGTAATAATTCTCATTTATTGCAGTATTAAAAAATAAAGAATTTTTTCTTACTTTTTACGGATCTAATTAGCCATTTACAATGATTTATACTTTCTAAAGTTCTAACATATTTATACATATATAAGTACTTATATTTTAGCTCTCTTTACTTACAAATGAATGGATGAGATGGTAGGTACATTATATAGGTAATAAGTACTCTATAACGTGACGTCACATTTTACATTGTCTCTTGGTAGCTTCTTTTTTTTTTCTAGTAAGTAAGCATGTGAGAAAAGTCAAAAATAATTGAGCTAAAGGCTGGCAATAAATGTTTACGATGTATATTGCCTGTAAAATTTTGTTGATATCCATACAAGAATCTGTTTTTATTGAGTAATCACTGAGTAATAGCACTTTTCCTCATACCCTTTCATATCATGTTGTCACAAAATCTATCCATTTCATGTTTTATCTTATGTATGTGGTATAATTTTCTATGCTAACACAATTAGTCTTGTAGTAATATAACATCTCTCTTCATCAATTGATTTTAATAAAATTTGACCAGTTGACAGAAAAATACTAATGTTAACTGGGATCTACCTTTAGATTGGTTATGTTGAAAAGTGGAGCAAATTAAAGTCCTTTTATAACTCGAATTTTGAGAGTTGTTAAAAATGAATTGCGAATAAAACTCAAAAAAAAATAAAAAATTGTAAACAGAGAAGTGCCTAGTATAACATATTAAGAGTTAGAAGAAGAAGCACTTAGGGTTCAATTTTCTATAAAATGCTCCCTATGCATGTAAAATACAAACTTATGTATAACCATTCTTGACTTGTTGATGTCCCATAATGACGTCATATGACGAAAGATGGAATAAAATGTTATAAGATATTCTACTTACATATTGATATTATATCTATATATACTAGATGTATATATAGATATATATATGTGTTATGTATTTTCGTAGATACTATAAAAATGACATATCAATTGATTTATCTCTAGATAAATTATCTCAAAACTCTAGGTGTGATCGTTCAAGGCATGCATTCCTAATGCAAATACTACGTGATTTTTATAACTATTATCACGATTTTTAATAACATAATGTTCTATAAATCTGGTGGTATTAAATATGAAATAGTGTTGAAATTATTTATTATTAGTTTAGTTTATTATCATCTCTCTCTCTCTCTCTCTTTCTCAAAAATGAGAAGGAGATAAAATAAAATTTGAATGTGTATTTATCTATAAAATTTGATTTGTGTCTTTGACGAAGGTCAATAGGTAATAAGAAGTATCAAAGGGACTAAGGAAGTAAGTATATTTATTGTATAGTTCCAAGGAGTTACAAACAGGATTTTTAGGGGAATAATTTCGAAATACATATATGCTTGTGAGTATACGAAAGCAAAGGAACTCTCTGCCAATCCAGTTCAAGATTAAAGCTCGATCGATATGGATTTTTTAGAGTCGATATCGATTATTTAGATAGAAAAAAATGACAACAGATTAATCAGCGGATTTTTTAATCAAAATTGTTGTTTTTTAAATAATCTAAGTAATAAATTCTCTAAATAATCAGAGAGTTTTTACACATTTTTCAAAGAATTTCAGGCAAAATTTGGAGTTCCTTTTATTTTAGTGTAGATATTTTTCAAATATAAATTATATGTATATTAAAGTAACTGATTATAAATTTTCTTTTCACAGAAGTAGATATTTTGTTTAGGAATGTTGGAGTGCATCTAGAAAGGCACTGGGCTGCAATGTTTGAGCACCACTGTTTTATTGTATTAGCAAATTTAGACTCAATTTCCTCTTGACTCATATTTGGGAAATATTACGTACTAAAGAGAATAATAAATTCAAAATAAATTCTTATATTCTCATGATCTAAAATTAATTTACAAATATATCGGGAATAATTATAATTATCTGTAAACTATTGTCAATTACCAATATTTCTCAAAAAGTCAACAATTATCCTATCCAGGACATTTTCTCTAAAGATAATTGAAAACAAACACTGACAGTGCTGTCCAAAAAACTTACAGACCAAGTTAATTTTTTTAATTGTAATTTTTAGATATTACTGTACATACATACATCTATGAATTTTATTTTTGCTCAGTATTCATTCCTTAACCAACAAATCTATATTTTCTCTTCACATGCAAATGGTTTACTAAGATAAAAAGTTCTGTCCATATGTTGCTACACACATAAGTTCATCATCATTCCTATTCGGAATCTTTGTTATGGATGTGTACTAGAATAAATTGCTCATAATCATATTTTTTTTTTTTTTAGAGATTTATGATTATTAAAATTGTTCTCCTTTTCCCAAATTTTATTATTGTGTTTCTTTTTAACTGATTTAGCCGTGATGTAATTTATCGCCATTTTTGGAATGGAAACACAAATCATTATTTTTTTCTCTTCTCTTTCCCCTGATGTTATTTATGGTAATCACATTAGCCATTAAAAAACTTGTACAATTTTATGAGCCATAGAGATTACGTCTATTATCCTCTTCAACTTATATGTACATACATTATACATATATATATATATAAGAAACGTTAGTAAGTTTTATTTTTTTGTTTCTTCTGGATTGATATCACGATGATGAAAATAAAAAAATGAATAATTTTTTTGGTTACTTATAGAGATAACGTCTCATTATTTTTGATATAAATCGATATTCCTTCCCTCTTTTTTTTTCTTCTTCTTAAAAAAACAGCAACACAACGTATACAAAAATAAAAATATATTGACTGGTCCCATCTGGTTGAAGAAGAAGAAGAAGAGAAAAAAAAAGGAGAGGGACGATTTATGACCTTCATGAAAAAAGTAAAGTAATTCCTTTTTTTTTTTTCTTTTTTATAAAAACTCATGATTTGTAGTTGTTTTTATTATTTTTACAGCCATTTGGAACATTTGTCTGTGATGATTCATCTGAAGGGATTGAATGCTTCATTGAGAACAGAAGCTGGATCAGGAGTAGTAGCATCATGTATTTGCTAACTATGTGTATGTAAGAGAAGAAATTATATATAATTAATATTTTGTAATAAAGCGCTCGTCTATGTGCTTAATAAATCATAAATTATAGGAAAGCATATCTGACAAAGCAACATCAAAAGAATCCTCATCTGTCGGTATCATAATACATACATAGATTTTGACGTCACATATTACGCCATCTATACTTTTATTATTTAGCAGCCTTTTAAATGTTATTTTGATAGTAGATATTTACAGTTTAGTAGAGGAATAGAAACTTAACCCTTTTTCCTTAAAGTTATAATTTATTTGATAAACATCACTCAACCTATTCTGAATTCAACTCAGCATATATCCACAGGTAAAATGTATGTATGTATGTATATAATAATAATAATCTTTCTTTTTAACATGTGTTTATAAGTAGGTTAAAATTTACATTTTTTATACATAAAATAGATTATTTTCATTTTTTCCTCTCTCACTAGATATTTTTTCTTCTAAAGTAAAGGATTCTTGTTATTTTTCATGACTTATCTATTTTGAGGTGCTTTTAATAATAAAAAAATCAATTATTAACAAATGGTTATTATTAATCCCTCTCTCTCTCTCTCTCTCTCTCTCTCTCTCTCTCTCTTATTACTTCGTTCTTGGCAGTGTGTATCCATTTTTTTATAACTGCTGATGATCTCGTATATGGGATGAATATCAAATATATGTATACGTTATTACTGTATTTAAACCCTTGTTAGAGAGTCAAAAATCATAATATCGAGTTGTGATGTTGCTAGGTAGAGGATCATTGATTTCCCTCTCGTAATGAAATATCAAAAATTGTAGATTCCCAACCCAATTAATTTCCCTAGCGTCTACATAAATCCTTGCCATGGAAGAGACAAAGGCATTTGGAAAAAATCAGACAAACATGCCTCACATTTAGAGAAATATAAATATGTAAAATATATACATACATATATGTATAGGGATATAGCAGGGTCTTAACTCACAAGTAAGAAAATATACACTAACACTGTTTTTGTCAGCTGTCGATTTTTCTACTTCTCTTCCTCTTAATAGTGGTTCAAGTGTTGATTGGTTGAACTCAATTTAGTTCTTGCTCAGCTGTGTACAATTTCATACTATTAAATGAAGAATAATTTCAGAATTGGATTTTGGTCCTTTTTTTTTCTTTCTCTTTTTGAAGTAAAGGTTGTGAGATCCATCCAATAGAACGACATTATGGAATATAAATATTTGAGAAAAATCAAGTTGATTTGTCCCTCTAAAAAGTCATAATCTTTTACTCATGTGGTCCAAGGGACTCGCTACATTGAAAAATTATCAATTTCTCAATCACAAGAAAGAAAGAAGTCCTATGTTATAGCAGATGAAAGAAGTACGTATAAAATGATATATTGTTCAAAAATGAATACTTGAAAGTTAATGCAGCAAATAAACAATATTGGAAAGACAAGCATGGAAAGTGTTTTTCGTTTAATGTAGTTATTTTAGATGTATCCTCATTGTATGTGTATTGTATTTCAGGTATTTACGTATTGAGATGAGTAAATGGCTCATTTGGAATATATGCAATCTTAAAGATCTCTATGTTATGAACGTTTATTATGACATACTCGGCTTGGGTCTATGAAAGGTAATAAATTTCATGTCTTGCTTTAAATATAATCAGTAAAGACATTAAAGATACTTTGAATTATGTTCATTCAGATAATTATTTGTGACCATACTATTTGTGGATTAACTTTTTCATAATAGTCAACGTATGTATGTGAACAATGGTAATTATTACAGAAGTAATTCCACTATTCATTCTGCCATTTCTTTTTGTTAATAATAATAACAAAAATAATATATTGCAGTCGTAGTGTATAGGGGAGGGGAGGGCCCCACTAAATTTTGTAGATCATGCTTAAAAAATTCACGTCCCCCCTTTTCCCCCCAAAAAAAAAATTGAAATTGCAACGTTCTCCTGCTAAAAAAAATCGCTTCCTACGGCAAAGTTAAATAATTTAATAGTAAGTGAAGTAAGCAAAGTACAGACTCATGTTCAATCATAAGTCTGATCTTTCCAAAAAAAAAAAAGTGATTTATTGCCCAATAAAAGTGGAATTCAAGATGGCTATAGGTTGTAGTTGATAGTATTTATATAAAGGTTCTAATGCAGAAGTGGCGCCAAAAGTGGTGCATTCTACGCAAAATATGCATTTATATATATGCAAGCAGTAATGTACTTAATGTATGCAAAAAGTTGGTTCAACTCTCTAAGGTAGGTATTTATCAAAACTTGGAAGTTATTGAAAAAAATTGAAACCGGTTTTATCGATATTCTAGATGAAGACCGGACATTATAGATCATATAACATATACTTTTTTCGAAAATAAGGACATAATATGAATTGTACAATAATGTGCAGACTCAGATGCTTCTTTAATAATAATAATTAATAGATATAAAAATTTTACTTATTTACAAACCTATGTTAATTGTATCAAGGTCCAATTCCTCATTTTTGTTGTCACGGTGATGATTGTATGATTTTAAGATTATATTTATTTGTCATTCATTAAAAATAATAAAAATCACTAAAAAATAAAATTAACATAAATATATAATGCATCAAATTATCGATGCAGTATATGAAGCAGGTCAAATTTTACCTACATAAGTACAAATTCAGGTAAGTGTGTATTAGGCTGTCTCGTTTTCGGGTCAATCCGTTATTTTGTCTGCACCAAATGATTTTCTGCTGTTTAGTGATAATTAGATAGTTTTAGCTTTCAAAAGCCATTTTTGTGACCTTTTTAGCCATTTGAAGTTAAAAAAATGACCTTTTTGAACAAAAAATACCTGTTTTTAAAAGACTTGAGACTTCTGAAATTTAAAATAAGGAGGTCCAAAAATTTTATGAACATCCTTTGAGATCTCATTTTTCAAAAAAATAAAAAAATTTGGTGCAAGCTGACAAATGACATCTTCTTATATTTTTGGGCCTACAAGTTGATTTATGAGGGGCAAAAATTGGTTCTTACAATTTTTTCTAAAAGATTACCATAAAATTTGGAGTACCATTTTTTTATAGTTATTTCTTTAAATTTGCTACGTCACCACATCAAGTCAATATATGCATTTGTTGCAATTTTATGGTAAATTTTCCTTTTCATTTTATGCATTTATTTGGAAAAAAAATATTTTTTCATAACATTACAGAGCTTAGTATTGACTCTTAATTAAAATAAGTATTTTAGTTTAGTAGTGTATCTAACTAAAGTATTCGTAACGATTTTAGCTAAAATGAGTCAGTGTCTTTATACCATGAGAAGTGCAAAATATCCTTAGATTATACCTATAATTTACTTATTATACGTGATATTTATAATATATTAGTTAAATTTACATTCTAGTGGACTCAAACGACTCCAGGGACCCTGATTCTTCATAAGAATGAAAAAATATTTTAGCACTTTTGAAATATATTCCTACTTTTATTTGATTTTTGAGTTAAAATCGAATACTTTTTATCAATTTGATCGATACTCAGAATCATTATACCTTATTGATCAGTAATATCTTTCATTTTTATGAAGTAGTAGGATCCCAGGAGTGGCGTAGCAGGAACAATATGCTCAGGATCTATTTTGTGGTGTGAAAAAAATAAATAAATAGGGGACAAAATAGTATTAATAGACCTTCAGATTAAATAATAAGCCTAGAATTTTCACGGAACAAGGCCACCCAATGCTACTTCTCAGCTAGTCCCTGTAAATTTTCACAAACGATTGTATATCAAGTTTAGATGTGCTATATGCATTTTGTGGAATACGAGGAGAAGCTGGGAACAAGACAAAAGACTTTATGAGTTATAGACTTGGTATTGATGAGTTAAAATCATTGTTAATCTATCTGTATTATGATAGAAAATGTATTACTTCTCTAGGGAGAGAAATGCTCTACATTTAAAATAGCACTCATGCAACGGAATTAGTATTAATTATAATTATTTATATATTTGGGTAAATACTTTAAGATCGAACAAAATTTAAAGGGTGTTTAATTTCGAGTATTCCACTTCAAAATTGAATATTTCCAATATTTACCTATACATCTGCAAAGAATTTGGCTCAGTTACATTGTATTTAAGCAAACTGGGTTTAATACTTTGTATTGAGATAATGGATTTTGAAGTGAAATGTTTGAAATTAAAGCATTTACCCTAAGTAAACAACGATAGGCGACAATTCTGCATTTCTTATTTTAAGAGGGATAAATTTCCTCCACGACTACCAATCAAAGAATGAGCATAATTTCAAAAAAAAAAAAAAAGTACCAACCGTTTTACCTTTAATAATAATAATAAAACTATAATTTGTAATATGTATATATCTTTGTTAATTGCATGATAGAAAAGAAGTCATGCCTAAGATGAACTTAAAGATCAATTATAAAGCATGCTGAGCATATCTTCTCATTATCAACTTAAACATGAAGCCATGGATATTCAATGAATAACGTAGGGGCCCCCGCAGAAATTTTTCATTGTGGTGTCAAGCTGAAGTAACGTAAAACCATACATGGAGATTGAGATGAAAATGTTTGCCGCTTCTGTTTTTCGTTCATTTTTGATAAGGAGAAAAAAATTGAAGGATTGACTGAAAAATATTTGAAGGGTGGTTGTTTTGTTTCCCCCCTTTTGTATTATTTTCCTCGACCTTGAAGGTAAAGACAAATCATCAAGGTACTCCCTAAGATGAACGCTATCCTGGTAACAAGTTCCTCAATTGAAGGGCTCTCTCCATGGCCAAACTGGGGCTTCACCCATCAGAAAGCAATTTTCAGACAAATAATTCGTGAATCAGCTCATGTTGAACGCCAATGGCCCTCATCATTATAATTTATGGAAGGGGCTGGGGATAACAACTATGATTGCGAATTTATTGATGATTCAATTCGTCACTAGGTTTTCTTTTCATTTGCTTCCTTTATGCAATAATTTTCATGAACTATTATTATTGTTATTGGCTCAAAAAGGACCGACTGAATGGGAAATGAATTAATTAGTGGGGAAAAAAGGAATCCAAACTTTTCAGAAAATCAATGATTGAACAAAAAAAGCTTGCTTAAATCCTAGACGTAGCTGTATCCATCTCTGGAGACTGCTTGGTGTTGCCATTGACATAATGTTATGAATATAAAGCCTCTCTTAAAGTGAATAAAATCAAAAAAAATTGTATTCAAATGAGAAGAATAAGAACAGACATAGCTAACTACATCCCATTGTATGCATACTTATTTTTAATGATAAAGGAACATGATTAACCTTAAAGAGATGCACCTCATTTTTCTCTGCAAATTATCATTACTATTTTTTTAAGGAAACAACTTGCAGTATGCCTTGCTAGCTACTAAATAGCGTTTGTCAAAATGCCTCTAAATTCATTAACAAGCATACATATTTATGTATATGTCGTGTACAAGCTGCAATATATGAATACCGAGTTCCTTATGTCTCATTCAAATATTAGTTTACAATAATAGATTGATTCTCTCATTAACTTATTAGTACTGTTTATTTGAAAATATATTTATGGTGGTGTGGAACTTTTAATTTTCTAATGTCTAATAGAATTAATACAAAATACTACTTTTTGTACAAAAATCAATCATTTCATCATTGATGTATAAATGGAATTGTAATTGAATTTCGTAATAATATCCTCCACATGGATTTATTTTTACTGTTTCCCATTTTTTTTTCATTTCATTTTTGATCAAAATTAAACTTGTACTAGACATATACTTGCCAAAAATGGTCTGAGAGGTATCATATTTGCAAATATCAGCATGAAATCTTTTGGGTCAATAAAAAAAGTTGACCTTAAAAATTGGATACTCTAATGAACATACAAACTTAAAGTTATCTATAGTATTTATAGACAAAATAAACGAAATATATATATATATATATAAATGTACAGAGTACATCATATTTATATAATACATATAAATGAAAGTGTTGATTTTCTCATTTGCCATGTCGAGAGAGGGATATCGTATAAAGAAAAAATATATATATATTCTATATAATAGTGGATCACTTCTGACACTTTTTGCTCTCTGTATTTATTATAAGAAATATCTTGGTTGTCCATGTGATAAATGGATGAACAAAGTATGATGACTCCAGTCCCAATATGTACGTACTTTATTCAAGGTTACATAATGATATGGTTCCCTCATGAGAGAGAGGAATACTGTGTGGTGTATATGTATGTATGTATGTATGTACATACATAACATGGAAGAGACGCCTTCTTGAAAAGCAAGTCAATCTTTATGTTTATTTTGATGATGATAAAAACCCTTTTTTTTTCTATTTTAACCAATGGTTGTGTGTGTGTGCTCCTCTTCCCATAATTCATATTAGATCAAAAAAAATTTAAATATGGGTGTATATTTTACTAAGGGCTTATCAGCATAATTTACGCTCATGGAATATACATTATTAGTGTTAGAGTGAACTAAAAATACATATATATGTATAAGGAAGAACCTTTATTTATGACTCCTTCTTTTCTATCCAGCAGTATCATAAATAATCATCACTACCTCCATTTTTTTCCTCTTCTTAATGACTTTAGGTTGTTGTATTCGTCGTCAGAGTGTATGTAATGATGTCAGGAATGAAGAAAGAGAGGAAAAGAGGGGATTAAGACCAGACATAATATTAATAAATTAATACAATGGCTCTAGGGGATCATTTTTGTAAATGTAAGGATTTTATTCACTCACTCTCTTTCTCTCTTACACTGTGTTCCTCTCTTTGTGGAAAATCCTGTTATTCATCCTTCATAGTACTCCTAGGTATTCTTACATAAATTATATCAACATATATTATATTATATATCTTTCCTTTAATTCTCAAATTTATAGTAATTATTTTTTTGTCAAAATATGCCCAACATCCTTAATTAATGAAAGAGTGGTTATGATAATGTAATCAAAAAAGGAGCTCCAATAAATTTATATTATATAAACTACTATACACGCAAATTTATGTTTCTTTGTTTTGAACAAATTAATACATATTTTGAAAAATAATATTTGAGACCTGTGTGTGAGAGAGAGAGAGAGAAAGAGGGAGTTAATTGTGAGGGAAGAAGTTATGAAGAATGATTCTAGGTATGAACGAACAATGATTTTCATCACCTTAATTAGAAATATTTTGGGTATTGATTATAATTGAAAGGGAGAGAGGTTTTGTGATGTATTCTTTCGGAAAGTTCCGTATTGACAAGATTGGAGAGTTATAAAAGTCGAAAAATGTATCTCAATCTATATCATGAGGGAAAAAAATAGAATTGACTCTAATAAGAACAAATTAACAATAAGTGATGTTGAACATTATGGATGTTGTTTCTTCATTGAAATAAATCAAGTCTCATCATAAATTATTTTAGAAGGGCAAATTTGTAATTTTTTTAATTTTTAAGCTACAAACTAATCAGTTTTTCAAGAATACTTTTTTATAATGTGTGTAATATATAACGAGGTAATATGTTTACGAATTAGTATTTATCCATATTTTACCTGTACTTTTTTTTAAAAAAATATACTTATAACAATGTATATTTATTAAAAAGAGCAAAAATTATGAGGTAAATTCTTCATTCACAAAATGAAAATAGTATGTATAAAACAGCTGGAAATATGAAGCATAAAGGTGTCACGTTTTTATCTCTCCCAAGGGGCTTCATATATATATATAGATATACATATAAACGTATATATGTATGTATATGATTATGAATGTATTTGTGATAGCAATGGAGCCGTAAATCAGGAAGAGGATTCAGATCTTCTGACAGGAGAGAAAGGAGCTATTATTCCTGCTAAAATCATCATTTTCATCACTTCTTGTATACATAGATTGCAGGATAATAATAATTAGTGAAATTAAAGTCTATTTGTGATCAGTTGAAGTGACTTTGGAGGAGGGCGTTTACGCACAAGGTCCATATAAATAGTATGTATGTATGTACATATAATATACATATGGTATAATCTATATTAAAAGTTATGAAATTCTGTCAACGCCCGGTAGTAAATAACATTAAATGAAGATTAAAAATAGGAGGGGAAACTCAAATGTGTGTGTGTGTGTAAAAGGTATATCAGAATATTTAATTACAATAAACTAACATCAAATCATACAGAGGAGTTCTCTCTCTCTCTCTCCCGTCTTGCATATTTGTATGAGTGTGTGTGCTAGCTATTAATGCCCTTTGCTGCTACATATATGTACGTACAAATTATGAATTCTTTAAATTTTAAACTCATATTTTATTCTAAGAAATAGTATCATAAAATTAACATGAGTTTATGCATATTATACATATATAAACATGTATTTTTTTTCTTTTTTCTTGTTCTTTATAAACTCCTTTACAAAAAAAAATAATAATGATAACGATGGAGAAATAAAAAGGTTTAAATCCATCATCTAAGAAATACATAAGCTTGATCAGAGTTTGACTTTTTGAAAAGAAACAGGAGATAAGGATTGTTGCTTGTTGTACTTTTGGCAATTTTTTGCTTTTATTTGGAAATATTGCTCAATATTTCGACGTTTCGACGGTTAAATTTTAATCATGTATTTTCCTTCAAGTTCTTCCAGACTTTATTACAAGTATTGAACTCTTTAATCACGGTTTTTTTACAATTTCCTCTTGACATATATTTCCAAATAAATAGCAGCATAAAATTCATATTTAGTTAACCTAAATTTCTAACAAAATATGGGATTTACACTTTATTTATGACGAAATATTCGGATTGTGGAAAAAAAGGAGGTAAAACTCAAACATTTGTGTATCATCACGACGAGCTTTTTGGGATAAACAAAAACACACTGTATTCTCCCTTCAGCTGATTTTCATCATTTGACTTCTTTGATTTAAAGTAATTGACATTACGTATTATGTGCTTAAATAGGGTATTATTATTATTTCTGATGTTGATGCATACAAAATATATTAAATCAAAAATTGCGCGCCCTTTTTTTGAATTTTGAATATATTAGGAGTAGTAACGATAGGTTTATGATTGGTGGAATTTATAAATATATAGTATATCTAAATAATAAATTCTGCCAAATATTAACAAGTTGGCAACATGGAAAATACAGAAGAGTAGCTACCAGTTGTTTTTCCAAATTTTTCCTTTCCCTTTTGTCAGTCGAGGTTGCGAGTGGCCAAAAAAGCTTGACGTGCATTAAATCAGGGGATTTTTATATCTTATTTAGTAGTAGGTCTCACAAGAGTTCCATAATATGTAATTTAAACACGTATCTTAAGTATGTAATTGTAATGTATGAGAATTTTATATTCTTTGACCTTAAGCAAACACTATTTATATATCGTGGTTGGAATGGAGGAATGGCCTCAACCTTTTATTTACAATCGGAGCATTAATAAATATGTGACGTCAATCACTAAACCTACTAACCGAATACATATATACCGTATTTTCCGCACTATAAGGCGCATCTCAAAGCCTTCATTTTTTTCAAAAACTGAACATGCACCATATAATCCAGTGCGCCTTATATATGGATCAATATTGAGTCTATCTATCTATGTATATCTAGTGTATGCATAACGTAAGCCCAACGTATACTGTAGCGCCTTATAATGCGGTGCGCCTTATATATGGAAAAAGTTTTTAAATATGTCATTGATTGAAGGTGCGCCTTATAGTGCAGAAAATACGGTACACTTTTATCGACAACGTAATATGATAACATACGTATTATGTATAACAGTTATAAATTTTTCCGGGAAATGAATTTTTGGAATTATAAATTCTCAAAAAAAAACCACGATTTTTTAAAATTTGATTGTTGTATTTGTAGTAGTACACCAAGGGTACAATTCGTAAATAATCAATAAGTAATTATATAAGTCTAAATGATGTGACAGTGTCATTTTATTATTGTTCATATGGTATATTAAAATCACAGTATTAAATTTGAATAAGACGTAAGAATTTCAACTTTTTGACATTCTAGGGATATTTTGATAGTGTATGGAGTATCATGGTTCATTTGCGACAGAATAAATGATTGATAATTTTGAAGGGACGCGATTTTTGTAGAGTGTGATGAGAAGGCTGGAGATATATATACCTAGGAATGTAAATAATATGCAAATCGGGCTTGTAATAAAAAAATGGAGTTGGCTCTTCAAGCAAGTCTTTTTGTTTTTCAAAGCTGTTATCATTTTTCCTTTATTACTGAGGGGAGAACATCTACCTGATAGTAAAGATATCGCATGAAGGAATACATACATTAAGTTTAATAAAGCAAATAAAATGTAAACAAAAAGGGCTCAAGTCCTCGTATAATTATTATTAGTTAAAAATATATAATTTTCTAACATTAATTTCATTTAATTTTCTTCCTCTCATCTATATTACTATTTATTGTTGTGTATATAATAGAGAATAGCAGCTTGTAGCTCAGTAAAACGTCATGACAGCTCAAGCTGCTTCACTCTCAACATTCATCAAATTATCAGAGTTACCATGTTGATTTTCTCTTTCTTTTTTTATTACAAGCCCGATTTGCATATTATTTACATTCCTATATATACCTAGGAATGTAAATTTCAAGCAAATCGGGCTTGTAAGAATCAAAGAAAGAGAAAACCAACCTGGTAACTCTGACAATTTGATGAATGTTGAGAGGGAAGCAGCTTGAGCTGTCATGATGTTTTACTGAGATATTAGCTGCTATTCTCCTATATATATACAAATGAAGACATCAATAATAAACAATAACATTATGTATACCATAGATGAGAGGCAGAAAGTTAACTCAAATTTATGTCAGGAAATTATATATCTTTAGCTTACAAGTCGTAGACTAATATAATTATTAGGGGGAATCGGCCTTTTTGTATTTCCTTTATTAACCCAAAATTTTGCATTCCTTTCAACTTCAAGCCTTAAAAATGGGTAATATATGAAAGAAATGCAATCCAAATAACCCCTTGAGCCCTCTTTCTCCGGCAATGTAGCTAAATTTGACTCTAAAATTACCCCAGTATGCATAAGCGCATTAAATCAATATATATAATATTTTTTATTCGGTACTAGATTGAAACAATAAAATAGAATGTGATTAAGACTTTTAATGGATTCGATACTAAATATATGCTTAAATTATACATAAATATATAATACATATATACAGAAACTCAAATTAGAAAAAAATAATTTCGACTCAAAGTAAGATTAAGCCTCTAATGTAAATGTTGTGAGGGATGTCGATCCATATACATGATAATTTATTTAGTGAAAAAAAAATCCTATATTTATAATGAAAACTTTTAATGGCAATTACAAAATTAATATACATTTAACAATTTAATAAATTCATCCATAAAGTAAGAGTAAATAAATTATGTAATCGAGTTAGCATAAAATCCTTGATCGTTGATAATGGAGTTGAAAAGTTTTAAAGTTATAACGAAGATCCTAGGTTAGTGAAATGACATCTAAATGAATTTGGGACAAAAGCCATGAGAAAACTAAATATTATGTAACACGTTTAAAGTTGTAATTACAAAATAAATAGAGATATATTCAAGAAACGTAATTGAAGACAATTCTGATATATTTAATTTCATCACTAACAATGACCAACTCAACATCGTTTAAGTCAATTTTATGTTCTATACTGAAAAATCCGATCCTTCATACACGGCATTTTAAAGTAAAAAAGTGTTGTTCAAGATTAAGAAATAAGTTTAACGAAAGGATATTTCCACCATCATGTCATGTTATTATACTTAAATCAATCAAAAGTAAATGTCTGCATGTGATTGAGAGGAACAAGGGATGATCTGAAGAAAAGGTCAATAGAATCCATAATCCACGGTAGCAAGTTCTTTAAATACATAATTATTCTTATCGTAAACTGTGGCACCCTTGAGGGTTCTCAATACGATGAAGGGGATGAGGGATTCGATCAACTCCATCAAAATTGGAGACATACAATGACCATGATAAAATTATCTCAGTAGTGGAGGAATTCAGGGAAGCATCCCAAAAATCTTAAATCCTACAATTAATATAATTAATATTTATTATGAAACTATAGCATTTATTTCTAACACTTAATACTTATTATGATTTAAGTTGGCCATTAGAGCATTTGCCAACTCTTCGTAGGACAATAGATTTGGAGAAGTCCTTAGAGCCAATGTCAACTCTGATGGACGGAGGTTTCGTCCTTAGAGCGATTGACTACTCATAGTAGGAAACTAGGGATTCGGAGTAGTCCAAAAGGCAATGTCGAACACATCGATGTACGGAGAATTGAAACCCAAACATGTTTACATCGATATTCGACGATTCATTCCAATAGGCATTTTATTGATATAATTAATTGTTTTTCAACAGAATATTAAAACGTGTTGCACAAATGATGCAAGATCTTGACTATCAGGTAGATGTTCTCCCCTCAGTAATAAAGAAAAAATGATAACAGCCTAGGAAAACAAAAAGTACTATTGTCAGTGATGGATAAAAAGGGTCCAGCTGACATGCAAAAAAAGGACGGTTATTGGCAACATTTGTCTTTTCAAACTTCTTTTTCTTTCTTTCTAAAACATCAAAATAATAACATGCATTCCGCCCCTTCAAATGTGATCGGCTTAAATTCTGCCTTACTTCAAGGGTACCATGTTTATTTATGACATCATCTCGGGCGTGCGTGTCAGCTGGACCCTTTTTATCCATCACTGACTATTGTAAGTGCCAACCCCAAGAAATTTCACGTGCGAGATTTTGCTTGAAATTTACATTCCTATATATACCTAGAGTTGTAAATCCTATGCACTTCTTCGTGTGCAATATTTTTGGTAGTTGGCAATCTGAACAGTATTTTTTTCCCCAAAGCTGTTATCATTTTTCCTTTATTCCCGAAGGGAGAACATCTACCTGATAAGTAAGATATCGTATGATCTGCATAACTCGTGTAATACACCGCTGGAAAACATAATCAATTATTTCAATAAAATGCCTGTTGGAGTGAATCGTCGTTTTGGATTTATTGCTATTTTTGTTACAATTTCATTATTTGTATTAATTGTTAACAAAAATAATTGCATAAATACTAATCTCTACTCTGAATATATATATATATTCATTTTTTAGTTTAATAATAATGATTCTTCATTCATTAACAAAATAAAGCTTTAAGTTTTTAGATATTTGCATATTTTAAAAACAATGATTGAAGATTTAATAATGATATGTATTTATAATTATTCTACCTTTTCTACAACTCAAGAAAATGGTTGAAAACATATTTATAATGTCAACAAATGAAACATTTTATAGGATAGAATTATAAAATACTTTACTTCGAGTAAATTTTTTCCATTAAGTCACTTTTTTAGAGAGTAACATTAAGAAAGTTTTCATCCAAAATTAAAGGAAAGGTTGTGTGATATTATCGTAACTTTTATAATAGATAATATAATATACATATCACGACGAGCTTTTCGGGATGAACAAAAATACATTGTATTCTCCCTTCAGCTGATTTTCATCATTTGATCAAATGATGAAAATCAGCTGAAGGGATAAATTGAGCTGAAGGGATAATAA
The DNA here is from genome assembly GCA_963680855.1 of Lepeophtheirus nordmannii. Classification (NCBI taxonomy): domain Eukaryota; kingdom Metazoa; phylum Arthropoda; class Copepoda; order Siphonostomatoida; family Caligidae; genus Lepeophtheirus; species Lepeophtheirus nordmannii. The sequence goes on from OY804523.1 coordinate 25,816,591, forward strand.
AAAATCAGCTGAAGGGATGAATGAAGGGATAAATCTTTAAATCAAAAGAGTCATGACTCTTTTGATTTAAAGCAGCTGACTCTACGTGTTATGAGCTCAAAAAGGGTATTATTATTTTATGATTTTGATGCATAAAAAATATATTAAATCAAGGGTTGCGCGCCTTTTTTTTGAATTTTGAATATATTACAAGTAGTAACGATTGGTTTGTGAATGGTAGAATTTATAAATATATAGTATATCTAAGTAATAAATTCTGCAGAATATTAACAAGTTGGCAACAAGGAAAATACAGAAGGGTAGCTACCATATGATTTTCCAAATTTCTCCTTTCCCTTTTGTCAGTTGAGGTTGCGAGTGAACAAAAAAGCACGACGTGATATACACTCAAGCTTGCTTTGGAAGACAAAAAGTACTGTTAAAAGTGCCAACTCAACAAAATCTCGCGCGCGGCATTATGCATATTTTTTTACATTTCTAGTCATAGTATTGTATCGACAGCAAATAATAAGCTGGCTTTCATAGTTACCATATTTTTTTTTCATGTCATCAAGGGGAGGGGCTACTCGCACGCTTAAAAATCGCCGTTTTTTACATCACTGCTAGGATTTATCAATCAGTCCAGTGATGGATAAAAAGGGTCCAGCTGACATGCAAAAAAAACGCGGTTGTTGGCAACATTTGTCTTTTCAAACTTCTTTTTCTTTCTTCTTCTTCCTTTATGACTCAGTTCTATTCCATTCAAAAACAACAAGTGTCATTTTTAAATTAAGTTATAAAATGCCTGAGGATTTGATTCAGGAACTTGGATCGTCGACATTGGAGGTAGCAACGCTTAAAAATTTGTCCAGGATACGAGTGTGATGGCATTTCCGCCATGCTATTTCTCGACTTCTTCTTGAAGAAATTTCCGATCATGAGACTTTCAAATCGCTGATATCACAAGAGAAATCCGGATCCATTCAATAAACATGGTATTAGTAAGGATTTAGGTACATCTGATTTCATGTCTGACCTATCGTAATTCATGTATTATCCCACTTTCAGTCGGAGGACATCAAAATTGCATCCAATTTATGGAAAAATACGCCAATAAATCAGTCTCTTCTTGTTTTCTCGTAACCCAATTTCTTAAGTCGAGTCAGCATTTTCAAAATAAAACGGGAAATTGACGAAAAGTATAGATTTATAACAATGGACGAGACTAAGGACTTCAAGTGTAACAAAAGTCGAAAAGATATTCCACTTGAAACATTTAAAAGTGGATAGTATAAAGAATGCCTGATACATCCAGTTGAAGAATGTTGTTGCCGTGATCAGCATTGACTTGAAGAATTTTTGCTTTTACTAAAATGCTCCAATCGTCAATTATGATCCTGAGAGGGGCTTTTGGATGATGAGGGGATGTGCTTTTATCTAATGTCATAATTAAAATTCTTTCATCTTATGTATATTGATCTTTACGAACTTGTATTATTCCATTTTTATGGAATATTTTTTCATTTATTTGTTTTTGATGTTTCTACTTTTTTAGAACATATGTAATCGATTCAATGACTTATTATAGTTGTCGATTTCAATGTAACTAATTCCCTGACAATTATTACTTTTTTTCTTTTAAATTATATTTGAAAAATTTAAAATTGTAATTATGACGTACATTTTCATCGTATTATCAATTTAATCTATTTTTTTGTGTTTATTTATGAAAACTTAAATTGGAGTCACATTGGTTTTACGAATCAATGTTCAGTTTTTCTTATATAACTATATATATATATTTGAGATAATCATTATGAAATTTCATCTTATTTTATTTTTTTATAGAAAAATTTAAGTGATTACAAAATGTGTTACTTTTGACTGTTTGAAGTTTTTATAATAGTTTTAAATTATAATTAAATTGTTGAATAAAAAAAAGTAGCCACTACATGGTTAAATAAAATCATTTCATTTAATTGTATGTGTTTCTTAAATATGTAATATGAATTATAGGATTCACTTATGTGTATAAGTGTAGTAATTTTGAGGTGCAATGCCGACAAAGACATATTGAGGTTAATACTATATCAGTATTGATTAAACGATAATTAATATTCGAGTCAAGTCCAAGTCCATTTCAAAATGTTTCAGGTCTCATGCTATGACATTAGTTGCTACAAAGGTTCTATCCTTTTCAAATTTTTAATGCCACTCTTATAATTATTCCCAAGTAAAACATCAAAATAATAAGTTACATTCCGCTCCTTCAAATGTAATCGGCTGAATTTCTGCCTTAATTCAAGGGTACCATATTTATTTATGACATCATCTCGGGCGTGCGTGTCAGCTGGACCCTTTTTATCCATCACTGTCAATCACTTTAAGTTGCAATGGATTTCGGATCCTAAAATTAGAATTCAGCTCTTAATGGTTCTTAAAGTAATTGGATATTTTTGAGAGGAGGGGGAAATGACACAGGTAAACCAATTAATTATGTCAATATTGTGTGTTTTTTACTCATTTAAGTTCTTATTTCTAGGTCGGCAACTGCCATATTCTTGGGCATAACTGTAGTTGGCTGAAAAAAAAAATAACATGAATAGACATGGACAAAATGTTAAAGTTAAGTTTAACCCTTTCGAACCCAGGGGACACCGGTGTCCCATAAATTCATAATGTGCTAATGGACTCCATTGTCATTCGATTTTTTTGATTTTTTTTGATAGCTAAGACTTCAAGCAATTATTCATATTTCATAGTTAGTCATAAAAAAATTTGCTTTGAATATTTTTAAAGGTACTAAACATTACGATTTTTACACATGCAAAAAAATCATGTTTATATATGTTATTCGTTTTTCCAGGAAATTTGTTAATATATACATTAAGAATTATAAATTTAAAATATTTTTTAGTTCTAATGCATACATTAGAAGTTATTCAAGTCTACGTTCTATGGGTAGGAATGTAAATAATATGCAAAATGCCGCGTGCTAGACTTTGTGGAGTTGGCTCTTCAAACAGGTCTTTTTGTTTTCCATAGCTGTTATCATTGTTCCTTTGTTACTGAGGGGAGACCATTTACGTAATAGTAAAGATCTCGCATGAAGGAATACATGCAATAAGGTTGATAAAGCAAATAAAATGTAAACAAAAAAGGACTCAAGTCCTCTTATAATTATTAGTTAAAATTATATAATTTCCTGACATTAATTTCAGTTAATTTTCTGTTTCTCATCTATGGTAAACATAATTTTATTATTTATTATTGATGTCTTCATTTGTATATATAAGGGAGAATAGCAACTTTTAGCTCAGTAAAACGTCATGACAGCTCAAGCTGCTTCCATCTCAACATTCATCAAATTGTCAGTTACCAGGTTGATTTTTTCTTTCTTTTTTTCTTACAAGCCCGATATGCATATTATTTACATTCCTATCTATGGGATACAGGTGTCCCTCTGGGTGTGAAGGAAGTTTTTTGTATTAATATATCAACAGAAATTGCTTCATAAAATATCATTTATTAAACCTGACACTGAATCGTGTGAATTATTATAGATGTAGGATAACTCCGTGTGCATTTCGGATTTATAGCTAAAATATTTAAATTTATTACAATTCATGAATGATGGAAAGGCTATCTTGAAAAATATTAACAAGTTATTGTAAACATTTTTATTTTTTAATGAGCTTTTATATTGAATTTGCATTTTATATGTTAATTAGTTTTTATACAGAAGAGTAATTAAAACAATTTTGCTGATAAATAGGTATGTGTTTGTTGTTGCAGCTGGGGGTGCAAAATATTTTCTTTTTCTCGGGGCAGCAAGAGAAAATATTTAATATTAGTACATAAAATGTATTAATAGCTATGATATTTAAAAATAAAATTTGAGTATAAGTGGCGAAAAATATCTCTATTTCCTAGCCTTCGTGCAATTCGTATTATAATTTAATGATGTCATATAATATATATTAAAATTTTATATTTAGGTATTTTGAACAACACGAGAGAGCTGATCAGCTCTCTCGTGCTATAGACAGACTGGGGATGTGTTACTATCAGTCTTGGATTTAAGAGGTTGCAAAATAGAAAATCCCCACTAATATTCCGTTTTTTATTATGACTAATAGAGAACCAGGGAGTGTAGTATACATCATGTGGCATGCCCTTTCGGCTTGGCCCTTACCATCAAGAAAAAACAACACTAACTAGTAACTACACTAACTCTATTACTCACACACCCACTCAGTTCCCCAACCACCAGGTTTGTTATTTAGTGATCGATGAAATCCAATGTGCTAAGAGCAAATGAGATTGAAGCTTTCATCTAAGTGATGAAGATGATTGGTGGAGAGGAAGAAGACACACTAAGGAACTCAAGAGTGCACTCTTTTTCTTCTTCTCCTTTTTTCCATTTTCCTTCCCTTTTCCCTCTTTCTTTCTCTCTTTCTTCTTCCATCACTTGTCTCTTTCTCTTTCTTTCGCTGCCTCACCCCAAGACATTGGTTTTTCCCTTACTGTTGACTGTTTCTACAGAGGATTGTCTGATAGGGACCTTGGGAAGGATTGAAGCTAGGAAATGATTGAAGTGCAGGTGACGCTTTTGGATGGCTCCATCATCAAGGTGGAGCTGGATAAGAAGGCGACGGGGAGTGAGTTGTTGGGGAAGGTGTCTGAGCACTTGAGCCTGGTTGAGAAGGACTACTTTGGACTCATTTATGTTGATAAGAGGGACAAAGTTCCGAATTGGCTTTCTGGGGATCGTCGAATCAATAAGCAGTTGGGTGCTGAGCCTCGGAACTGTTTATTCCAGGTGAAGTTTTATCCCCCTGAGCCTGCGCAGCTCCAGGAGGATTTGACCCGCTACCAAATGTGTCTCCAGATTCAAAACGACATCAAGACCGGGAAATTGCCTTGTAGCTTCGTAACTCACGCTCTGCTGGGAGCTTATGTTGTCCAGAGTGAGTTGGGGGATTATGATCCTGTGGAGCATGGAAATGGAACGGAGTATCTCCAGGACTTTGATTTTGCTCCGGTTCAATCCGAAGACTTGTTAGAAAAAATTGCTGAAATCCATCGCTCTACTATTAAGGGACAAACTCCTGCTGAGGCTGAGCTTCACTATCTCGAAAATGCTAAAAAATTAGCTATGTACGGTGTAAACCTACACCATGCGAAGGATTCTGAAAATGTTGATATTATGTTGGGCGTATGCTCCTCTGGAATACTCGTGTACCGCGATCGTTTAAGAATTAATCGTTTCGCATGGCCTAAAATTATCAAGATATCCTACAAACGAAATGGTTTTTTTGTTAAGTTGAGGCCAGGAGAATTCGAGCAATTTGAATCTACAATTGGATTCAAATTAGTCAATCATAGGGCTGCTAAAAGATTATGGAAAATATGTGCTGAGCATCATGGTTTTTTTAGGCTTCTTTCACCAGAACCCAAAGAAAAGTTCCGATTTCCTAGATTTGGTTCTAAGTTTCGATACTCGGGAAGAACGCAACATCAAGCTGCAGTTAGCTTAAAAAGCGATAAGGAAAAAAGTGCAATGGAAAAGAGAATGTCTCCTATAGAAGACGAACCTTGTGGTGTACAAAGTTCTGCTATTGGAGAAAATCTCCCTCATCCACCTTATGGATCTCACTCTATGAATATGATCACAGAAAAAAAAGATTTGAGTAGTGGTGAGCACAAAAAGCGCCACACAGTTCACTCTGATGAACCCCATGCTACATCAGAGAGGCTGATTCATAATAATTCTGATCTGATGATGGATGCTCTGAACCAGAGCTATGGTGGAGATGCTACTGGAAAGTTAGAATCTGAACTTGCTCCTCCTTATGATATTCTTGGGAACCATCCACCAATTCAAAAGCTACCATCCAATCTCAACAATGTCATCAGCCCTGGATCCCCGAAATTTTTTGTAAAACCATCTGTTACTACGTCAAATCAAGAGAATACAATCAAAACAACTGGGAGCTCTTTTAAACCAATAAGTGAACCGTTAACATTGCCTCAATATAATGAAGATAATCGTGTTTCTTCTTCATATGAAACTAATGTTGATGATCAAATTAGCACTCCCTTTAATGCATCCCTCCGTCTTGATGGCCCTGTTGAAGAAAAAATTGTATTTAAAAGCCCTGGAGATAAATCTTTTCATGCAATTACAACTTCTGTTGGCCATATGGAAGAAGAAGACGGAAGAAAAACATCCTTTCTCTCTAAATCGGCAGTTTCTGGATCTAAATTTGACCAGAGGACATCAATATCTCAGCAAAACGTCCTTCATACATCCACTGTCTCTGGTGAGGCTGAAGGCTATGAAATTCCTAAAAGTGTTCCGGCTGAAGATGTTGGAACTGCAGATCTACGAGGTCAGGTTGTTTCCTCACAAACTATTACAAGCAAATCTCGCACTGTTGAGACTACAACATATTCCCTAGAAAAGGACGGAGATTTAGAAACACGAGTTGAACAGAAAGTGACAATTCAGTCGGACGGAGATCCAATTGATCATGACGAAGCTCTCGCTCAAGCTATTCAAGAGGCCACTGAAATGAATCCTGATATGACTGTAGAGAAAATTGAAATTCATCAAACCTCTCAAGCATCTGATGCGTTGTAAAAAAAAACTCACTTTAATTGCACCTTCAGTCAATTCTCATCTTATGACTTAAATTGCATTGTTCATTTGTTTTTCTTCATATAACTTTTGACCAACTCCAAGTCATTGTGTGCATGTCTCTGTGTGTCTATTTTTATTAAAACATTTTTATTGCTTATATGATTGTCGCTAATAACTTCACAAGTAGTGAAGCAAATTAAGTAGTTTTTCAAAGATAGCTTATCCATTTTTGTTTTTAGTAGCTATTTGTTATTATTCATAAGACATAAATGATTTTTTTTTCTATCGGAATCGTCCGTCCTCCAATTGTAAAATCATTCGTATTCTTTGTCACACAGTTAACTGCCAAAATGTATTACAAATATTATAATATGGGCAGCTATTTTTTCTTTTAATGATAAAGTCTTATTCATTTAGTTGTTTTTACTATGTTATTTTTTTATATAAGGCTTCATTTCCTATTTTTATTTTTATTTTAAATATAAAGTTGCTTCTTTTTATGGTATAAAGAAGCAAGTCCTATCCATGCATTTTAAATAAATATATTCCCAATTAAGTATCATGTGTTTTTATGTGCTTTCAGAGAAGTAGATTTATCATTGAAGGCTTCACTAGAATTCCCCTCCTTTTTGGTTAATGTTTAAGTTTATTTTGACTGATTACAAGGAACTTACTCCAAACAACCTGATGTATAAGACTGATATCAGTTAATTACTTGTATTAAATTTGTGTAATAGATAAGCCATTGTGAGAAATTTGTGCGTTTAGTGGTATCCTTCTCCTGTCAGAAGTAGTCACTTTTGGGATTCTACAAGGTCATTCTTCTGACATCGAGATAGTGGAGCATATATATTTCTTCTAACTGATAAGCCGTATTCTGAATAGATACGAAGCACAAATGTTTCCAATTAGGGATTACTTGTCTGTACATGAAATGGAATGAAGGGACTGCTATCTATATTCATTCAATGCTATAATTGCATACAAGAAAGTAACTTCGCAAAAGAGTTTATAACTCATAAACTTAAATTGCGAGATAGACAAATTGACTGCAGTCAAAATCATGAGTAAGGACTGGAAGTTTGAAGGAGGAGCTCAATTTTACTAGTGCCTTGGGGCCCAAATACTTGCTCGGCGGCCTTGGCAACGGAGAAAGAAATGTAACAGCTCTACTGTTTAATATCTAACTGATTAAAGATAGAGAGAGAAAGTTACTGAAGAAGGTGCAATTCTTGGAACAGGTAGGAATGATTCCTGGAAATGATGAAGAGAAGGAGGAGGAATACAGGAGAAGAAGGAGTAAGCTAAGAGAGCCAAAAAAAATATTTATATACATACATATGTAATGTATGTATGTATGTATACAAGAGGAAGAAGATAAAATAGGCGCATGTAGAATTAGATTTAATATATTATATGCTATGCATTAGATATACTATATTATATAGTCTATAGTACTATTATACATACAGACTCGACTCTACTACTGCTACACACGACATTCTTCTCCGCCTGCCTCTTTTTTTCCTTTTGCTTTATTCTTTCCCCTTCACTTGACTTGAGTTTGCTTCACACATTTTTGCCACAATTTCATTGACTTAGTTACTGTCACTAATTATTCTCCTCTCTTTTGAGTCCCTACATTTGTTGAAGTGAGTGATTTGATCAAGGATGGAAAGTAGCTCAGAGAGTTCTTCCCTTACTGAGGACTCACCGAAATTTTTCACGTGTATCAATCTTCGAAAAATATGTGGAAGAAAATCTAAAAAGTCTTCAGAAGAGTGTCTCATCGAGCCCCGACTCCCACCTCCTCCCACTGATCTCCAAGTTGACTACAAAAGCCATCTTGTTCCAAGGATGCGTGAAATCATAAATTGTCAGTTTTATTGGGGTAAAATCGATCGCTATGAGGCTGAACTCCTTTTGGAAGGCAAAGAAGAAGGAACCTTTCTTCTCAGAGACTCTGTTCAAGATGAATTTGTTTTCAGTGTTAGTTTTCGACGGTACAATCGAAGCCTTCATGCACGCATTGAAGAGTCTGAGCATAGATTTAGCTTTGACTGCCACGATCCTGAAATTCATTCCTCGGAAAGTGTTTGTCGACTCCTAGAACAGTATAAAAATCCCTCCAATTGTATGTTTTTTGAACCTATGCTCGTCAAACCCGTACTCCGAAGGCACGTTTTTTCTTTAAAAGACTTGGCCAGATCCGTGATATGTGACCATTCTACTTACTCCTCAATAGGATATCTACCATTGCCTAAAAGTCTTAAAAGGTATCTACGTGAATACCATTATAATCACAAAGTGGCCAAACGTTATCTACACTAAAACATCGAGTATCTACTTCATTTTTTCTTCATAAGATCACTCAATTCATCAGTGACATCCAACCAGATCTTTGGTTATAAAAGTTTATACTTTAATTGTTGGACGTGATGAGGGAAAAAAAAGTAGAAGCAAGTTAGAAGCAGCTTTTAGTCATTTTATTACTCAGTCAAATGAGTCATATTTACTCAGTCACTTATAATCGCAGTTCTTTGTTTATTTTGGGCTATAACATCAAGTTCACTTGAACTGTTCATTTCCTTTATTATTCTTTCATTTTAAATTTCCAATATGAAAGAGTTAATTTTTCAAAACTGACATTCACTAGCATTTCATCCAAAATTGTACCTTTAAAAAGTGTTAAAATTATCCTTAAATCAACTCTAAATGTATTCAAGGCCAAAACGATTTCCGTATTTCTTTATTATTATTATTGTTATTATGAACCTTGACTGTGAATGCGGCACAAACGTTAAAAAAATCAAATACATATAATATATATATTTATAATCTTAAATATTTTTTTAACCAAACCTTAGTCATTATCAAGAAGAAGAAAAAGAAATATATATATATATATATATATATTCATTACACACATATATATAATTTTGTACCGAGAAAGTAAATTTTGTTTATGTTTACTGTTGTAGCTAATGAATGATAATAATAATTGTCTTCTAAATTCATTCCTTTCACCACAGTATTTAAATGAATGTGTATCTGTTGAATGTTTCATTATTTGTTATTTAATACATATCTGTCTACCATTTTTCTTTTCTTTTTTGTTAAACTTTATCCACAATAATATTTTAGAAATTATAAAGTATTGCATTCAAACTAAAAAAAGAAACTATGAAAAAAATGTTTATACAAACATATATTTATTTATATATGTCTTAATAAATAGTTTATGGAAACCTAATTAATGACTTCTGATTAATTCTTATTATACTTAACTCATTTTATAATTATATGTGTTTAGAGAGAAAGAGTAAATACTCATGAAATATTGCATATATCAAATCTAAATGTACATCTGCTTCATTCATAACACTATATGTATACGTCTTTTATAATTGTATTAGGAAAAAATTTCTTGGAAAACATTAAGTATTTTCCTCTTTATTAAGACATCACTAGTGAAGGAGAAATTGCTACATATATGTATGTAACATGAAATAGTCTCACTTCGTTTATTAACTCATTGAACATTTATCTATCTTCCAAGAAATCTTAGGAGGCTAATAGATACGCAAATTGACTACTCTTTTTTCTATTAAGAACACTAAAGTATATCAATTTGGTACACAAAAATTCAACATTAATAAAAACAACATTAAGTTTTCAAATATTAATTAAAATCTTTTTACACGGAAAATTTAATTTTCAAACATAATGTGATTTTTGATGGAAGATAAAAAAAAACATCACATTTGGAACACATTTATCAAGGTATGTGTATTTCGGTATTAATTCCACGGAACAATGATATTATTTCAACAAAACTTATTTTACATAAGTCGTTTGTTTCCTTCTTTAAAAGATTAAATAGTTAAATGACATTGAATGAAAGCATTCATATGTTAATTTCTGGATTTACAATTCCTCTAAAAGTAAATTGTAAATAAAACATTACAATTCATCTGTGTTCATATTATTGTGTCTTAACTTTCATGTTATGGTTGCTCTCTTGAATATTTATTTTACATACATTATTATTTTGAATTGTAAGAGTCAAGTTATTGTATGTGTATATATTCCAAAAACTTACTTAATCAACCAATACCCTTAATTAATCATAGATTTTACTAAAAATTATGAATTTAATCTTATAAGCTACTATACAAACTGGACAACTTATTTTCTCATGGCAACAGTACTTAAGAAGAATATTGACTTCTTGATTCTATAATGGCATTCAATTATGAATTAAGTCACTGAATGTCCTGATTTTCTTGGAAAGAATAAATTAAGTACCTATTATTAGAGATTTCAAAATTGTATATGTGCTTTCTAATTTTTTTACCTCCACTCCTTTACAAAATGTTGTTCCCTACTTTTTCGAGCACCTTAAAATATGAAGTCGTCCATCTTTGTCCGTTTGATAGAAGGAAAAAGCTAACGAATGTTGGCATTAGTTCAAAGCAATGGAGATGGGGGAAACAGCGAGGCACATTTGCTATTAGCCGAATCTATCTCATTCAAACCTATCCTTAACAGAATATTCATAACTAGTCAAATTTCTTAGCCTTACTCTGTTGTGCGTGTCTCTGAGTGATAATTATTAATTGCAATGTATAATTAATTACGATAAACTGTATTGAAGAGGGTCTTTTCGAAGATGGCAAATCTTATGCCTGGAAGACCACGTCGGCAGCAACTCTATCGACGAGCAAATACAAGCATTAACTTTTCTACATTGGATCCATCTACTCTTGGATCTGATCATTCTTATTTATCTTGTTCTAATTTATTAACAGATAAACTATATGGCAATGGAAATATTCTCAAAAATTCATCAGCAGATTCACTCTCACGAATAACTGGATCCAACCATGATATCGCTTCTTACAAAGGCAGCAATAGCAATAGTTTTCTAAATAATTGTGATAAACGCAATTCTCCTGATTCATCTGAGTCAGTGATTAATGATTTAAAGATTTCAACATTCCCCCGTCAGCCCAAATATTCATACTTAGTTGGGAGATCTGGGGGCCATCAAGATAGTTATTCAAGAGCATCTGATATTATCAATAATAATAGTGCTACTGGTGGAGTTAAATCTAAGAACATTTTTAATTCTTCTTCTTCTGGGGCCTACGCTCCCACATCATCAACATCAAGAAATCAATATCACAATGTCAACCTTAATGGACTGGATGATAAGCTACCCAAATATAACGTTCAAAAGTCAAAAAGTTATTCGAACGTGGATTTGATCTACCACGATGGACGAGTAAGTAATTGCATATTCATAAAACATAATTATGTAGGTACTTAGGTAATTGTTTCGGGGGTTTATTTTTCTCAAAAACATCGGAATTATTTTACTTATTCAGAACACGCAACCTTTTGTACTATTATAATGTAAATGTTATTTGAAAAATAAGCGTTTCGATGTTTTAAATTTTATTAATTCATTACTTTTATACATTTCAATGTAATTATTTCAAGAAATCTTGAAATAGTTTTTACACATATAAATGGTTTAAAATAATAAGAATATACGGTAATTATTTTAATCGTTTAAAATAGAATTAGGTACTACACATTCTCCTTAGAAAAGAATCAATAATAATAGTAACAACAAGAATAAATATAAGCATGCTTGTTATTTTATTTAATTTCGACAAACTTGTAATTCTACAGAACTCATTGACAACATTCACTCTTCTTTTTTAAATGTTATGAATCTTTTATTTGAATTGTACTGCACGGTCTCAGTAAATCAAACGTTATATATAGTCTTTAGCTGTATATTTAAAGGGAACTAAATGTTCATGAATTACAGTAAGTGATTGAGTGAATGATATTTTATAATATTGTCAAATATGTTTGAATTTATTTGTGATAGAGATTTTGATACTTTTCATATGACGTAATCAGTGATATTTGACTACAACACATAGTGTATTTATTAATCATTTCACAACATACATAATGATAATGAAGTGTACTCCGAAAAGAGAGAAAAATAAAAAATGAAATATATTAGTATATCAACATATCGTTCCCTAAATCATCCCTCCCAATCACACAAACCGTTTCAGATCGATGACTACAGCTATTTGTCTCTCAATCGACGGCCTGCAGTTCAAAGATTCGGGAAAGTGGACGAATCATCCGAAGATTTGGAATATCAGCGTAAAAAGGAGGTTGACAATCTCATCTCTAAATACACAAAAAAGAAGTCACTGGATGGGAATGGAAATAAGATCTATGATTCCATTGTCAATCCAATTAAGAAAGAGGCATCCTTGTCTAAACATACCATTCATGACCAAGGAGGCTATGTCAGCTCCACTTACTTAAATCATTATGTGCCAAACACCAATCACAATGCCAACATCAATTCCTCGGCATCATTAACAACAGCAACAAACAACATTGCCCCCGCTAACAACGGGGAGGCTTCCAATCGAGGTGTCTCTCAGAGAAACAGTTTTCAAGAGATATCCTCTTTCAATCTCCCAGACTATTCCCGAAAATTCAATTCTTCAAATATCTACGAAGACCATCAACCTCGGTATCTAACTCAGTCACGATCCACTGCTAACATGTTATCTCATCTCGGTAAAGGATCCAATTATCAATCGCAATTCTCGTCACAATTGCCCCATTCCCAATCGCAGACATCCCTCTCAAGACAACAAAAAACACTTTCAGTTCATGGCATGGGAGCTGTCAATTCCTTCAAACCCAGTATGCCTTGTAGCAATAATAATTTTAGGGATCTTGGGGGTTCTGGAGAATTTGACTACTCGCCACAGCTCAGAACAAAACCAGAGACCCATAGAAAGAAATATTCGTGGAACCATACGGCTCCGATTCCGGTGAGTCAATCCTCTCCAAAAAAAAAATCATCCATGGTGTTGTTTCTTTTATTATTATTATTATTTTCGTCTGATGTTAAGTCAGGGGACCACCCGCCTATGAGGAGTGTTGGTCCTGATATCTTTATTAGTCATCCGGTGATAAACTTTTTAACATCTTACCCTTTTCCTTGCAAGCCTTGTTTGAGTGATTGTATGACATTTTCTTTGGTGGTATTTTTGAAAAGAATAAGAATATAATACATACATACGTATATACCTACACCTCTATACATAAAATAAAACCGTTTTAAGATCTTGTTTTACTTATTTATGGTCTTTAGATAAATCCAAATAATGATTTTTTTTTTACTTTCTCAAATATTTTTTTTATTATAGAACCTAAATCCTCCTCACATCGGTAATGACGAAGACGGACATCTTGCTTACAAAATGGGGGACGTTGTTGAAAATGAGAATGATAGATGTGAGTTCATATGAAGGTCAAAATAATTAACTTTGTTTCACATTTTTTGGTATGTTTATTTAGATAAAATTCTTGCCACCTTGGGCGAAGGGACTTTCGGTAAAGTCGTGAAAGTGAAAGAACTTAATAGGTACCTTCTTTTTTTCAATAATCACACTATGATAATTATTATTTTGATAGTGATAAAATTGTTGCTCTCAAAATTATCAAAAATGTGGATAAATATCGAGAAGCGGCGAAACTCGAAGTCAATGTGCTAGAAAAAATTCAAGAAAAGGATCCAACTAATATTCAGTAAGAACGTACCTATATTCTATGTGTGGGAATCCTTTCTCTTTTTTCTTCAATTTTTAAATGTAAATCATTATGAGCAGTTTCAACCCAACAAAAAACATTAATCACCTAGAGAGAAAGAGGAAAAAAACACAATTTATTCTATTATTTCTTATAGTCTTTGTGGGAGAATGTTAAGTTGGTTCAATTACTATGGTCATATGTGCCTCACCTTCGAATTACTAGGCTTGAGTGTCTTTGATTTCCTGGTATGAGTGAATTGTTATTTATTATCTTAGTTTTAAAGTTCATTGTATTTCAGAAAGAAAACAATTATCATCCTTACTCTTTAGATCAAGTTCGCCATATTACGTATCAGCTCTGCTACGCTGTTAAATACATTCATAGTTGTAAACTAACTCACACAGATCTAAAACCTGAAAATATTCTCTTTACAAATTCAGATTGGGAAGTATCATATAATCCTAAGAAGGTAAGAGATTAATCAATTCTAATGAAAATTCGTGGAACTCGGCCAAGGCCAAAAAGTTATTTTTAATTCATAAAAAACTATTCAAATATCTGTCGCTTTCTTTCTATATTTATGTCTATCTGACTCAAATATATATATATACGTACACACAAACATTTTTGTTGCCTTTGTTGTATCAAAAATATCTTATTTGTTTGTGTTTTATTATATAAAAATTACATATTAATTCTTATTTATGGATTCATTCATCCCTTTGAAGTGTAATATATTTTTTGATGTATTCCATAGAAAAGAGAGTATCGACGAATCAAAAATACAGAAGTTCGTTTAATTGACTTTGGTTCTGCTACTTTTGACTGGGAGCATCACTCTAAAGTCGTTTCCACAAGACATTATCGTGCTCCTGAAGTTATTTTAGGTAAAGTAATTTTTTTTTCTAATCATTGTTTGTATTTGTGTCTTTTTCCCAGTTTTGACTTGAGGCAATTTCACAATGTAATGAGAAAAATTTATTTCATTATTTATCTTTTTGAACTCCGAGTATGATTTATTTATTTATTTGCTCCAGGGTAAAATAAAAGAAATATAAAAGACAATTTAATTTATTTGTTCTACATAATGTTCTATCGTATGTATACATATTAACTATCATAATTTGAATAGAGTTGGGTTGGTCTCAGCCCTGTGATGTTTGGAGCATTGGGTGCATCATGTTTGAACTCTATCTTGGGTTTACTCTCTTTCAAACACATGACAATATTGAACATTTGGCCATGATGGAAAAAATATTAGGGCCAATCCCTGATAAACTTATTCGGCGGAGTAAAACT
Source organism: Lepeophtheirus nordmannii (assembly GCA_963680855.1). NCBI lineage: Eukaryota > Metazoa > Arthropoda > Copepoda > Siphonostomatoida > Caligidae > Lepeophtheirus > Lepeophtheirus nordmannii. Next base: position 25,832,162 of record OY804523.1, read on the forward strand.
AAATTTTATGCCAATGGAACTCTTATCTGGGATGAAAATAGCTCTGGAGGGAAATACGTTAAAGAAAATTGTCGAGCTTTACTCGTAAGGAATTTTTATACTGAACAATGTATATTCAACTAAACTATATTTACTCTGTTTTTTTCTCTTCTTAGAAATACAAAGCTACTGATGTAGAGGACCATAATTTACTTTTTGATCTCATCCAAAAGATGTTAATGTATGATCCCTTTGAAAGAATTACCCTTAGGGAGAGCCTCCTTCATCCTTTCTTCGATAAAATCCCTCCTCATTTCAGAGTAGATCTTCATCGATGAAGAAGTAAAACATCTTTACTCTTTAATAATTATGTTTTTTTTTGTTTCTTTGTTTTACTTACTACGATATTTATAGTTCGATGATCCAACAGATTTTTACTACATATTAGGAAAAATATTTTGAGAAAGGGGGGGGGGAAGGCCGTTCAAGAAGACAAAGCATTGACTTTTTCCTTTACCTTATTTCTATATTTGTTTTTTTAAATAAAGAAACCATTGTTTACAAGTCATTTTTGTAAATTGAATAATACTATATCATTTACATCATATATGCTCAAGTAACCATTGTATGAAAAATAAATATATATCTTTATATATACAAGATAAATAAAAGTTGAAAAAATTAATGAAAAATAGAACATGAGTGTGTTATTTATGTAATTTTAGAAGACACATTATGTAATAATATTATATAAAAACATTTAACGACGAATATATCACAAAATGTTAAGAAAATGATACAAAGAAAGAGAGAGGAGGGTTAGCTCAACGAATGGATAGAGGATAAAGAAAGATAATATTTAACATTTTATGTAAGTTTTCATACATATATATATATATATAAGGAATTTATATTTTAAGAATGGATGTATCGGGGATTTATATCAACGGGGTCTTTCATTAGTACGTGACGCATTCTGAAAGGAATCCATTGAGAGCCCTAGGTATGGTTGGTGGCGGAGAATGAACCATTCTAGGTGGGAAAATAAAATCAGTTCTAGACATCTCAATCAAATACATAAGAAAAAACAATTACAAACCGATGATACTTGAGAGACTCTGCCTTTCTAAAATGCTTTCCACAAATGTCGCAGGAAGAGAGGCTTTCGTCTCGATGTGTCCTTTCATGAATTAGAAGATTATACTGCTTTGTAAAACTTCTTTTGCAAACTCGACACTCAAATGTATCCAAAATAGCTCGTGCTTTTCTCTTGGAAAAGCAACGAGATTCCATTTCCATAGGATAAACCGCAAACATGACTTATGATATGATTCTTATACCAATAATGATAAAAATTAAGGTTAAATCTGTATCAATGTAACTACTACTACTACATTTAATTACTACTCATGTAGTTATACAATAATGATATCCTTACCTCTTGGCGTTCGTATTCACTCTGCTCCCTTAAATCTCTCTCACTTACTCACAGAAAACATAGACCTGAGGATGAGGGAACCACCATATTTTCTTTCTTCTTCTTCGCATAGGCACATATCGCACGGGGCATATTTAATATGGCATAGATATACGCACATACCATTTCAATAATTTTCTTCTTAAAAAATCTCCCTTCCTCGCTCCCACCTAATGTTGGCGCACATGTGGTTTTATATTCATGGGAAATAATAAAATATTATTATTATTATTCTATGTACATAGAGTGAAGGTTGAAGCTCCGCCTTATATACAATTGGTCGGAAATGTGTATGGTATAGACAGTAACGCTTTAAACGAGAGAGACAGAGAGTTTGAGAAGACCAAAATAAAAAAAAAGTAAGATCCTCATCTCTCAAGAACGCTGGATAAATAAAGGGCTCTTGAGAGCAGATCAACCCTTTCATAGACATACAAAAGAAATCATTTAAACAATAAGAAACTAATTGAGGTTCTTTTAATGTGTAATACGTTCTTGTTCTTATGACTTCTTAAATACTCAATGACTTGACTATCTATTTAGAAATAACAAAGGCTTTGTCTCTTATGATGATTATTTTTATTTTAATATATATTATGGGAATCATTATTCATTGGATATAGAAATATCTGGTAATTGCTGCAAAGTTCATTGTACAAATATAAATATATACCTATTTAAAAATAAATAAATAAATAAATGATATCATTGGAATATTCTCTTCATTGTCGCTCAAATTACTGTTTATCAAATTCTGAGTTTCTACAGGCTAAAATAACTAGCTATTAACAGATATACAAATATTAAAGATATTATGTACATACGCCTAAATGTCATGACTTACTACACAAAATACTATTATTTCCAAGGTTAAAGAGGTCAAAAAGCATCTTTTAGTACTATCCCTACGACGTTATAACAACAACAACAACAATAATAATAGTAAAGGTTTTAAAAAGTTTACTTTTAAAGTACATATATTTAGGTCAACCCTTCAGAGAATCCTCATTTCATTCCACAGAGATGAGGAGGAGTAGCCTCACCTTTAAATCTTATAATTGTGTATATATACATACATATAACACAACGATTTTGAACTCCTAGTAAAAGTTAAAGTAATAATATAATAAGTATAATAAACGAAATGAGCGAGCATCATGAGCTATAATATCCACCCAAAAAAAAAAAAAAAAAAAAAAACTATTAAAATTTTGAGGGAAGAAAAAATGAGCATAACGCCCGATTTTGATTTAAAAACCTCAAGTTATTGTGTGTGAGTGTGTGTGTATTTTTTTCTTCTTCTTAAAATGTACATTTGTATCGTCCAAATAGGGCAAATAAGGAGAAATCCATTTAATTTCCTTAAAAAATAATAGTACAAGGAATTCAAATTGTCGCTCGATTTCCAATAAAATATATGTACATGGTAATGTACCGATGACGTGACCTTCAATGTATGTATGTACACAAATAAGTGTGCAAAACATTTGCGAGTCTTAAATGGAGCTTCTTTTTCTTTAAAATAGTGTACATACAATCAGAGAAGTTTAAAGTATGTACATCAAAAATAACTCTCTTATATGAACTTAAAAAATATTTTCACTATTTTCTATTCATTTTCCATTCATTTCCAGAGTCCTCTCTCTCACCTCTTTAAAGGGAGAGGGAGACTTATTTAGTTACAAAATAAAAATACATACTTTTGAATAATACAAATTATATCTAGAATATAATATATTATTCATCATTTCCAACTTCTTTTGTGGATTGCCACGAACTTGACATATCAAAAGAGCGGCATTTTGAATAGATGTACATAGTGAAAATGATAGTTAGCACACGCATAGTATGTATGTATTTATACATACATACTATGAACTCCCACCTAATCAAATCCACCTTTCAAAGTGTGACGCAAAAATATAAAGAGAGTACCACACAAAAACGAGTTCCTCAAAATCGTCAAAGGAAACTAGAATTTCTTTTATTTCTTGACGAAGTCATTAAAAAGTTTCTTTTATCCTCAGAGTCAATATATCTATTTCTTTAGCTCTCAGAGTTGAATACTGAATGACTTTGGTAAAATCTCCAAAGGAATTCTCTCTTACCTTTGGATCATTGAATGTACACCTAATATTGCTGGTATTGCTGGAAACAACGAATAGGCACAAGTAATTTCATCAGAAAAATGAAACCTACTTATTATTATTACAACATAATTTTTGGAATCTTATAAAAAAAAATTAAACTAGCTACGAATGACATTCATCAAATGTCAAGAGAGGACGTTTAACATTGAATCAGAATGATGTAGTATGTACCACCAACATGATTTCACTACACCATTAATGCACAAAAGAAATATTAGTAATGATATCCTCTTTTATTTTAAATAGTAGATAAAAAAAGATGATATTTTCATAGTCTATTCATAGTGGCCTATTCGATTACTTCATGAGCTCCCTTTTCGATTCATCTGAACTGAAAGGCATCCATTCATATTTATGTACGTATTTAAATGCAATAAAATTCGAATTGGTGAATTAAGGATAATAATAAATGTTGAGGATTAATATCAGAGTTTTGATTTCTCACTTTATGAGTTTAAAGAATTAAAATCCCAGTACATCAAAAGGAATTTCCTCAATAATGAATGAATTAAACGTAATCCGATCAAATACATTTTGTTTAAAGTTATGTGTAACTATATGACGTACAACATATATACTATGAATGTCTTTGTTAGAACGTACATATGTACATATACTATAAAAAGGGGGGGGGGCAGGGAATAATAACGAGCAAAATTACACGGCATCTCGGCAGGGTGCATCATCATGAGAGGAAAGCTTGATTTGGATTTAACATGATTTTAGCAATTACACATCTCAGTACATACAATATTATTGCGTCTAAGTCGCATCCCTAATAACAATAATAATCACATGTGTGAGATGAGATGCTGAGAATTTATATATATATATATTTTTATGATTCCGTAAATGGAAAAATATGTATGTAGAAATAGGTATATACAATTTTTTTTTTTTTTTTTTTTTTTTTTTTTGGTGTGTGTGTGTAAGAGGTCAGGAAGAAGGTCACAGAAGCAGCAGCAGCAGAGCTGAAACCAAATCACAATCTTTTTAACGAGTATTATTTTTATTACTTACATATAGTTGCTGTATGTATGTATGTATATACAAATGTATTATTTTGTATGTATGTAACTCATCTCTGGTCTATTTTTCTCATATACATACATACATATGTATATATATATACAAAGATTATATTGTTTCAATTTGGGTAACGTTTCACTAATATGACCATTTGTGGATCCTCTCCTTCAAATCACGCATTCCTTTTTTTTTATTTCTTAAAATAAAAAAAATAAAAAAATTGCTAGGGTGTAATTAAGTATTATATGTACAAATAGGATATTCTCACCCACCTAGGTTTGCCATCATTATAGCGCGTGAGGGAGGGGGGGGGGAAGTATATGATTTCTACAACTCTGTGGTTTATGAAAACAGCAAACCATTGGTTAATGGAATAATAAATGTTCTTCTTACGCTTAGAGAATATATAAATAGATATACATCTTGTTTATTGTTTTATATCGAAACACGAACTAAATCCTTATCCATATATATATATATATATATATCTTATATATGTATATTGCAAAAGACGAACCAAAAAAAAGAAGAAGATATTTATTATTTTTACATACGTTGAACTCAGACAACGATTATACATACACCCAAGAATTAAAATATGTACATACAAAGCTTAGAACTAATCTGATTACATATTTTATTTAATAATATGTATGTATGTAGTTGAATGTAACATGACGTTTCAAAATTCTTTATGCTAAGGCTCGTTAATGGAATAATGGGTTGGTGATAGTTTGTTTATGGTTGGACATGGAGAAAAAGCTTGGGTTGTCAACCTTGTACTTATACAAGTATAAATTAAAGTTAGATACAAAGGTTTTAGAGAGATAGATATTCTCCGTACATTTGTATGAGAGTACATACATTTAAAAATATTATTCATGAAAAAAGATATCTGCTTTGAAGTAAATGTATATATATATATATACAATAAAATAAACTATGCGTTTGAAAACGTAGATCCATTCATTCTCTTTAATTTTATGAGTTTTTCTAAAAAAAAAATGAGTGGGTAAAAATGAAAAAGTTTCACTTACACCAAAAAAAAAGAAAAAGAAAAGAAAAAGATTAATTTTGAGACAATACCAATTCCAAGTCCCTTCATTGACACTTTTTTTTCTTTAAAAAAAAAAAATAAGAAAAATAACTAAAACCATAGAGATAGAAAAGCATCTTGGATAGACCTCCCAGAAGCAAAGTGGTCACTAATTTGTCGTCTGTGGTTCTTTTAACCTTTATTTTATACGACTTTAACTGATAAGTGTTTTCAACGTTATCTCTTGCTCCTTTTTTTTTTTTTTTTTTGATAGAAAATAGTGGCTCTGTGAGTAGTGAGTACCTTCCCAAAGCTCTGTTTGTCGTAATAAAACCATAATAGATAAAACATCCCTTTTTTCGCATGACAGTCAAAGTTTTATACCCAAATTGGTAGATTCTAAGTGAGTAATAATTTAAAAGCCCCTCTCTCTCTCTCTCTCTCTCTCTGGGTGGCTTGATTCATTCACCCTCTCCAGATGGAACGTGGATTAGGTTACCATTTCCCATGATAAGATATATTTTAACGAAATAATCGTTATGGGATGAAGAGTAACTCTATTTGAATGCATATCTGTATAGGCGTGTTGACTCTCTGTGTACGGAATAATAATATAAAATATATAGGTAATTGTACTATCCCTTTGCGTATTCTATTTGATCACTCTAAAATAAGCGAAGATGTATGCTTGTATGTACATATTTCTATGGATATAATTTATGTAGTTAAAACAGAGAGTGGGAAACCATAATTCTCCATTAAAATATCTGAGCAAATATGGTTCAATATGTATGTATATTTTCCTTTTCCTAAGAGTATAGAGTCAACCTTCCCCCCTCCACAAAAAAAATAATGGTAATTATAGTTGTTGTTGTTTTCTTTTCAAAAACAACAACATTTAAATGAACCAAATTCTTTTCTTTTTTGCAATAAGAAAATTTTTTCAATTAGTAAATTATATACATTCTAGATGCTTAACCTTTTTCTTAAAAAAAAAAAAGATACGTAAAAATACAACATAAATCATGTATCGTTATGTTTTACATAGTTTGCAAAATATGAAAGGTTTAAACACAAAAGTATCTTTTTATATGCAAATCATTATTTTGTGTATTTAACTTCTTTTTTTTTGTTAATTTAATTCAAATTTTATTTCTTGTCATTGTTTTGACCTAAGGGGATCCTAGGGGCGTAAGCGGCGGGAGTAGACACAAAAGTCAATCAAAACGTTTGTACTTATATAACTCTTAGAATATTACAGGAAATGGATTAACAAAAAATGCATTCTAAAGGAACTACTTAAGTAGCTCTACCGTTAGTCTTTGATCTCTAGCGAATTTTTGCTCAAAATTGGATGAAAATTTAATCACTTAAATGGACGATTTCTCCTTAGTTAAGGGTTCTTATCGAGTTTTTGGCATCTCGTTTGAAAGTTGTGGCTCTTTAAACGTTGTACTCTCGAAAAATAAAATTACAGAGTTAAAATCAGTGTGCAAAACTGAATCACTTTTAATATACTCATACCTCTTAGAATTTTTGACTTTTAATCAGTGTTATTAGCTAGTGCAAATTCATTCATAGTACATCAACTAGAAATTACTATGTTAGAATTTTATATACAGAAAGGAATTTTGTTTTAAATAAATTAACAGGCTTCAAACAGTTTTAAAAGTGTTCAATTACCAAATACTAAAATTCCTTTCTTAATATAATAAATGAAGATATAAAATCAAATTTCATATAAAGGATCTCAAAAAAGTTACCTATGGTTCATTCCTCTCTAGACACATTGATAAATTATTTAACTTAAACTGACTTTCTTCCTTAGTCAGTTAAAAGAATTTTAGATTTTCTCACAATTTTCTTTTCTTTTCTTTATCCTGCAATTATTACTCTATAAATTAAATTGACAAAGTCCAATGCTTTTAATATTCTTCATCTTTCTATCAGTTAAATCACGTCTAAGATTCCCATTTGGACGATATACCCGTAAATTCCATAGTGATTTTTTTTTTGGGAGAGAGAAGATAATGGACATTTGCATATTTACTTATCTTTGAAATGAATGGTGAGTATTTGAGGGTAAGTTATGCGGTGGATTTTCCTCACTTTCTCAACAAAGCACACGAATTTATGATAGAAGTTATTTTTTTAGGCTATTAGACTTTACATTCCTGATACCCAAATAATATTTGTGTACCTATTTCTCATTTTGATCACCTTCAAATTATAGCATTCCTTAATTGATTCTTAGAGCAATCAAATCATATGAGATATTGATTACAAAATCCAGCAATACTTTTGACACATCGGTATTTATGCATTTACATCTATTTTGTACATACTTTCCATGTATCTACATATATGTACATACATTGTAAAATATGTCAGTGTGGAAGGTCAAATAGGAAATTAGTTGGATTGATCGATGGAACGGACATCAAAGATAAAAGTAGTATTGACCTTTTCTGAATAAAATACAAAAGTTACATTTTATCTTGAACTTTTGCGGATCTTTGTAATGGGTAATATGTAGAAAATCCATGTTTAGAAGATATTCACCCCTGATGAAAGTTATAGTGAAATCCTCTTCATTGGTTATAGATACTATAGAATTTTTTTAAATAGAAACACGAGGGTACTTCTATTATTCTGGTTAATATTCATAAACTCCTCTTTTGAGCACACGGGTACCTCACAACCATATATTAAAATGAGAAAAATAACAACAAGAGCCACTACAATAAAAGGAAAGAGACAATGGGTAAAAATAAGAAAAACGAAACATGAAGGATGATATTGGAATACCATGAGCATGTGACTCTGTATTTTATTCATCCATTTTTATCTTTTATGGTATCTCCAATGTTCTTTTTCGTTCGTTCGTTCGTTCATTCTTTTTTTGTACGCGTTAATTTATTGTACTATAATAAAACCCACAAAGTGTGTGTGTGGTCAACTTTGACGTACGCCAAGGGAGTCCACTTCCGGGAGGAGGCGAGGATTAAAAGAAAAAGAGTTGAGCAACAGACTTGTTAGTGAATGGATTAGGAATATAATTACCATCTCCGATGTACTTTATACAATTATTATTATTATTATTAAAAGAAATATAAAAAAAAAAAAAACTATACAGAAAACAACTCTTTGTGGGCAAACAAATACCGATAAGATATTAAGTGGAGTGGATAGAGTAGGTAAATCATCATAATGTACCCTCTCTTCAACCAATAATAATAATAATAATGATAATAATAGTAAAACTATTTATACAAACATTTTATTTTTAACAATTGCCAACGTCTCAAAATACACATAAATCAGATGCAAACATGAGTTGTTCAACGTATACAAAAACATGATTTAATTACATTATTATCATTCATATTTATACCTATACCTACATATAATATGAAGACAAATTGTTGGAAGCCTAAATTTTAGTAGAACATATTTTGATCACAGCATAAACAACGAGATTTTATTATATGTATGTATATAAATAAAGTTTATTCGTCAAAATGACTCATTTTGAACTAATTATATTATTGATACATATATATAACAGGTCTGAGCAATTTACAATTAGAGTGGTACATCGATACGGATGTTGTGGATTTAAGATGACTCCATGATTTATGACCAACATCAATTTAGGGGATGTGTTCTGAGTCAATGAGGCTATAAGGACTACACATAGTATATTAAAGGTGTCTAAATGATGAATGACCTATAGCTTTAATTTTTGAAATAGGAATGTCCACTCTACATACATACACCTATGTATGTATGTATGTATGTAAGTGTGTACATTTCAGTCCGAACAATAATTAATTGCTCAAATATTTTAAGTCAATATAGGTATTTTTTTAAGACATTTCTAAATTAATGGGTGGTCAAAATAAGAAGATATATTTATATACTTACATATATACATACATGTAATACCTAAAAGGTGTTTTTGACTTTTTTCTTCTTTTTAAATTATAAAAGTAATGTTCGGGGGAGAGGAAAACCTTTTTCAAGTTGGTAACCATTACTATAACTATTATTATTATTATTAATACAATAACTCTCCTACAACCTGTACTCCGCCTACTCATCTATTTTTTAAATAGTATTAAGCATAATTCTTATAGAAAGTGACTTGGTTGCTCCTCTTCTTTTCCCTCTCCCTCACTCCGTATCTCCTCTCCACCTCTTCATCTTAGAAAAACTAATTATAAAAGAAACATTCCACAAAGTCATAATCATCAACCAGGAAAGGGATTTAAAGTCTTAATAACACACACACACATATTTCTGACCAATTAACTAAAATCTTCATAAACTTTAATGCTTCTTCTCTCTTCCTACTAATCTATCTATGCTACATATGAATTAATAAATAAATTAAATAAACTTCCAGAGTCATCCCATGATTTACACATCATACGTATGTATGTATGTATATATATATATATATATATATATAAAGCCATCCTCATAAAAATTATTTGAAGCTGATCATAAATCATCAATACCTAATACGACCTCAGTAAAGCCTTTTTCTAATATATGTATATCTTCTTCTTAAACATATAGATACAAGGTGAATAATGATGTTGTTTGTGTGTAAAAAAGAGTCTCAATCATCTAATATCATCACGATTATTATAATTAATCATGGATAGGAATGTGAGTACCATTACTTATGTGTTTTTCTACTTAATCAAGAAAATGAAAATTGATTAAACAGGTTTTGCAAGTGCAAATGCAGTGTTTAATCTATGTATAAGACTCTAAAACTCATTTTTGCATGAGATTCAAGGACATCTGAGCCACTACAATCTATGTACAGAATACTCTCTACCATTAATTCTAATCAACCATTTTACTTCAGTAAAAACACAAGTTTAAAGGAAGGAGAGAAACAATGGTCAAAGTATTGGTTTTTTGTTAATTTGTTCAAACCATTGTTTTTATCTATTCAATATGTAGCGAAAAGGATTCATACATCCTGAAGATAATTATACCTATATATATATATATGTGAAGTGTATATCATTCGTGGCAGAACTCAATTGAATAATAAATCAACTTTCAAATGATTTTTTTTCTTTAACTGGAACGAGAATTGTAAAAAGTTGCAATAATTGACCAAAATAATAGTAAAAGAGAATTGGAACCCCCATTAAAAAGCCTTAGAAAAAATGAAGACTTTATGAAATCGTGGAGCCATTAACATTCCTTTCTGCCTTCCTGCTCTTAAAATTCAACTCTATTACATAAATTCTCTAATATTGTTCAAATTGTTCATTATTTACTTCGTTTTCATGCTTTTAAAATAAAGTAAGAATGCGTATACCTATAAACAAAGACATGAAGAAAGATAGAGAGAGAGAGAATTTAAAGGTCCTCATTTAATCATATTTCATGTATGTATGTATGTATATCCACAAGTATAGGAGGGAGAGATCTCCCGCTGGCTGCTGCAAGGTTCGTGAGAAAATATTTTCCTAAATGGTTTTTATAGAAGAATTTTAATATTAATTCGGGAGTGCGCGTGATATCGCCGTCAAGTTATCGTCAAATTGTAATCATGCCTACATCGAGTGGATAACTCCTTAGTTGGCGGGTATGCGCAGGGAATCTCAATCGAATCATCCTTGAAATGGAATGTGCTTTTCAGTAAGAAATTGGTTTTTTATTTTATTTTTGTTCATCAAAGGATTAAATCTATCTCCGTCTGATGTAATCTCTAAATGACTTATTCATATTTGCATGGTCTATTAAACCTGAGGATTTTCCTTTATTTCTTTAAGAAAAGAATAGAAAGAAGAAAAAGAATAGAGAGAGAGAGAGTTGAGTGTGTTTTAAGTCAAATAAATGTGTTATTCTGAAGCTCTTTTGTGCTCAATCTTATTAGACGTGTGAAAGGGGAGGAAAGTGGTCGTCGTTGTCTGTATTGTTATTTACAAATAAGGCTCCATGTAAACCAAACTTAACCCAAAAAAGCCTAATAATACTACAGATTATTTTTTTGCCTCTCCTGTCAAAAGTTTCTTTTTTGTGTGTGGAATAATAAGAATGGTAAAATAGTAAATTACTCATACCCTCAATAGAGAGGATTAACTCAATATGTCTATAAGTGATTGGAAAAGATGTTTGTATGTAAGTCATGGCTTAAAGGGGAACTAAATGACGAAGAGAAGAGAGTCTCTTAAAATTTATTTGCTTGATTTTTTTTTTACTTTACATATACAACAACCTGTGCTTTATGATGGTTTAAGTTTCTCTTTCTAGTGGTTTCTTAATTTCCATCCATGCATGGATTAGAATAAAGGGTTTGTGGCTTTATCCCAGTCGGATAAGAGGAGTCATTAATTGTATTTACATAGTTGGTGCATAACCAAAAATCTACAGACACTAATGGTTATGAATATATAAATAATAATTAGAGTGCAGCTCGTTGAAGAGAGAATAATCATAGACGTAGTATTTACTCATATATATATATATAATATATCTAAGTGCTATTCCTAATTACTCCCTCAAAACTTTTTGAAACAAAAGCACTCTCTCGTTACCCATCTGAGTGATATATTCAACTAGAAAAAAAAAATTGCATTTGTTTATACATATAAAGGATATGAATGTTGTAACTCCAAGTCTTCACAAACTTTCACACGCAAAATTTTATGTAAATATGTAGACATCTATAATTTTTTTTATAGGTATGTTTTGACCTTAGAAATGATATATGTATATTATGTCAGTTCATCTATACATACTTCTTTCTTTTTTTTTACTGCAGCACTTACCTAATAAGAGAAGAAGGTAATTATTTTCCTGAGGGCAGGATTCCATTCTCTGGGAACTTTTTTCTTCATCTGTTTTTATTTTTTTATCCAACCACGGTCATCTTGACTGTTTTTATTGGATATACCTATATATTTTATTAAGATCATAAAATACGATAAAGCACAATAATAATAAGACAGATTACCATTTGCTATAGGACATTCCATGAGGAGGAGGAGGAGGAAAAAGAAGAATGTGTGTTCCTTCCAGTCATGAATTCCATTGCAAAAATTGTATAATAATTATTATTATTATCATTACAAGAGGATAGGAGCGGTCAGGTTTAATCACTCAATATATGATTTTACATAGGTATAACCCTGATTCTATTAACATATTACGTCCTTTGTGTATTTTAATAGTCTATAATTATATTGGCCTTTTTAATGCTGTATAGATCAAATAAGATCTAATTGAAATGTACATTCTAATTTCTTAGATTCAAAAACTTCCTTCATGTATTGAAATATACGGGGTTTTTTTTTGTTTTTAAATAGTTATCTTTGCTTTATATATGTTATGATCCAACATGTATTTCAAACCAAACTATATTGTACCATAGTTATGTGCATATTTGACCTCCTTGACTTTAAATTATGTATGCAATATAAGTTGTTTATTTATTTTTATCCCAGAGACACACATGTATAAAAGATAATTAAAGGGTAGAGTATCTATCTATCTATCCCCTTGCTCTTGTATGTAAACGATTAAAGACAAATTAGAAACTTTTCTTCAAAAAAATATAATAATAATACAAAACAATGATGTAGCTCGTAAACATCTGTAAGGTAATTTACGATAAAAAAACCATTTTTCATCATAAAAGGGAGTAAAAATTCAATTTGCTAAAGCAATCTTCTTCATTCCTTTGAGGGTTTATTTTACTTGTATGTATTATAATATTATATAAATAACATTAAAAAAAAAGAAAAAAAGATAGAAGTCTTCTTCTCCCTTTGAAGTATTTTGCAATTAATCGGCAGGGGGACCCCACAAAAAGTCTCAACCGTGCCTTTATTTTCGTTTTTCGTTAAGGTTCTACTCCCTGTTTTAGTCCTGCATATATATTTCTTTTTTGATAAAGCTGTTAAAAACATTGATGAATAAATTTTCAACTCCCTTTCACAACAGGTGCTCTGATCTATTTAGCTTCTTTCTACAACCAGAAGCTCTTGATTCTTATAAAAAAACAATCTATAATAATTATAGAATTTTCTTACCCTCTGGTGGTGTGCATAGAGTGGCGATAAAATCATTTCCCTTCAAATTAATATTAGTGCTCCTGTAGTGAGGAACTACAGAGTATTTCCATATACATATAGGTAGATAATGTGCACATTATTACCTATATGAAAGAAAAACGGATCATGCAAGAGATTATTTGGCTTTCTGCCAATCAATGAGCAGAAAAATCAAAGATGATAATTAATTAATTTCTATGAGATAAAATTATTTATTATCATGAAATACATATATCTTTTTTTTTGTTCCAGGGATGTACCACTCATAAGTTTGTAGAGCTTGGTAGAAACAACAATAAAAAGGGACTTTTGTGTATATAACAGTTATTGAATCATTACGGAGTATATCAAAAAGTTGCGAATACTTCTTGAATTGGAAATAAATTGAATATGCGTATGTATTTAAATCAGGGGCACTGCATATTTTTAATGCCATGTTGCGACAATTGTACATACATATATTCCAAATATTCTCTTTTATAATCGGATTAACCGAATATTTTTGTAAGTAATTGATGTAAGTAATTTATTGGTCAATTACATGGATTCACCCGCTCATAAGTCGCTCAAATATTTATATTATCAAATTTGTATGTATGTATATATATATATATATAAACACATATTGGTTGGTTGGTTGGTAAGAGTAAAAGGAATTTCATGCATAATTCTTACTTCATGGTGTGAAAATTGCCATAAAAATATTTGTATCCGATTATATTTTTATAAAAGTAGAGTAGAGCTGAATATTCCTTATTCAAGGTCTAACATTCAATATTGATCTTAGACCCACGGATTTAATAAAGAATGAAGCTTTAACTGGATTAATTTATAATTCTTTAATGAGTTATATGGTTATTGTTTTTAATAAAGGGTCTTGATGCCGACTCAAAGATTGTGATGTATTCAGTACAATTCCTTGATTGTCAAATATTGTCCATGGGAAATTACGAAATGAGTGTGTTAAAAAGAAAGCTCATGCATTTAATCCATGACTCTATGAATTAATACTATCTCATCTAACATAATAACATCTCATTTAGATATTTCATAATTTGAATTTGAAATATTTGCATGTGAGAGCAATAAATAGTACAGTCTTTTTTTTTTCTCTAACAAAAAAACCAGTATTAACAATAAATTTTTGAATAATAATAATAATCAATTCTTCAAGATCATGATCATAAAGATGGTATTGATTTGTCATTATTGAATTACAATTCTACTAAAACCTTGCTCTTTGTGTCCGTGCATGCATACATCTTCAATATAATGATTCAGATCATTTTATTTTTGGTTCTAAATACATAAGTACATAGTTTCATTAATTTATGGTGACCACACAGTTTTAAATGAGAGGAAAGACAGGGCAATCAAGATTATCTCACTCAACCATCACCTCAAAAATTTGTAGGAAATGTGTTTGAGATCCTTGGAGGGTCTATTGGCTGTCTCTACATACATAGACTGAGAGGAATTCATACCATATTATTACTTTGATGAAGAAAATGAGAGAGAGAAAAAAAAATATGGAAAAAAAACAAGTCATTCTTTATTAGTTCCATCACATTTTTTAGAGGAAAAATATGGGGAAAAAGTGTCCCTCAACTGTTATTTTTGAATGAGACTTACATATAAAAATAAAGTATCATTTGTGACATAAAAAAAAGTTTATGTATATTCATGATCAAGGTAATTTATGGGAATTGATTCTTCAAATATTTAAAGCTCTCTTAAAGGCATTTAGATTACCTACCTCATTCCTCCTCAATCTAGTATAAGTTTAGCTGTAATTTTCATCCTATACAAAACATGAAGCATCATATTGTATTAAAAATGTATTTTTTTCTCGATTAAACATTCAGTTATCTGTATACGTATATTGTACTGTTTTTTATACTCTCTGGCGGAACAGGAGTGGACACAGAATATCAAATGTCCTTTTCTTTTCTTTGAATGAATGAAGTATCGTCTGTAAAGTAGAAATAAATATAACATTTCTAAAAGTATGTGCTTTTCTTCTTTCTTTTTTTTAAATGTGTTTTGATGCTACGATTTTATTTTTTGAATTTGACGTTGCAGAACAAAATTTATCAAGGTCACATTGGGCTTTATTTTTAAGTCTTTAATTTTGCCTACAACATATATATATATATATATAGATATAAATGGAAAAAGTAATTTTTTTTTGTTTCAGAATAAGAGCTATGTATTTAGGTATATTCAACAAAACCCTTTTGATTGAGTGCGACTAATTTGTTTTGTACAACAATGCAGATATAATATAATAGAGATTTATTTCTTATGAAATAAATCAAAAAGTTGTGTGATGAGTCCTAATTATAAAAATGTGTATGAATTTTGAATGATATAGTTGCATATACTCCAAAAACAAGAAATAATCATTTATATTTTGTAGCTAACTGACATGGTTAGAGTCCATTTGAACCCCATAAAAATTCTAAAACGAGTATTTATGGAACTGTTAATAATTACACTGGTCAACTGTCAAAAACCCTAAGGGGTATAAGTATAATAAAAGTTATTCAGTTTTGATCACTGATTTCAAAGACTCACGGTAGAGCTACTAAAGTATTAGTTCAATTGACTGAAGTAGTAGTACACAAAAGGATTTCAACTGATTTCGCAATCCTTCTGTGTGCTACTACTTTAGTAGCTCTACCGTGAGTCTTGGATTTTTAGTGGATTTTCGATCGAAGTTGAATAAAAATTTACACATTTAGATGGAAGGTTTCTTCTAAGTTAAGGGTTCTTATCGAGCGCTTGACGTCTCATTTGAAAGCTGAGAGTCTCAGCTCTTTAATCGTTGGACTCTTGAGGGGAAAAAATTGAATAACTTTTAGTATACTTATACCCCATAGTATTTTGACATTTCAAATTTGTTGACCTGTGTAATTCATTAGGACAAAAAATTGTGTATTATAACTTTCCAATGACTCTTAAGATTGGACCTATGATTTAAGAGATACGAACGCTTGGAATATGGTGTGCACTTCGGTAAGTATAAAAAATAAAATATCTCTCTATATTTTGAGAACTGATTGTTCGATTGTTAAGAAAAAATGATTTGTTTTAAATTAAAATTGTGAAAATGTGAGAACCTCTGGGGATTTCATATGTGTAGAAGTATGTGCTTGACTCCAAAAAAAAAGGCTACAAATAAAATTTGAAAAAGTTTAAAAATATGCACACAGACAAACTTCCTAAGAAACAAAGAGGGTCAAACATTAATTTTGAGTGGTAATACATCATGTTATTTAAATTATCTTTCTGTATGTTTTATACCTACCTAGAATGCTTGTTTGTTACTTCAACATTGAGAGTCGAATCTATCTTCTACTTCAAAAGGCATATGAATAACAATGGTATTATTATATACCTATATGTATGACTTGTGCCTCCTTTTTGTAGAAAATAAACCATATTCTATGAAAGAAAAAAAAAAAAAAAACTCTCGAGATGATTATCAACAACATCTCCTTTTCTTCTTCCGTCTTCTTCGTCTTGTTGTTGACAGATCCCCAAGATTTCTATCATCAACAACGAAAAGAGCGATAGAGAACACACACACAAAAAAAAAACTTTATACATACATGTAGTGTATATATTATTCAAAGATAAAAAACCGAAATTCCTCCTATCATAAAGAGTTTGTCTTCATGATTTTTCTTCTTCTTTGTGTAAGGGGTGAAAGGAATTTCTTTCATTTTTGTGGGTTGACAGTCTATATATTATTTACTTCTTGACGTATCTCACATCAAACGCGGATCTTTTTATATGTTCTTTCCCTCTAAATGTAATTACATAGATTCACCCACAAAGATGTTCCAATTAAGACTAATAGCTCTCTACAATTTATTTTATGAGTGGCATAGTGACTTTTTTCATTCATTCGTGCAATGTCGCCATAGCCTTTTATTTTTAAAGGTCCCTTCTATGGAGACAGGGGACCCATAAAAAGAGATGTTGTTAGGGGTTTCAAACCCCTAACACTTGAAATGACTCAAATAAAAATGAGTCATAAGGTCAATGATCATGAATGAGAAACTAACTACCTCAATATATGTATGTATGAGTGTAGAATTGAAAAACACTTTGAATCATCATATAGCACATCATTAAATAGGTGAAGAGGAAGGAGCCCTCCTTAGAAAATAACCCAAGTATTTTATTATTTTATTTCAGATAAGAAGCGAGGAGATTTTCATTTATTTCGTGATGGTCGTGCAATATTCCATCTTGATTACTCTACAGAAAACTGATTTTTTCCTTCTTTCTTTCTTTCTTCCTTTCTTTCTTTTTGGTATTGCTGAGGGAGTACCTATATAGATATAGTTATATGTATGTATTCATAGGTATGCTCTGTCGGATAAAAGTTACATACATAGGTAATGATGATTATAATGATAATAATCTATCTCTCATCATACACCATGGGATGAGAGTTGTAAACAGTGCTCTATTCTTTTTTCTTCTTTTACTGTACATATATCCACACATAGCAAGAAGAAGAAGAAGAAGAAGAAGAAAAAACAGGCCTAATTGGTTATGGTTTTAAAACTCTCTTTCCCCCATCTTATCATCATTATTATTATTAATAATAATAATGATGATAATCTCATTAATAATAATTATAATTAAATGAATAAGCAAATACTTGAAATTCCAAACAAAATGATGCTTTTTTTAGTCACAGTTGAACGTATATACATACATAGAAGATACAAATGAAGGGGCTAAGATTCTTTTTTCCTTTTTTTTTTAAAGTGAAGTAGGAGCTGCTCGTATGCTACATAATTATGAAAAATGATTTTGCAGCAATTGTCGGAGAGTTGATAGGAAAGAGATAGACAAAGGAGGTAAAAGACTTTTTACTCATTCCCATTTCATCTATAATACATGCATACATACATAGGTGTTTTACAGAAGAATGCCGATGATTTCTTATATGTTACATGGAATTGTAATTGACCTATTGTAGTGTTTTCAGCAGGAGGCATTTCTGTTACTTGTTGATGAGGATGAACATTTTGATTTTCATATCATGATCTCCTATGGGAATGTCTAGAGTACTGACGCATCTATGAAGAAGGTGTTGGACTCAGTGAAGAAGAGAATTGAGATAATGCTTATTCAATTATAATGTCAGATTGTACGGATTCTAATCATGTGCTCGATTTATTTCCTGAATGACGGATTTATCCCATTATTCTTTTTTCCTTATTTTTGCATGGATAAATAATTATAATTCTGTATGAGAGGCAGACATTGTATCAAAGAAGTGTTAAACAGTAATTTGAGCATGAACTCGTGTACAACAGTTCTTTCAAAAAAGGCATTATCAAAGAAAAAAATAAATTTCTAGTAAATATAGTTTTTTTATGTATTAGTATTGCATACATAGTTATGAAGATACTATCCCCGCAAAAAGGCAATTCCTGTATCAAAAGTATCCAAAAGTAATTAATGATACTTCTGATCCAAAGGTAAAATATAGAAAATATTCAAAATTCGTAAATATTTTCATGTCTTTTCAATGGCAACAGTTGAATTTACCTACATATATGTATATATTTGGCAAATGAATGATAAAGTTATTCAAAAACCCTTATGTAATCTTTAGTCATTGAATCTAAATCAGGTAATACATACATACAAATATGAATGTACATGAAAATACAGTGTCAAACGCAACTATTCCTGATTACATCATCTTTCTTATTATAAAACTCTATATATCTATTAATGTAATTATGTAATCCCCTTCAAATGCACACGGTATACATCTAACTATGTAGAATGAACATTCTAAGAGTATTTATGGGCCTCAAAGATGAGACATCATGTCAATTTGTTTATTTGAAATGGATAAACACATTTTTTGAGTATGTTTTATAATATAAACAAAATTATTTTGTATTTTTTGTGGAACAATATTATTTTCCCATGGTACAAAGGTAGATTTATTTCGTATAGCTCCAATATTTCATTTTTCTTCTTTCTCGTAAAATTAAAAAGAATAGAAAATTAATACATTAATTTAACAAGAAACTTTTTTTTAATTTATTCCATTTTAGAAAATAATATATAAGCCAAGTAGTTTTTTTCTTTATAACATGTAAGTTGGCTAACATATGATGGGTTCTACTTAGATATATGTGTATGTGTCCATATAAACGAAAACAAGAAAAAAAAGCAATAATGTTCACCTTAAATTTTCAATAATCTTTGATATTATGTTTCAACAAATTGACGACGGTATTGAAGAGGTAATACATTGATAAAATGTAGAATCACTGTTTATATATTTGCATATTTTATAATCTATAAATGTATTCTTGCAAAATTTGTATATAACTCTTTATATGCAGTCATCACATAAATTTTATAAAACGTCTAGTTGTTTCTGAGAGCAAAAACTTGAAATTTTTTGTTATTAATATTTTTTTTTCTTTTCAAGAAAGATTTTTTTTTTACTTAGATACATGGTTTTATTTGTCGTTTATTATTTCATACTATGACAATGCTCTTCATTGACTGAATATACTTTATTAATTTCAAAACTGGTTTATTAATAGTGAGATGTAGACTAATGTTAGAAATGAAAAAAAAAAAATAAAAAAATATTAAGGAACAATAAAAAGTGCTAACAGAAAAAAAAAATCTTTATGAGACTAATTTTTCTCCTATTTTAAAATCCCAGCTGCCTTGATCTTTATCTATTTTGGAAACTAGTGATATCTAACCAGAGATCCACTTGTCGCATGTGTGGTCATTCAATGTTTTTATGAGATCCACTACTCACTCAAATTATAATTTAATTTGGTTATACATATTAACAATATGTATACAAAAAGTTATGATGAAAAATAAAATCGTACGTTGATTGTGCAGAAATATCCCAAATAATAATAAGGGCAATTGGTTTTGTAGATATACTAGATATACTAGATTGTTGAAATCCCATCTGTTCGAGACAGCCAATGCTTTGAAAATAAATTTAACTATTTTTGGATACAAAACATGGATTTTAATGCTAATAGGGTATTAAAATGAAGAACTTAATTATAACAAAAACCCAAACTAATCGAATTCAGACAAAACTATTGGTTTATATATATATATAAAGAAACTATAGGTTCAGAATATACATTTTAAGAAAGTCAGAAGTTCACAATTTTCTTATTTTTTTTTATGTGTGTGCTTTGCTTCTTCTTTTAGCCTTCGGTCCAAATTTAGGTATGTTTTGTATTTAGGTATAAAACAAAAAAAAACCAATTATGAATGTCAATTGTTGAAATAAACCTGCATTTATATATATTATGTAAGTAATATCATATTTGTACACTACACTTACTAATAAATGTATGTACATATGTAAATGATTTGAAATGTTCCTATAAATTGATGGCATGACGAACGATTAGGCATTTCTTGTACATACATATATTTTTTGTATAGTCCCGCAGCGCTTTCTTTAAAGAAACGCCCTAAAACTTTATATATATATATATTTTGTTATTATTTCAAAAGGAAAGAATTTATAGAGATGATAAATATGCATATCTTATAGGGACCTCATAGAGTGTCTTGAAGCATTTGTCAACCATTTAGGGAGAACGAAGGAGAAAGATACATGAAAAACACCACCATTCCTGTGTAGACTTTGAAATTAAATGACTTGTGTATTTTAAATGCTAGACATATTTTTTAGTATTATTATCTAAGTGTTAAATCGATCATATACATCATTGAAATTAAATTGAGTTTTACCACATCGGACTTATCCAATAAGTCATCATACGTATGCATACATGTATCTATGTACATTAATACAAACTATTGTCCTTTTTTGTACAATTTCAAAATGTATAATGTTGTAATAACGGTTTGTGACTTGTTCTATGGTCCCAAACATGCCACCAGTTATTCCGTATCTATTAGAGAATGAATATGTATTAACTAATTCAAGTCGTTGTTATCAAAATTATTTAAATGGAATAGAATGCATAATGCAGTTGTGATCAAATCTATTTCCAAGAAGGAGAAGCAAGGATTTATATGATTGTCTCATAGAAATAATCGTAATAACTTTAAGCAATTCTTAAGAATTATTGGTTCCACTAGTATTGAGAGGCGTTTGGACTATCAACAGGTGGCATGGATGGATTTCGTTCGACCAGCATTAGTTACATTAAAAAAGTTGTATTAAATTACCAAATTAAATTACGGTAAAAGCAAAAATAATATTTTTGATGGTCGGAGGCCTTTAGTCTTTAGGCAGGTTCAAAAGAATTGGAATCGAAATTCATTTTTTATAGATAAAAAAAATAAGAATTAAAATTGGTGTCAAAAATTGGAAATTTAATCAGGTATGAAAACGGCAATAATCGAAAGATTAAGAGTTGTCACCTCTTGGAACACATCAAGATGGAATCTCTTACCCCACTAAATAAACATCTTTATACATTTAAAATCGAAAGGATCAATGATAAAGTGGATTAGAGAAAAGATTTTTTAAGTAGAGCTCCCATTGAAAGCCCAAGGAGATCGAACTTCAAGTAATGTTTATACATATGTATTAAGAGCAAAGGTGTAAAATTCATTGCTCGTCCGTTTAGAAAGCTGGAAACGGAGAAAAACTCTGTAAGCCGTGTGTAAGACGAAGTCACTGAAAAATATACTCCATGCTCACACAGTTTGCCTATAGAATCATTTTTTGATACGAAAGCATCCCTATGGGTCAACTTTGGTTTATTTGTTTGAGTATGGCAGCATACTTTTCTGTGTGTATATATATAATATCGATAGATATATCTACAACAGAATAAAGACAAATGGATGACTCTAATATAAGCCTACGGTTTTTAAAGTGTTTGTTGAGGACTTAAATACTATCCATGAAATATCGAGTGCTCAACAGCCACAAAGGAATTTTGTTAAAGCAACGAAAGGACTTGTCAATAAGTATTGGAAAAACGGGCTGATGTAAGGAAGAAAAATGGGAAAATCTAACTTATCTAATAAGCTGCAATACGATCATTTCAAAGACAAAATTTCAAAGAGCCAGAGAAAAAAAAGCAAGAGAAAAATGAAAAGTTCAAAGCATAGAAAGTACAAATCGACTGGTTAATATTTTTGTTTTTTACATGTATCAGCAAAGGCCAATACATTAAGACATTTATTAGCCATATTTATATTTAAATTTGTGTCACAAATCTAACAACTTTAAATTGAAATTATGTACTGATAATAACTAATTAGTTGTAATATTAGGAACTAAAAAGAATGGGTCAAGTATT
Organism: Lepeophtheirus nordmannii; assembly: GCA_963680855.1. NCBI lineage: Eukaryota > Metazoa > Arthropoda > Copepoda > Siphonostomatoida > Caligidae > Lepeophtheirus > Lepeophtheirus nordmannii. The sequence goes on from OY804523.1 coordinate 25,855,243, forward strand.
CAGGGTAATTTTTTTTTATGAATATGACATGAATAAATATTTATGTATGAATATATGCATTTAATATCTGTCTTTTTATTTCATTTTATGTATACGCATCTGAGTAAGTGTAGAATCTAGAAGCCCAATCGGTACAAGACTTATGAAATTCAAAGGAAATTTATAGTTGTACTGATTTGTGGCCTGTCCGGTGGTCTGAATCATATCATCATTAATGACCCCGAGGTTGCAAAGGTATATATAAACATCCAGTCACCTTTAAAAGTTTAATACCACTTTTGATATTTCAAATTATTCTTTTAACTTGCTTTCTGAATATGAAATTAATTGAAACTTATTAAGAACTGATCACACTCCAATGGTTCTGAGTAATGGGCTCATCCATCAGTTGCTTGGTCTAACTTGCTTGAGACCATCATCCTTACAACTAGATTTCCATAATTATTTTCAGAATATGGGTAAAACAATTTATCTTTCTAATGTTCAACGGGCTCAAGAACTGATACAATATACAGAAGGATAATCCCACAATATGTTGATGACTACTGAAAGGAACTTTCATCCTAAAACAGATCTAATAGTTTTAATCAGAAACTATGTAGAATTGATACTCTCAATCACTTATTTTTCATAAATGGTGTGAATTTTGGTTTATTGCTAGATTTGCAGCTTTTAAACATAAATTCTTTACTCAAGTGGCTTGAAAAGGTACTGAGACTAATAACGTAAAAGAGAAAAAAGAAATACTTATAAATAATTAAGTATTTAATTAGAATATTTAGCTCATATTTTGAAAGTGTGACTCAAGTATCAGTACGCGTCGTCACTATTTGTACATAATATGGGTAATATAATACATGAATAATAATTTTTCTAATTTATTTTGGAGTGCAACTTTCCCAGACGTCATTAAGTACTAAAGAGTAAAACTGGTTTTTTTTCAACAGACAAATATCTGTAGTCTAAAGAATGGTTCTTGTATATCATTATTTATGTATTGTAAATTATGCATATAATTTTGTATGTTAGTACGAAGATAAATTATTTTTTCAATTTATACATGTAATTTGAAAATTTGAGGATTGTAGTTTTGGAGTGAAGAAAAATGATTTAATTTAAATGTTAAAATCTTTGCTGAAGAAAGGAAGGATTACATTTATAGCCTAGTTTTTTTATATATATATATACAAATGCATTATTTCCTTTCAAAAGTTTAATATCTACATATATGAGCATATTTTTAAATTGCTATTAATGATAGCAATGCATTATTGGCTCATGTCACGTACAAAATATAAATTTAAACAACATACATATCCCATTTTCAAGTATAAGTGACTTAAAAGCAAAGGTAAATAAAATTGTTTTATTGAAATTGCACGAGTTTTTAAAATAAATTTATTTTTATTTCTTTGTATTTAATAGTACATATTTCTGACTTAATAAGAAAAGAATGCATTTTTTAAGAATTACATCTATGTATCTCATGGGTTTGATCCTCTAGATCAACAAGATGATTTGTTAACCCTTAATTTCCTGAAGGAATGTTGATAGGGCTCCTCTCTAACCATACTCGATCATCATCTTCCTCCCAATAGTACACATAGTACATACATACATACATATATACACTTGTTTACATCTTCCTTGTTCCCTAAGGCCTTTTTTCATATACTAATAGTAAAAATATAGCTTGTACTTATATGTAGGTATCATACAGACCCTGACTCATCTCTGAAAAAGCCAAAGCCAAATGCGTATATGCTCTATAATAAGTAATGATACTTTTATATTGCATATGGTGATCACTCACACGTCGATACAGTCATGTTGAAATTAGGTACATACATACTATCTATCTATTTTGGTTTTCTGCTCTCATTTGCATCATAATTTGAAAATATTTTTTTTTATAGATTTATTGAAGTATTGTGTTCAAGTGTCAGGAAAAAGATTTGGGAGAATTTTTATTGTACATACATATATGTTAACTTGTATGGTGATAATAATGGATTATTATAATTCAAAATCATAACAGGACAATATGGGATATTAGTTATTTTTTTTTAAGAGAAGAAAAAAAAATCCCTTTTTAAAAATATGCAAATTCCCTATAACAAAAATATTTATTAAGTAATGATACTATGTACTTCATACCTGTACATACATATAGGTATGAACATGATATGTAGTAAATACATATGTTAGGGATTTGAATTACTGTTATTTCCCATTAAGTAGATCGGATCTGCAAATAACATGACAAGGAGTGAGCACAAGGAATTAATTTCGTTAATTTTTATCAATTCTCATCAGACGCCAAGGGAATGGATGTAAAGGGTCCAAGGAAATTAAATCTACAGGTGTAATCAGGCATTCCACTAAGTCAAGTGCTCATAATTTATATCAAATAACACATGTATGTATACAACAAAAAATGCAATGAAAAATATGTTAGATCGATTATAATCTTACCTAAGGGCAGGAGGAGGAAGAGAAAAGTTTGAAATTTGGAGAGGGGGATGAGAAATCAAATATCAGCCAATCTTCTAATAATTTTTTTAAAAATATGGTTATTACCAGCATTACATACTTGTGGCGGTATCATGCTTTTTATGAGGTAATTAGGTACATATGTACTTATAGGGGGTTGCCCATTATACATGTTATGAATTAAGTAACGTTACCGAAGGAAACGCACTCTACATATATGTAAAAAGAAAAGGACTTTTTCAGTTGACACTTATGTGCTCTATGTTATCCCTGATTTTGTTCATTGAATAAACTACGTCATTTGTCATTAAATACATGTTTTATTAGATAGTTTTTAGTTTGAAAAATATTGTAAATGCAGCAATAGGGAACATCTCTATGGTGTCATTAAAAGTTTTAATTATGAGCAATTACACATATAAAAAATATATATATGTATACATATAGATACATAGGTATATGAACATTGGTTGTATAACCATTTATGGATATATTATAAAGTTTACCTTTCAAATACAATCATTGTTTGTTTATTTGTTTGAGCCGAACCTTCCAAAAGGAGGGAAATGAGGAGAGAGAAGAAAAAAAAACCCAAAGTGATTTATGATTCATGGTATACCATGCTTGCTTACGAAGGACTCTTCTTCTAAAAAAAACGTTCCATCATAAAAAGTCATACTTACATATATATATATTGAAGGTCAAAATAGTTATGGTAGTAGTTATGAGGGAAGGAGAAAAAAAACTATGTCATTGAGAGCATATTTATGACAATTAGTGGCAGTTTATTGCTCATCCATACACTCAAGACCCTTGTGTTAGGTTTCATGGCCAAAAATAATCATAATCATAAACATATAATATCTTTTCAAATAGAAGAGTATTGTCAATGACTCCTTATTTATTAAATTTTGTAAACCATTCGTGAAGAGGGATCATAGTGGCCTCTACCAGCCCACACACACAAACTTTTTCATTTGCATAGGTGTATGTACATATTATATACATACATACCTAGTAATCATGGCCATAAATAGCTTATACCGAAATATATAATCAAATCTTTAAATGATTTACATATGTATTGAACATGTTATATATATATATATATTCTTATATGCAATTTATGTATGTATTTTGAGGATGACTTCCAGACAACATGAAATGAAAATAACGATATAACATCGAATAACAAATATTTTGAATAAAACGTTGGAAAAATGACTTTAGGATACACCTTTGAAGTTTTATTTTTGGCCCTCTCATTCCTTTATATGTATATCATAAATACCTCATCATTTACATCATCCAAAACATAATTACAATCCTTTACAATTGTCTTTATACGTAATATCTATTATGAAAAAGAAGAAGAGAGAAATAAATCCCTGTGCTTCTTTGAAATTCAATTCTTTTATTGTGTTGGATGGTATATGTATGTATGTTGTGTAGCTTAGGTACATACATACACCTATCATTATTATTATTATTATTATTAGAATGTTCTATGTATAGGGTTAAATTAAAAATAAGGAAAAATGTTTTTGATATTCAGAAAATAAAATATGCTCTGAGGCCATCATATAAATAGTTCTGGTTTTTTGATTTGAACAAAAATTCCTTGGACATACTTTGACTCCATCATTGGATTGTTTGACTTAAAGTACATAGATTGTGGTCGAGATTTTCACAGGTGATCCTCCAAAATCTCCTGGGGATACTTATTGGTATTTATGCTCCTCTCCTTCTTAGCCAAGTTTGATGATTGGAATTTCCCCATCCTTGATCGCATAGCTATTAGCAGTCCAATTTATTTCATTGTCAATGAACGATAGTGTTTGTCATCACTCCTCATCATGTTGTTGTTGTTGTTGTTATTGTCTTGCTAGGTCTTCAAAGAGAAAGAAGAATCTTTGTATGAATGAACAGGTAAGGAATCCGTGTTGTGAGGATAGATTTGATTGACAAGTCGGAAATAATAATTATATTATATTATTAAATTTATTTTTCATTCAATTTTGTATATAAAAAAACAATTTGTTTTTTTTATCAAGTCATTCATTTTATTTTATTTTACCCTGAATTTCTTGGATACAAATTTATTTTATTTTTATTAAAGCCCCAATTATTGGATCAGTGTTTTATCAGAATATTTGTTTTTGTTTTTTGATGTGACTTTGACTCATAATAATTATTAAATAAATTATAGTTGATATAATATTTGTGTATCTATTTGTGTTTTTAAGGATTTTGAAGCACTTAAGGCTCTATCTATAAACTTATTTTTTTTAAAAACAGCAACATGTTCCCCCCAATATAAGCTCAAATATCACGCACACAAAGTGTAATGATAACATTACGGATGTGGCCTCCATTTGGCGCAAACTTTAACTGGATGGACTCTGGTATGTGTCTTCGTTTTTTTTACTTATGGTTTCTATAGTATTATATATTTCAAATGTCCCTGTAATTTGGATGTTTTTTGTATGCATTGAGCAAAAATATTTAATCAATAGTTTGACAAATAAACAAATTAAGCTACAAGTATAGTTGAAATACTTTTGTCCGTAAAATGAATAAATCTTATTGTCTAGTTTCTACCGAGGTCATTATACAGTTAATGTCTTTATCTGTTCAGCTTGTTTCATTTTCAGACATACATATATTTTGATTGAAATAACAAGATTACATACATTCATTTTATATTTATAATATATGATTTAAATATTAAATATATTGGTATATTTTTGGACATATTATCTATTGCTTCCTTTGATTTAATATAGCCAATCAGCCCTGCCCTTAGAAAAAAAATGAATTTAATGAGTTTATAAAAATAGTTCCCCGTACATGATGTAAAAAGATGACATGTATTGGGGAAGGGAAGACGACTGGTCTCCCTAGTTTTAATTAAATCTGGTTTTCCAGCGTCTTCATTATTAATTTTTTGAGGATATTTAAACTTTTTATAAAACACAAATCCACATAAAAATGAACTTAAACTCTTTTAAACTTAAAGTTAATTATTTTAAAAGGACTTTATGTGAAACAATGTAAATCAGAAAAAGTGCAATAAAAAATTCTCGATTTTTATGCGTTTTATTGATTAATAGCTTTGTTTGTCAATGTATACATAGATTTAATATAGTAAAATGAGCATAGACTATAAGTTTTTCTATTCCTAGCACCAAAATGTCTTTGGAACGTTTATACATTGAGCTTTTGTACAATTATATGCTATAATTTTGAATTTTCTCTAAGAATTAGCATGTGTTGCATAAGACTATATACTGAATAACTTTTATTTTATGATCAAAACACTCTAACTTGCTATGATTTGGTGTTAATCCCTGCACATAAATTAAGAGAAAGGTATTGTTATAATTTTACTAATTACTTATCAAGATCTAGAGACCACATTTTGTGTGTACACATATTTTCTACAACATATTGATCTAAAATAAATTTTTACAGAAATACCTAGAGTATTTCAAAAAGGAATTTTTTAGACGCCATGATACTTGGTGCAGAAAAAAGTAGCCTATACATTTTCTAATGTTTCAAAGGGATCACATTAAGAGATACTTTTATATTAATTTTAATCAAACTCGTGTGATTTTTGCGCTAACAAAATATATGTTTGTGTTTAAATCTAAATATTTGCTAATAATTCCGAACAAAACGAGTTGAAATACCTAGATTACTATCAAATTTCATATGGTATATCTTTGTTTCTCCAAAGAAAAGACAATATTAGAGAAGTAAGTTTCAAATGTGTATAATTTGTAAACGTATGTTGCCGAGTTGCTTACATTTTGAGTATTTTTGACAGTAAGTGTAAGTGGAAAATAATGACCAGATTGTTGTAAATTTCAGTAAAATGTGCTTTTTTATTATAATTAGAGTAAATCTAAATTACAATTCTGAACTAATTTATAAGAAAAACTGTACCTTATCCAACTATATCTAATATACTTTACTGATGTAGTCATAAAAATTGAAAATTTTAATTTTGTTATAAAATGCTCAAAATTCAATTATGTTCGTTGTTCAAGTATTTAAGCTATTATGTATTTAAATTTTGTAAATTTAATTCGCCTTTAATTTTTCTCATTTTAGTTCTAATTTTTTTGCCTTACTAATCAATATCCGATCATCAAAAGGCACTTATTCGTTATAATTATAAAAATTGATTAATTTAAATCTCAATTTTATTTAGTGTCTGTGTATATCATTTAGAATGTTCAATATTTTATGCAGAAACCATATACAGAGCCGAAATGTAAACCTCACCCTGATTAATTATTATCAAAGTCTTCATTTAAGTTCATTACTTGAAGTTAAACTTATATTAATAGTTGTTTTGGCTTTATTGTCTGCCAAACCGCAATTTTTTATGTTGATAATTTTTGTTGAATAGGTTTACGCATACAAACAAAGCGTTTAAGATATTAAAGGTGCTTATAGTTTTATCTACACGTAATTTATACATCCATGAGTCAGACTAATCTTTTTATTCTATTAATTTAAGAAACTTTGTATGTATAATATTCATCCTTATACGTACACATCTAGCCATGAATGAATATATATTTTTTACCTATATTATAATGATAATAAAAAACCTGTATTTAAGATGACACTCCTCTGCGTCACTTCTCAATTTTTTTTATTTTTTCCTCTCTCTTACACACACACACACACACACACTTATATTACTTAGTTATATGTATGCAGTACCACTCAAAATGGCTCCTCTCCATATTTTTTATTTTATTTTATTCTTCAACCATACCTAATGGTGGTACAATGTAAGAATACCAATAAGATAGTCAACTTCTCGTATCAAATAAAGCGACATCTATCCACACATTTTATTAAAGGTGGGAGGAGTAAATATAATATGTTATGAATTGGATTTATATATAATGATATTCAAATTTGACTATAACTAAGAATAAATATATAAGGACTATCAATTAATGGGCTACTTATTTAAATATCATCAAATGGACATCAACACATGGTCAATATGTATATATTCTATAGTAGTATATAAATTGTGGAAGAACCTATTGCCCTTTCACCATGACATACTTTTTTTAGCTCAGAAAATATAATAGTCATAATTAGTGAGTGGGTCTTCTTGGGGAGCAAACGAAATATTAAGAGGGGAAAAAATGAGGTTTTTGTAAATAAAGTAGTTTGTAGAAATGTACATCATGTATGTACAAACATGAAGTATGGTCAGCTACCTGTTTGTTTGTTTGTTTGTTTGTTTATTTCAGAGCCTCATAAATACCTCAGCTGAATGTAGGGAAGGACTCAAGCAATTTGTTCATCAGTCGTGTTTTGAGATGTGCTCCTTTGCATATGAGTATTCATTCTCTTTCTATTTTACTACGTATTATTATAGTATCCATAAGTAGATCTTTTTCTAAATATATCTCAGTATTTATATTCCTTCTCAAAGAAGCGTTAAAGGCGCCATAAATACCTTGATGTACTGGCATAGTATATGTATACATACCTACATATATTGTTGAAAAGTTGACGAGGACGATGCGGGAGGTTTTACCGTAAGTTCCATCATCATCATCATCATCATGTTTATTATTATTATTATTTTTAATTTCTCTTCTCCATCTTATAATAAAAGGTCAACATAAACGCCCTTTCGTAAAATCTTTGACCCTTAAAAGTATGTAGCTTTTGCAAATTTGATACACATGCGCTTGATTCTCAATGTCATGCGAGGATTTAAGATATCTATGGGTGTGTAGTAGACAAAGGTTGAGGGTAATTGATGGCGTAGGGTGTTGTGAAAAATATTTTTTTAAAGTAAAAACCTGGTTTCAATTCCTTGTACCATTTTCCTTCCTAGAATTTCGATAAAGGATCCTCGAGAGAGAGAAAATATATACATATATTTGAAAAATAGAATTAAATTTCGGCAGAAAGTAGTCTTTTGTCCACCATCCTCATTACTTTAAACAAAAATAAAATAACAATCCTTCAAAATTAATCATCTTAAAACCAAGAGTTTTTTAAAAGAAGCCTCTCGAGAGCGTTAAAGATGTTTTATTCAGCCAAAAATTAAATAGATATATCTATATAATTATGTATAAAGATATAGAAAAAGAGTCATTATTATATTTCAAAGGTTTGTAAGGACCATATAGTGAAAAAAAAAAGACTTAAAATTTGTATTAAAAAAAGTGAAATAACATTTGACTTTTTATTAATTATTTAATTAAATGACTCCTTAGGTGATTAAAAGTGAAAAAGGAGAAGCAATATCAACATTCTAAAAAAATATTTTCAAAACGAGGTTCTGGCATTTCATCAACTATTTTTTAAGTAATTAAAAGACAAAAAGTTTCTTAAAGTGAGGCGAGAAATATAACTACTTAAAATATGTGAGAGGAAATTAGAAGGAATAGAATGTGAGAAGCATATTATTCTAGGTCTTTTCACTCGTAGACACATTTGTATGTATATCTGTGTATTTTTCAAGTAATACAAAAAAAAAAGTATAAGAAGCGTCAATTTGCGTAACTACTTATCCCCTTTTTACTTTTCTTTATAGCTAACATGATGAAAAAGAAAAACATTCCTGTTGTTACTCTTCTTTCTTTTCTTTTCTTTTTTTTCATTTCTCCTTTTGATACCTTAATAATATATAATTTTGATACAAATATTTTTGACCGTTGAAATAACATAACCAGTAGCTTTTATAATACAACCTTTTTCTTTTACTTGTTGTTTTTCTTTCTTTTTCTCTTATGCCCGGTAGCTGATGGGCTTAAAAACCTTCCTTTGTTGTTACTGTATGTAGAGAAAGAGAGAAAATTAGTGGGTTGGTTAAAACTAGACATGTACATATATATATACAGTTCATCAAGAATAACAAATAACAAAAATGCTCTGACAAATGAATCTTGATCAAGGCCAACTTAAAGCCATCATTACAGAAATATCAACAAAATTATTATTAATGATATAAGTTTGAGGATTTATTCTATGTATGTAACTAACATTGCTATATATATATATATAAAACTATACGCTTCAGTGTGTATTCATTTCAAAGAGCTTCATTTCAGTAGGATAAGATAAGATCCTTGACTTCATCATTTGATAAAACCAATTATTTAACTTATTCCTCAGTGATTGCAAAAAAAATAAGTATATAAATAACCCCAAATTTAAGACAAATGTTACTGAGGATGTGTTGTTTGTAACGATCATTTAAAAAGGTTTTGGTTATACTTATTTTTTAAATCAGAAATGCCGACTATAACGAAACTTATGACGTCTTATCTTACAATGTTTATTATATGGTAAACTCACTTAAATGTGACTTGCCAATAAAAAAAAATTGCTCAAATTAGGGAATTCGATATGCCGCAAATATGCCTACAAAACAATAATTCATTTAAAAGTTGACTTCTAGTAGTTTTCACGTAAAAAATCACCAAAATACATTACGTTCTATAAACTCAAATAACTATTAAGCCTTTATTTAAGGGGTTTTATAATCGATGTATGTATGTAAATAGTGACGAGAGAGGGTAGACGCATCACCTGATCTCCGTTGCATGATGCTGAAAAATCTTTCTCTGGATATGGATGATTACATTTTAATTAAAGTCTATTCTATTTATACTCTCCAAGATTTTAATTTTATTTATTTAAGACGATGATGTTAATTCCCCTGGAATGTCATGTCATGCCTGTAGTACCAAAAAATGCACACATGTGAGGAAGCTACGTATTGCAGTTTGCGTGATCCTAACGATTAAGTATAACACACACACATATCACAAAAAAAAAAGGTTTGTGAAAGAAGTAGTTAGGAAAAGTAGTAAACAAAATTGGGAAATGGTTTGTAGAGAAAGGAATAACACATGTACCCATAATAGGTACTGGATAAAATTGTTTTATTTTTACTTATAAAAAGGATTTGATTGAGCTTTGTGAATTTGTTGACCAACAAGTTTATTATGGATCATCCATCATTTAATGATTCGAGTAGAAAAAATACAACAATTTGTATACATCTCCATACATAAATATATACATACATTCATTTGATTGAATTGAACATAAACAAATAAGAAACTAATTGTATATAAATATGCACAATGAAGATAAAATATATTGTAGTACATGTGAGTTATAAATCTTTAAAAAAATTGTCAAAAAGCAATGACATTTACATGTATATCAAAGCAATGTGCAAGAAATAATTCCAACTATAAATTAGGGATTTGTTATGAGAGACATGAATATATTTAACATCAACGTACACATATTTAAAACGTTTAAGATTAAAGATTTGAAATGATCGTTACAATTGATATTTTATGACCTCTTTTACTTCTCGCAGCACCATTTACCTTCAATAAAATATATACATGGATGTTGTGCCAATATATTGTCTGCTTCAAAGCAGAATGGTAATTTATGGTAAAATGAACAAAGCTTTTTGTCTCCTCTCCTAAATGACGAAGATACTCTTGGGAAATTCATTCCACTTTGATTTAATTGGAATAAAATGTAATAACAGATATGTGATAGCAATGTCCAAATAGAGCCTTATGTCCCAGAAGGGCATCATTTGAGTCATGACTTCTGAGAAACATACATAACAGTCACAAAGTGTTTTTATTTCCTAAGCATTTTTCCATTGTATTTATAGATTTCCAGGGGTATCCAAACCCATTTACAGAAAATAAAGTAGCATGGACAAAGATAATCCTTCGATAAGGAATAAGAAGCCTAAGAGTGAGATAGATTGAAAGAGAGTATTTCCTTCAAAAGATATAGCTACGTAATAAAAATTTGCCATTGAGGTTGTAAACAAGGTAATAAGAATAGTTTTGCTTCTTTTATTTCGTTTTGTGTTTTATGAAATTTGGTGTTAAAAAAGATCCCTGATAAAACAGGAGCCAAAATCATAAAAGGATTTTTCTTTGTTGTAGATAGATATGGGTACATTCAAAAAATTCACACAGTCCAACTAAACGTTTTCTTATAATAATATGAGTATATAAGGTATATCTATACTATGTTGGTATATAGGTATATCAAGAAAACGAAGAAAAAAAATCGTAATTCAGTGGCTGGACAAAATTATTAAAATATAAAGCCTTGTAATTTAAAAAATAAAGGAGAATAATGGGGGGAAGGCTCTATAGGGGGCTTTATGAGAGGGAAAAAAAACACATTTGAAAGTATTATATTGGTTTGACACAATTTCCATTTGATTTTTTCCCACCAAGAAAAAGGATTAAATTTTAATTATAGTGCTAGAATAGAAGGATACCCCTCCGTACATAAGCATATATCATGGAAACATTTTGCTAGTATAGACGAAGTGAACATTTATATCATATTGAATACCCCTTTAAGGGATATATTGCCTTATAATTAATATGAAAGAAATTGACCTATAAATATGTTGCTTGGTTATACCATATGTATACATACTTATATTTATGTGTGTATGTGTGATTTGCTATTGTAGTAGGGAAATGGGGTAGTCTGTGAAAGTGAAGTTGAAAATGTTTTTGAGACTCCCTTGAAGACTACCTATGATGGTGCTAAAAAGGAAATATGTGATGAATCCATCTCCTTTCCCACCCTCCACTGACATTGTTTGTTTGTAAATGAGGACAGTCCTTGATGTCAAACTATCCTTTTAAATTTTATTATTTAGTTTTTTCATATTCTTAATCCTTCATACCTTTGTATGTATTTATTTTTGGGTAGTTATAATTCTTTTTTTTTATTTGATAGGTAAGATATTGATAAATGTAATAATGGCAAAGTAGGGTGCCGTTTATACGTAGAAAATACTTATAGTAACACAGGTTATAAATAACATAACATGTGTGTCTAGTTTGTTAGATCTTGCAAAAAAAAAAAACGCATAAAAAATCGTTAAAGGACCAGACAACAAATATTGTTAAAGTGCCATCATAAAAAATTGATTGAATTAGGTAGTTATGGATGACATTCAACTGTCTCGAAAATGGGGTTTCATGAAATGAATCTTAGTATAATAAAATACAATATTTTATAGAGTGGATCATATTTGTCCGTTGTTTGTTACATAAAAATGGCACAAAATATATTCATATGTTGCACATATATATATATATATATATATATTTACATATGATGACATAAAACAAAAAGAAATGGAAGATCATATCCATTGATCTCTATATAACAATATAAAAAAGGTTTTATAATGCTAAAGTAGGGTTTAATTAGTTTTTCTTTTTTGGAGTTTGCACAGATTTTTTCAAACTATTTAGAAATTGAATTGGTCTTGCAACACACACTAGAAGAATAAACATCCTTTTTCTATACTTCAAATTCATTTATCAAATTATTGATATATTTGATATAGATCATAATCAGAATGAAGTCGTGAACAATTATGTTGTATTTTCAAGCAATGACATCAAACATAGTCTTCAAAGTCTTATCAAAAGTCTTGCCTATTGATTTGAAATAACTATGAGGGAAGGGGTCAAAGTCATGTTAAATAATTAAACAAACAAAAATCACTCTTGAATATGATGAATACAACATGTCTTATTTTCTATTAAATTTATGAGTTTCATTGAAGAACAAATAATACTAAGATGATATTTTAAACAAAGTTCTAAAAAAAAGTCTTACAAAATTCCAGGAAAAAAAAACCCTCTTTTTTTTTCAAAAGTAAAAAAGCATATAAATGATATTTTTATGAGTGTTATATATAATAAATCTTATCGGTTTTTGGAAACATTATTATTATTATTATTTTATAACCATTCCATGGTATTATTATTCATTTGTAATATTACACTTTATATCCATTTATAAACCACACTCAAAGCTAATTGATTATCTCATAAATTTTAATTAGTTTAAAATTTATGGCTTACTGAATTACTGTATTAAAATTCAAATGTACAAAAATAGGGGCATAAAAGCGGTCTCAAACGAATAAAATGACCATTAAGGAGCTATCTCTTAAGTTAAACGATTCAAGTATAACATATAATCAAGTATCAATCTATTTAAAGGATTGCTCCTTGGTTCTATTTTGTAGATATGAGACTAAAATAAAAACATTAATGAACAATTTGAAGGCTTTTATGGGTTATTTAGACAAAGTATCTACAAAATACAGATCTATATGAGAGTAAAGCCACTCTTTAGTTAGCCTTTCCTTAGAAATTGGTTATTGATAATAATTGGTAAATAACTTAAAAAAGTCCTAAACAACTAATTATAATAAATATAATTATTTATAAGGTCTTAGAAAAAAGGAGATGACTCAACAATTACGCGGATTTGAATCTCATTACAGGGGATCAACAAAATTACAATTTTTTTTTTCTTATGGTAAGGAGTCATCACCCACATAGGGAAGTGTTTCTATTTATAGGTAGACAAACCATGGTGTTAAATATTTTTTAATAGGGGTAAACATCGTTTACCCTTTTTTTCTTCTTCCACCTTTTTCAAAGGTCAAAATATTTATGTTGAGTAAATTATGATTATTTTTGTTGAGTGAGTTCAAAACCGCAAATGGCTCACGTGCTAGGGTTATCTCTAAAATATATATATATATATATTTATAAAAAATTCTCTTTGGCTAATGATTAATGTATGTATAGTTAGTTATTCACATTTTTTCGATAATTGTGGATGCAGAATTTTTCTCGAATATCTTAAAGGAACATTTTAAAGGAAGAGAAAAGAAGTGGATAAATATGTAATTACGAATTATTATTTTTATTCCTATTATTATAGAAAATATTTTTTTCATCTATCCATCCACCCACCACCCACCAGTACGATTTTGATACTCACATAGGTACATATTTATGTATGTATGTATGTATGTAGTAAGTTGTACATAGCATGAGAGGTTGAACTCAAAAGTTATGATTATTTTGGAGGATCTTTTCTTGTTTTTTTTGTTTTTTAAGACTATGATTAGATTTTTTTTTTTGTTCTTCTTTCTTCTGCGTCTTTAACTTCTATATAATATAAAAGGTTTCCCACGGTCGACGGCTCAAGAATTTTTCATATTTTCCTCTTTAAACGCATGCCATGCCATCAACAGACGGTTGTTTTTGTAATATTAAAGAAGAAAGAAGTAGTGTAGTGTAGTGATAGAGTCTATGAGGGAGTCTTCAAGTCAAAGGGATTATTTGAGGACCCATGGCAGTTCCTACATTTGATATATATTTTCGAATATAATTAAGAAACAATTCTACATATTATATCGTTTTAATAACATTGAGTCTATTTATTTATTCCTTTTCTTTTTCCTCCCTCAAAACACGCTTGTATGTATATTAGAATATGATTTCCATTCTCTACCTTGCTGGTTTCTCTCCATCATTATCGTACTTATCGTCATCACCCGCGTTACGCTTTCCCCCTTGATTCTCCTATTATGTTGTTGTTGTTGTTATTATTATTTTATATGGTGGGTATTTTTATCCACTCACACGTTTATATTTCAAATTATAACCACATACTATACATATATAGGGCAAATTCCAATCTAATTCTCATGTTTGGAAATAATCAAAGAGCAAAGAGGAGAGATGGCGCAGAATCTATATATATGTACATATGCATACATACATACACATCTTAAAACCTTTTCCTTCTTTTTGTAATATACATACATATATGTATATATTGTGTACAAGTTACTTGCATAAGCAGACTGTACGAGGTATAATTTAAAAAAATAGAATGGAGTATTTTAAATGAAGAATTTTTACAGGACTTGTGTAACGCAATGGTTGAAGTAATTCCATTAGATCTTCAATATATCAAGGAAATAAATTGTAATTACTTATTTTAATGAAAATTACAAATTAAGGGTCCAGAGTTCCATTTCTTGTAAATATACCATGAATAATAATAATAATAATTAATTAATATTACTAAGATTTAAATGAAATGATGGCTTCAATTAATAGTTGACATTTAAAATGACGAGTGCTATAATTAAATAAGACGTTATGGGACGTAAAGATTCCAATTTGTACACAACAGATATATATATATATATATATTAAGGTTGCAATTTGTACGTCTCATCATGTCTTATTTAATTATAACATCAACTCTTTCAAATTAATAATTATTAACCGTAAATTGAACCAAATATTATTTTGTATCTACATGATATATGTATACATATTTGAAAGAGGTAATTTGCATTACAATAAAAAGTTACGCTTTGTATACGATATTAAACATCAAATGGAATTTCAATCATAAGTTACTGTGATTTTTCATCTCACTTTTTGACAGCAACATGCTTACGTTGAAGCTAATTTTATGTAAATTGATTGTTCTATTTTACTAGTCTAATAAGAAACATAATAATACCACATCTTTTGAGAGGAAAGTATCATTTTTAACAAATCTAGGAGGTTAAAGTTACATAATTCTTTTGGAACCCTACCATAGTAAGTCCTCCTAAGTCTAAAACAAAGACGATCAACTTGCAGTTCTTCCATATAGTAATAATTCTATTTTAATATATCAACACATAAAAACTCTAAATAAAATACAAATGTATCCAAATGTTACGTATTTAGTAAATATTTACGGTAAACCCCTTGTCTAGACGAAGGCTCTCTCTCTCTCTTGTTATTGTATGGAGTTACTCCTTTAAGAGTCCCCCTCATTAGCATAGAGATGTCCCCTCCTGAGTCTTAAGAAGCGCATCATTGATTATATATTCATATGACGATATTCTTCAAATAATGGAGGGGGTCTCTCTATTTCTCTCTTCTCCATAAATGGATGTGTTTTGAATGTTGGCGTTGACTTTTCCTTTTGGTTTTCCTCATTTGTTCAAGAAGGATAAAAGCAAAAAGGAGATTCTAATCTCTCTCTCTCTCTTTCTCTAATCCTATAAGTTTGTCAACACCATGTCAGAAGAAGTGTTTTTAACTACAATATGTTCATTTTTCATAGCTTAAACTTTTTACCTTTATGTTCCTCCTCTAAAAATCATCGAAGCAAGTAGCCAATCATCTCCTCGTTTCAATACACTTGTTTCGGGAATCTTTGATATTCTTGTTCCAATCTCAAGAGAGCACTTGTTCATTACCTCTCAACAAACAACAACTTTCTCTTAAGCCCATAATCAACGTACCTAAATCATGTTATTATTATTCTTAGTTATGATTTGAGAAGGAACATCCGTGCTGCACCAAATATTTCTTTCTTCGTTGATCATCTTATAACCCCTATTATTAGGAAAATAATTAATCAAATTCCATAGAAAGAAGGAAAAGATAGGTATACATACATATACATGATGGAGAATTTAACAAAAACAACAACCAAAAAAAAAAAAAAAACATGAACAGACACATAAAAAACCAACCAATGTTTGTTCGAATACATAACGACGTTTATCTTCTTCAAAATCTATTATTCAAACACAAGAGGCATGTTGCTTCAAGCATTAGGGATATCATTTAGTTAATTAATTATCCAATACAAAAAAATTGATTTTCCACCCACCCCTCTCCATAAAAAAGTTGAAATGTATCTACCATACATATTATTAATTAATTGAAGGAACAAAAACCAATTTCTTATCATGGTTTATGTATTTTTTTGATTGACGTTCGCCCTTTTTTTTATATAGAGGAGCAAAGATATGGGTCAGACCACCTATGTAAAGACTTTGAGTATCATCATATCGCACTTTCTCTGTATGTAAGAAAAAACAATAACCTAATAGAAATTCCTTAAGGAATAATCATAAACTAACGCCTCTTTTGGTGAATCTGCTGCGTTTATAACACGAGAGAATGAAGATATTCCAGGATGAGCGTGAGAAATGATACTGTTTTCTTCTTTTTTTCATCATATAAACATCTAACTTTTTTTTTGTTTACAAGAGTCATACCTTTTAAAGAGAGAATCTTTATTATTTTTATTTTTTTCATAAACATTAATTCCTAAATACTTGGTAGATACACACACTCACAAAAAAGTAATAACAAGAATATATTAAAGATTATTTTCTTTGCCTCAAGATAAGTTGGTTTTTTTAGCTATAAATAATCAGATACATCCATACGTAAGGTCTATAACGAAGAAGAAAAAAATGTATATATATATATATAATTTTTAATCGTGGGAACGTGTAAAAAGTTATGTTCGAATTTTTTTCCGTTGGAATAAAAAATGGTTAATATATTGGTATATAGGTAGGTACCTATATATGTATGTATAAGAAAAGGAGGAGAAGAAGAAAAAATGAAAAACGGTCAAAATATTAACCTTCCGTCTTCCTAAATGAACAGTATGAAAAGTTGTGAGAAACAAAAAAAAAAAGAAGAAGATGATTTGAATAACAATGATGCCTAAGAATGTTGATGAACGATGTTGAGTAATACGAATATTCAAAAAGAATATTCGTAGAATGGTATTTTGAGAAGAGAAGTCAAACTAAGAAACTTTATTCTTTTAAAGTATTGGATCTAATCCATAGTTATAATAAATATACATATAGCCTTTTATGTACAAATTACTCATCTGGACCCTTTTTGATTTTTTTTAATTACTAACTACTTCAAAGTTGTATTTAAATACAACTATATTGACTATGAATTATGTTAAAATCAAATGATATTTAAAACGATCAAATTCAGTCACATCATGGTTGTCAACATGAACAGTTAAACTCTTCCTTTTGTAAAATAAATCCACACAATTTCATATCATTTTTTGATTTGACAAAAATATTTCCTAGAATGAAATTTAAGAGCCAATAGTAGTAAAAATGAGGAAAAGAAATAAATAGCATAATATTGATATTCTAAGAAACCAATGACCAACTATTCATGATGGCAGAGCAACGCCACCTTTGTTATCTTGAATCACCATCACTTGCTTTCCGTGAGAAAACCCTACACAAACTGTATCAAATTATGAAGGTCCAAAAAAAATAAAAAAAATAATACAAGAAGTAAAGTCAGTCTACTTTTTTATTTAAACTTTACTTACCATACACATATGAAATCTTAAATAAACTTAATTTGTATGAAAGAGACGAAAAGAGCCTTGATTTTTGTTATTGTTATTATACACTTACAATTTTTTCCCCTTTGTGAAAAGTTAACCAAAATGGTTTTTGTTGTACAACCATGAGAAGCCAATCGAGAGGACAAATATAAGAAAGGTTAATTGAAATGAATATATATATTACATATTATAGTTAGTTATTTAGTTGTTATTGTTGTTGTTTCTTAAAAAAAGAAGGGTTTTGTGACCGACATTTAACACAATTTTACGGAAAATCTTTTTTCAGTGAACACATAAGAATATATATATTGTAACACATTTTGATATAAATCGTATAATTCACTGATTGAAAAAAAAAAAGTGTAGCACATAAAAGAACCACCAAAATATGTGTACATATTCCCAATGTCAGAGTTCAAATACCAATCCCTCCATGGGATCTCTTTCTTTGACTTCATTCGTCATAAAGTCACATGAAAAAACATATAATATATGAATATATATGTATGTACCTATATTGTCACAGGAACCATTGAATAAAAAATGATAAATCTTAGAGAGAGAGAGGAGGAAGGCACCGCATGAGCTCTATAAGAAACCAATAATGGTACATATTTTACAATTTGGAAATAAAGAAAAGAAATATTTATAGTATTAAAAAAGAAAAAGAGAGAATACGTTTATAAATGTGTGACATTCAGACCAACTATGATAATATATACATAGTACATACATATATGTACTAAGAAGGAATGAAAATTCTTTTTGACAATTTTTTATTCTAAATTAAATTCAAGTATGTGACTTGTATAGTTTTATAATGAATCTCATGCTTAGAATGGTATGCACCCTGAATGTATTAGGAAAAAGAAGGGTGGACAGGGGAGAGCTGGTCATGAATTCAATTTTGATAGAGTATGTAGAGTAGTACTACATTCATACATACATGGGTACAATGTACCCCATAGATATCAACAATGAATATCGATGCCTGGAGGCTTCATCATCCTAAGAAGTCCCCACTTTTTCAAACATTCCACTGAGGCCATAATTGAATTAAGAAAGGAGATAAAAGGAAGGGCAGTGAGGCTCCCCTCAGCACGAATCAAAATATGTATAAAAAATTCCTTTGCGTGTACTAATATTGTGTATATATGTATGGTTATGGAAAAGCAATAGAGAACCTCATAATCACCACGGCCATATTTCATGCTGTTCGGCGTGAGTGTCAAAACTATTTTTATATTCCCTTCCTTTATGCTCATAGATTTCATCAAAATCAAAATAAAGATCCATCCTAAATTAAACCACTCTAATTAAAATCCTCTGAGAAGACCACCGAGGGTCGAATTCGTCATCCTCGAGGGTAGTTTTAAGAGGAGGTAGTAAGTAAATGATAATATTTATAATAATAAACCACAAGCTGGAGAGGAGCAGCATCATGAGAAAGTGAAATTTAAATGGCTCTCAGTACTTAACTATGTGTATTAGTACTTTTAAGTCAGGATTTACTCTGTTTCATGGTAAAAGGAAACGTGAAGAAGATCCTTGTTTATATATATATAATTAACAACCAGATTGTAAAAAAAAAATGGCATTAAAACAACTTCAATGTCACTTTGTAAAAGAAGGGGTTGAACCGTGTTTTTGGAGTTGGCTATATATTTGAATACATTGGGATCCACAAAGATTCAGTGGCCGCAAATAGTAGAAATGCCCCTAATTATAGTTCGAAGTAGTGTTTTATGATATGTTTTTTTATAATGATTATTATTATTATTTAGTGTACATATAATATGTACTTTTTGAAGTTTGTAAATTAGGACATTAAAATAACATGCATTTCAAGCCGTGAGAAAGAAAAAAAAGAGTAAAACATTTCTTTAAACACAAAAGTATATTTTACAAAACAAAACAAAAAAACTCACAATAAATTTATGTACTCTAATGGGGTTTCTTCTATTCTTTTCCTTAGAGCCATGTATCCTTTTTCTAAAGGCTCTTTATGTGTGTACATATATATGTACATTAAGTCACCTCTCCATATTAAGAGAAAAGAAGAAGTGTTATTTAAACCTTAATTGCAGATATTTTCGTTTTTAAAATACTATCTAAAAATACTTGTGTCAAACTACTATTAGAAAAAAAAACTGTGTAAAAGATTTAAAAAAAAAACAAATTTGTCAAAACTTTATTTCCATTAAAAAACATGGATGAAGAAGCATCGTTCTAACAGGAGATTGTATTGTATTGTAATCGTAGTTATTGTTTAACGAATTTTAGAATGGAAATAAATAAGACATAGATAATTATTTACATACATACATACCAATAACGAACCAATTACATACATTGAGTTTTTAAAAAAATACAGAAGGTCAAATTCCATGTTGGAGAAAAAGTGAAATACCATTATTTTCTGTGTGCGTATTGATTAGTTAAAATAATAATAAGAAGAACAATAATAATAATATTAGTTTTTTTTTTTTTTTGATGTTTTACTAATACATTAAATGGTATTTTTCTTCGTCTTCTTCGCCTTCTTCTTGTTTGAGTGGAAAATTAAATATCGAAATGACCAAAGAAGTTAGAAGAAGAAAAATCACTCCCGCTGTGCCTCGGTCAGTCAAGGAAAAAAAATTTAGATTAACTTTTGCATACCAATATTTTTCTTTCTTTCCTTCTTTTTTCGTTTCTTTCTTTGGATTCTTCTTTTATTCCCTGTCAACGGATCTTTTGTAGTCTCCTACAGAAATAACAACTACTCTTACTACTACTGCAAATAATTCACACTCTCAAGGTTAGAAGAATGAGCAAGTGAAAAAATACAATAGGGATTTGGAGAGGTGTGAAAGGGCCTTAAGAATGTTAATTAGAGTTTTGGGTTTTTCTTCTTCTTTTTTTTTTTTTTTTGCTTTTCAACTGGTACTCAATAGAATTCAGTTGATTCATGCTTCAATTCGAAAAATAGATTGACTTGTACATACTATGTTCAGTTCATTTGTATGTATATATGTAGATACATTCGGTTCATTTGTATATTCATTATTTTATATCTTTTGACAAATTATAAATTCCCTTTATATGCTCACTACTCCATCTAGTATATGGTTTGGTATTAATGACGTTAATTAACGTATATACCATACATATATTTATGTGTACATGTATATTATTAATATTTTATTATTTGGAAACAAAGGAAAAACTAATAAACCCACATATGTATAAAGAGTTTGTTTTATTATTTTTTTGAGAAAAGTGAAGAATTTCTAGCCACAAAATTAATTGTTGCCTCTTGATTGTTTTATGGATATATAACTATTGTGGATAACGAGGAAATGGTGGAAGGAAAGAAGGAAGGAAGGAAGGAAGGATGGGCCAATAAAAAAGAACTAAATCGGAAAAAAATCAAAAAAATCATTAAAAGCATGTAATGAACTCCTGGTCATAAGGACTTACTTCGTTGTTACTTTTTAATTTATTTAAGATTTTTTTTTTCTTTTTTTTTCGTAAAATAAAATAATTAAACAATTTGAATGTATTATTATTATTATTTCCTTTGCATTCCAATGGTTATAGACAATTGACTATGGAATGTTGTTAAGGGTATGAAAAGACCAGAGGCAAAAAATAACTGCTGGATGGGTTTGTCTACGTTACATCGTTGTTATATTAAAGAGAGAGAGAGAGAGAGGAATAAAAACCATAAATTCTCATTTTATTCTAGATACATACATACATGTAAATTTTTTTTGTTTTAATTCAATGAGAGGTCATCTTCAGGGGTCTGTGGGAAAAAGAATCTGGATCCTTCTCCAACATCATAATTGTTATAAATATTCATCTTCAATAATAAAGTATGGTACATATTGTACAGTGCGCTCGACCAAATCAGAATTTTTCCATGATATAATACTTTATTTATATTCAAGCAGCTATCATGGGCTACACAGATTTCTGTTCATTCTAAAATTGTCTCTCCCATTTCTTCCTTTTAAATTGAAAATTTTGGCCATCTTTATTTTCTTAACACAGGGTCCAGAAATTCACTCATTAAGCACTCGAGGGGAGCCATAACCTCAGCGTGAATTCTTTCTTATAAGTTTTTATTATTATACAAAGCCACATATATGTATACTTATAGCATTTGCTAACTCTCTCTCTCTCTATATATATATATATATATACATGTATATATATATATATATATATATATATTCTGACCTCGTGCGAACTGCAACCGTCTTTGAATATTCGGAGTAAATATTTTAAGTAGTATCATTTGAAATCTTTGTATTCAAAGAGAATCGAAACTTTTTCCGCTAACATATTCATATACCTAGGGATCAACAATTGTGGAAAGAAAATGGGTTACTCGTTCCAATCCTTTTCAAAGTGGGGGAAACAGGTTTAGAATAAATATAGAGAAACATCATCATTCGGCTCTAATGTCAGTTATGTATGCATTGTTTCAAAAATATTTACATGATTTTCAGCTAGTTGTATCGAGGTTTTTGGTGAAGGTACATATAAGAAGAATAAATATACACCTATGTCTACAATAAGTCATATTTAACATTCCATATACATACATGCATGATTACAGAGTTACACCCTATAATGACTTTAAGATATAATTACTATTAAGGCAATGAAGCTTGCATTCAATTTGTTTTGTTGTTGTTGTTTTTGGATGTTTGCACACCTAGAGTAAATATTTGAGTGGTTCATTAATTAACCATATTTAACTATATCATAGATTATTTGAAGAGACTATCAGAGACAATTGAGATTACCAGGTTAACAATATTCATTCATTAAGGAGTATGTATCTCCTTCGGAGAGATGTATTGGTCATTACATCATTGATGATAGGCTGATCTCTTGATATATGTACCACAACAGTAAGTGGTACATACGACCGTATGAGAGCAACACGAAATTATTTCGTTTTGATATATTTCCTCATGAGAACAAATTATCTGTATCTTGGAATGCGCTCTTCTGCATGCGATCTCTATGGCTTATCAAAAGCCCCTAGGCTTAGATATAAAGAAAGAAAAATTAGATGTACATACATAGTAGACACATACAACATCATGGAATAAATAGAACGATAAAATTCCCCGAAAGGCTTTTTAAAGAAAGATGAAAAAAATGTGAAGACGGTTAAATGTTATTTCTTGACCTCTTTCACCCGTCTCTTGAGACTGAGATCCTTCACACAAAACATTCCTTTAGGAGAACTTGAGCCATATTTTGATCCATGAGCAACCCTTCTGACTATTGATCCCTCTCCTCAAAAATTATGCTATCCTTATGATTTTCCTTTGACCTTGAGATTTAATTACTCTTCCTTAAAAATGTATTTTTCGATCTCAGGCGGATTCAGCTTTACATTAGATTTTAGTTCATAATTTTATCATCACAAAAGTTGGGCACCACTTATAAGGTGATGGTTGATAACAACCAAGTATACATAGAAATGTTTTTTTTTAGGGGATTTCCTCTAAGGGCATCTCTAATCAAGTGGTTACGCCATGTACGTCATGTACTAATTTTGGAATTTGAAGTATGTAAGCAATATACGTGGATATTTGGCCACTTTATGACGGTCAAACAGCAATAATATGTGTGTGCTATATATATATATGTATACAAAATTGGCAAGTTTGAATACATTTATGTAACCTACCTGAGAAGTAACCTAATTGTAGAGGGACGGTAGTAAATAATATGTCATCTTCTTTTTCTTAAAAGAAGACAAAGGAGGTAGGGCAATATAGTAATAATTTTAAGTTCCATAATGATTATATGTAGTGATGCACTGAAATCACATGACTCAAATATTTTATGTACATACTTGAGTTTATAATTTTTTAAGGGAACTGTAATGGTCTATACTCACTCTTAAATGCAAATCATCAAAAGCTGTACGAAAAATGAGTTTGTATCTCAATACACACCCCTAATCCACATTTTTTTTTCTCCAAGGGTCTAGTTACGGAGAGTAAAAGAAAGGTAGTTGTACTCATAATTTTTATGACTCTTGGACCTCCCAAGATCCAACATGCCTTTAAAAGTAAAAGGACTACACTCAATGACCAACGGCTCATAGATAATTGATATTTAATCAATAACTCAAGGAATTTAATTGCCTTTAAGGCCAAAGAATTAGCAAGATACTGTTTGTTTTTTTAAGAATCAAGAAATAAGATAACGAAAAAATAATTTATGAATATATATTTAGGTACATACGTATATATTTTATTGTATGGCACGACTTTTAGAATTCAAAGGGTGGCTAACAATGTTGTATAATATTCAGTATTGATTTTTATTACTTTTTTTTATATATTAAAGCTATATGAAGTAACATTACATAAATACTAAGAAGGAAAAACAATGTATTTTTATACTAAGAGATGAAAAAAAGAAAGAAAAAAAAACGAGACAGAGTAAAGAAAGGTTTTTAAAGAAATATTGAAGGAAGTGAGTGATGGTTAGAATAATTATTTCTTTATAAGCTCCGCAATGGAGAATCCACTTTTGGTTTCGGATTTCACTGGTAACTTTGAACTGGGAAAAGACAGGGTATTATTGTTGTTGTTATGGCTGGATGAGCCACCACCACCACTTTTAATGCAGGTCCTTTTACTCTCGGACCTCTCTGCAATTTCTAATAGCTGTCTTGGCTTAATGTCTGTATGCGTAAGAAGATGCGTTTTAAGATTAGATCGCTGATTGAAATGACGGTGACAAATGGGGCATTTGTGAGGGGACTCCTCCATGTGAAGAATTTTGTGGACTGCAAGTGTCCGAGACTGGCAGAATCCTTTTCCACACTCTGTACATTTGAAGGGTTTCTCCTTCGAATGAATATAGCGATGATCACGTAGATGATCTTGTCGACGAAAGGCTTTTCCACAAATGTCACATGAGTAGGGTCGTTCATCCGTATGTGTGCGTTCATGAATGAGAAGATTGTAAGATTTTGTAAATTCACGGTTGCAATATTTGCAGATGAATCTCTTTTTCGGTCTAGAGGCTCTTCCTGTAGAGGTGCGAAGGAGTCTTGAGTCATAGGATGGAGGTGGTGGTGGAGGAGTGTTATTGTAAATGGGTGATGCTGAGTTGGAATTGGGAGTTGGAGGAGTTTGCGAAGGAGCTGAAGCAGCTGCTGCAGCGACAGCAGTTCCTAGCCATTGACGCATAAGAAATGGAAGTCCGTATGTGTGTGGGAGTCCAAGACGGGGAATGAAGGGAGGAGTAGGGGGTAGAGGAGGGGATGATGAGGCAGCACTTGCAAGATTTGAGTAGTCAAATCGAGAGGAGCTCTTTGGTGGTTTCAGAGAAGAGGAGGCAGCGTCTTCGGGGCTCCTGGGTGGCGATGAAGAAAGAACTTGAGAGAATGCAGATCTCTCCATTTCATGAGGGTAAGCTCTTGCGAAATGGTGATGAGATGAGAATAGAGCGTTGTATGTGGGTGGAAGGATCATATTAGGAGAGGATGTTGTTGGAGGTGAAAACTTGGATTGTTCCATAGAAGATGATGATGACTCAAAACCGAATGCTTTTAATTGTTCTGTGGGCGTTCTTGGTGGAGTTATTATACCATGATCAGATTCAGGAACTAAAATGTTTTTAAAAAAAATCAAGTTATTAATTCTGTATGATTTTGTTGTTTAGTGCTGGGGCATTATTACCTTTGTGTTTAATGTCCATGGAGGATATAAAAGTAGTTTGGGAGGTATTGTTAGGATTCAATGAGAACAGGAGCAGTAGTTGTTAGTAGGAGTAGTGAGTACGCTCTATGTGGATGGAAGTTCTACTTGAAACTGAAATGAGCGGTAGTTCAAACTTTGCTACTAATGAAAGGAGCAGAGAGAGAGGACCCCCAACTCTTGGTTCCTTTTCTTTAGGTAGTTAGCTACTTCTTACGGGCGCTCCCTTTATTTCGGAAGGCGCTCTGACTACCCGTAGAATAACTACCATTCTACTTAAAAAAATAGAGAAGGAGAAGTAACCACACAAGTGCCTACCATTGGTTCACTGTTTTTCGCTACCACGATTACCTCCTCATTGGAGAAAAGACCTACTTCAAGATCCGCCCGTTTTTATTTTTTTATTTTTTCTCTCTCTCAGAGTACATGCCTACTGTATGGCTGGTTGCTGTGGTTAGAGAGGGAAAAAAACCATGCTTCTCGTCGTCTGCAGAAGCCCTTTCGCTACTTAGCGGAAGACATTAAATCTAATACAAATATGTACATACAGATAAACATATGCATATCCCAACATACATACATATATTTTTATATCCACAGTCATAGAGGTACAAAAATATCTATTTGCATAGATATTAAAGGTGAGGCAGGCTACTTTTTATGCAAATATCGATGGTTATTATTTATTCGTGTTCTTCAGCATATAGACATGAAGTCATTATGGATTCCATGATTGTTTACATGTACATATGTACATAGATATCTTGCAAGGTAAAATGAAATAAAAGAAGAAGCGTCCCTCCATGGAAGGCACACAAGCCCCTCATAAAATAATAAAACAGCATACTTATGGAGTATGATGATGACTTTTTCATCCTTGAGAACCAAATATTATTTGACTAACAAAATTTAGGGAAAGGTGATGTGTCAAAAGAAAAACAGGAGATGATCATTGTAAATTAATATTAATAATTTGTATATGCACAGAAGTGGAATTCCACTAAATGCTTTGTTGTTTTAGAGGGGGCTGATTTCTAAACTTGATCACTATAACCCTAGTACTCTTCTCACTACTAATAATTACATATATACACTTACTATTTCCGGGTAGGGATAAGAATCCTGATGGTGCGGAAACTCTTTGATTTGATTAAGGGAGAAGGAGCGCATCTTTGTTCATTGTTTCATATTCATGTGGTTGTTTTTGTTTTTTTGTCTTTCCAACCCGCTCATCAACATCGAGTGAGTTTCTTATTGTTTTGTCGTTGTTGTTTTTTGTTCTGAATTCTTTTGAAAGATGAATAGAATTGCCGTGAATGTTTGTTCTCAAGAGCACACAAATGATATTATATATAATATAATTGTACATTTGTTACTAATTCATATTGACCACTCTGCTTTCCATTCCGTCAACTATGAGTATATACATACATACTTATGTACCTTATGTACATATAATGGGCCCCATATAGACAAATAATAATAGTAATCATAATCATAAAAAGAGAGATGAGAAAAAGAGAAAGTTAAGTAAGAACTCTACTGTACACAGACGCAGAAGAGAACAGACTTATAACAAAATAAGTACAAGTCCATAATCCACCCAAATATGATTGAGCATATATATATATATATGTACATAAATACAAATGAATGGCTCTACATACCTTCTCTTCCTATAATTTGAATCACGAAACCTTTTTCTTTGAATGTCATTTTGTTACTATACCCATAAATACTTGAGTCTTATTTTCAGCTATAAGAGCCACTTTGAGACATAAATTTAATATACGAATGTCAAATTATATTTCAAACAAAAATGAACATAAGTTAATGAAATAAATAGAACTTAAACTTGATTAGAAAGTGGTCTAAGGCGAACATTGTTTAATCTGATCAATTAGTTCTGAATGGAGGTATAGAAAAAAAGTCATTCCTGACGTACAAAAAATAAAATCATTGATGATGTCATATCACTCATATAATATAAGACAACCATGAGACACAACCGATTGCGTTTGAGTACCTTAAATTAAAATTCTGTCATTTATAGCCATTCAAACAAATCTCTAAGAAAAAGAAATACGTCATCAATCCCTACAAAATGTGTATTTTGTTATATTTTTTTTTTGTGTTGCAACTTCTATAATTTATGATTTTTTTATTTTATTATTCATTAGAAGTGTCACAACATAACTTATTTACTAGATGTGTCCTTCACGAGATCTAAGAAAGAATGACAGCAGCTTTTAAAAAAAATAAAGTATGTACATATGTACAGTAATACATATTTATATGATAATTAATATGATACTGTTTGCCAACTTACATCATCTTAGATCTTAGAAATATCAGCGCTCGCCGGGAGAGACTTTTTTATAAAATAATATGTAAATATCACTGGGAATTCCCTATCTGCTTCAATTTCTCAAGAATCATCTTCTCCTACCCCCCTCCCCCTCTAGAGTTGCTTTTTGTCTCTGTTTGGAGTGCGTTCCAAAGTTTTAGAGACACTGCTCTTGAACAAATGATTCTGGTTGACTTATTTTTGAATTCATTGGCTGAAAGCTTCATTTTTATTTTTAAACTACAGTTACAAGGTACCCTAGTAGTGCTTCTCAAACTTTTTGACTTACATTTCAGAGAGATTTTATGCAATTAATTGATGATTTTTTAATTTTTTTTGCAAAAAGAGGTTTATTTTATTTTTGTTATTATTTAAAAAAAAAAAACAGTACAAACTCTTTGTTTACGTATATCATTTACTGATTAAATACATATCTTAATACCTTTAAATAGCTTAAAATTACACATTTTTTATATTTATTTAAAGAAACCACTTATTTTTTAATCAATCTATAAAAAGTAATGTGGCTAGTTGAATCAGTCAGTTTTTTTTTACTTGGAAACGGATTTATTTGTATATCACAATTGAAAATTTTTACAAGAAATAAAGGGGGAATAATATGGGCTAGAACTTGTGGCAGTAAATGACGAGTACATGACCTGGGTTATACTATACATATATCAGAGCACCATGAGACATGATGATAAATCATATAGATCTTTCTAAATACATGATCCATAAATACGAGCCATTGCTTACTCAAATGTACCATAAGTATGAGTGAATGAAACTGAAACATTAAAATACTCGAGTGAGCTTTGAATCTCACATCAACATCACTACATCAAAATATTAATAAATAATAGACAATGTTTTGCTTCTCTTTTATTGAGATTATATTTGAATCTCGTCAGTTATATAACTCTTCAATTAATCTATTTCAAAGAATAAACCCATCAAAATTTATCACAGCCCTTACAAAATATGCTTCAATTTTTGACTCTTCAAATCGAGTCCCCTTTTAAAGAAATCAGAGCACATTTTGAAGGTGAGGATTGAATGATTTTGAATTCGCTATTATCAGGACTTCTTTTTATTATCTTGGGTATATTTGCATACTACTTAGAATTTCCCCTTATTATCCTTTTTGTGCTTCCTTTGTGTACTTCTCTTCATCTTTGTGTTTTTGTGAGATCATAATCTTGTAATAATCGACTGCCACTCCTTGAAAACAATTATTGAAACAACAATAATTTGAATAAACATATTATGTACTTAGTGTTATAAAAAATAAGCTAAAATAAAAGTGTTCTTAAAGAAGTGAAGACACATAAGGAACGAGATATTTTTTATGAACAAATCGAATCAGTTCTCAATTGCGTAAATATATTATGAATATTATACAAAAAAATAATTTAAATAAGTGATATATTAAATAAAAATGTGGACATAAATAGACTCTTATTAACGAATTATCCACTCATTTTTTTTTTAGTATAATTCATCATTTTGTTTTTTACTACACCTTCATTTTCTATTGTATCTGAAAACGATGTTTTCTGGACTTTAAAAATACGTAACTAGCACAAGAACGGCCGGGGTTGTCAAATACCAAATAAATAAAATGCTATTTTTTTTTTTTTTTTTTTTTCGTATATCACCAATTACTTAAATTTTATCCAAAAAAATAATTATGTAGAGTTATTAATGATGGCATAATTCATGTTGCCACTCAAAAAGGTCATGGATGTCATTTTGACATCATTTATACTATAGGTTTTTTAAAAGTGACATCGCATGGCCCACCAAGGTGGTACGTATCCACGATCACTCTTGTGTTAAAAGCTAAATAGTATTTTTTTTTTCAAAAAAAAAATCAAAGTTATTCAATGATTAATTACATATATTCGGTCAAACTCAACTTTTTGTTTGAAATCCTATTGCAACTATCAACATTTATCATTAAGGAGTATGAATAATAAATCTAAAGTGGCAAAAGTTTATGACATAAAGAGCAAGGCTTCCCATAGTTTTGTATCAAGCTTGAACAACCAGACAGTGTGTAGCAACAACTTTGTTTGTACTTTATTAACCTACTTCAATATTTCAAGGCAGTACCACATACTTGACAATTGAAAGAGATAATTTCATGCAGTTTGATATAGATTAAGTATGTGCTTATGTACTATAGATTAATAACTTATGCTATATCTTAAATAATTCTAATCAATATAAAGTTATTATATGAACTACTAAGTCTTGTATGTATTTTAGCCCTAATGGATATATTCCACCTAATTTCAAAAATGGAGTATACACACATACTATTTGCGATTGTTACAATAACTATCAAATATATTGTCCATACTATGGGTCTGAAGGTGTTTTGCAAATGTGTGTTCTAAAAGAATCCAACTAGGTAGAGATAATTAAAATTTTGTCTTCCCTTATTCAAGAGTTTTATATATCAAATAACTTACATACAACTATGTGATAATACAAAATATGACACCCACCACCTCAGACTTCAATCAAACTTGAATAAAATGTTTTTATATACAAGATAATATGCAGAATTGCAAAATTTAAGTGTGGAATTCCATGTCGGTTATGAGGAATTGAATGTTGGTCTAATTTACACTTTGTTTTATTTTGTGGCTCCCATAACGGATTTTGTAAAAAAAACAAAAACAAATATAATTTGCTATAATTTTTGAATTAATGAACCAAGATAGTTGAAAATTGGAATGTAGACACATTTTAAATAGTTAAATTTAAAATGTCATTGAAAATATTTGACTCTCTACAAAAAAATACTTGTTTTTAATTTTATGTCAAGTCATGAAAAATATCAGACCTGGTACGGGGAGTCAACATAATCAGTCTATCACAAGCATAAAATAATTTATACTTTCTGTGGTGGTTCATTAATACATATTAGACCATTATTAGTATGAGAAAAATCTCAGTGGCACTCGTTTGGAATCAAGACTTATACTTATTTAAAAAATATATAATTTTAATTAAGCTTTTTTGAACGTAAGGAACATCAGACAAAGTTGAAATACGTAACACACTTTAATACAAACTTCAAACAAAGTTTAAAAATTGTAAAAATTTGGTCATGTGTTTACCCTGAATTCGGTCTCCTCCATTGTATTTAAAAGATGCCATCCTTTAGGGGATGCCATTGGAAACTATTGAAACACTTGACTTGTTTCTCAATTACTCAAATATAATTCTGTTTAAGGATACCAAATTCTTACACAACAAACTTACATTTTATTAATAAAAGTTAAACTTATTAAAAACACTCTGTTTGCAATTTTTATTTGAGTGTGTAACGTGATTCAACTTTGTCTGACTTCTTTACGTTCAAAAAAGTTTAAAAATTGTACGTTTTTTAAATGAATACAATATACAGACTCAATATATTATACATTAGGAATTATCACAGAAACCAAAAAAAGAGATATCACGGATCTAAGCAAGTGCCAATGTAAGTATACACAATAAAAACTTGTATACAAATAGATTTCTCTGAGATACCAATCCATCACGACATTTTTGGATGGAAAGGTTTCTTTATTAAGTAAAACTTTATATAGGTATGCATATATATTAAAGTCGTATATAAGTACAAATATTAAAAATATTTACGTTTTGTTTTTATAATATTTTTCCAAGACATAGCCCCATTCTTTTAGAACGCGAAAAGACAAAACACAAGAATGTGTTCATTTAATGTCCTGTCATATCCGAGTCATCTTCATCTGTTGTACAATGGGATCAGAAGTATATAATGCAAGGGAAAATTGAATTTCAGAAAGTTATGCCAGATGGCTGGATGAGTTGTTATTGTAGGCCAGATCTAGCCTGCGAGCCCTACTCTAGAAGAAAGAAAACAAAATGTTAATATTTTCAGAAGTACTTAATTAGTAATTTATTTTTTACTTTAATATATATATTTATAAATTTACTTAATAAAGAAAACCAAAAAGTCAGGGTCCATTTATATACAAGTTCTTATTTTGTATGCATTGGCAACTTCCGACATGGTTAGATCTGTGATATTGCGTTTTTTTGGTTTCCATTATACCCACCAGCATTCATTAAATATGTATATTACATTTTTCTAAAAACTGGATCAATGCATATTTATTAAATATTAATACATTAAAGTTATTCCGAAACTAGTTTTGTGGCAATCACAAAAAAATTGAATCAGTCCGGTCTGGTCCATTATTGATAATTATACCAAAAAAAAAATAGTAAACAAAATTTTTATTATTATTATTAGATTAACCGCAAGTATTTTTTTTAATATATAGATTGTAATCAAATTAATAGAGATCATGTGATAGACTTTCAAATCTAAATTTTCCATTTAAATAAATCGATGACATTATCTAAAAAAATTCATTGATTAATTTTAAAAAATCCTCTAAGTTCAACCGCATATATTTATGTTTAATTAATTATAGACTATTTCATAACATTTTAATATTTCTTGATTTTGACTCAAAAAAAAAATGTTTAAAAAAAAAAACTCAAAAAATTACTTTACCCTCTATGGGACATATTGGACAACATAAATATCCAGTTAAAATTATTTTGAGATATTAAATCTTGTTTTATAACTTTATAAGCCTTGCAATAAACATATAAAATCATTTCTACTTTTTTTTAATCGCCTATATTTAATTTGCAACATATTATTTAAGATCAAAACAAACCTATTGAAATTCTAAAAATATATTTTTTAAATTTAAAATACAACAAATTATATACCATATAGATTTAATTCCTGCAAAATTTATGCCAATGGCTAAAACTGAAAATAATGAATCAAAAAATAAACACATAGCCGAATATTTTTTAGACAAGTTTAAAAACCAAAAAACGTATAAGAAATGGATCAAGCTATTAAAACGATATTCTTACTTTACACACCTTGAGCATGAGATCTATTTAATGAAAAGCCACAGAGATTAACATACATATGTATGTATAAGTTATTAACAAATTTCATGATCTCCGATTATATGTCTAAGAATCCCTTAGGCTCTTTTTTCGTTTCCTTACACTAGTATTTTCTTAAAAGATGTCTTTAAATTAATGTAGGTACTTTATTAATTTCTAAGACTGTTGTTTACAATCTCTTTGAATCTGTGCATAAGTTTTTATTAATTAAATGTCTACAAAATAAACTTTAGGACGCTTATCTTTGCAAATCTTGTATTTTTGCATTAATAATAATTAGCGAACTGTGTTAATTGCTCAAAGGCTATCCGATTTCTTTTAGTCATTTCATTTCTTATATTATTTTAAAGACAAAGTCGTTTTATCTCTGGCAGAACGTTCATTGCACTTTCAAAAATAAATTTGTAAAGATTTCTTCTCGTGGTAATTTATATCAAGATCCCCCTTTCCTTACTCATATTTACCCATTAAAAGGTATAAAGGCGTATAAATTATCATTAAACGACCTTACATTGCATGGAGTCCTAACTATTTCAGAACTACCTTGGCCACCCCCTTTCTTTTGTACTTTTCCAGATTGTTATTGACAAATGTATCTTTTTAGCATCCTATTGTTTTATTTATTGCTAACAATGTATGTATGTATGTATTTATGGCTATAAATATAAAGTTATTAAAACTTGCTTGGAGGTCGTTACTAACGAATTTTAATAGTTTTAAAGGATTATGACCTTATAGAAATATACAACCCTTTTTAATTGGACTTGGCTATTTAACTCCTTGTCTTTTTTTATAAATGAACTCATTTCTGTGATATTGAATGAACTTGTAAAAATCTATAGCTGAACAAAAGTCAACATAAAAATAACAATTCGTTTTCATCTAATTATAATTATAATTATAATTGTAGCAGATAAAAGATCGTAGTAAAGTTAAGGATTATAATTGTTACTTCAAACTTGTATTCATATACTTACCTATACGAATGACTTCCATAGGATAAGATGATTTCAGATTTGTAAAACTCGTGTAAAATATACCCATGTATGCTGTTTCCCTTCATTTCTATTATTGGGAATATGATGTTACTGAGCGGACCGAGTGAATATCTTGGTCATTAAGCATTTATAGTATTGATTTATTATATTCATTTCACACGTGTGTAATGTCAATTAGAAATGAGCATGAATAAAGAAAAACACAAAGTGGAGAAAAATCAATTTTTCTTTTTTTTTTGTTATTTTTAATTCATTAATAAAAACAAGGCTATTCTTCTAACACACAAATTTGTCTACTTTTTGTCGAAGGTCTCAAAAATGAACAACAGGACATTACAGCCTAGAGTCTAATGTTTAATTTCATTGTGTTTTTATATTATTATATATGTATATTTATACATAATACTATAAACACAGTTTATATTATAGGCACATAAAAATAGTCAAATAGTACAAATATGATACTGTAGCTTACATAGGATTTCCATAAATAAGTTAATAAGTTAGTAAATGAGTATTTATTGATTTGATATGTTAGGCACTCTGTTGTAATCTATAACAACTAAAGATGAACGTAATTATCATTTTAAAAAAAACAACTCTCCAAATAGCATACAGCTTGTACGTAAAGGGGTAGGGGGGGGGGGGAAGAAATTCCATAAGGGATTTAAGGTTCTTATGTCATAAGAATAGGCCAGATTAAATGGAAGCTTCTTTTTTGGTTTTTTGCTGGTTTTTTTTTTTTTTTTGGAGGAGGAAGGGGGATAATTAGATGCTGAAAACCACTTAGTCAAATAATCTAAGCCTATAAAATATTTCATAAACAATTAGCCATGATATTTTGTCCATTTTAAAAAGAGATCACAAAAGTTAGAAACTAAAGTATGTACATATGTAAAATATTATATTATATCTCTCAACCTTTCATTCAAAAAAAGAAATAAGAAAAGGAAAGACAACCAGTTCATAGATTGTCAGTTCTTCCCAACTATATAACCCCCTTATTTCATAATTGTAGGGAACTTTTTATAGTTTAACAAGAGCTCAACTAACCAATCTTTAGAATACTAATGAAGTCAGGGGTTTTTAATGTACCTTTTTGATTGATTTTTGAATCATTCAGATTTACTCCTTCTTTCACATTTCTACTAAAAAATAATCTGCAAATACCTTTACCAAATAAAAGTTATACTTATTCATATATTATTATGTGTCAACATTTACCACAGGGGATAATTTATTTTGTATTTTGTATTGAACACCCCTAGTCTAAACATTGGAAGAGTTTCGGTGGCATATATGCATAAAATAAAGTTTTAAATGCATCTAAACATTTGAGGGACATATAATTATGAACTCAATGACTTCCTTATTCTGACCGCCCTATGAGTGCCATAATTCATGAATCTTGAGTAGCAGAAAAATTCACACCTGAGAAAAGAATACTCTGTAAATTATTATATTAGTGGGATTTAAGACATTATCGATTTATAGTTGATAAACAAGTATTTATTTAGGGAGACATATATTGTCTCTCCGCAGCAAAAGGACAACAATGTCAATTGAATTATATATGTATATTTTCAGATTAAATACATCAGATTAAACCAAACAAAAAATATTTATAATTATATCCTCGATAGTTAGTTAGCATGTGAAAAATGATCTATCTTTAAAATTGTCCCAGTAAAACCATGGCAAAAGAGCTTAATTCAATTTTATTTATTTATTAAATGACGGAATGTATGTAATTAACCCAGCAGCCATAATGATCTGTCTAAATGGCTTGAAATAGCCTTGTATGTTCCACCTTGGACACATACAAAACACATTGACAACAACAATATGCAAATCGGGATGTCCATGTTTACGGTCATGGTAAATGAAATCATCATATCAGGAGGACCAGAGATAGCTGTCTTCAGATATTTTGAAAAAGGTCACACTTTTATTTCTGTTGACAGCTTTAATCATCAAATAGGGAAGAGAATGCAAAATTAAAAGGACATATGTACATATATGAGGATAAAACTTTTGGTCCATAGTGGATTAGGTATAAAAATCAATGTTAAGCCTGTATTTATTATTGAAAAACATTATTTATAAATGATATTATTCAAAAATACGAATAAGTCTCTCATTTTCAAATTTACTATTCAACTCAAATTTGTTGAACCTCATTCATGAATGCTGATTAATGCCGTGATTGTAGTTGATAAAACTATCTCAATTAACTTTATCATAATTTTGGTTACGTTTCTTATACAAGTAATTGTGTGAAAATATAAATAAAACATTGTCACTGCTTTAACATCATAAACTATAATATGATAAAATTATCTAACTCATCTTACTTTCTCTTAGAAAAACCATAACAAAAGGAATTAACGTTCATTATAAGTGAAAAATTGCATATTTAATGAAATTTACAAGAGCTATTTAAATGAGTGATACCATGAGGAATCCAACAAAACATATTGGGAGACTTGGGGAAAACACGTTTTCCTCTTTAGCTCTGAAAACATGATTTTGTTATCTAGCTCCTTTTGTGGTGGCATACAAGTAAGTAAATCAATGCATATCAAACTGACTCAGTAGTCAGTTTTTATTTATATTTACCTTGCTAATATCTGCTAAATTATATCTCATAATTAGACGGCTTGTTCAACAAGTTTTTAAATATGTTTTAAGCTATGACTCAGTATAATGTGCATATGTTAAGTGTTAACCTGGAAGTGCAATATCACGATTTAAAATTGAATTTTATATTCTATTGCCATTTGTTCCTTTAACCCCCCCCCCCCTCAAAAAAATAATAATAATGTGTAATGGATGAAGCTCTATAGTGAAATTTTTTAACTAACCCCCTGGTGTATCACTTTAAGGATAGGATATATTTTCCAAGCAGACATAACAAAAAAGATAAAATGTCAGTATTGTATATAGTAAAAAATCAGAAAATGAATTTTTTAATTTTCATTAAAAAAGTGGGAGACGATTGCTTCCTTTTCCTCCTATCTGGTCGACTACAGCCGCCTCTAAATGAAATTCAAAATAGAAACATAAAATTACTTGCGTTTTTATTAATATTCAATCCATTGATGGGATATATTTCTCAGTTCATAAAGTCACGATGGACCTGAGTTACTTTACCTCACTTTTTAAATGCATTAATAGATATTTTATTGTACATACATACATATAAGAATGAGTAACGTAGTCATTATTATTTTGGAAAAACTAATTTGGGCAATGACTCTTTCAAATAGATTTTGCTAATCGTGATTCCATGATTATAATCAAGGCATGAAGAATGTATCGATCATAATCCAGGCCCAATCACCATAAATCAAAAATATTTTCCCCTTTAACTTTTTATTTGTATGTATTTATAGGGAACAGAGTTATAACAATGGATTAAGAATATTTATGTACTCATTACATGAAATGATGAAGAAGGAAGAAGTAATAAGGGAAGAAAAAAAGCATTAAAAAATTATGAGTTTCTATAAATGAAAAATGAGTAAAAAAAAAAAAAAAAAGATATTCATAATTATGAATATTATTATTATTATTTTGCGCCTGCCTTGTGTGCTGTTGGAATGTCAAGGGCCCTAATAAGAGAAAAATAATACGGCTGCAGGGACTACTACTGTACACATTATACAGACACTCTACCTCCATAATATGAAGCATTCCATGTGAGGCGTCCAAATGAAAAATAAAAAAACCAACTTAAAAGGAAAATCAACTCATTGGATTGTATTGAATATAAAAAGTCACACTCTTGAATCTATTCGTGGGACTATAACCTTTAATGAATGTTTAGACTTTTTTTTAAGACATGGTATGGAAAACCATGGCAGACCATTCCTCTGTTTCATGAGGATGGATCACAGGGCAATGGTTTGCTACTGGGCAAACTCGGTAGCTATTCAACTCATTGCCCTAGGCAATCAAGTAGCTCGAATTTTTATTATTCCTCTGCTTATTATTATTTTCAAAGGCTGGCCTACAAAAATAAGCGGTAGTTAAGCAGCTACCGTGCAATGAAATTTATTTCTTTCTTTCAAAAGTATGGCCAGTAGTTATTTGTTGTCTGCTTAGTGGCATATCGAAACTCCTAGATCCCTGACTTTGAAGCTATTCTCCAGGATTACTTTTCTATCCAATAAAAAGAAAGGCCCCTATAAGACGAGCCAACATCCTCTTCCAAGGAGTACATTTTAGGTATGTTATAGTCATATTTGTTTGTTTATGTAATATTTAGTTGAAAAACGTCACTGCATGATCCAATAATCAAGTATGAAACACATTTATGCTTTTGCCGATTTGTGTATTGGTTTTCATATTTGCATTATTATGGTATAGTAATAATAATAATAATGATAGTAGATATATGTATGCATAAAGAGTAATGTTGGTAGCCATGTTGAATTCCAATCATCAGGTCAAAAACCAGTTTTATCTTTTCCTTGCTTAGATGATGTACTTGTGTAGGTAAGATGCCCTAAGAAAGAAGAAAATATGTGAGGATTCTTGTGGTTACTCTTGAGCGCACTCCAACCTCAAAAAAAAAAAAAATATCACCTGACTGCCCAAAAAATAAACTTGCCTTCCTTCTCTTGTCTAAGAGTACAACCACCATGTACATATTTGTTCATGAATAGGTACCATCATCCATCGTAGAAATACCCTAATTAAGAACCTCTTTTAATTTGACTCTTAAGATAATAAAAAATAAGACGTGGGCATTTACCAACAAACAATCTAATAAGCAGGCTATTATTATGGGTATTCTTTTGAACTGAATGTAATATATATATACATATATATATATATATATATATATATATATATAACATACTTCGTACATACCTACCTACATATATTCATGTTTCTTTGATTCATGTTTTAAATAATAAAACTAATGCAAATGTTTATTTTATAGGCTTAGGAGAGAAAGGAATTCATGTCTGAGGCATGCTTCCCAATCATCGATCATATATCAAAAACTCTCTGTCTGATGATGATCTTGTCGTGGATGTGGTAGGGAACAATGTTATCCCTAATCCATGTCTCATTTCTCAGCCCATGTTTGGTAACGAATACTCATCCGCATTCTCTCCTGTGGTTCCTCAAAGAACTCGTGATGACTCAGCAT
Organism: Lepeophtheirus nordmannii; assembly: GCA_963680855.1. Lineage (NCBI taxonomy): Eukaryota > Metazoa > Arthropoda > Copepoda > Siphonostomatoida > Caligidae > Lepeophtheirus > Lepeophtheirus nordmannii. The sequence goes on from OY804523.1 coordinate 25,895,041, forward strand.
CTCCAGAGGACATTGAGTCAAAGAGTCGATCAAATTCCAAGACTAGAATGAAGAAACAATTTATCTGTAAGTTTTGTAACCGCGAGTTCACAAAATCATATAATCTCCTCATCCATGAACGAACGCACACGGATGAACGGCCGTACTCATGCGACATTTGTGGAAAAGCCTTTCGTCGACAGGATCATCTCCGTGATCATCGTTACATTCATTCGAAGGAGAAGCCCTTTAAATGTACCGAGTGTGGAAAAGGATTCTGTCAGTCTCGAACACTAGCGGTTCACAAAATTCTTCACATGGAGGAGTCCCCTCACAAATGCCCCATATGCCAAAGGAGTTTTAATCAAAGATCAAATTTAAAAACTCATCTTCTTACACATACAGATCATAAACCCTACGAATGCAATCAATGTAAAAAAGTCTTTCGACGTAATTGTGACCTTAGGAGGCACAAGTTGACTCATTCTATCTGTGATGTGCTTCCTATGAAAACCGAGCTTAACACCTCCACGGGCTCACAACCTAATTCTTCTACTGATGAAGAGGAGAGTAAAGACTCTGACGTAGACGTGACGACCGTTGGTGTACCTCATGATCAAAAGTTATCCTATTATCTCAAACCAGAGAGCTTTTCAGACTATCTAATGAAGGACAAAGTTGGTGTCATGCAAGAGGCTGCGGCTGTAAGGCCATCCAATGGGTTCACCATTGATGAAATCATGCGTAGATAATAAACAAGATCTTATTCTTCTTTCCTTCTTATGTATACTTCCTTCCTCTATCTCATTTGTTATTATTATGTGACCCTTGTTGATTATATCTGTATCTTAGAAATATTTATATACAAGAATATATATGTATATGTATATACCACCACATTGTTTTTCATCTGTAATAGTAATAAATATACACATACATACATACATATATTCATACATTCTTTGAGCAGCAATAGTGTCTATGCTTGATTGCCCTCCCAGGTTGGAATTTCCAATCATGCTTCGTCATTGAGTGAATAATATTTGATCTCAACGGAATGTTGAATGCTCTATTCAATCTAAACGAATATGGGCATGACAATCAGTTATATTTATTAGGACTTTATATGAAGAAGAGGGAACATTTAAATCAATTGTGTCTTTCCCTTACTTCTTTCTCCTCATTCCAGCACAATACACACCACAAACTTGAAAAGTAAGGGCATTTATTTATTGCATTTTACATTAAAACATTTAAAGGCTATTAATAATAAGGAGAAGGAAAATAAGTGCATTCTTAAAACAATATAACTCCCGGCCATTACCATTAATAATTATGAATCATTTCAAATATATTTATCGTCATTAACTCGAGGCATAACTTAATATACGTGCATTCACAGAATATATCTAAATTACAAAGTATCTTTACTAGTGATGTGGTTCTCGAGACCAATTTTTGAAGGTCTCCTTGTCAAGAAACTGGATTAAAAAATCATTTTTTTTCTCTTTGTCGCGATCCCTCAAAGTCTTGGTTTAGCTTTAAGTAGATTTGACCGCAACACTAATCTTTACTTACATTGACCATGAGTTGACTCCATCCCCAAACCTATAAAATACAAAAAATAAAAATAATACTTCTTTTATTCCTTCTCTTGACAAAGAAATAGAAGAACCAATTAAGTGTCAACCATTCATTCGAAAAGAATATATATATATAAATTCCAAGATAACTAAATGCTAATACTCTTTAAATTAAAGAAGAGAAAGAAGGATTTTTTTTTTTTGTCTTCGGAAAGATCAAATGATGGTTCCACAATACGAGTACTAATCTTTTTGGGCTCGGCTAAAGGTAATATCATAAACTTAAATACAATTTATACATTTTGGAATTTTTCATCTTCCCCTTTTTTTTCGATATGAATAAACGTCGACATTAAATAAATAAAAAAAGGAGAAGGAGGTTTTTTTCACCTTGTTAAAGGTGTTTTATGAAACTGTTGATGTTCAAGATGAATGACATAGATAAGAAAAAGTAGCTGGATCAACTTCTTTTGAGACCTTGGCAATCAATTGAGCATAGATCAAGAGTTGTTGAGTTTCTTTCTTGTATATATAGATTTGAAGAATGAGATAAGAATTAATAATTATTATTTACATCCATGGGCAATCTTAATTCCTCTTTAATTATCCTAACTTTAATACCAAGTTATAATTACATTCTAAAGTTTTGTCATCAATAAAATATAATAATTAATTTAATAGTGAAAACTGGATATTCAAACAATTAATTAATTATATGGATGGAGGCAAACGATAGCTCTACGTTCTCTTGAGAGTTTCATTTACAAAATAAGATGTTGGGCAAGAAGCATCAGATCCAGGAAGGAGTGCCTATATGTACAACGGGAGCTGTGTCCCTGTAAAAATGTTTATCCACGTTTTGGGCGAGCCTATAAAATGTTTTAATGTGCAATAAAGTATACCCTGCTAACTGTTGAGTTGTTGCTATTTCTTTCTTGGTTTTTTTAATGTGCACCTGTAGCTCAACTCTCCTCTTTGATTTATTAGGAGACTGAAAGCCTTTGATAAGCGTCGCACATTGATGAGACCACAATACATTGGCAATGTAAAACTGCTTTTGCTTTTAAATAGTGCACACTTTTTGTGTATTCAAGAAAATAAGAATGAACTAATATAAAAGTAAAGTAATATGATTACTTCGTGAATCTGAGTAATCAGCATTACTTTTCAACAGAGTAACGGATGTAATGCTAATGGGTAACTAATTCGCTACGTCGTACATCACTAAGTACTAAGGTATTATTAATATAACATAGTGTAGTCATATCATATGACTATGAGTCTTTTTTTCTTCTTCCTTGAGGAAAAGGTTGAGATATTAGGTGATGCACCTAATCTCCCCCCCCCCCCAAAAAAAAAAAAAAAAAAAAAATCAACATTAAGATGTCCCTGAAAATGCAATGAAAATCTATGTAAATAGGAAAGCTTTTTTTGTACAATATTTAACATACACATTGGATATACTTATACTCATTACACAGTTCCTCTTTATTGTATTACTCATGATTGTGTTGTATCATTATTTACATAAAAAATAATGTGAGGCCTAATTCATAAGTTCAAACGGAAAGCCCGAACAAGAGAATACAACAATGAACACTGGTATCACACTCATAAATGGTATGTCACGGGGATACCCTTAACAGATTTATTTGAAGTTTTTTTTATTCATAAGTTTTTTTTTTCCTCTTTTTATATTTCGTTCATAAAAGGAGTTTATCCATACAAAAGAGCCGTAAAAGAATTATATTATAACTATTATCACCCACAATATACATATACAATATCTGAGTAATTTCTCCATACAAAAGAGACGACAAATCTTCATATTCTATTTTAAATAACTATGTACGTACAATGTTAATAATGATGATAAGAATAACAAAGTATACATACATACATACGCATAATCACAATGAGAGTAAAAATTGTTGTTTACGTGCTTCTTTCTTCCATGAGGAATAAAGGAGTCTCTGATTGAAGTAAACAATGTTGACCATTAAAGAAAGGGTCTATCTCACGTGCACAGCATGTGCTCACTCGAATCATGTATAATGTGTGACCCTATATATATACACTCGCAAGGAAAGCTAGTAACCGCAACCTTTGCTACTCTCTCACCATAAAAATAGGTATCCCTGTTGAGTTCCTTTATTCCTTAAGACCTCCCGATGATATCTTTTATTTAGTCTCTCTCTCTCTCTCTTTCATTACATTTCGCGACTTTTGTAAACTAAAAGAGAAAAATAAAATCCAGTATTAATAATAGAACTCGATTAGTTGAAAAAGAAAGAAAAAGAATGACAAACACAATGGAGCTCGTAATACGGACCGCTTAAGAAATAGAAAAGACACCGACGTCGCAAAAGTCAACATCTTCAAAAGAAAAATGAAGGAGGCAAAGAGGACTTCAAGAAAACCATTATCTAAATTATTTATTAATAGTGTTCCCTTCGTTTCTTTGACGTTTGGGTAGACTTAATTGGGGCCTGTCTCTTGCCAACAAAATAGTATTCATAATCATAATAACATCTTGTCTTCAAGAAAATGTATGCAGTTATAATTAAACATTCATCATCATTATTTTCCTCTGATGGATACCATAGGTACACATGTGCACATCAATTGTATAATAGGCAAAAAAATTGAAAACTAGTTGCTTAGTGGCACTGAATCATGCTTCTATTAATTTCAATAGTTTGATTCTTTCAAACTATATTATATGTATGTACATATGTATGACCATTGTATATACTCTTATAATAATCAAACTATGTTTATGTTTCTGACAGGTCTATGAATGATTTGAAATTAGGTTTGTTTCTAAATCAGTTTACATGCAAAAGAATCTTATAAAATAATCAAAAAAGTTTTGTCAAGACTCTTCATCAGAAATGGAAAGTGTAGCAAGTATCGAAGGCTGAGGGGAAAACATATAGAAGAATAAATCGCTGAGGAATCACTAGCCATTAATGTGATTCTTTAAAATAAAACTCCAAGAGATCTAAGGATGTTATTTTTGTCAGTTAATTACATGTCAGTATAATAAATTCTCTAAGGAAAACTAAAAACTACCAAAACGCTACCAAGGAGAATCAACAGTATAGAGAGAGTTAAAACTGTAAATTGCACAAATAATCATTTGACGGAATTTATCACCTTCCATAATTGTAGGTTATGGTCCAAATACTGAACTACCTCTTCCCTTCTCCATGTCAATATAATATATATTTACAGAAACGGAAAAAAATCTCAGCGGTAAGAAATAAAACTATGAGAGTAGTAACAAAAATAAAATTTAAGAAGCTGAGTCTGTTTCTCTCTCTTCTCTACAAACTAAAAAAATTGGTGGACATTTTAATGATAGCGGAGTTTTTTTCTTGTTTTTTTTTCTTTTTTCATTAAGGAGAGCTACCAATTATCCCAGTAGTGGGTATTTTGTGACCACGATCATTATGGTTTTTACAATAACAAAGCTTTTCACTATTTTTTTATTTTTTCTGTGTAGAACAAAATAGATTGGCTACCTGAATAGAAGAAAGATCACTATTTTTGACCTAATTAGTCATGTACCCATAGATTAAAATGATTTACTTAAAGTAGGTTGTTTTAATTATAACTCGATTGAGCATTTTTTATTGATAGATGAACAAAAGAATTCTATTTATTTCGCTTTTAAAAATACTCTAAATTACTCAGAGCTCATGAAAAACAACTGTTTTTATAAGAGGCTATTTTTAAATAACTCAAAGTGAGTCTGTATTTTTTTTTTTTTAATACAAAAAAAACTGAGAAAAAAATATTATTTCCAAAACAAAAATGAATCTATTTTTTATCATAACATGATACTTTCCTTGGTATTTGTCTCTTAAAAATGTAGGTAGAGAGCGTTGTCACTGACGTCAGAGATTGTATAATACATTGAAGTGGCACCATGTTGAGGACAATAGAGTTTGGATACAACTTGATGCCAAAAAAAAAAAAGGACCCAGTAATATTTGAATAAAATAAAATTAATATGGAGTGAAAATCCCTATGTTATGGCTAGACTTTTACAACCAAGTTTCTCTTGCAATCTTTTAGGGACTAAAATAGTAGGATATCTGGAGAAAGATATTCAATTCTTGATGTAACAACATATGTTTGATACATGTTAGGATCTGATATATAATCAAAGAGGATACATTTTTTATAGACGGTCTTCTATTTATCAGTACCATTGTGATATCCAAATTTACGGTACTAATTCACTAATTTTCTTAATTTTAAAGAAATAAAGGTTTTTATTGGGATATAATTTTGTTTTTTATCCCCCCCCCCCAAATGACCAACTTAAAGAATGATGATGTCACGTGAAAATGCTCTATATTTCGAAAAAAAATCATAATAGTCAAAATGAATTAAATGTATATAATTGATTCGCATTGCTATTTTTTTTACCTATCCCACTCCTTTCTATAATTGTTATTATCATCAATACTTTTGATACCACCATAGTATTGCTAATAGTGGAGTACAGTGAAGGCTTATGAAATAATAGAATAAAAAGAAATAATCATCTAAATGGGAACATTTCATTTCATAACATCACTTATATAACACATTTTTCATTTGTATTTGAGAAATTCCAACTCACATCAATTTAACCTTTGTTTTGTACAGCCATACATAAAAGCCAGAATAAAATAAATAAATAGAGGAGTCATAAAATATTTGATCTATCAAAAACTTCATCATTGGCTAAACATGTAATCAGAAGCTTGCAGTAATTAAGCTATTTTTACTCTTCTGAAATTGATTTCTATGTTACATTTTAGATGCTTTAACAATATCATAAAATTTAGAAATTGAAGGAGTAATGAAGCTTGAAATTTACCTACTTTATTGCTCATTTTCATAATAGTATTAAAATGTGCATACACATTTACTTATATAATTATCACTTATATAGATTTAACTCAAACAGTTTACCTCTTCTAATGGATCAAGTAAAGAAACTGCTAATTTGATGAAAATACAAAAGAGGGAAAACAATTGAAAAAACCATATGTAACAAATTAAGTTGCATTGTAGTTTTTTTTTTTTTTTTTTTTGATAGATTAAAGTCTATGCAACAACAAAATTACTATATTTGACCCATTTTTCTATCTTTTAAGTGCCAGTTCCACGTCAAAAATGTCGTGAGGGACCTGAAATATCGCAAAAAAAAAAAGATGGTGTGGTAAAAAAATAGAGCTCAAGAGCAGAGACAACTAAATACTTAAAATATATTTTAAATGTCTTCTTATCACTATTGGTATAAAATGTAAACTCCCCCCCCCCCTATAATTTATTCCAATATAAGTGCTTGATATTCAAAAGTTGGATATTTGATTCAATTGATATGTGTATACTTGTTTTGGAGTTCAACTATTAAACTCATTGTAGGTTGATCACCGCACAGAATCATTTTCGATGAGGGAGGGCTTCATCATGCACTTTATAAGAAAAAATTATAATTGAGATATTGATCGCTACTTAATGACCCATAATTTCTTTCTCTTCCCTCTCTCTCTCTCTCCGCCTGTCCAACAAAACGTTTTGATAAAAAAATATAATTATGTAATAATAACAATAATATAACTCGTGAGAAACTTGGTCAAACGTTCCACTAGAAAAACACGGTGCGGTATAAGTAAATCCTCGATATTTTTCATTCTCTTCTTTAAGAGCCACCTCTCCAATTATCGTGAGCAGCTATCATTTAAACAACACCCTTGAAACAACACCTTTATAACCAATAATTTACTCAACTTAATGGTTTAGAACTATAATAATCTCAATTTAAAACCGGTGTTAATTATATTGATTGAAGAGTGCACTACAGTGGCTACTCCAGGTTATCCCATGTACGTACATTTTTCTGTGCACAAGAATAATATATTTTGAGTAAATGAATCCATAAACCTTTTTGGAGTCTTAGGACATGTCCAAAAAAAGCAAGACAAAGAAAGTTAATTTATGTGTACCCCTTGATGTGTTTCCCACCAGAACTTCTTGAAAAAACATACTCATGACTGAAGCCAAAATTTTTTTTTTTTTTTTTTAAATTATGTCAGCTCTGAAGTTACTGTAATAGATAAAGTATCTATTCGCTATTAAACTGACTGAAAAACATATTCATGACTTTGTACACCTAATATGAGTAGTTATATATATATATATATCATAAGAATATTAGAATCTTAATGTTTACGATAAGTTATTTGTAACTTAATTTATCTCCAACCATACAAAAAAAATAATCTTATATCACCCTTATTGAATTTAAACTCATATTAAGATCACGCACTGACTTTTACTCTAGAAAAATGTTTTAAAAAATTGACAATATTACTAGAAAAGAGGCTTTTGACTCTTCAAATTCTCTTAAATACAAAATTTAATCTTTCAAACTGATAAATCCGACCCAACTAGATTTTCTAACAAATTATAATGAATAATTAAGTATATATCTTTCTTGAAATAGTATATGTATAATAATATAACGATTTAGAAATGGCGTAATTGGGAGTAAAGAAAGCATTCTCCCGAACAATGTTAAAATCTTATTTTTGTGTGTTAGATATATTCTTTCAGAAGTTTGATTTGTCTTGCCCCAGGTTTGCAATCAAATCAAACAGGTTGTTAATATATAATTTCAATTGTTTTTAAACTCTAAAAATTGGATGCAATATCTTTATTATTAAGAAATATTCAATAATTTAAATATTCATATCAACATTCGTGCAGCTCAATAAAAAGGAATATTCTAGAAATACTTTTGAACTTACCTATCAAAAACCTCATAAAATTAAGTTACAAAATGATTGTCACTTGTAGGTATCAAAAAAATGCATCAAAGAATGCATTTTTTTAATTAGTGATTTTGATTTAAGAAGGGTGTAAATAAGCAATTTTTAGATTATGCTTAGATTATCCAAAATGGATATAAATGTACATAAATCGTATCACTCAACTGGCATGATTAAATTAAGATTCCCGTAAATAAAACTATTGAATTTAATATTATATTTAAAAACACACATATACACAAATAGTATGGCATAATTTAGTTGGTATTCTTATGATATTGCATTATAAATTAAGTGTTCTTCCTATAACTTTGCTAAAATATATTTAATCGAATGATGAACGATATACGAATTAAACTAACTTATACACAAGTTTTATATACTTAAAGACATCTACTGCAATTTATACCTTTTCAATATATATTTTTAGGGGTAAATGTTTCAGTTGATGACTAAATGAAATTATATTGTTTGACCTTGACCAGAATATATGTAATTACAAGACTTTTTTTTCAAAAAGAGATTTTAAGGTTATCATGCTGAGATAGTTTAATTTCTACTTGTACACAACTGATCAGTATATATATATATATATATATATATATATATATATATATATTTGTGAGTCTCTTGAAATTGAGCACATTAAATTGCTATTTTCCTTGAATAATTTAGTATCTTCAGATACAAGTGAAATAATGTTGAATCTTTTATTGTTGCTTAATTTGTAATGATTTGTTTACAGATGAAGATTTAATTAATATTGTCTACAGCATAATTGTAATTATTTTTTATATATCTTTGTAATATGTTAAATGTTGGAGCTACCTCTTTACAAACTAATAATTGCGAGTTAAATTTGATGCACTTAATGTTTTTGCAAAATTAATTGTAGAAAATATGTTTACTATTTTAATTAGTACACTTGTATCGTGATTATGTACATAAATTAATGTATTATAATTATCAATATGAATAAATTAACTTGTTCTTTAAAAAGGTTTTTACTTCAAGAGTAAAATGATTCTTATTATTTATTAAAGATTATGAAATCAAATCTAAATATACTTCCCTTAATATTCTATAGCTGGTTTGTAAATTAATATACTGGTATCATTCATTAAGAAATTAAGAAAACAGATTATGTAAATGATTTTTTATACTGTTTTAAAAAATTCCACCTTATTTTTAAGTTTGGTACTCGATTCTACATATATAGTTGTACTTGACGTGATAATTACGAAATTATAATCTTCATATTAGGTCATGTTTTTAACTTTTTATGTCATTTTTACACTTTCTGTGGATTTGATTCAGAAAGATACTTCTGAATTTTGTATCTGTTCAGGGCCATAAGGGATTGATTCATTTAAAACATAAATAATTATTATTTTCATTTTAAAAAATATTAGGTTTTATAAAATCTGGTTTAGTGACAATATTGATATAATTTCAATTAATTTTAGAGCTTTAAATTACTCGAGGTTGATATAATAATATACAAAAATTACTTTGTTAACCAATTTTAGATTTGTATTAATCATTAACTTTCTTTTTTTAATACGAAGGTACAGAGTTATCAGCACTCAACTGCGTATTTTTTATGTCACAAAATCTAATCCAAATTAACACTAAACTATGTCTTTCTCATCAAATACTTATTTGAAAAAAAAAGAATGAATAAATAAAGATTTGTTTATTCCCAAATAAAAGTCATAAAATCGGCGTTTTCATACCTTTACTTTTTTCTCAAAATTGGATGATGCAATATTAAATTTGAAACCATATTCAGTTGTGTCCACAAAGGGATGGGGAATCTTAAACTATAATTATGCTTAGTTGATTTATATCATAATGTATTTTCTAGTTAGAATTAGCTGCCTTTGTTAGGGAAATATGTTTACTGTTGAAGAGTGTATTCCAACTATTGTCTTTGGTTTTTACATTTATTCAAGTAAAACGTACAAGTAAAATAAAATCATGCTGTCAATTTGATTACGTACCGATATGTACCATGATCTCCCTTTGGGGATCAAGTTTATTAATTGCATTGCATGCGAAATATTGAAAATTAAGAAAAAAAGTTGATCTAGTTGAGTTACACGTATCATATTGACATATATCATTTATGCACGTGAAATTTTTTACGTTAAATGTCAATGATCATACAAAATTGAAAAATAATGAGACATTTTGAAAAATATTGATTTTGTTCGGGAAAAATATTGCAATTAGGATTTTAAAACTATTTCCAAATATTTAACATAAAATTATCTTCACGTTGTACTAAATGTTATTTACTTAATTTGCATTATATACTCAAAATTATGCAAAAGTAAATTATTCCCATTTAGGAATCATAATTGATAATGGGTCAATTGTATCTTGTTTTAATTTGATTTAATGATATGCCAATAATATAATTAATTAAGATATAATTCAATCAAATATATTTTAAGTACCAACTCTTGGAATCCTTATTAGAAAGGATCTTAATTACGAAGGGGTGGAATCTTTTACATTACTTAATAATTATTTGATAAGGAGGGAGTGTGAAATTACGTTAAGAATAATTGGATATATTATTATATTATGTATGTTTTATGTACGCAATAGGTATTTGGTAAATATCATCTTTTTGAAGTCTCAAAATGAATTAGCTTGGGAGATAGCGGCTGAGGGGGGGGGGGGAATAAAAATCCTAAAATTAATAAGCTTACCCCCCCCCCCCTCTTACCTCACTATCTATGGTCAACAAGTCGATACTTAATTGACTCTTTTTTTGTAGACAAAATGATACTTTAAAAGCAGAAGTTCTGTTGATTGTATTCCCAAAAATGTTCCGAGAAATGAAAATTATGACGTAATTAATTGTTGCATGTAAATCATTACGATTCATTCAATGATGATGTAAGTGAATATATTTGTAATCAAACATAACCAAACAACATATTGCATAAATTATTATTAGTAATGTTGACTGATACAATATGGCATTTGAGTGAATAATATGATATTTTGGACTTTGTCATGAGTTCATATTCTTTCAAAATTATTTTTTCTTTTCTAAAAGCTGATGAATAATTTAATTTGAGCAGTATGATTTAATATAATCTAAATAAATATACTTTTTTTAAAAAATTCATATTGAATTAGTACAAAGAAAGTACCAACTATGTGCATCATACGACTCTGTAGTGTCATTTCTTTCAATAGTTTTTGATGAAACATCAGCACTTGATGTGAGATACCATCCAACTGCTTGCATTCGTCTATAGATGGAGAGTAGTATGATACAAAAGATTTCCTTTGACGAATTGTCTCCATACGAAAATACATTACTTGTAAATTTCCAAAGATGAATATCCCCTTCTCTTTTTCCATTATCTACTTTAAGAGGCTTCAAGCATTCTTGCAAAATAGCAACAACATCTTCATGCACTCCGACGAGCATTAACTTGTTTCTTCCACAAAAATATAAACAAGTCCATTTCATATTCAAATGTGGCGAAATATTAAATTCAGATCCTCCTTCTAAGACAAAAATGGATTTATCATCTGATCTTCTCGAAATATCTAAAGTTGCTATAGTTTGATATCCTAAGTTTATAATCTCTTTTAGTATGATCGAAGTAAGCATCCTTGAATTAGCATCAGTATACGATTGAGATTTCCATGGACAACCACTTATTTTCAATTCAAGAGCATCGTTATGCATTCTTTCAGATGTTATTCCCCCACTCCAAAATTGGTTGATTACATTCTTTATTTGAGTTATTACGTCCTCTGGTCCATCAATAAATCTTAACCTATTTTTTTTATTTAAGTACAATACGAATGCGTGGTTTGAGTCAGGCACTAACGTTGGATCAAATCGAAAAAATAAGTTATCAGTCGATCCTTTCATGTTAATGTTAGTAACATATCTATATTGTGAAGATTTCATTATAACCAAAATTTTGAGTAGTAGCCTTCTAATTTTAGTCGCCTTTTCTCCTTTACCACCAGGTCCCCATGGACTTCCATTCATTCTGATTTTAAAGCAATTTGTTATTTTTTCTTCCACGTCTGAGTAAATGCCCCAACTAGATTCAACTTCTTCAAATATATTTTTAACAACAATTGAAGGTACTCCTAGAAGATAAAAGGAATCTATTCCACTTGGTGCAATACATGCATATTTTCCTGATTGATCGATTTTTTTCACTTTTTTAAAGAAGATAGTGCTTGTATCGTTGATTAAACTTAGATCCGAAGAAATAAAGGGTACCATTTGCAGGCTTTGATAGAGTTGATCAAGTATTTTTAAAAACACCACTTTAAAGTCTAGAGTAGATTTTCCTGTATGAGAAAATGGATGTCCTTTAATGCCCATTTTGAATGTCGATGATTGATGTTTAAAGCGTTGACAACTTATGAGACGTTCAGAGTTTAAAATGTCCATGAAGATACTCACTACGTCGTGTCCAGCATTTATTATATTAATTTTGTCAGGTGGCCGAATTTTTATGGCAAAATCCATCACATTTGAGTACATTAATCTTGTGTCTGAAGATTCCGATTGCCCCATTTTTACCACATAAATGTGTAAAAGTATTTGAAAATCTATAAAAAAATGTGAATGCTGATTGATAAATAAAAACGAATGATTCACTCAACTCAAGGCATACGAGAGACATAGTCAACAGGAGAAGAATATATGAATCACAATTGAATAGATACTACGCTTTTTAAGCAAATGATTTGGGCTTTTCCAATTAATAAAGCATGAGATTTATTATTCAAAAAACAAAGATTTCTTATACTTATAAAATAAAAATTATACCCACATCAAGACTTCTGGTTACATACGCTCATACAAATGAGAAAAAATATTCTACTTAGAGCGTCACTGTTATCAAAAATATTAGACTTAATATTCATGAATCATGTAAGCCCTGCCAACTTCATTAAATAATATCAGAACATATGACACATACAAAAAAAAATGTTATCAAAGGACAATATTTCTTTAATTTTAAAAATCCTTAGTGACAAAAAGTAATCCCATTTTTAGGGTATACAAGTGTTCATAATATTATGTTGCACCTTTGAATCTAAAATATTATTAAACCTTCATGATGTAACCTTTATGGGGTTAAATATAGGTATATCTGCATATATGTCATAGAGATATATATATTGTATATATTTTGAGCAAGTTATAACTTGTACAATCAGATTGTACTTGTGCGTTCCAAAAATTAGATGAAACAATTACAGAACTTGTGATAAATATGATGCAATGATTGAAATTCAATTAGATATTCAATTAGTTATTACTAATTGTATAATTTTTGTGAATTTTTTGAAGAAAATGATCATTTAACAAGTATTTTATGGTACAATTCAAGAAGCTACATTTTTATCATTTGTAAGTACGTTAAACATAAATACGTAATATTAATAGATGAGAAATGAAATGATAGCATAAATTAATAATTGGTTATTAAAAGGGAAGATGTAATAAATTATAGTTTAAGACATAATATATTTAATAATATGATATAAGTTCTGCAGCTGATCTCCCAAACAATTTTTAGCTCTAAACTGACGTCATCAAAGAAAGGTTTCGTTGTATAAAATTTTAGTTTAACAATAATAATAGATGGATCAAGATATATTTTCAAATAAACATAAAACATGATTGACTTGAATGGGATGGAGGATACGTCGTTTTTCGAAAGATATCGCTTGGTTTTAAAACAAATCCTTGATGGTTCTGTTAAAGAAATAACTTTCATTCAACGTTTTTGTTCTGAAACCAAATTTTTGTTCCAAAAATTGGATAAGTCGTGTCATGAACGTTTATGGACGGAGTCTGGACTAAAAACTTCCAAGGGGTCTACCTCCATCCACTTCATTTCTATTTTACGCTTTCTAATCCCTGTTATTGATACTAAAATATTGGAAGAAGAAATAAAACCTGAAATATTGGCGTTTGAATTCACGAAAATGGATCAAGAGCTCTCAGAGGCAATATCTGTTTTGTTAGAATTTGTGAATCTTCCTTCCTCATATATCAACAGTCATTTCCAGGCTTTAAATCATCCTGTTAAAATTAAATTCAATGCATTAAATATACTGAAAAATCCATGTTTCTTTAAAGGAGATGAACAATCCGCTTTAGTTCTGAGATATATTTTAAATCGGAAACCTTCTCCAGAGGTTTTAAAATTAAGGGCCATAGGGGACATGATTCCAAATAGCTCAGTGTCTAAAGATTGTAAGGTTCTGAAAATCCTATTTCAAGGAAAAAACACTGGACTACCAGAGGATATGACCATTGATAGCTTCTTTGATGCATTGAAGTATTTTTCTCGTTATTTAGACGATCCAAGGATTGAGTTAAGACAATCCTTATTGAAAAGTTTCTCAAAGTTATTACAGGCGTCTGATCCACGTATCTCTCTTCGAGTAGTTGATGGTCTTGTAAGGTTTGGAGCTTCTATAGATTATCAGTTTGTTCATACAACACTGGAAGATGTATTAAAGTCATATATGAATGATGATGGAATTCCTCCGAAAAGAGATCCTGAAGAATCTTATATTGATCGTAAAATATTATCTTGTACGTTAGAGGCCTGTCGACAATTTTTTAAGCCAGACTTAAAGGATGATGTTAAAATACTTTTTGAAAGCTTGTTGATGTCATCGAAGTTAGAAATCAATCATCGGGTATTATGTTTACAGATTTTAACAAATCTGACATCAAAAGAAAATTCTGACGCGCATATGAATTCCGATTTATGGTTTCGACATACAACGTGTCGATATTGGGAGATTCAAGAAACTTTTTTACTCTATATTTCTAAATTAGTATTATTAAATCGAACTAAAGGCATTCCACCCCTCAAAGGATTTATATCAATACAGTTAAAGCATGAAAACAGTTTTGTTAGAGCTGCGTCTATCAATGTTCTCCACTCAGTTGTTTTACGTGAGGGGACTTCGGGTCTTTTGAATATAATAGATTCGGCTGATATTGAAAAATTCTTTAGATTGATATTTGAATCAGAGACTGAAGCGATCGTCCGACGTGAAGCTGCAAATTTGTTGAGCATCGTAGAAATGTCTGACATTATTAAGAAAACTTCAATTTTCGTTTTAGAAAATGATCTTGATTGGGAGGTCAAAGAAATAATCCTGAATATCTGGAAGGATCACTTAAATGACCCTTTGGCATTACAAGCTCTTGAAATTGCAAAAGTTGATCATGAAAAACGACTACGACAAAAAGCATTCAAGTTTTTGAAAAAAATGGGGAAGCAATGCGATGAAGAAAACTGTTTTGATGAATATGTAGATGTTATATATGGACTTCCCGGACTCATGAATGATATATTACAAACTAAGGATGAATCGTACAAGATTTATGATGCAGATTGTTTTTAATATTGACGACTCAATATAAAGAGCTTACCACGTATTGTACCCTAATGAATGTAGGAGATATTATTTATCTGTGATTATTAAATTATTATTACATTAACAATGTTTTGAAAATCATACCACATTAAATTAAAAAAATAACATGCATTTATGAATAAGTCTCTAATATATCATTGTTTATGGTTAATTGATGATTAAGAAAATTGCTGGGAATTCTTGAATTAATTCCTAGAAGGCAATAACAGTATGTTATCATGTTTTTGTAAATGTGGAATAAAACTAATTAATCTATAGAAAGCAGCTAATAACTGGTCACAAAAATTAAAAAAAACTTTCAATTGTATATTAAGTATGGGGCGACTAACGTTTACGGTAAGCTTGTCCTCTGTTTAGTACTTTTGTTTAACAATATAGCAACCCTTTATTCAATTTTATTATTAGGGTAAATACTCTAATTTTGAACACCATTTAAATATTATTTATTTTGGAATATTTCACATCAAAATCGATTATCTCCAGTATTTAAATCATCGGCTCAATTAGATTGTGTTTATCCTAAGGTGAATTCTTATCTTTCTTAAAATTTGTTTTGCAATTTGAAAATGTGTTATGAAAAATTATCAAGGTACTACCCATAAATAGTTTTCTTATCAGAGTTTGTTTAAGTTACATAATTGAAAATACTATGGCAGCTGTGTCCATTTGCAACTCTGTTACACAGATTTTTAATTGCATATTTTTATTTTTATGTTTTTACAGTATTGTCATTCAAGTGAATGAATATTACCTATGTTGCTGTTCTTTCAAAAATAACGAACCTTACTTTTTTTTAACCTTCAGGGCAAAACTTAATTTTGTTTTTAAATATTGAATTTTTCCTGAGGAATAAATCATTAGCCATGAAAGGACGAGCCAAAATTCATATTTAGTACGTACTTATAAGTTGGATACTGTGTTAACAACAATCCCAATTTTTTGTGGGTGAGTAACATATTGATGCAAAGAGTTAAATTCGGTTAAGAAAAAAAACCCCTCCATTTTCTATTATTCTAAATGGACGAAGGTTATTTCACCAACTGTCACATAATCTCACAACAACTTGGGATAGTTTATACTTCTTTTTCCCCGATGTTTACAATTAGATTTACATTTATGTATGCAATTCTTAGAGTAAGTAAAATTTCAATTGATGGTTAAAAAATGAAAGATACGGAGGCAAATTATAATTAATTATTCATTGTATTCTTTACAAAAAAGTCAAAGTGAAAATTTAGTAATAAAAACGAATAAAAAGGCCAGAGTAAACGTAAAACATGATCTGAATATTTAATACTTTGCAAGTTAAAAAAGATCTTGAATTTGACGTTTATACTACATCAAAGATGCCCCATTTTTTTATGATGTGCAAAATTAAAAATTAAGTCTATTCACCTGCTATGCGATTTTTTTTTATTATGAAAAGTTCAAAATGAAATAAACTAAATTTTTAATAAGAAATATACAAGCAAAATACGATGATATAATACACTCAACAGAATTTTTTTTCACAAAACTTATTAAAGCATATGAAATTATAGTAACTTGGAAAAACAATTTAGTTGAACTATAAAAATCGTGAAAATAAGGGACCTACTGGTTGGACTTCCATATCCTGTACAACCAACCTCACACCTACACCCATCTTACATCGAGTAAAATACTACCAACAAAATTTGGGAAAAATTGTTTGATCACGATGCAAGGACAACACAGTGAGGCTCACGGACAATTCTCGATATTAAGCGGTCCAACTACACTAATACTTCACCAAAATGGAATGAATTAGTTTACAGTATACCATTAAACTTATAACAACGAAAAGAACCCAACTGGCACAACCAATAGAACCTAGTACTTTCAAGCGACTATGCCATACGTGAGAAACTTGGGGGGGAGGGGGACTCCAGAGATACTGTTAAATAAATCTAGTTGTGCATATGCGTCATGCACAAGCATCAAGTTACAATTTTGTGCATGTTTTGACATGCCTGACCACTATCAAACCCACACTAAGGACACTATCACGAACATTTGATTCAGACTATTTTACCAACAATATCGAAATTCAGACCCTTGATGAAACCCCGCGAAGTAAACTCAAGAAAACGAAAGATGGAACAAAAATAATCCGTGAGAGACAAATTAATCATCCATAATTTTATTATTCGCGTATATAAATTGTGAAAGATTTAGAACTTCTTCGACAAAATTCCATCCTTTTTGGCTAAACGATTAATGCAATCATCAGATTCACCCATTCGTCGAATAGCGCCGCAGATGGCATACGTCTTGGAAGACCCTGTCATTCTTCCGGTAGCTTCATCCACATCAGCGACATTGATCTGAATGGAAGCATGATCCTTGGCAGAGATAATTCTGTTGCTAGCGGAACTGAAAGAGGTCACAATAATGAGTTATCTGCAGAGACTGATCTAAGTATACGTACCACTTGCGGGGAATGAGGATATCTACGTATTGTCCGGCTTCGTTTTGCATGATGAGCTCGTCACCGAAATCTGGATCGTGATAAAAAGGAATTTACAATTTTAAAAAAACCGAGTTAGAAAAAAACGTGGCTTACCTCGTAGGAAGATCAAAAGAAAAAGGAAGAGTAAATAAGGAAAAAAAAGGAAAAAAAGAAAAGAAAAGAGAGTTCAGCAACGCCATTGGTCGAAGACATACGTAGTCCAATGATAGTAAAATGGCTCATTCTAAATGGAGTGTCTGAGTTATATTGCTAGTTTTTAGCTATAAACATGAAGGAGATGTACGTGAATCCTGTCCATATGGAGGAGGGGGGGGAAGATAAAGAGGGCTGCCAGACAATGAACTAACTAAAGCTGTGGAGGAAGCTGGCTGAGACTATATGTATAGAAAGAGAAAATGAAAGAGAAGAGAAGAAAAGAAGAAAAGAAAAGAAAAGAAGAAGAGAAAAAGTGTAAGGAATAAAGGAGCAAGTTGTAGCGAGGGTTGTTGCCTAGGAAGAAGGTAGGTAGAGGAAACTAGCGGCGGCACGCAACTCCCTTTTTCGTTTTTCTCCGTTTCTCAGTTTTAAGTTTTTGTTGTTTGACTCTGGAGGTACGGGCCGTGTAAAGTGTAAGAGGATTGGAGAGATTGATGATTATTGGTGATTATCTGTGAGGCAGGTGGAGAGGGAATTGTTTGAAGTGAGGATGGATTCCAAGAGGGGGGATTCGAACTCTTTTTTTTTCAGTCTCAACTTCATTCTCTTTTCTTTGATTTCAGTTTTGAGTTTTTGAGGTGAGTGTTTGAATTGAAGATGGAGAAGATATCAGTAGCAGCGTCTTTACTACGGCAACGAAGGTCCATAAAAGATTTTTGGGGTGTTTTAGTGGAGATGGACGTGACACCAAGTGATGGTAGAAGTGATAAGACTAATTTTAATTTTAAGACTATTTTTAAGTCCAATAATTGCTAAAACTTTGCAAAGACTTATGAGATTTGTGGAAATGATGGATGAAGGCTCCAAAGTGTTTAAAAAGTCCTCGCTTCCACATGAGGCTTCATCCTCTTGTCAACGATCTCTTCATTTTATCGAGGCATGTGGACATTCTCTTCCATGCAAAAAGTATGGATCCAACGTTATGTTTGAGCGACAAGCCTTGGAAAATTGCCTCTTTTCAGAATCCTTTGATGTTCATCATCTGTTTAGAGGAAAAAAGATGAATTCTCTCCTTGCAGCTTGGGATCGTCCTTTTGTTTCGTGGAATCTTCTTAAAATTATTCTCAACAATGGACTCACTCAGAGAGCTCTTAAAGACATGCTGAATCACTACAAACCCTTTCAAGCGTATCAAAGTGACCTACGCCCCGATGAAAAGTCGTTCAGCAAGGATAAAATTAAGATTAATGGACTTCACATCCCCTTTAAGGTCCTTCAAGGGAGTCAAATCTATTTGAACATTCTTGAGGCATTCACTCTCATTGGTAAACTCAAGATAGCAATGACGAATCAATGGAAAGAAGTAGATAATATACTTGAAAACAAAAATATCCAATGTGAAGACGCATTCAAACCTCGTAAGGATAAGAAACCAGTAGGATCTAAAAAGTGGTACGGTAATCGATCTCACATTAAGATGGATGCCCTCAAGTATTTAGCCGAGGAACTTGTTTCTGACGAAGAAAAAAAGAAATATTTAATCCTGCTTTTGGATCATTTGGTGAATGAGGTCAATTCCATTATCAATGAAAATAAACAAATTTATCATGAATTTGAAGCTGGGGTTCTTGCCATTCAAGGTAAGGTATACACATTGAATGGAGTACAATTAATTATGAATAAAATGGGACAATTTTGTCTCATTTCTTCTTTGATTGTTTCTTATTTCAATATGAATTCATTTTTTTTATGTTTGATTATATGTAATTATATATTATAGGAAATAAGTCTAACTTGGAAGCAATAAAATTTGAACAGGATGGGCAATCAGAAAACAAACAAGGTGAGGTTATCGGCACTGAAATTTGTGATAGTGCTTGTGGTAGAAAGTATCATTTCACAATTCGTTGTTGTAGACTCAATCATATTTTAACATTGGCTGACAAAACAGTCGGTTACATCGTTAAAGATGATCAGATATTTCTTGACAAATGCAACGCTTTTTCTGCTTTGGGAAGGATGTATGTCATTCGATGTTCTGACTACCGTAAATCTGACAAAATTTTAGAATCATCTGGAATGGATCCTAAGCAGCATTATCTATTAGAGCGACGAAACTATTCCAAATCCAATCCTAGGAATAGAAGAACTCATATCTCAATGGAAGCTTTCATTACTTTAGTACACATGGGATTTGCCGATAGTGTGAAAAACACGTCTCTTTTGCAATCGATCAAGTGTATTGTTGATGATGCTTTCGTACTTAAAGAAAAATGTGAGAATTATTTTAAAGTCAGCACTACAACTGAGGAGGAAGAGTCTGAAGATGATTTACCTATCAACCAGGAAGAGTCGGGTATTGAGTCTGGAACTGGTAGCGATGGTTGTGGGTCGGGTAAAAATTCACCCTCAACTGATGTTGGTAATATTGAAGAGAATATTGAATTTGATAAGAAAGAAACGAATATAACTTCCAAAATATCTAAAAAACATAGAAGCTCTGCCCAAAAAGTTCTTAATTTTGAAATTATGTCTAGAATTGAGAAGGACAATCTATATCTAGAGATTCATTCGATCTTTAACAACTTTTTCGATGAGTCGTACAGGCTCATACCAAAGATAAAGAAGTTTGTGCGTTTGAACCCAGATATCAAATTTCCATTTTTCCCTACTTATTTCAAAAAAGCGACTGATAAATATATTAGCGTTGACTGTATTATTTGTCTCATAGAAAAGAAGTATGTTAAACTTAGTGAAACTATTAATCCTGAAGAGCTTATTAGTGAATTGAAGAAATTAAATGAAGAAATGCTAGATAATGTTATATCTGAAGAAAAAATAAATATTGTGGAAGAAGCGGCAGGTTCCTATGATGGGTCAGACTCTGAAGATGAAGGAATCCTTGAAAATGTGAATCTGTTATTTGACGTGGTTGATTCGAATAACAAATCCTGTCTGAACATTGGAGACTTAGTGGTACCTTTTCAAATTGTGAATGATATAGTTTATCTTGATAAAAAGACTATTTTTCAACTTTTCAAAATAAACCAGAGTGGACCCTACTACAGGGTATACAGAGTCATTGATAGAATTCTCGAGGACTCGAACGTATGTTTGGATGATGCATTTTTA
Source organism: Lepeophtheirus nordmannii (assembly GCA_963680855.1). Classification (NCBI taxonomy): domain Eukaryota; kingdom Metazoa; phylum Arthropoda; class Copepoda; order Siphonostomatoida; family Caligidae; genus Lepeophtheirus; species Lepeophtheirus nordmannii. Next base: position 25,916,661 of record OY804523.1, read on the forward strand.
TATGAAGGACGAAAAAGATGTTACATATCAACTAAGGCCTTGAAGGTTCTATTTGAGCATGATTATTTGGCAAATCCTGATTCTAAAGAAACACTTGTTGAACGTTTAAATGAACTTGAAAGTCAAAAAGAGTCCTTGAAAACAAATAGAATCTTAAATTTAAAGAGTTTTGAGCCCATTCCTTTCAAGTCTTGTAAAAACACAGTTTATGTGAATACTCTACAATTAATGAAAGTTGTTGGATTTAGTCCATCTTATGTGGATAACAATCCTTCCAAAGCCTATTTTGTTGTGAACAAACTACTTTCTCAAAGAGGCCTTAATGTAGATTCATGTTTTTTAAAGCAGGGTAAATCAAAATATGTTTTTATCTCCCTCCATGCAGTAATACTGCTGTTTCAAACCGAGTTTGGTCCTTTTAAGGATAAAGGTAAACTCATGAATGAAATTCTAGATTCCCTCAAGGAGCATGGTTTAGTCCATGAGAAGAAAGCAACAAAGAGATCTAGATCAAACAATATTACAGTTGGTTGTGATTTTCCTCGCTTAAAATACCGCATCAAGAATGATATGATTTATATTCATAGAAAGAGTCTGTTTGAACATTTAGGTCTAGAAAAAGTAATCATGTCCAGCCCTAAAGGTTATGAGCCGATTAATAAAATTCTGAGAAACTGTGGATTAGATTTGGATACTTCATATATTAGAAGCCGTCAAGAAAAATATTCATATTTATCGTTAGAAGGTGTTTTATTGATTCTTGACTCTCAAAATCCACTCATGGTCTGCCTCGAAAATCGTGAAAGGTTCTACACTTCTCTGTTGATAACAATTCAATCATCTATTGGAAGTCTTATCATGTCCAGGGGAAATGAAGTCATTCTGAACAATGAGAAGATTCCTTGTAAATTTAACCGAAACAGATTATATCTCTTACGACATACATGCTATAGTCTCTCTGGTCTTTATGATAAATCCTCAAGCTTTAAGAATAGTGAATATGATATTTATGAATATCCTGCGGTTCCTTTAAAAGATAGAGGCTTTTCTGCTGAAGACTGTTTCTATTCCGATTGTGGAGATGATTATGCTTATATATCCGTAGACGCTCTTTTGATATTAATGAATTTGGATGGAGATTTAGCAAATCGAAGTAATTCTGGTGTAAAACCCAAGTGGGAAAATATCATAGTTGCTATCAATGTTGAAGTTCCTAAGTTAAAGATTCGAGTCAAAATGGAAAAATTTCGAAGTAACCTAATTAAATATTTAATTGATTGTTATTTGGAGTGTCTGAAAAATCCTAACAGGAAGACAACAAATGTGGAGTTAATTGATTTGGTTACCGAAACAGAAGATGAGGATAATTTTGAAGCCGGTTCATTTAAAAAAATCAAAGTAGACGAGTTTGATGTTGTTCAACTACCTGAAAACAACGGAATGTCTTTCACCTTCTCTGAAGAGTCTAATACTATTACTTTCACGTCCGAATTTACATCAATTAAGTCTCAGATACTATCTAATTCTCGAGAAGGTATGATCGGGGATTGGGAAGTCAAAAGGATTGATGATGAACTTGTTAGACTAGTTATCAATCCTGGATACGGCTCTGCTCGTAAAATGTCATTCATTCACCCTGATGTCGCTGCCATCCTCAGCTATGAGTTTTTAATACAATCTGATTTAAGATTTGCATTTTTTATAAATGAGCAACAAGTTCCATCAGAACAAGTAAAAGATATCGTTGACAGTGCTTCTGAAAGTGGAATTCTCAATCTTTTATACCAGTTTTTGACTCTACGCCCATGTTTTGGATCATTTAACCCAGAATTAGTTGAAACTGTTGGGAAAGGCTTTGTTGACTACTCCGGTAATGATGTAGACAATATTGAGAATGTTTGCTCTAAAATAGTAGTTGATTCTAATTTTATTGGTTCGAGTCAAAATGGGAGGACCTATGCTGGAACTGTTCGATCTAAGAATTGCAAAGTTCTTGCAGATTCTAGAGTTAGCGATACATGCACCGAATGTGGGGATTTAAATAAATTAGTTATAAATCGTTCAGTCTTAACAGATGAGGCGTTAAGAATGGAAGAGTCGTCATTAAGTGGTGTTTCTTCCTCTAGGTTAGATTATCTGAAAACATTGTCATCTTTATCCCATTTTCATCAAAGGTCTGTATGGAAAATTGAGTCCACAAATGCAACAGGGTGTCGCTTTGTATGTCCACAGATACAATCTTTCAATACAAGCCCACCACATAAATTTGTTGGGTCCCAACAGGCTACAACTATTGTTGTACACAAAGTCGATATTTCCTCCAAGTTAGAAGCTAAAGTGACTCTAAATGGTAGGGAGGTACGAAAGGTTTTTGAGGAATTTCGTAAAAACAAACAAGTAGGGTCGCTTTTGGATAAAGTTGCTTCATTGCGATTTTGTCTCGGCTACCCTGATACGGAACTGGTTGAAGGGGTCCAGTATATATGTGCAAATAAACACTTAATGAATGCTGATATAAGGAAGTTTTTTGAATGCATTACTGTAGATGAAACATTCCTAGCTAAAATGACCAATGATGATCTAGAACTAAAGGGAACTTTAAGAACCAAAAGTTGTAGATTTATTTCTGGAGAATTTGCAGATATATGTGATCAGTGTCGATTACTTCAGGAACCTTTGGAATTTGTTGGACTCTAAATTACTAAATGGCTTATCCACTTCTAAATGTATTATTTATTATTATTTTTCAGAGGAATGTAAAATGCTGAATCTCTCATTTTCACATTCGTTTAATTCATTCTTTATTTTAAGCCGTTGGCTCCTTATATAAATAATATAGTTTCAAATTATACAAGGATGGCTTCAACGTCTTTATTGTCTTCATTAGTTTGAATTTTTTTGTCAACTTTTAAAGAGTATTTGTTAAATATGTATTTGAAAGAAAGAGCGTATGCCAAACTAAAGCATTCTACTTTCTCTCAATAACAAATATTAATTAAAAGATTTTGTTTATTTGTCAATAAGAATATTAGTTATATTTTCTGTATAATAAAAATTAATATTGCTACATTGTATTATCATAAACTTGGTTTTTTATTTCGGTTTCGATCGTGAAAGGGGCATGGTGTTATTGATTTCTTTTTTGATGCACAGTTCCTCTGAATTAGCAGGAGGGAGCTTTCTTTTGTTGAAAAAAAAAATACTTTCTCAAAATATAAACACACCATGGCACACTCAGTCATGGTTTTCTTAATAAAATGACTTCTTTTTATTTATTCAAGATAATATTTACTTATGTGTCGATTTGTATATCCACACCTCGAAATATACAAGATACAGATATTCATACAAGGTGTTCTAGAGATCAATCCTCCATAGTCCGGCAGATCTTGCATAAAATATGGAAGCCGATATTTCATGAGTATGGAATGAAATTACCAAAAGAATGTCCGCTACATTTCTCTCGTGATATCTATAAATACCAAGAGCTAGCCAAGTTACATTATAGAGTCAATTTGTGGACTTGTGGATTTTGTGGAAAATCCTTTTTCAATGAAAATAATCTAGATTCTCATATTGTTCGAAGTCATTCTCATCATACGCTTGCAGTAACATAATTGAATATATCTTCTCCCTATTAACTTAGTCATTTTTTATTCTTGATAGGGCGATGATGCAGTTTGTTTGGCTGATTACTGCGATATTTTTCGATGTAAAGGATATGAATTAGATGGGGATAATTCCATATTTAATGAGACCATTGGGAAATCGTCTAATATAGATGGTCAAAACAAAGCCTTAGTAGTAGGCCCACCCCAAGAACTAGCAGTTTTAATAAATGCTGGTGAAAGAGAGATAAATAGTGAGGCGTACATTGGCCTTAGTGGAGTTTTGGACCCACTGCTTAAAAGGAGAAACTCTGACTTAAATACAAAAGACAAGAAGACCTCAACTACATCCAGAGACAGGGAATTTACTAAAAAGAGGCGTTCAAGTATAATTGAGCATTTAGATAATAGAGAACCACCAAATGATAATCATCATGAAGGCTTTTCTAATTGGCTTTTTCATCCAGAGATTAATGAAGAATGTGATACAACAGTGATGGAAGATGTTCATAACAAGTGTCAAGTAAGTCATAAAATAAAAACGATATAAAAGTAATTGCTCCAGTATTTACATTAAAATTCATCGTAATTAATGTTAACTACTTCACATGATGCAAAACAGTATGTAATAACCTCAAAAGGTGATTTTTAACAATCCCAAAGTATCACATCTAGACCATGAATTACACAAATTAGATATATTCTTATAATGTGATTTTATAATTTTTTGAATAATTGAAAAGTAACGAAAAAAATATGAATGTAGCCAATTAGCTTCTGAATAAAACTTTTGTGTGGTACATCATATCCTTAAATTCACGAATAATTTTTTTTTTGTGTCATTTACAAAATATGATTATTCAGCTTGTGTATTATTTGGAGTTTAACGTGATAATTGGTTGTAAAGGACTATTTGAATTGAGACATAAAACATTTCTTTAAAAAATCAGTTACTTTTGTTTTACATATTTAATATTTAAATTGATTTCAAATTTTTACACTTATTAAAAACTTTCTATTCTTATAGATCAAAATTAATATTTTTTTAAAGCTCTATATTATCCTTTCAAATTATTTGGCATTGATTTTTGGGAGTGACTGTAATAATATAAATTACACCAAATAAAATTGTAACTTATCTGTCATTTTCTCTTATTTAATCTGTTGAAACTATTAGTGAAGTCGTATCTATAAAACTCAATTTTAAAATAAATCCGAACAATAATCAAAATTGAAGAAGAATTGAAATAAGAGGTGCTCAATCTAGAGTAAATTTTGCTATTTTAAGGGATAAATATTGGCATGTAATAATTTATAAATAATTAATTATAGATTTAACTAATGTTTATTTGGTTACATTTTTAACCACCCATGATAATTATAATTCTATATAAGAGAAAGGTTAAATTTAGATGATAAAACAATCGAAAATGTAAATAACGCACAATGTTTTCTTTATTGTATCTTGCAACTTTTCCTCCCAAGAAGGAGAAAAAAGGCCCAAAATTAGTTGGTAATAAATATATTAATTCTTCACAGCTATAAAATTATTCTTAATTTCATAGTAAATAATCACCAACAGCCTACACGACGAGCTTTTTTCGGATAAACAAAAACACTATGTTTTCTTCCTTCAGCTATTCTGATTCATGAGTTGACTCTTTTGATTTAAAGCACCTGACTACATGTTATGAGCTCAAAAAGGGTATTACTATTATTTATGATTTTGATGTATAAAAAATATATTAAATCAAGGATTGTGCGCCCTTTTTTTGAATTATTGAATAATAAAGAAGTATTAAGATGGTTTGTATATTAACAAAATTTATCAATGTATAGTATATCTAAATCAGGGGTGTCAAACTCATTTCACATCGCGGGCCACATGCGACCCCTTCGTAGACGTTGTGGGCCTAACCATTAAAATTATAGCATACTTAGCTATAAATAACCAAAATATCATGTCTTCCCTTTGTTTTGATTTAAAGAAGAACAACGACATTGTTAAATTTAACTAAAAATTTATTGAGCAACACTTTTACAAAACCTTTATAAAATTGATGAAACTTTAAATAACTGGTATCAAAAATTATAATAAGAAACTTTACATAAGATTACATGAGACTTATAAAGAAAGACTAGCCTGTGTCCATAGCAGATAATTCATTAATTATATTTAATTAAAAAATTTAATCATGTCTTTTTGTATATTGATAGAATTTATCAATGTATAGTATAACTAAATAGTAACCCTGCTCAATATTAAAAAGTTGGCAACAAGGAAAATACAGAAGGGTAGCTACCAGTTGTTTTTCCAAAAAATTTCTTTCCCTTTTGTGAGTCGAGGTTGCGAGTGGACAAAAAAGCTTGTGATATCAACAATGATAAATTTCATTGGTATCTAATACACACATATGATATGATATAATTCAATATATACAGATAGTATGACAATTAGAGATGATTCAAGTATAAAAATAGTACTCTTATTAGAATCTCTTTTATTTGTGTGAAATTTGGGCGTAATGATGATTTGGCACCGAGACGTTCCAGTGGAATGTTGAAGTACTCTTGTCTCCGGAAGCAATTGTAAATGTTCTTGAAGCTGTGAACAGGGTCTGTGAACAAGTGAACATACACTTTCTCAGTGTTTTTGTGTGGGTGAAGTATTAAGGTTTGGAGCTCACCACCACAAAGAAGTATATAGAGTAGAAATTCATGTTGGCTGGGTGGTTGTCAACTGAAACGGCTACAACAATGAACTCGATTTAGTATAGGGTTTTCACGATTGTATTGTATTAACTGTTGATAAATTGTTCATTCATTTTTGCCGTTGGAATGAGTGCCACCACATCCATGTACTTTCCTCCAGCTGACATGATCTTGAATGTGAGGACATGAATGTTTTGGTTGATTATTTGTTCACACAACAAAGAAACTTGCATCTCGTAAACTCAACTCTTTGTACTGAGTAGGCCTAGTCAATCATGAGAGTGACATTGCGTTCCCTGCTATTCAGGTCTTTGATACTTGCTCTAAGATATTTTACTGTTGAAGCAGGCCGTCCTGTCTCTACAGTTATTGTAGATGACAGAGCTCTGAGATACTTGGAACTGGGAACTATAAGAGCATTTGACCTGAATATTTGCTCGTAGCTGTGCTCACATTTTGCACAGGAGACCAACAGTGAGAAGACCTAGTGAATATCTCCTTGCTTTGGAGCACTTAAAGTGTCATCTATTCTATAATGAAAAATAGCCTTGATGATTGAGCTGGCTCCAAGTCTGGGGATTATAGTAGTCATTACAACAAGTTCATGATGACTTCATACGTCTCATCTTTGGTCAACTCCCCCTTCGATCCTAAATATGCAATTTTGTTGATTACTTCTCTAACTGATTTGATCTTATCCTGTGATTTTGTGGATAAACACAACTGCAGATCTTGTGATGTCGTTGAAAAACTTTGAAGGTGAGATTGTCAACAATTTCAAGACCCTTGTCATCAATAGATTCAAGCTTGACAAGGGATAATTTGGGGGACATGAGGAGAGTAAATCCTGATGGTAGTATTTCCTGTGACAATTTTTCATGTAGCTCTTGTGCTGCTTTAACCTCTTCTTCCAAGAACATCTCAACCTCCATGGCCTCTTGAGGCTCTTTTTTTTGAGTTGGAGTCTTTGGCTGATTGTTGAAGCTCGGGTGGGTCTAGGCGGTGGTGGAGGTGAGGAGAGGTAATCCAGAAGTTTTGGCCACACTGATGGAATAGTGACATCTTTCAGTTGCCTATAAATTATTAATTATTTTTTTTATTCAATATGATTAATACAAGTTTGCTGTGCCCTACCTTAGCTGTAGTTATCTGTTGAGTTGGCGGCTAATACCATGTCTCTCATCGACTGACTTGGTGATGAAGTTATGCTCCATGAAATGTATGTAGGCTACATATTCTTGAACTATTTGTAATTTTCTAGACGGTCTCTTTAGTTTTTTTTATGAACTTTTGATCGTGGAAGGGCCCTCTTCCATTTTGATTGTAGCACTTGATTGGGGGGGGGGGGGAGGTACATTGAAGCCTGGAAATCTTTACAAACTTATAACATGATTCTTGGGGATTTCGTGATAGCCCTGTTGGCATTTGGAGTCACAGCACTTCTATCCCATTCTATTCAAATTCTCGACAATTACGTCCACGAGTCATGACTAAAAACAAGTAAAACGTTAAGATTCTAGGCCTCGCTTTGGAACCGGCGTACGTTTCTTCCCCTCAAAAAGGAGTCCAGAGCGAAGCATGAAGACGTCCATATGTAAATCCTAAGCTCTGTTGGTATTTAAAAAAAGAAAACGAAAATTGACCTGGTAAGCCTGGCAATTTGATGAACATTTGGGAAGAGAGCAGCGTCAGTTGTTGTGACATTTTACTATATCTGCTATACTTTTACAGGGAAATACATTGACATTCTTTAAGTGGGAGGAAATTAACATAAATTCATACCTATCAGAAGATTATATTATATCAAGCATTCTAAGTTAACTCGATTAGGCATTTATTGATTATTTATTATTTGTTGACGACGTGTATTACTCCACTTATTACAAGTAATTAGTACTACACGTTCTCCCCTCAAGAATTAAGGAATAATGCTGACGTATTTGGAAAATAATTTTTTTTGTACAGATTGCCAACCACTAAAAGCATCACACACAAAAAAATGCTTAGGATTTACAGCTCTACACATGCCTAACCATTAGTCTCGCTCTTGCCTTCTCTTCGTATCCCTAAAAATAATATTTTAAATATTATCATAAAATGGAAGGGTTGATTAAATTACCACTTGATGTAGCTATATGACAACAATGATAAATTATTACAATTATATAATTGTACAAAATTCATATTAGCTTATCAGCAAAATTTCCTTTTTTTATATGCTAAGTTTTGTGTGATTTAACTAGTTCTCCTGATTGTCTAGTATTAATTAATATAGAAAGATTTTCTAAACCTTGTATTAATATTTTTTGATTTTTTGATATGCTCATATGTATCGAGTAACTGACTTCTACACTGTTCCATTTAGCACAAATCTTCAGTATTTGGGATGTAATGTGTTTCTGAGACATTTTATATGTTACATACTTTTAGTATAAAGTGTTACATGTGATGCACGAGTTGATTTTTAGCTTTTACAATTACACAACAACCAGCTCACCCAAAAATTAGCTGATCATTATTTACTATAAAAGTTTTTTTTTCTGTTGCGAATTGAGTTACTTAAACAGGAAACATGAACTAATTTTGAATCTTTCAGTCATGTACTCCAGGAACTTTCTGTTTCTTTTCAAAATGTAAAAATAAGGTGGCTAAAAAAATTATTTTTTATACTATTTGTGAATTTTAAAATATTCATATATAAAATTTAATAACAAAAGTTTCTTCAAAATAAAGTGTGCATCATGAATTGATTCATATGAAACCCGATTTAGATTAATAAATAATAAATATTACATTTTTACATTAGAAATATCATCTTTAATTGCTTTTTTTTGTTTTGTTTTAGAGTCTTGTACATGATTGTACTTCTCCATTGCTACATAGACTATCAAGTGAAGAATATAAGGCAATATATCGTGAGTATACATGCATTTCATTTGTTAGAAATAAATCATAAAACAAATTATTTATATGAGAGGTAATACATATAAATTATTGCTTTAATTAACTAGTATGAAACCATGACTGAAATTTATTTAAACCAAAGATATAAAAATATATATATAGTTAAAGAACTGTTATTACCAATTTATAAAAATTTTATAATTCATATTAAACGATAAATGGTTTTATGATTTAGTTGACAAGGCCAATGATTTTTCGTGTTCATTGTGTTCTTAATTAATATTAGATTGTTCACCAATAATTTTACGTTTATGATAAATGGCTAAGACATTTTTTGTTCTTACAGTTTTATATTTTTCATCTACATTCTGACAAATGAAAAAAAAAATCTAGAATTATTGCGCTATTTCGTTGGTTGAAATAAGTAAAGAGCTGAGTCAATTTATAATTGGGGGCCAGTTGTACAAAAAAGGACGTCACGTGTTAATGACACGATAATTACACAACTTTTTATTGATATTGTTAATTGTTAGTGGGTGTATTATTTAATTTAAGCAAATTACTTTATGAAAAACTTTTGTTGATGATTATTGATAGATTGGGCCTCAAAAGAGTATGATTATATTATTTCTAGCATCTTGGCTTTCTTTTTGATTAGCAATATGAAAATGTAATGAACATTTCCAATTTATGAAAAAAACACATCCATGTATGTATATTACGTACATAACTCAATTTTATTTTGTTTTGGTTATTCACTCTCTAATTTTTTTAAATTTTTTTTTAGAATACTTAGATCGAAGGATTTGTTGGTACTTAACCTGCGATCGATATTGGCAATTTCTAGGATCCAAGAGACCCAGCTCTTCATTTGGACTATTCCTTATTCTTGGTTTTACACTAATTTTATTTTTAGCAATTAGTTATTATGTTGTATGGTTCTGCTTCTAACAAATATTAAGTAACAAACACAACAGACTTTCAGTTACCATTAATTTTCAAAAATAATGCACCGAATTACTTATATAAACATTTAGATTAGAAATTATGATAAAAGTTATCTATTTGTGTGTTCAGTTTATTTATAAATATATATTCTATAAAACTAAAAAATTAAATATTATTCCGTTTTGAACATGTTATAAGTCTTTGAGATACAAGAAAATGACTAATTTAAGCAATCATTTTATTATTACTATATTGCCTTCAGTGATATTTTGTAGCGTGGGTAATTTTTTCCAAGTAACATACCCAAATATTTTAATATAAGCTCATTTTTAACTATACATATAATAAATTTAGGTAAATGCACATGATCATACTTAATATTGATAGAAAACTACAAAAATACCTAATAAATCAATATTCTGATATTCTTTTTCTCGACACATTATACCAAATCATGTATTATAATTGGGTTATTTCCCCATGTATCCATGTTATACATTATACTTACATACTCTTTCTAAAATACATGAAGGCAAAAAAAAAAAAAAATCATGTTTGGAGATCATTTTCTCGTTCACTATACTTAAAATAGGAACTTTTACTTTTATAACCAATATTTCATTTAGTTGTATTTTTTTCAGAGTGCTTCACCATAACATATTTTAAAATGCAAACCTATTCCAAATTATTAAATAAATCCAAAATCATATTCAAACTAAATTTGAACTGGATTATCGTTGTTATATAAAAATAACTTTACTAAACAAATATTTTTCTAAGACAAAAATGCGCATAAAATTTAGATGTCAGTACGTTATTATAATATGATGGAATACAAATAATTCAAAATAAGATTAAATGAAGCACTCTGTTGAAATACGAAAAACGAAAAGTTGTATACATATATGATTTTATTTCGATGAGGCAATTTAGAAACAGTCTAACGTGCATAGGTATTAGTTATGTATTTGGTCTATTGACTACACTATGTGAACTTTTTTTTTCTCCCTGGGTTTTAATGGTCAGCTTATAATATTTGCTTAAATATCAAATAGCACGAACAGAAAAATTGTAAATACATTTTTTTGCCTTTGTGGTCAACAGATTGACTTTGAATTTTAGAGAAAGGTCTTCAGTTTTCGATAATGTATTCAACATTTTTGTATCTTGTTTTGAACTTGATAAAATCACTTACAAGTGTGAAAACAATGAGTTAAAATTAACTTTTTTCTTTTTAAAGTATTTTATGTGAAAACGATTAGAATCTAGTTTTAAATTAAAGATAAAATACACAACTTCAATTTTAAAAAGCACCCTCATAAATATCTTATATGTAAAACTATTTAAGATTTAGTTTCAAATAAACTATTATTTACATTATTAATCATGCCAGGGTTTGGAAACTCAAAAAGTTAAAATGATCCGAGGACAATGGGGACTGGGATACTTTTTAATTATAAAATAACGATAAGTTTTTAAACTATGAATTAGTATTTATTTTGTTTCATTAATTAGCTTCATTTAAGAACTATATTAAATTATTTTTTTTCACCATTAAAACTTAGTCTTTTATCCTCTGACTTTTATATTTATTGGCCTAATAAATCTCGACAGTTTTATTTTATTAGTTAAACTTTTTGTTCAAGAATAAATTTTTTAACAATTTTAAGAGTAAGACGTTTCTTTAGGTGCTCTTTTTTTTAAATTGAAGTCATATAGTTATTTTTTAGATTATAATCGTTATTGTCTAAAATGAAAAATTTATATGCTTCAAATGAAAAATATAATGTTTAGAAGAAGATTCATTTTTTTGAGAAACATGATTAAAAGCTGAAGATCTTGAGTTTGAATCTTTGATATGCACAAAAAGATATGAAATCAAAAAATCATTATATAGACTGCAAAAGCAATAAATTTTATTTGACGTAATTTCTAGATCACAGGGAATGCTGTTGTATGTACGGTGTTAACATTTCATATGATCAAAAAGTCAAAATTTATGAAGCAAGAAAAGCAATTTAAAGAAAAATAAATATAAAGTTTTTAGAAAATATTGTAAGGGACAACAAATTTTGTATATTTGTAGTATCACATACCCCCTCACCCAAGAAAGTCATTACAAACCACCAATGGATATAATAAGTAAGGAAGGAACTTTTGTTCAGAAAAAAAAAATAGTTTTGTGATTAGATAAGGAAAAACTCTTGCTTTTTTTAAAAATTATATCCATTCTTTGTTAGACCTTTGAAGCATCAACCATAAAAAGTAAATAGTTGCGCTATTAGTGGCAAATAATTCGTTACTTAACTTTGATGGAGTGGCCTTAAATGGTATATTTAATTTTGGGAATGCGACTTTTGTAGAGAAAAATAACAGTTTTGAACAGATTAGAAAATGAAAAATGTTTATAGCTATTGTACTTTTTAAAATTATGTTCATTCTTTGTTGGACCGTCGAGATGAAAGCATTTTCCTTAAATGAAATAATTAAAAATGTAGAAGTTTTTTCATAATTTATGAGTGTGTCAGGTATTTTTAGTATGTTTATATACATTATTAAATAAGGCTCAGATATACATAAATAATACAGAGGGAAAAAAAATAGTGTGTGTGTTTTGCAAGAAAAGGAAATTAATAATCATAATGATTGGCCTCTGATTTATAAAAGAGTATTTAGCTGATCTAGTTCAGAATACTTTTGATTTGTTTTCTGTTTTATTGAGGCAAAAACCACTCGATATTCATATAATAATCTATAAAAATTTCATTTTTTTGCAATATACATATATTTGTATTTAACTATTTAATAGAATTCATTAGCAGATAGTTTTAACAATTTCAGCACTAATTTCGAGTTATTTTTTGCATCAATAAAGAGGAAAAAAAATTATAATATATTTAAAAGCAAATACTATATTGTAAATGAAAAATCAATTATTTGTATTTCATTTGAATTCCTTTGAATCTAAAAATAATGAAAAACAAAGGCGTTATTCAATCCCGAACAAAACCCTTAAAAAATAGGATTTATTGAACTTTTACATCAAATTTTCTCAGAATTGGATAATTCAAAATCAAATATGAACCCATATTTATTATATACATATGCATATATTTTTTTTATTAAAAAATGAGTCTTTCTTCAAGTAGATTTTTGATTTTTTTCCTTGCTCAAAAGTTAGCTCAAACTTATAATAATAATTATTAAAAAAATACTCAAAAATCTCAATCAAAAACCCCAGACTCTTATTTATTAATCTACGTATATTCCTGTTGAGTGTATCAAACGATTTTTATTTCTAGTAGAACGCAGAGACATGGAGCAAATGGTGGGAGGTACATATAAATATGAATAAGAATAGATAAATCCTCTAGAAGGGGGCCCAGATGAACTGAGGTTGTGTGGGTAATTAACGGTACTACGTGTAAATTATATCAAAGTGAAGTCAGTGAGAGCACCAAGTGGATAAACAATAAAAGTAACATGTACAAACTACTGATATACATCTACATATAATAGACATGGACAAAATGTTGAGACAGTGTTGAGTTCATGGAAGGAAAGAACCACTACCTCGACAATCAAATTTAATTCAGCCTTCTCTGAAGCGTTGAGCCTAGAGCCTACTAAATCTATTAGTAGCTATTTTGTATTATTTAATATTGTCAAATAACAATCAGCCGATAAAATACAAAGGTACCAGATAGTAATTGCAGACACGCTCTCTCACCTCAACAGAATGCCCGTTTCTAGACTATAGGCGCAACAATTACAAACACTTAAAACAGCATGAAATTGGAGATATTGCCAAATAAAAATGTACGCAATAGTATCCTTTAGAAAATATAATTTGCCATGTATCATTCAAAAGTTTCTATGTTTATTTAAAAAATTGTATATCTAATATCAGAAGATATATATTACTTACTGAAAGCCTCACACTGTCAGTAGAATAAACTCAAGCTTGTTATTAAACAAAAAATAAGTGATGCATTAAAATGGTATCATCTTAGTTTGATCTGCTTTTTGCAAAGTTATTTCATGTTTATTACTCAATATGTACTTATTAATTAAACATCAGTATTGAAGCTAAGTAGTTAGGGCAACAGTTTTGCTCTTGGAAAAAGTATTAATGTATGTATATTACATAAATTGTATTGATTTATCATTCAAATTAAATGTATACATATATTTACGATTGCAACTTGATTTATGCCCATAATATAAATAATTAATATTAATCTTGATAAATTATTATACATATTTGCTCACTAATGATTATTAATATTTATGGTATTTCAAGCATTGAGTTCAATATCAACATGTTTAATGATCTAACATTTGTTACTTATTGATGTTTGCAGCATCAATACATATATCCGGCCCATTGATTGAGTTTTTTTGATAAAGCATGAAACACAGGCATTTTGGTAAAATTTATGTATTCAGCATTTTTAGATTTGTTGGATTTTAAAAAATGCTATTATAAACTCTTGATTCTTATGTATATTAAATTGGAATGTCACGATACATATCTACATGATATGTATATATTTTCCCTATCTTACAACAAATGCTGCTTGTTCATATGCCACGAAAGATAATATGAATTATATTATTTCCTGCAATATATTAAATATTTTTTCTTCTTCTTTTTTGGGAGGAAGTCAGTTCCTTTTTTTTGTGAAAGTGATTATTTTGTATTCAATGCTGGTATAAAAAGAGATAAATGATAAAAAGAGTACGTGTTTTGCTGGACATAAATTTATATGAAAAAATAAGTTCTATGAATAAATAATAATTGTATTTAACATATTTGTAGAAAAGGATTGAAAAAACCATCAAATATTGTACATATACATATTTACAGGGGTAACTCAGATGTCTAAGAAGTCGCTCTTCGAGAGCAATAACTTATCAAATATCAAACAAGTTACATCCTTTTACATATTTTTAAGTTCTTCCTCATTTGGAAACAGGTAAATGATTTATTAATGTGTCAAAGTCATGATGCCAAGAAAGAGCTTCAAAATTACAAAGGACCCCAATATGAGTCTTTACATGTTTCCAACGAGAGAGCCTTTAAAGATGGCTGAATGGCTAAGAGTCATCTCAACAAATATAATACAAAGGTCTAGACACCAAGAGCAATTTCAAGATGAGGCAGTTTATACTTTACAATGACTACCCTCATCAGGCTTCAGTAGATAAATACTGAGAAGAATGGAAATCAGAGTATTTAAATAACATAGTCTAGCAATACCCCGAATTCTTAATATTGTTTGTGTATCGCAGCGACTCCAAGTATTGCCCTTACTTTACTTCAAAATATTTCGGGAAGAAAGTAATTTTAGTAGTCAAAGTTGTATTCCAATCTTTGACCTAATGCCATTGCTAATGGTAAATAAGGATGTGCTTCAAAGTTCAAATCTTAAATGAATTCTTGATATAAAGTGCAGTAGAATCTCAAGAAATAAAAACCACATACTGTGAATATTTTTTACTACGAACAGATAATGCTATAATCTCTATATAAAATTATTCTTTTCAATTTTTTTTAAAGTTTATTCAATTGTAATATTAGATTAACTATTCTTTGAAGTGTTTAAAACCCAAGCATTCAAGCAATGATTTTTAAAACTTTATCATTTTTCAGACACTTGAAAAGATTTTCATTTTCATTGAATGTCAATGAATAATTTCCTGAGTCAACAAAAATATATTTGAAAGAACAAATAAAAATCTTAGCTCTAACGACTTGATAATTAATTATCTTTATACTTGATGAAGTATAAAGTTTCATTTTAAATACCCCAATGGAAAATTCAACGACAAGGAAGAGCAATGATAAACTTCCAAAACGGTTCAAGTCTTTATCATAACAGGAGTTGCTTCTGTTTAACAAGACATAGTTTGCATGATCACTCTAATCTAAATATCTGACTCTGAAATAAAATAATGGTTCTGGCTTTGTGCAAAAAATCAATTTACTATGTCCATCAACTAATTGGAAAGGTGTGAATGGACTCTGTTATACTTATGAAAAAAGCTTTGTATTTAACAAATATGAAAAGGATACTCTTTAAAAAATTATTTCCCTTGTTTAACACTATAGACTTCTTCAAGTTCATCTATAAAAAGCTAAAAATAGGATAAGATTAAGATCCTAAGTTAAAATTATCAACTTGGCTTGAGTATACCTATATCAAATCAAATCACTTGTTTCTGAAAGTAGATCCATTAAGAGAATTATGAAATTTCTTCAGGCTTTAAAACTTTTTTTCATGGATCTTCAACACAAACAAGGAATGGCTTTTATATTAGTAGATATATTTATATCACATTCATTATCCGAAAGCATGCGATTAATGAATAAATCCCTTGACATCTAGCTCAGATTGTATGACTTGAAATCAAGAATGCCCTTGTAATGAGTTTTTAAGTGAACTTACCAGAGATAATTCTAATTTCTGTTTGAAGAAAATCATTCTCCTGATTTAGTTCATCTTGCATATATGTGTAGTTTAAACCTATGAATTGAAATTTTAGGAACAAAACCTCCCTTGACTTTTTCTTCGTACTCAAGAATCTTTAGTGCTTCCCTAGAAGAAGTTAGTTATATATGTGATCCAATATTCTCTTAAATATTCTCAACTACTTGCAAATTTGGTAACTGTCATTCTACTACTGAAGTTATCACTATTTTTTTTAATTTTGTGGCGAATTTTTTTGCGTTGATTACAAAGGGCCAAGACTCCCAAACTTCAACTTAACAAAAGATTACCCTTCAAACACTTTATTTTTACCATTATACCCTTTCAAAGTAATCCTTCGATAAAAATATGTTAAATGAATAACAAAAGTAATATAAATAATAATTGATGCAATTCCTCTGGGTATAAAAAGAAATAATTAAGGGAAAGTATAAATAGAGTTAAGGAAATGTCAAAAAATTGATAAAATTAAGATCATGAGACATTTTTATGAGTGATAAATTTATCAATTTATGCGTAAATGTAACAAAGTTATTTTATACTAAGTAGTCATCACTAGACATGATCATTTTGTCGAAATGAGTGAGCAGTTACTATCTGGCACCTCATGATCGGCTAATTGTTATTGACAATATTAAAAAATACTCAATAACAGATAGAAACTGAGAGGATTGAAGCAAATTTGAATTGTCAGAAAACTATTTATAATTGTGGCAAGTTGTTGCTTCAACTGAGTTGAAATTGATTATTAAGGTAGTGGTACCATCTTTTATTTTTCTTCTCTTTCTTAAACAAAAAAAAAATCCTTTAGATTGATAGAATACTAATTTTAAAAATAATTGAAACGATATATCAACAAAAAGTTGGAGAAAACCTTTTTTTAAATGAAAAATTATGATTAGGTAACATAATTTATTTCCTAATCATAATCCATGAATAATAAAAAAAGAACGCAGTTTAACCGATCTCAATTTCTTCCATCATGATGTAGAAATGATATTGATTTGTTTATCTTTGAGCAAAAAATGAGTCTGTAAAATCAGGGTAAAATATGCACTCCTCAATATCATCCTTACAAAATTAGTACTCAAGAATTTAAATTAATAAATATCTATATATTTAGGTCAATACACACATCTATTGGCTGTCTGACGTCATAACCCTGTTTATTATTATGATAGTTAAGCCACAAGAATTCTGCGGTCTGATGTTTTTTTTCTATTTTTTCCTGTATTGTAGTACAATAAGACCACTCTGGGTATTTAGTGGTGCAGAACGAACCTCTTTTATTGTATAAATTCACTTATAATACCAAAAATGGACGTTTGTGACTACTAAATTGTGTAATAACCTGATCAGTCACACCTTTCCAGGTATAACTGTATCTCTTAAAAATTTAATGAATTCAGTGCTAAATAATTCTAATAAATTATTATTTTCGTCAGGGAAAAAAAAATCATAATTATTTATGTGACATTCCATGATTGTAAAATATCTCCAATGGTTTTAGATCTTGTATAATGACTTATTTGAATATTGTGTATCCAGTAATTACCACTTATGACGTTATTTCACATTAAAAGAATGTATTTGATTCTAATGCTCCAAATATTCAAATAACAAATAGTAAAATAAAACATCAAACAAAACGAATAAATGTAAAACAGAAACATTTCCTGTGAATAGAATATCAATAATATATTTTCTTCTGGTTCAATTTATACATTTTCTGTTTATATTTGCTTTGATTTATATTAAAAGGCTTTGATTTTGATTCTACAAACAGCCATAGAAACATAAACTTTTCTCTCTTTCTTCTTCTTCAAAGAAAAAAAAAGAAGAGAAATATGCTTTGATGGTTTTGTATATGTGAGAGTAATCACAATGAAAAAAACTAGAAACAATTGGAAGTATCTCATTTACCTATTAAATCTATGAAATTTAATTTTATATTTCATTCATGATTCTGTGGCTTTATCTTTGATGCACTCAGTGGGTGTTATTATGTGATACTTGTCCTATCTCATTCGAAAACAATTTGTTCAAAAAGAACGAATATTTTGAGTAAACTAAATGAAAAAAATCACATTTAGTTTTGATGAATTGATTCGTTCTTTTCTCAGCTCAGTTGAATCGAGCCAAACTGACACTACCATGCCCATTGGGAGTGGAACTACCTGAATTTTTGTTGCGCAACGCAACAGACTACACAAAGAGAAGTGTAAAAAGAAATAATCAATTTATGTTGTGATTCGTTCACTTTCACGTGAGTCATGGCTCATAACGTGATTCGTGTGTCAAAAGTGAACAAATCACTTTAATGAACTGATTCTAGTGATTGAGTTCAATAAAAAGAACTGCTGTTCCCATCATCAATGATTACATAATGTTACAAATAGTGTCCATACTTATATATTACTACCAGGGTTTCTCTCTCGGGATCCTGTTTTTTATTATTTCCTTATATAGGCTCCATTTTATTTCTATATATATATATATATTATAATAAGATTAAATTGAAGATTTAATACAAATTGAAGGATCACTCGGATAAAAGTTCTTACGATTTATGCCTTTTAAATGATGCAGTGTCTGCATAGATAGTGAATCCACACCAAACATTAAAATGTTCCAAATATTATTGGAATCTTATTACGACAATACCTTGGACCCTTTTTTCTTTATTTAAGAATCTAAGAATCTGTCTACAAAATTTGCACATTATTTATGTGTCGGATAAATGATTTCTAAACTGTTCCATGTCGTCACTAATGTATATGGTATGTAACATTTGTTTCTTGGACATGGCAGATGTTATATACATTTAATATAAAGTGCTATATGAATTATAGTGATGCGAAAGTTGACTTTTAGCTTGCTCTCGAGTTGTGTATTTCACAATTACACAACAACCAGCTCACTCAAAAATTATTTCATCATAATTAACTATTTAAGTTTTTTTTATATCAAATCGAGTTGGGCTACAGTATTAAAAAACCATATGTATAGTGCTGTTGTAACTTGCAATATGAATTTTCAATTTTCAAAAGAACAAAATTAAAAAAATAAAGAAATATCAATTCTCCTGAGAGCCTTAGAAACCATACTATCCACTTTAATAGAGTCTGAAAAGGCATTTTGAGGAGGAGATCTATTGGTAATTAAAATGTTAACACGTTTAAGTGGATCAAAGTATTCATCTTTTTGTTTTTTTAAATCTAATTACCGAAATTTATGGTAAGAAAGTTATTTTTGTTTTACTTTGTATTTATATTTATCAAGTTTGTCTATTTATGTCTCCTATTCTTTTTTTTTTTGTATAGAGTACTTTATTTCTTACTTTATTAATAAATACAAATTTCAACATCTCAATAGACAAATATCAAACCTATGCCAGATTAATATTTAACTCTCCAACGGAGGAAAACATGAACTAATTTTGGATTTTTCAATAATGAATTCATTGTATCAACTATTTCCTTTTAAAATATGAAAATAAATACTTAGGTTGTACAGAATTTATTGTTTATTACCAGGATCCCAATTTTCTCGGAATCCTAAAATTTAAAAATTGATTTCCTAAGATCCCGCTGAAATTCAATTTCCCTAAGAAACATGAAATCCTAATACAAACATAGCTTAACGTTTCCCCTATTTCTTTGTAACAAATTATTTTATAACTACGCAAAAAAAACAAAAAAAAACTGCTGTGTATATTTAGGCTAATCATGTAAAAATACATGAACCATGAAACATTACATTTGTTTGGAAAGAAAATTTCCTATAATATCCTCTTGGATATTTTCTATGTTTGATATTTTGATTTTGAGTAGTAATTCCATCAAATAATGATAAAAACTATTGTGGCAGTAAAAAAAGACTTACTACATTTATGAAGATTGTATTTTTCGATTTAATGGGTTAAAACTTATTTTTAATTTAATTTTTTTGGGCTATATATTTTACATACATAACTATCACATACATGATGTAACCACCTCCGGTAGCAACGCTTGGCTTGTAATTCTCCCTCTTAACCAAGTAGATGCAAAATAATATTGTGCTCAACTAACCGTGTTTGATATGAAGCATTCATGCTTCAAAATATTATATCATAGGGGTATCTATGCGGGTGCAATCTAAGGTAAATAGAAAATTAACTAGCTTAGCTCATTAATGAGTAAAATTTTTAATTTATAATGTTCCGAGAAAGAAAAATATAGTCAAAAGCGACGAGCTACTTGTTTAGCACTTAACAGTTTAGTATTACTAGACATAGTTAAAGAACTTTTGGTTTACATTTGCAGAAGTTTTTGTTCAAAATGTATAATAAAAATATAATATTATCCCTGCACCAATTGCTATTTTGAATTATAGAAGGCCCTACTTTCTGGGACAGTAGTACCAACATTACTATATTTCCCCTCCATAATCATATAACATCCAGCTGAAGTTAACAAGGGATTTAACTCAATAGTACCATAAGTTCAAAAGTCACATCCCTAACAATACCTAACAAATCGAGTCAATTTAAATGTTATCCCCTTTTCCTTATTTATATAAGATAAGATTTATTAAAGACCGGCTCAAGCAGTTAACTACATTACATTAGTCCCCAATCAACAGACCCCATCGAGGGCAAAGTTCATTTAGGTAACTAATTGTTCGTCATATTGATTAATTGATTATCGGCAACCATTTGTTTTGACGTTGATCAGAACAATGGAGCCAAACACGCATTTCAGGGTAACATTTACGAAAAGTGTCAACAGAAGGTACCACTGGTAAATAGCTATTAAGGCAAGTGCGTATGCTGTTCTTAAAGAGGAGCTGCGAATGATATTTTCCTCAAGACAGTAGAATAGCTTTAGAAGAGAAAAATAATTCGTGTAGAGAGAGAATATTTTTTCTTGACAAGATCTTCAACTATTATCACAGCTCTTTCAACATGACCATTAAACTGAGGATCATATAGAGGAGAAAAGAATAGAAAAACAAGACTCCCCCCCCCCCCCTCACACACACACTTTTTAATTCCACAAATAATTACAGTAGACTCTACGGGAGAAAGTTTACGAGAGGCAAAATCTCCACATCTTCATATAACAGATAGAGTATTTTACCAAGATCAATGGGAAAGGCATTAGTAGACAACAGTAGAAGTAGGAGACAGGCCATAACGCATCACATATTGCATCTTTAAGTTTTAATACACTCGTTTCGGAAGGGATTTTGAAAGGAGCATCATTTTTGGTCTAGTCATTGAAAGGTATTGCAACATGAAATAAACTTTTGATACAACTTCCATAGAATTGTTGGAAAATAAGAAATGATCTTACATCCCTAGCAGAGTTAGGTGTTGGGAAGTCTAGCACAGAACAGGTAAGATCTGAATCGATCGAGCGACCTTTCTCACAGAGCTTCAAATCCAAATAAGTGAGTTCATTAACCATAAATAAGCATTTTGATATTTTTAGACGTACATTAGCCTGGAGATTTTCTTGAAAACTTCATTCAATGTAAATATATTAGAAGAAGACAATTAAATCATCTATCTATATATATGTATATTTAAACTCCTGAGGTTCCTTTAAAGAGTTTTTGTTGAGTTTGCTCAATAGCTGATCATGCAGATGCTGAGCCGTAAGGGAGAACAATTAACCGGAGTATCCTATTAATAGTTGGAATATATTTTGAGAGAATATTGATCTTATAATGTTGATAACAACTAAGATAATAAGCTTAGAAAGGTATCAAACATCAGTCAGCCCTGGGACAAGTTCATCAGGAGAGAGTGTAGTTGTCTATCAATGACAGGAGAAACAGTTTGCAAATAATAAGCACAGATACAGATTTTGTTGTCTCGTTTCATAAATGTAACTAAAGGCGAGGTCCACTCACACGTATCTACCTTTGTAATAGTTTCATGGTTTGATCATAGAGATGCAAAGGAAAGGACGATTGTGGGTAAAACGAATTGCAACTGGAAGTTCAATCTATCCCAATGTTGTAACGGTATCACCTCCTCATATTATATTAATCGGACATAATGAAAGTTTTTTTCTTTTTTCTTAACAAAAGATTGACAACTGAGCCTAAGTCAATTAAAAACCTACTGGTGTTCCCAACGACACTTCTAAGCGTGACAAAAACGCTTATTCTACATAGTAATTCTCATTATTAAAAAAATTCTCGACTTCTTTTATAGAAGATTATAGAAAAAATAGCACATTCAGACGTTTATTTATGACAGGAGCAGGATTATTTATCGCCGAAGAAGACATAACCAACCTCATTAACCCAGAAAATATAGAACTAGAAAATAAATTATATAATTAATTATTAACTATTATTGTCATCCTTACAATTTTTGCATATTTTTAGAAAGAATATAAGGTCATAAAGAAAAAGAAACAGTTGACCCTTATCACTGTGAGAACTATTCGTCAAAAATTAATTTTATCAAAGATTCATTCATACTGAAAGAGGAGTGAAATTTTTACTACAGTGTCACAAAACATACATTCATAAATATATGAAGAACAGAATATGCCTAATATAAAGATAAATATTTCTTACTTATTCTAATGGTTTTATTCATTTAAACCTGATTAAAATTTAAGAAAACTTCTGTTCAAAGTTTGACTATTTTTTAAACCCCGTTACCTTATATGTACTATACTCTTTTTAATGACAAACCCCAATTATCATTTATATTTTTGATGATATGATGTACAGTACAAATTTTAAATTATACATTATATAACCCATTGTTTTAATAATGTCTTGATTGACAATTTCTTTCTACGACGAAAATGTCATCAACAATCTTAGATAGTTATTGGTATGCACTAATTCTATTTATATGATAAAAAAATATAAAAACAGAGTGTTGTTTGGGAAGAAAAACAGTTGAATTATAGTTATGCACAGAATGATGCGATTTAATTATTATAAATACATGAGTAAATATTTATTTTCTTTGTTTTGCGTAAATAAAACTTTGTGCATGCATGAAATTACATAGTTATATGTGTATAAATAAAAGTTGTCACTCTGGTCCTTTTAGTTTTATTGAATATAGGATTATTTTTAGATATAATACTCCCATCAAATTTAATTTAAATTTTATTGATTTCAATGTATTGGGTACGCTACAAAAGTAATGAATATCTCGTCACTCATTACTTAACCAAAATAGTAACTCTGTACCTCCAGAACAAAAGTAATTAGTTATTCTACTTTTTTATCAATAGTAAACCAAGCAGTAGAAAAGAAAAATAAATTGGATTATGGATCTTTCTAATTTAGCATACGCTCAATGAAAAGTTTTATTATTCACAGAGCAAAATAGGGTAACGAATTTATGACATTCGAGACAGACAAGAATAAGACCCATGAACATAATAAAACCAAAGTTTTTTAAGTAAGAGTTACAGTCATTTTTTTTTTTTTTTTTGCATAACAGCGTTGTAATGAAAGGAAATGTAATTCAATAAGTTCTGAAAACGCTGTTATTTCCATTCTCTGTAACTAGTACATATTATATAATCATTTCATGACTTTGTTGTTCTATTTTCTACAAAAAGTACACGTCATCTCTCTCTTGATCAAAGTAGGATAATTTGTTATGTATTAGCATACAAACATAATTATATATATTTACATTTCACATTTATCTTTATAAGTAACATAGCTTTGTAGGGGTTTGTCTGCAAAGTCTCAAAGATATAAATATACTTTGATCAAATCACATGTAAATAGTACATTATTTATTCCTTGGAGAGGTATCCTGAAATATAAGAAATACGTTTTATACATACCAGATGTATAAATAATTCATTCCGTTTTTTTATGAAATTAAACTCGATTTTTAGTTGTAAAAAAAAAAATGCTTTATTCAAAGTATTGGCCATCAGAAGCTATACATTTTTTCGATCTTTCAGGCAACGTCTGCATTCCGTCCCAATAGAACTGTTCGTCTTTTGAGGCGAACCTCTCGGAGACCCATTTTTCCACTTCTTCATAATTTTGGAAGTGCTACTCAGTGAGGGCTTGTTCCATCGATGAAAACAAACGGTAATCCAATGGAGCCAAGTCTGGTGAATACAGCACGTGGGGTAGCACTTCCCAGCCAAGAGCATTCAGTGTGTCCTGAACAGATTTCAATGTGTGAGACGGAGCGTCGTCATGCAGGAAAAAGACTTTGTTGTGCCTGGTCGTTCATTCAGGTAGTTTTTTGATCAAGTTATGGTTCAACTTGATCAATTGCTCGCGATAACTTTCTATATTGGCTGTTTCACCCGTTTTGAACAGCTTATGGTACACCACGCCTCGTTGATCCCACCACATACATAGCATTGTCTTCTTGCCGAAGCGATTTGGTCTGACCGTCGATGTTGACGCTTGGCCAGGATTCACCCACGACTTTTTACGCTAAGGATTGTCGTAGTAAATGCATTTTTCATTACCAGTTACAATAAAATAAACAAAACACTTCCGATGGTGCTGATCAAGCAATAATTGGCCGGTCACTTTCCGATTTTCCATCCGGCGAACGTTCAACACTTGCGGCATCCATTTCCTGGTCTTGTGGATCTTTCCCATGGCATGAAGATGGATGCTGATGGCTTCTTGTGTCACATTCAGAGGCTCAGCCAATTGCCGTCGAGTTTGGATGTCGTCCTTATCCAACAAATTTTACAATGCGGCGATTCCAAACGATTTTGACTCTGCGTCTTTCACATCAAATTTTCTACTTTTGAATGGTCGAAACAATGTTTCGCATGTTAGAAGTAATGGAGCATGTCCACCATAAACATTCAACAGCAATCTGTGATTTTCTGCTGCTTTTTTCTTTTGACTGAATAAGAAAAGTAATGCATGGTGCAAATGCTAGTTATCTGGCACGAATTTCAGCATATTCGATGTTTGAAAAAACTATGTTGTAATTAATTTAACAGTTTATGACACATGTAGTTCATCATTACTCAGAAAAAGATCTCCAATAATCTATTAAAAAGGAATTTGAAATAAATACTTGTAATTTATGTAAATCAATTCAAACTGTTTTTTTATTTTATTAAATTTAATCTCATCATTAATAAAATAATTGTTTTTATTATTATTATTTTCAAGTCTTAATTAATCATATAAGAGTGTTTTTTATACAAAGTCAAGTATTGTCGATCAATGGTCTCAACTTCTATCACCTCTTGTATATTTTACGAGTCTCACGTCGAAAAAACTAGTCATCTTCAAGAACGAACTACGGATAAATTCAATTTTTGAGTTATTTATGTGAACGGAAATAATCAGGTATCTATCTTGATCATAACAAATGAGAACTACTACAAACTAAGTCTAGAAATACCGCTGGTAGAAATTCCCTTTTGAGTGTTTCTAATTATATTTTCGCCTATTTTGTAGCATGATACTAAGCTTTGTTACAATGATATTTCTCCTTCAATACTAAAATCTCACATATCTACTTCTTTTGATCTTCTGCTATTGGTTTAATGGGTTTTAGTAGTTTAATAGTGGATATTTCCTGAATACATTCTACAGAAATTTAATGTATATTATTCTTACAAGTTGCTGAAACAACAAATAAACAAATCCCTTCGGCATATCTCGACTTTAACTCAAATGAAACTTGATTTTCTTACATTTGAACCATTCACATATATTTGAAGTATTCTAAAATGGTCCATTAAGTAATTTGCGATAGTCATGTCGATCTATTTTGTGCTAAGAGCGATTCTTATTGGGATTGAAACCATTAGCCTTGTTTTATAATATATTATAAAAAAAAATTACATGAAAGATCTTTATTTGGTTAAAAAGTTGATAAAATTAGACTCACTGAAAGGAAGTTCGCCCAAAAAATATAGGCCTAAATGACACTCGTAAAAAAATGGACAACATTTTAAAACTATTTCCAAGCTTGTATAAATTTAAAAATTAAATATATCCCTGATTTCTCTTTGGTTTTATTTGGTACTAATTATAGAAAAAGTGCTGTGGTTCCACAACACATTTATAAAGTAACTTTATTGGTGTGATAATCTATTCTTGTATTTATACTTTTATTATTATATGCAAATTTTTGTTTGTATCCCCTTTACCGCTAATTTCTTACTTTATAAGTAGTTAATGTTTCTCCAAAGCTCTTAGATATACATAGATATTCTATATCTTTATAATTACATAACATATTTATATCGAGAATAAAATAATGAAAGTAAGATAGAACATTTCCACGTAAGGTCATATCTATGAAAATCAGTATAAATAATCAAGTGTACAAGGATAAAGAACCTTGTTTATTTTTAATTACATAAATTGGTGAATTATCTATGTTTCATAATAAGTTATGCGACATACATAAGGATTTAAAATTTTTTGTCAAATATATTTTTTTCTCTCTTTATTTAATCCAAGAATATAAATAAGTTAAATTCAAATCTAGTAGTGACTTATAATTTAATCTTTGAACGTTTTTACTGACATTACAAATTGCATAATGAAATGAAAACGACGCCATATTGGAGGTATAATTAGTAAATATATATAGTTATTGAATAAAATGAGAAAATTTAGAAAAACTCATTTAGTGTCTTTAAAAATACTAAAAAAATAAAAATAAATAATTGTAAACAACACAACTTGATGCCAAAGAAAAACAGTGATATATATATATATAAATAAAACCAAATTAATAAATAGAAAAATCCCTATGAAATGGAGTTCGTATTGTTTTGTCAAGAATCCCAAATATTCTACTTAAATTTACTTATCTTCTGTGCATAATGGATTTTTGCAACATTTATTACCAAAGATACTTGATTACTGTACAAAACTATTAGTCGTTGACAGTTACTTACTTTGGTATAGTTAATTATCTCGTGAAGCACTACGTGTTAACAGCTCAGTGTTCTTTATTTAACTAACTCGTAATAAGGAAACAATGTAATAACACAAAGTAAAGAAAGAGGGAACTCAGCATCAACAGGCGTGATGCATGCTACCAAGCATCGTTATGCTACATGGCTCCCCCCAGCATCACGGATTGTTCCTTCTAGCTGGCGAGGAGGCCGTCCTCGGCGCGGTGGTTGAGCGAGTGGAACTGGAGAAGTTGGGTCGACGTGAGCAGGTTTGAGCCTATCGATTGCAATATGATCCTTCTTGCCGCCGATGTCCACAATGAAATTCTTGTCGTTTCTGCTCACCACTTTGAAGGGTCCCTCGTAAGGTGCCTGTAATGGTCCTGCACGCCCACCCCTTCGTATGAAAACAAATTTTGCTACCTTAAGGGAGTGGGGTACGTAAGTTGATACTGTTCCATGGCGAGACGTGGCAACTGGTTGAAAATCTTGAACAGTGGAACGGAGTATTCGTAGATGCCGCTTAGGATCCTCTTTGTCTGGAGTTGCTGGCACAAAGTCCGCTGGTACTGCGAGAGGGAAACCGAAAACGAATTCTGCTGATGATGCGTCTAAGTCTTCCTTTGGAGCCGTACGCAGACCAAGTAGAATCCATGGCAGTTCATCCATCCAATTAGGACCCGTAAGGCGTGCCTTAAGTGACGACTTGAGATGGCGGTGAAACCTTTCAACAAGACCATTTCCTTGAGGATGGTAAGCAGAAGTCCGGTGTAGTTTGGTTCCATAAAGTTGGTGGATCTCCTCCCACAGCTGCGAAGTGAATTGCACTCCACGGTCCGATGTAATGTCAGATGGTAGACCAAAGATAGATAACCAGCGGCTGACGAAGGCTCTGGCGCATGTAGCAGTGTTTGTATTGGTCAAGGGGATGGCTTCTGGCCATCTGGTGAACCGGTCTACGATTGTAAGCAAGTGGGTGTAGCCTTGGGAGGGTGGCAAAGGGCCGACAAGATCGACATGAACGTGGTCAAAACGACGGAGAGGAACTGGAATGTTTACTGGTGGCGGACGAGTATGGCGCTGAATTTTGGCGCGTTGACATTGTAGGCCATGTTGTGCCCAAGATCGAACTTGCTTCTTAAGGTTGTGCCAAACAAACTTGAGGGACACAAGCTTCTTTGTAGCTTCTACTCCTGGATGAGAGAGATTGTGAACGGCTTCGAAAACTCTCCTCTGCATCGACTGTGGGACTACCGGTCGTTGCTTACCGGTAGATACATCACAAAGTAGGGTTAGTCCAGAGTTGCCGACAGGTATTTCCTCGAAACGTAGTCCTGTGCAGTTGGCACAGAACGTTTGGACTTCGTTATCCTGCTTCTGGATGCGGGCCATTTCTTCAAAATCTACCTCCTGAGAGAGAGCAAAGATTTCCGAGGGCTTTGACTCTCTGCCTCTGTCTGGTTCCCATACTTCATGCGGATTAGATTCATTAATTGATGCTGGTATTCGCGACAACGCATCTGCCACCGGATTGTCTTTACCCGGAACGTGCTGAATATCAGTGGTGAATTCTGCAATGAAGCTGAGGTGCCGTTGTTGCCTATTAGACCACGGGTCTGTCGTCCTTCCCAGAGCATATGTCAAAGGCTTGTGGTCGGTGTAAACTGTGAATGTTCGGCCTTCTAAGTAATGACGGAAATGGCGAATTGAAAGGTAAATTGCGAGGAGCTCTCTATCGAAGGTGCTATATTTAACCTCCGGGGCCCTTAACTGTCTACTGTAGAATGCGAGTGGTTGCCATTTACCGTCCACCCGCTGCTGAATTACTGCTCCCAGTGCAGTGTCGGAGGCGTCCGTTGTAACAGAAATTTGAGCATTATGCACAGGGTGGTGAAGGAGTGTTGCCGTGGCAAGAGCAGTTTTTGTATTTTCAAATGCCTTGACCATTTCTGGGGACCAATCCAGACACTTTGTCGGTGATTTGATGGATGTAGCCGCATAGAGAGGGCGTAGTATTTGAGCAGCCTTTGGTATGAAACGATGATAAAAATTCGCCATTCCAATAAACTCTTGAAGCTCTTTGACATTCGTTGGTAAAGGAAAGTTTTGGATGGCTTCCACTTTCCCAGGAAGAGGCTTTGCTCCTTCTTTGGAGATAGCATGGCCGAGAAAATCAATGTCTGTAACTCCGAACTTACACTTCGAAACATTAAGAGTGAGACCGTGCTCACGAAGGCGCTGGAACAGTAAACGGATATGGTCTTCATGCTGCTCTTTGTTCTGGCTTGCCACCAGAATATCATCCAAGTACACAAACACAAAGTCAAGTCCTGAACAAACCGAATCCATTAGCCTTTGAAACGTTTGAGCCGCATTTTTCAACCCAAAAGGCATACGTATATATTCAAAAAGGCCAAAAGGAGTTATCACGGCAGTCTTTTTGACGTCTTCCGGGGCTACAGGAATCTGGTGGTATCCCCGGACAAGGTCCACCTTCGAGAAAATTCTTTTACCATGAAGCATAGCAGCAAAATCCTGTATATGTGGAACTGGATAGCGGTCCGGAACAGTCATCTTGTTCAGCAGTGTATAATCTCCACAAACTCGTTTGGACCCATTAGCCTTGTCCACCAAAACTATAGCCGAACTAAATTGACTGTCTGATCTTCGGCAGATACCCAAACTCACTAACTTCTCAAACTCTGCCTTGGCCAATAGAAGGTTTTGCGGTGAGAGTCTTCGAGCCCGAGCACGTACTGGTGGGCCAGTAGTTGAAATATAGTGCAAAACACCATGCTGAGGGGCAGTAGAGAAAGTGGGTGTTGAAATCTATGGAAAGCTGGCGAGGATCCGGTGGAAGGGGTCCAAGGACAAAGTTCGTAGTTGAAGTGCACTATTTGAAGAAAGGGATAATCGGACAGTCTTCAAGGATTCTGGATGGACGAGTTGTCGACCTCTCACATCTACAAGGAAACCGGAGTGTTGTAGAAAATCCGCCCCTAGCAAGGGCATATGAACATCAGCCAAAATGCAGTCCCAGTTGAACTCTTGACCAGCGATGTTAAGGCGGATCTTTTTCTTGCCATAAGTCTGGATGGACGAGCTATTGGCTGCAACCAAAGGAGGACCACGTTGGTTCAATTGTCTTTCGGTGGGTGAAGCTGGAATCACCGTTACACTTGCCCCCGAGTCGACCAAGAAACGGTTATTATATTTATCTTTGATTGTAAATGAGGCATTATTAATTAGAGAACCAGCCGTCGAAACCTCAGTCAACGGCCGGCAGGATCGTTTCCCGGAGAAGGAAGAGAAGATTCGGGGAAAGATTTTGCCTTGGGATGAGTACAAGGTTTTTGACATCTTCGGGCTGACATACCAAACTTCCAATGGAAACGGCAAAACCCAGAATGTTGTTGGGAGGTCGGCTGACTTGAAATACTCTTTTTCGGCCGAACTTGATCCACTAAATGACCTGAATGAGACCCGTCATCAATTGCCGAAGCTCGGTATTCGTTATGAGAAAAGGAGCTTCCCTGACAAGTCTCCATCAGGTTGTCTGCTGCTAAGGCCAACTCCCGGTAATCTTCTATTTTACTATGTATGATGGGAGGCGAGAGAGAAAAATTCTCCTGAACAGGAAACAGGGCTTATGATCCCCTAGGAGGGCTAACATCCGGTCCATCAATTCTGAGGGCTTGCTGTCGCCAAGTTGGGGAGCATTGAGTATTTCCCCTGCCCTCTCGTACTCTGACTTGCCGAAGGTCTCCAACAATTGCTTTTTAATCGCCTCGTACCTGTTCGTTGACGGCGCGTCCACCAAAAATCCTTCTAGTCGAGTGGCGACGTTCTGATCCAAGGATGCGATGACATGATAAAATTTTGTGTCATCCTGAGTAATTCCTCTTATGTTGAATTGAGCCTCAGCCTGTATGAACCAGAACTTAGGGCGTTCAGCCCAAAAGGTTGGAAGTCTGACGGAACCCGACTCAGGGGGGGTGATTGTGGTCGTTGAAATTTCTTGCTTAGTTTTGGGCATGATGAGAAAAACGCCTTTAGTTTTGCTAAAGGGAAAACGGGGTCACCAATGAAGCACTACGTGTTAACAGCTCAGTGTTCTTTATTTAACTAACTCGTAATAAGGAAACAATGTAATAACACAAAGTAAAGAAAGAGGGAACTCAGCATCAACAGGCGTGATGCATGCTACCAAGCATCGTTATGCTACACTCGTTTATTAACCTTACAGCTCTTACACTGCTGATTACTTCAAGAATAATAAAAGGCTATATTTTTACAATCAATTTTGTTCCAAATGGATTGTGGACTAGAAAAGCAGGATAATGCAATAAAAAGACATTATCTTTGCAAAATAAATAACTAATTTATTGGCAACACTATATAGATACGAATGTATAATCACAAAAAAGCTCATCTTTAATTCATATTAGGGTCTGAGATATAATAAAGATAAATATATTTTTGATAGACGGTAAAAGTTTAGACCTTGATGTTTGAGAACCCTATTATGACATCATTACACGGTAGTAATTTAGCATTTTCTTAATAAGATTTGTTTCTTTTTAATTCTACGATGATGATATATCATCCAAACATTTAATTAAACCTTTGTAAGAAATGGACGTTTTTCTCCCATTATCCCCCCTTTCTAGTCACAAATAAATCTGGCTCAAAATTGATTGTAAAAATCTATACTTTTCAAATTCCTGAAGTCGACATAAAATTTAAATAGCACCAGCAGATACGGCGACTAACAAAGTTACCACAGTTAATATAACATTAACATCGTTGCAGATGATGTGTTGTTGAATATTATATAAGAAAAGAAATAAGATGTTGCTCTGTTGTTCTGTGTTATTCGAATTGCTGTTAGAACGAAGTAAGTATTCATTCCTCATATGAATACATTTTGTGGTATTTTATTATTGAAAAAAATATAATTTAGGTAACCATATAATTTTATAACTGTTCAAGATCACTGATATTTGTAATATAAAAAATTAAATAAATGGAATATTCAAAAATAAATAATCATTAATACAAATGAATTTCTTCGATAAAACTCCTCCAAAAAGGCCTTATCTCAACAACGACGATAAAGAGCGTTTTTGAAGAAAAGTTAACATTAAATTAAAATTCGAACACTCAACAATAAATAAAAAAATATTACTTTTTCTTTATTTATTCTCCCAAGAGCTATGACCATCTAAAAAAAACATCAATTTTCTTACTCAAACAAAGATGATTGGAATTTGAAAAATGATAAAGACATTATCAAAATGGTTTTAGAATAATTGAACATTAAGTTTTGAAACATATTTTTAGTATTTATCTCTATGTACATCACTAAACGTAAAAAAACATAAAAACAAACAAAAAACTATATGGCCTCTGCCCAAAGAATCATAGGGAAAAGTCAAGGACATATTTGGGCTCATACGAAGTTTAGCCTATTTAGACCTCAGATCCTTAAAAAAGTATGAATTTGCTTACCAGTTTAATTAAAAAAAACTTGACGTTTATGACTGCTATTGATATGATGGGTCTCGAGACTAATTTTTGAAGGTATCTTCTCTTCTCAAATCGTAATAAAAACAAGATCAAAGTACAAAGTGTAAAAAAAATCAATAAAAAGCAAAAACAACGACCAAGAACAATTTATTTCTCTTGCTTTCCATGACTTAAAGTCTTACATAGTATCGTTATGATGATCCTCAATGTCTTGATCTCAGTTGACAGCTAATAACTGCACAACATATATCAGGGGTACAGATAGGATATTTAAGTTAGGATAGACCATTCAAGGGGCTCGCTAAAAAAAGCTGTAAATCATAAACATATTCATTAAAAAATATTTATTTCATTATTTATCTCTATACAATGAGAGAAAAAGATTGAGGAAATGGTTTGCTCTTAGGATGATTTTACATATGCATCATTGAATTTTTTGATATGAAATGAAAATCAACTTCAGATACAAAGTACATAGTGTGTAAAACATTAAATGCTATGTCCTTTATCTTTTGCCTATTTATCAACGGATGATTTCACAAAATGCTTTCTAATTATTTATTCTATAAGATTTAGATATTAAATGGAGATCAAAGGAGTGTATTTGAAGACATCCCCAGACACGATCAAGAAAAATAAGATAACATCATAATTTTGATTGAATATCAAGGAGCTATACTTACTATTATTAATTTATTTATGTATTTTAACTATGAATGAGTACATAACTATTTTACACTCTCACGTACTATGGAGTGTAAATAAAATATTAATAAAAAACTCCAAAAAAAATAAAAATAAATAGGTTTAATGTTAGATACGCGTTCAAGAGTATTTTATAATTTCCTTGGTTGTTAACTATGTATGTACTACACATTTTCATTTTTTGTTAATATAAAATGTCAAAAACACTAGGTACTCCTTGAAATTAGTTTAAAAAAACCCAAGAAAGGATGAGATCAAAATAAATCAATAAATGTGCCAGTTATAAAAGATTGAGAGCTAAAAAATATACTTTTTATAATAGTATGTATACCTCATTTTATCAAATCATTCTCAGAAATTTTGAAATATTAAATATGGCAATTTTTTTTATGATAATATTTGAAATTCTTTAATATGTTATGGTTATGCTATTTAATACTTTGCATTAAACCATTTTTTTTTTCAATTTAAAAATAATGATTAATTAATGTTGATTCAGTTTTATAAATTTAAAAGTTAATTAAATAAACATTTTATATGCACTTATCAACAAACATAGACTAGTATGGTGTAAAATACCAGACGAATGAAAGAGCACCAACAAAGTAATCATGACATGTAGTTCCTAGACAATAATAATGTAATAAGAATTAAAATTTAAACCCTAGATAAATATTAATATCATTTTGTATGCTCAACTCAGTGGTAAAGATACCATCCTTCATTTTTAGAAAAATGTTTTTTCTTTTTCATCAAATACATACATGTATATGTGTATTGACAGTGTGGGGCCTCATTCATTTTTATATACTATTCGATATAATTATAATGACTGTATGTTAGCATATAGGGAATTACCTCCGAGATATAAGTAAGTAAAGAGATACTACTTCCTCCTCAAACAAAATGTTAATTAGATGATATCCCTTACCATTTTATTGATTATTTGTCTGCCATATTGTATTAAAATATAATCACTACTTATGCACATTTGTGAGGAAAGTAAGAAAATATGGTAGGGATCAAATACATATATATTATTAGTAATGATAATATATTTACATGTGCATTAGGGGGCGGTGGAAAAATATGAATTTATGAGGAGAAAGCTGTACTTTTCTGGCATTTTTTGTATGATTGTTACGTAGATACACATATTCAGATCATTTACGGTCCATTTACTCTGCCGTATGGTATTAAATTTTTACCAACTTTTATGATTTATCAAAAAATATAACTTCAGTAAAGCCATTAAATCCCTGGAACGGTTGATTTTCTGCAAACTCAAATGTGAAACATGTTCCTTTAGCATGAATAAAAGCTTCTGTATCAAAAACCATCGAACTTTGTTATAATTGATGTACATATTTTATCCTTTTTATTACATAGTTAGATTGTACATAGAACTTCAATTAAAAATGTGTTAGACTATATCTCTATCATATCAATTTTAAATTTGGCATGAAGACAACAAATCAATACTAAATTTCTTCAATCTCAATAAAAGAGAAGGAATACAAGGCATGTATTGTTTATTTTATATCACTTTAAATAAATTTTGTTCTAGGATGATACCGAAAGACCTTAAAAGTACGAGATATCAGATCTAACAAAAAATTAGTCCATTCCTAAACAAAATACTATACATTTTCCTGATTTCCTGAAGGACAATGAAAATAGGTTATAGATAAATTTGGATCTAACTGAAAGAACAGTTAAGAACCCTTGCTCTAAAGGGTTGATAACTGTCGGATCACAGAATGAATTCAAATTACAATGTCGTTTTTATGATTTGAACTTTTAAAATTTTAGTTTAAGGCTCAACATTTATACCCATGTAAGCTTCTAACTTATTTCAATATAATATACTCTACCCGTCTCTAAAGTAGTATAACAATCCTTGATTATTTAATTAATGTATGTAATTCAAATTCTCAATTAATTCATGACTAAACGCTTTATATGTATTAAATATAACTTAACAAAACAACAAATAATTTTTTTGAAGTAAGAGATAAATTAGGTTTTAAAAAAGTTTTGTTTTATTAATTTCCTTTTTCTACATATATAAAGAGATTATATTGTTCAAATAATAACAACAATCGTATTATTTAAATCTAATTTCATCCAAATATACTTCAAAATCAATTTTCTCTTATTTAAATTACGAATGTACTCTTATGCTCTATTTATTTAAAAATGCATGTAATTTATTTGGCCGTAATGTAAACTATAATAAATAATGATTATATGCACAATATTCATTTGTATCTATGTTTTTTTCAAGAAAAAAAAATGGGTGACTAAAATAGAGTTTTGTTATTCCTCTAAAAAAACACAATATTTTGTCTCCTCTCCGAGTATAATTACTGTTATTTTTTGACAAAATTCTTAGAATTACAATTTATAACATTGTATTTGCATAAAAAGATACAAGTTAAATGTAACAAATTTAAACCTACAAATCAAAAGTGAATAAAATAGCTTGTACCCATTTCTTAAAATTAAAATGAGACTGTCATAATAGTTGAAAGCAATAAGATTTTTACCTGTGCAGCTTTTTGAAGCTGTAACTATCAACTTTTCTTCAAAGTGTCATTACACGTGCTCTTTTATTCAGAGTAGAAACAGGAGATAAAACCTGTCTTATATAGGCATTTAAAGAAAAGAATGGGCATAATTCATCGAAAGGCTATAAATTTAATCTTGATGAGAGGTTTTGTCAATCACTTGAATCTCCTCAAGAGAGCTTTAACCTGTTTAAGTTGATGCATTGAAAGGGTATCCCAACCAATTGTATAGATAACTGTTTTTGGGGAGATATTATTTATAAGCAAAAGAGTAAAAACCATAGTCATTGAGGAAATTTGCTGCTTAATACGAATGATTGAGATGAAATCATAGAATCATCTTAATATCTTCGTGCAGGCTCACTACCCCCTATGCCTCTTGGAGTCTCTTTAAGACTGGAAATGGAATTTCGATTAAAAATACTAGTGGATCATCATTTTTTTACGTACAAAATGAGTATCCTTCTAGGCTTAATTTGAAATTGAAGTTGGAAAATGAGCCAAAAAAAGCTCAAAAGTAGGATATCTCGAAAACCGTCGGACTCTTGAAAAGAAGAATTACACATTTGAAATTAGCGTACAAAACTGAATAACTTTTATTATACTTATACCCCTTAAGATTTTTGACATTTTAAATTTGTTGACCTATGTAATTATTTATGCTAATTTAAATAAACAAATAAAATACTATTTACTCCTTTTCAGTGTTACGACTGTTTGAAAAAAAAATCAATGAAAAAACGTTCCATAAATAATGTAAATAATTCCTTACCTAAATAGGTCAAATAATTTTTTTTTGTATAATTTACTGCTAAATATTGTTAAATATGAAATTTAAATTGGATACTCACAAATCTTGGCAACAGAATAATTTACAAATTGTAATTTAATTATTGGTCTAGTAAATTATCTCTTTACCGTGAGAATCAACATAGAAAATACCCAATCTTTTTTTATTAAAAAATAAGATAATATAGGAACTCAATCAAAATTAATGTATTTAGATAAGCATATTAGTTCTCCCCTTGGTGGAACTTCCTCAAAGTGAATATACCAGATGGTGAACCATAGTCATTGATTAATCCCATAGGACTACATAGTTTCTCTCTCTGTGACAACTTTCGTATAGACATTAATCTTCTACTTTATTCAATATTAGGATTATTCTGTTGTCGAGGTTCTGTAGCAATATCGGGAGAGCTTGTCAAAGCCCTTTTTAATTTTGAACAGTGAAACGAATGTCAGATATGAAATCAACTATTTGTTGAGATCTAGCATTATACATTATAAATATACAAAATCTGTTTTCTTCATTTCCTTACAAACTATTGTGAGCTTATTTACCTTGTCTTCCGATGAAAAGTTGAGTATTGACCACAAGTATTCACTTCCCCTTCTCTTCTATTAAGAATATGTGAGTACTGACAACTTATTATTAATTTTTAGTACATCCAAGCCTATCATCGTTTGTAGTGTATAAAGTTTATCTTTACCTACTAGTTACTGCCTTAGTGTGCAAAAGATGATTTCCCAAGTATATTTGTTACCAATTATAATATAACTTGTTGATATTGATTTCTAATTCATCCATAATGGTACAGCTACCTTTAGTTACATCAAGTAAAGACGTTCCCTTTGAACTTTCAAAGAAAAATAAATGATAAAATATATATTATTGTGTTGAGAATTTTTTAAGACATTTTTTATTCATTCATCACATCTATTATTTAACGAATTTTTACATCAAAAAGCTTTACTTTAAAAAAAAATATGTTCTAACAATGTTAACTCTCTCTGTTCTTTTTATTGTCGTCATTTTTTCATTATGTTAGCCACTTTATTTTTCTTTAACGTCTTATAGTGAATAGTGAATATATCAATTAATTCAATTCTATTCTATAACATAAATTATTACATACATTGTTGTTGATAATTATTTCATGAAGAATAAACTTATATTACTTATAGTATTTATTTATAGATAGCATTGTCTATGAATTGGTAAGAATTTCCTTAATTTCTTTGTCTTCATAATCAAGTTCTAAGGATCTCTGTCTCATGTGCAAATACCATAGATTTGACTATGGGTAAAGTATGAGATTGAAATGTATTTTTCAATCTTGTTAGAGGCCTCTAATTTCTTTACAATTGCAAAGGAAAGTCGAACCTTTGTTTTTTCATTTATCTTTGGCATCCTATCTCGTGAAAAAAAAGGAAAAAAAAATACTATGAATAGAGTTGTAAGCCCCCCAAAGTGAGAGTTCCGCACTACAAAATTGCCTCAGTTGGCAAGCTATTTGTATTTGTTTATTAAAAGCTTTCATAATTTTTTTTTATGTTCATAGAGGACACATCTGTTAAGTATTTATTCTTTGACTTAACAAATGGGTTAAAAACGTCTAAATCATACCCTCTCTAATGAAAAAGTGCACCAAATTACACATTTTATGGGAATTAGACCTTACTCCATGTACTCAAATGGATTAAATAAAAGCTAATTTGGGATAAAACAGCAAAATAATAACATCTTCTTAATTCCCTTCTTCATTGAAGAGTGTAAACCATATCTACTGTCATGATGTCTCTCAGTGTTACCATATGTTTTGTGATGCAATTTCAGGCTTAGTTTTGAATATATGCACATATATTAGAGTGTCAATCCATAGATAGTGAACATTAAATATTAATTTGTTTGCAGGTATTACTTCCTAACTTTTTTTGTCTTGTAAATTAATACACCAATTGAAAAGATGAAAAATTTTAACATTTAGAGGGCGCTTCAGTCTTCAAGGTTTAGAAAATTGACGACTTCTTTTTTTTTATTTGATTATCATCAAAATAACTTTGAGATATAGTGATTATTATCTTATAACTTGTCTAAGTTGAATAAATAATCTTTAAAAAGTATTTTCACTAATTTTCTCTAAAATGTATTTTTTAACGACATCAAGAAAGGAAAACTAAAGGGAAAAAAATAAATATACCGTGTATTCTTTTCTTCATACTTCTTTTATTTGATAAAAAAAATTCAGGATTAGTTATACGACAAAGCGTTATACAATGTTATTAAAACGACTTTTATCTTTCCTTTAAGACTAGTTTTTTTACTTTATAATCAAAAATTTATCAAAAGCTACCATGTAAAACTCATTATTTAATATCTTATTTTATGGTATCTTGTATCCTTTCCTAAAAAATTATTCCCATCTTCGAAATTATTCCTTCCTTAAAAGTAGATTATTCTTTACATCTCAACAAGAACTAATTTACCCAATCAACGATCAAAACACTAATAAGTGAAAGAGAATTAGAAAGTATACAAGGAATGTGGGACCCAAAAATCGAATTCTTCATTGAAACCAAACATCATTATCATTTGGAAACATTATTTTCAAACTATTAAATTGGCAATAGGCATGTCCGACTCTTTAATCCTTTTCTTTTTTTTCCATTTCTAATTATTTATCGACTCGACTCAAACAATTCAAGTCAATATGTGCCGTTTCGACATTTTAGGTGTTTAAATTCGACTGTCTTTGGTGAGCTTATATTTGGCAGTTTGACAACAATTGGTAATTAGCTACTGTTTGCCGATAATTTCCAATATCCCCCCCCCCCCAAAAAAAAAGTAAAAAAAAATACGAATAACCATTCTTATTTAAAAGTTTAGAAAATTAATAAATGGTTATAAATCTTAAAAATAGGATCAAAAGTTTTGAAATTACTTAATTTATGTAAAGTTTCCTTCATTTTTTTGATTCTGACAATCAATAAATTTAAGTTAAGGCATATTATATCCCCTTAAAATGTAATTTTTATGATTTTTTTGAATAAGTTATTTAATCATTTAATTTCAAGAACAAAACAAAAAAAAACTTGCATCAAACTTCAGACAAGATCACGTCGTGTTTTACATAATAATTAATCAAAATTTCAAAAATTATCGGGGAAAAATTCTAGAATGTCTCAAAATCATGACAAATAAGCTCCTTTGCTATAGTGATACATGAGAAAATTAAACATAGACCATTCTTGGCTATGATTTTTTTTACAGGATCAAAAAATCAAAAAATCAGCCACTATTGTTTCTTTTTTAAATTAAACTTATCCTTTCTCAACTGAATTTAGATCTATTGTCGCCCAAATGTACCAAGTTCGTAATTGAAATCCCTTTTAATCCTCTATGATTTCCTTTTTTATGATCAATCCGAAAGTACTTGACAACATCCATTTTAGATCTTAGATTCCATTGATTTTTTTATTCAAAATACTTTGGGGAAATATCGGAACATATGGAAAGAAAGCCTGATATCTTTTTTACATATGAAGCACTTTTTTTTCTGCATGACTCTGTTGAATGAGAGTTAACCCTGACAAAGAATAAAATTACAATCAAGGTTTGTTATCAATTTGTGAAAGAAACGAAACATAATTTGTTTTTTACTGATGAATAGTATTCGTCATTTATAAAAAAACAAACCAAAGGATAATTTGAAATTATATTTATATTAAAAAAATATAAAGTTGATAAGGTTTAATTATGAAATTAGTGGGTCTTTTACAGGATCTTTGTTTTTTTGAGGGATTAGGTCATAAATTGGTAATTACATACTACTAATTAGATTGAGCGACACTTTGTCGCACTGTATTTATTACTCTTGTATAAATACACTCTATTTACATACATTTAACTAATGATTTCGTTTTAACCCCTAATAAAAAACACATAATTACTATAGAAATAGGTTTACCAACAAAACAAAATAAACCTTTAAGAACAATTCTAACTATTGGAATAAAAAATAAATTAAATAAATTGCAAATGCATACTTATATGTATAATAGTTGATCCATTACATATTCCTCACTATGACATTTCAAGGGTCTATCATAGGAAATATATCAATTTTGAAATTTATTTATTTTTTGATAAATAGACGAAGATAGTTGTTTGTTTGATGCATTTTATGTCTTATACTAGCTTTTCAATAGTATAAAACCCATTATAAATGTTATTATACACTATTCTGCATCTCAGCCTTCTTTCACTTAATGTAAAAAACTTTTTACTGATCACCATAATGCATTCTCAGGCACATTTTATAATTCTTTGTTTTTACAAATAACTCGAAACACACATGACTCAGTCTGTATCGCTAACAAGATAAATTTTTAAATAACTTTTTTTAAATACTGAAGAAAATATTTACTATAATCGTATATGAAATACATGTGTTATCATACTATCTATTTTTAATCATTTTGATCAATAGCATATCAAAAAATTTGATCTGAAACAAACGCAAGAGGCAAAAAAAAAGAAAAAAAAAGAAGTTTAAAATTATATAATGAAATAATTTATTATTAAATTTGAATGAATGAAGTTTAAGATAAAAATCCAAGAATATTTTAACCAAAGGAGCAAAACATTTTCATCAAACAATTGCTCCAAAAGTAAAAAAGTGTTCAAACTCACGAAATATTGAGACCCATCCTATCAAGTAGATGTCAACTTTGATACTAAGGAAATATTTTATTATCAATGAATGCGAATAAAAGTAAAAGTCAAGACCGTAAAATTGGGTGTAAAAAATACTTCACGTGAGAAAATTTAAAATACGGCAAAAAAACAACAACTCAATATTCTCAGAAAACCAACGGATCTTCCGTATTAAAAATACAAAAAATTTGTATTTTGTTTTTTGAACTAATTCTTTATTGACAGAGCCTTTAAATT
The DNA here is from genome assembly GCA_963680855.1 of Lepeophtheirus nordmannii. NCBI lineage: Eukaryota > Metazoa > Arthropoda > Copepoda > Siphonostomatoida > Caligidae > Lepeophtheirus > Lepeophtheirus nordmannii. The sequence goes on from OY804523.1 coordinate 25,958,754, forward strand.
ACTAAAGTATTAATATTTTTAATGATTATTTTAAAAGATAATCATAATATAGATGAGTGAAATAGTTATATAAAAGCTAGAAGCTAATGTGTCAATCGAAATCAACACACAAAAAAAACACATGCCTCATAAAGTGCTTAATATCTTATTTTTACATTTCTATACTAACTTTTTTCAAATCTTATATGTATAGTTCATGTATGTATATTTTTGAAAAATATAACGCATTAAAAAGGATTATAGTAATAAATAAATCCCTGATACATGACATACATTACATACATGTAACTATATCTACATATATGTTATACTATCAAAAAAAAAAAAAAATATGAAAAGACAAGATGTATATTATGGAAATATTTTTACAAGGAACGAAACAACTGGTTTATTTATTATTAAACATAATATACATTGTGTTATATACATTTAGGGTTTTATTCATTGAAAATGAATAACTACTCAGAGGCAATGGAATTCCTTAGAAATGAAAAAATATATACTCCACGTAATATTTTTATCGATTATCCCTTTAGATCAAAAAATATTCTTGGAAATACATAGTGTTTTTTTTTACTATAAAATAAAACAAAAATTACAAAAGTACATTCTTAAAATACCTTTATCTAAATTGCATTTAGATCGTAATTAAATAAATACAAAAAAATAAAAAAAAATTAATAGCCATACCTTTTTCGTTGTTTGATAGAAAGGGAATGTTGCAATTGTCCCCGATATTCCCTAGTGATGTATTAACATTAATGTCCTTTTAAAGGGTAATTGTTTTTACTATACCAACCAATGTATTTCCTACTAATTACATATAAATATAATACGTTAATATATATCTTTACGTACATCAATCTATTTTGCTCCCTAATTAACTCAAATGTTTGATGAATGACGTAACTAATATTAGTAATGATATAAATTACCTAATTATTTTATAGTGAGATTATTTTCCTTCAAATTTATTAAAACAAATTACTTTAATAAAATACTTTAATAAAAAAAGTTATAATTCATTATTTTGCATTTAGGGTCGTCAATAAGTTATGTCTGAAGGATTTTCACTTTGTTAACAACAAATGCCACCATCTGTCTTTGAATATCTTTCACAGACAATTAAAACTTAATCTCAGTATTTATGTTCTTTTTTACATCCTTCCTTAAATATTAATAAATAGTTATAATAACATTTTTTTTTGCTGGAATTTTGTCCAAAACAGAGACAGATACGACCACAATATTTAAATAAAAAAATGTTTAACTTCAGATTTGGTATCCGGTAGGCTATGTTAAAATCCGTCCCAAGCACCAGGGTATCTGTACATTTAGCTTTTGTAAAACTTTGAGATGGGAAATTTGTCAAGCACGATTACCAGGCGTACCATGACTATATAGTCCCCCTGTTTAAATAAATATCTTTAAGGGGAAACAAAAAGGCGTGTTTACATAAAATTATTGAATAGTTGTTAATATGCTACAATACAGGTTACCAACTGATATTTTTCTTATCTTCTTCAAACTTAACCCTATCTTAGCAAATTTCCCCTCTCCACATAGTTATACCTTTAGCCTAACTCAATGGTTCTTAACATGGGTTCGATCGAACCCCAGGGGTTCGGTAGTTTGACGTCACACTCTGCTTGGCCATCATTTTTTATTTTTCCAACTACGAAAGGTTCGATGAATGCATATATCGAACTTGTGGGGTTTAGTATCTCCAGCAAGGTTAAGAACCACTGGCTTAATTGCATAAATTTTGTCCATATTATATTAGCCCTTTTCTTTCTTTATTCATCATTATCATAAAAATATATTATCTTGAAAAAAAAATCCTTGTCTGTGGCATAAAAGAAGCAAATATTTTCAATATATAAGATTACTGTTAGCAGATATTACTCTTAAAGCAATTAACATTGGTTGATTTAGATAACTTTTTAAAATACAATTCTTCACACATGACTCTATCTCTCACTGGATGTTTGCTACATTCGTGATTAAATTTTTGTCAAAAGATTTGCAGATAGTTTTCTCACATTGATGACATGATGTGATTAACAAAATTGAAACTTGAAAGTAACCTCAATGTAAATAAGATTTATCCGGTATTTTAAGAGTTCTTAGCTATCTAAAATTTTAAATTTAACAAGTTGATAGATCATTATATGCCTTATGAGAAATTTACTGAGCAGTCATTTTTAATTTTTATAGATAAAACATAATAATTTAATCTCATTCTTATAATTTATTTTGAAATCCAATTACCTATTATGATGTAGCTAGGTAATACACTAAAATTTGCCATCAAGTATATGTACACTTCAAAGTATAAAACTATTAATATATTCTATAGAATTGGATTTATTTTTATACTTTGAAGTGTACATATACTTGATGGCAAATTTTAGTGCCAAAAATAATAAGGAATCAATTTTGGTCACAGAATGAGGCTAGAAGTCTCAACATCGCTCTAAAACTTCAATTGACGAGTATTTAGAAAGAAAAAAAGTAAACAATCCAACTATTATCAAATTATTAATCTCAAATACATATATTTAATACTGACTATAAATTATAAATAACAGAAAATTAATACACATGTCAACCTCTCTAGTTATTATGTACAAAACCATGTACGAGAATACATTTGCTTGATATTTTCTAACACTTGCATGTGTCTTCATAATACCACAATTTGAAAAAACTCTTTCGCTCGGAATCGATACACAACCTTTGTTTTGAATACCATTCAATAATGATATTTAATTATTTTTTTTAAAGTAGCCGTATTGGCCAGATTATACAGAGTGTGCCTCTTTTTTATTGATAGTCAATGATAGTTGGGAGACTAACAAGGCTCTTGATAGTTAGTTATCTATATAGAGAGTTTCCAGAAGGTTATTTGAAAAATCGGCTATAAATAGCTCCGACATTGAATATTTTTTTGATTAATCTTAAAATTAAATGGCTATGTTCAATATTTAAATTTATTTGAATGTACATATCCATGTTGTTTTGAATATTTCCAAATTCACATTGCAACTGTAACATTTATTAAATGTGATTTGCAACAAAAGGTTCTAATTGTATATACATACTATGCATTTATCACAACAACAAAAAAGATTTATCCTCATAATAATTTCATTTATATCCATAAATGTTTTAGTTATTTTTCCAATTATATGCACGACGAGCTTTTTGGGATAAGCAAAAAACACACTGTATTCTCCCTACGTGTTTACGTGTTATGAGCTCAAAAAGGGTATTACTATTATTTATGATTTGATGTATAAAAAATATATTAAATCAAGGATTGCGCGCCTTTTTTTTTTAATTATTGAATAATAAAGAAGTATTAAGATGGTTTGTATATTAACAAAATTTATCAATGTATAGTATATCTACATCAGGGATGTCAAACTCATCGCGGGCCACATGCGACCCCTTGGTAGACGTTGTGGGCCTAACCATTAAAATTATAGCATACTTAGCTATAAATAACCACAATATCATATCTTTCCTTTGTCTTGATTTAAAGAAGAACAACGACATTGTTAAATTTAACTAAAAATTTATTGAGCAACACTTTTACAAAACCTTTCACAAAATTGATGAAGCTTTAAATAACTGGTATCAAAAATTATAATAAGAAACTTTACATAAGATTACATGAGACTTATAAAGAAAGACTAGCCTGCGTCCCTAGCGGATAATTTATTAATTATATTTAATTAAAAAATTTAATCCATGTTTTTTATGTATTTTTTTCACATTCAAATTATCCTGGGGGCCTGATTGAACCTCCTTCCGGACCGTATGTTTGACACCTCTGATCTAAATAATGAATTCTTCATAATATTAAAAAGTTGGCAACAAGGAAGATACAGAAGAGTAGCTACCATATGTTTTTCCAAATTTTTCCTTTCCCTTTTGTGAGTTGAGGATGCGAATGGACAAAAAAGCTCGTCGTGATGCTAGATAATGATTCATTGGATAAACACGGTAAAATTAGGCTAAATCTAGCTGGAAAGCGGCCAATCTAGCAACACTGGTTGTCTAACAGTTGATAATTAAAATATGTTATCAATAGGAATGAAAATCATATGCAATTCGGGCTTGTAATAAAAAAAGAAAGAGAAAATCAACCTGGTAACTTTGACAATTTGATGAATGTTGAGAGTGAAGCAGCTTGAGCTGTCATGACGTTTTACTGAGCTACAAGCTGCTATTCTCCATTATATATACAACAATAAATAATAACATAGATGAGAGGCAGAAAATTAACTGTAATTAATGTCAGGAAATTATATATTTTTAACTAATAATAATTATACGAGGACTTGAGCCCTTTTTGTTTACATTTTATTTGCTTTATTAAACTTAATGCATGTATTCCTTCATGCGACATCTTTACTATCAGGTAGATGTTCTCCCCTCAGTAATATTGGAAAAATGATAACAGCTTCGGAAAACAAAAAGACCTGTTTGAAGAGCTAACTCCACTTTTTTATCACACGTCCGAATTGCATATGATTTTCATTCCTAGTTATCAACTATCTGATAGTGGACATCTCTAAACGAGACATCAAATTTAATAGATCCCCTTCAAGAAAATTACTTTTAAATATAAGCGTCCTGCTTATCTACCTTTGATAAAAACCGTTATTCAAGATGCAATCCTCTCCTCTGCAAATACATGAAAAGTGAGAACTTTTTCAGTAATTAAGAACAAAATAATTTATTTGGTAATTATCTTAGTAAAATTCCCTTTACTGAGCAAAGAGAGAAGAGAAAAAGATCCATAGCCAGGCGTACAGAATGAGAAAGGACATCAGAGAGTAGAAACATACATAGATGATCCATCATTGATGTTCTTACACATTTTATGATATAATACTTCTTATTTTTCTCATACCATACTTAATACAGACCTTCACTAACGATAAAGATCCAGATATTAACAGTGTACACCGGTAGAAGCTTCAATGAGCTAGGACTAAGCTTGTTGCTTGTGATTCACTCTTTGGCCATTCCTTTTCAAAGTAATTTTCTCATTTCTTCTCAATAAATCATTCATAATCAATGATTGGATGATTTGATTCCTTCCGTAAATAAAGAGCCAATCGAATGTATCTATCCGTGGGAATCCTTCAGTTCAGATATATTTTATTATTTTTTAACTTTAATTTTAACAAAAAAACCTATTTCAAACCATTAAAAAGTGGAGGGGGGGGGGGGAAGAAAGTACAAAGAAATCATATTTGCTAGTTTAAAAAATATTTTTTTTTACTTCAATCTTACTGGCTGTCATACAAAATCACTTAGTGTTATTAATATTGCAAAAACATTTATGCTATATCTAACAAACTTTTATACAAAAATCAATTAGGAATGAAAGATTTAACTATCTTCAAAGAGGCTACAATAGGCCAAAAAATATTAGTTATTTTTTTTTGTTTTGAATTTTGTCTTTTTATGAGTAATGATATTTTATCCTCAAAATGGATTGCTAAATATAATGTTTTTATTTAATTGAATTAACATCATTTTTTTTTGCATTAGATAGGGTATATGTATAGTGATGGTTATAATTTTGTAGATGAGGTGTTTTTTTTCAATGTAAAATTGTCACAATGTAATGAGTGTAATTCAGGAAACAGAGATTTAGTATTTAAGCCTCTGTTTGTTTGTGTTACAAAAGGTTAAATAATCAATATTAAATTATACTCCTTTCAAGTCAAAAGGAGATGCAAATATAAATAATACAGTGTATTTGAGGGAGATAATACTTGGAGTTCATCTCTCCCGATCGAAGTTGTTGCAAACAGGAATTTGATGACAAAAACGTAAATACTTTTTATAAAACATGTCAACCTGCATTAGCTATATATTGTTGTAAAATAGGTTTTTAATGTCATCTGCAGTACTTCAGGTGTAATAATTTTCACGGTGTCATTTCAGGCCAAATTTCTACACTCATCAAGATTCCATTTTTTTCCACATCTCTACGCAAGTATATTTTAGCCCTAATATTTCATAATCTTCTTCCAAACAAAATTACTTTGGTAGCTTCATTTCTCTGAGCCAAAGTTCTTGAAAATTCATAATGACATTCGATTTTATTATTTAATGATGAATTTTGAAATGGCTGTCTGGCTAATGAGATAATCATACAATAGTATTTTTTATCCGTTAGAAGAAAAGTGTAGTAGATATAAATGATGATATCGTATTAGATTGGCTTCTAATGTGTAAATTAGTTTCTTACATACAAACATTGACTCCTCAATGGAGTCTTTATTTCTTTTCCCATTCTTCATTAAAGAGCAATGTTTATTGTTAATCTGAAAAGGGATTTGTTCTTAGTGCACTCATAAATGGTCCAAATGACAAATACTTTGTCAGGAAGATGAATCTCTGATATTATAACACGATCCCGTCTTCAAATTAAGACGAATGATTCAGCATTCCTCAAAGCAGCTCCGTTCATATCCATGATGATGAAGAGATAAAGAGGGTGATGATACATTCTTCGTAAAGACCCTATGATGACTCATCAAGGAACGCTATTACTTTTATTGGATATCCATGGGACCATGGCCCTTCGATCCCACTCTTTCCTCGGAGTAGTCTTATCATTAAATAAGAGATCCATGTTTTTGAATTTGGTTATCTTCAGCTGACTTCAGAGTTTTCTTCTTCTGCGTGCTACTACTACAGTCTATAGCACTTGGTTTGTAGTAGCTCTACCGTGAGTCTTAGATTTCAATCGAATTTTTGCTTGAAATTGAATGAAAATTTGAACATTTATGTAAATTAACGATTTCTTCTTAATAAAGGATTCTTATCGAGCATTTTACATCTCGTTTGAAAGCTGTGGGTCTAAGCTCTTTAATACATTCCTTATTAATCAATTTCACGTAATATTCAAGGAGTTATTTAAGTACAAAGGCTTTGACCAAATTTTGGGCCTACTCCGGCATCCTACGCCCCTAGGAGTCCTTGTAGGTCAAAACAAAGACTAGAAATAGAATTTCCATAAAAAACACATGCCAATTATTATTATTTTAATGCTCGAAATGTGTATTCTTCTGAGCTTAAATTGAAGTTGAAGTTGGAAAAAAAACTAGAAAAGTAGGGACTAATTTCTCGAAAACCGTCGGATTTTTGAAAAAAAGAATTACAGATTTGAAATTAATGTGTAAAACTGAATAACTTTTCTTGTACTTTTACCCCTTAGGATTTTTGGCTGTTGACCAGTGTTATCTGCAATTTGTATCAATAAATACCACAAAACCTCAACATAATTCTATAGCATTATATTTCTCTAAATTATATTAAATCGTAGATATTTTTTAAAATAGGTGGTGGTTCTTAAAGTTGATCTTCTTTATTTATTTCAGATAAATCATTTTTCTCTCTTTTGCCACTAACTATTTATTGAATGAAAATGATATTAAGCTCTAATGAGGTCAATCATTTTTTCTTAAAATTTTAGTATACATTGATAGGAATGTAAATCATATGCAAATCGGGCTTGTAATAAAAAAAGAAAGAGAAAATCAACCTGGCAACCCTGACAATTTAATAAATGTTGAAGGGGGAAGTAGCTTTAGCTTTCATGACGTTTTAATGAGCTACAAGCTGCTATTTTCCTTTATATATGTATACAAATGAAAACATCAAACCACAAACATTACAATACGTTACTCCAGATTCATTATTATATTCACAAATATCATTAACTCCATTCTCTTCAATGAATGATATCCATTTTTTAATTTTTCCTTTGTTCCTCTCCATGATATAATCTTTGCAGACTGTTCTTTTCTTGTAAAACATTATGTTGAGGTAAAGTTGATGTTACCTTCGTAAGGGAAAAAAAATGATAACAGCTTCAGAAAACAAAAAGACCTGTTTGAAGAGCCAACTCCACTTTTTTATTACATGCCCGATTTGCATATATTTTCATTCCTATGCATTGATGATATCAAACGAAAATCACGATTCAGTCAAACTGATCCTGTGGTCACAAAAAAAAGTTTATTAAGCTAAATTTTTAATTTTTCTATTTTTGAGTATATAAGGGATCATGAACATAGTACTCAAAACCCATGATCACAAATGCTGTTGATTAGTGATATAAAAAAGGGCTATTTGAAGCAAAGCAGGGCCTCATTAATACAAAATATTATAAATAATACAAAACACCCGTAAAAGCGAATATTGGAATAATAGTCACATATTTTATCACTTAGAATGGCGCTTGAAAAACATCAATAACATCTTTTTTATTGAGCTGTAATTCTAGTTTTTAATTTTTTAATTAATTCATCTAGTCCATAGGCTTAGGAGATGTTAATTTTTTAGAGAGTCGAAATTCCAATTTTGACATAAAAATAATATTATATATCAACATATTTCTTTTTCTTTTTTCATATTTCTATTTTTCAAAATTACGAACGTGATTGCCCGAATTCTTAGTAAGTTTGTTAATCATTGGGATTTTTTTAAATATATGTATATTCTTATCAGCTGGATATATAATCTTTGAAAACTCCCCCTGCCTCCTCTGTGAGGGACCATTAGCAATTGAGTTGCTATATGAATAAAACATAATTAAGTTAAATATATCGAAGTACCAATAATAAGTTTACATATAAGTCTATTTTTTCAATTACATTTATAGATTATTTTAAGAGCTACTTAAGTAATAGCACACAGAAGGAATAAGAAACCAGCTGAAATCCTTCTTTGTGGTTGTTTTTTAGTAGCTATACCGGGAGTCTTAGATTTCTGGCAAAATTTTGCTTGAAATTGAATGAAAATTTTAAAAATTTATGTAAATGAACGATTTCTTCTTAATTAAGGATTCATATCGGGCGCTTGACATCCCGTTTGGAAACTGTGGGTCTAAGCTCTTTAATGCATTCCTTATTCATCCATTTTATGTAATATTCAAGGAATTATTTAAATACAAAGGATTTGGCCGACTTTTGAGCCCCCGGGAGTCCCTTTAGGTCAAAACAAAAACTGGAAATGGAATATACATAAAAAACCCTAGCCAATCATTATTTGTTAATGCACAAAATGAGTATTCGTTTAGGCTTAAGTTGAAATTGAAGTTGGAAAATGAGCCAAATTAGCTCAAAAAGTAGGATCCGATTTATCGAAAAACCGTACAACTCTCGGAAAAGATAATTACAGATTTGAAATTAAAGTGCAAAACTGAATAACCTTTATCATACTTATACCCCTTAGGATTTTTGTCTGTTGACCAGTATTATTGGAATTGTTGGAAAAGAAGAATTCTTAACGCATAAAGAAGTTGCGCATTACATTATGTTAAAAACAACATGGAAACCATAGGAAACAGAATGTCTACTGATGAATTTTAAATCTTAACAACTGGAGGGATTTATGGGTTTTTAAAAATACAAAGTTAACGTTTAACCCATTTACCAAAACAATAATGAAGATGATGAAACGACGGTCATGCAATCAATTTTTTTTCTTCATTACCTTACAGCTAGGATAATAGTATTTCATAGTTTTTTCAAGTCTTTTCTGCAAATAAATATAAATTATTAATCATTCACTGAACTGACTGATTGACCTATTCTTAAAATATTTCTTTCTATTTAGCAATTGCACTCTCTTTAGCTATTTACCCCTCATAATTATATCCCAGCTTTTTCTTTGAAAAAATAGAAGTAGTACTGGGAGAATATTATAATTATATATTCATGAATAATAAGATTATAATATGTCGTGATTGTTCCCAGTAAACCCATTCCCTGAAATTTTATTATAGGTAATCTATTTCCAGAAATTTTAACTCATATTGCAGAGGGGTATTTTGTGACGTCATATTGGTTTATGTCAGAGATAAAGTGATGTACTAATATTACCTTCTCCTATTTAAGTAATAAATTTAATCTGCTTTTACGACCTTCCCTAATTTAATCTGCTTTGAGTGAATAGCAAGAAACTTGGTGATACTCCTGCTATAAATGAAAGAGAGAGGGAATAGAGCGAATGAAATAGTGAGTTCGTGTCTAATTAACATCACTATGAATATATTTTTTCTCTTCTTCTCTCATCTCCATGGTGATGTTATTTAGGCACGTCCTAAAAATGGAAATGAATTTACTGGGAATGGACTTAGATTCCCACTACTTTCCTAGAATCATAATATATACAATATGTATACATATATTATAATCTTATTTTGCATTTTAAACAAAATTCATAGGAAAGAGAGGCAAGAGTTCTCTAATTTCTCTTATAGAGAAACATGTTATGTTTCCTTCCTTCAACTCTAACGAAGAATGTATATAATTCTAATAAAAAACAACTCCAACAACCATTTTCTCCTTTCTACATAATCGTAAAAATGAAATTTTTATCCACAAAAGTGTTGAAACTCGACATATAAAAAATAAAGGGCTCAGACAGGGGCACATATGCTCCTTATGGGAGGTTATATTTAAAAAAAATTACATCCACGTATATTAAAATAAGTTCTAAAAAATGTTGGCATTTTGGTAAAAAATAAAGATTTATAACAATTATGAAAAAATATTAAAGGTGGTCCAATGTTTTAAAAGTTGAAATAGCCTTCTTCATTTATCTTCCAAGCAGAAGCAGATATTGATTTGATTTTATAACTTTTTTTTTACAGGAGTAAGACAGAGTAATTTTGTTATTTATTTCTTAAATAATTATTATTCCTATTTACATTTTAAATTATTTAAGACTCGATGGAAATAGCAAAACTCATGCTGAAAAATAAAGGAACTGTGATCCCGAAAAATGTTCCAACTCAAAGAAAATAAAAAATAATAGTAATATATTGTTATTATATTTATTTATTGTTTGTTATCATTATTCTGGTAATGTAAAATAAATAAATAAAAAATGTTTATTTACATTTACAAGACATTTATAAGGTTATTTATCATCCTCTCTTTCCTTTCATATCTATTAGTCTTCTAATGATTGTATGTAAGATAAGGAAGAAAAAAAAAGTTCTTATAAGGTAAAAAAAAGAAGGATAAAAAGAGAGTAATATCCATAGATCAATTATGTAATGTGTCATGGTATGCTACAAAAATATTTATCCCCCTCTCAAAACAAAAATACTACGAAAATACCTCTGATGTAATTATCATTTTAAACTATTTAAATGCACTGTGATACTCTTATAAGATAATTATTAGAGTACCATTGGTAAAAAAAAAGGTTTTGATGAATATTTATTGCTCCGATGTATAATTATTACTAATAGTGGCTAAATTTAATCTTAAAAAAGTAGTAAACAAGTTGAAGAAAAATCAAAAACAACAAGAATATTGATAAACCTCTACATTAATAAAAACTATTTATGTATCACCGTTTCGTTTTCTTTGAGAAAACAGGCAAACTAATCAACTTGAAATCGGGTAAGTAAACATCTAATTACATGCTTAGATATTTGAATGATTAAAATTTTGCAAATTACTTGTAATAAATCCTTAAAATAGCAATATAAATAAAATTGAAACCTATTTTCTTCCTAACAGCTTTTCTCGAAAACAGCTAGAACAATTTGAATGATTGAAAAAAAAATTAATATTTGTTGAAGTCTGAGAAAGGTTTTTAATTTAAAATAATTTCGGAAAAGTAGACTCAAAAATCGTTAAACAATCCATGTTTTTTTTTTAATAAAGTAAATACTGCCTAGGATTAAAAGTTAGGGGGAGTAATCGCTGCTAAAATCAACCTCCAATGTCAAATAAAATATACGTATTTTTCTCCTTCACTCATTATTATATGTACATATATACTCATATTTAGAGTTATGAATCTCAAAAATTACTTTGAAAAGAATCAGTTTTTTTTCAAAATTGGAGCAAAAGGAATGAGAATCATAAATGAGACATAAACATTTTTTTAAGTATTTTTCGGCGAAATTGTTTTCGGTAACCTATCCAATAATCCTAGTCAACTTCTTCATCAAAACCGAGAGAGGTAATAGTTGCAAGACAACGCTTTGTGAATGAAACATGATGTAACAGACTTATAAATATGAAAAATATGGTAAAATCCAAATGGCTCAACTTCACAAAACGGCACTTATAACAGAATTATCCTCACAACATCAAAAACTCATGTGTATTTTTTTGTCAGCTGTTGTCTCCCTGCTCTTGGCTCTCATTAGTGTTTTGACCATTGATCTACTGAGCTCACTATTAAATGGAAATTATTCCAACAATTTGAGGGACTAGCTATTTATATTATTTTGGGCATTTACTCCTGGTTTTTAAGTAAATATTTAAAAATGCAATAGTAATCTTTATGTGATGAATTTCTGACCAATTATTATTTGGGGCGAAAAAAAACCCCTGATAACCAAATAGTCAGTAATTTTTTTCTTTTAACCAAACTTCTATGGAACAGCATAGCTAGTATATTAAGTATGAGTTATAAAATCATAACTTGTCTATATGTTTGTTAATCTCAGAGCTATTGTTATAAATCACATAGGTAAGATCTTATAAACTTTCTTTCTATATAGTATATAAAATTGAAATTTTGTTATTTAAAAAGTCCATATCTGAACTGTGACACAATCATTGCGACAACTATTTCATCGGTAAATGCAAAAATGTAACACTTCAAATTTAAATAGAAATATTTATTTTCGATAATCAAATATACATATTTTCATATATTTTATGTTAGTTCTTATGTTTGTTACAATAGATATTGATGTCAAATACAACAGCATATAAAAAATATAATTTAACAGTTTACTCGTATATACATATATATTTACTTTATTGTACAACCACCATCAATAATCTATTCAGCAGTCAACTATAATTTATTTTAAACTTTTTTTTTAAGTTTAATTATATTTGTTTATACAAACAAAAAAAAATTTAGAAAATAAGTTGATTTTTTTTGTTCAAAAGCTTTCCATCAGTAATTTACGTGTATGTGAAATGATTATCTCATGAAATCACCAAGTCAAAATATATGTTCGACATTATTTCAATATTTAAATTGTATCAAGTATTTAAAGAGAATAAGAAAAATCCCCCCCCCCTTTTATTTTATCATCACTAGAGTCCAAAATCAAGATTGAGACGTGATTCTGAAATTAGCCTGTAGAGAAAAAAAATAGAAATAAACATTCCCATACTTCAGAAAGCCAAAATCAAAACTAAGAAGAGGACTTGAACTATGTTAAAAAAGTTTGTTCAATATACTCTATAGAATACTAAATACAAGAAGTTTCTTCTTTTTATTTTTTTGTTTGGCATTAGAGTCGTATAAAAACGTTTCTCATTACCATTTCATGGTAATGAAATAGTTCAAAGAAATTATGCACATTAATTTATAAATTATATTTTTTCTTATACATGGCCTTTAATAAATATCAAAAATATTTTTTACTTGCTTATTATTTAATTTGAATAATAATTAAGATATTTAAAAAAAAATGATAATTTTATGTAATTTTGTTTGCTAATGATTAAATTAATCTACATAAGTTTTAAAATAGAATTCATCAATATAAAATAGAATAAAAACAATCTTTTATAATCTAACTAGGAAGAACCCGTTATTTTGATTATATTCCATTTAAGAGATGAGAAAATTTCTCAAATCCTGGCAAGCATAAGTTTTAAAAAGAAAAAAGATTGTCAATTGGTAACCTTTAAAACCTGTTTCCTTTTTCTTTTTCAAACTGTTAAGAGTACTTCCATAGGAAAATAGTTATTCTGTCTCATATTTACAAAAATAAAAAATACCAAAGATATTGAAGATCCTGAATTCCAGGTTATGACGTCAGAGACTTTGACGAAGATACGACAATTTTGAGTTGGTGTCTGTGTCATTTTCATAATTTTGCAATAGAAATGCTTACAATCTTGGAACATATATCCAGAAAAAAAAATAGGCATTGAACTAATGATGATTTAACGACATTTTGTACCATCAAATTAAATAATTGAATATGTAAAGTGGTGCTTGTTTGAGAAGAAAAAAGTATCAGGATGAATAATATTAAAAAAATTGAAGTGCATTCGCTTTGACCGTAAAATAGAAGGTAAAAAGATATTTGTCTCGTTAAATGAAATTAAAAGAGCTGTGAAGAGTCTTTTAAAAAATTATGATGCAAAACAAGTGATCAAAGAAGATATCTCATATATATGGTCTGATAATCGTAGCTATACCGTGACCACCAGTTGTCAAAAAAAAAAAAAAAATACAATGTTGGTCCTTTCCTTAATCATGTGGAGGTCAATATTACCTAGGCTTGTTTTTAGAACTAATATACATCTTTGTAGACATCTAACATATAGTCTATAAAGTATTGAATAAAAAAAGGAATCGAATTACTCGACTTGAAAATCGTACAAACTAAGTCATTAATTGATGTATACATTAGTTTTATTCAAAATGTACAAACCAGTCACGTCTCATGAATAAAAATTCTTCCAAGTAAAGTTCAAGTTTATCTACCAGTATTTCAAGAAACATGGGAGAAATGCCGATATTGCACAAATGTCAGAATTCAAAATAATACCTACCTTCAATACAATAGATGTGGAGTTTTGTTTGGCTGCTATAAATAATTCTAGAAATTGTTTTATTCATTTTCATAGACAAATTTAAATATATAATTAGTTCCTTGAAAAGCAATTTTATACCAAACCATGATTTGGACAATTTACAACTAGTTTTTCTACAATTATTACGTAATAAATATTAAATTCAAAGATAAAAATCAGCATCGATTAAGGTTTAAAGAGTTTTTTTTGGTCAGATTTTAACTACTTTCAATTTGTTTTAAATTAGCATTTTACCCTTCATGACAATAAGTATCCATAAAAATATATCACGATCTAGAAGTGAAATGGTCAAAAAATAAAATCCTAAACTTTTTACCTTAAATTTAGTTAATAAAATGCAGAAATATCTTCCTTATATATCACGTACTTTAAGGTCTTGAAAGGGATAACTAATGGAGCTGCAAGTTGTATTAATTCAGATGAAAATTTACATAAATAATTTTCCCATGATGTTACAAGTTACTCTTCTTGCTCACAGACTTGCACAATTTCCCAAGCTAATCTTCTAATATCTGAGATGAAGAAAATATTCTTACATTCTGTTGACAAGAAAAAAAATTTCAGTGCTAAAATATATTGTCTATAATTTTATAACTATTATTCTATTATCAAAATATTTTAAGTTCCATATATAAAGGTAGTAGTGTATGACTCCTTCATCTGTAATTTTTTTGTAATTATCTTGTTTTGGGAGAGTTTTTTATTTGAAACTCTTGGGCATGTTATAACTCATCATAGGTTTGAGCCATTATTTGAGAGTAAAACAATCAACAATAAACAAAAAAATATCCCTTTACTCTGCAAAATTTTATGATAATTTCAAATATGGCTTTAAGTATCACGTGAAATCATCTAATCTTTAGAAAATGCAATGTAAAGGTCAAAATACGTCCTTTTTAAGTGTTTTGTTTGGAAAAGAATAACACTTCAATTTTTCAATTGCTTTTAAATTGAAGTGATTGATATGAAACGTAGATAATTGGTCTTTCATTAATAAGAGTATTTGACTTGATAAGGTCATGTTTGGCATTGGTTTGATTTCAACTTTTTAAAGGCAAAAACCGTTTATGTTTAAAATGACAAATATTTTCTGATTATGTATGAAAAAATATGTCAAAGGAGTAAAATAATAAATTTATAATCAAGGTAATTTTTATATATTGATATGTCAATCTTGTGGTATTAATGAAATGTGTGATTATTTTTTTATGATCAAAGTCGAATTATTCATATTTAAAAGAAAGTAATGAAACAACGACCACGACATTAGTTCGGTTACAAATATTGGTGGTTACTTTTTTGTCCACTATGGGCACCATGAATTAAAGTTTAGCTCACTTCACATCCTCCGTTAGTTACAAAAGAAGAAAAAAATTGCATGCGTTACGAGAAAAAATAATGAGGTGACGTTCTCTGTATTTGTATAGTACCTAAATACATAGACTTCTTTATTAACTTTGCTCAGGGACACAGATAGGATTTTTAAACCGGGGGAGTGGGGATTACTTACTTTATTTTTTGAAATAAAAATATCTGACTTTTTTTTTCATAAAAATTTAACTTTTTTTTTTTTTTTAAATATAGAAACAATATAAAGGGCCTATGTCACTTGCACCTGATTTCCTACCCCTAAAACTGTCCATTCTGGAACATATAGATTTTATGTATGTATATACCTTCATAAATATAGTAAATATGGGAGGGGGATGTCCCCCCTTCCCTAATGTTAACTTCATGTCTTTACTTCTTCGTAAGGAGGTTAAAATATCCAATGGAATTGTTATGTCGCTGTTGTTGTTTAGTTAATTTCCTTCCATAAACAAGTGATGTTCATTCTAAAGTGTTGAAAATAACATTGTTGAGAGTCCTTAAAAAATACCTTCCCAAATTATGGATAGAAACGAGAAGAAAGTCACTCGAGAAATTCAATAAAATAGGTTATTTGTGAATTGCAAATAATTTAAAAGCTTTGAATTTAGAAAACCTCCAAAAACTTTCCATATTTAAATAAATTATGATCTCATCAATACAACAATAGATGATTATTTTTTTTATGATGGAGTTTCCCCAGGAAACTCTACTAATATAAGTACATTTGACATGACCACAAAAAATCTAACAACCTTTCTTTCATCATGTCAATCCTTAGACCAGTACTTCTCAAACTGAAGGGTCTAACTCCAAAAGAATATGAAAAGATTTTCATTAAGAATTTTGTCTATAAAAGAAAACAAAATCAAAAAATTTCTTCTGTACAATATAAGAGGAAGACATAAATACTCAAATTTACCAATAATCTATCCAAAAAATCAACACTTACTTCAAAATACTTTTCCGAATAAAATAAAATCTATCAAATCCAATTTTATTTATAAATATTTAGATGAATTTATTGAATATCTAAAATGGAATATTGAAAATTATTTTCACATTTACTTTCCAAACTTTTAAAACTGAGAAACAGGGCATAATACAGGACTTTATAAGTGTACAAACATACAAGCTAGACTGGTTTTAAATAGTGATGCTCCTAAGGTATCAGTGGGTTTCATTCATTTTGTAGCTTCACAATTCATTTGTTACATTAATGCATCCCCCGATAGTGTAATTTATTGAATATATCAAAATGGGACCCTGAGACAAAATGAAATTTGACAAAACGAAGAGTTAAATATAATTTCGAGAAGAAACGGATGAACATGATGAATGGTGACATATCTAAGTTCTACTCTCAAGAGGGATTGAGTTGGATATTTTCTTCTTTTCACTTCTAGAAGTTATATTAAAAGTTTAAAACTTTAATTCAATTAAAATTCAACTCATTGAACAAACTTTTACGAAAATATAACAAATAGTTGTACAAATATGTTATATTCAACAAATATTATCCATTTAAATTCATAAGCCATATTTTTTAGAGTACCCCCCCCCCCTTACATAATAGAACTCGAGTACTGAGTAACAAGCATTACTCGAAATGCATCAATATAACATATATATTGATAAATGATAGGTTATCATTTCATTTCATTGATATATTTTATTACAGATTTATTATTTTATTGATTAATAAAAGAATGATTATATGTTTCTACACAACAACACGAAGAATGTTGGGGAAACTGGTGACAATTACAACACTTTTTGCTTTTGTCTCAATTATAGGCAGCTGATTTGACTTAAACACACCAAAATTTAGCACACAAAATGGTAAAAAGTTGTCAAATTGAGTTTAGTGCGTCAGCCCTAGAACCGTTTTGGTACTTTGAAAGATGCTGACAGTTGCGTGTTTATTCGACAAAAATAATGATTTGACGTACATACATAAGCCCATTTTTATAGAAAAAAATTGGTGATGTATTCTGAATTATTGCAATGATAATGTGTACATTACAATTGATGGGAAAAATACTTATATCAAAACTATTGACCGAATCTAGCACAGGAGACTTATCAATTAGGCTAAATATATATTTATAAACAATTATGATATGATATTTTAAAGACTAATAATAATTAATTTAAAATTTGGAGATAAAGGTCCATATTTGAATTTTGCTCTTGAGAAAATTAGAATGGTGAAAATAGCCAGTAATAAAGAGTAAGAAAAAAAAATTCCAGTCACTTTACTTATACGCCAGCTAGATCTCATGAAGCTTAATAAAAAGATTTAAATAAACTCATAAAAAAATTCAAAATTGAAAATTACAAAGTTTATACATTATATAGAGGATAACGTTCGCAAGTATTAGTTTGAATTTATTTTCAATTCTGTAGATTTGTTTCTATATGGTGGGATAGAGTTTATGGTGATCACTGGAAAATAAAGTGTGTCAATCACCGGTAGGTATGCAGATTTTCTAGAATGCGAGAAGGTGGGAGCGATACATATGGTGATAATGATAGAAGATCCTTTGCTGACATGACGAAAAAGTTAGAGAATAGAAGATAATGAATGTAACAAAATTGTTAGATCAGGGATTTTTTCATTCAGGGAGAGGGAAATAAGTATAGATACAGGCCATAATTTTCTATTAGAAAGAAACGAGATTTTTTTTTACATAATGAGAGGGCACAACATTTTAATGTATTAAATAGAGGTGCAACTCCGAGAGTAGACGATATCTACTCAAATCCGGACAAGAACAAAATTTGTTTAGCAGAAACTATTTCCTCAATATGTACAATTTCAAGACAGTGTATCAATTATGAGTTTTTACTTATTTTCAAGTAAAGTTTCAATATACATGATTATATTGGCCTTTCCATGAGTCGAGTTTTTTCTCTATGTAACTAGAGTTGTCGAAAAAGAAATCATAGATAAGATAATAAGTGTCAAGCCATTGTTTTATAAAATTTGACCTATAAAATAAGTATGCATCTTAATATAATATATTGGCCTCAAAATAGGCCTCAGTTTCAGCGATAACCTCTTCATTTGTGCGAAGTAAGTTACTGGCGAGATTTTTTTGAGGTCTGAGAAGAGCAATTAGTCATTGGGAGCCAAATCAGTCGAATACGGTGGATGTGGAATCAATTTGAACTTCAATTCATATAGTTTTACCATTGTTTTGATTGAATTGTGACATGGTGCGTTGTCTTGAAGAAACAAACAAAAAATTATTTGCCATATGCAGTCGTTTCTTTGTAATTTCCAATTTGTTGTACTTTTGGGCGCTTTGGACGAGGTTCTGGAGTGAAGTGATGGATCTACGTTTCATCCATTGTCACATATCGACGCAAAAACTCCAGTTTTTTAGATTTAAACATGGCCAAAAACTTCTCAGAATAATCAACACGTTCTTGTTTTTGGTCAACAGTGAGCAAACGCAGCACCCACTTTGAATAGAGCTTTCTCATAGTCAAATGATCATGCAATATAAAGTCAACACGTTCTTTTGATATTTGTACAATGTCAGCTAACACGCACAACTTCACTTTTTGATTATTCAAAACGATTTTGTGGATTTTTTGGATGTTTTTTGATATTACCGACTCATTTGGACGTCTACTGCGTTCTGCATCATCGGTGTCTCTACGACCACGTCTGCAAAGTCAGCAAACCAAGGTTTATTGTTGCTTATGATAAAGCGGAGTCGTCATAACACTTTTCAAGCCATTGCTTCGCTTGAACCGTACTTTTTCTTATCAAGAGGCAGTGTAAAATTAAAACACGAAATTTTTTTTGATCCATTGTTTTGAAAATAACAAAAATAGCGTCACTCTTAGCACAATAACTCACAAACTAATGAATAAAATGTCCTGAAATTTTACAGCTGTCTTTTGAAGCTTAGTACTAACTGAAGAAAAGGTGAATGCAATAAAGCTAGCACCATTTATGCCTTAGACCCTGGACTTTTCAGCCCATATAATATATATAAATTTAGTAACGTACAGTCCCTGTTATCGGCCCATAAAAAACGTGTATGTGCAGATGTTCGGCTACTAACTGACATAAAATCATTGTTTTTTATGGTGATTTTACGTAATTATCGTAGAAAAGTGATATCAAGTAATGATCTCTGCTCGTTGCCAACGTCTCAGGGAATTTTAGTTACTAAAAACTATAGGCTTAAACAGGAGCTAATAAGAAACACGCATTACTCAGTAGACACATAAAAATCGTGTGTGATTTCATAATAGGTGGAGAATAAACTACAACTCTTATGAAATTAAAGACGATTTGTATATGTTTTCTGAGTTGACATAAAGTAATTGAGGTGACTATCAAAACGTGAATAAGATTTAGTTCTAATCATCATCCCTCTGGATAAAAATTGACATCCAAATTGAAGTTATTGAACAATGTTAAAACCAATTAATCCTAAGTACATGCATCATCTTTTGTACAATATAACGATAAAAAGTTTCCAACTAATTAAGAAATGTTTTTGGAGAACTGAAAAAAGTTGAAACCATAATTCTAGATGAGTTTAGAGATGTATTGCCAAGAACATAAAAATAAATCTTAAGAAAAATCCAGTTATTATTTGTAAAAGACCCTTATTGCTTCAAACAGCAAAACTAAGACAGAAAATACAAATTATTAGAATTAAGTGCTAATCATTGTACAAGAAATTATCCTATTTCATAATTAATTAATCACGTAATACAGGATTATATAACATATAACACAAAGGAGGATTACCATTGGATTAAGAATGTTAAATGTAATATTATAAATTAATAATATAACATATTCTCTCTCTCGAAATATTAATTTCTTGAATAGTAAGCTTAATCAAGACTAGGGTTGAGTAATTATCAATCTTACTAAAACATCTTGGATCAATAATTTCTACATTTTGAATCAGTTAATGTAGAGAAAATAGCCAAAAGGGCCTCATTTATATTATCAGTCTGATCATATAAGGTCGTGGCTTTTTTAAAAACAATATCAGAATTAACATAAATTTCATATATGTACATTAGAAGTAACCTTTATTTTCAAGAATTCGTTAAATTTGACTCGATAGTTCTAAGCTCCTGAAGTTGAAGTTTCATCATCACTTTGTAGGTATTTGCAAGTTTTTCTTTTTTGAAGGGCCGCCAAATGAATTCCATAATTCATACATTCGATGCTTATGTTTAATTACATAGCTCTCCATGTTTATTCATAGCACTAGTTCTATCCTTGGTTGCAGAAATGACATCACTTTCCAGATAAGTCCCAAACTTCATCATATATTCAGTCACAGCATCAACTACTTTAGTATCTGGTATGGAGCCATGGACTCGTAAAATTCCAAGATTGAAGTGTTTACTAGTGATGTAGTTCTCGAGACCAATTTTTGAAGGTCTTGGTGTTCCCCTCAAAATTTTGCCATTGTCTTGGTTCGGCTTCTTCAAAGTCTTAGTCTCAGAGTCAAGACCAAGATAACAAGATTAAAAATGTACAATTCAAAATAAAAAAAACTTGGTCTCGAGTGATGCTATCTTAATCACCACACAAGTGTTTGCCTTCACCCATGTGAAAATTTATGTTTAAGTAACGGCTGCAGCCAAATATCTTTAATTAAACATTTTCAAAAAAAAAAAAAGAAAGAAAAGAAGTCAATTTCAATATTACTTTATTCAAAAGTCTTTGATCAAACAGGTATATATTCTGCAAGCTCATTTTTTTAATCATAAAATACTTTAATACAACTTTAAATGGGTAGTGTTTTTTTCAGACACGATCATTCTGAAGTCATAATTGGTAATTGATTGTTATTTACCAATTTTTAAATACTTGAATGTATATTCGTCCAATAATATCGCACACTTTTTTTAAAACTTAAAAATCTCTTGCTTGGTAGAGTTGGTGACATCTTTGGACTGTTCATAGCAATTGTACTGATTTTAGAGAAAGATTTAAGTAGTATATAATTTGCAAAGTTTCACTTGTAGCAATACAATTGAATGACCTATTATGATGAGTACAATTTCTCTCAATTTTTTCTTAGAGATCTTTCCGGGGTTTTCCGGTTAATTGAAATATTTTTTCAATTGCTCTTGATCAGTTTTGAGGTGTTTCATTTAATTAAAATTGATTTCATGTTTTCTATTTACATGTTTACGAATTCCAGTTGTGTTTTAGCCTTTTTCCAATACCATTTTGCCATTTTTATATTTTGGATATTTGGACTTTCCTTACCATTTAATTAGCTCACATCCATGAAATCAAACATTATGTATTGAACTGAAGTTGAATGAAATGAATGATAACCAAAGCAAAAAAAGACTGATAGACTGATTTTCTTTCTACTTACTATTTGTCTAAAAACAAGTTCCAACATATAAAAATATACTGCGCATTCAGTAGAACTATCAGATTAGGAGCATAAAAGAGTCAATCAATCCTGGGAATCGATAATCAAAATTTATTGAAATCAACACTTTTCAAGAACCTTCCATGTGTATATAAATGCTTCAATTATGTATTTAAATATAAAAGTTATCATGTCTTGAAGCAGTGTTTTTTAATGAGATAGTCATGAAAGTTAAACTTTTCCGACCTTCAATGAGGTCCATATAATTTATTATATTAATATATATTTTCCATTTGATGTCGAATAGTTAAAGTAGAAACCTCTTTATAGGTATAGAGATATAAAAGGAATAATCCAAAGAGGAAAGCTTTTATCATTTTTAGACATGAAGCAATGCTGATATACTTCTGAAATTAGATTACAACTTTAAACATCACATTCAAAACAAATACTACACTTTATGAATAGTAACAAACGATACCATAACTATCATTCTTAAAATATATGTATGTATGTACTTATTATCACTTTTTCTTTTACTCAAGTTATATAAAACTAAGGAAAAATATATATAAAATATGTATACTGTAAACTATACCAAGATTTGTCTTTTGGGCTGCGATGATCTAGTAGATATTTTATTTAAGTAAGCTCTATGCTGGCATTAAATCATTTAGAATAACAAAATTATTTATTATCTATTGTACTAATAATATCAAGTTAAAATTTTAACAGACTACCAGATGCAATCACTATATGTACCATTTCAAAATCTATTTTTTTTTAAAGATAATAATTTCAAGACTTTTCATTAGAACAATTTAAAAATATATATATTAATTTTTAGTCAAACAGAGTGTAAGTAACTTTTATAACAGAAATATTAATTCTTTTATGTCTATATTTTGAAATAATGACAATGTGTCACGTACATAACGTACTTTCTAATATTGATTTTGTTTCTCTCTTTGTCTTTTAGATGAGCATTGTTCTTTCTTTTTTTTTGCAGCAACATGGAATTTGTAAACGATGTTATCAAATTTAATCAAACTTCATAGTTTATTGATCATTCCAAATCTATATTTATTTGCTTTTTGAGAAAGTATTATTTATATACATGGATCCATAATGATTTTAACACATAACCTCCAGTAATTTTTGCCTCAAAATGCAAAAAGCAAAATGAAAGAAACATTTAACATCTTCATTTAATTATATCGGAAACTCTTATTCACGAGGATTTAAAATTCCATGACTTGTATTCATTTTTGAATGCTTCAAATATATCACACACAAAAAAAGGTCAAATTTCTCCAATATAGCATTTATCCATAGATAATGTTACATGAAATAATTGTTGTTTGGATATTAATAAATAAATTCTACATTCTTGATATATAACAAGATTCAAAAAACTTATATATTTGTCATTTTCAATTACACTTAAAATTTTCTTCATAAGAATATTTGTTATTTGCTTCTCTTTTAAAATAAATTAATTATACAAAATAGTTATTTCATAAATCTAAAAAGACATTTCAATGCAATTTTTTTATTGACCTATATATTTGTAAGTATAATTAGTTAATATAAATATTGCTATTTTTAATCAGTAATTACGTCATTTAAAAAAGAAAAAGAAGGGCAAATTATGGTTCGCCTACGTTATGATCTCAATCATTTTATCAAATCGTCATGCCGGTGGTTGTATAACAATTGAATTAAATCAGTGAATATATACCTCTTATTTAATCAAAAACTGTTCAATAATTAGAGTAATACATTCTTTTTTTTTTTTTTAAAGTAGTGAAGAAAGATAGTTTAAACAGTTAGAATGTCCCCTAATTGAGGTTTTTTCATAGATGTATCATTAAAGAAATGCAAGAAAACAAAGAAAATATTCAATTTAATTTCATGTTAATAGATAAATTAGTATCAAAAGTAAGGAATACTTTCAAGCAATTGTTGTTTTGTAATGACTCTTTAACAAAAAAAACTTATTGACTCAATTTACTTATGTAAAAAATATTAGTTTAAATTAAATTCAAAAAACCCTATGAATGACAAATAATTTCCCCATAAACTTTAATTTAATTTTACCCAAATAAAGAGAAAAATCGTATGCCCGAGGGATAAAGTTATTTCACATACATACATATCTTTCTAATATTTTAAAGATACTTTTGTTTATTTTATAGAAAAAAAAATATAAATTTCTTCATGGTTACAGTACTGTGCATTATAAACAAGTCATGCAGTAATAAGTACATACCGGGTTGTACAAAGGTTTCGAGAGTGGAAATATTGTGATATAATGATGAATAATTTTGTATATTTACATTTATTATTTAAAACAATTTGATTAATATAATTTATAAGTATGTATGATGTTAAGAATAGTTACCACCGTCGGTAGAAAAATAGATTAAGAGGTTATTTTAATGTATTTTGAATATTATAAGAAATTTGGAATGTATTTTAAAAAAAATACTGATTTGAGTATTTCAGTGTCCTTGATGTACACAACCAACAAATTCCTCATCTCCAATATATTGGTACCATCAATTCCATTTATACGGCTGAGTTCGTTCTTTGCAGACAATTATAGATCCTAGACATTTGAAGCCTCATTCTCAAATATCCTGATCTCTCTTAGATAGGTATTGCTATATTCAAGGCATATTATATTCTACTATTATACTATGTTTTAGAAAATCTGAATAGCATAGCAATTTCGAAACTTAACAACGTTTGTTTAAGTACTCATAGAGACTAAATAATAGTCAGAAATGAAGTGTCCTGATAATTTGAAAGCAAGTTAATATGATATTAATATTTAAAATTATATTTTTAATCATTAGTTGTGAATAATGATGAATTTACCCCTACTTACCTATGTATCCTAATACCTTATCACTTAAAGCTTTCATCCTTTTTTATATTTTATTGTTTGATATAATAAATACATAATATTTGATAATTCATACATTTACAAAGATCTACTCGTATTTATATTTACATACTTATGTACATATCTATTAAGTGAATACATGCCATATTCTTGACTCTCCTTTCATATGTATTGATTGGATTAATTATCATATTACAACATTATTTGATAGAGTATTTAGTAATTGAGACGAATTTTCTGATGATGTGGACGTATTATTTGATTTAATTAAATAAAACATTGTATATTTCTGCTTCATGTCTATAGACCATGCTGTTATAAATGAAGTAACATGATTTATGTACTTATGATGATGAATCAAACATGTCATTATAAATTATATATACTCATTGAACATCTAATGTTATCCAATTAGATTAGTTTTAAATGGAGTTTTGTCATAAACATACGGTTATGAATCATAATCGTAGAGGCTCGGAGTTCTGTGTTTTTGAATCACAGAATTTCAATCATAGACATAATTAATAAATGAAATAATGGTTTTGAATTCAAGGTTGCATGATTTCTCAATTACAGTCGAATTATTTGTTAATGCAATATAAATTGTAATCCTAATCATTTATATTTCCATTTATTTGACTTCAAATATTTCTACACAAAAATTTCCTGCTTTTTTTTAGAGTATGTCAACGAATGGAGCCTAATTTAATGATATAAGTACAAACGTAGCAATTTATGAGACGTCATCATCAAATTTTGAAACATATAGTCACATATAATTTATGTAACACCCCCCCCCCCCTCCTCCTCCCAATAAGAGTCTTGTAAAGCAAAGATGACGCAAGTAGGACCTAGCTGAGGTATTTGACGAGTAAAAATAAAAACAAAGATATAAGTGACTTTCAGGATGAACGAGAAACATCAAAAAACTACTCTAACTGGTTTAATTTCCGTTGATTGTATAACATTAATTAAATTAAGAATGCATGCATTAAAAAAGCAACTTATAAAGAGTTTTCCTATTTAATGAATTCAAGAATATAGCATTTTTAATTCAATTTGAAATTAATGCTATAAATTGGCATACAGAAATGACATTTTTATAGTGTACATACAATGTACATACATATATTCAGTTCAACCATTTAATAAACATTTACTTTTTGGAATATAAAGTCAGTGTCGTAGAAAATGCCATTATAATTGAAATACTGAAATGATTATTTGAAAATCAATTTTAGTATCTTCTATTATCTTAACCCTGATTTTGCCAAAATAAGTTCATATTCTATATAAAAATTTAAACTGGGATCAAACAATCAAGTCTGACAAGACCCAGCACAACTTTTTCTGCATACCTAACCCAACATATATATTACCCAAGTCTTATACCATTTGTTACATCTAATAAATGAGACCAACATATTGACTATACAGGGTTATTCATAAGTCATAAAGGTCTGAAAATTGGGGCGAATTTTTTGTCTGCTTAATCAACTGAATTGGAAACTGATTGGCTGTAACTCAATCCCAAATCAACCCGAACAAAAGATATAACAAAAGAGTGGATAAATAATCTCATATTCAGTCATTATGCACCCATTGAGGAAGGTGGTTGAAGCATTTTTCAATGAAATAAAGACACCATTGCAAATTCATCGAAGCCTAGGTAACTTGATTAGCCTTAGTACAATTGAATGATAAGCCAAGAAGTGGGCATTTAAGGTCAGCAAGCACCTGGAGGAATAGAAGAAAAATCAGTTAAATAATTACCGTAGAAGATCGATGTCCAAAATTGCGTCAAAAAATCGGAATATTGCAGCCATCAATGCATAGGTTGGTCTTGAATAACTTGAAGATGAAACCTTTCAAGCTACATTACAGTCAAACACTCACAAAGGGCATCATTGTCAAAAGAATGGAGAGGTCGAAAAAATTATTGGAAATTTGTATGAAGAAAATTTAATAGGCAAAAGGATATAATTTTTTCCAAAACATTCCAACAGATCCTCTTGGATTAAAAAATGATGCCACGTCGAGTCAACAACTGTTTTTGACGGTCTGGACAGGAATTAAAGCTCTGATGATATGTTTTCATTTGTTTTTCTGCTGGAAGGTCTTCGTATGAAACAGGAAAACTACATTACGAAAATTTTGGAGCCTGTGGTCCTTCCTTGGCTTAAGAAACATAAAGAAAAGAAGAACATCATTTTCAGGAAGATGGAGCTCCAGTTTATGATGGTCTAAAATCCCAGGAATAGCTAAAAGAAATACTTCCATTTTAGGAAAAAGTATATGGCCTCCTTCGAGTTTAGATCTTAACCCCCTCGACTATTTTGTATAAGGTTATCTAAACTCAAATATTATTAACATTTGAAATCTCTCAATCTAATCGATGAAGCGTGGGTGGAACTTCCCAGAAAATACATTCATACAGCATGTAACAATTTCCACATTCAGTATTTAATAAAAAGTCAATTCAAGAATATAGTCTATAACTTTTATTTCTACTGTTTTTTAAATATGTTATTGTCTGATTAATTATGAATAACCCTGTATAAACATAACTTTGAAATCTTATCAGCCCGATAAGGTCCAAGAATTGTTTAAATGAAAATCTAAAGGCAAGACTGATAGGTCCATCCTTTTCAATGTAAGGATTAGCTCGAGTTGTAAATCTAATCTTAATCTCTATTAATTGAACAAAACATAAATTCTATTATGCTTTTATATTCATTACAAAACTTTTGTGTTTAAAGTTATGAAACAAAATCTAGTTTAAATGTACGTACACATCAAGAGAATCAGAAGTTTTAAAACTTTTAAAATTTGCTTTCCAAAGTCTTAGAACCTTGGAAAGGAAATCTCATTGTTGACAAAACTTTTTTCATACAAGTTAGAAATTAAGAATTTAAAAATAGGGCATATTAGCATTTTTGGAAGTACATATGCTTCATTATTACAATGACTATGTACTATTTTATCGCTTATCAATAGCATATAAACTAAACAAAATGTATACTCCAATACCCAAAGTAAAAAATTGTTGTTAAGCGAATAACTTCTTAGAACACACACTTAAAAGCCTCTTTTTTTAAAGAGTCAATGCATAAGAAAATAAGACAGTTAACCTAAATACCATGCATAAAGAAAACAGCAATGTTTATAATCTTTACAATAAAAATAAAAATTGGTAAGTAGCTATTTTCCTTCAAATGAACAATGTCAAGCATCATAGCTTATCAAAAATAAAATAAGTAAAAGCAAGAATTTCATAATTGCTATGTTTTGATCACCTTCAATGAATTTGCTCCTTGGAAAATGATTAAATTAATGTCATACTTTTACTTCCAACAATTCATGAATAAAGTTTATCAAAATTACATCATCATTTTAATGCCTACAAGTAGAAAGCTGTTAAATATTTCTATGAAAACATTCTAAAAAATTAAAGAATATCATTATATGTCCAAAAGGAAATTGCTTACTTCTAAATAAATCAAATTACAGATTATACTGTTTCTTAGAAATGCATTGGTTTTAACCAGATTCGAGTATATGAAGAATAATAAATAAATTGAGATCAATTTTGTAGAAAGAATTCAATTTTAATTTGTTTGTTGTTAATAGATACTGATGCTGTTCTATTTATGAATTATATTCAAAAATTACAAATTTTATTATCCTTTATTAAACTTAAAAGGTATAATAATATTTCAGATTTCAGCCTTATAAAAAATAAATAAATGCTTATATTTAACATTTACAAACTTTTTCATTCGTTGCAAAAGTCAAATAATCTTATTATTTGGTTAATATTAATATGATTTATAATATTATAAATATATGTATGTATACATAAGTTAGTAATACTTTAATACTTTGAAAAGCTGACTGTTACTAACAAAGTAGTGCATATTGTATTGATTTTTGGCTACATTTTTATTTAGAAAAAACTGCAATATGTAGATTGATGAATAGTATAATAAGTAATAATGAACAAATAGACTATTTTAGAATCAATTATCTGAGCAAATATTTCCCATATACATCATGAAAATTTAATTTACATAAAATCCCTCTCCCCATCTTTTATATGCATATTTAATATATAACAGATGTCCAAAAAAATCTTTAATTGACAGCTCTTTAATTATTTTTTCACAGTTACATTTCACTGACAAATGAGGAATAAATAAATGAAATGTCAGAATCATAACATAAAAATACTTGCCTGTTATTGTTATAATTCAAGAAAAATTGATTTGTTATATTTAAAACAATCAATTAAATATTGGATATTTATCCCAAAGGAGGATGGATTATGTTTATTCTTAGTAGAGATTTTTAATAATTTATGTAGTCTTAAAATATATGTATATACAATGTAACTTTTGTCAGCAATTTTTTAATTTCTTTCTTTCTTTTCGTTTTGTTTTATTTCATCAAGGAAGATAAAATATTTTTTAGCATATATATTAGTAGAAAATAACTGCATTTTTTACAAATTTATATTTTTTAAAAAGTTTTTAAAATAACATCTTGTAATAAATTGACAGCTTTGGATAATGGGATTTTCAAAAAATGTCTACAAAATGGAGTTTTTAAGCATATCAACAATCAATAAGCATTGTGTATGTAGAGAAAAGAAATCTTCAATTCTCAAAATATCGTATCTTGAGTGAAATTTTATGATAAATTCATCTTGTTTTAGTTTATATTTGTTAGTCCCAGTCAAAATTCTCCCCTCGCAATGTATAATACTTTAAATAAGAAGTTTTGGTTGTGTAACTTACAAATTTGGTTGTATTTTTACAGAACACTTGATCAAAACATATCTTTAATTATTTTCATTCATCTACATCCATTTTCGTTGCATAAATGCATTTTACTTATTTTTGTGGGTTTTCTTCGGAATTTGTTCATTTCAATTTATTTATTTCACTAACTAGACCTTATTCTTATTCCATAGTTTAGTTTCAAATTTAGTAATTTCTGATATTGGTAATGTACAAAAACTTAATATAATCCAGAAACAGGAAGCTTAATACTATAATTCCTACCTCAGTCAAAATTAACCTTGAAATATTGAGTGTTTTTTAAATTGTTTGAATGTTCCAGTGTTTTTTTTAAATTTGCATGTCTTCTTGTTTATAGGTGTTCTTTTGTACCAGAAGCATTGATAAAAATACCGTTATTTAAAATAAGAATAAAAATTGGTAAGCCCTGTCTCAAAGGAAATAGGATATTGATGATCTAAAACATTTTTCTAAATATTTTTCCGATTTCTTGGGCTTAAATTGAACCAAATAATGAGAAAACAATTTTCTTTACTAACAATTTCATTGCTACTGTCATTCTAAAAAAATTGTATTTGTGCGTAAAAGAGCATTACATTGGATTGATAAAAGATATGTTTAAGTGTAAATGTTAAATTTTACTATTTTGATAAGGATAAATATTATTTAAAACATAATTAAAGGGTGCTTTATGAACCTTGGATTCAGTATCAATTATCCCAGTATTCTGCATTCAATACGTTTATATTTTTCTTTCTTGGGCATCAAAATACCATACATTCTTATACGCTTACATATATTTCATTGTTTCATTCACAAATATTATAGAAATATATCAGTATCGATTTGAGTCAAAAACTGGAAGGTCTTCTTATTGAATAAAAAGATACTTGAAAATGTTTAACTTACTCAATAATCTTCCTTATAAGAAGCTTACAAATAACTTTAATGAAGCAGTATTTACGTCATACAGCTTTTGAACCTGGTTTTGGAGTTCATGGCTAATAGTATTTAGTAATTATTTTCATTTTACTTCTACAATAATGCTTAAACTCAGCTTAAAATGAGATAGAGATAAACCGAAATATTTTAAACTTTAAACATGGACCAAAATGATATTCCAACTTTTATCATAATTTATTTATGTAACCTACAATTGATTCAGAATTTTTTAATTTAATGTAAAGTATCTGGGTTTATTTCATTTTAAGCTGAGTTTTACCTGTGTCTGAGAATACATTTTTTTAGACAGAAAATAAATTGAATAATCTATGAACATTATACCTCTGTCTGATATACATGCCTAGCTTAACAAAGCTCAGCAATTTTTTATCTTGTTATATCAATTGGTTCTAAGAAGTATGTCAATTAAGTATATAATCTTATGGATGGACTCCAAAATGTACTATGTACTAATTGAAGATACACCATTTTAAATAAAAAGATCACAATATTAACCCTCTGAATATAAATACTATTTATCATTCACATCGTATATTATTAGTAGAATATTTTTAAAGCATTTTAATTGGAAAATATTTTTGTAAAATAATTATGTAGATCGTAATATTTCAGTTATATGAATGGATGAATACAAAAGAAAGAAGACATTTCATTATTTTTTTTTTCAAATTTAAATAATTTTGTAGTATTGATTCTTTCATTCTGGATGCAATGAGATCAATAATTACTCAAATTAAAAAACGATGTGAAAATATTGGTAATTATTTTTAACTTCCAAATAAACCCTTGGTCATCTATAAGAGCTCAGAAGATAGCTGCCAAGCTCAATGGTATCACCAAAATATAATCAATTCTTATATAATTTGTATCAGCTATAGATTTGTGCACTCCTTCTCCTAACTAATGCTCTGAACGTTAATTTATTCAATTTAAAATATTCTTCGTTAAGCTAAGAATATCCATGCTGTTAAATAGAAAATAATCTAACTGTTAGAAAGAGTGACACTATACCTTACAAATTCTTGGGTCTTTTTTTTGTATTTCTTTTTGGAGGAAAGCTTGAGAGATTCAATGAAAATTACGATGTGAAACCCATTCAAATGAAAGTTATATGAAGCAAACAAACAACACAAATTAAAATAAAGAGACAAATAAAATAAATTAACAATTAAATACAAAAATCTAATACAATCATTATTTCGAAGAAAAAAGATCCCTATCCATTCCAACTATTTGAATGCTTAAAAGCATTTTTGAAAAACAAAATAATCATATAAAAGTTATTCTATCAATTCTATGGATTTCAAATTGTTCAACAAAATGATCATATTGTAAGAAGTCTGCATAAATACTTCGCATCTTTAACAATCAATAATATAGCTTTTTTTTTTTAATTATTACAACTTCTAATATATTTCTTATTTTTACGCAATTCTTTATGGAAAACTATTTCTATACTCTTTGATTTTATCTAATGCCTTCAATGTAATTTATTTCAAATACCTTTTTACAGCAAATACCATATATGTTAAGTATAATGGTAAGGAAGTATCAATAACAGTTCTTTACAGAAACTACTAAAAACTACAAAAGAATGAAGAAAATTAAAAAAAAAATAAAAAAAATGTCAATATTTACTCCATTTGCTAAGCACTAAGTATACCTACTTACATATATATTAATATGTTTTTCTTTTTTTCCTTCATCTATGAATGTACTATTTTAAAATCTACATACATTCGTTTTTATTAATCCTTTATATAGTCAGTCAAAAATAGATCAAGCTTAAATATAACGAAATTCATATTTGAAAATATTGTTTTATAAATGGCCTAAGTACAATTTTTAATTTCAAATATGCACCTCAACTTCTCTTTGATTGAGCATTCATGTAAATGATCTGCTGTGCGAGTATTTAAGGAAAATTTAATATATTGTTGTGTTTCAAATAAAACCTATGTATCTTCAAATAAGTACATAGTTTATTAAGAGTTTTTCTATTTCGAAGTTGTATTCAAAAGACCACTATTTAGATCAAATCTCAGACATTCTGATCATGTCTACTCGAGGATTTCATTCCAAAAATGTATTTTATTCCGTATTTTCGATCCTGAATATACTATAATAACATGACTTTTATATATGAACATGCACTTTAAAGTATGTTTCATGTTTAAATATTAAACTTGAACGACTGTATAGATCGAAATGCCAAAGGATAATGCCAAAATGTGCCAATAAAAATGTGTATGAAGCGCATCATCACATAGGGAAGGCAAAAATTCCTATTCATGAACAGAGTTGCATGAGAAAGACATGGTCACATCAAAGTTAGAAGAGAAGCGAGAAAGAAGGCATATGAAGGGAATATGGTTGTGAGGAAAAAGTCCTAGAATTATATATTTGAATGAATCTGTGACTTCAAGATCTACTAGAATTTACAACGTTTGCGACAAATTTTTTTTTTCTGGCATATTTATCGTCCAGAGAGCAAATGTATTTCTTTCTCTTGAAAGCTTTGCAAATCCTTTTCAGCTCAACTCGACACCGTTAACCAATAACCCCACAGACAAAATCTATGTATGTCTAGAAGAAGGAGCAAGAAAAACAAGTCTTTAACATAGTGCATAGTAATAAATAAGATTACGTCATTAAACTTTTTACCGAAAATATGAATAAATTCTATAATTATGCACATATTATGAATACATTGGACATATACGAAATATATAAGAAATAATATAAAATATATATTAACGTATAAATAAAGTCGAACAAAAACTGAAAACAATAAATAATTTGAATATTACTATATTATTCGTCCAGAAAATACAATCAACCCATCCGGTGGTTTTTGAGTCCACATGTCTCAGACAGACAAAAAGATGGAATTCTATAAATATATATGCACATATATTAGGAAGGAATATACCCACAAAAATTTTACCGAGCCCCAATATTATAACTATAAATAAAATTCAACATGTAAACATAGCATAGAGGAGAGTCAAAATGACAGGAAGTTTTACTAAAATAGCAACCACTAGCAAGTCTTTAGTCCCCTCTATAGACTACATATAGACACACATTTTCATAGTATTTTGAACTAAACAATGGAAATTAGAGTCAAATAATATTTATAGGTAAATTTGTTTCGTCAATACCTGTATTTTATCAATTAAATATATTCAAATACTCTATAAAATGCAAGAAAAAGACAATTATTGTATCCCCTATTTCTCACACTTCTACACACATTTTCCCTTCATATAACTTTCAAAGTTTTTTTAAAGGATACAATCATTTTAAGATACTATTCAAAGGAATTCAGATTTTATTCTTATTTTCAGTATATCAACTTATATTTTTAACTAAAAACTATGAAATATCATCAAAATAGACATTTTTTCAAGTATTTAAGCTTCAAAAGGCAGGTTTTCAAAAAAAAACAAAAAAAAAACAAAACAAATTCTTACTATGCATATCCTAAAGCACGGGAAAAAGTGCAAAAACTTAACAAGATAGAATTTATTTTTATTTATATGCAAAGGTTTAACCTACATAGATAAGAACTTAATATACAAATTTTATTACCTATATGATTATACGGATTTATTATTATTGAATCTCTCATTGATGAAAACGATAATGATGATAGAAGTTCTTCTTAATTGAATATTATCAAATAAAGCTCTTTTAATGATTGAGAGGATTTAACTTATTTATAAATTCAATTCCTTAATACATATTCAATAACAAGTGCTTTTTTATGTGATTTTGAAAGCTTCATCCTAAAGATCTTTCAAACTTAGAAAAATAAATATTTTTTTGTTCATTTGGTATAAGTATGCATTACTGTGTTCGACTATTATTGATATACCCTTTATCCTGTCTATTTTTATTATGCCTTGCAACATTTGTAAAAAAAAAAAAAAAAAAAAAAAACAAATATCTGGTTTATTTTGATTATTTTATATTTTAGCCTTATATGTACTATTTGTTATGTCATACGGAAAGGTTAATTACAGATTTGTAATTAGCGTGTGTTTTTATTATGACATTAATACTATTATTTTAGATAACAAATTTAAAAGATTTCTTATCTTGTAAAATTTTGTAAACTTGTGCTATTATACAAATGTAATCACTTATTACTGCTTTTACAGTTTTTGTTTTTATATGTTTATGGATATTAATATAGAAGTAAACTAATTATTATGGCATATGAAGGTTTATTTTAGTATATATATGATTTATAAATATGTTCAACATTTTATTAACTATGAAAGCACCTGAACAACAAAAGGTATGAAGAAAACAACAAAAAATTGTTTGCTAAGATACTATTTCTCATTTTATTTTTCAATAAAAAAGTCTTCATAAATTACATTTTTTTTACTTATACGTTAAGAGATTTTCTTTTGTTGCAGATATAATCGTTTTCTAGGGTGATAATAACAATAACTATTTTGCAAAGATGTAACCATATTAAGAACATCTTTTCTTCCATCTCCTCCAAGACATTAAATTGTGAATAACTTCCTCTGATGTCTTTCTGATTCCAAGGGGCTACAACTCATCGTGTCTAAGAATAAATAACAACCCACAGATGTACTGTCATTCTCTAGGGTTGTTCTAGACTTCAATTTCAACACAAATTAGTGAAACTCCGATATAATAGGCTCTGACTCAAATCTGAATCCATAATAATGACTGAAGTTTAGAAAAATTTCAGAGAATTATAGCACATCTTTGGATAGAGTTCTAGCCCCATGAGAGTCGGAGAGACTCCTTGGTTTTGGGTTAGAATCCGGAGAGAGGATCTCAGGATTGTGAATCTGATATTGGATAAATCCATGGGATTGATTTTATTATCTCACGTCACTGGTAACATTCTATCCCTTCGCAAGCCGGAGTCAGAAGCATGGATGTGCATCCCAAGACTTATTTTCCCTTCACCCCTCGAGGGATGTTTCTCTTTCTATCCTATTCCCTGAGTGCTCGTTGCTCCCTCTATGAAAGGAGTATCTTTTTTTATTCAAAATCATGGGACCCGTCAAATATTATAGTAGAGTGCACATGTAGTACCTAAATTTATAGTGCTGTTCGAAGATAGATAATCCAACTGTAAGTATGACTTGAAGCCTACTGATTTCAAATTTTCCGATTATTTTTGGTTATCCAAACACCATAATTTAGTTTTTTTACAATACCTAATTGTGATATAAATTCCAAAAAGTTTCAAGGGAAATCTGGTGAGTTTTCACTCATTTCCAAGTTCAAAGAAGTTAAGGTCTAAATGGATTAACTCTAGTGTTCGCACTTATCTTCCCAGGAATTTGAAATTTTGTTCTTGTCATTTATCACCTAAGATATATGAATATTTTCGTTGGCATGTATGTATTAATGAAAGAAGGAAACTGGTCCATTGGAAGCAAAAATAAAATATTTGTATTCTTATCTCTTATGAGAGAATATTATTTTAGGTAGAATTCATTTGAATGATAAACTCGAATATTCCTTCCAAATTCCAAGGAATAAAATCGAGCATTCCCTCGTTGTTCATGACAGGCCCATCTTCATCACAAAATCCGGTCTACGGCAAAATCAAGAGGGATCCTGAAGTATCTAACCCATGTTGATGTTTAAAAGAAAAAATGCCATTGATCGTTAATTGGAAAACGATCCTTACGCCAAGAGATCCATTTAAATTAATAAGCGGGAATAAAGTAAATAAATGTCGCCTGCTTGAACTTAAAAAAGGAGCGTATGATGCCATCGGACATTAAATAATGAAGGGAGAAAGATGACGTATTTTTGGCATTTCTGTTGTCACTGATGTTGAGAGATTTTGTAAAAAATAATAACAAAAATTTTATATTATCAAAATATTTAATATCTTACTATATATAATATGCATATACGTACCGAATCGAGGGTAAAAATCTACCGAACTGTAAGGGTCGTAGAGAACCGAACCTTGGTACCGTACCAACCATAATATGCATAGGTAAGCATTATGGTTTGCAATCAATTTTTAAGAGGAACTTTAAGTTAAACTTTTGCTTATTAACAAACCCATTGAGCCAAAAATGAGCTTCATCGATAGAAATGATTTTTCGATGAAAACAGATCATTTTCAAATTGTTCATGAGGCCAATTGACGAATTGTCGACCCTTTAAATAGTTAAGCGGCTTCAGTTTTATTTGGTATGGATATATGTAAATCAAGATCTTTTTGCAAAATACGCCACATTGAGGTCACAGAAATGCCCAATTATTGAGAACGGCATGTAGGAGACTGATTTGGCTATTCTTGAATTGATGCACTAGCCGCTGCGATATTTTTATTTTTGCGTGCATTTCTTTGTCTCACTGACACTGACACGATCCGTCGAACAATTGAAAGTCTAGTGTCAGTGTCAGTGACACCAGACGTTCAATTGTTCGACGGGTCAGAAGATTACGTGGATCATAAATTTGCCACGACTGAACGTGAATTTTGGTTATAAATTTAGATAACTTGGAAAGGCTGCTCAAGGTTGTACTCCTCCATGATGATTTGTAAGCTATTTGTGAGTAGATATGTAAGCAAAAAAAATATATGACGTAGTTCGCCGTCCCTAATGAAATAAAAATTCGTCATCCCTATTGAAACACCCATTACTATGAAAAAATAACCCTACTCCGATTGATTATCCTCTTTTCATTTATTTGTAAATGAAATATGAACTCAATTTATAAATAAATAGGATATGACATGTGCTGGAATACATATTCCTATTATGTTGGAATTATACATAAATATTTTCTGATAATAATAGAATACAGATCTATAAATGTATGTGTATTTACAATCATACATATTTACATTGTACATGTGTGATGTATATGTATGTATTCATAATATCTATGAGAATCATAAATTATTTTCACTTTGTTTCTTGGAAAAAACAAAAACATCTGCTACTTCTTTTCCTTTTTCACAACTCTCCATAAAATATTTGGCTACGATATAACTTATTTATCTCTGGGTAACAATATGATATTTAGAAAAGGAGGAAACAGTATCTGCACTCTCATAACTCATATTTGTAAAAAACAGACAATATCAATTTATACATTCCACATAAATTTTTGATTTAGTGTGGGTAAGGTATTCATTAGTACATTAAAGCTATGAATCATAAATCTGATATTTTTCTAAATAATAAATCCAAAAGTGTCATTTTCTTTATGTAATATTTGAATATATTAGTATCATGAAATTAAAAGACCGATTATATAGTGTCGTATTAAAGTGTATTAGCTGAATTAAACTACTTTTTCATTAATGGAAAATTGATTTTTGCACCCTATTCTCAAATAATTTATTTAATGGGAGCTATAACCATAATATAAAAAAAATATTTTTCTTGAATTCTTTGAAAAAGCTATATACGTATCCATGTACATAAAAATGGCCAGACAACTATTTATGCGTCGGTGGAAAAACTATCATTTTCATATATTAAGTTTACCGTGTGTTGAGTACCTTTAAGTAGAGATGAAACTTTTGTGGAGCACGAGGAGAAGGCAGGAGTGCAACTTTAAAAAATCTTTGTTAAAACTAGCTGCCTGTTTTGTTATGATTTTGGAAGGTAAGAAAATGTATTACTACTCTAGGTCTAGGATTATACAAAATTATAAAACAAAGAAGTCAAACAGGCCTAGTAGCTTCGAACAAACAGTAGTATTTTGGCCAAGTAAATTTAGAACAAAAATGATCCTTGTTTCGACACATTTGTTTCTAGCTTTGGGGCTATAGCAATAATATTTCCGTGCAAATATAAATCAAAGAAAAAAGAAATAAACTAGTTACCTTGGAACTTTGTAAAACAGTATCCAATACATTTATGAGTATTTGTCGAGGTATATATTTGTTTGAAATTAGGGGATATACATTGTTGAGTTAATATTAGGTAATATTAATGTATCATAAATCAGTACCATATTAAGAATAGTAGGTGTATAATATTCAGAGATGAACATGAATTAATCATGAGAAAGTCAAGATCTTAATTTATTACTTATCTTGAATTTAATAATAATTAATGGAATTCAACATACCCGATGTTTTGACACCCTGTTGAGTAATGCTCTTTTTTGCCGCATGATTATTCTCTTCATACTAATGTATACATCATTTGTGGAATAAAAATTTGACCTCCCTTCCCTTAATTATACTAAAAGATACATTCACAATGATGACACAGCATTTACAACTCCATTATAAAGTAGAACAAATCAATAAGACTGAAAGGAGAGTACATAAGGATGGAAGTTTAAGCCTTACATTACATCTTAGTTGATCTAAATTGTTGATTATTTTGTTCAATCAATAGTAAAACAAACGTATTATTGTTCTGCTACATTTTCATTATTTTCTTCAGTACAACAATTTACAATAAACTCTAAAAAAATGTTATTACAAACATTAAGCAATAATCGGTAATTAATTTGTTTGTGTGGATAATATTGCAGTATGGTGACAAACAATTTATTTGTTTGGAGGAGGATTCTTACATACTAAGATTTGAAATAACAATGACTTCCGTTTTTCCAATAGCAGTAAAGATATGAATTATAATTTTTATTCACATAGGTACTCTCACTTATCAGTTCCCAATAACTATTTATAATGCTAGAAGGCTTTACAGGCCAAAATATCAGCAAAAAGAAAGATGTTCACAGTATCTTCATGATCATTTTTAACTTTTTTCAATTACAAAAAAGACTCACAAGTAATAAAGAAGTAGGTAATGGGGCTTGAAGTGTCCTGAAAGAATCAAATCAATGAATGAGTTTTCTTAGAATAGAAAACAAAGTGGAATTGAGTTAGAGGAAAAATAATTCAAAGAGTTTCATGGAAGGAGCTCTGGATGTGAACTCTCTCTCTCTCTCTCTCTCTCTGTTTCTCAATTGATTTTCTATTATATTTTTGGAACTCCTTAGTTCTTATAGAGATATACGATGATTCCATAGATTTGGAGCAACAAATGTATTCTTGAGCCTACGCTCAAAGATCCAGGAGGTCATAATATTAATACGAGTATTGATGTTTAAGGGCATCACTACATTGAATGATCCTTCTTTGAAAAGAAACATTTTTGGTTTCTATAACACTCCCTTTATATATATGTATATATTTCATTTATCTAAACATGGTGGGCGAAGTTGGAACTGGAAACATGCCCCCCCCCCCCCGGATTTTATTTAACCCCAAATCGTCCACATATAAATTTATGATACTACATATATATGTACAATAAGCATATATTTTCTGTATTTACCTACATTTATATTTAAAAAATCAATTATACCATTTATCTTTGACTAGCGCCCCCATATGGTACCCTTCCCTTGTTTAAAAATCCAATTTGCATCCCTGAGATGTGGTTACTTTCTTTTAATTATCATGGAAGACACATCTGGCAAAATAGAACTGTTGATAAATTTTGAGTTAGTTAAAAAAACGCCTGAATTCAATCTTTTGCAATAAAAAAATGTCACGAAACTCACATTTCGTGGGAAATGACAATATAAATCGTTTTCGTAGATGAAGTATGATACCTTATGATAAATGTTCTCAATTTTCTCCCTTTTTAAACGCCACCAACCATATTTTTATGAGATGATTTCTTGTGTATTTTTTACTCACTGGTAATGGCTCT
Source organism: Lepeophtheirus nordmannii (assembly GCA_963680855.1). Classification (NCBI taxonomy): domain Eukaryota; kingdom Metazoa; phylum Arthropoda; class Copepoda; order Siphonostomatoida; family Caligidae; genus Lepeophtheirus; species Lepeophtheirus nordmannii. The sequence goes on from OY804523.1 coordinate 25,999,527, forward strand.
TTTTTTTTACATATGTTTATGTTTCTTTTCCAATTTCGATTTAGTTTTTCTTAGAAGCTGTATTTAAGAAAATATTCTATATTTCTATGAGAAGAATAGAATAGTTAACCAACAGTCAAAAAGTGTAATACATCTTTCGATTCATGGAATCAATGCAAAGAAAACTATCCAGATCTTATTGAGTTAGTTCGCCTCTATATTGAGTCCAATTGCTTTCAAGAACTTGAGTACAACCTTCGATGTGTCTTATGGACCGTGTTCAATGACACCCTCGATAATCTTGGATTCCTTCCCTTTTTTAAAAGTCGACATCCTTATTATTGCCCTTTTTCTTTTAGGATTTTTTTATTATAACATTGGCATGAAAATTTATCAGCGGTCTTTTTTAATTTTTGTATTTTTTTAGTCACACTATATTTAGTTATTGTAAGGTGACTAAATCTTTTCCAAACTGAAATCACAAGAGCTATGGTTTGACTGTATGCATCCCTTTTAACCCATTTCCTTGGTCAATTCTCATTAAAACTGTGCTTCCCTTATAAAAGAGAACGTCTAGATTATTATCAATGGGCTCACCCAAATAAAAAAAAATGCTATGTTGAACTTCTTGTATCCCTATTTTGAGAAATTTTCACGAGCACTCAAATTAACAAGAATTTCAAGACTAACTACACTAAGTATTGTCAAGTTGAGATACTAACTATTACATAATATTGATAAAAGAGCTATGTCGCAAAATTGTCAAAGCTATTTAAGCTAGAAAAGAAAAAACAAGAAAATAAAAATAAAGAATGTAAAAAGATAATGTGTATTTTATATGCAAAGTTATTTTTTAATATGAATCTTTTGTATGCGTATTTTATTAAATCGAAAGAAGGGGAACAAACATATATATATTGCTCCATAAAAACCAGGAAATTTATTTTAGAAAAAAGATTAAAAAATAATATTTTTATAAGTTGGATGAGTAAAAATAAGTTTATTAGTGATTTTTTTTTAGTTCTACATCATAAGAAAAAAAAGTTTTACTTCATATGGACACCTTTGCTTAAAAAAGGAGGCGAGGGAAATCACAAAGAAATCCATTTATTTTGTAAAAACTTAACTGTTCAAGATAGTTAAACCAATAATTCTCCATTTTTGGTTTGTCAAAATACCCCCTAATGAACATACAATCTATTAAACCTAATAAAATATATTCAAAAGATTTTAAGTATCATATAAATTAAGGGATTAACATTAAGAGAATAGCTTAGTACTCCTAAAATAGTAAAATATTCTTTTAAAAAGATCAAATAACTCATACAATAAAAATCAAATTATTTAATTTTCTTTTTATACAAATATAAGAAATTATGCTCGCATTAATCTTTAAAACTTCAAATATAATTTAAACCAGCTCTTGTAAAAAGCACTAAATTAGTATAAGATAATTATAATTTTATTATGTTTGTAAACAATTGATTCTCAAAAATTACTTCAAATTCATGGAGTGAGTTAAAAATAATGCAAAAATGAAAATCAAAAAACAACCAAGGATTAGAGGTTCGCCTTGCTTAAAAAAATGAGCCAAAGACCAAAAGGATTAAAATTAATTATAAATGGATCATTACATTTCGTTGTTATGCTTATAAATAAACTTAGATACCAAATTTCTAATGAATGGGGAAACTTTTTGCAGCCGACTAGGTATTGAAATTTAAATGATTTGTTAGGTTAAGTAAATGACGTAAGTTTAAAAATCAATTATTAAAAATTAAAAATCCAGTATTATATCTAAATGTATTGTCACTTTAAATTTTTAATAGCTATAGAAACAATTCGATGAACAACATCATTATAATATAATAAGTCTATCACAAAAGTTATTATATATTTTTTTGGAAGTTGTCATTCTTCACAGCAGAAAAGGTTTCTTTATTCCACAATAATAATTTTTTTGAATATCATTTAATCTTATCTACATTGGTGCAAATAAATATTGTGTTAAATAAAGTATTTTTGTGTACATTTAGAAACATTTTACAAAAAATTGCTATAAAAAAAATCATATGTTAGAAGTTTGGCATCATGATATATAAAAAGGAAAAACAATGAAGCTTAAGAATAGAAAATTTAACGGCTTTTGTAAATATTTTTTAATTTAAAAAATAGGAAACGATAATTTTTTCTTTAGCTAAAAAAAATAGTCATTTAAATTTATATCATCCTTTAATATTCAAATCCTTATTCTTGAAAATAACTTTTTTTTTTCATTTTTAGCTATTATTTATTTAGTATAAATGGAGATAATATCATACGTAATATGGTAATTCAAAGATCATTATAGTGCTCATTGCAAAGTGTTCATGACTTTTGAATTTTCAAAAAGAGGAGGAATAACTATTGAACACACAACAATATTTTGTAGGTTACCAAAACATTTTTCTTTTAAGCTACGGTTACCAGAATTTCACATCGCCATATGTGTATATTAGAGCTTACAAACTGACCCTATTTTTGAGGGCTTGACACTCACCGGGAGGAACATTTCTTCACATCTCTAAAAGACAATGATTAAATAATGCATTTTAAATGAAGAAATATTATTGTATTTCGTTAGAAATAAGAAATATATACTTTATACAAAGATATATGAATATTAGGGTGATATTCCATATTTATTGAACATTAGTGTTTATTTTTTTAGAGGTCTCACCCCCTAAATTTTTATATTTCGCTGGGTAGATTCATATACAATTTGAGACATATTTACATTTAAATGTCACCCAAGGCCTTCACAAGCTCAGAAAGTTGAATAAACAATTTTTAAAGTATATTTATAATAAATTTATGTAAAATGTATTTTTTATAACATAAATAAGAAGGAAAAAAAGAGTAAAAATAAATGTACCGTGTATAACGCGTATTCTTTTCTTCTTATTTATTTCATTTCATATAATGAATTCAGCATTAAAATGTTATACAATGTCATAAGAAATATTTTGATCTTTTATTTAAGACTTGTTTTATAACTAAAATTTATCAAAAATTCCCCTGTAATTTGAACTTATTATATAAGGTCCCTAAACTTTAGAATCCTCATTAATATTCCGTATAGTTTAGATTTTACATTCTGGATCCGTAAGTTTCAAACTGATGCTAAGTATTCTGAAGAAAATTTTATTGTTCATTTTTTAGCTTCTATTCTTTAATGACAAAGATACGGGCATAGTCGCAAGGCACTACGGAGAGATTGGTTAATTTAATGTTTGAAGATGTATTTGTTTAGATATAGATTCCTGTCTACAAAAATAAAACTTCAACATTTTTTTTTTTTGTTTTTTTTAATCTGTATATTTGAAGAAATAATTTACTTTACTTGTACATCATTAATAACTGCTTGAAGAAAAGTTGTTGAATTTGTTTCGTGGTATAGTTCAATTTAAGAAAATAGAACAATAAGTAACCTGCTCTACTAAAAATATTTTCAATGTTTGTGGTACCTTAATGATGTTAATATTGAGTTTTCCTTTTTGGATGATGAAATATAAATTAAAACAAAAGTCAGAATGATAAATACTTGTAATTTCTGATTGCAGGAAAAGTTTTCAAATAAATGATTTTAATTCAATATATACTGACATTTTTTTTATTTAATTACATGCAATACAATATAACTTATCAAAATTCTTGTTATATTTATTAAATTTTAAAGTCTTCAATTATATTAGAGTGATTACAAAACCGCTATATACTTATATGTATTTAAAAAACATAAAAAAATTATTTTTTCAAAAGACGTTCATGAATTTGTATTACAAAAAGATGAAACCAATAGAGTAGTTGAACAACAAAGAGAAAAAAAAGTCAACATAATCTTGTAATTATAATATTAAAAATGTTAGGATTAATAAATCGTTTAATAAAAGCTACGAAACAACCCTTCCAGACTAGTTACAAGATATATAATACTATACAAACTTATATAACAGACTGTTGCTTAAATAGAATAAAACCATCAGCAGTAAATGTTATAAATGTAAAAAAATAATTTATGTTTAATTTTTTACTTATAATTAAAAGTATCAAAACAAGTCTTAAATGACTTTGTATAACATTTTCTTGTAACTCATCCTGAAATTGTTATATCAAATAAAAAAAATCAGAAAAAAAAAAATACGTGCTATACGCGGTGCATGCAATTACTTTTTCTTCTTGATTTACTTCCCTTTATATCACTAAAAAAACATTTATGAGGAAATTAGTAGAATTACTTTTTAAAGATTATACTTTTATCTAAAAAAGTTATAACATGAAAAAACTTTATAACTTAATGTAGTTGAATGATAATGAAAGAAGAAGATGAAATTTTTAAAAAAATAGTCAGTTTTCTGAACTTCGAAGGCAAGAGAGATATATGTATAACTATATATATATATATACATATATATTTTCTCCCTTACTTATGCATAGATCCATCTACGTACATGTGTAACAGTAAGAGAAGTACTCTATAAAAGGCTTTCTCAAAAATAAATAAATAAATATCCTTCCCAAAATGTAATTTACGTTGGCTTAGTGTTTCTTTGGTTGCTCATTTAAGAAGTTTGATTCGAAATTTTTTTCTTATTTTCCACATTTCAATTTCGCTCTTCAGTTTTTCACATCATAAAAGAGTTTTTTTGGAATCAGGTAAAGGATTTATATATAGTTAATCTGTAAATACAATGTAATTTATATTTATAAAAACAACCAGCATTTTAGGTAACTTATTCTATGTTTCAAAAAATTGCATTTACACTGATGGTTTGCAATATCACTTTAGAATTAGCTTAATAAATTGATTCAAAATCAATTTAGAAAGGTTATAACGTTTATATGAATTGTTTATTTGTATATATATGAGTAAGTATATATGAGATATGGGTTAATCGATTTATTCATTACTATTGCAAAATTTAATGATGATTGATAACAACAGTACTTTCAACTAAATGTTACAGCATTATCAAGATGGTTAAATGCACTTTATGAATGTAGCTCAACTTATTTCATTTGAGGCATTTTTTAGTTTACTTTGGTATAAAAAGAAAGGTAAGTGTGTTAGTTTATCAAATGTGTCAGCTCATAGAAATTTTTGGTACTAATCATTGGTTAAATACCTATACATTTTTTAAATTTTTTTTTTGTGTTAATCATATTACAAAATTAGAGCAAAAACGGTTCATACATTCATTTTTTCGATGAATAAGCATAATATAAAGAAGTAAAATATATGTATACACATTATATTTAATTTTAATTATAGAATTGTACACTTAATCTATTCCTAAATAGAATTATAAATCGATCATAGAAATATTAAAGCCAGTTTTTAGAGTATGTAATGTTTAAATTTAAAATCTGAAATTTTAAGCAAGGTACGTTATAGAGAAAACTGCCTTTTTGTACTACTTTTACTATTATTTTTTTTCTATAAATAAAAAAAAGTTCATAAAACGATCACAGCTTAACATTTGAGAGAGATTTATTTGATTAGAAGAGTAGTAATTTATTGTCAAATGTACATTTTGTAAGGCTTTTTTTGTACCCTCTCTAGTTACAATTTGTCACTTTTATCATCAAAAAGTAATTGTAACATATTCAATAGAAGAATAAAATATTTTCTTTTAAAAATAATGACCCTTTCTAATAAAATAAAAGGAAAGTATTTTCTTTTAAATGTATGTACATAGTTCGCGTATAGCCCACACCAATCTTCCCTCATATAAAGCTACAATCTTAATACTACGACATACCAAAAAAAATTATTGCTCAAATAATGAAGCAATGCATTTTATTAAACATTTTAAATGAATCCCCGTAAATGTCAAAAAATATCCAACCAATATTTGATTATTCTAAATCATTTTCTTTTTTATAAGTGCATCATGTTACACTAATTCTAAAACCTCTAACAATGTTGAATTTTGTTTCTACTTTCTACTAGTTTCAAATATTTCCTTGAAATTTGTAAGAGTTCATATTTTTATGAAATCTTGTGAAGGGCACGTGATAATTTGAATTAAATGACATTAATTTCAACATTTCAAAATATTTGATAGTTTTACTAAGTTACCAAAATCTTACAAGTAATAGGACTAATTTTGTCTATAACGGTCATAAAAAATCAGCTTTGGAGAGGAAATTTCAATACCAACACTACATAGCGCAATAGACCAGTGTTCTCAAGACCATATCGTAAAACTTTGCCTAAGTTTTTAGATCGTAAAATTTACACGTCGGTTATCTTTAAGCTTGCTTTCTAAAGTTTTAATGATTAATTTCAATACTTATTTTGACATTTTTTCAAATAGAATTATATTGACTAAAAAAAAAAAAAAAAAAAAAAAACAGTGTAAAAAATAAGCAAAAAGTTACTTTATACACTTATTTTAATCGAATTCTTGTAAATCCTTGTTTATCATCCACTGAATTCAAAAATTGCCATGTGATGGCCTAGTATACTACACTAATGAAGTTATTGTTTAAGATCGTTCTAATCAGAATATTTATTTTATTTAATTTATGAATCACATTTGTTTTGTTAAAGTAATGAATAATTTTAAACAATTTGTTTATTCTCCTTTTAAAAAATTAATTTGAATTTATACTATATACTTTAGGAAAGTTAGTGCGTTTCAACTCGTTCATAAAAATAAAAAACTTGAAGGGTCAATTGAGCCCTCTAATTTTCCTTAGGTTGCGATGAAAATTTAATAATAGGTATCATTTTACAAAAGTTGATGTTCTTTTTAAAATAAATTAAATTTATTGAATCTAAGAGAAAAATAAGTTACCGAGATAACACCGTAAACCAATATTTATAAGTTTTATACAAAATATCTTTTAAATTTGGATATATTTAAAAACATATATAATTACTTTTATAATTTTATCGGCTTATTTGATATTCATAATTAAATTTACAATATATGAATGATAAATTTAAAACTAACTTATTTTTATAATAACTTTAAAAAGTTTTGTCAAACTTTTTTACTGCAAACCAAATCTAAGACCATTTATTGAGTATTGATAACTTATTTTATTCCCTTTATTTTTTTTATGATACAACTTTTCTTAAACTATTGCTGATAATAAAGGTTTTAATAATTATTTTATCTGTTATTAGTTACAAGGTAATTGGTGAAGTGTGTTTTAGAAACCCAAAAATTATATTGGTTATTACATCGGTAATAATTTGTGTCATTTTGGTAAGCCTAAATAAAAGACTTATTTTCAACTGTTGACATAACGAATAATTAATTTGACGTCAGTTGTGAGACAAATTCTATGTATTTGACTAGTACTTTCTATTTTTTTAATCGATAATATTATTATTGAAAAATGGGTAATTAAATCTGACGGAATAATATTTTAAACGATTTTATAAATGTTGAGTATAATTTTGGTGAATATTATAGGAGTAAGCCAAGGCTTTTCCAAATGGTAAAATATATTTAAAATGCAACATCTTTTTGATGTTTTACGTTTCATATCCGATGTATCCGAAAAAAAATTAATGAAATGAGGCAATTGATATGTAAATACTTTTTGAAATTTCTTTTGATTCAAATTACTAGTGCTATCATAAATACTAAACACCATTACTATAACTGGTTTTATTACAAAATTTAATAAAAAGTCTATAACCCATTAAAAAAAAACACCGCAAATTTTATTCAAAAAAGTATAATTTTCTTCTTTTAACACTATGTAGATGGAATTTCTATCAAACTACTAATTTTCAAAAGTGTATCATGTAAATTTTAAATTGAATAAGAAATTTAGACCCATTTTTTTAAATAAAATAGTTATTTAAAAGAAGTTATGTTCATTTTATTTAATAGCATTTTTAACTTAAAATATATTTAAAAATATGTCTAACGAAATTTAGTTAAGTTTATAATTTTAAAAAATGCCTTTATGTAATACTAGCTCTTATTTTGTCACATGGAAACATTACCAGCTATTTCAGTAGAAAATAAACTTTGAAAATAGAGGGAAAATTACTTATTGGTTAAATGTAATTTTCAGTATATTTTCTCAAATAATTTAACGTTAAATGATTTTTTCTTCATGAATGATGAATGGCTTGTACAAACCACGATTAAGAAGATTAAACCACATAAAAATATAAAGCATGAATAATCTTTTATTTAAAATAATATATAATCGCTAATTCCATTCCCTCCCCCTCCCCCCCCCCCCCCCCAAAAAAAAAAAAAAATCATTCAAATGAATTCGTTAAATAATTATCAAAGTTATTAAAGTTTACTTTATAGTAAATTTTTGAATATAGTTTTAGCAATCAAAGACAAACCTTTTAAAATATTAGATTTATTTATGATATAAATGTGATGATTAATCTTGTTTGAAAAGACTCGTATAGAAAAACAAAAGAAATTGATCCTCTTGGTTCATTAACTTGATGATTGAATTGATGATGATTACCTTCTGCGTCTTTTTTTTCTTTGTTGCTGTTGTACATGAAAAGTAGAGAAAATCATGCCTTTATGAAGGATAAAATACCTAAAGCATTCTAAAGAAAAGTAATTGATTGACTCGAGGACTTAAAATGTTTTGTATTAGAAGTTGACAACTACCATTATTTATATATTTATGGAGTATATTTTTGAAACTCTGTGATGTATCTATTTTTTAAAGGTCTTTTTAATTTGATATTCATACCAATTGAAAAGTTATTATTCAATAACTCTAAATTTGTTTTTCATTTTATATAATCTTTGTAGAAACATATTTTCTCCATATTTATCGGTAGGGGATATGCATATGTGTGCATGCATATGCATAAATGATTTTGATATAAAAAGCTTGGTGAAAAGATGCAAAAATATAAATAAAAGCTTGAAGATACGAACTTCCAAATAAATTAATATAATGAAAACAGTGTCAGCATTATTATTTATAATTTAAAGTTCGAAATAACTATTAGTATACATTTCAATTGATAATTTGAAGATAATACTATTAGTACTATTGATATATATGTATTCTTGCATAGTATTAAAGGTTATAATATCATCTAATGCTTTATTAGAGTAAACAGTGCATCATCGTATCAAGTTTAATCAATTCATTAAAAAAATTGTTTGTTCGAATGATAATCAAAATATTTCACCTCATTATATTTTCTGTACATAATTGATGTGGCATTGTTTCTAAAATAAGCAAGTGTTGAGTATTTTAGTATCTTAAACTTTATGACAAATATCACATTCACAATCTATGAATATGTAATTTTTGTAAAAGGATATGAGTAAACAATATTAAGATATTATTTTGAAGTGTCAAACTAGTCAAATACATGTCCATCGACGGTTGATTATAGCTTATACATACATGCATGTGTACACATATAAAGTTTATAATAACATACATTATTGTGTATGTATGTATGTATCTCTTTTTCTCTCTTTAATCTAGAGATAACATTTCAATGTAGTTGATTTTTTTTATTTCTAATTGAATTCACCAAAGTATGTACTTAAGAAAATTAATTTAATACTTATCAGTTAAGTAAATTATTACAAAACTGTACATAACTGAGTTAAAGATGGTTCAACATGCTACATGAATATTTTTTTTTTACTATCATGTTTAAAACGTGCTTTTTTTAAATTTACATTTTATTTTTTTAAATAGGATCATACGCAAGTTTATGATAATAATGCTATTTGAATATGCAAAGTAAAAGATGTGGAAATTAGTGATGTATCGAATACTCCCATTGACAAATTATCAACACTTTAAAAATATTCATCAAATCTCTAAATTTTGATTTTCGTATCCCCATTTTTTAAAAGTTCCTTTTGTTTATATTTGCATCTGCATCTCCGGATTTTATGACACTTGATACCTCAACCACATGTACATACATTCTTCTTTCATTTCTTTCATCATATAAAAATATCAGAAAAACACAAGTACATATATTTTATAATCACATCTGCAAAATTTCAATATGTTGACTTCAAATATTTATATCCATATCTGCATTTTTAAACATTCAATACATCACAATCCTATGTATATGCTCTCTTCCACTTTTCCTTTTACCAATATTTATTTCTTATCCTTTGAACATTTTATATGTACATTTGAATAGCTATTTATTCATTCAATTAACATAAATGCTTAAATATACGAAATAATAGTATGTATATGTATACTGGACATACTAATTCATAAATAGATATTTTTTCCATACACTTCCACCTAATAAATTATTTATGATGACTTATTTCTAATAAAATTGACCTTGTATATGTACATAAATGAATAATAAAGGTTTTTTTTTACGTATAACGAGTATAAAATTACCAATAACATTTTCTCAATTTAAACATTATTTGAAATATAAATAAATATTCAAACCTAGATAGATAAATACGTAAAAATCATAGTCATTATATAAGATTCAAGCTTTCCCTGAAATATTTTTCACTGCTGCATGTAAGTAAAAAACAATTACATACATTAAGGATGTTTATACTCAGTTGAATATATCTTTAAACTAGTTTATATATATCTAGATAAAATACTTTTGAACTGAAACTTTCTATTTGTTTTGACATACATAATCATTTGTTGTTATTTTCTAAGATATATAATAATATCAATAAAAGATTGTCTCAACACTGACGCAAGAAGAAACAACTATTTTTTAATTATATTTTTAGAGTTTTGTTAGGATCTTCATGATTAAATTAATATGATATTTATTTTGAAAAAAAAAAAAAAACTATCCACAACTTTGCTCTGAACTTAGTGGTAAAGTGGTTTAAAAATAAAGGACTCATTACAATTATGGTGCTTAAAGGAAAATAAAACTTTATTAGAAATAGAACAAGCTGCTGTTTTAAGTATATCGGACAGAATATTGATACATATAATAAATAACTAAATAAGTATGTATTTATTTTAGATTTACAAATCAGTAACTTGTCACAAAAACATTTACACTACTATGAACAAAAATATCGGGAAACTTGATTTTTTTTTTTTTTTTGGAAGAGGGATTTTGATGGGAATAAATGTTTTTGTTAGTTAAGTTGGCATACCTGCCATTGACATTTGTACGAGATTAAAAGTTAAAAAATTCATTAGTGTTTGAGATACTCGTCCTTTTGTGAATGGATAAAATCGAATTTATCGTTTTTTAAAATGTTTGAAAGGTGATGACTAAAATATTATACAATGTAGAGAAATGTTATTGACATTAAAAAGTTTAAATGAATATTTAAAATATATTCTCATGAAATTTTGAGAATCAGTGGTTTATGTTTCGAGATACATAACATATTATTACCAAGAAACCGACCATTCAATTTTTAATTTTAATAGCGTAGACTAACTCAGATTTATTGTCCTTGATAAAAGTTTTGTAACTGATTTGAATATTTGGAACAAAGAACAACCTTGACACATATACATTGCATTGTGGGAATTTTAATGATTGAATAAAAAATTTTGGTTCTCGTTATTTTTTGTCCATAGTGATATATATATATTTTTAAATTATCATTATCAAACAAGTTTGTATCAACCTAAGCTTCTAAATTAGTTTAATAGAATAAGATAGAGATAAAATATTTTAAAAAATAAATGTTTTATCAATATGTCTACATAATCATTTTTTTAAGTTGTAATAAATTGATTTTTAATTTAATAATAAATATTTAGTGTGTATGTATATTCATTTCAGTTATAGGCTGTATCGAAAAGCAAGGAAAATTATTTATAGGATTATATTTAAAAATATATATTTTTTACCCAATGAGAAAATCATTAATTAATTTGTGCCTTAAAAAACCATATTTAATCAACGAACTTGCAATTGAATTGCAAATTTTGTTGGTTTTCTATCAGCGTCTATTGTATATCATATTTTAAATATTGGAGTAAATTTATATTCACCATAGTAAAAAGTAAAAATTAACAAACAAAAGTCAACATAAAAAAAAAAAAAGATTTACAAGTATCTAATTATTTTTATGTTATCAATGAGATCAACAATAAGTTTTGCAAGTTGATTTTTTAACGTATTTCTTTATTAGCAATACCTTTGTCAAAAACGATATAAAGAGTTAAAAAAAATACGAAAATGTTTAGAAACGAATAGTATATATATTCGTAATTAACGGATTAACTAAAATAATTGACACAAGCATCGAACCTAAAACTTTAAAAAAAAAGTTGAATCTTGTCTACTTTTTTAGCTCAAATATTTATATAGCAGCAAATCCTTCCTGTTTAAGAATATAGTTAAAGAAGTTTTAACAATATTACCAATTTTTGCCTCTTCATTTCCTTATATGGTAACATGAATTCCAGTCTATAAATTTTATAATCTTTTTCAAGTTTATTAGTCTATTATTAATGTTTCAAATGTAGAAAATAAATTGATGTAGATAATATAATATTTTTGTATGCATTTCTTATACTTAAAAAATAAATATTTTGCGTCGAATGAAGTCACTTAATGAATTATTAAATCCCTCAGCTGAAAAAATAAAAAAACAACTTTTGGTTCATACTCATCAACGACGGATTAACTTATTTTATTTCAATAAAAATGATTTACATTTTTCTTATTGCTCCTCAATGTGAATAAAAAATTAATCCTCTCATTTTAAGAATAACTATTTCTTATAAACAAAATTATTTGAATTCATTTAAGCTTTCATTTACACTCCATAGTTACAATGTTCTATATCAAAGAATCACTACAAAAGGAAAATAAACTTTTATCATTTTGAATATTTCTTATAGTTAACAAAGAACATAATTTAAAAAAAAGTATTTAAATACTCAAATAAATTAAAATAAATTATAATAGATATGCTAAATGTACTTATTTATATGTACATATATTTATCTAGTCGTTCTTTCGGAAGAATTATAATTTAAATTTAATAAATTTTAAATTTAGTTTAAACGTGTATATGATGTGTCCTTTATTTCTTTTTAAATGTATATGTTAGTAACTACAAAATAAGAAAATCCTTTAACTCTGATCCTATTTTTTGTGAAGGGAACACATTTTATTTGATACTGCCAATTCGATTCTTTTTGATGGTATTTATAGAAATAGATTATGGGTTTTATAGGAGAATGATGGATCTGCTTTTTGAAGGTCTTCAATCATTTTTTGTGCTCAGTTGAAGTGTTTATATGTAATTCCGTGTAAAAAGAGCCAAAGTTTTTGAGCATGTACAGAGTGATTTTTTTAGGTGATAAGCGTTATTTAATAGCATTATTCCGTAATTTTTTAGTTATTTTCTTTGGGCTTTCATAAACATCTAAAAGTGATATATATATAAAAGTTAATAAATGAAGAATATTAAGAAAAAGATTTGACTGGAACAGACACTTTTTATCATTCTATCATATTAACATATGTACAAAATATGAAAGTAGGTAAAAATATTAATTAGAAATGAAAGAATGGTATATGTACCCTTTTTAATAAATAATATATTTATGTATGTTACTAGGTATGACTTGTCATAAACAAGCAAAAATTACAATTTGCTGTACAAAATCAAAACAAATCATAATCGTATCCATAATTTGAAAATAAGAATTTATAGATACATCAATTATAAGTATGCATAATTAATTATAGAAATTATTGGGAATAATTATCATGAAGTGTACAAAAAGGAATGTTATTTTGTACATATTCTTATTCTTAACATTTCACAGAAATATTTAATATACAAACATAAATTTTTTTGAAAAAGTTCCACATTTCATAAAATTAAAATACCCTAACATGAGTTACAGAGTAAGTTAAAAGAGTGAGCAAAGAAAAATAGTTGAATAATCAAATATTATTAGTAGGGCCCCAAATTAATTAATCAAAAATATCAAAAATAGAATTTAAAGAAAAGTATTTAATAATGAGAAAAGACGGTTTTAAATAATAAATTATCACAAAATATATTTTCTAGATCCTTTTATGCTGCCACTACACATATGTATGTTTATATCTATATATTATCCACTTTATCCTTAGTTATATATATGTATGTTGTATCATATTTACTTAATCGAAGATATACCTACTTCATCTTATCTAAATAAATTGTTAAAACAATATATACACATATGCCTACATGGTATGTAGATAAATATAAACGTATACATATTCTTGCAAATGATTGGTACTCATTCCAACCTTACTCTTTCATGAGAACGGGTATAGAAAATAATATTTTATTGATGTAGAAAGCAATGTTGTTTTATATGAAAATCAGGAGAGACCTTTTTTAGACATAAATACTTTATGAGCTACATAGCTTTTGCTATGTATTAACAATGCATACAATATTAAATTTTAATGCATAAACATGTATGAATAACATATATGTATATATGCATTTTGGTGTGTGCATACTGTTGCAATGTTTGCAAACACTTCATTTGTCTAATGTTAGATGAATTCATTATGTTTTCAAAATATACATATCTACAACATACTATAAGAAAAAAAAATACCTGAAATTTGAATTTTATTTTTGTGAGATTTCAATAGGGATAAATTTTTTTGTGTTATAGTTGGCAGATAAGCCGCTGACATTTGTGCCAAATTGAACGTCAAAGTAGTCATTAGTGTTTGAGATACGTGCGCCCTTTTGTGAAGAGATAAAATCGAATTTTTTGTTCTTTAAAATCTATGAAAAATGATGACTAAAATACAATTTAGAGAAATGTTATTAACACCAAAAAGTTTATATGGATATTTCAAACTGTAATCTTTAGTAATATTGAGAATCCGTGATTTATTTATCGATACTCAAGAAATCGATCATCCAATTTTTAATTTTAATAGCGTATACAAACTCAGTAGTTATTGTTTTTGATAAAAGTTTTGTAACTATTTTGAATATTTGGAACAAACAACAAAATTGGCACATCTGCATCCCCCTTACTTATGACGTTTCAGTCAAATTTTTTATTTTCAACAATAATTTTGGACACTTCGGCGCTTAGAGTGGAAAAACCATTATGAGACTATATGTAAACTGGATAACTTTAATTTATTGATGGAACTCTATCTTGCTCTGTTTTGGCGTAAATCTCTGACGCTCTCAAACAGAATAGGATAAGCAATAGGAAATCTTTAGGGCGTTTGAATTATACTCTTGGCGTTTCTATAAAAAAAATGTTGAACAAAAGTCATAGTACTTGAGGTGAAAAGTTAAGTGGTTTTTACTGTATAGTAAACTGTATACTGAACTATGTATAGTCTGGCCAACTTTTTTTTAAATTGATAGAACTCTGTTTTCGTGTAAACTTCTATACAAAAAGTAAAATATATGATTGTAATTATTAATTATCATGCCTCATATGAAGACCTCATTTTTCAAGCCAAAGACTTCAAATTTCAGACTAGTACAGACCTAATAGTATATGTCCAGGGTTTTTGCATAATTAAAGATTTTACAGAAACGTGCATATTTTGGAACAAAACTGAATTTATAGACGCCTTGGTGCAGAAAAAAAAGTAAATTAGGTTTAGCAGAGTGTCCCAAGGGGATCTCATGCTAAAAATCAGCTCTATCCATTCAGTAGTTTCAGAATGTATGTATTTGTAGGAGATAGAAAAAAGTCTAATTATAATTCTGAAATTTTCCTTCCTTCTTTTTTTATCACTCTCTGTTTCCAGAGTGTCTATTTATGTATTCATGAAAATGAAAAAAAAAAAAAATTATATCCTTGAGAATAGTTCTGGGAATACAAATAGATCAAAGAGAAGGAAAAATATGTATGTGAATATAAAAAAACAAAACAATATACATACAGTATATGTATTAGACAATTTAATAGCTAATTAATCTAATATTTAAAAGAAAAAACCAGTTTTTAATGCTGGTACAGAATTGTAGTGTATGTATATATTTATTTAAAGACACATGACAAATAAATTGAAATAGTCGAGCTTAGCTTTGTATCACAAAAAAAGTTTTTCTTCAAGATATTTAATCCATTTAAGAAGTAATGTAAGAAATGTGTCACATTAATTTATGTAACATGAGACCAAATATTATATATCATTAGTTTTATAGCTAGATCATCATTAGTTTAACATAATTTGCTCACAAAATACACCGCTTAAAAATATATCATTATTGAGTGTAAAGTAATTAATACGATGGGAGTGTGATCCTTTTGTATTAGAGTCCATTTTTTTAAATTTACCATAAACTATTGCTTTATTTCCCCTTTTATTAGCTCAATAAAATATTTAATGGCAAGGACGATGTTATTAGTATTGAGAGATCTACTTAATATGTTACATGTTATCTTTTTTTTTTGTAATATCCCTATTGCTTATTAATTTTTTAACTTTTACAGAGCGATGAATGATACTTGTCCTCCAGAGCAGCACCAAGAATACTTCTTCTGGTGGAAGGAGGGCCTTGTAACTCTTATTGTTGGAATCACAGGCCTTATTGCTAATACCATTGCTATTCCTATCCTTCTCTCTAAGAAGCTCATCTCCATATTTAATCGACTCCTTGTTTCTCTTGCTATATTTGATAATATATTCTTGTTTTGTACTCTGAGTGAAACAATTCGTCGGAATTTTCATAACTCAAACCTTCAAACAGTCTTTTTCATTTACATTTTTTATCCTCTTCAAAATATTTCTGCAGTTTGCTCTATATACACCACTATTGGTCTTGCAGCTGAAAGATGGCTAGCTGTTTCAAGACCTGTTGAGTATCATTTATCAGTTAATGCAAATGGAGCAAGACCATGGAAAAGAGTAACAGCCTATGTTGCACCCATTCTCATATTTTCAATTGCATATAACATTCCAAAGTTCTTTGAGGTGAAACCACGAGTAAATTTAATTTATAATCAAACCGAGTATGATCCAATTGCAAAAACTCATATTGTGTATAACATTACACAAATGGATTTCGATCTGACGGAAATTCGGATGAACGAGGATTATGTCTTCTATTACGTGAATGTCTCAAGACTCATCATTACTGGAATTATACCCCTTGTTTTTCTCTCTTATTTAAACATGAGCATTTACAGGTATGATACAATTAATAGATTAATCCCTCCTGAGTCATTCATGATTATTTCTTTTTTAACATCCATGCTAATTCTGTTGATCAATTAATCATATAAATAGAGAAGTATTGACGTACTTCTCCCCTCTTTTACTCATTTTCATTATTGTATTTCAAATTTCCACTACAAGTACATACATATATGTATACTTATAAGCATATGTAATTTGATTTATAATGCTATTATTGGAAGATAATTCTATTCTTTGGTAAAATAGTTTGTAGCTATCAAGTCTAATTGGAAAGCTTTTGAATAGAAAAATAAAATCATTGGTTTTTAATTAAGCCTAAAAATACAGCCACATTTTATACATTGTTTTCCTAAGAATCTAAAGTATTTACTTTCCACAATTACTATTATCTACCTGCATAATCACGAGTATTCTATCACATGTTTGTTTTATATACTCCAATAAAACACCCATTAAATAAATAGACATCTCCTATTTTTTCATCTTGAGTAAATTAATGTACCAATTAAACAATTGTATCATTGAAGGTCACTTCACGCCTTCAAAGTTAAGAAAATATAGATTTTTCTTGAGATATGTATAATATTTATTATGCTATAAGTTTTTTTTTAGTTGAATCAATAGTTTTTTAAATGTATTTAAATTAAGTTTATAATATAAAGTGTATTTTTAGCGACATAAAGGAAAGAGAAGTAAAGGAGAAAAAATAAATGTACCGCGTATAACACGTATTCTTTTCTTATTTTTTCTTTCATTTGATATAACAAATTTAGTATTTACTGCAACAAAACGTTTACAATGCAGAACGATTTAGATCGTTTATTAAAAACTTGTTTTGCCAATTTGAATACATATGAATTGACACCCTAAGATGTTAAATTTCAATCTGTATTACTTATTCATCACTTCATATCTAATTTGTTTATAACTGTATGCATCACTCAATTCAGTTATTAACCAATGACTCCCTTCTATGAAATCTTGGTGATCCATGGGACCACTATAAAACTCAAAGTTTAAAGTATGTAGTTCTATGGTACAATTTTGCACCCGAAAAAAAACCTTGGTTTGTCATTGAATGCCTTTGTAGAAGCCTCATATATTGTAGAGGAATTATAAATTATTTAAGTTCCTGTAAGAAGGATAAACAGTGGGAAATTCTTCCATCAAGCCAAATTTATATATACATAAGATATAATGGAAGATGAAACAATATCGATTTTCTCTTTCTCTTCCCCCCCTTACATAAACAATATAATGGTGAGAAAACTATTCATGAAATGAACCAAGAACAAAAAGTTTTAGTAAACAACCTAAATTATAATTTTTGAGTAATGAAAATTGATCAATTATTTTATGTACCCAATTTAGTCGGATCGAATAAAACTTTTTTTTCTTCATTATAACTGCCTTTTATAATGGTCCTATATGGTTATACATATATGCATGAAAGTAAATTATAATAGTATCTGTTTCACTCTTATTTAAAAAAAGAAAGAAAAGAAACAAAGACAAGGCGGCAAAATGAATATACTTATACTTACATAGAAATATAAAATGATTTAAGAGGAGTTCCTTACATAAAAAATATTTTAAGAAAAAAATTGTTATAAATTACGTATGCTCTTTTAGCTATAAGCCTAGAAACGAAAGTGCAACCTACATTTAATCATTATTTTAATAAATAAAAAAAATTTATACTCATTTTCAGGGTATTTGATTAATTTATATATATATATATATATAAATCCCATTTATTATATAATGAATAATCCTATATATATATATATATATATCTACATACATATATATCTATGCCTCTATTTATTGTATGTATGCATAAAATAATGTTAATTTCATCAACAATGACTAAGCGAAATCTATTCATCATCAAATGTTTTTTTAAGACGATAATATTTTGTCTGACTGAGCAAAATTTTTTTCTTCCTGACTAAATAAGATTGAAACTAAATGTGACGAAATGGGCACATCAACCCATCAGTCGAATTAAACAATCAAACCAATGCGTCAGGAGTGCATAAATATGTAGATACAAATATAAGGGTTTTTTTTAACTTCTAACTCATGAATCAATGGATATTGGATAGTCATATTTTAAAAACCTATTATTTTGATTGACAGTTCATATCCAACCTATAAATAGCGCTGCATAGGAACTCTTTTTTATTGTTTGATTATTGAACTATTATTTATCTACAAAAGATCATTATTGTACTTGCTAAACGGATTGACATATTATGACGAATAACTTTGAGGGGATCAAATGAATTTTGATGATTAAATATTTCCGATATTTTTTGCCTATAGTAGTACATCTAGTCATAATGGTTCAATTTATAGGTTCACTGATCTGCTCGAGATAGCCATTGTGCTTGTCTTGAATATGAAGCAAATAATATGAAGAAATTGCCATTCCTAACTTCATCCTTGTATATTTCAGATTAATTAAACAAAGAGGAGATACTAGTCTTCGTGGACCCTTGACCCGAACTCGAGAATCAAGCATTGCCGCCAATTCCCAAAAACTTGCAGAGGAAAATCGTGCTGCATTAGTACTTTTCTTTATTGTGGTAATGTTTCTCATTTGCAGTCTCCCTCGAGTCATTCTAAATTTATATGAAGTGCTCAAACTCAACATGCTTCGAGCAGTTGTCTCTAATAAATGTTATACTCTACCTCTTTGGGTTGATCTTCTCTCATCAGTGTCGATTGCACTCCTTGTAATAAATTCATCCATCAACTTTTTCGTTTATTGCTTTGTAAATAGAACATTTAGAAAGGAGTTTTTTGTACATATGAATAGAATGTGGTCTTTCTTTACTCATCGAAGAGATATGATTTTTGCAAGCTGTATATATGGATCATCAGAGTGTATTCAAATGGAAGGCTGTGTCAATAATAATAACAATAATAATAATAATAATAACAATAATAATAGTCTTGCTATTAATAATGATCATAGTAATAACTATGAATTAGATCCCGAGGTTCAAAACGGAAGTTTAATCAACACGATGACAATGGATCCAATGACGGAAATTATCAAAAAACAGAATGGTAATATACATATGTTATTAGATGTTTCATACAATATACTTTGAAATGACTTGTTCCTCATTAAACCCATTTTTCTTGTTATTTTGTAAAAGCTTTTGTATTGTATGATCAACATTCATCTTGTTTTTTTGTTTTTGTTTTCCTTTATGAAAATATTAAATTCTAATGATTTATATAATTTACGATTTTTAATAATTAACTTCCTATTTGACTTTTAGTTAAAGCTGTCATATAATTAAAATAAATCAATTGCAATATGTCTTAAAAAATTAAATTGTTATATATTCTATATATTTTATTGTTGGAGTGCAATGTACATTTAATAGTTTTAAAGCAACGCATAGATATGAAATCTACCTTATAAAATGTTCAAATTAACGAATTATCATTATTTTTATTTTTATAGAGACAATTATAGATGAAGGAACGGGTGTACTGACTACTAACGTATAATCGTATAAGAACCGCTTCATACATGAATGCATAACTACCTATTTGTTATTTTATTTTCTAAATATCTGCATGGATATTATAATTCTTTTATTATTCAATGTATCTGTATTTGAATACGCACAAAAAAAGAAGAAAGAAAGAAAAAAAAAAGATTTTAGTGTAAACATATTCTATTTTGTATGTTTATTACATGTTTAACCTAAGACATAGCTATAGTATATGTATATGTATTCTTTTAATCAAGTGTATTTTTGTTAAATATAATATAAAATAAATATATATATGCTGGGACAGTACGCACAAAATTCACAATACTCTACGAACCAACTCAGTTCGGCACTGATGACTCACGGTTCGGTTCTCGTATATAATAAAAAACGTTATATATATTCGGAAGAGGGGAATTTCAAAAATTGGATTATGTTTTTTTATCAAAGACAACTTTTTTTAGGGGGGGGGGGGGGGGAGGGGAGCAAGCGTACTGTCCATATTCATTTATCTGTGTGTGATTTAATATAATTACATTTTAACTGTCTTCTCAAAGTACGTAAAAAAATATTCTGTATAATTATGTCGAATAAAATAATTTATAACGAAGTTATTTCCTTTCCTATATGTGAAATGAATATGATAATTATTAATAAATTAAATTAAATTTAACTAAAAGCGAACAACATAGAAACTCAATTGGTGTTCATAGATAATAACATGGATCAAGATTAATTTTTGAAACAAACAAGTATGTACTATAACTTTTAAGAAAACTCCAACGGAATGGAAAAAATATAAGTTAGGCAAAACTGATTTAAATTGGATTTACATAATCATACATATAGTATATTAAATATGGATAAAAATTAAAGTAGAAAAATTACAGATTTCAAAATTTTCAAAACAAACTTT
Organism: Lepeophtheirus nordmannii; assembly: GCA_963680855.1. NCBI lineage: Eukaryota > Metazoa > Arthropoda > Copepoda > Siphonostomatoida > Caligidae > Lepeophtheirus > Lepeophtheirus nordmannii. The sequence continues at coordinate 26,021,077 of OY804523.1, forward strand.
ATTTTTCAGTTCTTTGAAACGGTTGTTGTATTTTATCAATCTCAGGGAATATGTATTTACAGTAACAAAAATAATATATGAGTACACTTTATAATATATTAGTTCAAAAAAAGAATAATATAATTGCACATAAGGGAGCAACGAAAATTTTGCTCAAGGTTACACATTTAATACTCCATGCCAAATTTGAAGCTAATAAATCGACATTTAATCCATCTCATTTATAATTAGAGTTATAAAGTTTAACAATACAAAAAAGGATAAAATATCTCTCGACTGTCACATAATTTAATAGTATTTTTTGGTAGAAAAGCTCTTATTTATGAAAAGAATACGAAAATTTAAATCACTACAATTAGCTGTTCATGAGATATGGACACTTTATTGATGTCTTATCTCCTTGTTAAACTATAATATAATTAGTAAAACGTCAGTCAATAGCATCAAGATATAACGTTAGAAATTTTTGTACAGATATTTGATAGAACCAGACAAAAAAGCTCTAAAAACGAAAGATAAGAGTTCATAAGCTTATGTTTTTTTACAAGCCTCTATTGCACATTTGTATAAATTATTTAAACATTTGGGAACAAATTCAATTCGAAAATCTAGTTATGGAAATTTTTCTGTGAAAATTTTGTATAAAAATCTCAGGTTATGCTGGTAAATATTTTATGCTTGACACTACATACATCTTTATTTGTACTATATATGTACATACATATGCTGTAAAACAAGTGAGGCCCACATATCAATACAAGCTAGTTTCAAAAACAACAACATCAATGAATATGCTAATGACTAATATTGACATGATGCTGGATTACCCACAATAATAAATATTTATAAAAGGAAATAATATTTATTTGTATTAATAAAGTTAACTTAACTTTTTTTTTATTTACGAAAAAATGAGCCCAAATTTAGGATAAAGGCAAAAGTTTTTGATTTTTTGTGGTTGGAATAATTAGTCAAATCAAAAAATATATCCCAATATCTCTGCTTTACAAACGTCAATTTTTCTTCATGTACATGTACATAAATTATAAAAGTTTTGTAGGTATATTTAGTTATCAACTGTCCTGAAATGTATTCCATTTGAATCATAAAATTGCTGATATTCATCAAAAAATTTACAAATGTCTCATAATGATGATGCCAAAAATGATATGGGAAACAAAGGGAACAGTTTCCCTTCTGATAACGTACAAAATTGAATGATACTTGAAGCATACTTTACCATATGGCAGCTTTCTTAATAGTCAATACAACTCAAAAGTATTCCTTTTATATAATGCAAACTTTGAGAGATTGTATAGTTGACAAGATATAATTGATATATTTTATATAAAATGACTTGGCATGGGTTTTTAACCAGATGCATCATCCACCTCTAGAATAGAAAAAAAAAAAAGAGCAGTTTAAAAAAAATCAAATGAATTATAGTAATATTAAAGTTTACCAATTGACATGCTTTTTGAGCGCAACTCAAACGGGAACAAAAATCCGTTTTTTGCTCTTTTCTTCTCTTTCAATGTTATTAATTCAGAGCTGTGAATATAGAACCCTTCCAACGAGCGTCTTTCACTCCAATATCATTATGTATCTTTTTTAAAGTAGTAATAATTATTTCTTAATTTTTGATGAGGACACATTTGTCCTGTTCTTTTAGTATGCTGATGGGCCTCTATGTGGTATATCAACTGTTGAAAAACTTGGTAATACAGATCTTAGATCTGGTTTTGTAGATGGGCATTTGTCAAAACTATAAATAAAAGTGGTCATGACACAAAATTAATGTGTCCTCATCAAAAATTAAGAGATAATTATTACAACTTTAAAAAAAAAATACATAATGCAGCTTTTTGCCAACTAACATGATATATGATACCATGAATGTGGTATCTCTCATCCCTTTTATTTTTGTAAGAGATGAGAACCTGCACAGTCTGAATATATAAATTTCCATATAGATAGATATACATATGCAGGGTTGTAGAATTGTAAATAAAATAAGTATGTGATTTATTACTGCGGCCTGAAAAATCACAGTTTGTCTCAGTTAATGCTATGTACATATTTGTGGTCTAATTTAGATACCTATATGGGTCACAATTAATGCATTTCCAGAATGCTTGTATTTTTTTGCTTAACTACTTTCTTTATCATTCTGTTGAGCAAATAAACGGTCGTCATGTATGAGATAACGCAATCAAACGTAGGCTAATATTTAAGAGCAGCTCTGTTCTTTAAAAAGCAATTGACTCTACCCTTCGGACACAAACATCTAAAATAATGCTTAGTTACACAGATATTTATTTTTTGTTATTCCAAATAAAATGCTCTAATAGTATAACATTATTATATAATAAAATATTTTAATTGTGGCCTAAAGGTAAATTTTTGTCATCGACATTTTTTTAATAGATTGATTTTTTTCCTTTAAAAAAATTAATATTATTTATTGAAATCTTTCTATTGAGAAAAACTAAAGTTGTTAAATAGACATTGCTAGCAAGGACCCTCTGAGAATTTGTAAGTTTGCATATGGATCAATCCTATGATTGATCTCCTTATCAGGAAAAAGGAAAAGATCATTAAAGAACTATGGTTGAAAATTTTTCGAAGTCAATTTTGTTTTTGTTTTTCTAGCCGAAAAAAGATGCTGCGAAGGGAGAAAAAATATTGATAAGGAATTTCGTCCGGGGACTGACCTAAACCTAGTTAACATACGCTATAATTGAAAATTATTCGTATTCTGACAAATAACTTCTATATTTTCCTCTTCCACTTCCTGGTTACCAAGCTTCACTTTTGATGAATAAAATTTTAAAATTGTAACATTTACTTTTTGGTTTTTCAGGAACGAATTACTTGTTTTATTGATCTCAATAAGTTTTGAATTTAGTTCCATTATTAAGATTATATTGTAAGTAAAATGTATACATACATATTTATGTAGGTGATGGTCCAACTAAGAAAATACGACTTATTTTCTATATCTGAGGATTTTTATATTATAAGGTAAACTAGGAGTTTTTTTCAATTGGAAAATTTACATTGAATTTTCTAGCCTAAAATATGTTTATAAATATCAGATATGAAGCTTTAAATAAAGAACGTACTCCATGGGAATAGCGGCCCATTCCTTACAGTGTGAAATTTGACAAGACAGGACGAATTGAGAAAAATTGCTTACAAAGTTATCTCTAACTCCTTCAAGTCAATCCTTGGCCTCTAACTTTAACCATGTGACTAAGTCTAAAGAATTCAAATTGACTAGAAAGCATTGAAACTATATGATTTTTTTCCTCTCTTATCATCTAAACTCATTGTTTTACATCAACAGCCATTCTCATGTGTGACTAAACAATGGATTTTGAATTTAACTTTCAAATTAAATCTCACTCTTCTTTTATCTAAAAAAATAAAACAATTGTATATACAACTTTAAAAACAAAATTCAATTGATCATTTTAGCATTGCGATGAATTTTCACAAAAAAAGAACTCCACTCTGTTTCTATGTTGACATGATATGAATAAAAGTAGAAAGTTTATTTTTCCTTGTTTTTCTCTTTTTTATTTCTCTTGTTTATCCTCTTGTAATTCTTCCTTTTTTAGATGAGTTCTGAACTCAAGAGTTTAATTGATCTAAAATTTCATTTATGAGTAGAACTACTGTCAATAATATACGTACTACCTTCTAAATTTAAGTCAAATTCATTTTTTTTTTGATTAATTATTTATTTAATATTTATGTGTATCTAGGAAAAACTTTTATTTTATAAGCAGTTTCCTATTATTGAAGAAACTCAAACAAAATACGGTTATTGTCTAAAAGAAAACACATTTATATAGTTATTATTTTTATTGAGTAATATTCAAGTCATTCAATTAAATAATTTATTTTTTATTGTTTTTCCATTTTACTTTTTTTATTTTTCATTGTTTTTCTTCAATTCCTTTAATGGGAAAGGGATAGAGTTCAGTCTCTTTCTTTTTAAATTAATTTAATTGTACTAAGTTCGACTGGTAACCTCACAACAAATTTATAAGATTTTAAAACATATAGTTACGCACAGAATGTCAGCAATAAATCTTGCAGGTTTAGCATTTAAATAAATTTGGTAGTTCTATTACATATCTACGTATATGTAGGTATATATGTTATTCTAGTAAATGTGCATACACATTGTTTGTATGTACATAATTATATACAAAATCTTGAAGTACAAATTGAAACACGAATAATTCTCACCAATTTTTTATTTTTCAGAAAAAACTATAAACCTATTTTTAATATAATGTATACCTTATTTTGAGGTTGTACTGCTTAGCAAATCTGTCCAAAAAAATAAGGTTATTCGCTAGAAGTAATACTAATACCCTTGATTATTGTCATATTGTGTTTTAAAAACGTTATCTAAAAATATTATTAATTAGTCCATCAAAACACATTTTTTTTCTTTTCTTTTTAAAAAAGGCACAAAATATCCCTTTCATGGGATAATTAGTGCCACTTGTTACATATGTTAGGTGAAAGTTGTGCCATAATCAAAACTTTGTGTTATAAAATTTTCACTTTATAGCCAAATCAATATATAATCTTAATATAAAAATAAAACAGACGAAAAATTTCCTCAGGCATATCCTCCTAACCTTCACTAATAAACATACAAGTATTATACATTTTCGGAATCATCAGATACCCAAAATTAAAATAATTTAACCGATTTTCTATTTGTGACACCTTTTGTTCGTCAATTCTGAACAATATGGTCAATCCCACGAAAAAATGTATGAAAGCAAAATGGGCTCAGAACTTTGTTGCTTGTTACCCTGCCGAGACCAACTTTTTTTAAAATTTTTCTCCCCCTTAAAAAAAATCTCAAAATGAGATTTTAGACTTTTTTTTGAGTTTTAGAAAAACAAAAATTGAAAATAAATAATAAAAGATACATGTAACTGTAAAACAAATCATCCGATACCTTCAACATGGTTCTATATACAAGCACAAATAAGTAATATATAACGGTTTTAAACTTTCAAGGCTAATAAGTCCATATTTAAACAAAGGAAGTTTAAAAATTAATAAATAATAAATATTGTTAGTTGATAGATCTACCTATGACATTTAAACATTAAAAAACTCAAAGAAACAAAATTAAATTTCGCATTCAAAATCTGAATGAATGATCTTGCATAGAGAGGGGATTTTTCTTTGAGTAATAAATCTTTTTTTTTTTTGACATAAATGAAATTGGCATAGTTTTCAACACTGATTATGCTTTATTTGAAATGAAATGATTTATTAAAATATGAAGAGTGGAGGTGGTGATAGATAAAAAAGAAGACAAAAAAGAATGAAGAGAAAGACTCAAACATTGAAATATACTTTAGCTTCAGATTAAAAGGTGTAGAGCCTATCTATTATTTTTATTTTTACGCCGGTATGCTGGAAGAAGCAAGAAACTGCCTAGAGAGAACCAGTACTGATGTACTGAAATCTTTATTCAAGGAAAAGTGATTTACATTTTTTGACATCGAATGATTATCCTTAACCACAAATTATTATTTAGCTTTACAACAATCCTAATAAAAATATAAGAATGTGGCTCCCTACTTTTAGATCTAAGTCATCAATCATGATACACAGCCTCACTAACTTTTACTTAATCATTTACATGTCTTCCCTCTTGCTTTAAATTGAAAAGTTATTCAAGCGTTTTGTTCAAAAAACCAGGACTTTTGTTGTCAACTTCAAATTCACGTGCAAAGAACGGGTAACTGGAAGAACATCTAGTATACTATACTTTTTCACAACCAAAAGAATGGAGTGAATTTAAAACTTATAGGTATCATAAGTATATTAACTATTATTAAATGATTAAATAATGATTAAAAAGTTGTAATATTACAACTTTTTAATTGCTTAGTGTTTTTTTTCTGTTTCTCGTGCATTTCACTTCGGATCTTGTCTTCCTAGGAGTATCAAATTATAATAACAAAAATAATTTTGCAACTATTTATTGGTCTGTAAGAATTTATTTTCTTAAGAAATGGCACAAATATCCAAAATGGTGGATTTTAAAACTAAATTAATCAAAATTTAACTATCACACAACTTGTAAAAGAGATTAAAAATATATGACTTGTTTAGAAGAAGATAAATCCGAATTTCAAATCCTTTATGCAAAAAGTACTGTTACACTAATTATCCAAGCTTCATTTAAATACAAAGTGCTTGATTCATTTTTGCACTGCATTTATCTTACCTTGTAGCTTCGAAAGGCAAATTAATTACTTAAACTTTCAATATTTTTTACAAGAGGATATGCATCATTAGGTATATTTTTCTCTAAGAAAAGGCGCTTATGATTAAAAAATAATATAATAATTTAATATGTTAAAGAATAATAAGTGTATATTAAGTAATACGCATGAATTAGCTTGGCAAGAAATATATCAAACTGAGATGATACCAATTTAATGTATCACTTATATGTTATTTAATAACACGTTAGAATTAATTTCATTATTTTACTGACAGAACTTGATGTGATGCTTTTTGTAAACATTTTTTTATCTCAAGATATGAGATATACAATTTTTGAAATAAACATTGAAATGTTTGAATGACACTTGACAAATCATATTTCATAAAATATAACCATGACAACGTTTTTCTTCGAGATTAACCCCAATTTCGTGCTATTTTAACAGTTTGGAATATGAACTAATAAAAAAGAGTCTGACATTTACCATTCAAATATGTTTTTTTATGCTTGTACATATGAACAATTGCCATCAAAACAATATCTAATGATTTATAGGATTGACATATTAACTTATTTTTCTTGTTTCTTTATATTCAGAAAAACACACCATCTTTTTGTGATCTATCAATATTTATTACATCCCAGCCTAAGTTAAAGTAAACACACAACTAAGGAAATAACACTCTTGGTGCCATACCCTAATACACAATAGGACATGAGCAAACGTATAAGGCACTCATAGCCTCAAGATGATAACTACATATATGGACAAACACATGATCTCTTTAAATGAAAAAAATTATGAATAGTTTTCTCCCCTCTAGGGATTATAATACTAATATATATACATGTATTTATCTTTATAGCAATAAGTCTGACTTATACATACATAGATACAGTTATATTAGTAAGTCATATTTGAAATATTAAACAGACAGTTGAAAAACACTGTTTTTTTGTTTTTTTAATCATTGGTAGAGTCGTGTAATTAACATTGAAAATGTATAATTTGATGCTCAATTTTATGAGGAAATATCAAATAAGTTTGTAATTGGTCAAATTATTTTTGATGTGACACATGTTTTTTTTTATGGTTTTTTTGTATTAATATTGTTTTTGTAATATTATTTGTCAAATTTTCTTTAACTTTATACAAACTTAGATTAATTTGAATGGTCATTTCTTTTTCCTTTATACCTTGTAACGACTGATGACAAAAATCTAAATTAAAAGGCTCTGGCAAACATAAATTTAGTAAAAATCATAAAAATGTTCTTAAAAAATTGAGAAGAACATACAATTTGATTAGCAGTAAATGCACCCATCAATACTATGATTCCTACTTGATGGCCGGAGCATAGAAAATGCACTGAAACTGTTTTTAATGTCGTAAAATATCTTTCAATCTTTTTGTACACATAAAATAGTAATTAATTTTCAGTCGGAGGAATTTGGTGGTGGATTATATTTTATTACAATGTCTGATGTGGTATTTTAGATGGGCATAAGTATTCATATAATCACAATGAATCTTCCAAAAAATGCCAAAAAAACACTCTTGAAATTCAATCTGAAAAAATTGATGTTTTAAAAACATTATTAATATTAGGTCTATATCAATGATATCACTTTCATCTATTAGGCAACAGATGTCGCTAGGAGTATTATTAAATATTTACTAAATAGTAATTTTAGCGTGGAGGACGAGGAACGTAACGGACAATTGAAAAAGTTTGAGAACACCGAATTGAAAGCAATATTGGACGAAAATAACGTTAAAACCCCGTGAAACAGATGACGGTACACGATACCTACGACAATTGGCTTATTTGAACAACGCTATACGCCAAAAACGCCCTGGATATTCTGATCGGCGTCACCAAGTAATTTTTCTTGATGACAATAGACCATCACATCGAACAAGAGCGATCGATGTGATGGTCTATTGTGGAGACGTACGATTAGGGACTGTTGGTGCATGTGGCTTCCTCACAAGACTTGGCGCCATCAAATTATCACTTGTTTGCATCGATGGGTCACGCATTAAAAGAACAGGGCTTCAATTCTCACATGGAAGCCAAAAAATGGCTCGATGATTGGTTTGTGGCCAAAGACGGACATTTTTTTGGGTGTAGCATCCACAAATTGCCTGAGAGATGGGAAAAATGTGTCCACTATCTATGGCAATTATTTTGAAGATTAAATATGTCACCATTTTTTCACAATAAACGTTGGAATTTGAAAAATGAAGTCACATTTCATAGGTATAGAACTTGTAGAGAAAATATCTAATGAGGTTATTGAAGTTGAGATTTTTACAGTAATGATGGATGGAAGCAGTAACTAGAATTGAAGGGAAATTTAAAGAATTGTGTTACACTATATTAAGTTTCTAGAATAACTATTGCAGAACAGGCTATTGATATGAAGGAGGCCGAGGATAGAAGAGAAAGTGGTCTTCACAAAATCATTTTAATACATATATTAAAGAAATGTAGACAAACATGTTTTGTGTCTTGATGCTATGATAGAGCAAGTGTACTGGATGGTGCTGATCTACAAGCACTAATTGCACAATCAAAGAAAATATTTATTTTCTATGTTTTGCACATTGTCTCCATCTGATAATTACAAATATTATTAACGATATTTCTTTGATCTCTTATCATTACGCATGGTTAAATAATATTTTTGATCGTTTTAAGCTTGTAAACGTAAATATACATCACAATAGTATAAATTAGAACAACTAATAGAGACCATCTTGGTTAAGATGGTGTTCGCTTTATTAATTGCAAATTCATGGAAACTTTGTGGTCGTTCGAAAAATGTTGTCAAAAACGAGCAATTGTATAATACTTCAAATAATTTCCAGACTATAATTTAGTTAATTAAACAATTTTGCTTCCCTAATATGCCTTTCCAAGTTTTCCAACATATTAATAGTAAGGCAAATAATTGAAGGTTGTAAAACTCAAATTAACAATCATTCAAAACTATGTCCCCTACAAGACCTTGACATTTTCACTAAGTACAAGACCAATAAGATAAAAAATACAATCTGCCATCTAAAGTGATTTCATTGTAGATATATATCTTCTCGTATCATTAGATTATGATGACAAAGCTAAAGACGAGTTACTGTAGGATTAACTAATGATTTTCATAAAGTAATCTCTTATAGACTTGCAACGTATAACTCATCCAGTAGGAAGTCAATGAATGCTCTTTCAAAAAAAAAAGTTCAAGGAGATTGGTTAAACATCTAAACGACCAGGTCAAGGCAGAAAATGAGCAAAACATATTTAAAAAAACTAATAATATTACTTCATTTTACAAATTTCAGGAGTTTAAGTTCCATTTTCTTGTAAGTTTAATTTGAAACAGTTCTCCTCTTTCAAAACCAAAACTTATTTCCAATCAAACTAAAGCATGTAAAAGCTACAAGAAAATAAATACTTAGGCAAGGTTAAATTAAAAAGACCATTTTTAATATTATGGTTTGTGTAAAGATCGAGAAAAGGGACAATAATTATGTCAACCTTATTACAAACGTTTTCAACAACTCGATGTGACACATAATGTGTAAATTTTCATCTATACCATCGAGTTGGACGATATGATTTGGTTCCACCTTCGGAAACCGTGTTTTTTGTTAGGCTGATGCTTGAACTATTTTTAGCAAAATCGTATCATCATTCAATTGCCTCAATTCTCTTCTCATGTTTTTTAGGTAGGGGTTTGTTACAACAACTTGTCTCATCATAATTAATCGATATACCTTTTTTTAAAAGATGCTAGATTTGTATTCAACTCTGATATTCCAGTAATCGTTATTACTTCGATGACTACTGGTGTATATCCTGTGTAGACATAAATAGATAGGCCTCCACTGGAACGAATTCTTTCAATAACTTTGTTTCTATTTATTTATTTACTAAACAAAAGATCTACAAATACTCCGATGACAAATTAAATGATAACAGGAGAGTTCACCACGCTTCTTTCACCAAGGAAAAGTCCACTCCTTTCTTAACATACCGAAGAAGACTCATTCCGAGAGGGAAATTCACCTTAAATAATATATGTATTTGGAATATATCTTAAGGGAAAAAATTAAATATGATTCATCTTTTCATTTTATTTTTTATGCAAAAATTTGATCATTCAATATACTCATTATCATTCTAAAGAAGTAATTTAAATATATATCTAAAAAAAAGAAGAACTTAAATTTAATAAAATAATCTATTTAATCCTTCATTACAAATAGAGAAAATTTGGTACATAGCTGTAAGCTATTACAAATATAATTATTACTCCTTGCGACATTCAAAGAATATACCAGATGTATGCATACGAAACCGGTAACTTTTTTATGAAAAAACACGTTTATTTAAAAAAAAAAAGGTTATATATTTATTCTTCAAAGTATTTGTCGTCGCTGGTTATACATTTTTGCCATCTCTCTGACAATTTGTGGATGCCACGCCAATAAAAATTCTCCGGTTTTGCTTTGAACCAATCATCGACCTATTTTTTCAAATTTTCGATGGAAGAGAAGAGCTGCTCCGAAACTGCGTGCCCCATCGATGCAAATAGGTGGTAATCAGTTGGTGCTAGGTCTGGTGAATAAGCCGCCTGAGTAAGTGGCTCCCAACTATACGATGCAACCAATTTGCAAGTCGCTCTTGTTCGATCTGTCGGTGCATTGTCATCAAGAAAGATTAGTTTGTGTTGTCTTTGTTGATATTCTGGGCGTTTTTGGCGCACAACACGGTTCAATTCGGCTAATGTAGCTGGTAGTATGGCCCATTGACAGTTACGCCAGATTTTAAAAGGTCATACCAGATAACACCACGCTGATCCCAAAAAACATAAAGCATTGCTTTCTTTCCAAAGCGATTTGGTCTTGTGGTCGATTTCGCTTTTTGGCCAGGGTCCACCTATGATCTTTTCCGCGAAGGGTTCTCATAAAATATCCATTTTTCATCAGCAGTAACGATCCGATGCAAAAAAGATTTTCTTTTGAACCTATCGAGCAGAATTTGACAAGTGGTTTTTCAGTTTTCCTTCTGTCTTTCAGTCAGTTCATGTGGTACTCATCTTCCGACCTTTAAAATCTTTCCCATGGCTTTAAGGCGTCTTGCAATCGTTGACTGGCCAACATCCAATTGTTGTGCAAGTTATTCTTGCGTTTGACCATCATCTTCATCAAGCAATGCATGCAACTGCGCATCTTCAAATTTTTTCGGTGGTTTTCCACGTTCTTTGTTTCTCACATCAAAATCACCACTTTTAAATTTATTGGACAACTCATTGCACTGTGCAACATTACCGGTTTCATATGCATACACCTGGTAATTATAACGTGTTTTTTTATTTCTATGAGTCTATTACTTTTCAAGTTAACTCATACAATATCTTATTGAAAATATTCCTAATATCTCTTCCTTTTGTCAGACAACCTGACACAGCAACAGCGTGCTGATTATTATTTCATTCTTGGAATACAAATTTTAAGATCTACAGTTCCAAGAAATAAGAAACAAGACTTTGTTCAATTTAGTTAATACCTCCCTGACATACTGCTATGTCTAAATATGTGTAAGTTGTAATCCTAGCGAACAAAATAACTAAGTCTAAGATGTCGTATAAAAAACGCTAAGAGAGAACATATTTGCTGACGATCACATTTAAATCTCCAATATAGGAAAAAATAATTATAATTAATAAAAATATTGATCTATAATAAACTGCAAACTGACATGCTTTGGTATAAATTTACGCTCAACAGGATAGTATATATTTGACAATCACCCAATTGATTTATTAATTTAAGTAATATTTATTTCTAAACACTAATAAAAACATATTGGGTCCTACAGTCCCGTAGTTTTACCCACGAGCCACAATTGTTAAAAAACTAATTAGTTATACATTATATTTAGAAACATTTTTAAATGAGGAGTGGTTAAAAAGCTTAGGTAGAACTTCAGGGATTGTAAAATAAAAATAAAATAATATTAAGAAAGAAAAGACTGAGTAGGTTAAATATTTAACTAAAAATTTGAAGAAAAAACCGTTAATTAATTAAAAGAAGAATGAAACTTCATTTAAGGCTTCCATTCTTTCTGCATACATTCATAAAATTGCTGTTATGCCGTACGATATGCATACATAATTTTTGCTCATCAAAGTATTATTCATAGATATTTTGCCTTTTCTATTAGAAAAATAATTTTTTGGGCATTCAAATAATCTTATATTTGGAACTTCAAGATCTTTACTATATAATATGTAAAATGAATGTTTATGTTGTTTCAATATATTTTATTCTACGGATTAGTGTTATGGGCAAGACTTTGAGGAATACAGACAAAGACTTTTTAAAAATGGGTATGGAGAACCAAATCCCTGCCATAACTGACTTGTATTGAATAATGATATATTTTTTGTCCACAAAAAATAACTTAGTCCCTTGTCAATTATAATTTGATGCACCCAGCTATCTAGTCTAATATTTGAAAAAAGTATTTAAACTATTCTCATAGTCATAATTAACAAATAAAAGTAAGTTTTATTCATTCTTAGACACAGAAACATAGGATTACATCAACAAATTATATTTTTGTAAACATATTTATTTCAATGTAACCATTTTCTTGTACGTTATTTATACATGGGTTTGATCAGTTTGATTCACAGTTATCAAGAAAAAAATTAGTAATACACACATAATGAATGAAATTTCTGCTCAAAAGTCCATATGTAAGCATATTTCCTTTGGAGAGATAACTACAAAGTCAGCAAGTTAAAAAATGAACTCCTCCTATCTATTCAATGTATTCATTATTTTTATCTAGAAAGAAATAAAACTCAATGAGAATTCGAAGAAAAGAGTTTCATTTGTCTAAAATAATAGTATATTCTATACATTTTTTCGGTGGAGGGGCGACCTCACTAAATCAAATTTACTGTAGATAATATCCTAATTTTTGAATCCCTCTAAATATCTACATATGTTATATATGATGGATTTTTAGTTGTTGAGATGATTTTTTATAAACTTTAAATGAGTTTTCAGGGTCATAATGAGTTTGACCTTTCTATCTATCAGGAATTCAAAAATATGTATATACATAGATTGTCTAAAGTAGACGTCAGCAAATGTGAGCCTTTAGTAGGTAGTTTCACCGAATTCCATTTGTGGAAAGCGGACTTTGAAATTCTGTTCTGTTAAGGAATTTAATTTTTAATAAGGAGGTTTGATATCCCCCCTCCTCCTAACTAACTACGACCATTATTTTTACCTTAAAAAAAGAACACTTTTGATGATACAAAAGTTTTAATAGAGATATTACCCCAAATATTACATTCCTTATAAATTTTACAAAAAGTTTGAATGAATATTCAGTATTTTAGTTGCTAAAATATATTGTTTCCAAGGGTTTAATATATGTAAAAGAAGAAAATAGTTTTTTTTTTAAATCGCTAAATATATGTATATTTGCAAAAGAAATAAAAAGTATAAATTGTCAAAGTATAAATTATAATATTAATCAAAAATCTTTTAGCTACAGTCATGGAAGTTAATTAAATACCTAAAATAAAGTTTTTAAAGTAATCTTAGATACAAAAAAAAAAGACTTCCTTATTTGAAGCAGAACTAGGGTATTAAAATAAGTTTGCTTTTGAAAATTGTGCGACTAATCAATGTATCTACTAAGAAATCTACTAAAAATTGTAAACTTTCTTTTTCAGAAAAGAATAGTAGGAGATACATTATTAAGCAGTTTTAATACATGTGTATAAGTAATGTATGTATAGAACAAACTGTAAAAATAATGATAGCATAATTTGAAATTTGCTTGCACCTTCGAAAATGATACTTTAAATCCGCTGAATTTTTCACTGAAATAGGAAACAATAGTTAGAAGCGAATGTATAATAGCTTTATGAGCATAAGCTTACTTTTGAAGAAATTGTTACAAAAAGAATAAAGAAGGAGTAAACTAACAAAACAAAAAAAAAAAGAATATTTAATTTTCGCATTTCTATAACTTTTGAAGGGTGTATTTATTATGATATTGCAGAGAAGATTAAGAGATTAAAGAAGATGGTTTATGACTACCATATTGCGTAATTCACACTCTTATGAGAAGAAAAAATCGACCGATTTAGGTTGAACTATCATTTTAGGTTAAATTTAATACAAAGAAGAGTGAGACAAATTTTAAATTCTTCATATAACTTTCAATACAAAAAGCAGCACAAGTACTTATATTGGTGAACTAGCTAAAGCAATGGGTGACAAATAAAGGAGAGCGGAACAGAGAAAACATAGCCCCGTGAATTATTTCGGATGAAAAAAGTTCCACTTTATAGTCTTAATGGTTGATAGTGCAACTGGCATGATTTGAGGAAAGAAATAAAATCTTCAGCAAGTGCCCTGTGATTAGAGGACTTCTAATGGTCTGGGGAGATTTTTCATCAAAAGAAAAGCTAATTTGGTAAAAATGGAAGGTACACAAAAAGTACAAGACGTCTTACTATCTAGTCTTTTTCCTTTCTTGGCGAATAATTACTAGCTAAATGCAGTATATTAGCAAGATAATGCTCTTATCCACACTCCTAAGCAGACTACAAATTGGCACAATGACTATAATATCGTCACTTTGAGTTGGCCTGTCAAGTCTCCTGAGTTTAAGTCCATCGATAATCTTTGGAGTTAATATCACGAAAGGTGTACTCAAATGGAAGACAATACGAGGATAGAGATTCGGTGTGGAGAACTTTTCAAGAATGCCTAATGGAAGTAATACCTAACGTAGTGTAGCTAAATTTGTTAAATTCGATTAATAATCGACCTGTGGATGTGCTAAAATCTAAGGAAAATTTCAATAAATATTAAAAAAATGAAATTAATTTAAAGTCCAGGTCATAGAAATTCAAAAATAAGATCTTTTTTTTTTTTGATGAGCTAATCCCACTCTGGTTTCAAGTAGAATGTAATGTTTTTGTATTAGTTTAAAAAAAAGTCATTTATTCATTAATTTCAAAGTGTTTCATTATTATTTTCACCAATATAACATATATATATAGTAGGGCTTGTATATCCCCTTACATTTTCCACCCCCGGGGATCCCCGTACTACATAAAAATTCAATATTTTGCTAAATGTAATACTTTATTCTATTTCTTTCAAATGTTCTTTAAGAAATACTAATCCATCAATTGTAATATCACTTAAATGACTTCGAATTTTAGTAGATAGATTTAGATATTTCAAAAATAGTTAAGGAAAACAAGATTCTGAGAATAAATGTAAAGCATACCTTTGTTTATCTACGTATATAAGGAAAAATAATTTTCCTTCACTTTAATTGATTTGAAGCCGAATATATTTTGAGTAATAGGAATATACGTATATATTTACATAAATAATTAAGTTTCATTTATATAAATTTTCCTTATTTTGTATTAAGAAAGTTTTCAAATCATTTTTTATGAGTCTGGGTCATCAGGGAATTATCATCAAGACATGAAAATGTTGTACCTAGGATAGAGGCCGGGGTTTTTCACTTCAAAAATAACAATTGCTTTACGAATCACGGAAAACCCAGAGCGTTGGTTCATCCTTCTTAAATGACTTTTTAAGAAAATAATTTAATCTTTCAGCTACAGAAGTAGATCTCTGGGTTTGTTGCTCGTTGGTTTCTTGTTCAAAATCATTTTTATTAAATTCTTTAAAGTAGAAATTAGGGGTCGCTGAATCTTGACTATTAATTTATGATTTCTTATAGTTCTTGATCAAGACCTCCAAAACAGCCAAATGAAATATGTGAGCAATGAACTCGATTTTTGATTCAGATTTTTTCATAATTGCTCCATCTGTCACAGTGGCTACAAAATCTTTGGTAAGAAACTTTTTTTTTTTTGTCTTTTTGAAACAATTTTTATAACAATAGTAGCTGACATTGTACCAATAATTCGCACTACTCCCAAATAGTTATTCTTTTTGGTGAAATGAAGGTTTATATCTATGTATCTTCTGCTGTTCAATCAGAAGTATTAATCCAGAGAAATAGAAAAGCGAAATTTGTTCTGTTTTGAGATACTCAATTCCGACTTAAGCTTATCAAAGACTTCATTTTAAAATTGAAAGACTAATTTTCAAACTTGATTTGGGCTCTTAAGAAGTAGGAGGCTACGTCCAAGAAACGAATATATCACATGGTGTCGCCGATATAAGAATTTTTAAAATCCCCGGGGTCCTCGGAAGTTTTTTCCCGGGGATGGGAATTTTTATAGAAGTAATTTTCCTGCTGGGAATCCTCGAGGTTAAATCCTAATATGTAGGTATATAGTTATACAATCAAATCATTTGTAAGAATTAGCAAATTAATCGATCAACATAGTCGCAATAGTCGAGCTGATTATAAAAAATATTTGATGTAACTATTGGTATATACTTTTTAAGTTATCTCTTATTTTGACACTCATTTCAATATAATATTAACCCAAAATTACAGAAATATGAACGTAAATAAGTGAAACCGGATTTTACATCTAAGGTCTTAATTAATATTGTGTTACGTATAACTATGTAACTATATACATACATCATATCCTTGTACATATTCCATGTAGACCAAATAAAGCAATCAATTTGTTGTAATTGATATGTTTTCACACTTTTTCCCGTACTTTGGAATTTGAAGAGGATGTGAATCGTTTTTTAGGTTTAAATTTGTGGTAGCTCATACTAATAGAAATGAATGTTGTATATTTTCTAACATATGTTTGATTGTTTTGTGCTAAGAAGTAATCATCAAAACATAACAACGTATTTTTCAAAAAATATATCGATTGCAAATTGTTACTAGCCTTTTTTTAATGATTAGTTCTATGGTCTGATTTTAATTATTACAAACTAGAAGTAGAAAAAACACGGTTTGCTGAACCTATCAGGGAACAAACCTTAGTATTTCTTGTAAATTGACAAAGTTTTAAAGGGATCATCATCACCTATACCTTATATACATATTGTTAAAGAGGAGTGAATTATTAATTAATTTTATTAATAACAGAACTGCACCTTCCGCTTTCTGTTCATATTTTTATTTTTCTATTGAATAAATTTTCAAGATACCATGGTCATATTTTAATGATATCACGATATCTTGCATGAGTATCATGACATGAAATTTCCTCCATATCCGTTATACCTTATGTGTCTTTAATATATGTATATATTTTTTAAAGTAATTTTTTAATTATCATACATGTAATTACAAATTATTTAAATTCAATAACTGATCATAGGCACTGGATCAAGGAGAGCTAAGGAATCCTTTTCCTCCTTTGTGTCATCAATATGGGATGTCATTTTTATGTAACAATCTCCCTCCCCCCATTTGGAAATTGATTCCACTGCTCTCCCAAGAATAAAAATAACAAAAAAATGGAAATGGAAAATAATTAAAAATTTATGTCTAATGTATGAATATCTAGTCAGAGTTAGAAAGGGTCTTTATGTTGACTTTTATTACTAGTATATAAATTAAAACAAAAGATAGCGTGTCAGTACATAGCTATGTATATAAATACAATATAAAAAAAGATAATATTTTACCCATTGTTGCTCTCTTTTACATTCACATTACGTTTCAGCCAAAGTAAATGCACTGTATGTAAGTTGATCATGAAAATTAATGGTAAAAGCTTTATTTTTTACATTTAAGAATAATCCTTGAGTCTTGGTTGTTATTTTGAAACTTGAATTAAATCAAGGTTAAAATAAAAAGTCAATTTTAATATTATTGACGACTTCCCTCCCTGTTGTTGAGCTCATTCATTCCTTTATTAAGTAACAAATAAGCTTCACTAAATATTTTCATTGAATCCAAAAATTTAATATAAAAATGAATACTTAGGGTATTTAATTTTGACGTTTTTTATGTCAATCATTAGGAACAATATCCTTTCATTTCTGTATTCAATAAGTAATTCCAAGGTTATTTAACACTACCACGTCATTTTTTATAATGAAAAAAAAAAAAAAAAATGAAAAACGTGTATTGAAAATAATAACACATCTAGGGATACATACTAAAAAATATATTTTTGCCGTATCATTTCCAAGAAGTGATCATATAATGAATTAAGTGTTCTTATTTTATTTTTTTATTGGTTGTATATATTTACTATTAAGCATGTATGCCGATAAAAAATGTTTGATGTTTGAAAATATTTAAAAAACACAAAAACAACAAATTTAAAATCTTTACTTCTTGATATTACTTCTGTAAAACATCATAAATATAATTATCGAAATGAAATGCTTCAAAGTTTATTCTACTACTTTTCTAAAAATACTAATGGACTTAATGAAATGTCAAATTAATTATTTATATTATTTTTTTTAACTTTTCTAGATTCTAACAACATCCATGAATTAAATTTTGATCTATTGATGAGTACGTGATGAAATGGAATTTTTGAACGTGGATACCCCCTATCAGAAGTATTGGGGAACATTTCTGATTCAACTTCGAAATATGCTGACCTTATAAGACTTGATTCAATACAGTTTTTAAAAAGCAAATGAGCATGTTTAATCAATTGCATGATATACATTACTATGAACTCTATTAAAGAGTATATGAGGGTACAATATATATGTTCTATGTACAGGCATATTACTCAAAAACAAATTTACTTACATCAGAAAACTATCTCGTTACATCAAGAGTCCTTCAGAAAGGTTCACAATGAGTCATCTTTCCATCTCTTTATTGAATGAGATAAAGTAAATCCTGTGAAAGAAATCGTCGAAAGGAAAATTAAGGATGAATTTGGGATGGATCTCAAAAAAAGATACGGGTGGCTATGCCACCTAGGACTCGAGCTCACCTAAAGGCAGGCGCGGTCATAATAAAAATTATAAGTAAATTATATTTGAGCCGAACTATGGACTCAAAACCAAGGGCGTTAGGAAAGACTCAAGCATTTCTTATAATATACTATTGCTTCTACCTTCTACTATCTCCTTTTCCCTTCTTTTAAAAAATATTATAATGTTTTATTATTGAATGCAAACGTTGATGGAAATAAGAAAAGAAAAAAGAAAGATTCTACCAAGTGAGAAAGTTATAATTCATATAAAATAACAGAAAATTTGTGACAATAACCACAAAAAATAATATCTATTACTTTCCAGTCTATAGCTTTCTTATCATTTCTTATAAAATTTATTTATAGCAAAATATTATATGATTAACCCAATGGGTAAACAGATGTAATAAATAAAAAAAGCATCTGTATGTACACATAATACTCCATGGTTAATACATAATTACAAATCCCATTATCTAAGCGTTAAATTGTTGGTTTTTTATTTTGGTATATGACAATAGTGATGTTTGCATCTTGGGTTCTCAAATAAAGATGCCTTAAATGAGCAAAAAGCATCTAAATCTCTTTTTGAAGTGGTATATGTACAGAACCAAAGGATGATATTTAGACACAATATTAGAAATGAAACTGTTAACTAAACAACTTTAACTGTATGTTGTAATATTGCCTTGTTCTTGGTTGAATCACCAACATCAAATACTACGTATATAGGTTACTTTTTTTTACTCCAAGTATGTATATTTATTTTTTTGTCTTTTCTTTATAAAAATAATTTAAAATACACTTTTTGGTCATCTTAAGGCCCTGACGCTTGAGCCAGAAAAAGTTAATAAACTATGGTGTATGAGACCATAGACTAGACAAATTATATCTTATGAACAAAACTTATATCTTGCTCTGTTTTGCCATAAATTCCTACCCTTAAAACAACAAAAAAAACCCTGTCATATGGGGGCCTAGTGACCCCGTTTTTACACGTTAGTTATCTCAAAGTTCAGGCATAGACTTAATGCTGTTAGATCATTATTTTTGTATAAAATAAGTTCTTACAAAAGCACCAAAGTGGAACAAAAACTGAATTCAATGACGTCTTGGCACTTGGTTCAGGAAAAAAAAGGTAGCTTATGTTCGTAGCAGTGTTACAAAATTGCTCCATCCATCCAGCCGTTTTGGAGTTTATTGGTAGGAGATAGAAGGAACTCTACAAATAAATATAAAATAAATGTATTGAGTATATGTATACGTAATATTGTATAAATATTATATAAACAAAAGAGAATTTAAAGTTTCTATTGATCGATATTACAACTCCTTATGATAAGAGATATTCAACTTTTACCCCTCAAGCCCCGTTACCAATCTTAGAACTATGTTTTTGTTTAACATTCTTTGAAGATGACATGGGTATTTTATTTTTGTGTTTACATGTATGTATGTATAAAGTACTTATTGAAGCACCATATTCTAGAAAGTACAAAGAGTATTTGTCTCCGGAATTATCTCATAATACCTTTAATAGCTCATGATTTATTACGTCTTTTGCTGTCTTTTTGCTAAACATAGGTTCGTACAAGTATCATTAATAATATCTTTCGATAAATTTTGTACTTAATTATGATGAACTAATATGTTTCTTTTATAACTTTCAAGAAAAAAATATTCGTAGTATTCTAAAAATATTTGAAGCCTAATTCGTCTAACAAAATCAATATTAGTGATTCTCAAGTACATTTATTTCTATGATAAAGTAATACATATTTAAAAAATTTAATATGCTACTAAATAATAAGCACCTATAGAGTAGTATGGTTTAGTTAATAAGAGGTAATTGGGATTTCATGGGTATAAAAAATATATTTTGATTGTATAGAAGACTGAAAACGGTTTCTGTTTCAAATATTGTTCTCTCAACCGTCATAAAAAGTCATTCACTTTAAAATAAAATTTAAAAAATTATAATTGATCATAAAATATGTATAATGTGACGTAATTAAAACATTAAATAATTTCAAATTCGTATTAAAAGGATACTTTCAAAAAATTAATATTTATGTAATAATGTAACAAATTTATCAAATTAGATAGAATTACTATATAGCTTCTCTTTTGAATTCATATATTTGTATCTTCTATCTAATTCGATGAGTGATGTAACTTTAAATTGATAAATATTATTTAAATTTGTAAAACATAAACAAATTGGAATAAAATAATTCCTTGATGGAAAAGTTACCCAAAATTTGTTACTCAGAACGCTTCATAATTATAAAGGATGAGAGAACAAAGTTATGTGGATACAACTGTAAGAGTTTTTCAACCATTTGTTTATGCAAATTTCCTCCTACGCTTAATTTCATTCAGAATATTTACGAAAGGAAGCTGCACGTTATTGTTTTCCCTCTGATTTGAGAGTAATACAAATGACAATTTCTGACATTTCAACGACCCTTTTTCTCCTCCCCACATAGAAGAGTTACCTATAAGCACCCTCCTCTTCTATTTCAACCATGTACAATTTATAAAAACCTGTGTCATCACACACGTGAAAAGCCGAGAGTTTGAATTTGTTTATTTTTATCGTGTTTATTTTTCTTGGGGAGATGTTAATAGCCTTTATATTGCATTTCCTCTATATATTGGTGGTTATAGATGTATATAATTTGTAAAATATAAAAATCTGATTAAAATACTTTTTTGATAAATATAGATATTCTAAACTAAAAATAAATTTTTTGATGAATTTATTCACTGATTACCTTCCATGTGAGTTTCTTGTTTATTCGTCTTTAAGAAGAATAAGAAGTGCTTTTTGCTATCATTTTGGAAAAATTCATGATTTTTGTTGTGCAGAACTCATCTTTTTAAAGAAGAGATATGCTCATTGAACATACACAAGGTTATTATTATCTAGGCACCACTTCAAATTAGAGAAGTTCTAAACAGTAGAATATAAAGAGTGCTTTGTCAAAATTTGAGAGAGACTCGAGGCTCTAATTCTCTCATTTTCTACTAAATAATAAAAAAAATAAAAATTGTCGGTTGTTTTTCAGTCTCCGTTACTTCAGTATTATTCATTATACATATTAAAGTATTTCGAATCTTTATATGTATGTATTCTGTAATTCAAAAAAACCCATCAATATATGTGGTTCTCTTTTTTTTCTTCAACCGAATATGAAAAATATACCTCA
The DNA here is from genome assembly GCA_963680855.1 of Lepeophtheirus nordmannii. Classification (NCBI taxonomy): domain Eukaryota; kingdom Metazoa; phylum Arthropoda; class Copepoda; order Siphonostomatoida; family Caligidae; genus Lepeophtheirus; species Lepeophtheirus nordmannii. Next base: position 26,043,469 of record OY804523.1, read on the forward strand.
TCGATTCAATAGAACAAAAATAAATGTATATTAACAACGTTGCCATATGGACAGAGTCAATAAAAGGCACAAAATATAACAAACACAAAATATTAAAATATTTTTATGGCACTTCTTTCTATACTAAGGTAATGATAAGATTTACATTAAATTTTTCATAGCATTACTTATTTCCAATATAAATGCATTTTATTAGAAGGGGAAAAAATCTGAACATTAAAAATATTACATTAATTGTTCTCTAAAGGTACAAACAGAATGCAACTAAGACACAATAGTATTAAAGATTGTCTACAAGTATATGCCAATAAAATTTGATGCACAAATTAATTTATTGTAGAAATCTTTTAGTTTGTATAAAGGTGTTGTCATATGGTAACATTACTCCTATGCATGTTTTAAAATTGAGTAACTGAGTCATAGTGGATTATTCCTATCCAATCCCACCAAAGACAAAGCATGACCTTCTTAGCCATTATTCCAGGCTTTGCAATTTCTTAAGCCGCTTCACTGTACTTCTTTTTCGGCTGTTTTCTCGTATGTAAGCCATGTTTCATACGCTTCAAAAATGGATCGATTTCGTTACGTTTCAGCAAAGAGTCGCAAACATAAATTTGGTCCAAAAGGTTCTTTTGCGTCAATTTCTGTGGCACCAATACATTGAGTTTCTTTTTAAGACCAGCATTATGCAAATGGTTCGAAACGGTTTTTTGGCTAATCTTTGGTTCCTGAACAATGGAATAAGTGTTCACATGCCGGTCCAACTCGACGATATCCATTATTTTATGGACCAGAGCATGCCTCATCTTCGACGTCCATATTACCAGAACGCCGGTTTGCTATTGCATTCGATACCGTATTGGATCCATGAACAACACACATTTGTCTGGCCGCCTGCTCCACCTTTTCACCTTGGTCGTAGTGATACTGAAGAATGTATATCTTTTTACTTCCATTGTGAAACACTGTAACACACAACTGGCGTCACCAAACACAAAACTATGTTGTAAGTGTACGCTTAACCTTTAAGCATACTTTAAGCTTTTTTTTAATGAAATTTATTGATCGTGAGATACGGCTCACAAAAGACATCCAGTGAAAAACGCTCAGAACTTTCTACTTAACCTATTAGTTAAAATAAATAATAAAAATCCGAAGTGAAAGTTATAAAATTAGTCCTAAAATGAGTTATTGAACCCAGGAATAATGTTCTTAACACCAAAGTCAGGTTTTCAACAGTACAGGAATACTATATAAAATCGATGACCCGATGGACTTTAAAAGTCCTTTCTAGCCTAGATAATACTTTGAAGAGGATAAGGGGCTGACGTTGCTTTGATTGGCTTGTTTTTGATAAAGACATAGCTAGCCTTTTTAAGCAAACCAGAGAAGATAAAACTCTTCTCGATGAATTCAAAAACTTTTTTGAAGGGGTATGATTAAAGTCTTGAAACTGTATAAATATGTTTTTTCCTTGGGAGCAGTTGTAGACAAGGAGTTATGCCTTTTTTCAAGTGGTACATTGGAGAAAATTCCCCTTCCTGATCCATCTTAGAAGCAAGGGCCACCCTAACATTTCATTGGACTCAAAATATGACGGAACAAATTGAAAAATTGCAGACAAAAGTAATACTGTATGTTACATACTCTCATTCACAAGAAATCTGCAGAAATTTTGCATTTACTTATGATGTGATGCACAGCAGATGTAAATTCTGCAATGTATGAGTTGATTAAAATCCTTTCAATTACCTGAAAGTTTATGCCAAATATCTTGTGTCTCAATCAGTATGGGTTCAAACAGTCCGGTCTATCTGCAGAATCAGATTATTTTTACTGATATGGATGAAGATTTAAAACTAATTTACAAAATATATATAGCACAACACCAATGGTTTCATTAAAATAAAAGTCTGCATGAGTATTAAAATGTACTTTTTGCCTATTTGTTTTACTGTATTTAAAATTAATGTAAAAACCATAGGGAATAACCGAAGTCCCAAGTGTTATTTCAAATAGTTGTATTGTATATTTATGTAAGTAAAGTCTATAGACTAAGGAAAATAGTAACTTTTACACTAATATGTAAACACATAAATTTATTTCTCTTACCACAATAACATAGTAGAAAATAGTGATGCGCTCTCGAGATCAGTTTGTGACCCTCCCTTATTCTAACAAACGTAATTGTATTCTACAAAAATGATTATTAAAAATATATTTCCAACCCTCCAGAGTTTCATCACTCGACCCACAGTTCGAGAAGCCCTGCATTAAGTACATTGTGTGTAGCCAACTCATGTACTTAACTGTTATGTCAACCTGTAGAAGGGGGAAAATTCTAATATATGTGATGAAGCAATTTTCAAACCGAGGGGGGGGGGGGCGTGAGAGTTCTTCAGGGAGGTGCTAAAGTAGTAAAAAATAATTGTAAATATAAACATAGTTAACAAAGAAAGAAAGAAAGAAAGAAAAGGAAAATAGATGATGTTGAGGTAGGCCTAACTATTCATTTCACTCTTTGAAAGCCTCGGATATATTGGAACTTCAAGGTATATCACCTAGGGACGCGAATTTTGTATAGTGCGAGGAGTTATAATTGTATGTATTGTGCATTTTTTACAAAATCTAGAACAAAAGTTTTTCATCTATTGTTTTATATATTTACAAATGGTATATATACCCTATATCAACATCACGCTTTATGGTTCTGTTATTATTAATAATAATTTAATAATCCCTTATGTTAAATCAATTTAATACTTTAAAAGCGAGGTGGAATGAAAAATAAATATGTTGTATTATTGTACATATAACATACATTTATTTAAAAACTCTGTGTCAAGAACAGCCATTCAACCGCTTCCAATCTTCCATTTACATCAACTCTCTTCATAACAATGTAAATAGAGACAATTCAGACTCAATAGAATGTATAAAGTGAGATAGTGTTTAGTTTAAGGGAGGGATGGAGGGAAAATATCAAATAGTACCACTACCATCATAATCAAATACCAAATGGATCCCGAATCACATAGTAGTTCTTTCAATGTAGACCTCACAAACTTACTTGTGCAAAATTCCTTTTCACGTACTTGATCATCCCAACTTTTCCAAATTTATGGAAAAATATGATAGACGGCCCACTCCAAACTGAAAAACCATCAACAGGTTGACTGGGGATGACGGTCAGGATATTCCTAATAAAGATAATAGCAGCAATTGGGATTAGCTGATTGAACGAACACTTCCTTGATAAACCCTACCTCATCAAATAATTGATATAGGGATGGCAAATGCTATGAATGTGAGGAACGTTAATAAATGATGAACATAACATGTGTTCTTATGGATTGCACTAAATCACTGATATTGTACGCCAAAAATGCCCTCCAACGAATGAATTTATCTCCGATGTAAATAAAATGTTTTTTAATTCTGGAATAAGGAAGCAAAGTTCCTCTACATCCATCTCCCATCTCCGTTAAACAAGATAGAAAACTTTGTTAAATCCAGTGGATTTAAAACTAAACGTACTTTGATGTAATAAGAAAATGTACAATCAGCCTTGGTGAAGATATGGATGCAGTCGTAAGAGTAAAAGAAGTTATCAATAATCATTATATACGTCAAGAAATCACATATATTCACGATAACTTTAATCAAATTCCCCTCACAGTTACAGCATTAGAGGGAAGATTACTACTACTTACCAGCTCGAAGATAGTAGAAAAAGTTTTTCAAGAGTTGAGGTAAGAGCTGTTTAGAACAAAACTATCACAAATTCTCTACAAAAAACCCCAGCTATGTCAAACAAAGGGAGCTTTCAAGTATCGAAAACTGAATATATAAAAACACTCCCATTGTTAATTGCGTTTCTGAGGAAACTTTTAGTATAATAAGTATCATTAATAGAAAAACCAGGTCAAAACTGGATGCAGAAAAAGTAAGAGACCTATTGATAGTAAAATGGAATACAATCTTAACAGAAACTTGAGAACATTTGGCCATCAGTACAGTACTCAATATAATAACTCACTCCACCTCCAACTTAATACTCAATGATTTATCTATAATTTTCAGAGCTTAATTTATTCTTGAACATATTTAGATGGGTGTTATTGATAAATTCCTATACTACATTTCCAATATGTCTAATTCTTTTTAGATTTACTCGATGGGTATTTTTGAGAAAATCAACCTATTTAGATTAGTATTATTGATAGATTTATAAATTGAATTTCTAATATGATTAGTTCTTTATAGATCTATTTGATGTATATTTTTGGAAAAAACATACGACAATTTCATGTAAAGAAGGTTTTCAGTTCACAGTTATTTAATTTTTTTATTGAATTTGAAATTGTATTATGTTACTGTAGTAAATGTTGATTGTTTTTTGTGATATTATAGTATGTTTCATTTTATTAAACAGTAGTACATAAATGTAATCATCTATATAATACGCAGCGTCAATGACGCTAAATTATTGAAACAAGCACATATAACTGAATTGGAATTCAATTCGACTCAGTTGAGCAATTATGAAATGTGCAGATAATGTTATATCATAGGTTTTTTTAAAAAGCAGAAAGCAATTACAATTATTAAAAACATGAAATTCCTTTTATTTCTACCATGTGAAATGACCCATGTTCTCCAAATCCGATGTTGAAGAGAGCAGAACTGTAGCACTGGAGCATGAGTTACAATCTTTACAGACTTGGAGAATGGGAATTTGTAGACAGAAGGCAATGATTAGTTACAGCTCTGGTTAAAGATGAACGAAGAACGAATGTAAGAAACATACATTGAATATGGGACAAGGGCTCTCCTTCCTCACTCAGTGGACCATATCCGGAGCATATTATCTGATGCTGAATCCATCCAAGGTCTTGGAACTTCGTACCTTTATGAACGACGGAAGCCTCCATACCCTTAAAGGAAACTATCTTGAACCAGTCAAAGAAATCCTATTTTACTCTCCCGTCAGGGAAATTGTGTTTAAATTCGCTTAAGTTTCTAACAGTTATTTATTGTTTATTAAGTGTCATCTAATATTGTCAATAGCAATTAAATGATGCAATGAAACTAAAGTTTCAGATTGTAATTACAGGTGCGCTATCTTACCTCAACAAAATTTCCATGCTTACACATATTATAAATAATTAATAATATATGTAATATCGCTGGCCTTGGAGTTGGTTGTGTCAAGAAGCTCTATAGAGAAGGACAATTCGCTATTTTTACATAATACAAGAGAGGGGCTAAATATTAGTATACATATAAATATATTTACTCGTTTAATCGATTTTACTATTACTGATATTTTATTTTCATATTAATATAAAGAGTAATTATTAGGGAGGCCATTAAAACATTATATTTATTTTGATGACGAGGAGAATTTCTAAGCTTTTCTTGAAATAGGACTGTTGATGGTATTCTTTTTTTTTTTTTTTTTTTCATAATAGCTAATATAGTTTTCGTTATATGATCATTTTCGAACCCATAAATTTTTTAACTACCATATTCTACTCTTCATCTTGTATACACTAGAAAGTAAACAATATTAAACTCAATACATAATTATTCAAAGAATAAACGTATCTTCATCAATCATAATATGAATATGACACTAAAATGAGGTCAATGATTGAATTCGGTTTTTTAAATTATTAAAACATACTTTGATTTAATTTAAAATTTACCTGTGATTCGATGAAGATAAAGGGAAAACAAAAAAATATCTCTTCCATCAATTCCCAATATAATTGTAGGAATATAATTTGCCAAATAGATATTGCTCCAAAAAGCAACGACTACTCGGGGGTTGAATTATCAGAACAACTTTCTCTTGATAGAGATGATTTTTTGAAATTGAAGCCTTTCATCATCCATTAAAGATGATATTATATCTTCTAATTTATTTAAAATGAACTTAATAGAATCCAGAAGCTTCTTCCAATAACTTAAAACATGCAAAAAGATATAAATTAAAAGATAATTTAGAATGTTTTTCTTCTTTGCATAAACGTTCGACTTTTTTAATATATCGAAGAAAACATAAGATCCGATTTAATTATTCAAAGAAAGTTTTTTTTATATATACATGTATGTATATGAATTCTTCGGAGATGTTTACATTTTGTATCTTTTTAAAAACTTCTTCCAAGGTATTGAGTTATGTTTTATCAAAAAACTATTTCTGCTTTATTTATTTCTTCAGCAAGTTTTACTGAAGATTCATATTTTTAAAGCAAACCCTGCAGCTCCTCCTTGGCACTAACAATTGTTCACGCTTCAATTAATTCAAGATAAATATATATAGAGAGAGAGTGATAAATTTTTGAATGGGACCAAACTAATATAATTATACATATTATGTATAATTTTGTAAGAACACAAACTTAACTTGATACTTGATTTTGAAGGTCAAATTCATTAGTTTAAATTATCAAATAAACTATTTTTTAATTATTTAGAGAACTATTTACATTTAAGAATGCAAGACATGTCGCAAAAGGAAGATCATGTATCTTCAATAATGACAGTGAAATGCAAAAATTCCCGCAAATTAACAATTTTTTGGGTACAATCTCTTTAAAAGTCCACAATTTGTTTGTTAAAAGTTTATCTTTTGAAGATAAGTACATCAAATTAATTCAGCTAAGATATGTATATATAGTTATATAAGTAAAAAAAAAATTTGAAAAACAAATCAATAAGCTTTCGTCATCAAATTATCGAATAACGATGTAGTTTCTCTTTGTAAATAAATGAATATGCAAAGAAAATTTAGAAAAAAGTGTTATTTTTAACTTTATTACATCTAAGAATTTTATTAAAAATAACCCATTTATATTAATTATGTAACCAGTATATGTATGTGTATTTTATGTTATGAAAGTAAGAAAAATTTGAAAAATATATAATTGATGGCTTAAATTAATATAAAGGTAAAACTTTAAAAACAAATTCTTAACTAACAGCTATTTCTAACTATTTTCAATGCATTTAAATTATAATTACGAGACTTCATAATTATGAACATAAATGTTAGAAACTGTTTCTGAGATATTTCCAAAAGATATTAAGAATTGATAACTTGTTGTTATAAGTATGAATCATATTTATACTAATTTACATATCCCCTCGAGTTCTAAAATTGAAAATGAATGAATAAGAACATCTATGTATGTAAAAGCAAGCCTGTTTCATCGACATCATCATACGCACTACCATCAATATTATTAAATATACTCAAAAAAATCCCTATCGCATTTGAAATGGACTTTGATTGTGTGTGTTGAAGGGTAGATAACCTCTGTGTCACATTTGACTCTATGTTTTGAAATACTCAATGAATATAATATATACGCAAGAGTGTTCTCAAATAGAAGGCCATGTATTTCAATGTCGATACATATAAAGAGTAAGATTATAATATAAAAAAAAGAATTGATCTAAGGACTTTCTTCTTAAGGTGACTCACAGAGTATCCGTTAAAGCGCCGAATTTCAACACCTATACCACTTCAATTTTTTTAAAATACTATTAAGGATGTTTCATCTTCAAAAAGTTAGCTCAGGCGCTACCAAGTTTTATCATACTCTAATGGGGCTACCATCAACTATTTTGTATCAAATATTAGTCCATCAGTGCCTAAGTTTTGTAAATATTCCAAGCTTAGAAGAACAGTTGAATCATTTTTGAAAAATCAAAGGCCCAGCTATTTTTTGAGAATATGGTCCTAAGGCAGTTAGTTGACCGCTCCTCTCTCTACCTTAAAGATCTCAGAGTAATAGTGGGAAAATTCGAAGTCTTAAAGGATATTACCAGACATAAATTCTTAAAAGTTCCTCCTTAAGAACTTGCAGCTGTTCTTACATCAAGAAGCAATCCTTGTGTATACCTATTTAAGATATGTGCATGTGTTTTTGTTTTTATTGATATCATTATATTAGATTTGTTCGTGTTTTGATATATGAGCCTGACAGGGAATGATACTAAGAAAGTATACTGCTAATTTGATAATTGTATTTTTTGATTTGTCTGTATAGAAGTATGACTAAGAGTTTTTTTATGATATTAACTGTATCCATTGGGTAAAGGTATTTGAGTAGATATTTTTGGCTTTGAATTTTGGAGTTAATTTATATTTTATAGACTTTGTATTGTAAGGTACATTGACAAAACAGCTACATGAAGATAAAATTGATTTTTTACCTTGTATGAACAGAACCTCCTATTTTTTTATTTTTTTAAAACATAGTGCAATATACAAATATGTTCTCCCAATCATATGCATTAGCGTTTTAATGAAATTTTCCTTGTATTTAAAACAAACAAACAACTCGAACATATTTTTTCTATAAGTCAAAAATTTAATTTGATTTCAAAAAACAACAAACAGTGTTCAATCCACAAAACAATCTAATTCAAAACTTTTCTATTTTTTTATTCTTCTGCAATAAAATTATATTATTGGGAGGAATGCAAATATAATACTTGTGTTTTAATTATTGCGTAGGTTTCATGGCTATAGTTAAAAGTACATTACGAACAAAAAAAAATCATAAGATGAGAATGACACAATTTCAACTTTTCCTTCAAAAACAAATATCACCATATATCAGTTTGTAATTAGTTACAAATTAATTGGTGGTCATATTTGTTTTTGAGAGATGAAATGTTTATTATTTTTGGGGTTCCAATCAAAGGAGAAAGTGCTTAATAGGGTCTAAAAGGTTCATTTCAAGTGAAAAAATAGAAAAATTAATTAGTTATTAGATTTTAAACCTTCAAATAATCGTTGTGAGCCCTAAAAAATCCATATCGGTAGAGTTCTAATATTAATATCTAAATTTAGGTATGTTGTACCAAAAGTTATTTTTCAATCTTGATTTCCTGCACCTTGAGGTTTAATATGAGGATATATAAATACATAAATGAACAGTAGTAATGATGTGACGATACTACTGACGTTCTTTAATCTGAATGGTGTTAACCACACAAATAGTAAACGCATAAGCGATCGTCTAATTTAAAATATAGTAGAATTATTCTATTTTCGACACCAACCTAAAAATAGATAAAATAAAATTGAATACCCCTTTAAAAGGTTCATATGTAATGCATTCATTTGTATGCGTTATATATTCGTCTTTATTTACATTTTGTAATGAAATATATAAATTTAATTTGATTTAATATGGTCACTATTGAAAAAATTGTTTAAATGAGACTGACAATATTATCTAATTTACAAACTTTGTCCAGTTATAACTAATTATAATCCTAAACGCGCCTTTGGAATCACCAATTGTTCTTGTCATTCTCATATTCTTTTCCGACCAACTGCTCTCATCTGAATTTTCTTCATCAGATCCTTAAAATAAGCTTCCAAGTTCTTTTCATTTACTATATATCTCCAGAAATAAGGAAATGTTTGATAGACGTTGAATTTATACGAGTATGAATCAATTTGAAGACTATATAAATATTTAATTGTAATTATAAATATAAAGCTATCGTGACATTCTTTAGAATACATGTGCACAATATTGTTGTTTTGGGTACATATGATAGTACTCAGATTTACTCGCAAATTATACTGAGATTTTACTTTATGATCAAATAATGTATAATTATACTTATAATTTTGACACTCTTGCTTAACAAAAAATGATGGAAATAATGAAATATATACTATATAATTAAAAACATGAGACTGGATATTTTATAGTTATATTTGATATACATATTATTTATTTCAATACTATTGTTCAATAATACACCCTTGTTACATTACATATATTACACCATCATAGGTGCAAGTATGTAAAAACATAAATATATATATATATGTTGAATCCAATATGAATAGATTATTTATTATATGTATACATCTACAAACATATACATGTATACGCGGAAAAATATTATAAACATAAGGTTCTTCTACAAAAATAACAAATACACAAAATAAATAATATTTGGGCTTTAAATTTAAGTCTAAATTCTAAACGATATGTGCACGACAGTGTACTCAAATGAATGAAAAAAAAAAAAAAGAGAAAGATATACACACATTTCTTCTACAATAAAAGTATATTTAAGAGTAAGTTAAATATACATATATTTAAATGAATAGAAGGAGCAGATGGTATTCATGCTTTCAATTTTATTTCTGGGAAAATATTTGTACTATCAATAATATATCTATGGGTATACCTATAAATAATTTTTTTATTTTATTCACTTGCATATAAAAATGATGATCTAGTTTTAATGAACTTGGAACGTACTGTCATGCCATTTCATGCTTCAAAAATCTACTTACATACGAAAAATATACATATATGTATTCATATATATGATATATCCTGACTAAGTTAATATTTATATAATTGAAAATGAAATAAATGCAACAGAATGAATTCTAACATTGAGTCCATTTTTATAAAAGGAATGACATTTGAAGTTGGAAAAGGATTTTTATTTTTTTCGATTTTATTCATACCAAGGTCTGATCCCTCTTAGTTTTGATATCTTCCTCATCATCTTTCTATTGAAATAAGTGTAAGAAATAGTTAATAAAAGAGTGTTGCAAATTAAATTTTATAGAACCTTAACATCATCACCAGATTTCCGTTTCTTCTTTGAATCTGGCATTAAGTTATCAAGCCAATACAGATCTTGTTGAGTAAATAAACGAGGAAAGTAGTCCATTGCACGACGAAAACCAACTAAAGCAAGTACCTAAGATTGGATTATTTTGAAGAACATGAATTCATTTTAATTTCTTAAACTAACCATTAAAGGAAAAATAAGTGATGCGGGGGTTGATTTAATGATCCATAAAAGGGCAAGAGCTATGATTTGAATCATAGTAAAACAATACACTTTATTCAATGATACGTATCTCAGATATTTGTAATCAGGTTGATACTTGGTTGACATAAAAAAGAGACTGAGTCGGTCAATAAATTGCATTCCTTTAAGAGATGCAAATCCCATGTACATAAGAACACCATAGAGAACAGACATTGGTATGTATTTCAATATTGGAGCCAACTTGACTGAAAGTCCGGTTAACAGAAAAACCATTGTACCAGTTACTCTTTGCTCCCTAATACAATAGATATCTGCATTCCATTTCTCTAAATACATTTACAAAATGTTTACCTAACACCCAAGAACTGAGGTACTTCTCCTGGAGCAGAGGTTTCAGTTTCCCTTTTAAGAGAATCTACGTGACCCAAGCAGAGAACAGTTGCTGCTACACACCAAGGAAGTCCTAATACAGAACAAATACCCGTCATTATCCCTACCACTAGCATGTCGAGGTGATACCCACAGCCCTTCTGTAAAGAAAAAAAAATGAATAATCAAAATTTGGATAAATGCTTACACTATTGCTTACAACAAGTTTATGCTCTTTACGATTAACGATTACTGAAGTGATTTGCTGATCCATAAAGAGAAGTATGGTGAGAAGTAAAGCTGGAACTGAGGTCAGAATGTAGATATACCATTTTGTTTCATCATCAAAAAAAGGGATGATCCAACCTCGGAGTTCAGATCGTGTCGGCTAAAACAGAAATGAGAAGAATCTAGAAATTTTTTATAACATACCTTAAACTCTGTCGGAACGATCAATTTCGGAGTATCCAATTGAAAATAGCTATCAATACCCACAAATATACAAATAGCAATTATGACAGCATAGTCACTGATAAGGGATCGAATCTATAAAGGTGGATATAACTTTAATTGAAAATAAGATATAGTAGATAAATATAATGCTTTACATGAATAATTATCTGATCGTAATGCCTAGGAACAAATAAATATTGATATAATAGTACATAATCATACCTATATCAGGGGCTCATAACCTTTTACCTGGTAAAGACCCTCTAGAAGAGAACAAAATGCTACTTTTTAAAATTATTTTGCAAATTACAAGCATATAATATTATATATTGTACAGATATATGTACATAGAGTGAGTTCACGTTATTCTTGAGGAATATAGGAATGTAGAACAGAACCTACTGCAGATGATTGAAAAAATGGTTTTTTAATAAAATTAATACCCGAAATATTCGTAAAAATCATTATTTAAACTTTATCTGATATACAAAAATATAAACCTATTTTTAAAACTAGTTTTATCAAATTATAAAACTTTTTCCTTTTTCAACATTGCATATCTAATAAATTAGAAAGAAATATAGACATCTATATTTTTTAGGTGCACTTTTATATTATTTGTCGTATGATCTTCAGGAAAAAAACTTGGAATATGTGAATCTTTTGCGAATATCAGGTACTTGTTTTCCTGGAAAAACTTCGTAAAAAACAGAAACTCACTGTATATAATATGTAGATGCGAAAAAATATCGAATTTTGGTAGTGAGTCGAATCGAAACTTAATAGATTTCCAAATAAAATATAGGTCACCAGGTTTCCATTCAGAAAGTTTAAAGATTTTAAATACAAATTAGAAGCATAGCACTACACAAAATACAAAACAATAGCCATTTTGAGCCAAAGGTATAGATAATTTTTGAGATTACAAATGAGCCAAAAATACCTAAATCATATCCTTTGCAATGAAAAAAGACCAAATAATCCACATTTTATGGGAAATGACTTTTTGTTGTTGTTGTTGTTATGATGATCTCAAATGGATTGAGTAAAAGCTTTTTTGGAATAAAACAGCGAAAAATAACAACTTCTTCATTCCCTTTCTTATTTAAGACTCGTCAGATTATCAACTGATATAATAATTATAAAACGTTGTTTTGTATCCCCAGGGGGTACCAAGACTCTAGGTTGAGAACCCCAGTCATATACTTTGTATGTATGTATCTATTTTAACAAGTCAAATAATTAAATATTGCATTTTAAATATTGTTATTAAAAAAAGATTGCAATTATTTCATTAATACATGAAAAACTATTTATTAATCTAACGCTGAAAACTATTTAACTTAATTTAAACATTTAACTTACAGATGCATTAAAATAGTTTGTAAATTTAAACTTTTTGAGTTCTGATGCTACTATGAATGTTCCAAAAAATAGAATGAGTGAGAAAAAAAATATATCAGGTACATAACCACATGACTCTCCATACAACCTTCCACCAATGCTTAAATGAAAAATACGTGCATATTATTAAATTAAAAGGGTATTCTTTATTTTTACTTACCTTCTACATTCCTTTAATGTCAGAGCATTCCATTCAATATCATCCCTAATGTCAGTTTGGTTGTCTAAATAAGATAATATTGTTGTTAATAATTATATGTATATTATTCACTGTTATTATTGTAATTGTAATACCTGGTGGAATGCAAATACAACTTTGATTTGCAATTGTGGCTTGATTTGGATTATATCCAATATGAACAGGATTGGATATGAATGTTGCTAAAGAGAAAAAAATGTTTATAATTTGATTGCTTATGCTTTAAGTGACGACAATAATTTGATCTCACCCAATAGCTTCTTTAGAGCTTCAACTATAAATATGACTCCAATGAGCGTTGCAAAACTTTCCTCCGTGAAACGTGTGAAATATCTTACAAAGGATGACATATCCAGTGCAACTATGACAATACAGAATAAAGAGCACCAGAGACCAATCCAAAGCCTCACTGTGATATAATTGGAACCATAGAGCCTATAAGAGAAATGAGATAGCAAGTTAGAAAATAAGTTTTTACACTTTTGGAGTTTTTTTTAATTCTTACTTGCAGGACTCCATTAAAATGTTTTCGAATATTAAAACTGGACCTGTACACCCTAAGACTGTAAGAGGTTGACCAGCAAAGAGACAAAAGATTCCTCCTGCAAGAGCATGGCCCAAAAAAGATTCCAAAACACCTTGAAGGCCATTTGTAATATCACTCAAGAAGCCTCCAAAGGTGATTGCCTTTGTGATTGTTGCAAGATAGATGTAAATGATTGAAGCCACTGTTTGTATATGAAAGGCATCTGTAAAGTCAGATAAGTACCATGGTGCCTTTCGCTTAACATCTTCTATTAAGCCACCAAAGAGTCTTCCTGTTCCTTTCAGTGTTTCATCATTTGAATGTCCACTATCATCAATACAAAATTTATCTCCCACAGTATCAACATTTTCTCCGTTCAGAACAAAATGTCCATTTTCAGTTGAGATAAGACTATTTTGCTTAGAAACAGTGGTATTATTTTGTGAAATTAATTGGTTCTTCTCAGCGTTTGATGAATGATCTTCTCCTTCTTCTTCTTCCTTTAAGTCTTTGTTAAAAAGATTTTGATGTAATTGTAAAGATTGATAGTAGTTTCTTTTATTTGTAAGCCTATGGAGAATAGGATAAATAATGAAATACTTGCATATTAATAATAATAAAAGCTGAAAAAAAAACCTTTTATCCAACGATTGGGCAGATTTTGGAGGCTCTAACCGTATTTCAGGATCCCACGCTGAAGGAGGTAAAACAGTCAAATCCTCAGTATAATTGTCAATAGCTCTCAAAACCTCTTCCTTGGAGGATGCTCGATAAATCAACAATGGAAAAATTTGATCGCTCATGATAGTTCCAAAGGTTCGTCCCAGTTCAGTAACCAAATTCTCACTTCCCGGTGGCCCTAAAACAATGCCAATAAAGCGTGTAGTAATAGGAATCTCACAAAAATCCTCCAAAATTATAGCTTTATTAAGTCGAATGAATAAAACTTTAATGCTCGTTACAAAATCCACGGTTGTAGAGAAAATGTTACACGCCTCTGATCCTTTAGGTACTTTTTTAACAAATAGATTATGCTCCCTCTATAAAATACAATATATAATTATCAACTAAGATACACTATGATGATTATATTCACCATTTTTTTGCTCTTCTCACGATCTACCATCGAGCTCTTCTTTGGAATAAACTCCGAACATTCCCCTGATATTCCGTCTATAAAAAATATTTTTTGTATAGCTATTGTATTTTTGTAATTTGAGTGGTTTAAATCTAATTAATATTTGATTAATTTCCTAATTTTAATGACTTTTTATTTCATAAAAGGCAAATTAACTACCTTTTATAAAAATAAAAATATCCTTACTTTGAATGTATGTATTTTGCCAACTTTCAATAAAGAAAGATTCAATTAATGATTGCTAATGTTTCGATATTGTATTCCGTAATTTGACTACCAATAAGTAATGTAAAATAGGTATACCCATACAAAAAAACAATATTACAAGGATGATATTACAGATCAAAAATTGTAATATCATCCTTATAATAATTAACATCTTTTTGCATTGATAGATACAAAAAGACCTCAATGGAAGCTCAAGCAAATCAATTCACGAACGAAGTATTACTTCAAAATTAGTAAGAGAACACAAATGTTTATAACATTTATTTGAATATAGTCTTTTCTAAAAGCAAAATTCAGAACAAAACCATTTTGAGAATACTCATGATATTAAATAATATCCAAACAAGTGGTAAAAATAACATAGATAAGTTACTTGGAACGTCCAAGAAAACATACAGAGAGACGATAATAAATAAAATAGTTCAAACTATGTATTAGTTTGCATGTAAAGAAATTCCCTTGAATTTATTATTGTGTGAGCCATACAGAAGAATACAAATAAATAAAATATATGGAATACAGATACAATAGCACTTATGCATGAATCCAAACGATAACAGATTTCACTTTTCCCCATCAATTATCTGCTTAAAATTAACAAGTTTTATAAAAAAGTGTACTAACTGTATATTACATAAAAAAGTAAAAAAAAAAAATTATTCTCCTTCAATCAGGTCGTTTGTTAATACATTTTTTGGTAAAAGACGATACTTCATGAAGGATACAGATATATTTTTACTCAAATATGATTATAATAAACCTTTCTTAAGCATATATATATATATAGATAGATAGATATTATAGTTGCTCATTCCCCGAAAAATGTACAATCTGTTTTTCAATTTACTATACACATCTTAAGTAAATGAATATATTTTTCTCATGAGTTCCCTCATTTCCCACACAAAGTAATCAAGTTGTAATTTTGTATCTTTTAACACCTGGCTGGAAATTAATACTCTCCCTGGTCATTCATTTTAATTCCAAAAGAAAGTTTGTTCCTCTTTCTTCTCGTTCCAAAAAAAAAAGTCCTTACAAATTTGTCTAAACAATTTCTGTTCTTAATTTCTTGTTCATAAATTCAAACGTAATCACAAACAGGGCGGTGAGTGCTGGAATACTGATATTTTCTTCACAAGGATAGTAGAAGCTTGCGGTCATTTCGAAAATTCTGCATTTCTTTGTTTGATATTATGATTTCTCGTGTGTGATAGTGAGAAGAATATTTAATTACTTTAATAATCATTTTCTACACTTAAAAGACCTCCGTATGATTTTCCCAGCTAACAAAATATGTCTACAATTTGTCACATTACTGCATGGGAAAATAAAATAAAACAAAATTTGAATTTTGTTTCTCACGCCAGCATTTATGTTTATTGTCAATTGAAATTAAATTATATTATTTATTTTTTAAAAAAAACTATGGTTTAGTTGATTAAATAGAAATAAAATATTTTGATATTAAGTAATATTATCCAATTTAAAAAGATATAATCAAATAAATAAGACATAAAATTGATAATAATGTCATAAACTATTTTACTAATTATTATAAAGGTATAAAACAAAAATTCGAGCTTTAAAATAATTTTAAATAAGTCGTAATGAGACTCGAATATTTTTTCCTTCATGGATTTCATAATTTATTTAATTTAGTCATTATTATATAATAAAATTCAATCATATAATAATTTTGAAAGAAAGGACGATATTTAGTCTCAAGCTTTAGATTTTATTCAATTTTGATTCTTTTAATATTGGATCCTAGTCAAGTTGAGTTTCATTATTAATGCAACATTTCTATCAAATTGATTAAAAAACAAAACAAAATTAGTTGGTTGTTAGCCAATCATTATCAACTGTGAAATCATTTTCAATTTAACAATAGTTCCAGCTTAACAAGAGGCTTAGTTCAACCAATCAATTTTCAGAACACGAATAAGAAGACCCAAAGTAGAAAAATGAACAACAGAATGTAGTATAAATGTGGATGTATGTAGAATAACAATGTTCTCGAATAAAAGTACCCAGTACTTGACACAGATTAATTAAATATGAAATCAATGAGGTTATGTAAACATGTTTAACAAACCATTGACCCATGTTTAAGTACATACCGAGGCCTACTTTAGAAAAAAAAGAACTAGTTTCTATGTTTTTATACAATAAACACACACAAAAACTACACTAATATTGGTATATAAAATATAAAATAGGTATTCTCTCACAATCAGACTTCTTGTAAAGAAAATTTGATAATATATTAGTCAGTAAAATTTACATTTGTGTACCTATTTAGTATTAATAAAACCATTCAAATGAAGATGAACCCTTCACCAAAAAATTGAAAAAATTGTTTTTTAAAATGATTGAATTGGGTTATCTAATTCCATAATGATATGTGTTAATCCATGGTCATAGATTTGAATACTACAATATACAAAAACTATATAGATATGCATCTAATTAGTATACGAATATATAAAATATTTTGATACTCAATTTTTTCTTAAAAATAATTATAGCCCTTTGAAATTCAATCCTAATATACCTCAATTCAAGTTCCAATTATAAAAAAAGCCTTACTCTTAAATAATTATTAACAATCGTATTTTATAAAATTACTTTTATGAATATAAATTCGATGTATTATTTTTTTTGTCCACAAACTATTCACTGAGTCAAAATGTTCCATTTTCAATCCCTCTATGCTACTCAATTGACTAAAGCAGCAGTTTTTCAAGTTTTTTAAAAGTTGTTAAATATAGGGATTCTCAAAGTATTGATGCTCTGGTGTCCATAAAAAGTTCGAACATTAATCACAGAGTTTAACTAAGATCTAAATCATGTATCCTGTGAAAAATATCACTTTTGAAGAGAAATTCTTGTTGCTAAATTAATATGAAATTTGAAAAAAAATTTATAACTGCAATATTTTGTCGTTAGTAGTCATATTGTAATTAAATCACATATTATTTTGGTACATCTTTCCATTCTGTGATGATATTTGAAATATTATAATTATATTATAGTTACAAAGTTGACCAGATGAATATTTGAATAAATTTAAAAAAGGGCACGGAACAATTTGAGATCGCTTGATTTAATTCGCTATTGGAAAGTAAAACTTTTAAGCATTAGGCTAATAAAAGTTTTCGTTTTGGTATATTTTGTGTCCTAATGGGTTAAGGAATAATACATAATAAGTTGATCAGAAAATAACAAATATTTTGGAACATTTAATCTTAATGTAATTTAATAACCCTTAAACAACCTCTTCTCTCTCTTTCTCCTTTTATTTTATGTATAATGTAGATATAGCTAGGAATGTAAATAATATGCAAAATGCCGAGTTCGAGACTTTGTGGAGTTGACTCTTCGAACAACATTACTTTTTGTTTTCCAAAGCTGTTATCATTTTTCTTTTATTACTGAGAGGAGATCATCTACCTGATAGTAAAGATCTCGCATGAAGGAATACATGCATTAACGTTAAGAAAGCAAATAAAATGTAAACAAAAAGGGCTAAAGTCCTCGTATAATTATTAATTAAAAATATATAATTTCCTGACATTAATTTTCTGCCTCTCGTCTATGGTAAACATGATGTTATTATTTATTATTGATGTTCTCTTTTATATATAAAGGAGAATAGCAGTTTGTGGCTCAGTAAAATGTTATGACAGCTAAAGCTGCTTCCCTCTCAACATTCATCAAATTGTCAGGGTTACCAGGTTGATTTTCTCTTTCTTTTCATTTTACACACCCCATTTGCATATTATTTACATTCCTAGATATAGCTAGGAATAGGCATTTTGTTGGAGTGAGAGTGCGTGTCCGTCATTACTAACATATTTGGTGCCTATGCATTTTATATGCTGATTGTTATTTGATAATATTAAGTAATACACAATAGCTACTTACAATTGATTATCAAAGGTAGAGGTACCTACTGATATTTTTCTTTTCATTCCTAAACTCAACGCTATCTCAACGCCATACCTAATGTCTAGATATAACCATCATAGCCTATAGGCATTTTTGGAGGATTCAAAGAAAAGAATTGTCGCATAACTGAAGAGGAACATGTTTTTTCTGATTTGCTTAAAATTGTCAACTGCCAAATGTTCCTCTTTCAAGTGTCTTACACAAAGTGTATTTAGTGGATATAATACCAATTTTAACTATTTATCATAATTAGTAGATAATTGCAATATATTTTCCATCACAGTTATGAGCTGTGTAGTTTCGTGTAAAAATAGACCAACTATAGATGACATGTCGATAGGCTCTATGTCCATCATAATGTTTATTGAAAAAAAGATCTTCTAATTATTGACCTCTTTGATGAATTAAAAGAGAAAATAAATAAATCAGAAAAAGTGACGTCTTTTTTCTTTAGCTCAATGAAAAAAATAATGCTAACTGCACAACAAACATACATTCTATATTATATTGCTGAATATATCAAATTAAGATAAATCAGTCTGATTTATCACTCTGACTGTATAAGTTTTGTTCAAGCAAAGAAATATTAATGTCTTTATGAATTCATAATACGCAGAGTTCCTTTAAATAAGTGAAAAGTCAATACATTGTATGTTTGTTTATCCCAAAAAGCATGTCATGTCTATTTAATCTAATATAGTGAAGTAATGTGACGTTATCATTGACAAAGTCTGCCATCTTCAAGGCATAAACAATCAAATTTTGTTAACATACTTCAAAACTTTTGTTTCTTTAGGATTTAGGAAAATGATGAATTACTGCTGTGTATTTAGATCTAACAATAAGAACAGCAACTATAATGACTTAAACCTTTACTGCCTATCAAAAGGATATATCTCTTTATTATATGTACTAAAAATATGTTATGACATCATTGTACATCCATATTTACATTGTGTAGTTAATGAATTAGTTATTACTTTTACAAGGGCTAGATATTTTTCTCTGAGTATCTTACTTTTCTGGTCCCTCATCCATCTTGAACAAGATTAATTGTAAAAATCTAGCGATTTCGTAAGAACTTTTGCCACTTATTAATTTAGTTTTATTAAAATATTACTATTTCCTTTAGCATCATTGTTATTCAAGTGTCTATATAGTTTTTTATTCATTTTTTCCCCTTTTTTGGCAATTCATCCCTTTTATTTCATAATTATATCAACTCTACACCTCTAGCTTTATAATTCTTGTTTGACCTTCTAGTTTAATGAGAAGTAAGTACAACTCGAGTCAGAGTCCCTCATATGATGACAACAAGTAATATGTATGGTTATTTTTTGTAATCCCAATATATCCCCCTCTAAGATATACAATATTTATAGTCTCCCCCCCCCCCGACCATTGAAATGTGTCATTACTTAAACTGACATTCTAAAAACCCTATCTGCATCCCTGATCTCCCGCAAATGAAGTATCAAATAAAAAAACCTGATTTTAAACAAAAGACTTTATTTTATTTATTCACTTCACCATGAGGAATGTTCACCTTAAGGAAATTCCACGATGATAAATATTTGGGATTGTTTTTTTAAATCAATTTTAATTCATTATTTTGTTTTACCTTTTAATGAAAAAGATAAATTACTCTGTAGATATGTCAATTTAAAAGATAAATATAACTATTGACTTTGTTTTAGAGTTGCCGATGTTTTAAATAACATTAATTAAAGAAAACATGAATTTTATTAGATAATTCCTTACTTAAACAATTCGATCTACCAATTTGGATCTCTTTTTTAATATTTTAATTTAATTCATCTTAAATAAATTATAAAATGATATAAAAAGCACTGAATCACAATTGATTTTTTGAAATAAAATATTTTCCAAATATTTGCTAAATTAATTGGATTTTTTAACCAAATCCTGGATTTTCGAAAGATTATTCGGTATCTTAAACACACCTTCTAGAAATTTTTATCTAATATTTTAAACCTATGTAATAAATTGTTTAAAGATGAAGTTTCATTTTATTCAAATAAAAATAAAGAAATAACGCCTATCCAAAGTTGAAAAGTCATTTCTTGGGTCACAATAATACCAATAAATTAATTGAATACAAAAAAACTGATAATATTATTTAACTTTATATCACTTATACATAATTAAATGATTGAACTCTTGTCCCTCGAATTTTCTATTGTGTAATAAATTATATAAAAAACACAAGTAATGATTTTATTATTAATATATAAAACATCATATGAAATCTCATTCAGATCAATATAATCTATCCCCCCCCCAGTATTTATACAAGTTTCTGTCTAAAAATCAACAAGGTAATTTTGGATAATGAAGTAACAAAACAAGTCTTAAATGAATGATCAAAATCATTTAACTGACATTGTTTAACGTTTTATTCCAATTGATGTTGAATTTATTATGTCAAAAGAAAGAAATAAGAAAATAATGCAAATTTTCAAAAAAAAAGTTACAATTTTATGAATTTTGAAGAGGCGTTGAGAGACCTCTAAATGTTAAAATTTTCCAATTTTTCAAATCGTATATTGGTTTACATGACAAAATAAAAAAAATTAGGGATAAGACCTTCAAAAAAAAAAAAAAATTTAATGTTCAGTCTAATGTATGTTCTATGAAAGGTGATAAGGTTTCAAGATTATCAAATAGTAATGAAGGAATAAAATTAAAGAATAAGAAAAACCTGATTTAAAAGTCACTTTTTGTGCATGAATTAAATGATTGTCAACATTATAAAAACTATGTATAAAAATTGTATTATCCCTACCCTCAAGTACAGGTTCCTGAACTAAGCTTTGTTGTCGATTTAAACTCATGGATCGATTAAAGCTATTATGCCTTGAAATAACAGAAGTTGATACGAGTCTTAATTTATTAAATTTCATGTGAAGTTTGACTCTATGGCTCAGTATATGTTTTAAATGCTCCTCCTTCATATCTATACTTTGCTTACAAATCGATTCTGTAATGGACATGAATGAATAAAATAAATTGGATTATTGAGTAGCTACTTAAGATTCCTTTATGTTACTTACCCACAATTTTATCAATGTCATCCCCATAGCCATCCAGGATTACCTCTCCGTTTGAAATATAATATTTTAAGTTCATTATTGATGTAAGAGGTATAGAGGGAACGTAGGGCTTGCTCCAACGAGTTCCTTCTTCTTCTACATCTTCTCGATATTTCACCCATCTGAAAGGTAATATGTACGTAATTAGAAAAGAGTTAGAAATAATCGAATTTACCTTGATATTTCCCTCCAATGATCATCCTTTCCAGTGAACATGACATTCATCTGTACAAAGAGAGGCAATACAGGTGCTAGCTCGGAGTCATTGGATGAGCCATCTAGCTCGTAATTCCATAATTTGTCTAACATTGTATCTAAAATGATGTTTAATACCAATTATATAAAATCCATAAATAAATATTAGAATTAATTACTCTAATTTAAAACATGATATATAAAACAAGAACATTTAATTTTAATAAGATCCAAAAATTTGTCCTCTATTAAATGACACTCATTGTTCTTAAAATATTTTTGAAACAAAATTATTCATTTTATTCCTTCCATCAAGAGTTTAATTAATCTTTTTTTAAATTTTTAAAAATTTTAGATTATTATTTTTTAAAAAAAAGGACATATGCTTTTATTTGTTAACTATATACAAATATGATTTAATGTACATATATATGTCGTATAGAAAGTAGATTATTATAAAATGTTTACATTCTATGGACAAATCATAGAATTTGTACATTTGAAATTTCCAAATATACAAAAACTGTATTGAACGTGGGGTTTCCATATTTAATTCATTTAGTTACAACGGATCTAAATCTGCTCGTGGGTAGAGTATATTATAAACATTATTTAACTATAATGTGTTTACATATTTAACTGAACTTTTGAATAATCGACGTCAATTTTCTTTAAATATAAGGGCAGTTAGCAACGATTTTTAGGGTTTTTTTTACCCCCTTACATAAATATTTTTTATTACTAATAATCATTTTCTTGTTTAATAATTTTCCATGTTCTATAAAATCAAATTTCGAATGTACACATTCTATGATTTAGCCAATAGTTGTTTTACATGTTGTGATTTGTTCAAAGAATGTACACGTTCGATGGTTTATCCATAGAATGTAAATATTTTTGAATAATCTACATTCTATATGACATATATACAAATATAATAATAATTATTGTTAATTTGTCACTTGTTTTTCTTAGTCAAAAATATTGTAGATGAAGAGTTCTGACCGTCAGAAAATTCACTGTGAGGAGAATTAAAATTTAGAAAATTTGTGATTAAATTAAATAATTGTGATTCTATGTTTATATTACTTTATATTTTAATATACAAATATTAATATAATTAATAATTTACATAAAATGAATTAAATTAAAATAATGGAAAAGAGACATCAATTAGATTGTTGACAGGTTTTAAAAGCAATTATAGCAAATTATTGTCAATAATCTCTGTTTAAGTAAGGAATTATCAACTACATGTAACTAATGTTTTTTCGTTTAAGTTATTTGAAACATTCGCAACCACAAAAAGGAGTCAATATATGTATATGTAGTATCACTTATCTCTTGAAATTAACATTGATAAAATTTCTTACATATATCAAAAATCAAAATAAAATAATGAAACAAAATTAAATTACAAAAAACAAAAACATTTTCCAAATATTAGTTCTCCTCAAGCTGAAATTTCCTTGCAAAGTAGTTTCTTTCTCACATTGAACTTTCATGTATTTCGATAATATTTGTAGACGCCAATAAAGTTGATCTAATGTGATTGTTAGATTACAGTCATAAATAGTTTCTACAGCAGGTATTCATATAAAATATTTATAATATGTTTAGCATAAAATAGTGTACATTAATAAATATTTTACTCCAACAAATAGATTACATATATATGTTTATCAAATCTTACTATGATAATAAATGTAATTAATGAATGAATCCAATAATTCATTAATGCTAATGGTTGTCAGTGTTTAGGATAAATTATGAGCTAAGAAGAAATAGTATTTATAAACCTAGGGTTACTAAGTAATGATTAACACTATAACAACCTTAAGGACTGTTGAAACATTCCTCCCTCCACGTATGTGTAAATATTACTTCTGTCTCTTCTCATTTATTATTTTGATGTCTATTTTTTTAAAAATATATGTGTCTTCAAAATATTATGTGGAGGGGAAGCATCGTCACTGATTATTTGTACACAATGTCTACTTGCATATTTATATTTTAATAGTACGATTAACAATGCTATATAATAGTATTTTATATATGTGTAAAATAATAAATAGTTAACCAATATAAATACATATTTCAGGGAGTTTTCAAATGACTTCTCTGACATATTTTTACATATCTTTGTAGTTTAAAAGTTTCATTTGATTTTTCTAGCACTTTTTTACACAATTGTTGGTATATTTACTTAATTTGCTTAGTTTAGAAGTCGATATTATAGTTTGAAATAAGATTGCAAAGAGAAGTAACATAACAAAGAGTGATGGATTCAGCATGAAATTAATCTCTTTCCAAATATTATTTCTTAAATACGAAGAAAAAGAAACAAATATTTTTTTGGGAATATATTTTTAATTTTTTTTAATTAAAGAGGTTTTGGATTAAATAATCATACAAAAATATATTTTCATTAGAAATTATTTATGGTTTTTTAGGATGTTTTTTATAGCGGAAAAGGTTTTTTTTAATTAAAATATTAACAAATTTATACGTATAACATACATAAGTAATTAGATCCACAAGATTATTCAACATAGAAGTCACTGCATGGATACAATAGT
Organism: Lepeophtheirus nordmannii; assembly: GCA_963680855.1. NCBI lineage: Eukaryota > Metazoa > Arthropoda > Copepoda > Siphonostomatoida > Caligidae > Lepeophtheirus > Lepeophtheirus nordmannii. The sequence continues at coordinate 26,068,463 of OY804523.1, forward strand.
ATAGTTTTCTACATTAATGATACCTTATGACTGTAACAGAGGGTTATTATATCGATTTTTGAATTAATTGTTCATGTTGTTTTGACAAATAAGATGAGTTAACTATCATTAATACAAGCTAAACAATAATTTTGGTCTTTGGGCAAAATATTATTTAAAACTAAGCACTCTGATTAGGAAAATAATCAGGATTTTCATAGTATGCAGAAGAGATTTGAAAATCACATCTTGCAATAGAACATCATCATTATCTAGGCCATTCGCGAGCAGCCACTGGCCTATGAGAAGTTTTCATATTGCCCATCAACAATGGAAATACATATATTTCATTAAGCGGTTTGAGTTCAACAAAATTTATATTTATTTTATTTGATAATAATATCAAATATCCAAGAAGCAATGAATAGCTAATTTGGCTCTTGGACTATAAATGGTTACTGGCTTTTAGTGTAATGAGTTGTTTTTTGACCTTTATTTTATAAAGCTTGATAAATTGAAGGCTGTTTATAAGATATATAATATATAAATTGAATAAAAGATAAATACTCGTAGGTTAAAAAATTAAAATAAAACAAAAAAGGGAGATCCCAAGTTTGTAAATGACAATTCATAGGAAAATTTTAGCTAAGTTAATAAAATATAATAGGACCGACACTGGTTTGAAATCAACATTGTGACATTTCATATACATTCTATCAATTTTGACGAAATAAATGTTTTCATTCCAATTTTTGGAAACAAGATTTTTAATAAAAACAGAGGATCCAAGGCTCTAAGGGTCTTGATCGTTGATGAGCTTGTTTTTTTATTTATTATCCTCCCAGACGAGCTTCAGGGACAGAGATTGTGGAACCATCAATATGCGTATAAGCAGAAAATGAAACAAGTTATATGCAACACTGGTCAAGGTAATTTGAAAGAAACCTACTAGCTAATTCGATAATTAGTTGTTTTTTCTCAGAACAATAATAGTTGCTACTCCATTAAACATTCACATTTGTCGGTTACGTAGCATTAATCAGGAAAAGGGTTTTTACATAAGTTTTTCTGATCTGGATGCCAATTGAGAGCAAAAAACGACTAAAAACCGGTTTCTTTGAAATAATTTCTAAGTTTCTAATAGGAATGAAGAATTAGGAACAAAAATTAAATGACAACTCGACAAATGAACGTTACATGAAAATAACAGAATTTGACGATTTTGGGTACCGCTGGTGCTTATGATTATAAGCAAAAAAGTATGTCAAAATTTTACCTCATAGATATCAGCTTTTCATGAGATATGAGTACTCCAGGCTAGAAATAGAAATTGACATAACTGACTTTTGTTACTTTTTCCTCCATAATTTCAAAACCATTGTAGGTAAACTAGTGAAATTTTGTAGGCAGCCATTTGAAGTAGTGGTAAATAAAAAAAAGAAGTATGTCAAAGATTAAAAACAATAACTTTTGAATGTAAAAGTAGACTTAGAAAATGAAAACGTACTTTTGTTTTTTCGTTTATTACAGTCAAATTTGATAAACTATAAAAAAATCATTTTGGGGATACGAGTTGTATCTTTCAAGTGTTTATGGTCCAAATAAATATTTATAACTAATAAAATCTAATAAAAGACTAATAAATTTTTAGTTTGGTGTTGTAGATATTTTTTTATCATCGTGATAAAACATTAATAACGTTTCTGCGGTATCAACATACTATTCGTTGATTTTAGATTATAAAATAGTCTAACTTTGGTGACTCATCCTTTTTTGCTCGAAAAAAATATTAGTCGTTCGTGGTTTCAAATAAAACGTGAAATCGTTGGTATATTTTATTCTTAAGCAACAAACATATAGAAAATCACGCTGTATAATGTATTCCATTGAGTGTTCAAAAAGAGAATTAGCACATTCACGTTGATCATAAAAATTATACCATGCATATTTATTTTGTAAAGATTTTTTTTTAGTGTCTTGATTATTTATCCTTTGATATATAGTTATATTTCTTTATGTATTGAATATATTAAAATTAATTTACCAAACAGTTTGGAATAATGTAGTAATTAGTTATAAACAGTAGTATATAATAGGTAGATTACAACTAAACTAGGCTATATACTCTATATATAACTGCTATCTCTCCAAAAGAACCATATATAATATTATTACTAGTTATGAATTAGAAAGCCAGGCTGAAGAAAAATGTTTTATAGTTTATTGTGTAGAAAAAAATTTCATTACTAAAAAAATAATTTAAAAGGAATAAATCTGTAATGGTAAAATTGCACATTATGAAAGTACAATTTTGTATACTTGGTGCGTAATATAGGTTACAAAACCTATATACATCTAAATAAATGGGTTTTTTGAATATTTTTACTACATAAAAAAATATTTATTTAGAAAATAAGAAAGTCATACATGTTACATCTTTTTAATTTATAAGCCATACAAATGCAGCGATACGAGGATGGAAGCAACCAAAAAGCTTTCTTAATGCTCTCCTCAGGAACTTATCCCATACACGGGCAATTGCTTCTTTAAGAGAATTTGGGTGAAGACGACACTCTACCAGAAATAGTCAAGGACATTGAAAGGAGGCCACATATTCTACGGCTATTAGTTGTCAAAATTATGTATGAAGATATTCTGGATTTGAACAGCTGTACTTCGTCTTTTGAGACCAAGGTCATCCTTCACAGCCTGTCTTATTCTCCACAAGCTAACATTCATCTACATAGCAAGGCGACATATTTAGATGGTTAGGTCTGAATTGATTATATCCTTCAAACAGACAAGGAAGCCGACATCTCTCATTCTGTTTTGTCCACCAAATCCCAATCGACTCAAAAGACTAAAAGGTATTTATGCCCTTATTCACATTGTGAGCAGCCTTTATACTTACGTCTGCAATCTTCAGAATGCCATTTTTTGCCGTCTCCGCTTGATGGAGATCTGAAATTCTTTTTCTTTTCGCTTCTTGGTCTGCCATCATTGACAATAGCAAATATTGATTAAAAACAAATAAAAAGAAGACAATCTCAGCTTTACAAAATGATACAGCTTGATCTGTTAAGACATATACAAAAAAGAAAACCCTCTCAAATATTTTGTAACGAATGCTTCCTGTATATGTTTTAAAGAAAATTGAAATCAACTTTGAATGCTTAATATAAAAATAACCTTTAACAAATGTAGTGCAGCAAAATTAAAGGAGATGAACGTATATTTATAAAAAAAAAAGAGAAAAACAGATCGTTTTCAATTTGAAAATTTACACTAGAAGACCACGAATCCAATTTTCTGATCACTAAAAATTCTTCATAACTAATTTAACGTTTTTAAATTGGCATTATCAAGGATTTTCTATAAATAAAGGACAATTAAAAAAGAATGGCGTCATCAGTAGTTCATCTATAGCCTAGATTTGGGATATTTAATTTAGACTTTTCAAAATACAAATTGTAATGTGTTTTTAGATTAATCCTTTCATATCGGATATTGATTTTTCTAAAAATTGATTATAATTTCGTTTTAATGCAGTTGTATAACTTTTTTTGGATACAATATATCCCTAAAGTGATGTGTAATGACAGTCATTAGGGTCAACTTTTTATTTTAATTATTCATCTTCCAACTTCAATTTTTATCTGACTTTTAAAAAATTAATAAATAAATAGACATCATAGCTGCTATAAAAACAATTTACTTTGTACATTAGCTTAGATGAAAAACATCCCTTGAGCACTATAATTTTTAACATGATTTTGTGATACGTATTATTCAGTTGTTGTTTTTTTGTATTTATTATACAGGCATATAAAATAAATTAATTTCACTTCAGTCAACATGTTCTTATCATTCATAATCTTATAGGGTGTTTGGCAATACTTTATCGTTATTCATCTATTTATTTTTGTTAAAATAAAACAACTATAAATTAAAATTCATTTCTTTAAATGATTTCATTTCAAGAGAAAAAATTTAAAAACTCACAATTAATGGATATTTAGCCTATAAATGCTATTTTTTAGATGATATTTACTATTTTAGTATCAATTGCATAGTTAGTTTTCACGATTATGCAGAGTTTTTTTTAAAAAACTTTTTCTGTCAAAAATGGAGTGCAATCAAAATAGGCAATTTGTATTAAAAATTGTTATTGAACCACGATCTAATAGTTATAATTATAACATCCTTTAATAAATTCATCATATCCAAATTGGATTTATTTATTGTACCAAATCTATCCCATGAGCATAAATAAATGCATTTAGGTCACAGTGAACGTAAGAAAATCTCTTTCCGGTTTAGACCTAAATCAATAGTGATACATATATTTCGAGTATGATGTAAGCAAATACAATATATTGGGAATATTAATATAAATTGGGAGGTCCTAAACAAAGAATTGTATACAAAATATTTACACAGATTGGTCATTCTAAATTAAAACTCACGATGGAAAGAAATAACTTCTTTTTGTGATCCACGTAAGTAATATATTCAATAAGAGAGACTTATTAGAGTCCATGTGGACCCTTCCTAGCAACACAGTATACTTATTTATCTTATAATACAGGTTGAAAAATGTTTTTTTCTTCAACTTCAACTTGAAAAAAAAATTTCATAGCTTCTACTTCAGAGCTCATAGTTCCTGTATCCTCATAACTGGTGCTATTTTCACCCATATTATTGAAAGTAGCTTTTTTTAATAGTTAGTACAGATAAAACTGCATTGGTGGCATCCAAAAAGATTTTATAGCTCCATTCGTTTGTCGTTATGTACAGAATACATTCAACTTGATAATAGAAATGATTCTAATGAATCTGTTTAAAAATACAGAAGACGAGTTTGTATTTTTTGATGAATTCCACAAATTAAAATCATATTTACTCCAAAACATAAAATGTGTTGAAAAATTTCAAATTTTCTTCATTTCCAAGGATGGAACTGATCGTGTCATTACAGATTTTATAATTAAATAATTGATCTTACACATACCCCAATTTAAATTAATATCAGTTTGTTCCCATTTAACAATTGAAAAAAAGGTAAATCCTTCATTGAAGATAGCTTATCATTAATCAAAGTGTCTTATTTATGGTATATTTTACATACTTTATTTCTGCTGATTTTGATCATACCAATTGACAGTTATAAAGAGGGTGGATTTTGAGAGATTATTTGTCTTAGCAATAACTTATGTATGTAACTTTGGTCTATCAAAGTGTATTTTGAAGCAAATACCCTATGAAACAGTTAAACTCATATATAAATTTCTAATGAGACTTTCTACGGGTACATTTTGAGTGTTTCTCTCACAAATTATTTCTTGTTTCTCCCATAGACTTTTAAAAACGCTGCATGATGAGTAATTCTCGTTAAAATGTGTGTTAATTCCAACGGAAAGTCACAATTTTAAATACTTACGTATCATTGTACTCTTATCTTATATCTATCAAACCTATACTGTGATTTTAGTACTATGCGAATAAATAAATCAAGTGAGGAAAAAAAAACTTTAATAAATCTATGATTGACATAACTTCATACATACATAGTTTTTCATTCGCACAGCTTTATAAAAATCCAATTTTTATTGACAAAAGATATTTTTTATGTGTCACAATAACTATAATTTATTTTCAAAGATTGTATTATGAGGGAACTCATAAAAACAACAATGATATCACGAAGTAAGAAGGTGATATATGTATCTAAGTATTTTCTAAAATCAAGTTTTAAAATCTTACTGAATAAATATACTGAGAATAAAAAAAAAGTCAAAGGCGGAACGTTCTGTATTCATTTCCTTCATTTAATAGTTTTATTTTTTTTATTTTTGTTTTTTGACAACTTTTTTTTTTGTTTGACATATTTTGGTCAAAATTGACTATTTTAAAGCGCCTTGTGCCGTCCCAATTATTTGATCTATTCAATGATGTTATTGTAATAACATTTTTTTAAATATTTTAAATTTTTTGCGTCTAATTACATATTATTATAGTGTTTTAGTTCTTATGTATGAACAAGCAATAATAAAAGGTACGAGAAAAATAAATTAACAAACTCATTTTAATTAATATTGCTGCATCTATGCATTAATAATTGAATGACATAAGATTAATACACTTTGATGTTTTTAGAAAAAAAGGCACATCAGGATATTCATTAGTTTCTTTAGTTGCAATTGTTTCACAGTCGCTAAGATTTTTGCACTATTCAGCCTAATTTTCTTGTTTTGGATATTTTAGTATAATTTTTAAAGCTATAAACTATTTTTAAGTAAATCTAGTTAAATCATTCAATATCCTATTTGTTACTATAGTATTTTTATTTTCTCTATACTCTATAAACTAGAGTATAACGAGTATTCCTATTAATATACACTTTTTTTAAAAAACTTTAAATATTGATTTAATTACATTTAGACTTTGGTGAATGCGGGAAATTACTAGTTGACCAAGAAATCAAAAAAAGTTTTTTTTAAATTTTATAGAAATAGTCTCGTAGACTTGGCCTTTTCTGAATTACTATTATATAAACTAGCTTCAAGATGATAAATTTCCAGATTTATCTACTAAATCTTTCAAGTGTATTTTCTTCAAACAAATATGTACTCATAATGGTTGCTGATAAAGTAGATGAATTACATAATTACAAAATATCAAAGGAAGAAATATATAATCATGATATTCAAATTCTAATACTTCAAAGGACATATCAAGTTATTAAATCTTGGCTTGATTAGAGCCATAGGAAAAACAGCCATAATTTTTTTTTCAAAAATATTCCCAAATATCCACTAGTAGTTTAAGAGCTAATCTGATTTCTCATTTTGAATGTGATCAACCGTAAATAATAAGAGTTCTTGACACTACTCATAAACTAGCAATTAAGACCCTCAAATGACATTTTTTACTCGTGAGATAATTCTAAATCATGAAGAACACAAACATAAGACCTAAAAAGACTGATCCTCTATATTGTTTGAGCAGTCCTGGATAACAATAATTGAGTTGCTTACATAAGCTATGTAATCAATATCTGGTTATAAACAAACCATGTAGTTTTGTTCGAAAGAATTCTGAGACAACGTTATTCGACTATTCAGTGATGGAGAGAGAGAAGGTGAATATCAATCTCAAACTAACAATAAAGACTCTCTCGAGTGAGCTGAACATGAAGTAGTAAGGCCAATTAAAATTCATATCCATACCTCCCTCATACAACTTATGAGAAGAAATATTCATTTTTGAAATTTGATTCTTAGATGAGATAAAAATCGATATACGTGGAGAAATAGATATGTATTTGCGAAAAAACCCAAGTCTACAACCCTAAAGAATACTTTACATTCAATGAACCATGATGTCATAAATATTACATTCAAGAAATGTTTTTATTCTAACGAAACGAGAACCTTAGTCAAAATAGATGGAGTCATAAAAGCTATGGATTACATCTAAATTCTTGACAAAACCCTAGGTTATTTCTACTAAAAAAATCACAACTTAGATACATATGGATCTTTTAGCACGATTTTACTCTGGGATGATGGATTCGAAATCCAGACATTAATTTTACTGATAATATATGACAAAAATTAAAATTTTAGGTAAAAAAAAAAGAAAGCAATTTAATCTGAGTGATTTAAATAAATGAAATTTGTCTAGATGAGTGGATCAAGACTTGTGAAAGCCTTATAAAAAAATATACATGATAATAGTTTAACTAAAGTTATTATGACAAAAGGTCTTGAAATTACTTATTAATCCTGTTGTAAGATTTACTGATGAAAATTTAGTGTAATAATTAATTTAGAGCATATTTAAAGTTGCTTACAAAATAACTAAAATAGGAACTTCTTGTAACTTTTGTTTTATTCAAAGTTGCTCTAAAACTAAAAGCAATAAGAAAAAGAACAGATGAAAGTTAAAAAAAATTACTTTAATTTGTAAGTATTTTTTAAAATACAGATTTGATTAATTCTTAACGTTTCCATCATAATTAAATAAAAAAATACTTTTACGCCTTAGAAAAAACAGAAAGAATCTTTATTTTTTTCTTTTTAAAAGATTCAAATAGTAAATTACCTTTGTAAAAAGCTTTTTATTTCTTTTTTATGGTGATGTACAAAGTGCATATAATATTAATAAAAGTACTTTTGCTTTTCCTAATCTCAATTAGTGCACTTTGATGCAACTAATTACATACAAATACATACAATTGTACACACATGAAAATAAACTTTTTCATTTGATATTAATATTATTATCTTTGTTTTTTTTTTACAAAAGTAATTTAATGCTACAACGTCTTTTTATCAATAAGTATAAGAGTAATGGTTTCCTCATGATATCTACATAATACAACGCATAGGTATGTGTGAATTAAGTATGTACGCAAATACATATATGTCTAATATATAAAATTATTAATAGTATTATGTATGAGGAGGTTAACGATTAAATTATACAAAAGAATATATTACAAGAGGATGTCAATAATAGCTAGTTGTTGTTCAAAATACCCATTGGATGAAGTTAGTATAAATTATTTAAATCAAAGATCCAAAAATGAATACTTGAAGAACAGCTACTATAATCAATAATACAAAAACTACAGGAATTATATTTTTTTAATAATTTGTGTTTACTCTAATAATGCCTGCTATTAATCACATTTACCTTTTTTAGCTCTAGAGCATGGATGAGCAACCTTTGTTCACTTGTGGGCCAAATTATGTTTTCTAAGACAAGAGCCCTAATTATACATATATGGGCAAAATATGTATGCACACATAGTTATACTCATTTTACAATAACTTTTTTTATATTATATGACAATTATAGGTTTCAAAGGTCTCTGCGGGCCGTAGGTTGCCCATGCGTGCTCTAGAGCAAGAAATATGAAACTCCAAAGATTTGCATATTTTGTATGAAAATTAAGAAACTATTTTTTAAATACCATGATGTTCAGCTTATATTTATGATAGTTGAAGGTCTTTTAAATTAAGAACCATTCCTGATGTATGTAAATATCAAATCTAGGATGATGTAAAAAAAAGAAAGAAAGAAACATAATCCTGAGAGACAGCATATCAATTGTTAATCTACGAGCTTAAAATAATGGAAGAATAATATATTTTATACACCTATTTTGTCTCAGAGTTGCTCTTCTTTAATCCGTGTAAGTCATTTCCCATAAGATGTTGTATTGTGTGACATTTTTTCAAAGGATATAAATATAATTTAAACATTATGTAGCCTTATCTGTAATGTTAAAACATATCCATTTATTAGATATGTCATCTATGAAAATTAAGAAAAAATGATGATACTTATTTAAAAACTCAAAAATAGCTTGTTTTTAGCCAACTAACATGATTTAGGAGTGCTCGAAGCTCACGAAGAAGGTCTAAAAGAATTAATTTAATTCAATTTCCTTGCACTCCATTAAAATATTATATTAAACCAAATTAATGACTGAAAATGCAATTATAATAATCTAGGGACATTCTTTTTATTTCATATAAAATTTCAGTTCTCTAGAAGCAGCCAATTCGGAGTTTAACCCAAATGAAACAGTGTGACAAACGAACAAACATTCTATTTTACATGGTTTTAGAACAATTCGCCGATACATTTTTAATAAAGAACAAAGGATTAGACATAAATATAAGAAATTACTAGCAAAAATTGGACCTCATATCTTTCAAATTCAGAACTTTACAAGCTAATATTCATACAGTAGTCATGTAGTAAAGAAGGACATTTAAAATCGACTAGGACATCATTTGGAAATTATCTTAGTCGTCCTTTAAAAGAAATTTTTTTGTGTTACTTATATACTTCCCTCGTAGAGGAACCTTTTCGTGGAAATGATTTTTAATGCTGCCTCAATAAATTGTTTTTATTTATATGTTTTATTCATTTTGTGTACTCAATTTTATAAATTTTAATTGTTTTAGCTTTAGCGCAGAATCCTAAATGAACATTCTAACATATCCAGATCTAAATATATTACTAATATAGCAAAATTAGTTAGTTTGATGATCAATAAACTTTAGGAAAAGGCATACATTCAGTTTATTTAAGGGCTCCACTTGTGTAGTTTCTTTATTTGTATATGTATGTACATTTATGAAAGACAACTTTTATTTGAAGTGCTATCAAGTTGCCTGGAATTAAGCAAAAGGTCTTTACTAAACACACAATCTATGTAGTATATATCTTAATATAAGGAAGTATATTTTTGTTTTAATGTACATAAAAATTGCCTTTGAAACACATATTTTTATTAGAAAATTTATAGATAAAATTAGTAATAATAATAATGATCAACATTGACATATGGACATAGATATATCAAACTCAATTCGACTATATTTATGCATTTATATCAGAACGCTCATTTTGAATCCTTGCCCACGAGTTAAAATTGTCTTCATATATTTTTTTGGAGAATATCCACAAAAGATTTCTTTATATATTCAATTAGGGTTTTCAATTTATTTGTACTATTAATTTGAAAGTAGTTTATTTTAATCTGAGGATACCCTATGGAAACTCAATATTAATAACTACATAGACTACATTTTTTCTCCTCTCAAGTACATAAATATTATATGACAACACTCTTTTGTAATCTATTTATATTTAAATGTATACAAGCCATTCAGTAATAAATATATTGGGATTGTTACTCTTAACAATCTAAGTGTATTCATATTCTTTAAACGAAAGATTACATATTAATATGAACACATAAATGTATAATTCCATTCACTTGTAGTCCAAAACAATTGATAATATGTTCAGGAATGAATTTAACTTCTTCCGAGTGCAATAAAATAATTTAAATAAATTCAAAATTTATTTATGGATGTGGCAAAGATAAGAGATAAAATATATACGTAGGCAAATACGAAGGAGCAAAATACTAATGCCTCCTATGTATATTTGTTGTCCAATTATTGAAATTTAAAACTGACTAAAAACTTTAATTCAAACTATATAATTGTTATTTTATAAAAATAGCTTACTCAGACAAGTATTTATTCAACTAGAATTCCCATACAATTCAGTAATTATCTATTATTTAGACATCTTAGTTTCCACTTTAGTATGGGGCGTAACATTTGTAACGACTCTTAGGAGGTATCGATGATAGTTCCAAAAGTCAGTAAAAATGTTTCCGTACTTTTATCAACATGAATAAACAATCAGTGGATCCGTCTTGGACATCATTTTGACAGTCCCAGATTGTATTTCAAGATCTTATTATAATTCATTTCTATAGTCTTATAACCAGACAAATTTTCCTTATATTTAGGTGACGGTCAAAGTTTAAGTGGGTCCGGATGCCTTGAATAACTTCTGGAGCTATTTTTGATGGGATTCTGCTGCGACAGAATATTGGACTGCCTTTTGCCAGAACCCTTACCACAATGCAATATATTTGATCATAAGACATTGCCTTAGAGTTAGAACCATCCTTGGTAAGCTTGTCCACCTCGTGATAAAGTAGAAACGAAATCGTTCAAAGTTTTTGAATTTTTAAAATTAACGTCGGGAGTATTCTGGCAACCGATTTTAAGGTGCATTGTAACTGTACATAAATAATTGTCTGATTAAGTTCTTCTATAGCAATAACAAATTATTCAGTTTGAACTATAGTTGTTCCTCGATTTTGAATTTCAATATTTGGTCATCAAATAAAGGAAATATGTAAATATGAATGCATTCACATTTTGCTCCAGACAACCCTCGTATATAGCGTTTACGTACATTAATATAAACTTATATAATATGAATAGATATAAATATTCAGGTATGTACATATGTAATGATAATAAATTATACAGAGAGGGGAAAAAATTAATATCGAATGTATGTATGTCACAAACATGTATTCAAATACACCCAATCTTGCTGTAAATAGGAATTTTATAAGTATGTGTATAAATCCTTAATTCGTTTTTTTTTTGCTACTATAAATCATTATGAATCATCTAGAATTTTTTTAGAAATTTAGTGATGAATAATATAAATAAGGAGTTGCCTAAGGGGCTGTACTCCCCTCCACTGCGATAGATATTCAGTATTTAAAAAAGTAATAATAATCTTTTATTAAAAAAACAAGACACTTAAAATGTTCAGCTTCTATATAAGATGAAACAAGATGAAAATTGTACAAATCTGTAGTCCACACAGACTTACTTCCCTCCTCTGTGTAACTTGAGCCAATGGTGCCGTTGCCACCTTTTAAAGGGAGAATATTACTATTCCATATTAAGTGCTTTAAGTCTCTTAAGAACATAAGTAGGTCCATAAATACTAATAGTTTTATATGAAGTAAAGTACAAAAATGCATTTAAAGTATAGTTTATATGCATATACTTTTTTATTTCCTAAGAAATATAAATAATAAAATTCATTCATCTACATTTTGAATGCTTTCTTGGAAATTGTCGAATATACATACATCCTTACCATAAATGATAATTTTGGTGTAATTTTTTTATATGTTTGTTCTCTTAATCTCAAATAAATATGTAGTTTGCAGGATATTATACCTAATACATATTCTGGAAAAAAAGCAAGTATTTTTGTCCCCTAATTTACTTATCAATTTTAAGTAAACAGTTTGTTATACATTTTATATCCTAATTTGTTTACTTCTCTATCCTAAATCAGTGATTAAAAACTATAAACTGACGTATATTGACTGGGTCACAATGTTATGCCTGAAAATTTCAAAATAAAGTGTCTATATATACGAACATAAAATAATATAACAGAACTTTAGTTCTTATTTAATTTATTACATGTAATGATAATACCCAAAACTATAAAAACCACTCATGAAGTTCTAATTTGAACGAGAAATAAATCCCATAAAAACATTAAGTCATTCGCAGTGCAGTTAAAGGACTGCAGGTAGCACATCCTTGGTAAAGTTTATTGGAATTTCCTTATGAGACCGTCCTGGCCAGCATTACATGTAATATGACTAATGAGGCGGTTTAATATCATAAGAGAATGGAAAAGGAAAATTTAACATCTCTTCTATATAAATTTGAGTTTTGGTTTAGAAGGCATAAAGATATGAGTGAGGGGCGATGTCTCCTACGTCCCCTCAGGCAGTAGCAACCCTCCTTCCTTATTCAATTTAAAATTAAAGTTATAAACATCCCGTAGGAAACTAAAAAATAAATTATATATGACTTATAGTAATGACAGGTTAATTTATGATGACAGAAGGTTTCCCAATGGTTTAACTATAACACAGTAAACCTAATTTATCTAATTTTTTCTTCAATTAGACTTACGGTAAAAAGTTTGCTATTATCCATTTATTTTTAAACTATCATACATTTTCAATAGTTGCCTATTTTCAAATTTTTACTTAAACTTAAATGATAAATCAAGTTAGTTCATTTATTTTATTGCCAAATTATCAAAACAAAGTTAATAATGGACGCATGCGTCTTTTAACTTTCTAAAAACTGGGATATTGCAATTTTTTTTTATTCAATGTCGAAATGTATTGCAGCAACTTTAATGAATTGACGGGTCATAGATTTGAACAAAAGTATGCATACTTTATCTCCATTTTTATTAAATTTGATATACAACAAAGTCTTCAAATAGCAACTAACACTGCAACAGCTCATAATTAACAAAAAAATATATATTCTAGCTCATAAAACTTTCCAAAACCTTTATCAAACCATTAAATAGCACTTTTATTGCACAAAAGGTGATCCAAAAACGTACTTTTAATTTATGTAGATAGGTGTCATTTCTTGTTTTTTATCAAGTGTTGGAGACAACTGCTTTTTAAGTCCATGCATTTTTTAATTCAATAAAACCTTATCAAACCAATGGTCAATAAACTAATCTTTATTATACAACACGTTTCTCATATCCATACTCTTTATTTTTGGGCCGTCCAAAGTGGTTTAAATTATTTTAATTGATAGATTAGGGATTCTTCATCGTTCAAAATTAACTTTTAACTCTGATTTGGTTATAACACTCTTACATTTATAAATATCTACTGATGAACGCAATCTTCATGGAAAAGTCTGTCTTGAAGTAATTATTTGCTCGAGTTTATTCTGAGAACTTGCCGTATTTATTAAAGTGAATTATTATATTCTGCGGAAAAAATAATTGAATAAATACAAGATACTACATTAAATAAGGCAAGGGCCTTAAAAGTGGTCATCTCAAATATAAGATATGGGTGGAAGGAAATGAAGGCAATATTTTGCGTTTCAAAAAATCAAGAAATGACACCTACTAAAATTTGAAGAACTACTATTTTTTTTTCAAATCATCCTGAATCATAAATATGTATATACATAATATATTCTAAGCAATTTTTTATAAAACTTTTATATTCACATAATTGATATATTTATCATAATATATAAGTATGTACTTGTATTATCATAAATTAGCATAAAGTTGTTTTATACCCCCTTTAATTTTTGATACAATATCCCCTTTATTTTATTATATAACTTTATTATCTGGGCGCAGATTATTTATACAGGTAATTTGTATGATTTATGTTGTATGTAAACTAAATGCTTACTAGTGAATGAATGGTTGTATACAACTAATTTGAAAATTATGAGAGAATGTTTCTCAGCAGGCTTTTTTAAATTAAAAGATATTCGGTCTCAAGAGCTAAATTTCTATGATTCACTAACATAATTATTCGTAGAGATTTATTCCTTGTGATCAAATTTAGATGATATTGATCGTAATTCCTCAAACTCTTGGTTCAAGGAGGTCTATAAAACAACACTAGTCATTTGTATTTAAACTAGTTAAAAAGTGAAATAGTATTTTTCAATCTAGAAACTATATTTTATTGATAAAGTTTTCATTTTTAATATTTTTTTTTATGTTTGCAAAAAGCCATCAGGTCTCCATAGTAACTGTTTTAGCATCGTAAGATATGAGTTTTATACTTAACAATGATAGTTAAGTATTAAGTAACAATGAAGTTACTCTTTATACATTATATAAATTTGTCCTTATACATAAGCCGCTACTAGGTAATTCTTCTGAAAATTTCAGAATATCTACAGGACCTAAATGATTTTTAAATCTCTAAACAGTTTTCTATTATTTACAAGTAATAAAGTAGACTACGTTCAAAAAATAGACAAATACAAAAATAATATTTTTTTATTTATGAAAAATATATGTAAATAAATGATCCTAATTATACTTTTTTATTTGGCTAACCACAATATTGAATATTATGATAATTAGTATATATACTGTATGTAGATATATTTTTACACCAAGGATATTTGTATCCGTATGATTACAATGTGCATATATATGATAATCTTTTTTACATATTATTTAATAGTTCTGTTTTTTTCTGTTTACAAATCACTTGAAATGAAAAGAAACAATTTCTTTTATTTTTATGTTTATATCAAAGATTGTAAATTTTACTTAGAAGCACAAAACAATGTCATGATGGGAAAAAAATATACATCATTCCAGGAGGAATATGACAAAAATTCAATAAGAATTCAATGGACAAAAAAATGTGCAAATTTACGCACAAGGAATCCCTTAAGTATTACTAGTTTGCCATAATAAAATGATAACCAACAATCTGTTTGTATCACTAAGGGTCGATTAAAGTACATACTTAGAGAATGAATTATACACGGAAAAAAAATTGTTACCCTAATCAATAAAAACATTCACTTTACAAACAAGTTTACCTATAATTAATTAATTTTCTAATGGTGAAATAACTTTTCGACCTATTTGTGGCAAAAACACTATTTTAATTTATTCAGAATATTTATAAATTTTTTATTACACGATTAAAAATGATTGTTGTTACAATAATTATGTGTAACAAAGTAATGTGTTTTACAATATTTTACATATAACTTTTTTTTCTAGATGTAGGTATTACCATGACTAATTCCAGTATTCCTAAATATATTCTATATCATTGTTAAGAAAGAAGATAGTGTTTTTTTTATTATTATTATTGTTAAATTTATTACACCAATAAATTAGCAAGTATCGATGGTTTGACGTATATATGTCAAGTTAAAATGAGTTGAAAGCAATAAATTTTGTAATATACGTCTACATATACGTATGTTGTTGTTTTTTATAAAAATTATAATTACTTTACCTTGTTCTTGAATGACAGTTGTTTAAACCTTTGTCAGTAAAAAATCACTTTAATTACTTAATTTTTTAAACACAATTACCATTCAAGGGATACGACATTACTGTGAAAAAATTTAGAAAATAAGGAAGTCTTAGAAGTGTGACGAAGAAAAAAAATCATAAATTCAAAGAAGAAAAAATAACATCGTGTTCATATAAGACGAAGCAGTATAAGGCTTGCCCTATTTCAAACAGCGCAGCTTAAAAATACTCAAGCACTCAAGATTTTAATAAACATAATTGGGTATAAGGTGTCAAAAAAAAAAAAAAAAAAAAGAATAGAAAAAAAATAGTCTTTTCTTCTCATTTTTTTTTTGAAGTACATATTGAGTATTGAAAGTGTCCATATGATAAGTTCTATAACTTAGTCTAAAAAAGAAATGAATATTGAAGTACGGATAAATAATGTAAAGGAAGATCAATATTTGATTGGGAAGCTAACAACGTAATCTCCTAGAAACATACGTTGCACAAGAATACAAAATATTTTAATAAGCTTATCTCACTATGTAAAAAATATACATGCATTTTTTCATCGTTAACCTTGAATTATTTGTTTCAATTAGTAATATCTTGATTTTAATAGTATATGTACATAGAATAACAAATGATCATTCATAAATCCTTGATTGACAAAAATAATTTATTTATTTATGGAAATTATTAAATTAATAATAAAAGATTATACTTTATCAGAAATATTATGTAGATTATTATCGTTTCTGGGAAATTAATATCAAATTCTTGGAGTCTACAGTTTCTAAGGATTCACCTTTTTTTTTTTACAAGATAAAATCATTTAATTTTGAATATAATATATATATATAAAAGCAAGAAACAAATTTATCTTTAGGCTAAACTTAGCTTTAAGTCAATGAGATGACTTAAAACATATCTCAATTTTGGTAAAGAGCAATACCTCAGTTTCAACCAAATCTTGAATAATATTAATTTATTGGGTCTGATAACAATTATTTAGGGACAAAAGCTGATAACTGATTTTTTAGTATAATAAAGTTTTTTCTAACAATTTAATTAAATCTTCTAACTAACTTACCTTATTTTTTTTAAAAAAAAAAAAAACTACTTTTGAGTTCTATAAATAATATTCGAAGAATTAAAGGCAGAAAACTATTTAATTTAGAACATTTTTAATCACTGAGTTGATAACTAGAGTAATATTACAATTAGTGCTTAAGTATAGGGGAGTCTGATCAATTAATTGCAGATAGGACAGCTGATGTTTATACTACATAAAAGTGTAAAAATGAGAGAAATTTTAAAATAACCTATGTTCTATTGTTATAGTCTCCCTCCTGCCATTGTAAGTCTATTTGTATTCAACAACAAAATTGTGCTATTAGCAGTTGCTATTCATCCAAAATTTGGAAAATTTTCCAGGAGTAACATTTCCCTAAGATTTTTCTTTCCCAGTAAATGGGAGTCCTCAAGAAGTTCAGTATCGCTCATGGAATTTATTTAATGAATATTTCGCAAATCAATTTTGCAGTGTACGTTGGTGATAGTTTAGAATAGAAGTCATTTTATGAAGGAATTTGCTATAAACTATAAAGAATTATGATAATGACAAGAAAACCTGAATCACTATTAAAATTGATAATATTTTTTCCAAAAAATCATTTTGTAAACCCTAATTTTTCTTCAAGCTGAACTTTCCTCACTAGTAATTGAGTAGAATAGATTTCCTTCACGTGAGAAAATTTTGCTCAAATTATTTTTCTACAAAATGAGAAGCAAATCAATTATAAAATAACATTTTGGTGAATCATTTAGATGATTATATCTTCCTTTCAAATTTGTACAAAGGCGCATACTACTTGATTGATTAGATTGATTTTGTACCCTAAATAAAAGGACAACAATATACATTATCTGCCGCCATAAAATGGTAACTTTCCCCATAATTTGAAATTTATCATAATCTGGATGCTCTTCAAATGTTAAAATATATTATAGTTATTATATTCAACCCAAATTTGGTGTTTATTGTATAAACAAGGCATTTGTAAATATTAACCATAATATAAAACAATGTAATCCGATGCTATAAGATTTTGTACAAATTTTTAAATCTGAGTTGTAATAACAAATGTATGATTAAATGACAAAACAAATAAGTGGTTGTTTTAAATTATAAATTATTAAATTACATAATATTATGTAATCGTCGTATCCTAAAAAGGAATAAATGTAAAAGCTTAACAAAATGTTTACAAACTTATGCATGTTTGTATATGAATATTGTTATCAGTATTTACATAACAATTTTTTCTGTACGAATATTAAAATCCTGGAATTTATGTTTTTTCCTATCAAAACATTGGAAAAAATAAAATAACTTATATAAAAAAGTACGTTTGAAATAGTTAAACAAACAAATTTAAAGTTATGTTAAACTTTTTTTTTTAATTTAACAAAAAAATAATGCTTTTTATTTCATATATGTATAATACTAGTACAAAACATATCAAATTTTAACTTTAATTAACTAATAATTTGATCTTGGTCTTTAAATGCAAAAATATATTGCAAAAGAATTAAATAGCCCTATAATTATTTAACTAAATATCAATTTCGTACTTTTGTTTCATCTATTTCTACAAAATAATGAATGATTTCTAAAGAGCTATAATATAAAAAAAAATTTTGTACAATATCTAAAAAGAATTGTCAGAGTAGACTTTTGTAGTATTTCTCAATTAAATAATTCATCCGTAATAGAAATAACAACAAAAGTTAATTACTTTTCCATGAAAAATAGGAGCATTTCCTATAAAGCATTAAATTGTTATGTAAGTTTAATTTGAAATACTTTGACCGGAAAACAAACACTTTTCCGTATAAAATAATAAACTTTAGCCTGGATTAGTTTTTTATATAATCATTCAAGATTAAAGTATGTCACCCAGTGATCTTTCTTATGTCTTCCAACCTTTCATCCAAAAGAGAGAAATAGAAAAAAAAAAAAGGACCAAAAGTAATCAACCAATTTTTCCCAACAACACATTAAAGCATTGTTCAATTAATAGTAGCTAATTCAAAAGGGGGAAAAGTAATATAATTTCGAGACTTGATTTCATGTTGATACACATTGTATTTTATAAAAATAGTATGATTGTGTTTTTAATGGAGTGTTTTGAATCCCTTACCTTTGAAATGTCTTAGTTAAGTCAACAAACTTTTAGTAATAGAGCATTAATTCCATAAAACACACACATAGAAATGAGTCCCTTTGCTGATCCATGATAATAAAGAGTAATTTTCTACTTCTCTCTAAATGAGTAATTGTTACACTATAGCCCAATATTTATAGATTTATATTATAAATAGTATATATATATGCTTAACTTTAATCTGACTTTACATTTTTCTAACAACATATAAGAAAGAAGAGTTCACATAGCTTATTAAGAATTGTAGATTGACATTCAAACATTATACTCACTTGACATAAAAAAACAACTTTTTTTCTTCTCATCCCTAGATAATAAAAAAATCCCTCTCAAGTACATATACCTCGATGTATAAATGTATATAATTAAATAACTGTCTGACCTCACTTTAAATAATATTGAATATTCACTTCAATTAGTTCTGGAGGGAGCGTCGAGAAGCAATGGATTTAAATTTCGGTATCAAAGCCAACTAGTGACCTAGTTTACTAAAAAGTCACGTGAATTTTGTTCAAGCTTAGAGGCAAAGTTTTCTCAACATTTTTTGTCAAACTCTAAATTTGTCTCAAGCACAAGTGTATATATATATAGTGAAATTTGTATTGAGGAATTTAATTTGAGTATATTGAGAAATTAAAATAAAACATATTTTTCAGGATTAGATTTCAAAAGTACTGTTAATATAAAAAGAATTAGGTTCATATTATTCATACTATTTCTTTCTAATAATAAGTCGTACTCTTTTTTCTATTGTTTGGCCTGCGAGGGCAACTTAAACACCGGAGCAACAACTTTTCATTGTCAAAACTGCAAAAAGGCTTTCTGAGATTGTATATACATACTTACTTTTGCTGTATCAAACATATAGCAATGCAGATAAGGATTAGATATTTGTACATGGATGCAAATATAGTTCTAAAATGCAGATAATTCGCAAATGGATAAACGAGTGTTCGGTACATCATATGTTTTTTTATAAAACTTAAAATATATTCCAAGGCGATTTACAAATCTTTTTTCTTCATTGCTAAGAATTTTTAGGCTGATTCAACATTTTTCTTCCAGAAATGTCGATTAAAGGGGCATTTTACCCTCAAGCCCTCCCATACAGTACACGTCATTTTACCAATAACATAAAAATTTACACTTTATTATTTTATCGACTGTCGATTTTTCTACTTCTCTGTTAGTGTTTTAAACGTTGAATAATTGAATTAAAAGTTTTAAACAATTATCTACTATTAAATGAAGAATAATATCATAGTAAAAAGGATTTGGTTAATTACATATCTACCAACTGGTTCTTGAGATTTGTTTGCCCTTTTTTCTTCTTTTTGGAAGAAAGATTAATAATACAAAAAAAGATTAGTAGGTAAAACCAGCTCTCCCCTCAGTCTCACAGTTTAAAACTCCTATCCGGGCTTTTATTAATTATTTTATCATATCAAAATTAATAATGAATGACTTAAGTGGAAGGAGACGATGTATGCCATTCAACTTGTTTAATGAATATTCTTTCTTCATCTTATTAATCTTGGTAATGAATGCATGAATTAACTTTAATACTGACGCATTTTATTCTCGTTGTATTAACTCCTTTTAAACAGGAAATCCATCATTCATGAAAAAACACGACTTCAACGAAATAATATAGTAGCTGGACATAGGGAGTAGGCTATTGTTTAGGTAGCTATTTAAACACTTTTTGTATGTACGTTTGAAGGATTTGAATAAAACCGTAGCAACTTTAAGATTGGAAAAATTGACATATCGATGATATTATCATTAATACGATGCTATCCTGTTAGACTTAAAACATTTAATTAAACACAGTTTATTTGATTCCCGCTTTTTATAGTGTTACATTCTTCAAATGATCACGCTAGACATAAAAAAAAATCAAATGATATCAGAAAACCATTAAAATATTTTCTTTAACCATTTAATGAGTTTAAAGTATATAAATGTCACTTGTCAAAACAAAAAAAAATATGCAACAAAAGCCATAAAATAATAAATCGTTAACAAACGAGTATATTTGTCAATTCGACAAAACAACAAAAACAAAAAACAAAAAAAACAGATAAAATGTCATCCAACCATCATATAACTAAATTATTATTTTTTGTTAGAGACATTTATATTTAACGTGTACCAAAGACTGTTTCTTCATCAGTAACGGTTAATTTAAAGAAAATCCTGCATGACCTCACATATAGATACTATTTTCCTGAATGTGTACCTATAGATGAATTGATACAACATAAGCCAAACTTTTTAAGTTATAAATAAGTAGCAATCAAGTTTTTTTAAATTTAAGAATGTAATTTTAAGTTTCCACTTTAACTATTTTCATACCAGTAACGAGATACATTAATATTATCTCATTTATAATGAATGATGTCATTTGTAAGTGGGGTATAAAGTAAGCACATATTGACATATGTAGCTTATAAAATGAGTGTATGACGTCAGTGGTATACAAATAATTAAGTTGGAGCCATGCATGGTCATATATCCTTGTTAAAATTGTTTTCAAATACATTTCAGATCATTGCCGGTGTTGAGACCTTATAATTCGACAAGAATGAATAGTCTTTTTTTTTTAAATAAAAGAATCTTTCCACTTTTTTAAACAAATAAAGGTCCAATTTTCGAATCATTCTCATGTTGAAATATATCTGTTCATTTCTTTGTATGGATAAAATAAAACTTTATGTCATACTTGACAGTCCCTCGATAAGTGAACTCTTTCTCCGAGTCTGGCACAGATGTTATCATATTTTTTATTTATTTAGTAATAAAAAAATATGTTTGTATATATTCATTAATCTCGTTATCCAAGCGTCATTCTAATATATGTCTGTTAATGACTATAAATGAAATGAAGTTGTATAAAAAACAAATTGCTATGAAAACTTAATTAAAAATGTATTTTTTAATCTATCAAGTAAAAAATAAATGCGTCTTGCATATTCATCTCCATAAACACAAAGATTGTAAGAAAATCGAGTCTTTAAATATTAATATAATTTACTTAATAGTGTATATTTCCATTTCATGATAATAGGCTCAATTTGCAACTTAATTATATATTTGAATTTTATATTAATGTAACTGCAAGTAGGAATACACTATAAAATTATGGATAATTCTCCTAGATTTTTGAAGCTTATAATTTGAAGCAGTTACGTAAATTGAAAATACTATTCAGGGCTCTAGAAATATTATGCATAAATTGAGCTCTTTTGGGAGCAATTTTTTGAAATTTAACTTCATTCATTCGGCTTAAGAAATTTATCTAAAAACAAATTGGCTTTTTTTAATGCAATCAAATATTTGTATAAGGAAACTATAAAATCCCAATTTGACTGATTGTATGCGACACTACAGCATGAAGTCAGTAATAGGAATATTTTTGTTTTCTATCCTAGCTATTTTACTACATAACTGCACATTGTTTTAATACTCTAATGTAATGTAGTTCAAGGTAATTGTATCGTCCCTGAGTTAGTTATAACTAAATTTAGTTGCCCAATAAAAGAAAAGATGAATAACCTTTTGTAGTCATTGGGTTATTAGTGATTTATACGTCCTTTTCTGATGAATACTCATAGAAAAGAAATCATTGTATATTAATTACTATAAGAAGTTTTTACGCTTCAAAAAAATGGTAATCCATTTGAGTGAAGTCAGGGGAACAAAGATAATTAGATCTATGTTATCTTCTTTCTTTTCACAACTTTAACTATTTATAAAAAATATGACAGTATTAGTAGAATTAAACAAAAAATATTTATTGGTAATGAGAACAATATAAATGAAGTTTATATATTTGATATAGTCATGGAGTAATCTTTGACTTTTTTGATGATATTACAATTTTAAAAGTATGATATATAACAAAACCATAGTTTTATATTTTTTAAATCTATACAATAAACAAGCTAAGATTGAATCAAAAGAAAATGGTATTATTAATTAAAATTTGATAATTAGAAAGACTAATGTTATTATCATTCGACATGCCAAGGAATAAATCGTAATTTGTACAATCTGGAACGTAACATGTATTTACATACTTTCAACTATAGTTTAATATATATTTGTTTATAAAAAGAAGATCAAAAAAATATTGTTTTCTTTTATGAAAATGCAAGATCAAAAATCCTTTAATAATGATAATAAGTTATAATAATTATTAATTAATATTGTATTGCTATTGTGACATCCCGAATATACAGCTATATAATACATGTACTAATAAGAAATGAACTCGCTATATTTTGCAAATTATACATAAATATTTTTTTTTGGAAACATCCGACAACATTATCATTGTTCCTGACCTCAATTTGAACTTTAGAGCTAGATCAGTGTCGAAAAATTATGAAAAATAGTATTTTCTAAATTTCAAAAAATAGAATAACTCTTAGGCTTACTTTGATTACAATTTTCATTGTAAAAATAGTCATTTTTTGACTTATCGGTGTTATTAGAAATACGTGAAATTATTTGTTTTTTATAGTGTAATGATTTTTTCATTGAATTACCAATAAATTTGATTCCCATAGAATTGTTCATACTTATGAATTAGTTAGCGTAAAATACATGTTTATATTACCATTAATCATTTTTTGTCGAGGCATACTTATTTATTATACTATATAAAATTAAGTGAACATACACATTGATTAAACAATTGATTATAATAATTGAATATAAGTAAAGTAATATTTATACTTGACTCATATTCAATAAATAACCTGTTAGCCCTTTTTATGAGCGTAAACATAGTATAAGCCTATGATAAATTAGTTAATTTCAAATGAAGAAAATAACTTTATGTTCCAAGAGTTTAAATTCATATTTCCATGAGCATAGGATAAAAAATAAGTAAAAATTTGCAAATAAAATTAAACAAAAAATTTACAATTTACATGTAGGTTTTGAATTTACACAGGTATTGCTCCAAAGTGGGGCACATGTTATACATACATAAGTTGATATATTCTCACAAAAATTAATATGATACTACTAATAGTCCATGTACAAGGCCGTCCACAGAAAAGGCATTTGCCTTTTCCCCACCCAATAACACTAATATGACTTATTTTCAAGGTCAAATGAAAACACTTTTGTTATACATATATGTAACATCTTCCCCCTCACTCCCAAAGTTTTAGATCTTCACGTTCACCTTTGGAAATCTATACCTACATAAAAAAAAGGAAACACATAATTTGCTTCTTCCCCTGTAAGGGGGGAGGGCATAATTGAGAAACCCTGACTTAATATGACTTTAAGATATGCAAGATTAAAGATGATGTTAGATAAACAGTTAAGCAAGAAACTAAATATTCATTACGTTTATTATTTTTGATTGTTTTTTATTAATGATAATATCGTAACAAAAAAAGCAATGTCGCTATATTACATAATATAAGTGGAATCAGATATCTAATTCAGGTTGCTTCACAAAAGCACCATACAAACACATAGGTATATGAATGCCAGAGTTTACAATTGAGCTAAAAAAGCAAATATAAGATGCTACAAAATACCTTAAGATTAATTTTGTTTTATGAGTTGTATTTGTTCTGTCATGACACACATAAATTATGAGGGGGGGGGGAGGCAGCGAAGAGAAATATTTATAATCCATTTTCCAGATCAAGGGGTCCCAACCTTTTTCATGAAATACATTTTAGCCTTCCTTCTCCTTCTCAAATTAGCAAAAATTATATATTTATTTGTAAATTAATTATTCTACATAATACAGAAATTTATATGCTCTAAAATAACAAACCCAGACTAAGTGTCCCTGTTTTGGATATTTTGTACCGACTAATATGTACTTACTTTGATGTTTTTTGCTTTTCTTTTCTTTTGTAAATAATATTTACAAGGTTTAGTTCCTAAATATAAGAAAAACGAAAATATTTGGTAGGTTATTTCTTTATGTGTAGATGTCTCTAAACATGGATGCATTCATATATTTGTATAAGTGTTAAAACTAACAATTTACTCAATTATTCAATAAAACATCAAAGCTTAGACAAACTTTTTATAAATAAATTGGACAATTGATGTATATCTATTTTGGGACATTTTTGTTTTTTGAGTTAGTGTTGCTTTTTATTCGTTCCTATCAAAGTTACAAACTCATGCTTTTATATAGGTGTTTCTCATTCAACAGTCAGAATTTTTTGAAAAATCCACAATTGTTTTACATATGTAACATATACTATGATAACTTATTTGCATGCAGTCCTTATATTATACTAAGATTGAAAAATACCTTAATGGGGCTTTTATTGTCTATTAGATTAGTTGTGAACAATCTGTCTTTAAATATGAATTTATATTTGTACAATCAAATAGGTAGGTCCCGTACATACAATACACATTATGAAAAACAAAATTATTTTCTCAAGTACATAGTTTTATCCTTTGAAGAATACTTGACATGACTAGTTAAAGTAGATGTATTATTGTTTTTTTTCTTTCTTTTTATGTGTGTCTTTATCTATGTTGTAAGTTTTATGTTTGCTTTCTACAAAAAAAAATATGTATTTTAAAAACAACATGGTGAAAAAGAGGTACAAGAACAAACTCATAAGTGAGAAGGTTAGTTTTATAAAAAAATGTCAAATATTAATGATTTGTTAATTACACAATTTTTCCTCTCCTTTTCTAAGCAACCATGTTCCCCCCTACGCATATGGTTGTTATAGAGTACCATACATTTCCTCCTCCGAGTTCCCAGGATTGAATGTTTCTTCCTGATAAATATTCAATACATCAATTTTTGAATAATTAGAAGCTTTTGCTAATTTATTAGTATAGTATTATACTATGCTACACTGGTCTCGACATTTTTATTAGCTAACACTATTTGATAAGGATTTAAAATAAAAACCCCTAATATGTAATATTTACTTTTTAATTTTCGGGAAGGGATCTGCTGTGTCATTTGACATTAACCATGTCGTAAATATACATACATTACTTGTTGTCATATGATAACATTAGGAGTTTATCAATAGATTTAGTCAACCCATTTCTTGATAAATAGTCTGCTCATAAAAAAGTATATAAAAAGACTATTAGATTGTTAACTACAATTTTTATACAGTTATTTTATATATGTATGATAGAGGGAAGGATGAATATTGGGAAATGTATCAGTTTTGACAAGCTCATTGTTGGGTTCTTTATTATACATTGAAAGCTATTTCCTCACATAGGTTTGATAAATTAAGTTTCGACGTCTTCCAAACACCTTTCATACATATACAATTTTTTTACTTGGTTAAAGTTACTTACATATATACCATTACAAGACAATAAAAAACATAGGCAATGAGTGTTTTTTTTTTTGATTTCCCATTTCCCGAATATATCACATTTATTATATAATTTATGAATTTCCCGGGAAATATGATAAGAAATGATATGATGCTGAGTAGATAACTTTTCCCCAAAAAACAGGGATAATAAAAACTGTTTCTCAAACAATCCCTATTTCTGCTTGATAAAAAATTACACATGGAACTTCCACATCTGTTATGTATTCGCATAAGTCACGGTATTATTCTCAACAACAAAATAAAAAATAAGTCACACCAATATTTGTAATTGATTTGTCATCATTGCCAAATATTTTTATGGGTGTTTGTAAATTTGGTATTGCAAAATGAAATAATATTTATGTAAGAAAGTTGCATAATATTGACTTAGGTTTTTTAAGCTATATTTGTTATGGAAAATTTGCACTCAGTCAAATTAATTGACAATAAATATCGAATATTTCTTGAACAAATTCTTTTTTACACATATGTGTACTTGTTTTTACATATCAGGAATGGATCTCTTTTTGTTATATTTCTTTCAATAAAAGACCAATAAAATAGGTTCCACGTAGTTAATAATTATATTTTTACTTTTCTGACATATACTTTTACCCACTAATTGCCCACTAATTAATACTTCTCTTCCATTAAGCACATAAAAAAAATAAACATTGGGCAATTGGGCATTGAACAATCTGCTCAGTCATTGATTAATATTTATATAAAGATATTATTGCTTTCAAAAAATATTCCACGTTTTTAGTTTTACCCTCAAATATTTTAAATACATATACTACTCAACAGAAAAATAACATACAAATAAAATAGTCTATATTAGTTTTATAATTAGGGTATATTAATCCCATTTGTAAATAAGCTCAATTTAATGCAAAGAAAACTAAATTATGAAGGGTACAATTCTTTCATAGCATTATTAACACAAATTTGAACCTTTTTTCAAATACAATATCCATTTTTGTATTAATTGACATATAAACAAACATAAAATAACCATCGAAACCATGGAACAAAAATGTTATTACATAACGCCTAGTGTAATGGGTATCATACACATTTATTTAAGAATGAATATTTCAGCTAATAAGTTAATTGTACATGGGTAAGTCACGCATGACTAGGACTGTTGTACTTACACTAAGTTAACTAATAATAGCAGTAACGCAAGGTTGTGTAGTTAACATAGACTTACTGGGCATTTCTACTTCAATTTTCGTAAATATTGAGTGTAATACTTGAGTGAACAGACTCATTAGAATAAAACCTCATTAAAAAAAACTTTGACGGAAATTGTCAAAAACAATGTTTGCTGGAGACGATGAGAAAGTTCAAAATGCTTTACTTTGAGCGAATCTTTAGTCACAATGGACGAATGCTGGATTTCTTGATATCTTTCTGAACTGAAACGGCAAAGCTGCCAGTGACTTGAAAAGGATCTACTAGACCCAAGAAAAGCTATAACTACAATTACTACGGAAAAACTGATGTTTATTGCCTTCTTTGATTTCTAGGGAATGTTTTATCAGCATTTTGACCCGAGGGTATGTACAATTAGTTTGAAATGTGAAGTCAATGATCTGAAAAGTTATTAACTCATTTGTGCAGCGAAAGATCTGAAAAAGTGGAAAATGAACAACTTTTCCTTAAGAACAATGTCCAACCTTATGTTAGTCATGCTACCCTGTACTTTATTGACTCTAAAGGTAGCAAGATATTTAAATATGCTCCTAATCGGGTTCCTTACAACTTATACCAGTTCCTAAAACTCAAAAAAATATCTTGCTGGGACGCATTTTAATGATGATTTGGTCCTAATATTTATTGTAGTGCAGGGGTAAATCTGGAAAGGAAGGCTTCAATTTCGTATTCGAGAAGTGGGCCAAAAGATTGGACAAGCTATGTTGAAAAGTAACACTTAATACATTTTTTTGTATAACCAACCGTTATTGAGCTATGGAATGAGTCTTAATCATGATTGACTCACCTTTGTATTTTATTGTTTCAGACAACACTATAGAGAGTTTAATGAAAAGAACTATCTTAAAATAGTCTAAAACATTAAATTGATCATATACCATTAGAACTTCTCCCTATTTTTATAAACGAGTTAACAATTCAAGATCCTCATATTATTTTTAAGTAGCATCAGTTTAATAGAGAATGTATCATTATAGGTGCATAAAGAAAAAAAAACTTGTCTCTTTTTCCAATCTAAGTTGTTTCATATTCAAATATTATCTTTAATTATATTCTTTCATAAGCCAAAATATTTTGGTTCCTTTTATCTAGAGACGCAAAACCAGTTTCTTTAACAATTAATTATAGTTTAAGTGCAATGACTTTGTTAAATAAATACAAATTCAAAAATCTCATTAAAAAATACATAAATTTTATTAAATGCATGCATAAAGGATGATTGTATTTTTATGGTTTCATAGACATTTCTATGCACAGCTGTTTCTGTTTGGTAAGAACTAAATGGACTTGCCAATAAACGGGTTCATGTTTTTAATCTTTTTTATCTCAAACAACATTCTCCATTTCAATTTTATTTGTTTCAAAAATCGGACATATATTAATCCTGATATATGATATTACATAGATATTAGTGTTGTGATCAAGACCACCTTAACCAAAGCCAAGGCCGAACCAGGACTTTGGAAAGCCAAACCAAAGACAATATCAAGGCTTTAACAGATAAGTTGTTTTGACTTTGAGGAATCAAGACAAAAACGAGACTTTCAAAAATTGGTCTCAAGAACTACATTATAAGAACATGGTTTTCTCATACATTTACATTACATTGATGTTAGAAAACAAGGCTATGAGTCATTAATAACTTACATATCTTAAATGCATATATCCAATCATATACCTACATAATACATATATGGATTCATAAAATATTTAAATTTACTTTTTTGACGACTACAGTGAGAAAAGTTATATATGTCTCAACAGTATTTCATATCTCCAAGTTAAATATTATATACATATTTGAAGATCCAATTTTTAAGTTCACTTTTATTTGAAATGGATTTATATAACATTAGCCCTTTTGATGTTAAAGCATACGTAATAAATAATTCATTGATACTAAAGTATTCTCTTTCATAAAGAATTTGAAGAAAAAGAGTATGTACATATTTAGTCTATTTAACTGGATAAAGGGTTTTCCCCATTGATATACTATAACACCACACATACATATTAGCCATATATTTATTCATTTATTCACTCAACTAATGACTGAGACATACCAATGTTATCGACTTTAGATAAAATTGATCATTAAGACAAATATTATATAGTATAATGCAATCAACATCCACGATGTTGAATCGTATAAATATTTGACAATAAAAGAAATAAGAACAATAAAACAAGATTTAATAAAAGTTTAAAATTTTTAAAGTATATGGTACCAATAAACTATAGTTCAATAAAAATGACCACTCTATTTTATCGTATTCTTAAAAACAAAAGTCGAGGAGCATTCTATTAACTTTACTAGTAAGAAATTCCATTTGGCTACTCCTCTATCAAAAAACCTATGATTAGTAAATGGTTGTCTGAGGATACTATTGGAGAAGGATGGGGTGCTAAAGTTATTTTTGCTGACCTCTGGCCTAAGAACACCTGCAGATAAACCATTGATTATTTTATATAGCATCGCTAAGTAATGCCCTCCTTTCCTCTACATAGAGTTGTCACATCTAATCTTCCCTGTATTAATGTACACATGGGTACAAAATAATGTAATATAAGAGATGGTGTTTACTCGAAGAATCTAAGTTCGAGAAAGATGTATTTCTCATACTGCGTGTGAGAGAGAAACATGTTATTTATTCAAACTTATATGATATAAAACTCATTTTATACATATGTAACTCCCATCAAAACCTGAAAATAAAATAATAGATTCTCAAATGAAAATGTAATTTGTTCTATCTCTTGTGTTGTATCACAGATAAATAAATCCATTTACACTGTAACATAAATAAAATTCCATCTACATACATATAGATTCATCATAGTTTTCAAAGATTTTCTCCTATTTCGATATAAAATTTTAAATATATATATATGATATGTACATAATTCAAAACAACAAGTTGTTTTGTTAGAAAAGACCTTCAAATAAACCATGATAACATTTTTTAAGCAATATGAGTAGCCAGATGTGGTTTTTAACTATTATCATTATTTATGTAAGCCTTGGTGATAAATTTTACATTCTCTAGAGCAACCAAGAGTATATTATTAATAATAATTTATGTTTCTTTATAACCTTAGATGAGTCAATATAACATTTACTTAGTGCACTGCTTCATCATAAAAATAAAAGAAATAATTAAAAAAATTATAATGCTTGCCAAAATGTGTGTAAATAACATTTCAAATATTAAAATAATGAACAACAATCAACAAGGAGCACAGATATGATTTTTAAACTGAGGAAAATTAGAGCCGGTTTTACCTGCGACGTTATTTTTACTGTATTTTGCATCTTTTCTTCCAAAACGAAAAAAAAATGCTTAAATTGTGAACCAAATATTGGATTATTTTTCATATAATATTAGGGTAGCGTTCAGAGCTTTACAAAAATTTATTCGAATGCACTTTGTTAATAAAACAAAAAAATGTCACTTCCAAAATCTACATATTATATTATTACTTTGTTCCTATTACTACGATTGTATGTATTATGTTGCCTCAAAGCAACAAGCAAAAGACAAAAATATACTCATTACATGGGCCTTTAAATTCATTTAAACATTTTCAAGAAAATCATGAGAGTACATTTACTTTTCTAATTCTAAATGATTTCTTTAATCAGGGGAATCCATTCTGAGGCCGCAGACCATATTGAAACCCACTTAATTTTTTTTGTAATGTCTATTGTTCACTCAAATAATAGTTCTAATATTATATTTGTTTGTTTCTTATACTTCGAACAGTCCTTGTAATTGGTTCTACGGCTCTAATTGTTTGAAACTGTCAATTCTACGAACTGACATATTAATTATTATTTACGGATAATGAATAAAGCAATAATAAAACCCTGACTAAACGGGGTATTACTACCTATTTGCTATTAAAAATCTTGTGTTAAATACTAAATCTATCTATGCTATTAAAGAAAGTATAGTTAAATAGTTGGGGATACAAGGTTGCCTAATTTTATTTGAATAATCCTTATCAGCACTGATTATCTATTTAAAAGTAACTATTTTAACCTTTTCAGCAAATCCCAGCGAAAACAAAATGTAAAGACATTCCCCAAAAAGTGTTTATGTTGTGACATTATTTTACATAGTAAAATATCTATTCAAAACATTTTTTTTAAATCAATTGAAATGTTACGATATATCTAATTTAACAAATGCACTCTCAACAAGAATTAGGTAATAAAGTATGACAACAGTCTTTAAATAGTCAAATATATGTATAATGGAGCTTGCCCGTACGTGAACATATTCACTTAATGTATGTACATTATGTCTGAAAAGTAATAAACAAATTTGATTATGGTTCATGATGTATTCATATTTATTATTGGTTCTCATTCATGTTGACCCTATTTTCTGGAATTATTCTGTTCATGGATCCTTAGTTAATCATTCCTTTATTGAAATACGTTTTGTATTTTATGATAATGGTCTATTGAATAACCCGTTTAAGCACAATTAATATAAATACAGATCATTCAAGATTTATTTGATTAAAGATTGGACTTAATAAATCATTTCAATTCGTAGCAAATGACTAAACTGTTGATCCTGCCAAATCAAACCAACCTTAATGGGGATAATAAATACTTAAACCACTCAATTTGTTGAATAAATTGATTGTGTGCAATTGCCTTAGATCTAGTGTACCAATTGACATGAATATGAAGCAAATGGCGCTCGCCAGCAATGGCTGTAATACATTTCTATTTATTGAAATACTTTTTAGCTTTGTAACATTTATAAATTAGTCAACAGATTTTAATGTAATCATTGCATAGAAAAATAATACATATAAATTATACATATATATGTTGATAAT
Organism: Lepeophtheirus nordmannii; assembly: GCA_963680855.1. Taxonomy (NCBI): domain Eukaryota; kingdom Metazoa; phylum Arthropoda; class Copepoda; order Siphonostomatoida; family Caligidae; genus Lepeophtheirus; species Lepeophtheirus nordmannii. Next base: position 26,101,308 of record OY804523.1, read on the forward strand.
ATATGTATATTTATATGAGCTTTTGTTTAATTATAAATGTGTGCAACAATGCAAGACTTATAACAATTTTTAATCATGAAAGAAAAGAAAAAGATGTGTCTTTATTTTATACATGTTATGTATAGAATGAATCATTTTCATTTGATTGGATAAAAATTGAGTGCATAAGGTGAAGTAAGACAATTTTTATATTCAATGAAACTAAAGTCAAACAAAAGTACTTATTAAACGTATACCTAATTCCATTTATAGAAATTGACTGTTCACATACATATAAAAATCGTTTTTATAATTTTGATAGGAGTTTGTTGTCGAATAAATTGAAATTACTTACCTTTCATAATTCATGTAATAAGCTTGAGCTTCCTAAAGATGTGATAGAAGTCAGTTTTAATCTCTGAGTGAATAAAATGACGTAATAGTAGATGCCCAAGAATACATTGTAATTAACTAAACAATTTTTGCAATAATGCATTATTTGATTCGTAAAATGTATTTTTTTAATCAAGTTCTCTTCATAGACTTCCACTCCGGAAATCAATTTTTAATTAGAAAAGAGTGATGAGAAGAAAAGAGTAAAACATGAGTAAGAATAGACCAATTAAAAAAATGCCAATTTTTACAAATATAATATTGTTCAATTAATGACTATAGGTGATGATGTACGAGAATTAAACGATTATTTTTATCAAATCATACAATATAATACCCCACTCATTATTAACAATACAATTATGAAAACAACGGTACACAAAATACCATTGTTTATTTAACATTATTCATACTATAAATCTACTGGGCACAAACAAGCTGAATCATATACAGAATAAGTATATAATTCAACTTAATACGACTGCACATTTATTTAATTTAAAAATACTAATCTTATATTCTTGATTTATTTAATTCATTCTCATAATTCAATTTAATTAATATCATTGTATTTTAATATTCTTAAATTAAATTGATTAAAATAAACTAAATAAACTAAATATTATATTTACTACAAACAAAGAAGAGTGAATAGCGATAAACACATTTTTCATGAATGTAAGTACACATGTATCACAATGTATACTTACATTCATGAAAAATGTCAGGGATAGGCACAGAATAAAGGGTTTGTATCTCATGAGTAGTTCAAATTAGCAAGTAAGAACATTTTTGATGTTATGTTCAAATCAATATGAATGGAAGGACCAATATAGGTTCCACAAGGTAACTTGAGAATATATTTATCTTATAACAGATGTTTATAGGTATATAACATATATGTATAACTATTGGGAGAATAAATGTAACCGAGATTTGATTAGTATCAAATCTTTATAAAAATGCTATCTATGAGTTATTTAAGATTTATAAATATAGAAATATATTATAATGAAGTTATGGTTTTTTTTAATTAGTCGTTAGAGAGACTGATATTTTTGAATGTTTTCTTTGTTGTTAAGATTAAAGCAAATAGTATTGAAAATGTATTTGAATTACTTAATTATATGTAGAAGTGTAAATACACAAATTATATATTTTCGTTTCACTTTTATATTCTTAAATTAAATTGTTTATAGAAGAGGGCAAAGCAATATCTGCTTTGATCTAAGTAGATAGGGTATCAACTTAGCTGTTAAGTTTTAACTCTCTCTCCTTGTGATCACAATGATACTTACACAGATTAGTACCTTTATAATGTATGCATGATACATGAGATGAACAATTATACAAAATCCTTATGACAAATAGGATTTAATATTATCAGTAAAAACAAAAGCAATGCATTAATCTTAATATCCCTTGATATTTGGGATTTTTCTTAATATTGAATTAAATTTACATAACATATCACAAAAAGTTCGATTTAAAGTATTTTATGTGAGTTTTTTATCAGTTTGAAAAAGAAGATGACATTATTTTATCTTACCTTCAATCGATAGAGATTTTGATGTATTAGGTCTAATTTGATCCATAAACGATGTTTGTTTCCTCTGCTCTGAGGATGAAGACCTTTGTGTTTTATATGAGGAACAAGGTCTACGCCCACGTGATCCAGATTCCTCATCTACAATTTCATCTTCATCAGAGCCAATTTCGCTAATAACTGAGCAGTTACTAAAATTATAAGGAGACTTTGAACCAAGATACGAGGCAGGGTGACACGATCCTTGACGTTTAAGTGTTGGTCGCATTTCAGAAAGGATGATTTCTTTATCAATCGGGGAAGACATGACAACGGAGTTATAATTTATCTGTAATCAATGGGAATCAAAAAGTTTACAAAAAAAAATTTTTTTTACGTTTTGCAATGAACGAATATTGAATAAAAAACATGTAGCCACAAATATTTTTAGTCCACAAAAAAAGGAACTCAAATGAGAGATAATAAAAAAGAGATGTAATAGGTATATGAGGTATATGTAGAATGAAATTATAGTCGACATTGTACATCACATATATATGTACATATTGTTAGATGATAACACTTTTGAGAAAGTATGATGAAGGCCATATTACCATGGTTCTTAATCTAATTATTATTGACTGCATTGTCCACCATCAGAAAATGTCAATTAGAATAAAATAAAAAGTTAGACCTTAGACCAAGGATTATTTTTCTAATTTATATTTGAGTATAAAAACAAAGATTTTTTATTGAAATTTGTAAAGTACTATCAGGAATATAGTTAATAATTTTATGAAATAGATAATATTACCTATTTAAATTTGAAATAGTTCTATGACTTCAATTTCTCATTAATAATATTCATATTTTTAAATAAATGAAAGACTTAAAGTTTCTCTGTTACCTAAATAAATGCTTCATAAGGCAAAAAAAAACACGGTTGGAAACATAAATCCATAATAAAAAAAGAAAAGAAAAATACATTGATTTTGTGATTTTGTTAACTTGAAAATTTAATACTTATTGAAAAATAAAGTGCAATGAAACTTCGATTAGAGTGATGTTGAATAATATTATAGTTTGTATACTTCTAACTTCATAAAAAATAAATATAAGAACTGTTTACTTATGAAACTATCATTAAATCTTCAATCCAAGAAGTATGCTAATGATATTTGTATTGTATTAACGCCACACAAAATAATATATAACAAAACAAATAGGAAGTAAAATGCCATGAGGAAATATTAATCTGTGACATCATTTTTGAGTTTAAAATGCTACAAAATTTGAAGGGCTACCCTAAATTCTTTCCTATGTTCGACCTTAATCAATTTGTTTTGTTTTTTTACTTTTATAAATTTCACGGTAATTGCATATTTAATGCTTAATGTGGGTTTTTTAACCCCCATGAAAATTAAAACACAAATTTTAAAATGATAGGCCCATGGTTAGTTTCATCAGTCTTTACGTTGTGTTTTACGACACTAAAGTCTAACTTTATTATGAATGAATTATGTTTATGTAACCTAAATGTGTAACTAAATACTTTGTTTGTTTGTTTTACAACCAGGATGTTGTTAATAATAAAAATACACTAAATGTATAATGAATAGATGAATGTCGTGATAAGTCTTTGATATTTCAACTTAAACGGAAAAATAACTTATAAATCAATAAAAAAAGAAAAAAAGAAATGCATTTAAAATCTGTTTGTTTTTTCTTAGTCTTTTCTTTTACATATGAATGTATCAAACCCCAAATATGTCACTGCATCAATTGAAGGTCACAGTGAGACGCAACTACCTAGATATAGGAATGTAATAGGTCAGTTAGTATATTTTCAAGATGGATCCATATTTTATGGTTTATTGACCTGAAAGATGTCCATAAATACGGAAATACTTTAGTTTATACGGAAATATCAGAAGCTACTTAAAAAATACATACTACTTTGCTTTCTCTCTCTAGACATAATTGAAATATGTATGTTATTTACCTAAGAACGTGTTTGACATTATTTATTAAATAAGTGAATGTCTACATTTTTTATATTGAGTCTAAAAGGAAAATACATCATTTTACAGACAAAAAAACACATCTCAATTCGTTTGGAAAAAGTGGCCTCCTCGGTTTAAGAAGGATTTAAAGCTATCGTAAATTGATGGTGTTCAGCAAAAAAAAAGTTGATATATTGTCATAGAATTTGAGGAAATTGATCCATATGTAAAGTAAGAGTTCGATCTTCTTTATTTTTGTAAGTATGCCTGAATGTAAATATGTGTCTTTCGAAACACTTTGGTCGTATGAAATATTAATTTGTTCTAAGTAAATTAATTATTCATGAGACAAAATGTCTTAACAGTAGACATTATTAATATTTATTTCATATCTACGCAAAATAGTTTTGATAGGATGAAAATAAATATTTTTCACATTTATACGTATTTGAGTGCGTATTAGAGTTTCTCATTTCCCGAGAAATTGACTTCATGGGGATCTTAGTTGTAAGCAATAAACACTGTAAAATATAAGTATTTATTTTACAAAAAAGTAATAATAAATTCCTAGAATGCATTATTGAAAGATCTGACATATGTTTATGTTTTCCTCCCATTGGAAAGTTAAGTAACAATTTAATATTTATTCATTATAATTTTAATATTTGTACCGACAAGGAGTCTTGGGGATTTATCAATATAGTACACTCTACAAAAAAAGAAGAAAAAGAATAATAGACATAAATATGTATACAATCTTGATAAATATAAATACTCAAATAAATAATTAGTAATACAAAAATAATTTTCGTACCATAAATTTAATAATTAGATTTTAAAAAAACAAAAAGATCTACTTTGAGAGCTTAAATGTCTTCTCAATTTGGTTACAAATAGACCTTTCAGACTCTATTGAAGTGAATGGTATAGTTTTTAAAGCTCTCAAAAGATTTTATTTCATTTTTTTTCTTTTGAAAATTTAAAATTATTTTCTCAACCGTACTACAGCATTAGATATATGTATATGTTTAATACCTTTGAGTATTCGATTTGAAACAAACAATACTTAATTAGTAAATGAGGATCAACTAATTTTTGAGTGGGCTGGTTGTTAGGTAATTGTGTGTAATTACTCGAAAACTTGAGAGCGAGCTACAAAGCAACTTTTTGTATCACTATAATTCATGTACAACTTTATATTAAAAGTATATATCATCTGAAATGTTCCAGAAGCATCTCAAATACTGAACATTTGTGCACGTATGGAACAGTTTAGAAATCATTTATCATATGTATATAATATGCGAATTCTTTAGATCAATTCTTATTCCCTATTTTCTTTTTTTCAAACTATCATTATAGTACGAATATGATGCACAGTTGGACCTATGGAACCTCATAATTTATTACCTCTATTCTTTTAACAAAAGGGAAAAGGAACGATTATTACAGTAACAAAGTTTCAAAATGTATTTGAAATATTTTGGTACTTCACTATCTATGCACATCATTTGTAAATCATAAATCGTAAAAACTTGAAACCGAGTGATTCTTCAATTTGTATTAAATCTTTAATTTATTTAATTACAATATATATATATATATATATATAAATGAAGTCTTTGAAGTAATAAAGTGCAGGATTTACCGGGAATTTTCTGTAGGTGTAAATCCCTGGAAATTATCGGTATATTAGGATCCCAAGAGAGAAATTGTAGTACGAATGTACTTTTTAAATTTTTTTATTGTAAAATGAAATCAAACAGATACAAACACCATTATATAAAAGGTGCGATTTAATTCAATGATGTAACTATGAAGTAAACATGTTACATTTATGTTATACTTCTCTCAAAAACGACTTGTTAAAGGTTTAAAATTAATAATTTTCATTACTTTATTTTAGTTAAATTCATTTTCAAGAAACAGGTAGATGCTACATAAAATTATTTCCAAATTATTTATTGTGATAAATGAAATTAAATTCAGTATAACATGAGTCCTTATGTAAAGTCTTTTCAACATATTCCTAATCATTAAGTGGCGTTAGACTATTACTTAAAATAATAATATTTACCTTACTCTCTTAAAATATTAGACATAATATGAAAACCGAAAAATTCCAGCAAATTTTTTAATTGTTATGTTAAGAGGCTCATTTGATACTCCATTATGACGTTAAGATCCATGAAAAGCAGAGTCCTTAACAGAGTAACGTCGAATGAATCGTGTTAAATGTCCAAACTTTTCATCATGTTTTGGAAAAAAAGTTGGACGATTTTTTAACCAGGATACACTTTAGAGTTCTTCTTTTTCACTGCGAACCAAAATCAAAAGAAAGGAAGTTAAAACTTACAATTCACACATACTATCAGTAAATATCTCTCTAATTTTTTTTAGTCCATTCATGCTGTGATAAATGATACTTATATTAAAATTACCTAATGATCAAGATGTCTGACAAATTAATATGAAAGAATATAATAAATACATTGTCATCGTTTTTAATACCTAATTTATAGATATTCATAATGGATCATAAATTTAAATATGAATCCTTAACTTTTTTAATAGATTGAATACTTAAATACTACTATATAAATTATTAATCAGCATCAACGGTACTTAATTTAGTAATCATGTAATACTTAATTATTATTTTTTTGATAAAACTATTTTTATTTTGCTTTCTCTTTTTTCCCTTCAACAAGTGTCAATAAAGCACCCTCACAGTAAATAGAGAAATAAGAGAATATAAAACCTTTCTTTTTTCAACGACGCATATTAATATTTTACTTACTTTATATCCAATGTCTAAGGCAAAGATAACAATTCTAAAATTTAATCGTTGCAACATAAATATTTAATGCTGTAAATGTATGGATATACATTTAAAACTATTCAATTCCTTTATTTACTAACCTCTTTACAAGTTGAATCGACGAAGTAGTTTTAATTAATTATTTTTTCATTTTTTTTGTTATTTATGATAAGAGGTTATATAATTAGGTCCATTAATTACTCCTGTTAACTAAATTACCAATATTTTATGTATATGTATATTCATTTCTATGATCAGACATACTAACTCTTATTAATTAGTGACATAGGGCCATTGGGATTGTGGTAAATTGAAATATCTATTTTTAAAAAATCAAAAGGGACAGTAAATTTTGTAGTTAAGGCATAATAATATTTACATGTGACCCACTCTGTGAAAGTCGAGCAAAGGAAAGAACTACTCTCAATTATAATTCTTCAACAATATTTTTTACTTCTTAGAAATAAAGAATAAAAAAAAACCTTCATTGATGTTCTTGCTGATTACTTTTCTGTTATTTCATTATTCTAATTCTAGTATAATATACCATAATTATAGAATATATATATATATATATATTTGATAATACTTTATTTCTATCTGTGGGTTATAAAAGTTCTATTCGTGCAGTGCTAGAAAATAATTTTGAATTTATCAAGTATACCAAAATAAACTAATCACCTTTTTTTCCTAAATTTTATTTAAGAATGAATGAAATCTCATCTGCTCAAATATTCAGGGATTTAAAAAAAACTTACTTGAAGACCAAAAGATTTATCTTTTATTTTAAAAATAGCATATCTAAGCTAGTAAATTGATTTCAGGCACTGGTCTTCATCTCAACACCTATTTTTGAAGCTATTCAAATCTTAGTTCTGTCTGTGTCTCGTTTTCGAGAACAAACACTAAAGCATCCAGATTAAAAATGTTATTTTATAAAAACAAAAACAAGATTTTTTTTTCTCTTCAAGACCCTACTTAAAGTCTACATAGATCTCGGGTTAAGTGGCCTTGACTACAACACACTTAGTTCAGTGGTAATATTGATTCCGTTACATGCTCTTTCTAAGGGGTAGAGCATATCATAAATTACTCAAAATTGCAACAATGATATTTAAAACATCCAGTATTTATCTATTTAGTTTTTTTATCTGTGTACATTGGTCTCTTGTTTTCGTTTCTAAATAAATGTTTCCAGGGATTTATTATTTTATTTCTTTATGTGAAGCATTTTTTGTCCAAAAATTGCTTACATTCTAAACTACTACAAAAAGCTGATTTCAGAATCGTTATTAGGGCGACAAGTAATCAGATATATCGAACCAATAATCTTATATTAATCATTATATATATACATATATAGGTATATATAATATAATTATATCTATACTGATTTATATTATTGGAAATCGAGGAGAGAAAAAAGAAGCATATAATACAAATATTTATCAAATAAAACTTTTTTTTTCTTCAATAATTATTTTTAGAAAATTGATTTATAAATAGCATCAAAGCAATTCCAATAGCAACAACAACACAAATTTATTCTACAACAACTTTTCATGCAAATATTTCTTCAAACAGATAAAATATAATTAAATATTAAATTAATTAATCAACCCATACAAAATTTCAATAACCATTAGATCATATTGTCTATTTACATTAAAATATATTTTTTTGAAAATTGTAAGTGATAAATGTAACTTTATTGTAATGGACTACTCTAAAGAAAAGTACCATACAAATAAAGAATTTAAAATAACAATAGTTTTTGGATAAATACGAATATTTTAAGTTCCATATTCAATTATAGAATCCATCTAAAAAATGACTCAAACTTTTAAAAAGTTTGAGTTAAACACACAATAAAATTATCAAAAACCAGATTTGATATGAAAAAAATAATTACATAATTAACCCGTTAAAATCAACTGTAATATTATATACATACATAAAACCTAAAATATTTTTTGAGAAAGTAAAAGTTTGTTGATTTATGTAATAATTACTTGAGAGAGAGAGAGAGAGAAATAATGAATTATGTAAGTGTACCTAAGTAGGTTTGTATAAATATGTATGTATAAGCCTAGATTATTTAGATTAATCCCTTTTTTTTGTGAGTACGTAATGCTACTTTTAAAAACGAGAGGTAGTTGCATAATTTTCTGATACAATTTCTAGGAAAGAAACAACATAAGTACATCTAAATGCTATCTCAAAAACAGTATAATCTCCATTGTATTTTTTCTCAGCTCCTGCTCTCAAGAACCATTATCAACCTCTTGCTCTTTATTAATATTCTGAATGTGGGTTTCCTGAACTCAAATTATTTTCTCGTTGTGCCACAAATACCTCTACTATTAAATGGACGACAGTCCGACAATTAAAGAAAATGAGCCTAGCTACCATATAATGTCGGACTTTTCTTCTTCTTCTTTTTTGGGAGCAATTTAATAAAGATTGTTATGTATTGTAGACAATGAGATTTGCATTGCAATTATTAACCTTTTCTCTTAAAATATTCAAAAGGCCGAAATTATGTATTAGTTGGATAACTATGTCAATCTTTCCAACTGATTGAATTACTTTATTGATGTACTAACAATATTCACGGCATTCGAACTCAATAAATCAAATTGACAATAAATTGACAAATCGAAAATTGTTGTAGATTCTTCTATATGTAGGCACACAGTATGAAAAAAGATATACATAGTTACGAAATTTTCGCCTTGTATGATAATTTTTCCTACAAGAATGCGTAACTTTGACCCTTTCCCAGCTTTATATCTTTTTGATGTACAGGGTTATTCATAAGCTGCACCATAATTAATCAATATAACTGCCATTATTAGCCAGTACATCTGATAGGCAGGAGCGGAAAGTGTTACATGCTGTATAGATGTATTTTCTCGGAAGTTTTGTCCACACTTATTCGATTACTTGCGGAGAGATTTGAAATGTTGATAAGAATATAACCCAATACAAAATAATCGAGAGGGTAAAGATCTAGACTCGAAGGAGACCGTATATTTTTTCCCAAAATGAAGGTCTTTCCTTGAGTCATTTCTAAGTTTTTCGACGATTATTAATTGGGGATTATTAAATGATCTTGCTAAAAAATAATGTTCTTGTTTTCTCTATGGTTCTTAAACTAAAGGAGGACAACCGGTTCCAAAATTTTCGCAAAAATGTAGTCTTCCTGCTTTATACGAAGAACTTCTAGTAGAAAAACAAATGGGAGCTAATCAACTCGGAGCTTGAAACTTCTGTCCAGACCATGATGTTGACTCGACGTGGAATCACTTTTTCATCCAGGGGAATCTGTTGGGAAATTTCAGCTAAATTATATCATTTTGCCTATTAAATTTTAAATCCTTATCCCATTTTTTTCGTCAGTAAAGATAATACAGAGGTTTTAAATATAAATTTCCAATAATTTTTTCGACCTCTCCATTCTTTTGGTAATGATGCCCTCTGTGAATATTTTACCATAACCTAGCTTTAAAGGTTTCATCCTCAAGTTATTTAGGACCAACATTGATGGCTGTGCAATTCCAATTTTTGACGCCTTTTTCGACATCGGTCTTTTACAGCTTCGATAAATTATTAAACTGATTTTTTTGATATTCCTCCAGGTGCTTGCTGACCTTGGATGCCCACTTCTTGGTTCACCATTCAATTGTACTAAGGCTAATCAAGTTACCTAGGCTTCGATGAGTTTGCAATGGCGTCTTTATTTCATTGAAAAATGCTTCATCTGTCGTCCTCAATGGGTTCATAATGGCTGAATATGAGATTATTTGTTCATTCTTTCCTTATATATTTAATTTGGGTTGATTTGGGATTGATTTACAGCAAATCAGTTTCCAAATCAGTTGATTAAACACACGAAAAATTTGCGCCAATTTTGTGACCTTTATAACTTATGAATAACCCTGTATGTACATATTTGAAGTTAATCAACATGTTTTATGTTTTCACTCATTAAATACAATGCATAGATATTCAATATTAAAAGAAGATATTGATGATATATGTATTTATATGCCTGTGGGTAAAAAAAAGTTACAGAAATAATTTTTTATTTAATAGTATTTTTATTTTCTGCATTTTTTTCAAGTAAAAAATAAACAACTTAACATCAGAGCCCTTCTAAATGATTAGCAATTTTTCAACAATCAAATATTCATATATATGTAAATGAGGATCAATTCTATATTTTACTTTGAAAATAGTTTAATTTGAATGTTACATGAACTAACTTTGAAGCAGTTCTTGATGAGTTTAGTGTAGAAACTAGAAATTGTTGGGGGGAGGTATTTAATGTATTTCAAGTAATTAGAGATTTTAAATGTAATCAATATGTTGGAGATAAATGATACCCTCCAAATGAAATATTTATGAAAAGTAAAGGTGGGATAATCATTTGATTTGTTATTCAATAGGGCTTTTATTTAATGTAGATCAGATTTGATTGAATAATGCGTAATTATGTATTATTTTAGGAATGATTCATTAATCCTTCAAATGTAATAGCATTCAAACAATTTGGATTGGCTATCCGTTCTACATAAAAGGTATGTGTACATATGTTTTGATCAATACATAAAAAGTAAACTTTTATGAACAAGATAGCACATAAATCATGCAATAAATGATACTATTGCATTTGTTATAAATAACAATATCCTATTGGCTGAGAGGCTATATTTTTGCAACTTTTTTCCCTTAATATTTCGACATAAATTCCCTACAGGTGGTTATGATTAAATTAAATATTATTATCATTTCCATAATATGTAAATAAACATATATGTTTCACATAGTGAAGGAAATACATATATACATATAAATGGATTTTTATTTATTTCAGAGTGAATGTATCAAAACGTGATTAGAGTTAAATATAAACGTTTTACCTTTATTGTAGGATCAATGTTAGCACTATATGAAGAGAGGAGGATGTGGAAGAGAGTCTGAAATTCCCTTTGGCATTCCGTAATCAATCTATCTAACTTCTATTCGTGACTTTGTATATAAATATATATATACATATATATGGATGTAAATAAATAATAAACTTTATTCGAATGTCTCAAAAGAACGGGCGTATGTACGTACTTTGCTACAAATTTTGAAATTGCACTATTATTGTTAGAGGGAAATGCTCAAATATATAAATATATATATATGTATGTACATAATCAGAACAGGAATTGATGACGTTCCCTTGCTCCTTCTTTCCCTCTCAACTTTTCTCTCTCACTCTTTCTTCTCTCCCAATACAACCTCCTCTCCGTCTTTCTTTACTTCTTCTTCTTCTTTTTTTTTTTTCTTTTGGGTACCTTTTTTGTTAAAAGTACAAGCATAAAAATATAAGTTCTCTTCAATTTGCAAAAATATCAAAATTCATAAAATGTGAAGTGCCATTAATTTAATTAGAAAAGTCTCAAGACTTTATATGTATGTAAATGACTATCTACCTCTAGCAAGATCTAAAATAATAAATGTATGTACATTATATGTAGGTATCTTCACGTCTAAAATCACATGAGAAAAAACCATTATCAAAGGCAAAAATATCTTTTTATCATAAAAAATGAACGATACCTCTTCAATGTACCCAATTACAGCTCGACAACTACACTAGATATGTACAATATTAGTTATGGTTTGTAAAATTGCATGGAACATTCAATTTATATTTATCCATGTGAAGGGTTTTTTTATAAAAACGAATTCATATTAATTTGACGAAAACACAACATCAATAAAATTAAAAAAAAAATGTGAAAAATAACAATGATTTTAATTGTAGGGCCCCTACACGAGATCACAAGATCAGTAGCCTAGACAAAGAATTAAAAAAAATCGATAAAGACAATTTAAAATACATTAAGTTATTGGAAAAACTTGATTTATTTTCTTTTTTTTTAAATTTACATATAAGAGGATCGAAAAATGGTTGTTTGCTTTTATAAAGAAAATCTTGATTTGGGAGTAGTCATATGAATATTGATAAACAATTCAGAGGAAAAAAAAGTTATGACATTAATTAATTATTGAAACAAAAAGGACTTAAAACTGACTGTCTTCTTCTAAGAAATGAAATAAAAGCACAAAATGTACCTTAGCTAAAATATAATTAGATAAAAAATCTAGCTTTTGAATGAATATTATAAAGCTTTATAGTTGAATATATAATCTAATGACTATTATTAAAAAATATAACTATGTAAATATGCATATATTTTTTTTCTTTTAGAAGAAAAGCATATTAAAGTATTTAGGTATAGTTTTTATAGAGATGGGTCTTATATATGTATTCTCTAAAAATAAGACTATAACATACTTTTAAACAGGACAATTAGGTATTATATATATATATATATATTTGGGATAATCAAATGATAATTTAAATGAATAACAAAATCATCACCGTTCTTAAAACATAAACTTAACAATGACATATTTTTTAAGCTTAAATATCCTATTTATGGAGGTTCATTGACAAGAGAATTTGTTAAACTTCTTCAGTTCCAAATGTTTTCCTTGCTTCCTGTAGACTGAACAATTTTTGTTTTTATTAGTTTAAATAATTATAGTTAAAATGTATCAGAAACAATCGATTTCCAAATACTGCAATGTAAATGAATCAAACATTGTGAAAACTAATTTGAACGAAGGATTATTTTATAAGAACCTCTTCAAACATCTTACACTTGTATATAAATATATTCTTTAATGTTTATGTAGAGCCTGAAATGTTTCAAAAACGACGTTCAATTAAATCAATGTCATGGTTAATTCTTAAAATAGATTAGAATTCTTCTGATGTTACAGATATTTGAAGTATTTATTTATAACCAATATATGTATAATCAATCCATATGAAAAAGCAATCCTAATAAAACTCATACAGACTCATGAAATATGCATTTGAAAATTCATAACTATTTGTTTAAAAGTCTTTAATTGATGTATAACAGAAATATAAACTCATGTTGTAAGAGCTATACACATCACATTTTGACTGACAGCAAAAATAATATTGTGTTTTGGGAAATATACCCTTCAATTCTTGATAAAGATAGTTTGCAATTTATTCATTTAAAAAAATGTGTGATACTACAAAATACAACTCATCTAGGGAGTATGCCACAAAGTACTAACCTGTGAGCAAAAATTTGCAAAAATAAACAAACCCACTACTTTGAAAATTAACTTCAACGGAAAATAAGTTCAATTGTTATGAGGAACAATGACGTTTCTTACCCTTGTTTTCGATATTTTAGGTCGAAAAAATGTGATGTCATGATTATTTGTTAGAATTAAAGATATAAATCGATTTTTCATTTTTTTTTACATATATATTATTTTATGTTATAATACCAATACATGTGCGTAACAGCACATATAAAATAGAATAACTCAGCCACATGTTAAAAAACCAATGATTATCATGTATCTGTTATTCATATTGATCTTCTTTAAAATAAAATTAATGGTCTCTATATAATCTATTATTCATCCACAAAAAAGTACATGTACATCTATTAGTAAATTAATTAAAGATCCTTTCTTGAAAAATATTATACGTATAATATGTTCCTACATGGGTAGATAGATCTGTTATATTTATAATGTTTGTACATCAGATATTTTGCGTAAAATTTTGAATATATTTTATTCAAAAGTCGTTACTATGAAGCATCATTTTTCATTTATATGCAAATTTGCAAAATTAATAGTTGAGAAGCCTTCAATAAGCTTTTATCCTATTTTGAATAATGTTTTTTCATTCTCGACATTTTTAAATATTTCCTTATATGTCATTCAATGAAAAATGAATATAAAGAATGAAAAAATTTAGACCAATATTTTTTGTGTCCAACAAACGTAAAGATATTAAATGCAAATCATACAATTTATTAAGTAATTGAAAGTAAAATAATTACAATAACAGCAGCAAAGACTACAGTTATTGTATTGGGTTCTCTAGCCCGGCCATAGCAATTATTTTATAGCCTTGTATTTGTTTGAAATTACATAGATAGGAGTGAATTGGAATAAATTACTTCGTACCATACGAATACAATTTAACATCGAGTAAGTATTTGAGTTATTTAATTAATAGTCTGTGGACCTGATCTGTCCCACAAATGAAATAAAACAGTTATACTATTATAATGAGGGAAATTAGATAAAAAAAGTGGTTCTCAACTTTCAAGGCATACATTTAGTAGACCCCTCCCCTTCCATAATTATGTATCCAGGGAACATGTAGCAATGAAAGGAGGGACACAAAATTAGGAACAATTATTTGTTGTTGTCTTAATAAACCAAAATAAATGTTTGTGCACGATGAAGTAAGGGGGAGGGGCGTAAAAGCTCATGTCCGATATATCACATATCCTCCTCTTTCCTCAGCTAAAAAATATGTATATACATCAATTCATTAACTAAAATAAATACGTTTATGTATGAAAACAAAAATAAAACTTGATAAACTAAGATGCAATTGACACACAATTTGATAGAACTATGATCTAAGGATTCATCTCTTATGAACTTTAAACGTAAATGCATTTGTTCAAAAAAATTATATTTCTTTTCTGTAATCAAAAATAAGTCATTGAAGTAAAAAGTGGATCATTTCACTTCACCTCAAATCGCTCAAAAAGGCAATTTTAAACCCTGCCCTCAAAGATTTTTATAGGAATGTGCATTGTCAATTGGATGATTGGTTCCTGTGAAATGGAGTGCTCTTCCTTTCTTGCAATTTATATATATATACATAAATAATAAAAAAAACCGGTGCTTTGATCATTTTTATTCTAAGTACATACATATTTCTCTCACAAACTATTATTTCTTTTTATAATCAACATCAAGTAGTTATCATAAAAAGTATTTTTTGCCAAATTTTGACTACTTCAAACCATTTTCTTCAAAATATAGATAAATACCCCACTCCAAATTTTGTAATTAAAAGCTAGCATTGTATTATTCTATATGAATATTATTTTATTTGAGGATGATAAATTGTGTCCATTGAGACCCAAATTAAGATTAAGGGCTAAGAAATAAGGTTTTCCAAAGCTTTAGTGTCTAATTAAAATCGTTTTTGATCTTTAATAAACGCTATTGAGGTTCTTCAGTTTCAGCTACATCTGAATCCCTCAAACTGAACTTATATAAATTATATCAATTTTGAGAAGACCTCTACTTTCTTATCATCGGCCTCGATTAAATTTTCTTAAATCTTGTGTCCCATAAATTAGATCCATATATCACTCATTTGCTTAGAGTCAAATAAAATTTTACAGTTTCATTACAGTTTAAAAAACTTGAGTCAATTAATTGTTTAACCCTTTCGAGCCCAAAAGACACCGGTGTCCCATAAATTCAAAATATGCTAATGCGCTCCATTGTCAACCGATTTTTGTTTGATAGCTTAGATGTCATGCTATTATTGATATTTGATAGTTAGTCATACAAAAATTTGATTTGAATATTTTTCAAGGTACTGAAGATTACGATTTTTTCACATGCAAGAAAATCATCTTTAAACCAAAATAACTTTTTCGCTTTTCAAGGACATTATTTGTTAATGTATACTTATATAATTATAAGTTTAAAATATATTTTAGTTCTAGCGAATACATTATAAATTATTTAAGTTTAAGTTCTTTGGGACGCAAGTGTCTCTCTGTGAAGGAAGTCTTTTTATTAATATATCAACAGAAATTGCTTCATAAAATATCACCTGTAAAATGTACATAGCATGATATACATATATGTTTTTATTTAAGATTTTTCAAATTTTTTTTGTCAAGTAAAATATAAGAATAAATGTATTTAAAGATATAATAAATATGAAAAAAGTATTGATTAGCCGTGTATTAATAATTATGAAAAAATTCCCTCTACACTCATATGGACACCAGTGTCCCATAATTTTTTTAGAGAAATGGGTTGAGTTACAATTTTTTTATAAAATCAAATTAAGTTAGTATGGTCATTCTGAACTCAACAATTTTCAACAATTTTTGCAAAAACTAGACCGTCAATCGTCATGTCCTCTCGATAAAAAAAAATGAATTATAAGTCAAAATGAACCTACTTAAAGCTTTTTAAACTTGTATTTTTCAAAGCTCCTAATAAAAAACGTTCAATCTTATAAATTTTCATGTAGAGATATAAGCTAATATCTCCTTTTTAGATATGTATAAATAAGGAAAGTATTTATCTTTTTCAACTCTGCAATCACTCATTTTGAGTAGTCTTACCGTGATATGGCATATATTTTTTTAATTCTAAAAAAAAAAAAAAATTGCATCTTCTACACATTATTCTTAGCTCTTAATCTTACTATAAAATTATTTGCCTATTAATGACTGCAATAATAGATACGATAGTGCTAATTTTCAAGAAATATGTCTCTCTGAACCTATATCAATTTAACATTTGAAAATTTTCCCTCCCATTACAGAAATTCAAAATCCCAAATTGTTTTTGAACAAAGCAACCCTTAACCTTGACTGATTTTCTTCTAAAAAAATTGAAATCAAATCAATAGTTCAGGTGAACTTTAAAAGTATTTACTCTTTGAAAAATCTTTTATTTTTGTATTGTAGATTTATGTAGAAATCAAGAACTACCAGAATTAAATATAAAATCTTTTGAAAATCTGTGTTAAATTCATAAGAATTCAATTAAATAGCACTTATAGAAATGACTAACTCTTGTTTTCCTATCCCTATTGTTTGACTTCAAAAGTTGAAAATACTTTTTCGACAATGGTTTCTATATTAGTGTTGGGAAAACTAGATTGAATTTTTGATTCGCTGCTCAGATATATCTCATTCTGACTTCCATGGTTCTGATATTTACCAAACGGTACTGAAATTGAATTGGCATAATCTTTTCTCATTTTTCATCATTCCTTGCCTCACAAATAAACAAAAAAGTATTCTCGAGTTTCTATATCTTTGTCAAAGGTCAATTTGGTCTATACTTATTTAAATGATATGTTGATACTTTTGAAAAATCTCATTCTAGGTTTCCAAATTTAACTCAAGTAATAATTTGTCTGAACATTTCTTGTGATTATCTACTGATCTAAAAACTCTGTTCATACAGATATTATATTTTTCCTTGACATTTGATCATTTTTGCAATATACTGACTCTACAGGTATTGTAGAAATTTAAAAGAATTACCAATAGTTCTATAACTATAGAGTTGAAATCTTATAATATATGTTTCCAAACATTTATACATATTGTTCACAAAAAAATATATAATGAGTGAAAATTAAATAAATGGATGAGATCTTCTCTTGCTTCATCTTAATTGGAATAAATATTTTAATGGAAAATTGAGTAGTTGTAGATAGAACCAGTATTAATTCATCAATGACCTAGTATAATATGTTTCATAAGAATTTTATATACAAATAATATTTTGGCTCTGAAAAAGATGATGCTCTAAAAACAGAGGGACAATATGAATAATAATTAATATATAAAAAAAACTATCTAATAAAGTTTCACATGTGTAGAATGCTTTATTTATTCAGCATTAATTATTTTCTTAATTTTCGAAATAAACAAATTATTACATATAAATAACATGACATATCATGAAACATGATTGAATTCAAAAATTAAAAAGTGTTGAAAAGATTCTTAAAATCACAAAAATATCATAATTAATATTATTAAAACATGACTGTTTTAACCCAAATATATGTATATATATTTATATCACTTTTAAAAACAACGAAATAGATTGTATATTGGAGCAATAAGTATTTTCTTCGTTTTGCGCTAATTCAAACATACAGAACAATGCACCCTATACACGGTACACGAACATCTTTAGCAATTTTTTAACCTTTTTTAAATAAAAAAAATCAACTTTTGAGGGATAACATTTATAATATTTCTAAAAGATGATCTATAGCTCTACAATAGTTATTTTTGCCAACTTATTGCCCTTAAAACTTCTTTTTTTTTATAGTCAATAAAGAGATAGAAAATTTGAACCATAAGGCCAATTTTGACAAAAATGTACCATTGCTTAAAATATCCCATAGTAAAATTTATACATTGGTGATCCTAAAACTGGCTCAAGTTATGAAGTAGATTTTAAAACTTATTCTGCTATTTTTACAACCGTGATATATCATGAATGATGTTGAATACATAAAATATGGATATGTATAAAGAATAAGTATTTTATTATTCTAACAAAAAACAATATTAATTAATTAATCTATAATTCCTTGCAAAAAAGCATAAAACTGCATATTGTATGCATATACATACTTATAAATTAATTTGTATAAGTTATTATTATGATCATCGGACTATGTTTATTTAATAAATGATAGCAAAATGTAAAATTCTTTTTATTTGATTTCATAGATGGATAATTCCTTGTCATGTTACCCTCCCCCCCCCCCCCAAAAAAAGGCAATATTATACCCCCCCCCCCTCAGAATTTAATAAAATTTGATATATATGTAGATTTTAGGTTTTAAATACAAATTGGCATATCTTGTGAGTAAAATCCAGAGCTACAAAATGAATTCAATTTGTTCAAGATAAAAGGTATCCATGAGATCAATTTTAAGGTTTAATTATAAAGACAGGGTTAAAAGAAGTGCTAAGAATGCTCATTGATAACACCTCTTTTAGAAAAGTCTATCTACGAAATTAGTCAACAATATTATTTTGCTAAAATATTTTAGTTTTTACAATTAATTATAGTAGTCATTGACGCACTAATCTGTAATTAGTTTTCCCATATCAAATCAGCTTTTTTGAGCACTTTTGAGAATGAAAGAGAGTTATGACAAAAGCCATTATATTTCCAAAAAAAAGTATTTGCATATTTAAATATAAAAGTCAAAAGAGGTATACATCATATTTTGAAGTAACGTAAGCATGGAAAAATGCTTTGTTATTTCAGATGACAATGTAAATTTTTATATTGAAATACTATAATAATTTCTAGATTAAGGAAATTTCGCCTTAGCATTCGAATTAGATAAATATTTTATTTTGAGAAAATTTTATTTGTTGACAATTTCTTCAAGAGATTGTGAACAAAGAAATTTGAAATAAATTGCATTTTTTTGGAGCATGAGGTTTACAAACTTTAATTTCCTCAAAAATTATTGGGCCAAAAAATTATATTCATTCAATATTGGATACAGATATTTCAAGACTCTAATTAATATTCTTGCATGTCTTACCAAGACACTCATGTCTAAGTCCGAGTCGAGTTTCAAGTCATTCACTGATTTAGTAAATCGGGTCACAAATCATCGACTCAAGTCCTGCCTCTTATATTTACTGGATGATAATCCTTATGGTAAACTATGTTCAGAGTTAAATAATTGAGATAAGAAGACAAAAATATTTAATTTTTGGATTATAAATCCTCAGAATTCTTAAAGATTACATAAATTTACAAAAAAAAAAAAAAATTCCTAATAGTAGATTACGTTTTTTTTTTTTTTTTGCATACAATAGGGCTCTTGAAAAATTTCAATTTCAATTTTTCCGTTATTGTTTTAAAGACTTTAATCAATTTTTAAGTATTTTCAAAAGACTTATTTAAGGTTTATGTGAGTCAAAATATTGATTTTATTTCATTTTGTATGAAATAATAATTCAAATTTAAGAGCTAAAATTACTAAAACTTCATAGATAAACTAGAAATATGTGTAATGTCAATAAAAACTGAGCATGGAAGGGATTTCGTCAAAAAAAACTTAATAACATAACACTATTCTTCATTGTCTGCTCTACAATTTCTATTACTAAATTTTTTCCATTAACCCTCATTAAAATACGCAAATTGAGATTAAATATTATAAAGATATCCAACTAAATTATAATTAAGCTATAGTAATGTAATTGGCGTTCCTACATTTAGTAGGAGGCACTTCCTTAAATATGAAGAGTAATAACATAACTCCTTTTTGACTTGAGTATTTTGGGGGGAATATTGAAAATCTCCAAATCCACCGAATAAAGAATCTATCGTTTGATTTTTTGATTTCGTTTCGCTGTTGTTTTATTTAGAATGAATATATCTAAAAAACGTCTTTCCTCCACTGGGAGAAAATTTGTATCAATGTTGGAAATTTCTAAATAGATTTGCCCATCACTTTTTTTCTAGTCTCTTAGGGTTTTGGATAAAAACAATGCCCTCTACTCCTGGCACCAAGTCAGTTATATAAAATGCCGTCATCTACCTTATTATGTCTTAATATACTATAATCTTAACTTCTGATACTCATTCATCAGCTAGTAGTGTTATCCTTATATTAAATGTTTAAAATTTGTAATAGTTGTAATTGAAATTTAATCATGTAAGATGAAGAGTTTGACTCGTTTTAATTAGACAAAGGATCTCCAAACGGCTCTGAATTTAGCAGAAGAGTAAATTTTAAGATCAGAATTCTTCATTTATTGTTAAAAATCATTTGATTTTATAAGAAACTTTTTTTAAATTGTGGTTGAAAAGATTATAGTTTTTGTTAATTTTGACAAGTTAGTTATTTAGCTTAGTGTTTTAGAACATTAATCCGAATTTTAATATGTAATTGTGGGAATAATAACACGCTATGTTTTAATTTTTATGGATGTATTATACAATATAAGGATACTATGTTCTTGTAAATTGTTAAATGATTATTGGGTAAAACTAAATTAATCAGAACAAGTACGTAATTAATACTATTTTTTCAATTCTCCTAATAGGTATATCCCTGGATTAAAAAAGTAAAAAACCTTTCGTTAATTAAAAAATGAACAAGAAATTACTGTTAGTGTATACATTTTTCACTTTATTATGGTTAACATCTTGATACAATATACAAGATAATGACACAAGGATAAATATTTAAGAATAAGTATTATTCCAAATATATAAAAATATAAATTGAACAATTCTTTGATATTTAATAATAATATTTTTGGCTTCCATATTTGCCATTGGTAGTAATAAAACTTAAATGACGTTTATAAAAATTAATCAATTAAGAAATTAGATATTCCATGTATTTATGGTTTCAGTAGATCTAGCTTACGTACTTTCTGATTCCTCAAAAAATTGATTTCTACTCCTAGATAATATTATTTTGTTATCAATAGAATAGATTGTATAATAATTGTTATACAATCAAATTATTTCGATTTTAATATATAAAGTAATAATAAAATAGTGCAGAAGAGGTTTCTATTCATTTAACCCTCAATGAAGATATCCTCTCAAATTAGTTCATGGCTATGACAATGTTACATAATTTCTTAAGATATAGATGATGTAGAACAGTAGATGGTAAAAAGAAAGTATGTCGACGTCAAGAGAGGAATACAATTATTTGATGATTTTCGAATTTAAGGGCGAAACTAATCGAACTATTTAGTAGCTGGTTCCTTTCAAAGTTCCCCTCAAGTATAACTGGCGTTCGTTATCAAGTTTCAATTGGTAAAGTTTATTTGTAAATCTATTTACCATATGATGAGCATAGGGTCTCAGAACAATGGATCTCCCCATAGCCACGAGAAAAGAAAATACTGTTTAACAAACTCTACAAACTCTAAACCACTTAAAATAAGACGTTTTTTCTCCAAATCTTTTCTGGGATCCGAGAGAACAGGAAAAACCACTTTTTTAAATATATCGACTCTTTGATTTTCTTTCTTGTCCACACTACGAAATGTTATATCTGGATGCTCAGTAGTTTGGATATCAGGAATATGTTTCACAGATGAGGATCGTTTAGAGGAAAACATAGCGAGAGTCTCAACAGAAGGATGATGGCGTCGTAGAATAAAAAAGAATGAAGTGAAGAGTGTCATTTGGGATCAGAAAGTTAATAACCTAATTCTACCAACCTAAAATT
The DNA here is from genome assembly GCA_963680855.1 of Lepeophtheirus nordmannii. Lineage (NCBI taxonomy): Eukaryota > Metazoa > Arthropoda > Copepoda > Siphonostomatoida > Caligidae > Lepeophtheirus > Lepeophtheirus nordmannii. The sequence goes on from OY804523.1 coordinate 26,123,966, forward strand.
TTACTCCTTAATATAGTTAAAGTTTAGTTCTTAAAATATTTGAGAGGCATTTGCGTGTTTTCTGAAGCATCCTGTTCCTAAAAAACACTATGAAATGAAATTATAGACTCTAGGCTATAATGTGAGGTTATTTATTTTTTGAAATTTTGACGAAAAGTACCAAAATTTCGTGTTAGAAGAATAGCCTTGTTTTATTTTATAAGCTGAAAGTAGCTGAAAAAAGAAAAATGGATTTTTCTCCTTTTCGTGTTTTTTGATTCACATTAGACATATGTAAATTATGGAACTTTTATAGATTAGTTTTTCAACCTCAAACCCGTTTTTGATATAAACGAAAATTATTTCAAATTATTATATTAAGTTCCTCTAAAGAATGATCATTTCATTTCATTTTGATGAAGCGTATTTAAATATTTAAAAATGTGTTTAAAGTTTCATGGGTAGGGTTTTTAATCGAACATAATTGATGATAAAAATTTTTACTACTTCAAAAATATGACTAGTCTTTAATGAATTTAAATAAATATATTTTTTAAAGGTTTTATAAATTATGTAATATTATCTTTTCAGCTTGAATTTATTTGATATTTTTCCAAAAATGTCTTACTTCCAAGGGTTTTAACTAAAATTATAATAAATAAGGAGCCTCAATTGAAAAAGTAAATAATATTTAAGAATACTCAACATGGACTAAACGACAAAAAAACATAATAAAAAAAGTTAATTAACCACAAAATGTTGTTAATTAACTATTATTATCATATATCTAGTATAAATAAAATTTTTTTGAAAGTTGCAGTAGGTTGTGTGACACAATATCCTTCAAAAATATTCCGTTATTAACATGCCTCGTATTATACATATTTAATGCACAAGACAATTCATAATTCATCCATGTGTGTAGTTACAATTTTTAATACAGACTATTGTTTAATATTTTAAAATTAGTTCAAAGTATATGTGTTTAAATAATTGTGTTCAAAAATAGTTTAACATAATAACGATATGACATAAATATTTTTCCAATTACTAAAAATCTCTTCCATTATATATTTATATGAATTAAGCCATTAAATTCAAGGAGTAAAAGAGTTGTTTGGGGGTAATTGTAATTGAGCCAACGATATAATTGTAATATTTTTTTTCAATTACGTTTTGTAATGAAAATCTTAAGTTTTGTAATGCAAAATAGCTTTGTCCAAAAATCAAGTTTATATTTTTTCATGATTAGATACATAAATCCACTTTATTGTGGTTACAACAAATAAGGAACTATCATGAAATTTGTTTTCTAGTAGTATGTATAATACATCAACAAGTATTTGTTAGGAAAAGGAATAACTTCATAGTCGTTATCTTTATTAAAAATAATTTTAAAAATGCATCAGGTAATGTCCATTTCAAGGAGGACTTACAGAAGATACAATGATGCATTGAATCCTTGAATGTCAAGTCCTTGACTGCACAAGTTTTTACTCCCTTGTTTTTAATTTACGAGTTATGATGATCCATGTAATTTTACAGTAGTTCATTAAGCTATATTGATTCTGAAGAAAAATGAGTTCATTATTATAGTTGTAAAGTGTCAAAGGTTTCTTAGGCATCTTCAAATAAACGTATATAAGTGCTTAAGTTAGTCCCATTATATCAGGTATTTATCATCATTTAATTCTTATTTGTGTATGTCTATGTATGAATACTTTAAATAATGCTCAAGGATAGTTTTAAAAAAAATATTCCGCAAATTTATTTCTCTTGTTTTTGAACAATAATAAAAGAGGAATGGTCGACCTTTCATTGCATCTTGCACATGTCACTCCTACGAATTATTTGACATTTCTAGCAAGGATAATGTGTTTTACACTTATAAGCAAAGTTTGAGATTCTTGAAAGGGAGGATTGTGGGTGGTAAAACATAAAGCATTATTCATTTTCCTTGGTTTATTAGGCAACTTTTTTATTTCAATATCAGGGGGTGCGGGGTAAATGGCACAAACTGCGCTCATAATTACACTCGATGAACCAAGCAGCCCCTTCATTTACGAAGTTATCATAAATGTAATCCAATCAATCATAAAATTGTATATACCTTCTATACTTATTTAGTTCGTAGTAACAAAGTTGAAGATTAAAAAGAGGTTCATTTGATATTTTTTATAGTAAAGGATTTACACTTTATGTATAAAAAAAATGCAAATGATAGTTCAACTTTGTAAGATCAAAGGATTCGTTCAAATATCGTAATAAAAAAAGAAATCCAATTTACATTATTAGTATTTCTGGTGATGACTTGTAATATTAACTTTTGTTATAACTTTGATTTCAACTAAATTTATATTTAAAGTTTGGTGAACCCACAATCATTTGAACTAATTTATACTAATATAATATACTATACAACAAGTTAATTTTAAATCTAGTATTCGTTTTTGACAGATTTGTGCCATTTTCTTTTTAGATGTAGATTTTTACTTAAATTATTTTTTTTTGTTCTACGAAAGATTTTTTTTTGAATGAGTTCTCTGAGTTATGTTTAGTTTACTTTTAAACATCAAACGCACATAAAACAAAAGACAATCACCCGATATAAAAAGGTATCCTAATGTACAAAACTTAAGCTCATTTGAGAAACTGTTTTGCTTTTAAATAACTTGATAACGTCACCACTAAAATAATGCATATAAAAGAAATAAATTGTAAAATTGTTAATTATCTGATTTTACATAGAAAAACTAATTTCATTCATGGATTAAATGACCCCCCCCCCCCCTAAAATGATAAAATAAATGTTTATCAATGTAAGCTCAATTCGATATTTTTTTATAAGCCTGTGTAATCAATGGATTAAACACATGATAATAATTTAAATCCCCTGCAATATCTGGGTCGCCTTAAGAGTTTATAAGCTGTTTGTAAGAAAATTATGGTATACAAAGAAATTCTCGCTAAGAAGGAAATGGAGCTATTCAAACAATTTATTTTGAATAACATTAATTATTTTTTTACATAAAAATTTGTAGATGGTCATATAAATTGAAGTTTGGGGCCATGCACAAATCTTTTAACTAATTTTGACACACAAGATTATTTTGTCTTTTGGATTAATTATCATCAGTCTTTTCCAAGCTAAGGGCGAACTGGGCGAGCAACCAGTGCCCCCAAGCTGCATTTGAAGTATTTTTTGAATATAATATTCCTTTTAACTCTTAAATAGGAGAACCAAAACTGCATCTCGAGATTTTAGAAGAGAATGATATGGTAAAAATTAGAGACCTAGCCAATACGATCTTTTATGTTGTAACGCGTCTTTACTTGTCCCAAAACTAGTTAAAAAGCTTGAGTGAATTTTTCCAATAATGACCAAATCATAATGACTCATTAATTTCTTATTTCTTTATTGTTGTACGTGGCTTTGTGCTGATATCCAGACACCTCCAACTCTAAGTGACTATTAATGTACTAGAAAATTATGAAACTACTGCGCCAATACCTGTGATAGGCACGTCTAGCTTTTTTGTTCACTCGCAACCTCGACTCACAAAAGGGAAAAGAAAAATTTGGAAAAACAACTGGTAGCTACCCTTCTGTATTTTCCTTGTTGCCAACTTGTTAATATTATGCAGAATTTATTATCTAGATATACTATACATTTATAAATTCTACTAATATATAAATCAATCGTTAATACTTGTATATCAAAGATTCAAAAAAAGGGCGTGCAATTTAATATATTTTTTATGCATCAGAATCATGAATAATAATAATATCCTTTATGAGTTCATAACACGTAGGGTCGGCTGCTTTAAATCAAAAGAGTCGAATGATGAAAATCAGCTAAAAGGAGAATACAGTGTGTTTTTGTTTATCCCAAAAAGCTCGTCATGAGGATAGCAGGATGGACATCAATACGATGTGCATTTTCGGCATTGAGTCGAATTGATGTTCCTCAACGTCGCTCACTGAAAACCCAAAGAGAATGTGACCTTGCCTTTTTGAGTTTCGAAAATAAAGTAATATGAATAAATTAATATTAGGAAAAAAGTATTGCATTGTCATTTTTCAACCACCCGGCAGTAATAGCTATATTTAACTAAGTAAAGCTTAAAGTTTTAATATTTGGTCTTTTAATGTAGCATTATATTTTAATTTTAGTCAATGGAAAATTGTTATATTTAGAATTCTATTTTTAGAGTTTTCAGAACTGCTAGGTTATGATCAAAGTGGGTGGTGGGCCAGGGCGAAATATGTTAGAAGACGTAGATATTTTAGTTCATTGCCATCACAAAGTATTGTTATCAAAAAAAAAGGGGGGGGGGGATCGCAAAGATATTATTTTTTGCCCGGGCACAAAATCTAATTGAGTTACAGTGATCAGTACCTGTTCATTTAATAAAATAACCATTTCTAATATTTAAATCATTCAACTTTCTTTTTTAAGTTGGTAATTGTATTTACATTTCGGAAATGGAAAATACAAGATTTTGTGTTCTTATTTTTTTTTAAATTTATCAATCTAGCAAACATCATACATATGAGTTCTCAGATCATAAAAGTATACATAAATAAAATCGCCAAAAATTAAAAATAACCTATATTATACATAGATTTAAAAATTTGGTGAATGATGTTTAGAGAGCAATAAAATGATTAAATTTAAATCAGTGAAATAATTATACAATAATAGCATATCTATTATCCATTTTATAAGCAAAAAAGTGTCGTAATGAAAATGAATAACTAGTTAAATAAGTACAATGACGAACACAGAAGTGGGGGGTGGGGGTCAAGAGAGGCAATTGCCCACCTTAACCGACTCAATGGTTGAAAAACCATACAATAAGTTCCTGTTTTCTGCTCACTCTTGACCTTCAGAAAGTCTGTACACGCTATTGCCTACATAGCTATAATGACAATATTGCTTTTTTTTTGCTTTGACTACAGGCATGGTAGCCATTATCTACTCCAAAGATCCACAAGTTATCGTGAAGTCAGTTGATTCAGTAATGAAAGTCCTGAAGGATTTTGATAAATAATCTGGCCTACGTATAAATTTAGACAAGACTCAAGTGATATCATCCGTGAAGCCCCTAATCAAGGAAAATTTCCTGATCTTGTCGAATACATCTTGTTATAAACTGCTTAGAATTTCCATGCATGATGGTTTCTCACTTGTTTAAATATGTCCCATCCTCCACTTCTTCTGCGGAAGAAATACCAAAATGTCTTTGGGGAATTTTTATGGGCTTCAAATCGACCCTATATCTCAAGAGCTAGAATCAAAGCTCCAACAGCAGAATGGGGTTTGGGACCGATAAATGTTGAAATATTTGAAAATGCTTGAACCTAAGGTGAAATAAAATGTAGTGGTGATTTCTAGGCATAAAAATAAAAAAACAATTTCAAGTGGACTAACGGATTTATATTCGATAATATTACGATGGGTATTAATGAGCTATTAAAGTGCGTTAAAGCACTTAATAATTAATGGCATAAAATGTCGACATCTTGGGCTTCAATTCTGGAAGGAATACTCTCCCTCCTTGGCCCGAATGAGCAAGTGACTTTTAATTCAAAGATAAGTCCGAGAGACTTAGAGATCACAATTTAACCACTATAGGTCAGACTCTTAATACAAATACGTTAAGTACAACTCGAAACTTTCTTAATCTGAGAAGGATAAAATCAGTAAATAAACATCACTATGATAAACGTTACAGACCTCCACCCCCTTTTCTCTGGCTTTAGAGACGTTGAACCACCAGGTTATCCATCGGACCATATGAAAAACTTACGAAAATTCCTCTCCCGGTGTGGTAAGACGATACAAAAACTTGAGTCTCTGTCTCAATGAAGAACACCGAGCTAGTCATAAAAAATCCCTTCATGACTCGCACATAGAAGTTGTTTCGGTATAGAATGGCAACGTCTTCATTTTTTAAATGAATCCAGAGGGAGCTGAATGAGAAATTGTGCACCTGTAGCGAAGAAGTAGAGAACTCCATGCAACAACTGTTTACCAGTAGTTTTGTCAATTTGTATAATTATAGCTAACTCTCTGAACCGGGATGCCTACAGAGCGGTACCATTGATTTTGGACTGGCTCGTAGTAACGAGTAACTATTATAAAATTGAGTCATTGATTTCCAGGTTGCCAAGCTTAATTCACACATCTAAGTCATCTGGCTCAGCTAGACCGTGTGATTGAAAGAGCTAATGATAGGGGTAGAGATCAATATATAGCACTTCGAAGCTCAGATATTCGATAATTTGTTTTCCTAGAATGAGGTAGATAAACTGCATGATCTCTCTTCTCCCTCGCAGTTTCTAATCTCTAATGTTTTTTTGAAATATTTTTATCATTACTTCATTTTTTTAAACTCATTCAAAACTTTAGAACTTAAGAAAGAAATAAGAAGAACAGAATGCGTGTTATACACGGTTATTTATTATTTCTTCTTCATTTATGTCACAAAAAGGACATTTTAGAAAAATATTGTTTAAACACATTTGAAAGATTGTTTAGTCAACTAAAAAAAGTTATAAAATAATAAACATTATGTTTCAATGTATTTTGGGGATAATGAAAGAAGAATATGAAATTTTTGAAAAAAATTGCCAATTTTTCTAAACTTTGATGGCTTTGAGCGACCTCTAAATGTTAATAATTTTCAACTTTTCAAATTATAATTTAATTTACACAACAAAACGGGGAAAAGACCAGCAGAAAATTTAAAATATTATGTTCACTACTTAGGGATTGGTACTCATATAAGTATATGTAAGCTCAATTCGATTTTATTTTATTTTTTGTAAAGCCGCGCAATCAAGTAATTAAACACATGATAATAATAGTACAAATGATTTAAAATAAAGAGACACATAATCAAACATAAGAGCATCATTAAATAAAAATATAGGTAAATATATTTACATCTTAAGAATATTAAGAATTATCATATGTTATTATTATAAATTAGGACTCATTAAACATTAGGATTGCAACATTTTACTCATTGTTTTTAGTTTGAAACGGTATACACTGTATAAAAATGGTCAATTCAGCTCAAAATTTTAATAATATACCTACTATGTGTTAAACTCAGTATTGTAATTGGCTTATTATGTGTGTGTGGAGTAGAAAAAAAAGACAAAATACGCATCAATCAGTAAAAATTTATATTTTCTTACAAATATAGAAAATTGTCCAACAACTCCCTAATCGATTATTGCTCTCAAATATATTTACATACAATAGGGTTTCTCATTTCCCAGAAAATTGGCTTTCAAAGGGATCCCAGTAGTAAACAATATATAATCTAGAATTTTATATTTTAAAGAGAAATAATAAATTCAAAGTATTCATTATTGAAAGATCCAAAATAAGTTCATGTTTCCTCCATTGAAAAGTTACGCAAATATTCAAACATTTATTCCTGATAGTTTTGATATTTACCAATTAAAATGTAAAAACGGAGTCTTGGGAATTTGTAATTAATCATTATTAATAAAGTAAGGAATAATTTGATGATTAGAACAGGTCAAACTAAAGTGTATTAAGAAGATTTTCTTTCTATAAATTTGTAAATTAGACCATGGTATGGTTAAAAAAGTTATGTATAAATCTCACTTTTTGTTACCATCAAAAAAAATTAATTTCTTCTCGCTTTATTTATATTTATTTCTAAAGTTTAAAGTAAAAATATAACAGATGTTCATGAAATAAAATTCATGCTGTTGTAGTTGCTTTATTACTCCGGGTCAAACTTGAAATTGTATTTGATAAAGACCAGGTTAGATTTCAACTGGTTCTTTTTGAATAATGATTCTCACTCACTCACAATTAGCTCTCCAAATTTACTTTTAGCTATAAAGGGTATAAAAAAATATTATACCATATGTTCCACCTTCCTTAAGGGATTTTGGGTGTAATTTTACTCTCCTTACGCTAATTGTGTATTCTTTATTCCTTGCATTTAGTGAGATGGTTCAGGAAAAGGAGGTAGAGAAATATGTGGTGTTATGAGTAAATTTGAAATATTTGTACTTGAAAAAATATTTTTTGGAACAAAACAATACAAAGTGATTTACAAAAGTGTTAATGTCGACGACCTTTTCAATTATCGGTTGGATACTGAACTTTAGTCTCAGCCATTTATGGATTTACTTTATATTTATTTTTGATCAATGAACGTTCCAAAGGTTATTCAATTTCCTCACCTCTTGTTCATATCAACAAGTAATTATTTGACCTCCTGAAGGGTAGATAATATTAGATGCATAAATGAACACACCCATATTCAGCTTCTTTTTTTTTCTAATGAGAAACCTTGTGGTTCGTTCATGATGTTAGACAATTTGTTATAAGTAATACAAATACCTATTTTATTATTAACATCAATTAATATAGGTATTTTTACTTTCAAATGAGGAAAGTTGTGGGTAGAATGTATACTACATATTATGTTAATCAATGAAAGTGAAGGATAACCATTGATATATTATAAATAAATTTAATCTGCTAATCTACAGAATATATATATATCAAATAAATTATCATCAATAATCGAAAAGTTACGTTAAATAATTCTACTGTCAAAATATACAAGGAGATAGGTACTGTTGATGAAGTAATAGTTTTTTTTATTGATCAAGTTTGTATTTCGATAAAATATTATCGATGTAAGACATGACTACTAAAAAAAACAACGAAAAGCACGTATAGTAAAACAGTTTTGGAATAACTAATCAATAAGCCGCATCTACCTATATCAATTACTCTGCTATTTCTTAAAAATCAGACAGTCAATATTCAGTGAATAGAAAGGCTTATAATCAAGTTCGTATATTTCCACAGATTACATGGCAATCCCTTTAAATGTATTTATTCATTTCAATTTTATGAAACACTTTCATCATACTAAGGCACAAGGATAAATGATCCTTATCTAAAAATGTGACATAAATAAATTAGTGTAATGTACGTCATATATCAAAATGTAGCAAAAAAAAAAGAAGAAATCTTATTCAAAGCGTTGAGTGTCTCGAAAGTGATGTTACACTTATGTACCTACTAAGAAAAAATCTAAAAGTAGGTACAACATCGTTTTATCTCAAACAAAAACGTTTAATTAAGTCTCCATATGTTATGTACACTTACTTTGATACAAATAAATTACCATAAATTAAGAAAAGAAGAAGACTACGAATAAATAAATAAATTAAAAAGAATTTCTTCTTAGAAGGTCAACAATTCCAAAATGCGTAACTTTTTTCATGGTAACGCGTACGCAATTCAATTAAAGAAGGTAAAGAAGAAGAGCTTTAAATTTTTTTAGGATTAGTTCAGTTCCTTTTATGTTTGTGAATGTGTTAAAGAACACAGATACGTAGGAAGAAGATACCTTTTACTTTTAAAAAAAAATCACATTTAAATGAAGAACTGAGAACTTGGTAGATAGATTACGAAAAAGAATACATTTCTAGTAAGTACTTGAACAAAACTTTCCTTTCAAGTTTCCTCACCTTGAATAAAAAATATAAAGAATATAATCGAGGGAGTTTTCTTACCAATTCAAATAATACAAGCATATGTACATATGCTCATATTGTACATTCAAAATTATCCCAACATATGTGTCGAGTAAGATCTATTGTTTACAAGTTTTATAAAAGAATGATTTATTTGTCAAGGAACCCTTTTTGCACATTGTCACTATTTATAATAAGCAAAACAATTTCTTTATGTATGTATATAATGGAATATTGCAAAAACAATGTTTTTAAATATCTTATGAAACAGTCAATTAACTCTTTTAAGCATTGATTCAACTTCTCTGTATAACTCCCATTTTAACAATTAAAATGAATTATAATGCTGCACAATTTCTTCTATTAATACTACTCAGAGCCCAACTATGTCATATATACTCTATATCAAAATAAAAAATAATGTAACGCCCGAGGCACATTACATTACATCTATAGCATTATAAAATTTAAAAATTTATGAACATCTAATACCAAATTGCTGTAATTCCCTTAAACAAATGAAATAAAATAATTTCATCCAGAAACAACTTTTATCACAACTGAATACTTGTAATAACAAATAATTATAAATAATGTATAAAGGACGTGTTGTTTAAAAAACCCATTTTTAAAATGACTTCGTATTAATGGATCTCAAAAAGCAAATAGATCCATACATGACTTCTAAAAAAAAATAACATAATAATAATTGATTTTATGCATTTGTTTATCAGTTTCAAGGTTGTTATTTCTCCATTTTTATTTCCAAAATTTAATATTGAAAATCTTCATTGTTAATAAATGAAGAAAGGTCACAATAAAATGAAGACAGTTGAAGGTTATCAGTAGAAAATATTATGTCTAAATAATATTTTCTTTATCCCAAAAAATAGATTGATTTAAGATTTGAGCTAAATGGTTATATATGTACATGTATATTTAATATCTATGTTGAAATAAGTATTGTTTGTGAAGTCACATAGACATTCAAACTCATTTTGTCAGTGTAGATAAACAAATATCTACCTTTATACATACTTGTGTGTAATTTTGTTGGAACAATATTTGTTCAATTTAGTTTGATAGTGCAAACAATAAGTAAGTACTTTATTTGTTTTATAATAATAATAATTATTATTATAAATGTCAAGATGCTTGGTAAAGACATGAATGTAATCAAAGTGTTTATTCAAAATTATCCTTATTTTTCTTTCGTCCCACATTACAATCTACAGTTTGTTAACATTATAGCAATTTTTTTGTAAATAGACATTCCTCATGTAATTATAGCCATAGTTCTTATTCCACCTTGACATGTTAAAGCCATTGTCATTAAAGGTTTACTTATAAATATGCATCAAAGAAGGCAACTTTATCTCCTTCCTTCTTCTGTTAAGTACTTATGGTTAAGTAAACATACTTTGTATATATATATATATATATATATATATATATATATATGTTAACTAAGAGACAAAGACTTGAAATTCAATCTCTCTGGATATTGATGGGAATATTTACATGCATGAAGACATCCTTTAAAATTCTTAAATGAAGATTGCAGAGTACATACAATATGTAAAACTACATTCGTGTTCATAAAAGGAATAATAAGGAGCCTTGATTGATATTGAAGAATTGAAGGTTGTTGATTCAAATAATCATTATCTTAATTGTTCAAGAACAGCACTAAATAAGAGTTTAATTTTCTCAAGACTAGAAGGAGTTCTTTCTTACGTATTTAGAATTAAGCATTTGTAGAGTGATGGTTTATTTACATATCCTTATATTTATTCACTTTCATTTTATCTAGTTTTTAGAGGATAATTTCTGTATTATATAACTATCTGACATATCCACAGATAACCTAGTTGTAACACAGGGATATATACTTAACTGAAGGATATATGTACATATGTATTTATTTTATTTCAAGTTCTCTTATTATTGTTTTGACTGGGTTTAGGAAATGAAATTATCTGAGAATAAGGAAGTCAAACAAAATATATACGCACATATGTATTAATGTACTTATAGTTATATAAAAAGCATATAATTATAAATTTTGAACATCATTCATGTCCTTGGACAGAATCTTGAGATCCTCCAATCCCGTGACAAGACCTAATTCTTTCATTTTATCTTCTTTTACAGGAATCATGAAGGCACTTTGTCTACCCATACTTTATCTCCTCTGTTTTTTTGTTCTTTCATCACTTGCTCAAGAATCCTCAAAAAGGGGTAAGAATAGTAATGTTTTGTTCTTTCATGATACCATGAAACTCAAAGTGTATAAATCTTAGTAAATTGTAGTAATAAAATATATTAGATTAAAATGGCTTAACAGTAATCGAAATATTTAACGACTAAAAAAAATGATTTAAGGATTAATTTAGAGTTCATTCTATTTTTGAATGAATCATTGATTGATTCTGTAATACTAAAATTCATATAAATAAATTTGGTATATTTAGTTGCTTCTACAAATTTTTGTTATAAGTCTTATTTATATTTATAAAATTATGCTCATTGATTAAATAATTATTAATTCCCTTATAAACTGATAAAATTATAGGTCCTTAACATTCAAATATGTATAAAAAATTACTAAATATGTCAAAAAAGTTTAATCTCTTTAGTAGTTCTTGACAACCAGTCATGAAGAAAAGATATATGTTTTTTTTAGAAGCATATAAAATCAAAATCATACTTTTGTCTAATTAATTATTATTGAAAATTACGAGGTTTAAATATATTTTTCAAGGTGAAAACTCATATTCCTTTCTTTGTTCTTGCTATGTTTTGTCATTTTCATGTTTTGACCATAGTATAGATACAAATTTGATATTTTGTCTCTAATAAAAAGAGTATGCATATTCAGCAACTATACTACGTTTTTTAAAACTAATTACGAGACCTTCTACATCAATTTATTAAGTATCATAAATTGTTTATCGATGACAATTTGAACAAAAGAAATGTACGTCATTAATAAAAAGTAATTAAAATACTAGTCTTTTGTTTGAAAGACCTCTAAAAATGACTTCCTTATTTTATATAGAATCGACAATTCGTTCTAAATCAAGCCAGGGATATGAACAGCATATATCCTTAGAAGATGTAGCTCTCTCTCAAGATCATTATGACTCAAATGGAGCTCGTACTATCAGAACAGTTGGTGTTTCTTCTAATCTTTTAAAAAGAATTGATTCACTAGAGTGTATAGGTATTCACGAACTTGCACTGGACTTATTAGAAACTAATCGTCATGATCAAAATATTCTCATACACAATTTGCGTAAATTTATCAGTCAAAAAAATGTTCCAGGACTCACTACTCTGACTGAAAAAACTTTAGCCCCTAGTCCTAGTCTAAAATTACCTTCAAAACAGACAGTTCAACAAACTGTAGCTAGAAATCAACAAAGACAGTCTCAGCAAAATGATCCAAAGAACATTATCTCTACGAATTCCAAGGTTAAATCTAGACATGAATCTCAGAGTGAAAAGTTAAATAGAAAACAGCAGCCCTTTCAGCATTTCCAGAAAAAAAATGACGGATCTCAAAGTCAGAGACAATCTAAAGTCATTCAAACATTTCAATCTCAAAATAGTAAAAATCAAAACTCTATTTCACAAAGAAATCCCCATTCCAATGAGTCAAACCAGTCAAGCAAATCTTCAACAGCTCCTATTAGTCGAAGAAATAATTTAGAAAATAATCAGTCTCCAAATTCTAGACAACAAGACATAGTTTTAGATGATAATAGGGAGACACAAACTGAATCTAAAGAGCATATTTCAAGCCAATCCAGCATAAGAAATAATGATAACAAAGGAAATAGAAACATTGTTTCAAATATTCGACAAGAGCGTCCTTCGCAGAACTCTAGGACCCGTAATAATACCCCAACTCAACAATCTAACAATAGTTTCAATTCTCATAATCAAAGGACCCAAGAAATAAATAAAAAAGAGACAGTAAATAACAATAATTTAGGACATAGAAATCAACAATTGGACCAGAATATCAGTAAACATTCCATATCTTCTAGACAGCACCAAAATGAAAATGTGAGTAGAAACTTTAATTCTCAAAACCAACCCAAATCAAAAAGTTCTACTCCCAATCAACAAGTCCGAAATCAATCAATAAGGCCAAATAATGGTCTAAATAACAGACAAAACGGTAATAATCAAGCTAAACAAATCAAAGTAAGAGATGAAAATACACAGAAATCTAATCCCAACAATAATCAGCGACCACATAATATACAGTCAAGTAAAAAACCACGAAAAATAGAAGAATCAAATACAAAGTTTGATAGAAATCGCCGAGAAAATGGAGGCAGAAAGAAAGGTGCTACCAATAATCCAAGCGCAACCTCCATCGAAAACTTTCTTCAAAGATTCCCTGAAATCCGTAGAATTTCGTCTAGATTTCATAATGAAGCCCCCCACAGAGTTTTGAATGAGCACTCTGAAAGAACAACCAAATCCTCAGTAACAGCAAAGACAACACCTAGATTAAATCGATCAACAACAACGAAAAGAGTAGCTCGGGAGCCATTGACTAAGAGAGTAAACAAGGCTCCTACTACTACCAAAGCAAACAGAAATTTACAGACTACTCCTCGTGGAAACAGAGACTTCACTACAACCAAGAGGTTTCATACTGTACAGACTACTCCTCGTGGAAACAGAGACTTCACTACAACCAAGAGGTTTCATACTGTACAAACTACTACTAGAGCAAATATAATTCCACCTCGTGAGTCACCAGACTTTGAAAATACTGAAGAGGAGCTAAGCAGTGTTGATTACAGTTATTTATACTATCAGGACTACTATGACGAACTTGTACCTCCTCATCATCGATTCCAACAGCTGAATAAGAACAAATCTCAGAGAAAACCCAACAAAAACATTAATAATAATAATAATTTCCAACAAAATAAACACAGACAACAGGCTTTCAAGGGTCAACAAACTAGTAGTCAACAGAATCATAGAAAAATCAATGAGGTATCGGCAGCTCTAACTCAATCTAATAATTCAAAAAATCAAAAAAATAATCCAAAGCATAATAACAGCAACAATTTCAATAACAAGAACAAAAATCAGGAAAATATTAATAATAAACAGCAAACACAAAACTCTGGAAATGGGAGGAAAACACAACAATCTCAGCTTCAAAGAAATAGCGCTCAAACTCCAAGTTCCGTAAGGAAAACAAACGAAGATCAGACTACAACTCGAGGTGTTGTAAATAATACGAACAAAAACATCAAATCACAAGGACAAAACCAAGATACAATTTCTGTTGGACCTTTTGGTTATACAGAAAAAGGGGAATTTTTTTCGGATGAATCAGTGTCTGGCTTTCCAAAAATAATTGATTTAACCTATCAAGGCTTTGTTTGGGCTATAACGCTTCAATATCCTAAAAAAGAGAAAAAAATACACGGGGGTATTCATTCAATTTTGAAGGACAAAGTAAGAAATTTAAGTTATGTCTCTGAAAATTACTAATTATATCGTCCATTTTTTAGGTAAAGCAAAAAAAAATCAATTTGAAGGATGACTACATTATTCGTGTCACTGGAAGAGCTTCTCCCTACAATATTAATCGTTTGACTCTACACACGTCTCAAGGAAAAGTATATGGACCTTTTGGCGAGAGACAACATAAAGAATCTGTGGACTTTGATGAATCTGCTCCGGAGGGATTTGCTTTAGCTTATATATCTGGAACAATCAATTTTGGTGTACCTCTTCGATCAGTAGGATTTCACTGGAGACCAATCAATTCATAATTAATTGGAACTAGGACTTTACTTGCCATAGCTTTATATACTAATTATAATGTATAACGAATTTAAAAAAAATAAATTTAAGAAATTTAAAGCAACACTATCATCTATTTTTTTAATTCGAAACACAAGAGGTTTTCCTTGCTTCCCTGATCACTTCGTCAAGCTATGATCGATTATAAAGATTATTAAAATACGTAAGGGAAAGTGAACAATTGAAACATTTTTCGTTTTTGACCCAATAACTGAGTGCTGGTTTGACTTAGACACACCAAAATTTAGAACAACATACTATACATCTATTTTTCTGTTGTTGCTTAAATCTATGGATGAGTTATTGCTTTATTCACAAATATATATTAATTCAATTTATAATTCGTAGCAATTGTGCTACTTGGTGAGGGCAATAGACGCAGGGGATTGTTGATACTGGTTAGAATTAAAATAAATTTGAGTTAGAAATTCAAAAAGTTATAATCTTAAAATATTTTTTAAGGAATAAGGACTTTTGAAGGTGTTGAATTACTAGTTTCAATATATCATAGAACATTTAGATATACATTTAAGATTCATGGAATATATTAGAAAAGTTCATTTCAGTGCATGTGTGTACGTACTTGTTCAAGTCACAATAACCCTATTCAGGGTCCTGTCCAGGCTATTATTCATCCATGTCATATTGTAAGGAAACATAAACATTACAGTTACAACACATATTGCAACTGAAACCTCTACATCAGTGCCGTAGCTGGGAGTAATTGTGTTATTTTGTAAATAAAAAATACTGGGAGTGGAATAATTTAGATCTAGAGATTTGATTATAAATCACTGGGGGAGGGATGAGGTTAAAACTATATATATTTTTTGTAAGGGGGGAGGTCAAAAACTTCCTTACCCCTCTATGCCTTTGCTGTATATCAACTATTACATCATCTGAAATATTTTCTCAATTAGTGTGTTTTGAAAAAAATAAAAAAATAATTCAAATGATATAAGTTACAGCAAAAAAAAAAACAATGTAAAACTGACTATATTATTACAAAAATACTACTTCTTCAAAAAAACAAAACAATTTGAAACCTCAAAATAAATTTCTATCATACATCTCAAAGAAAAGTTGATGCAAATGAGTGTTGTTATTTTTTTCAAAATAATCGGCATTATATTATAAAATTGTAAAGTAAATTTCGTGAGTATAGTATATAGATCTGTTTCAACAGTTCATGGTCTCCTCAACATATTTTACTTGTTCCATTTAAGTCTTATTTTTCAGTTTGAGATGAACTAATCCTTTTGAAAATATTAATTTGTATTCAAGTATGAATAAGGTTTTCTGTTTATATGTACTGTCATTCCTAATAATCAAGTGATTTATGACAATAAAAGCCGTTGTAAAATGTATATGTATAGTAGATCAAAGGTGACTTATATTTTTATATACCTGTAATAATATATTGTATGTCTTTTATATGAGACTAATAATTATTATTCTTTCATTCAATTACTTAAAATTTAGTTTGTAGTTATCTGAACGATTTCAAGTTGTATAAATTCATGTAAATAAGGACACCTTAGATTTCATTGTAAAGAAATTGCTTCATTTTTCTAAAATTAAACAATTTAATGTGTCAAGCTTGACTTGATTGAATAGGAGGGATAAAGTAATGGCTCATAAAGTATGTTGTATTTTAGTATTTTGTAAAGGGTTAAAAGTGTCGATGGATGTAGAATGTATTAAGATTACCATATTGGATATGGTTAAATAACTTTTGAAATAACAAAAACTATAGGGAATCTAAACACGATTATATCAAGTTAATTTTTTTTGTTAATCATAAATATAAGCATACATATTTGCAGAATATGATTAATTTTTGATTTACATATCATCAGGTAGATCTATGTAATATTTTAAGTTCATATAAATCCTTGATTGGATTAGGCAAATGTATTTAACATGCATGGAGTGTATATTCATTTAAAGTGTTTATATGCACACCTGTGCTGATTTTAGGAGGAAGCATTCCAGACAAGTGCCGGGGCCTCGTGCATTAATGTAAAAACAAGGATCCTGTGCTTTTAGGATTTAGATGGTTAAAAATTATAAATTGTACATATATATTTTTCAGTTTAACTTTGGTATAAAAGTTCATTCTACATATTTTTTACCGGATTTTACCTATTCTGAAACCGATATACTATGAAAAAGTGTAATTTTAGTCTTCCAATTTTAATATAATATCTCTTTATTTACATCGTACCGTCAAAAGATTTGATTATTCAACATAATCAAATATTAGATATCACTTGATGTTCTTTTAAGTTTCAAATATTGTTGCTTTTAACCTTTATAATTAGTTTTTCTTCAAAAATCTGTCATTGTTGCTGTTATAGGGGAAAAAATCAGACTTTAATGTCATTCTTTTAAGTATTATTGTTTAATATTATGATTAAAAGAACATTGATTATTTATAGATATATTTAATATTGTATGTATAATTATACTCTCTTTAAATTGCAAAATGACAAAAATAAAATTATATATAAATAACTTATATTTATAGATCTACAAGAACTCATGCAGATAGTATTTGCTTAGACATTTCCTCAAAAAAATATTTTCCCCATATAAAATATCTATATCAGCTACTTTATTGTCATTATCTCATATTACATACTAATAGATAGGGATAAAAACAACAAATATTGTATTTATTTTCTTTGTTGTGAACTCTATTCTCGACTGTGCATATATGTACACACAATACATTCAAGTATATAATTGTAAACAAATTAGTAACAAATAGTGTTTACCTGAATCATATTTGAAGAATCATTCAACCCTTGAAATGCTATAAATCACAAATGTAGGTATGTTAACCCGACGTTACTGTTTAAAGAAGTGTTTTGTTACCTTTATGATAAACTTTTTGGAGGAGCGGTCATAAAAATTGAGATTAACTTTTGTAAACTTTGTTACTAGGGTATGAGTTGCCAAATTGGGCTTTAAATAATTTTATTATTTTACTTTTTGACCTTTAAAAATCCTGTGACTCAAAATTTGACCTTGGGTTAATAAACTATTTTAAATTCAAGCATGAGGATGATTGTTTCTTAATCAGGATACAAAATGCGTAATCCATATATCTTCATTTATTTTGATATATGGTACATCACTTCCTTAAATGTTTTTATAGCGACTCATATAGGGTTTTTGTCATGTATTGAATGGAATAATCAAGTTTTGTAGAAGGGTTCCTGTTCTTTAAATGCTATTTAATTTTTTACATCTAACAATGAGGCGTAGGTACTCATAATAACATGGTTTATTTATCATTTGTTCAAAATAAAATAAGTAATTGTAATGTACAGAGATAATTTAGAAATTTACCAAAACTACTTTGTAACTTAATTCTGATATTTTTGATAACTTTTTACTTTTTTAGAATATAGCTACAATTTATAATTCAAAAAAATTCAAAGCCTTTCAATTTATGGCTGTACGTACATAGTGTTGAAATAGATATAATAATTACCTAGTACCAATATATTTTCTATAATTTTTGGATATTTTGAGTACTAGTTACAAATTGTATGTACATATAGTAAAAACGTATTTAAGCAATAGACTTACAAAAAAATAAATTAGGATTTAGCATCTCTTTTTTATAAGAAAGGTTAAGAGATGCCATAAGGATCGCTGCTCTGTGATAGCGTCTGAGAGTTTTGAGTCATCAATCATCATGTTAAGCTCTTAACATCAAATTATATCTGTAATTATATTAAAAATCTACTCACGTATGTAGGTATGTTTTTTTCCTTCCGTATTATTATTATAAAATCCATTGTTCTTCCCATGTCTTTATACATCCGTGAACATTTATTGAATATTTAATTATAAAGTAAATATAATTTTACCTAATTTATTTTTTCAATTCATAATAACTGAGAGCATGAAATATATATGAACACAGTAAACATTTCGTGTTATGTTGGAAATACTTTATCCATTTGAAGAAATGTTGAAGCAATCATTGCTTTTGCAAAAAATGTGATATTCATAAAGAAGATGAACTAAATTTGAAAAGCATCCAAGAGTTTTAAATTATACTTCTAAGTTCATTGCAAGTTCAAGTCCATGCAATAAAAATTCAAATTTGTAACCCCATTTACAAAATATGACTCAATAATTATTTTTATCTTGACGCAAAATTGACGCATTAATCTTTTATTTGAAGGCTGTGTATATATTTTTGTACGTACATTATTTTATTATACTGAAATTTTACATAATGTCTAAAAATATGATTAATGATGATGATGAGGCTATTGAAAAGTCTTAAAGGAAAGGCTCTATGTACTTATTGGAATAGGAATTCATTTTGCATTATTTTCAAGTTTGTATGCATGTACATATTACTTCAAAAGCACACACCTTTTACCAAAAACCTTGCAACTATTTAAAGCATACACACATATGCATGTATGCATCTTAATACTTAAAAGGTATATGTACATGCATACTTTGTTTGGGAATTTGAAAATAAACCAATCGTGACACAATTAACAAAACAAACTTCCTTATTCAAAAAATATGATTTGAACTCCTTTTTTGGCCATTCATTCACGTATACCTGCATAGGTTAGAATGTCAATCCATATGTAGTAAATATTAAATTTTAAACGTTTTTATTTTGCTGTGTAAATCAACTGCATAAATTAAAAAAATATAATATTTAGAGGTTGCTCAGCGCCTTAGAAGTTTAGAAAATTGAAGAATTTAGAGTTTCTTCTTTTTCTTTAATGTAAATACATTAAGTTTTATTTCTTCTATTTTATAATTTTTTTTAGTTGAGTATACAATCTTTAAAACGTTTCATTACAAATTTATTCTAAAATCTATTTTTAGAGACATAATTAAATGATGGTTTAAGGAGACAAAATATATTTACCGTGTATAACACTCATACTTTTCTCCTTATTTCTTTCGTTTAATAAGCTGCATTCAGTATTAATACATACAACAAAATAATTAGTCAGATTTTGGCATTATATGACTTCTTTCGGAGCTTTATAAATCAAAAATTAGAATCTGTTGTCGTAGTTGACAAAAATTTCCTTTTTCTTAGTTATTACTTTTGGAAGGATAACATATTTTTTAACAATTACCGTATTTTCCCGTGTATAAGAGACCCTGTCAATTTTTAATAAAAATTCTAGAAAAAAGTACATATTGGTGCTAAAAACACTTACTCCCATGTATAAGAGACCCCCTATATTTAAAGTGAAATTTTTGAGCAAAAAAGGATCTCTTATATGTACATGGGAAAATACGTTACTCCCATTCTGTCCCTAAACTATCTCGAACAGAATTAATTACAAAAATATAACCACTTCATAGGGATTTTCAGTAGATATCAATTTAATTTAATTCAAATATTGCTATTTTTCTTCGGCATTAAGTTGTATTCTACAGGGATGTTAAGTTGTTGTTTTTTTTCATTTTTAAAGCCATTGGATGACGTTTTCATAATATTTTTTGAAATTTTTTCCATCTTTGGATTGATAAATATATTAACTAAATGTCTCCAACATGGCACCGCAAACTCTGTTGATTATGCAATCTGTGACGTCAGTAAAAACGCTCTATTCAATTATATAGCTGTATTTTGCAAGTATTTTATATTTAATTTCAGTAACAGGCTGTTTAGCTCTCAACTACCATTGAAAAAACCTAAACAACAGTACTGAGCGCGTGCCCCTTTGCTTATCCCTTGTTGCGAGTTAAAAACGCACTGAAAAAAAACCCTATTAAGTGAAGCAAGAAACGTGTGACGTCATTTTTATGATACTGGCTCCTAACTTATGATTTGGTTCCAGTGCTCTTGACATACAGTAATAACAATCAGAATTAAAGCTAAAATACTTCCTATATTAAAAGATTATAGACTTTTTGTCCAGAAAGACGTCCTTTACAAACAAATATAGTTATAACCAACTTATTAATCTTACGTTGATAAGTGTTGCTGGCATGTGGATTGAAAGACATTTTAAACTGATTTACATTTTACCTAATATGTACTAAATGTACATACATAAGTACGTATAGAAACAATACTGAAAGGAAGAATAAAAACAGAAACAGTTGGTAGCCAGCAAAATATTGGGTGCATAAATTATACTTTTTATACCATACTAAATATATTTTTTTAATTCCTTAGTGTACTGAAAATAAACCGACAATCTTTTAATGGTTTATTAAATTCACACTCCCTTAAAATTTAAGGAACAATTAAGGTTATTGATATTATTACCAATAGTAATTCCTATTATTTACCCTTTAATTTATGTTCAAGCACCATGGAACTTAAACTACATTGAGGTATATATGAGCCTATTTATACATTCTTTGTTTGTAAGGAACCTTTTCTAACGATTTGGAAATTACATAATGTGTTTTTAAAAATAATCATGGGCATGCTATCTCAAAAAAAAATAATAAAAAAAAATATGAAAATTCTCTGTATGTTGGAACTTGTAGTTTGCTCTTTCTAAAATGGAACTTGCATTTTTGTTATATATTCAAGGTGGTTCAAGGAATTTTTGCTGAAAAATATTTTATAATATACACTAATATCTCAATCAAACATTTCGGACTTTAACTACTAACATTTTGACTCAATGAATTCTAAATTTGATACTTTACAAAAATGTGTTGGTTCTTATTTGGAATTTTTGTCCCCGTCTTATATGTATTTGTATATAAGTATGTTCAAATATCATCCACGATGAAGTTTAATACAACTATCTAATTTAATTCATATTATGTTATATCATAAATAAAAATTAGAATTCAAATTAATAAATCAATTTGTAAGATAATATTAAATTCATATAGATGTAGACATTTTATTTCTATCATCGGCTATTTCTTTTTAAGGTTATGAAATCCAACCAAATACATTTTTATTCTTTTCCAAATTTATTGATCTAAAATAATATTTGATCAAGAATAGTTTCAATAATAGAATCAGAATTCAAATCAATTTCTCTTGAATCAATATGACACTGTAATCCTCATGAATCTTTCTACATTTTAAACACTTGCAGGCTTTAAGACAAAATTTATGATATGAGGACGGTTGATATTAAATTTTAACGCAACTTCTAATTTATTCTAAACTTGATTTGTCTATTTGAAACGTGTGAATTATTGATATGAAAAAAAATCAATTTTCACTTCACGAAACTGGCATTTGTCGTAATTTTTTATACTACATAGAAACAAGAACATTTCTTTCCTTGTTCTCTATCAACTTCTCTTCCTCATTCACTTGAAACTCAATGTCCAAAGCTAATTATTTATTACTTTTCATTGATTTGCCCAAAGTTTATTTTTCTACTGAGCATCCTAATACAAGTCGTACCGTTTTAAGACTGTAGTTTTATCCAAAAAACTATAATAACAAATGGCAAAATTGACCATCCATCCCTAAACATAGAAACTAGAAAAACATTATGCAATAAAATATATTGATTAACATTGGTTTTCTTGGAAAGATATTAATTAATTAATTATTAGTGTTGTTCAACAAATCTTCCTTGATCTATAAAGGAAATCAATACCTCTTTCTTATTCATTGATGACTGTAAACATTATCTTCAAAATATACAATTCTTCAATATGGAAAATAAATGAAGCTTTGATTATGAGTTGAAATCTTTTAACACCTTCATACAAAGTGATCAGAAAAAGGCCCATAAATTTCGATAGATCTCATTTCTTTCTTTAGTTTTCTAAATGAGAAGAAAGTGTAGTTATAACTATGTATGTAACTCATCGTAGGTGAACAATTAACCGATGAATATTTCACCAAAAAGTACTAAATAAATGAATGAACTATCTACTTTTGATTAATTATGATTCATGGAGCATTGTCTTTAGTCAGATTCAACCATCTACACACTTAAACATGGTGATTAGTCTTTATAATTGTAACCACAATATATTGCCTCAAAAATAATCTATTTTATTGGTTGTTAAATATTTAATAAACTTAATTCTAAATTAACTATACATTTCTTAAAAGCGGCTTATTCAATGGTGTTATCATAAAAAATACAAATTATAAAAACATTGTTTTACGAATTGAGTGACTATGGAGACATGAAATGGAATAAAAATAAGACAAATATAAATAAATATGTTTCTATTCTACATATGGAAGCATCCTTACCATGATAGCCATTAAGAATGACCACCTAATAATTTCAATTTGTGGCAAATAAATAAACATTAGCTCTTTCAAAATCAATGCAACATGAATGGAAATCATATAACGCTTAGTAATGTTCCATGAATCATAAAAACAATTATTTATTATTTTTCGACGAAACGTCATTTTATGATAAATATATATTTAATTGAATATATCTTGTGGTGTGCACATCTAAAATACTTTAATCATCTGATCAATCTTGATGTTATTATTTGTATAAAATTATACACAATCCATTTTAAATACTATACAGCTTAATATTTCAAATGAATTGTGCTGGAAAATATTAAAATTCATTTTTATATGTGTAAGTTGTTCCCTTCAATAAATTATGCTATTCCTAAATGACAGCATTAAGAAATAAATGCAATTAATCCTTATCAAGCTTAATTTATGTTGAAGATAAGTCATATTTTGATTAAATTTTTTTTTAACAAATTATAGGACGAAACAAGGAAATAATAATTTGATACATGGCACATATGGTTAATAATAATTAAATAAACAAAGCCATAATATAATTCCTATAATTATCCTAATGTTATTTTCTGAACAAATTTTATATAAGGAACTAATACAAATCGAATTTGATGAGAAATTTGTGCTCAAAGGTTAAGGATATGCCTTTTGCTTGATCTTTTATGATTGAGAGATGGCATAAAAGTCTATCAAGGCTAAATATCTGCAAGTTTAAGATAAAAGATATATTTCTGTATACCATTTTTTATATATAGGGTCGAAATTAGGAATATTGTATAGGATTCAAATCTTATCTTTTGCACAATATTAAAAGTAGTTTAAAATAACTTAAAATGATACTTTTATCAAGCTTTAACAGTTTTTAAACAAAATTTATCCAAAAGAATATAGATAGTTCTGGAGATAAGTTGAAGGATTTATGGCATTTATAAAGATAAAGAGAGCTCTAAAGAAAGACTAGATAGTCTTATTTGCAAAAATAGAAGAATAAGTAAAAACTAGATCTTCACATTATTAAATTAAACTTATATGTTCTTTATGTGTGGTTTGATATAGATTTCATGTGATTCAAGTATGAGGATAAAGAAAAAGATTAGTAAAAAGGAGAGATAGAATTAAAAAAGTATAGAAAAATACTGGTTGGTTCACTAGCTATAAATGAAACAACTACTAGATATTACGTGATTAATTTTATATTTAAAAATTGCTATTGCTATTTGCAGTAGCATAGCGGCAGAAATTTCATCAATTGCATCAGTGTGACATAAGGTGGGAAGCAAAACTCTGTTAAAGTTATTCGCCTTCAGTTGGGAGGGGGGGATTATATTTATAAGTCTATAAATATGTTTATGTATGAATCATTGTCAACCTGTAAAGTGAACCTCATAGCCTACCACATAATTCTAGTAGAATGACGATAAATTTACTATTACAATACTTATTTACAAAGAGAGGTTTAAAAACAACTTTTATTAAATTGTTCCGTTTTAATCGCAATATTACAAAATTCATTTACAAAATGTATCCATACTTTTTTACTCTTGTTATTCGAAAAAAAAATAACAAAAGTAAATCAATATTTAGATTTGACTTCTTACATTTAATTAATATTTTTTTTATGATATTTACTAACAAGGTTGGTTGATATGATTGGAAAGATTTTTAAATACAACGATCAAACAAAAAAATTATAATTTTGAATAATTTCAATGAATTCATTACTATTATTGTTGTATATGTATGTAAACTTATATAATACAATGAATTGAGTTCTTTTTTATTTAAATATACAAATATAATCATAAACTGCTCGATTCACAGTAATTGAATGAGATCTCATAGGTAAATAATAATATAAAAATTGTCGCAAGAGCGATAAAGGCTGAAATAATATATGTAAATGTTTTCCTTAGTTTTTGTATCTTTTAAATGTTCCTACTAAGGCAGCAGGATCCTCAGCGTCTTCATTTTTTTCTCCAGCCCCGAAATATCTATGATATTGAATTGTTACTTCATCACAAACTTTTTCAACACTTATCATGAGTAAAAATATTAGTCCAACCATAAAAGCTACACCTATTACAATCCCAAGTTCTTGGAGTGCAAATAAAGTTTGAATTTGAAGATTCTGAGAGTCTTTCCCATTTCCGTATTTATCAAGTCCATTTAATAAGTTATTAGCATCGTCTCCATCTGATCCGATTCCAAGTGAGTCCAAATCCATACCCATATCATCCCCTCCTCCAGTATCATCTCCTCCCATATCATCCATTTTTAATCTTAGTTAATGTATTTCCTATCCAAATCTAGCTGAAAAAGAAGAAAATCAGTGTATTAATATTGCTTGTGATTGTCACGTCAAGCTTTTTAGTCTACTTGCAACCTCGACTGACAAAAGGGAAAGGAAAAATTTGGAAAAACATATGGTAACTACCCTTCTGTATTTTCCTTGTTGCCAATTTGTTAATAATTGGCAGAATTTATTATTTAGATATACTATATTTTATAAATTCTACCAATCACAAACCAATCGTTACTACTTATAATATATTCAAAATTCAAAAAAAAGGAGCGCAATCCTTGATTTAATATATTTTTTATGTATCAAAATCATAAATAATAATAATACCCTTCTTGAGCTCATACCACGTAGGGTCAGCTGCTTTAAATCAAAAGAGTCAAATGATGAAAATCAGCTGAAGGGAGAATACAGTGTGTTTTTGTTTATCCCAAAAAACTTGTCGTGTGTATATCTCTCTATTTGGCTCATAAAATATATATATTATTGAGAAAAATTTGCTGGTTTTGGGTTCAATGTATGTATTTGAAATAAGATTATTTTTTTTACTCTCCTAAGCTGATATCATTGTTCCATATAATTCTTGAGGAGAGAACATGTGTTACATTAATCATGTTTAATCCATATTATTGTCTATTATTATAAGAGCCCAATAGGTTAAAATGTTTGTAGTATAATTTTCTGATATATAAATTAATTTCTGGTTCTTTCCTCTCAATGAACATTCTTGTGAAAGGAAATATTGTAAACCGTCATGACAACTAAGCTGCTCTTCTCCAAAAAGATTTTTCAAATTGTCAGGGTTACCACATTTCAATTTTTGCTTCTTGTTGCATTTTTTTTTAATTACGACCAACAGATATTTGTTACAGCTAAATACTTATGATTGCAAAAGACGAATCCAAGTCATAGTTTAAATTTCACTAAAAATACTAAATCTATCAATTACATGTATGCGTTTAGGCCCTGTTATGGAATTTGAAGTTTGTTATTATTTTTTAAATTATGTTTACCTCACTCTTTCTTTTTCTTATTAACAACATAAATTTAAGATATTGTGAACATAACAACGAACATTTTTTTAATACGAAGATAATAACTATGTGAGGTTGTATTGATCCGTTAAAATCGGTTTTGTTCCATGATTTGTGCTTGTTATCGATCCTTGAAAAGAATATCAAATTTTAAATGAAACTCTAAAAAGCCTTATTTTCACTAATATTATAGTATAATAATGCATTTTATCAATCGAATTTGATCGTTGAGACAGTAAATACCTTTCATGGGACCTAGGAAAATTCGTCATTAGGAAAACTCACTCCAAGAATTGTAAAATAAATATAGATATTTGCAGAGCCTTATTATTGAATCTTTTTAGATTATGCCACTTTTCCTCGATTCGAATATCTTGAAGTGCTAATTTCCTCGGGATCTGAGGGAATTATTTCATATTGGGATAAACAAATTTCTACACTCTGGTTGCTTGGTAATGCTTTTGAAAGAATTAACTATCTCAAAAATTAAAGTTCCAATAGGCTACAGTTTCCCACTTCTGGATTTGAAAATTGATGCTAGCATAATTGTATAATTTCGGTAGTTGTTACTAATAATTTCTTCAGATCAAAATATACAAATCCAAGATCTGTAATTTGATCTAGAAATGTTTAATAAGTAGGTTCTTACAATACATATTATATATCTATTTTAAAATCGTTTTGTCGAATTTTCCTGACACGTTTTCACACACGAGAAATGTTGCCATTATTTTTATTGGGCGGCAATATCCAAAAGTTAGCAAGAACTTATTAATGATAACATCAATAGCTGATATACTGACGTCATGTAGCAAAGATTATAACCTGGGAAGTCAACATTTTGGGATTGCTACATCCCCTGTAATAAGTAATCAGTTCTTAATATTTAAAAGATCTTTCATTCTCTTCATTATTTTATACATTTTTCTTTGCATCAATATTGAAAATGTATTAAGAATGTTATATCAAAGTTGAACATTTTAATTGTGACATTTTGATTGAATGATTATGCTATTATAAACATTTTGATGTAATATAACAAAATAAATATATTATATTAAACTTGACAAGCTTCCAAAAGTTGTGTACATAGTTTTAAATGTGCTCTAGAATTGTGTATTTCTGTCTTTCATTTCATTTTTAAGTCTACAAAATTGCTATTGATGAAAAATGAATATAATTAATATTTAACACAGTTCAAATTTGATTAAATACGATATATGTACATACATATATTCTCATTAAATAGTGATAATGAGAATATGATAAATTACATTCCATTTATATCATATGATTCCACAGAGGAAAAATTGATCTAATATTTTACATTACAACGTATTACTTTTTCCCTTTCATTTTTGTAAAATTATTTTGATGGCACTACGTAACTACAGACTAGTTTCAATGTGAAAGTTTACAATAATGATCATTTACTCTTTAAAATAATTGGGATATACTATATACATAAATGTTATATATGGATATTGCAATGATTGTAAGAGTACTAAGATGAACTTAATTCATATGTAAATAGGTAAATTTAATTTATATTTGTTTTATAGAGCACACATAGAATACAATTAACAAATAAGTTTGTTAATTATTGAAACACTTGAATTTTGCTTATTTCAATTAATAAGGAGGAAGGCTCTCGCTCGTGAGAAAGAAGCGTACGTCCAATTTTAGTTCAGGTGTCCTTTTCACAAATCCACTCATACTCGAATATCAAATTTATAGATACCTCAACTAAGCAAAATGTTTTTTTATTAAGAGCTATACTAGAGCAGATGAAAGCTTTTAAATGAAATGAGCAATGTAAACGAAAATATATGAGTGAAAACTCTGACTAAAAGTTATGTTCATTTTACCAATGTTTGACAAATCTCTATACCTAGCGTACCACCATCGCCATGCATGGTTTTGTTTGTTTATTATACAACGGATTAAGACATTGATCATTTGATCAATATTTTAAGATTGTTTGTACATTTTTAGATTTTATATTGACACTACACGCCAAAAAAGTTGATTGTCCGCTTGACAAAGATAGAAATATGTATGAAATATTTATATTACTTTCATAATATAGTCTCTAACTTGACTGTGTCTTAGAAACAATGTCATTGAACAAATACAAAAACACATTCCCGAGGCATTGTATGTGTATGTGTTAGTATACATTATTGATATTGTATGCATTAAAAATCATACAACTTTAAAATTACGAGTGTATGTCATCACTCAGGACATATTTATCTATGATTTGACAACGTGAATAAATAAGTATTATTATATATAGAAATGAGTGAATAAAGTAATAGATTACTCTGTACATACTATTTGTTCATAAATAAATAAACAAATCTTGCTTCGAAGCTTTTGATTTGAAGGGAGAAAAAGAGGGAAATTAAGATAATTTGGTGATTTAAATATGACTCTATGATCTTCCCTTCTTTTTAAAATTACTAATATTTAATTCCCTTTGATTTTAAAAATGGTATTCAAATTTAATAGGTAACATACTATAAACTGACATAGAGAGGACAAATATCATTTTCACTTTGAGACCAAAAAAAAAAAAAATAATATTTAACAAAAAAAACTTCATAAACTAGAAGTAAAATGTTATATATAATGTTGAATTAAGTTTTTATTTTTCTTGCAAAAAAAAAAGTGCATTTTCCTCTCTTTTGAGTTAAAAAAATGCATATTTATTCATAACATATTCATCTAAATATACTTATAAACATTTCCTAAAAAAAAATTAATACTCCTTCTTCAAAAATTAAAGAAACGAAAATATCATTTTTATAAAAAATAATATCATGACATAATTAAGATCATTAAATGCTTAAATAACAATAAAGTGTATAAGATAACAACGATAGTGAAAAAACTTTTCTAAAATTATTCATTTCAATTCAGAATAAATAAATGGAAATGAGCCAAAAGAAGAGTTTGGAAAATGCTTTCACATGTTTGACTAACTCCTTGTAATCACAGGGATAAAAGCAACAGACAACATTTTATTTGACATTGTTTAATTGCTAAAAACAGTTTCTATGGATGTTCGAATGACAAGAGATATATTTAAAAGAATATAAATGTACATATTTTAAATATTGAAGACCCGACCCCTTTGAATTGCATGCGTATGAGTTATTTTAATTTATTTATAAAATGAAAGCAAAATATAAATGTTGTATGACATGTAAAAAGAATCATGCATATCGTGCCTAACAAAACAATGAATCAATAAATGACATGTCTTGTTTTTGTCAATCAAATACTTCTTCAAATTTTATTTAGTTAATAATTTTGTGTGTATAACTTTTAGCAAAATATATTTATAACCATTTATAATTCATGGAGTTTATATTAATAAAATATTCATTACTTTAATTTTAGGATAAATATGTGAATTTCGAACGACATTTAACTAACAATACTTTATTTGGAAATGGATTATTTCTAGTATTGACCTATAAAACAACCCATTTCCTTGAATGCAGTGTAATTTGGCTTAATACTTTGTTGTTATATAGGTCAATACTATAAATAATTGATTTAAATGGGAAGTGTTTGAATAATCTAATTGAGTCATCATGAAGTATAAATTATATTCTGAACTGTCAATACAACATAAAAAAAATGTTGAAGAACATAGCTGATTTTTTTTATTTTCTTAACTCCTTATATATTTGCCTTCAGTTATAATTTTAAAGGTTAAGTTTATTTAAAGTCTTTGAAATTATATGTAACTCTTGATGACTTAATTTAATAATAAGCATTGTTAAAGGAAAAAGTGCAAGAAAATATATACTTTAAAATTAGCATATTGTTTGATTTACGAAATAATAGTTCAGGAAAACATTACGATGTTTCTATTTTAAAAATAAGTGGAAAAAAACAAACAAAGGAAATTTATTTCACTCTTTAATTCACAAGATTCACTTTATAATAAACTATTTTTTATATTAAAAAACAGCTATTTATTTAGTATGCCAAGATTTCTATGTTAAAATAGTATATTTTAATATAAGTATAAGTTACCAAACTACCACCACCTGCGATACAGTTCCGTCCCGGAGGATCTATTTTCAGAAATTCAATGATCATGTAATAATTGAAGATAAAAAAAATAGAATAGTTGAATTTTTTTTTAATCCGATAAGGATAAGTATATGTTCCAGACAGTACTTGTCATTTATTCAATGATTCGTTACTTTAAGTTTGATGACCCCTGTCTTAATGGGTAGTATTCCATTTGTAAAGTAATTATCTTTAGAGTTTGTCAATATCTTGTTATATATATACATGTATATAAACAAATAATAAAATATATTTTTTGGTATTAGACAATGATGTTTTTGAAATGTGTTTAAAAAAATCATACATTCAAACCTTGAGATATGATGACTCTAAATACAAAATAATTTTATTGTACCTAATTACACCATTACAACACTTAATGTTGATCCATGTCTTTTATATAAACCTCAGGCAAAGCCTCAAAGACATATCTACTAAATTTAATTTTATTCATCCATGATAAAATTACAAAAAATGTGTCTTAAATTTTTCAAACAATGATTATAAAAAGTTAAAGAAAATAATACTTTAATCATCGTTGTAATTTGTTTATTGACTCTTTAATCATTTGTTTTTATAGTATTCTATAAGACAAATTGATTACTTACAGGTATAAAATAGCTCAAGTATAAAATTTATTTTAGATATCATTATTTTTGACATAAAATGTTACTTAGCTTAGATATTTCATTTTTGTTTTATTTATATGAAACTTTGACATACTTATTAAAATGATTTTTCAATGAAAAATATACCGTGGATAAATGAAGTCTTGTTTGACTTTTATATATGCATTTTATTGAAGAAAAATACAATAAATATATGTATAACAGTAATTTTTATCTTATGATATTTTACTAGTACTTTAGTAAGTTAATTAAGTATAAATCAACTTTTTTGAAACTATTTTACAAAACAATAAATTATGTACAAACGCAAAAGTAGAATCTTTGACCTTCTACCTGTATATTATGCAATTATGTCTACTTTTATGTATATAACTGTCATAGGAGGAAAAAAGGGTTAGTATCTTAGTTATCACTTTATTTATTTTTGTAATAAAAGCTTTCTCTAAGGAATGACGTTTAATAGATATTCATATTTTATTTATTAATAGAGATTATTCAGCTAAATCAACACACCCAAGATAAAGTTAAGTATATGTATGTGTTAACAGTTGTTGTTTACTGTTCCATTGAATGAGTAATAATATTAATGAAAAAAAACCTTCTTCCATACCATAAGTTAAAAGGCAAAATATTTGAATTCTTAGTAAAGTGCCCTATCAAAGTTACTTCTTTGATGTTTTGTCTGCTTATTATAAGTGTGCACTGAAATGAACGTAAAGAAAAAGTATAGAAATTGTACTTTGAAGTCATTCGTCAATTCATTTACGTAAAGATTATTGAGTCATAAAATTTGATATCTTGACTGCAGTATGTTTTAATTATAAAATCAATTTAAACTCATGAACAAAGGCAAGCAAAAAAATCAATTAGAAAAAATAAACGATCTTAAATTTTTTAGTATGAAGCAAATGTGTATTGAGATTTCAACTGAGTCTTGAAATGTAAAAATCTAAACTTAAATGGATAAATTTAGTATTGTTTGGTCATTAAATTTAATTAATTATTATCAAATTATTTTGTTTGATAAAAAATAATCATCACTCATTGCCCCCCCCCCCCCTCGAAATGTTATGCTAGCTTGCTAATTCTTCCCAAATGTACTATTCTTCATTGAATGGTAGATAATTTTCCACTGTTTGAAAAAAGCACTTATTCAAGTTCAACTAATCAATTTGGAGAAAAAATAGTAAAAAATCAATAGCTGACAAAAAAGTACATGGGAGTAATTTATGCCTTGGGATACCTCTATGAATGGGAAAAGTAATTATGTAAATGATTTGAAAGGTTAGAAAATGAAGATCAATAATTCGTATATGAACCTCCTTTATCCATTCCTTTGAATTTTTTTTTGTCTTTTTTTTTTTGAATAAAACCATTGATTAAGTATGAAGTATGACATTATTCTCTTAAAAATGAGATGTGTCAAAATAAAAAATGATTACTGCGTCTGATATGTTTTGCTTTTATGATATTCATATGATATTACAAAAAAATTATATTAAGGTATATATGATGATTAAAATACAAATAAATATGAATAACTTTTATTCCTAAAATCCTTGTGAGAAAGTTATTACTGTTACCTAGAAGGGTTGTATATCTAGTTTCAATATCATTTTGCGGATAACTAGCTATTAAATTGTTTTATAATGGTGTATAATCAAATAAGTTTATTGAAGATGATGAATAAACAAGGCTAGTTACTTGTTATGTATGGCTATGAATGTTAAAAATTGCTGAATAAACTTGATAAACTATTTTGCTAATAAGGTACTATTGTTTTAATCATTATAAGCCATCCCTTTCTATACAAAGTCTTGAGTTATCTTTTAGTGCACTGACCAAATGTTATTTTTCTATTAAAGTATGTCTAATTACCTTCATTAGCTTATGAAGGTAAAAAAATCTGATAGTATTGTATGTTATATAAGTATGATTATGATGAAATTTTTTTACTTATAATTACAATCGTAGAAGTTAATTTCATCAATGAAGCACACGACATATTTGTATAATGCAAAAAAAAATCATTTGAAATAAAAACTAATTAAAAAGAAATGTCTTACTTTTTATTAAAAAGTTGAGACTATCCTTAAATTTAATTGTCTTGCTCTAAGACATTATTTTATTTATTGTTTGATACAAAACTTCATGTTCATGAAGAAAATTAAATTTATTGAACACATTTGAACAAATATTTTCACTTTGAGAAAAGAATACTTCACTTTTTCATGCCTTAAGTAACTGTTGAATAAGGATTTTTTTCTTCTTTTCTCATTTCATGAAATACAACGACCCAAACATTCTTTAGTAATCCAAGTACGCCCAAACTTTCTTAGTCTTTGAAAAAGCAAGTCATAGAACAATGTGTGTAGATACATCAGGATAAACTTGAGTATAAATGCTTTTCTTTTTCTTTCTAAGAAGGAACCAATCGAAAATCTAACTTTTTTATTTGTTTATGGATTAACAAAAACTTGACAAATTTTTTGCATGTTAATTAGTTCATGTGATGAATTGAACTACATATTTTTGATTTTTAAGAAGTAAATTACTAAAATGTTATATGTTTTACATAACACATACATTAGTAGTCATGTAAATACATTCAATTTTTCAGATATTAAACTGTGTGAGGGTTTCAGATTGGTCATTCATCAAGATTATTTATGTTAAAATGACAACATTATTTATCCATGTAAAGACGTACGTCACAATAGTATAAACATATTATACATTGATATATTTACGTATGTTTGAACAAAACACACTCTCTCTCTCAAAAAAAAGAAGCTTAAAATAAGGAAATGCGTTGTGTTCATTTTTTTTCAACGAGCGGTCAGTTGTTAATTAGCAATATTGTCTTTGTGTATCTATTGTAGGATATTTGGCAATAATTTAGTTTTGTTATATTTTTACTGTTGAAAGTTATTTATGGAACAGTTGCGGTTTGATTAAATGACTATATAGAAATGCATATGCTTTCACTGAAATAAGAATTTGATTGTATATAGTAATAGGTTTTCTTTAATCAATGACGATTCTGATATGAATTTATTAGTTATAAAAAATGAGTAAAATTACTAATAAATCGATTAAAATGGAGAAACATAGAAATGATGCTTTTATGAGTTTTAAGTTCATAACCTTTTTTAAAATGATTTTGATGAGACAATGGTCAATATTTAAAGACTTTTTTTTCGGGAAATAAAGGATTCAAACTTTTTAGCTATAATCAAGATTAATAAAAAATGTCCAATAAAAATAGAATTTTTGTCAATTATTTTTCACAATTGGTAGGTTGTGACAGTTTTTAGGGAACAAGGAATTCAGGATAATTTTGAAAACATGTAAATATAAAGACATATCTTCTGCTAAATTCCATATTAATATAGTATATGTTTGATGTTTGGAGGTGAATACTGCTCCTGTCTTTTCAGTGACTAAAGGACTTGTTTGAAGTTTTTGTTTTCAAATGAGTAAATTGATGTACTGAGTCTAATTCATATTAAAAACTAATTTGGTATCAATTTATTGAAGAAAAAATTACTACTCATAGGTGATATAAGAATATCTGTAGTTACACACGTATTTATAAGTTTATATCTTTTTTTCTCATTTATTATCAAAATTAGCAAGGTGAAAATACAAAGGCCTGAGTGATATATTTTTTAAAGCCGATATCAATTACGGGAGAAAAAAATAGATTACTCTATTTTTTTAATTAACCCTAGAAAAACCAATTTCATATTATCGTTCAAAAGCTATCATTTCTCTCATTCATTACTAGTGCACTGCAGCTCATTTGACATAATTTTGAAACATTCTAGAATTGTTCCCCATATAATTGTATAGTGCATTACTTATTAATGGTTGGTGTGATTATATCTAGAATTTTAAGCACGTTTTTTTTTCTGACATAAAATTTATTTATGTCTTTGTCAGGATTACAAAAATAAGGAAGACGGATTCTTTCAAAATGACCCGTTTGGCGATGTTTTTTGTTTGGAATTGCCAATTGCTCAAAACTTATGATCTTTTTAATATAATGCTGATTATTATTTTTTGAGAAAAAAAATATGGATAGCAATCGGCTTGCCTTAGACAATTTCGAATTATTGTCAAATTTTGTGTAATCGACCAATTTTATATCTTTTGTACCTGAGAAAATATATTTGGTAAAAGTTGCGTAACATTTCTATGTAAAAAATATCAAAACCTCTCACTATTACGATATTTTTTTCCTCATATTCATCCATAAAATTGGACAAACTAGTCATCATTACGCATAATATAGAAAGAATAAAATACTTTTTTTCTCAGAAAGAGATGTAAACGTTTAGAAATTTCAAAAGTTTATATCATTTTTATATACATACATGCAAGATATTTTCTCAAATTCAGAAAAAATGATACGGAAATGATGAACACATTATTTTAATAGTACATTTAATTATTATATGTACTATATTTAATGGCCTAGTCTTACACTTAATTCCTTAAAAGCAAAGAGTACTTTTTATCATACATATGAAAATTAATTCAGAAAATATCAAACAATAGACAACAAAAGCAAATTTTTGAGTATGATTGTCCTTTTTGTTGTTTTTTTTGTTTTTTAGCCTAAATGGGAACACAGACACTTTATTTTAACCCAAAACAAAACAAAATTAAAATTTTACCGATTTGTATTACATTAAAACTAACTAATTTAGGCATTTTATGGTCCCAAATATTAAATTTACTCTACCAAGTTTCTTCTCAATAGAAAAAACAAAACAAAAACTTGTCTGACATGTAATTCATAAAAAATTTTCAACTTCGCCTGAACATTGTATAACATTATTTAATATTATTGTGCATATAGATAGAAGTAAATATTTTTGTTACTATGCTAGGTATACATATATTTGTTTGTGTTTAGTTTTTCTCTCTATATTTATGAGAGATATCAGAGTTAATATTACTTTGATACAGGAAGCCACAGCTTATTAATATATTATATTACCAAAACTTTAATAAGATTTAGACTTTGTATCCATTATAACTCTTTTTTGCTTTTTCATCCCTTGAGTAACTATTTAATTGACTTTGTGGAAGCCTGAAATCTATTAATCTAATTATGATATGGTAGGGTGAACTACTTTTGTTGAGTTGAAGTGATATTAATATTTCAGGTCAACTCAACAAAAGTAGGTCATCTTACCATGGCAAAATTAGATGATTTTTAGTATATACTCTCATATTTATAAGAATAGAACGTATGTCAAATATTAATAATTAATTAATTTTAACGTTTGCTGTTTTCAAAATATTATCACTTTATTGATGCACTCCGCTACACATCGAAATAAATTTTTATGTTGACGTCTACTTCTATGATTTTAAAATCAGAGAAGTAAAGCTCATGAAACTTCGTACCCAACAAGTTTAAAGCATGAGAAAACTATAATTCAAGTAAAAAATTTTATTTGTTTATAAAAATGGGTTCAAAAAATTATTATATTTTACTTTTGAATCATGTAGTGTCTATTTTGATGGGCTATAAAATAAGCTTCGAATATCCCATGAGAGTCAAACAAATACACAAGTTCTTGTATACATATCAAAGTAACAATCGATTAAAAAAAAAGACTTTTTGGGATCAGCTCCCAAATTTCGAAAATTCTATTGCACTTTCTTACTCTGAAGTTATAGAATACAATTTAATAAAAATTGATTAATATGAATTTATATATACTCTACATCAGGGGTCTCAAACTTGATTCACCTGGGTGCCGCTGGAGGCAGAATCTGAGTGAGGCTGGACCGCATTATCAGAAAAGCGCTGATAAAACATTCCAATGTTCTGAAATACTTCTATTTTTAATACAAAATAATGAATTAAATGAATATTTTTAAATTAATTATTTTTATTCAGTTTCAAATGTCTGTATTAATAGTTATTCAATTTTGCGGGCTGCACTAACATTAATCTTTCATATTAAGACGGGCCGCAAATTATTATCTTGGAGGCCACAGTTGGCCCGCAGGCCGTGAGTCTGAGACCCCTGCTCTAGATACTCTTCCTCATTCATGCATAAATTATAATTGTACACCCGTATAAAAGTATATATATATATTTAATTCTTTTTCTCTTGACCATATTGACTGAATACCTCACATTTAAGCTATATTTTTTGGAATATTTGACGATATTATCATTATTATTAAACCTAAAAATTATACCTATAAATTTAATTTTATTAATATTTGAAAAATAAAAAAATTCAATTAGAAACGAGGTTGTAAAGGCTGAACACCATTGCATGACTAAACTAGAAAATAATTTTAGTTAATCAATGAAGCAATAAAATGTCTATGGTTGAAGTAAGGCAAAAATGAAAATAAGAATTGAGGACACAAAAGATTAAAAATAAAATGACATGATAGAAAATTTATGTTCCTTACTTATTATCATAATAATCAAGTACAATTGATTACAACTTTTATTCTTATATTTGCATATATATACACTAATACCATATATATGTATATAAAATGGAAAATTAGTATTGTGCATACTTTGTGATTTGTGAAGGTTAACGGAAATTAATTACTAAATTTTATTTAATTGTAAATAACCATCCGACAATTGTGAACAATTATTAGCTAAACTCCATACAATTGAATACATATATCCTTATATTTTAAGCTGCTTCGTTAATGACGAATTGAGAAACATGAAATTGCAATTGACTTAAAATTCATCCATTCTACAAGGAATTAGCAACCATTTCATTAAATCTATTAGTTAAGAGTCACAATTCTCTCCGAGTCCATGATATATGAGAGCATGGATACATAATAATTAATAAATGACCATTGCCTCTTTATTGGTGTATGTAGGTTGTTGGAGAGGGGGGGGGTTAATTATTATTATTAATGTAGATACTGTAAAATATAAATTCAGTTTTTTTATGTACTTAAAAGGCATTGGGACCTCAAAGGTCCCCCCTCCCTTCTCCAATTTATCCAAGTCATTAATATGCATAAATAAATAGCAATAAGGAAAACTATGAATTTTTAAGGTAATTGCTTTTAAGGTATACTATAGATTGTCCTCAAGAGTTTGTAATTAAAGCCGAATTATAATTTGCCATTGATCTGGTGGGGCAGTAACTTTCCTAGCGTGAGTTTATTTTGTGGAACCAGGGCGACAAGCATTTTTACATTTTTGGCTTTACTGGGTTGAGCTATTTTCCCCCCCTTTAAAACCTAACCTAACTAAACCTGCTCGAGACATAACATTCCCTTTTATATTTGGTCCAATTTTTGTGTTTTATTGAACATTTTAATACATATGACTTTATTTAGCAAATAAAATGTAGTGTCATGCAAATTCCTTATCAGATCAGATTTGTTGATATTATTTGAGTATCCCATTTTATTGTAAATATAATATTTAGCGCTATTTGAATCAGTACATTGATGAAACTTGAAATTTTTAAAGAAATTTAATAAAAACAAATTTAGAATTCGAAGGTCACCGCTAAAAACTATATATCAGACAAATTCAAGAACGTGATTTCTATAGTTTTTTTCACTTTTTTAAAAATTTCATCGGCTATGTATTCAAGATAAAATATATATATAAGTTTATTTCAATTAAATTACGTAAATATGTTCATAGGATTCATACACATTACCCCAAAAAATAAGCATTAATTATCTATCAAAATTTAGAAACTTGTTGGGCATCAAATATACTTTTGTATTAAAAAAACAGACTAGAATTCCATCTTAATAATTCGTCACTCTTTTAGTATAATAACTTGATCGTTTTTTAGCTTTTTTGCAAAATATACAAAGCTTTGAATTCTTCCCACGACAGGTATGTTGTAAAAATGATTCATAATGAAGTGAAATTAGTTTTTCACTTCACTTTCATGGAATGAAATTTGAATTTGTATGAAAATAACAATACATTTATCATTGATGATATCGTAGTAACATGGCTATATTTAATTTAAAAAGATTAACCTATTTTCAAATTATTTTGCTCTTTGAACGTTAAAACCTGGGAAAAGAAATTAACTCTTTATATCCCCCCACTATCTACACCCCTGGATCCCTTAAAATACTTCTTAACCTTTCGAGCAAGCTTGAATCATACTTGAAGTTGATACGGACCCTCACCTTCCTATCGTTTGGACACTAAAGATATATATCAAGATATTAAAAGTGTACAAAATTAGCAACTTCAATGAGCTGGGGATGTCAATGCTTGATTAAATTTGCTTCTTGTCATTCCTTTTTAGGCTCTTCCTTTTTAAATTAGTTGTCTTTTTTTTTCCCAATCGACGTGATTGGATGATGTGATTTTTCCAGTAAATAAAGAGAACCAATCAAATGTGTAGATTGCTGTGGTTGTGGTTTCAGTCAAAATACAAACGTTTTTAATCTCATTTCAATATGATATTCAACAAATGAAAAGATATACGTGAGAAAAGGTGGAATCCCAGTGAGCGGAAATTAAAACCAAAAATCAGTTGATAACCTCTACAATATTTGTTAAGAAGATTATTTCCTTTTCTTATCGCTCGTGAGTACTTCCATAACCCATTGTTATTTCACACCATCTTCTCAAAACTCAAATCTTCAAACACCCATTGCTCACAAACTACTTAAACAAAGTTGTTATATATATTTTTCCAAATGATAAAAGCTATGCTACTCATACTCACCGGGATTTGACCCATTTTTCATATATCTAATAATGAACCCATATGTGCTGTTGAATAGAGTTATAAATGGAGTAGAAAAGATGTCATAAATAACCTGAGTGTTTCACCTTGGTTCAGTCTCAGAAGTACTGAGGGAATGTTTAAATCCCACATCTAAGAAAATAAAATGAATAAAATTAGATTTATAACTGCACAAACATACCCAAGAATAAAAAATGGACATGCACATTGTGAACAATAACTACTCGCGTTGAATAATTAATTAACAAATAACACTTAAAGTCAACTTATGTACGTATATATTTTTGCACATTTGTAGTCGAATCATGTTTTATTATTTTTTTTTTTTTTCATGGTTTCTGTTTTCTAGATATTCAATTTTTAAACCTTAATCATGTTTGAAAATATGTGCATATATTTTTCTTGTTATTAATGAAACTTAAAATGTTACCTGAGTCTATCTTGACATAGAAGTTACTTTCTCTACTTGTATATAATTGATATTAATCTCCTACAGACCTATTGATTCTTTTTCATTGATCTACCTTATAGGAACCACTTATTAATTACAACAATTTTTATGTAATAAGGATCATTATATACTCTCAGTTACTCTTTAGAACTCATGTAGATCATCCTTTCTAATCTTTTTTTATATATATAATTTTGTTAAAGCTGACTCTCAAATTACAAATACTCGAACGGGTACTTTAATTTAGATGTACATATGTATTTTATATTTTCTTCATTTCAATAAACTCATTCTAATTTAAAAGAATACAATGTTATACATATTATCTATGAATTTTAATCAGTCACATTCTCACGGATCATGACGCAGAGTCTCTTTAAGAGCTTATTATGAAACTGTTATTACAAAACGATAATGTATTTTCTTTTCAGTGACATAATCAAGAGCATCAATGTAGCAAAAGTGATGTAATCAAATATTTTAGTTATGAACGTGAAAAAGGAATCTTGAATAAGAATGAGGTAAACAGATTGTTTCACATAAATATAAAATACTTTGATTCATAAAATTTAAAAAAATCCTTGGCTCAGAAACCCCGGAACA
Organism: Lepeophtheirus nordmannii; assembly: GCA_963680855.1. Lineage (NCBI taxonomy): Eukaryota > Metazoa > Arthropoda > Copepoda > Siphonostomatoida > Caligidae > Lepeophtheirus > Lepeophtheirus nordmannii. Next base: position 26,165,420 of record OY804523.1, read on the forward strand.
AAAGTGCGTATTTAAATCTTTCATAAAAACTATCATCATTATTACTATTATATATATATATATATATATCTATATATAAATCTTTTTTCCCCTCTTGTCACTATTTCCTTTTCTTTCATTAGATAAGAATAAATATAGAGAAATGATATTAACAAGCAAGTAAAAGGGATGCATTAAATTAAGAAGAAGAAATTTAATGATTTTTCTTTACTAAAATTTGTATATAACAAATAATTATAATCCTTGAAAACGTTGATAAATGATAAATGAATAATAGCAATGATACATAGTAAAGGCTTGCTACACAAATAATGGCTTTCATAGCTTATATGAGAGCTACAGGCATGGAAAAGAGAAGGAGCAAAAGAGAGAAAGTGTGCATATGCAAGAAGAGCATACCTGGGCATCGATTTTTTTATTAGAGGCTTATTTGTTATTAAATATAGGTAACGGAAGATGCCAATTTCATTTGCATTTTTTTTGTAACTGTCACTTTTAAGCCCTGTTCTTTATTTCGATTTTGATTCATTAGAATGCATAAATACAATTTGTTTTCTCTGCTGATTTAAAAAAACTAAACATAATTTCTATGGAATAGAATAGATAAAGTTACGTTAAACCGAACTCCGTTAAATTGACAAGAATGACAATAATTTCGTGCATCCCTTGGTTTCTTGTCTGTGGACCACTTATAGTTAAATTTTAATTTCTATATTCTCTTCATCAAATAAACACGTTTTAGACGTCGTTTGTATCAAAAGCAGTCTCCCACTTTTTTCCATTTATTCTGACACCAGCCCATAGGTTTTCCGTTCTTAATCCATTAATGCATAGTGTAAGGGCTTTACAATAATTTTAAATAGTTAGGATTAATAAATCTCCTAGTAAACATTCTCTACCAGTATAACTTTCAATTCTTCTTCCAACAGCAATAATTCTTTTTGATGTTGATATTTTAATTAGATAAAGTGTTGAAGTAAAACATTTTTTTTTTTTAATTGCAAAGACAAAAATTGATTTTTTAGTGACAAAAAAAGCATGTATTAAGGATATGTAAATATAATTAAATATAGAAAAAAATGCATTTGTGCACTTAATTACATTATAAAATATTCCTGAGAAATATTAGGAAAAAAATCTTTTCTTTTCCTTTACCATTTCCTATTCTAGCTATTACATAATGATTTAAAAGTAAATATCATTTAATATCTTTCATTTTTACTCTATAGTTCAATTATTTAGCGTTAGTATTACAATAATAATTTTCCGACAATAAATCAGAATTTTGTTATTTTTATGAAAGTGACAATTAACAATACTATGTGGGCTTGAGAGCAAATATATATTATAAATTGATATTGTTTTAGGAAAAATATTGTTTAAAAAATTATCTGGAACTCAGATAACTAATCTTTATTCGTATGGCTAATTAAATTGGCAAGCTATTTTTCGATTTTGAGACCTGGTGTTTCGTTATTCGAGAATCATATTTATCAATACGTGATACAATTTATCGAACAAATTTTCATTTTAAATTGTATTGATGAGTCATTCATACAATACGATTAATGTTTTCTTAATACAAAAAATTATATCGAAGCACCCACTAATTGGTCAGTAAAACATTGCAAATTGGGAAAAAAATAGTGATTTGGAACTGTGAGGCTATTGAGACGATGAAAATGGGCACAGGGTCACCATTTTCAATTTGTTTTTTAAAGATGCGGAAAACTCTTAAAATACTGGATAGATCTTAATAAGACAACTTTACAGATTTGTTTTTGTTGTTTGTAAATTTTATTCCAAAATTTTAACATGAATTTAGGAATAATTAATGTTGATTCCTTCCAGGGTATTTGTCCTTCATTTATCATTATCGACTAAATTCGATATAGAAATATCTTCCTTAAAAAAAGTTCTTGTTATTCATGTATAAGAAGTCAAATTTTTCAATATATCAGAATGCTTTGTTGCAGATATTACTCTCAGAGTAAACATTGTTGATTGAATTGGAGAAAATGTTACAATGCGATGGTTCACAAAGGAACAGAAATTCTTCCATGGAAGACTGCTACAGTTTTTCTACTTGAAAAAGTAATTAATTGTTGACATGATGTGATTAATAAAATTGAAACTTAAAGGTAACTTCTACGTAATCTTTGTAGAAGTATAATAAGTATCACTCGTTATTTTAAAAGTTCTTAGCTATCCAAAATTTCAAATATAACAGAATAGTAGATAATAAAATATTCTATGAGAAATTTACTAAACAGTCCTTTTTTGATTTTTACCAACAAAAAATAAAAAATTAATCACATAAACTGATTTAAAGATATTATGCAATGAACTTTTGTTAGGAGCAGATAGTTCTATTTTTTTTTTGAAATCCTATTATTTTGCTCTGGCTAAGTAAGATTTTTTTTATAGAGATAAAATGTTTTTCCCAGAAAAGTAATACATATATAGATGTCGAGAAGACAACTTTTAATACTATTATAAGGGTTTTTGGGGGAACTTTATATTTGAAGTACAACACAAGAAGCCAGCCGTTGTCATACTTCGTTTTCCTTTGGGAAATTAACCAAAAACTGGCTTTCAGTTAGAGTAAGCAATAAAAAAGGTTGTGAATTGTAAAATATTGTTGGGTTAACCGTTTGAGCATTGAATATTGCTTTAATCTATAGTTTCTTCCTTGATACTTAAACGTTCAGAATAGCCAATTTAGGGATAATTTTATTTGTCAAAAGAGTATATCTTTTTATGCACTTAAATAATCGTTGATATAGGGTGATCTACCATGTTCAAATAAAGCCCATGCCCATGTTTGGGTTCTGGCCTTATCTTACTTTCCCCAGGATAAACTATAGCAAAAAGTTTTTGGTGAAAAAAGATCATTGTATAAAAATCTCATCACGTACTTAAAGATATGCAAAAGAAACTATCTGAAATATATATGTATATACATTCTTCTTTTTGACTCTAAAACATGATTTTGTCTGTTAAGCCCTTTTGCTGAATAGGGGGGGGGGGGGACAATTTCAAAGTTCCTGAGTTTAATGGTATAAGACGCTCTTATCCAATGCAAGTGACAATAATAATAACTATAAATATCTTGAACCTCCTATATCTATGTAAAGAAATTTAATGAACAACAACTTCGAGTACTGTAAAGTTCTTTTAGTCCATTAATTAAATTACGAACTATTTTTAAGCATAAAAAAAATAATATATATATATATATATTTTAATTCTTCTTTATAATTATATTTTAATTAAAAGGATAATTTAAATTTTATGGACATGTTTATGGATTTTGCTATCGTTAAAAAAGGGAATAATTGGGCAAAAAATCCGTTTTAAAATAATAATAATTTATAACATTTATAAATTTATTTTAATATTAGCGCTGCAAGCTCGAGGAATGTCCTTCTCAAATTAATTTATTATTAATAATTTTATATATATTAATAATAATCAGTAAATTATCTTTTAGCAGAATGATAGAGGAAAATTAGGCTCTAAAATTATCCTTTCAAATGAGGAATAAATATCACTAGATTTTTTTCAATAATTAAAGTTATTTTAATTTCAAATATTCTTATATTGGTTATATCGAGCATCCCTGTGTTAATTTTTATAATTGCCATGGGGAAGAACCTGAGAGTTTTTTTTTTTTTTTAAATTAAAAAAATGTTTAAGTAAACTGATAAAGGCTATGTATTTCTATAAATATGGGTATGGGTTTAAATCGAATAAGAAACTTTTAATAAGCATATTCTATTGATAATATTAATATTATAAAATCTTATATTTCTAGAATTTTGTCTGTATGTTTGTTATGTATGAGCTGCAAGAGAAGGTAGACTAAGAGTAAATGGGTGAGGAATGTTTCTAATAAATATTGAAGAGAGAAAATTTCGACGCATTGCAAAAAAACGTAGCAAAAGTTCGATTAATGCTTATTATGGATTTTTTAAGTGCTTTGACTTTATCTGTTGACGTTTCAAATAATCGCCTTCGATGTGGATCTTGGTCAGTAAAAACCTCTAAGACAAAATTAATTAGTTATGTGAATGGGAAACTGGAAGTCAGTTTTTTAAAACATCAAAGTATACTTTTAGCTTTTCAACGACGTCGTTTCAATAAGAAAAGTTACGCATTTTCATATCGTGAAATTTGGGAACTTGATTTTGTTTCAAGATTTGCATGTGAAGAATTTTTTACCATGATATCCAAAAAAAAGACTGGGTTAGATAAAATATTCCTAATTGTATATTAAATTTAATTACTGAACAAAAAAAAAAAAAAACAGGAGAGGAGAGGACACGATATCCCAAGTTTAATTCAGAATAAAATTCTCCATTCAACAAAAAATAAAAATAAAAACTTTGTCGCATTGCATGTTTATTCGAGGAGCCATTTGACAAATTTTAGTGAAAGTAAATAATAATATGAAGATCGATATGATTTGATTGCTAATTATTTTTTCCCTTACTTTAATGCAAACTGCTTCATTACAAAAACAGGAGGTAAAATATTATTCATTAATTACATAGCAATGCATTGGTTTGATATTTTAAGATTAATTATATTCATACGTACGTATGCACAAATGTTTGAATTAAATGCCTATGAAGATGATGTTCATTTATTTCATAAATAACAGCACATCATTGTACATTTCAAACACCATGTGCAAATTTTGAAAGTAGAATCCATAAAGGACTCATGATATCAACTACATTTATTTTAGGTGTCAATAAATTGAAAAGAAAATGCTTTTTTTCTGAAAACTTCATGTCTAAATGAAAAAGAAGAAGAAACGAGAAATGATACAATTTTTTATACGTACTTATCAGAGTACAGCATAGGAAGAACGGGTTCATAAAAAAAACGGCCTTATTTTGAAGGGAAACATATTCAAATAATGAGGAGGGGAGGTCAAAAATGACAAACAAATGTCAATGTCATATAAAGATGACTCCTAATGAAGAAACAAGTGATTATTTATGAAATGTATACGTTTTATGAACACATCATAGAATGTATACATTTCATGAGCGAATTCATAGAATGTGTACATTCGAAAATTGATCCTATAGAGTATGGAAAAGTATTGAACAAGGAAATGATTCAAAAATAAAATCTTTGATCAACAGGATTTAGAGTTTTTAATTTAATTTTTCACATAGAATCTGAGTTCTGATTTTAAGCATATAGCATAGCGGCAATTCGACCTCAAATTGTAAATTTGAGTCCACAGTTCTGAACTTATTCCCAATCTTTGCTGTTCCTATCTTCATAAGTGTCAACTGTTTTTTATATATCTCATCAAGAGTGATGAATTATTTTTATTTTAGTTTGCTTGCAATGCAATCCAAATATCCAAAAACTGTATTGAACGTGGGGTTTTCATATTTGATTCGATTAGTTGCAACGGATCTAAATTTGTAGGTTTGTGGAGTAAGCAACGTTTATAATATAAACATTCTTTAAGTATAATGTATCCACATATTATTTATCTGGATTTTTAAACAATCGACGCCACTTTTCATCAAATACAAGAGTAGTCAGCAACGGTTTTTAATTGTTTTTTTTGTAACACCCTTAGATAAAGATTTTTTGTTCGTTTGTTTTATATTTTTCCATATTCTATAAGATCAAATTTTGAATGTGCACATTCTATGATTTGTCCATAGAATGTAAACATTTTAAAATAATCTACATTCTATATGACATATATGTACATAAGTATAAATATTAATGTCAAGTAAAATAGACAATTCAGTCCAAAATAATTTCAAGGAGTGAAATTTTCATTGACGTATACAATATTTAATCCTAAGATATCCTTTCAATAGCTAAATTGTCACATATTGAAAAAATAGACTTACCTACCTGTTCATGGACTTTTATTCTACTTAGATAAGTACATATATCATTAAAATATCTACCTTTTTAAATATGTAATTATAAATTTTGCAAAATAAAATAATAAAACCATATATGTATACATACATAATAAGTAACCTTTACTTTTTTAAACTTATCACAATAAAAAATGAGTTTAAAGAACTATGTAAATAAAAAAAATCCAATAAATGCAATAGATTTTTATAAAAAGACATTTTATAGCCTAATACATACATACTGAATTTATTACAAAAAAAAATGTTTTTAGAAAGTAAAAACAACAACGTATATATATAGAACACTCAATGCGATGAAGACTCATAAACCAAACTATTAGTATAATTATAAGTATTTGTATAATATACTTATGTATCTTCATACACTTTTAATTTAATAAAATAATATAAGATTAATAAAAAAAAATGAGTTTTATTAATTTTTAAAATTAATATATGCTAATAAATAAATAGAATGAAAATAAGGGAATTTATTTAAAAACATTTCTAAGAAAAAATGCAAAACATTGCAGCTTTTAGATGAAGAAGAAAGGAACGGAATTAATTATATTTATATATAATAAATACAATGTACATACATACATTCTCTCACTTCTTTTATTACCTCTAATCAATGAAGAAAAAAAAAAGATTTAATTAATAAAATTTCAATGCTTTTGGCTTTTCGCGCCTACTTTGAGTCCACCAATAAAGAAGCTTCAAACTGATCCATATAAACACTTGATATACGTAGTGTTGTTGACTCGTCAGGAAGCAAATATAAATATGAAATACGCTACATTTGTTAAATATTTTCTCCATTATATATGTATGTACATACATATCAGGAGATAGGATCAGCAGTAGGTTTAAAAACTACTTTTTTTTTAAGGATTCCAATGGCATCTGTGAATATTTTTATTTTTAAAAATTGGAAAATTTATTTGACTGTATGAAAGAAGAAAAAAAAATTTTTGGAGGATAATTATATGTAACAAAGTTAAAGTTAAACCTTTTAGCTTTATCCTTAAATTATTTTTAAGCCTTTTCATCATCTCAGTTTTGACGACTTGGGATGCTCAATGTTTTGTTGAATAGTTATTTCTTGTAAAAAGTAAGTTGAATCAAATACTTTTTCCTATCAAGTTCATTAATTGTTTGACTCTATGTCTTTAAAAATAAAACCAAAAGCAACCAAACTCAAAATCATGTGAATGAACTTCGTATCATTGCTCAAATGATGCATATTTATTTTGTTATTAATTAGAAGGGGGAAAGAGAAATAATCCTTCAACACCCCATGTGTACATTTTGAATATTTGATATTATTTTTATTAATTCAACTGAGGTTCTATCTCAATTTATTACACTACTCTTTTATTAATATGTTAGGTAGTTTTTTCGTAGTTTTTTTTTTCATTTTTTAAAAATTACAATATTAAGTTTTAAAAAAGAAATAATAATTATAATAAATGATCTAACTTCTCCAAAAAGATTCGTAAATTATTTTATATTAGAAAAGCATCTGTATTATAATATAAGTCACACTTACTATCTAATTGTTTTTTTAAGTGAAAAGCCGTAGTATGTACACATGAATCCCATTAAATAAATTTTAAAAAAATTAAATATAAAATAGGAATTGATTTTTCTATTGTACCTTAAATTCAGATTTTATAATAGGTTAATATTTTTTTATACATATACATAATATAAAATTCAAATGTTTTTATAGGCTTTTTTATATTAAAAAATACATATTAATTGATCTTACTTCTTTAATATATATATATATATACCTTATTTACAAAGAAAATTGATGATGAACATAATATATCTAAGATTACACTTATTTAACTCATTCATTTCTATTCTTTTTTTTTTTTTTTTTTATACAGAATATTTTTATTTTTTATATATGATATCTTTATATACATATAATATATTTATCTTCTTCCTATGCTTTTTTCAGAAAATAATACTTATTTTCCCATTAAAAGATTCATAATTACATTTCGTTGTAATAAAAAAAAGTTGAATTTTTATCTGATATTCTTTGAGTAAATTTATTTTTATATGTAATTGAACAATTTTATTAAAAAAAAAACTTGTAATTATATATAAAATATAATAACATAGGTAAAATAAAAGAAATCTCAAATATTGCTTTTACTCAGCTTAAATATAAGTTGTTGTCCTGAATTCCAGTTAACTCAAATTTGTGAAGTCATTCACTCTTTGTGTAAATATAAACGATGTACTATTGTGTAGAAAATCTTTTGAAACTTTTATTTTTTGATTTGTAGAGTACATAAATCTTGAAAAGTACATGGAATACTACAACAAAGCTTTTAACTTTATTACATTACAATGTAATCATTTTCATATGCCAAGAACGAGCTATCAAAATATATTACAAACTTTTACATTAAAACAACATAATAAATATTATATTATGGCTGATTGATTCATTCATTGCTGTGTGACATTCCTGTGTTAGAAACTGGAGTTTTGAACATAATACAACTTTTGAATGTATTGTAGTATCACCAACTGGAAACAAAAGAGATACTTAATGCTATAGAACATAGGTCATTTTGATCCTTCTATCTGTTTTTCATAAATGTATTTATCTGTTTTTTGTCATATTAAATATTTAAGTGTACGAAATCAATTAAGATTATAAACTAGATATTATCCTTATGAAAAGAGGCTACATATGATTGTACGCCTATGTACTATTAAGTCCTATGAAAATCATTTATAAATAAGATTCTGTACACTTGTGTGATCATCAGTTATATTTGTATCTGTTATACTTATCAGAAGTATGAGTGATTCCCTACTTTCTTCGCTCTTCTTTCTCTTTTATCTCTTTCGATGGCCGCCATGATAGTTCTAGAGTTGAGCGTAGAATGACCCATCTCTGGATGCAACACACACTTATCCTTCGATAGTTTTGGCTTGGGTGCTCCTGCCGCCCCAATTGCATCGATCTCCACCATCTAGACTCCGTACATATTTTGTCCCTTTGAGCATTGACACGCCGAAGTTGGTTTCTACTCTCCTCCATTTCTTTGATCAGGTCGAGACTCCCCATACCATTTATCTTACGATAGGCCAAGTTCTACCCTCGAATAGAGTTTTCTACTTTTATAGCCATATTCATTACCTCATACGACGTCAATCCTGGGTTCTTTCCTAATTCCAGTCGAGATAACTGGGCCATCTTCCTGTCTTGTAAACCGGACAAGAAGGCATCCGTTAATATATCCTTACAAATGAAGACATCAATAATAAACAATAACTATAGTATACTATAGATGAGATGCATAAAATTAACTCAAATTAATGTCAGAAAATTATATATTTTTAGCTAGTAAGCTGTAAATATGCATTTTATTGATATAATTGATTGTTTTTCAATTGAATATTACACGTGTTACACGAATCATGCGAGATCTTTACAATCAGGTAGATGTTCTCCCCTCAGTAATAAAGGAAAAATGATAACAGCTTTGGAAGACAAAAAGATCTGTTCCAAGTGCCAACTCCACAAAATCTCTCACGTTGCATTTTACATATTTTTTACATTCCTAGACTAACTTACATCTAAGTGGTTAAAGCGAACGCCAAAGAAGCTTAGAGAGAGTGCAAGACAACTGAGTGAAGATGTACGTCGGCGATTCAAAAGACATACGAATGACAAAGACGTTGGTGTGGAATACTCAAAATTGCAGGGACAAAAGAGGAAATTTTCACAAGAGGAAGAAGAAGCACTAGAAGCAAAAAAGAGAAATAGCTGGGACTCGCTTAAAGAAGAGAATAGAGAGATGGAGGAAGTCGAAGTTCATGATAATTCAGCAATGCAAGATTCATACGAAGTTTAACATTCAAGGCAACAAGTCGTAGATACATTGCACGATCACCCTTATCATCTTAATAATCTCTATATCCGGAGAATGAAAGAGATGAAGTCGATGGCTTACTTCAAGCGGAGGCTCAAGTAGCAATCTCACTTATCCTCATCAACGTGAAGACATTCATTCCGATTGTAGAAATCAATAATGAAATTGAGAAGATGCTGAAATCTTTAGTGGATGAGACGGTGGATTCAGAACAAGACAATGTTGGAATTCAATGTGCTTGCTAAGGATCTTAAGGAGTATGTAAGTGAAATGATGGCAATGTCTGGCTTCGTATCAAAGAAAGTCAGATCAAAGTGGCGGTTGGCAGTCGTAATTGGAATGCTTGGTGGTTGGGCCTTTAAGGAAATCTTTGACGGAATCATTGGAAGTGGTCCGATCAGCACTATGAGTTGGAAATGTTAAAGAATATGTTAAATATATTTAATAATTAAGTGTACGAAATCAATTAAGATTATGAAACAGATATTATTTTAATGAAAAGAGGCCACATATGCTTGTACGCATATGTACTATTAAGTCCTATGAAAATCATGTATGAATAAGATCCTGAAAACTCGTGTGAGTCATCAGTTATATTTGTATCTGTTATAGTTATCAGAAATATCAGTGATCTCTCAATAAACTTTATACTCAAATGATCAATCATGTAGGCATACCATACAATCCACAGTATAGCCTCTCAGGGCATCCTCCATACTCGGTTGTTATTAATTGCCAAACGATCATTACTTTAGAATTAGTTTTTTGGGTTATCTTCTCGATTCGTATAAAGAAATAAATTGTAGCGTTTGCTGAGTAATAGAATTAGAATAACAACTATATTTAGTTTTCTTTTCTTCATTTTCTTTTCTATATATTCAAAGATACATATCTTTTAATAAGTATAAATGTATAAAGTATGAGTAATTACACAACTGCAATCTCCCAACCAATTGCACTATTACTGAGTGAACGACACTACAGTGTTATTCAAACTTATTATACTTTTCATCCTTGATTTAGAGATGTAATTTTAGATCATGAACAACACTTACATGTATTTTTTCAGCATGTCCATGTATCTGAAATCTAAAATTTAAGTGTTGTAACGAGAACAGTAATTGCTTGTAAGTTGTAATAGATATTAGATGCGCTCCATGCGTCATTATGCAAACATAAGAAGATAGTTGTTTGATTAAATAAATATAAAAAAGTGATAACCTTATTACTTCTCTTTTTTATATAAATTTGTGGACACACATAGCTAAAAAAAGTGGCTCTTATACATTTTTGTCAAGCCTTGAACCTATAAAATAAGTTTGTATATAGATAAATTTAAAAATCTACAACGAATTGCAAAAAAATATATTTAATCGATGAAATACTTCGAAATATCTTATGGAACGACTTCTTCTGTCTCTGCAATTATACATACACTTTCAAATTATGTAGTTTAAAAAATATATACATATATATGTAATTTTTCATACAATAACTCTTACTAGAATTATCGAATTACAATTAAAGCTTAAAAATAAAACCTAAAACAAAGTATTCCTGAGGATTTTTTTTGCATAGGGGGGCAAACACAATGTTAATTTAGTGAATAGAACTGACTTGTGTTATTTTCAAGTTGTACCATTTTTTTCCATCAAATTAAGATAGTTTTGTGACCACAAATTTTGTTTGTCTATAGAAAGAATTTAGCAATATTTATTGATTGACATACCTTCAAAAAATTTATCACAAATGTCATAAAATTGTATACATAAAATAAATGATAACTATTTACATTTAATCTGCATGGATATATTTGTAAGTTTACACAATCGTAATTGTCAATCAAAATTTTATCGTAGGAATTTCATTATTCTTTCTTTTTATTATTTCTTTAAACCTCAAATTATGAAAATGACATTATTAAAACTAAAAATTGTCTTTAAAATATTACTACCCCTTTTTGCTCTGTGTAAAGTAACTTGAAGATGAATTTATAATACAACTTAATATGAATTGAATAATAATTAACTATATAAACTTACTTTACTTATAAATAGAACTCGGTTCAGTGCAAAAATAAAAAAATGTTATGTAGCGCAATTTAATCGTAATACAGTCAAACAAGGGCAGCAGAACCAAATCATAAGTTGGGAGTCATTTTTGTATAAATGACGCCTCTTATTAATGTCATGATAATCAAGCCACTTTTTCGTTATTTTTCAATAACTGCTCCAGCCCCCATGGACTCGGAACAGGGTTGCTATATGATATTACTCATTTGATGATAATATGATTCAGACTCAAAAAAACAATGACATTGGAATTAACAGATTTAAAATGTTTTTTTTAAAAATAAGTTATTTTTAGGAAGGTTTTTAGAAGTCAACATGAAGGAGGTAGAAGGAATGGAAATAAGGAAGAGTACTACTGGTGTCATAATTGCATTGTCCAGTTATAAGGTATTTAACAAGAGTAAATGACTAACATAGAGGGAAAACATATTCAGTCAAAATCTCTTGTATGTATATTAAATACGTTCATATTAATATTTATGCATCCATTCTTTAAGACCAGAATAAAACTCTTATTAAAAGAAACTTAACTTTAAACTAGTTCATATCTCTATGATGAACAATTTCTTTTACATTTTTTTCAAAATGACTCATTTCAAGTCTTGAATAAAAATATTTTCTTTCTTTTTTTGCTTATTTATTTTTCAAAGAAAGATATTCAAAAGTTTTATTTATTTTACTTGATTATACCCTTGCATTATATGAATATTTGAAAGAATTATTTAAAAAAAAATATTGTAAGGGCTTTTATAATTTGTACATTTTCATTGAGTTATGCTCCGTTTTAATTTGCAGAGATTATTTAATAGTAAAACAAGTACTATAAGCAAAAAATAGAAGCAAATTAAAGTTTAATTTATATGAAATTCTGACATGGATAATTTTTTTGTTATTTAAGTTGGCACTACTGCCACTCACATCTGTGCCAAATTACACGTCAAAATATCCTCGAGTCTTTAAAATACGTGTCCTTTTGTAAATAGCTAAAATCGAATTTTTCATTTTTTAAAATGTCTGAAAGATGATGAATAAAATGCTATTTAGAGAAATTTTGTTGAAACCAAAAAAGCTTAGAAAACCGACCATTCAATTTTTAATTTTGATAGCATATCTAAACTCAACATTTATTGCTCTGTAATCATTGACTTAACAAAAACTTAGTAACTTTTTTGAAAATTGGAAAAAAGTTTGGCACATTTTATTTTACTACTTTTGAGGGGGATGAAATGAATTTTGCTGATTAAATTAAAAATTTTTGATCCCCGATATTTTTTGCCCAAAGTAGTATATAAATATTATAAGTAGACAAACTTGAGTAATCGGTCCTTGTGCAAAAAGATCAACTAAAAATCAATATGTAATGTAAATTTAAATATACATCATTCAATACTTAATAACTAAACAATTGATCTAAATAAATGGTCAACTTCTCAAATAGACGCATATCAATATGAAGAAAAGACTATGTATAAATAGTTATAAAACCTCAAAAGAGCTTATTGCTTCTTTTAAAAACAAAAAAAAAAAAAATCAGATTACGGAAAATTTATACAAATGAACAGAAGTTATAGATAAGTACAAATAATCAAAAAGTAGAATAAGTTTTGGGATATAATGTCGAATATAAATTATAAGTGAGTGTGAGTAGGACATTTCAAAATCTGATTGTTATATATTTAAAAGCACATGTTGATTTTTTAAATTTTTTAATAATGCATCAAGTGAAAGAATACATTTACAGGGTGAGTGAGTTCTTTGACAACAAACTTCGGGCGGGCGCTGATGCAGGGTTATTGTAGTTAGGCATTAAATTTTTTGATTCCTCGACAACTGAATGTTTTTGGCTTTATCTTAAAAAAATGGCTGAAATCGAAGATTTTAAAGTGCCAAAAGATTGGAAAAGAAAAAGTGTTTTTGTTTCAATTCGCGCCGGAAGAGGCAACTAGGAAATTGCTGACTTCCTAAAGTTGGACAAGAGCTTTGTCTGGAAGGTCAGGAAAGATTTGAAGGAGTCTGGAGGAGACTATGAAGGAATTGGATCAAGGTCAGCCCAAAAAATACGTAAGGATTGCTTCAGAACCCCCCCCCCCCATCATTTTATTGCCAGGGTTGACAAAAAGATAAGCGCTGATCCAGGCAAGTCCATGAGGACCATTTCACGCGAAATGGAAGTATCAAACAAGATTATCCGTAACTGTGTGAATGAAAACTTGCAGTATAAGTCTTACAAGATGCGCAAGGGTCATTTGTTGACGGCCAATGCTAAAGAGAAACAGCTGAAGCCCTGCAAGATGCTGCTGAACAAATTGAAGCATTCAATAGATCCTGAGATGCTCTGGGTTTTCTCCGATGAGAAAAACTTCTGTCAGGATCAAAAGATCAACCAACAGAACAGCTGCTGGTTAGCCTACAGTCCCAAGGACGTTCCCAGGGTCATGCAAACCAAGGTCCTGGCCACGGCCATGGTCTCTTGTGTCATCTCCTCTGAGGGCCATGTCATACCGCCCTACATCTTTCCGACGGGCTTGAGGGTCAACACAGGGGAGTATGTGAAGAGGTCTTGAGGAGCCACGTGTTACCCTGGATCAATAAGGTGGCTGCCGGGCGTCCATATGTGTGGCAGCAGGACTCTGCTCCATGCCACACATCCAGAATTACCCAAAAGGTGCTTAGTGTTAATTTTTATGATTTTGTGCCACCAAACATCTGGCCCCCTAACTCCCCAGACTTGAGCCCCATGGACTTTTTGGTTTGGGGCGCAGTTGAGTGACACACTAATGAGTCTCCATGCAGCACAAAGGAGGAGCTGGCAAAAGGATCACGAAGGAGTACAAGGCCTTGAAGAAGGATGTCGTCATCAAGACATGCTCGAGATTCCAGACCAGGATCGAGGCCATCATTGCCGTCAACAGCAACTTTATTAAATAAAAAAAATTATATTAGTCCAGCTTTCAAATGGTGTTAATTTCATTAAAATCGGTTTATTAGTTTCTGAGACTGCTTTTAACACTACGAAGAGAATGCACATGTTCAGAATAGGCTTGGTCCTTTGACTACAAAGAGGCAGTGAAGAAAGGGTGAATCGAACTCTAAATCGAAAATCTTAATCAACCAAAGGACTTTATCAAAAGTCATTAAGTACTACTAAAATTGAAGCATTCATTTATTAACTGAGATTGAAAAGAATAAAAGAAAGAAAAAAAAAGAAAAGAAATTTATGTGAATTTATGAAAAACTGAAATAATCTAGAATGATACAAAAATAGTCATTTTCGAAAAGGTTTAGGGCTATGTTATAGTTATACTTCGATAAGATATAATTTGAATTATGAATAAATCCTCAATAGTAATAATTTCATAATACCGATGAACGCTTTTGAAGTTGATGACCAATATTTTTATATACAAATTACGAACTTTTTAACATATGTATATGCATAAAGTAGTATTACTTGAATGCAAATTATAATTTGTGCCAAGGGAAATAATTCATTTTGAGGCATAGATGTACATATACAAGCATAAGGGAAGTGTAGATAGAAGGAAGATGATAGCCCATCGACTAGATGAAAACAGAAACTCTTAGCGATTCTAAAGCAATCAACAGAAAAAACATCCTTTACAACGCTTGGCGTATCAGGTTCATGCACACAAACATAGCCTGATATTTGAAAAGGAACATATGGAATTATCTAGACTTAATTAATATTCATCAAATGAAAAGAGGAGCAAAAATGATTACAGCTCTGAAGCATCATCAAAAACATAAATTATGTAGGTATACTTACTAAAACATAAGTACAAAATGCAGCAAAGGAGCTGTTTATTTGTAATAGCAAATTGAACAAATCGAGTCTATAGCTAATTAACCATGAATATTTTTAAATATATGTATATATATTAGAGTTTTTCCCAAGTAAAAATTAATCCTTTGTTTTATACAAACTGTATGTATCACTTAATATATCCAATGTTTTTACTTAAAGATGACATCTGGAGCATCCGGATTTTCAAAATAACATATACATGTATATAAAGTTTTTTTTTTTTTTTAAAAAAAAGGATAAGTCAATTATATGCTCTTTCAAACATCATCAAAATATTTCATAGGGATATAATTGCTTTTGATTGCATCCATTTACGTGCATAAATATGTAAGTATGTATATTCTTTTTTGAGTAAAGTGAGAGTGGTTTTTTTTCTTACTTTTCATTGATTACTTTCTTCTCTTATAGTTCTCGCTGATTCAACTAATTCACCATTTTCCTTTTTTTTTTTGTGTGTGTGTGTGTGTGTTTGACAATGAGGAGAGAGGAGAACTACTCAAGTACGTAATTAAGAGATATTTGCTGATTTTTTCTTAAATCCGAGATAAATGATTATAATTTATGGATAGCTATTAGAAGATTTGTATCTATTACTTAAATCCGTGTCCTTTATGTAGCAACGGATCTCATCCTACCATTAATCAACGTAAAAAGATAATCATAGTTACATTATGTGTGTATACATACGTATGTGTATACAGGACATAAAATAAATTTTAGTGTAATTTATATAAGAAACACAGTTGTTTTGTCAATTTATTTATATAAAAGGACTAACATACATGGATACATGTCAACTAACTCTGCTATATTTCTCTCACTTTTCTCTGGAGAAACATTGTATCAAGTGGCATCGCATCGTCTTCTCATATGATTAAAGAGTCCCTTGTACCTTTCTTGGAGCATAAAAAAAGGAAAGAAAAGAAATTGTGTGAAAGAAGATGCATATGAAGCCTGCATAGGAAAAGAAAATACGGAGAAAAAGAGGGAGAAAACAATTTTCATCTCCGTATCAGCGTTTCCAATTTATTTATTAAAAGAAACGAAGGTTATACTATTTAAACAAAATAATAATAGACAGAGTAGAGAAAATGTTCAAGTGGAGAGAGAGAAAAAAAAAGTGGAGAGAAGTTGCAAATATATATATACATACATACAAGCATACATACATATATATTGAATGCGCCAGGCATAATAACATTGAATTGTGTAAATATTGAGAGCCGGTATTTGACGTCACCCACACGATATCAAAAGCCGGGGAGATGTTGCTGAAGATATGTCAATAGACAAATATAATAGGCCTCACAGATGCGCATAGCTACTATGTAAAATATTAGTCTCCTTCAGCCATTGCTCTTTTCATCACAGCTAGAAAAAGTTTTATTTTTATTGTTATTGTTGTTGTTATTTTTATGTGCGTATTGTGTCATAATTTTTTCAAAAATATCTGCTATCACTAGTATCGAAACATATACTTTCGCGGCCATGACGTTCAAGAATTGTCTGATTTTTGATTATTCTAAAGAGTGATTTTAGAGTACAGTTCATTCAACCTATCGTGAAATAGTTCATACGTTTTCAATGAATATGTCTCGAGCACTAGAAAATCTTAACTTCAACTTTTCTACTGAGAATATAAGCAAAGGAAAAGCTACCTCTCCATCATTATCACCCGAGTGTCTACACCCTAATAGCTTTTTTAATTCAGAGCCCATGAGAGTACGAACATATAAAAAACGTGCCAAATTCATTCGTAAAGTGACTTGTCACATATGCTCTGATACAGCAAATGATCATATTCACTATGGAGCCATAGCATGCTACTCTTGTCGAGCTTTCTTTCGAAGGGCCGTCATTTGCAAGGCGGAGTATCATTGCTCAAGAGATAAAAACTGCTCAATCACGAAAGAGACGCGAAAACATTGCCAGTATTGTCGATTTAAAAAATGTATGGAAGCGGGCATGAAAAATACTTGGGTTATGAGTGAATCTGAAAAGAGAGAGAAACGTGAAAAAATTCGATTAAAAAAACTAAAAGCACAACTTTCTTTAGAATCTCAAAATGAAGCTAAGAAATCAAGTATCATGCCCGAGTTGGATACGATGGTTTTTCAAAATAATAACATGAGTAATTGGAGTAGTCCTTTCTATGATTTGCATTATCCAACATTTTCCAAGAGAGACCCTTCTACGGAGGAAGACAGCAGTCGCTCCGGACAGTTAAGAACACCTCCTCTCATACGGGGCTGCTTTGAATCTGGAGTTTCCTTCTCTAAAACGGAAATTAACATAGTACAACAAATGATCTATTGGGAGGTAGAGTCGAGAAGAATGATCGCTGTAAACCCAATGACGATGAAGTCCCTTTTGGAATATTCTCATTCTAGTAGACCCATTCCATTTGAGGTATCATTGAGTGGTTACAACACTTGCGTCCAGCGAATTACCATGTTTATGACCAAAATGGACTTTTTTGTGGCTCTCTCTCCATCTGATCAAAAAACATTGCTTTTAAATAATGTGGATATGGTTGTAAGTAGAAATAATTATCTATAATTAGTGCTTATATGTAGTTTAAGAGGGAGGAGGGGGCAGAGATATTGAGTAAATGGAAAGAATCAAGAATTTTTACTTTTTTCATTTTTTTCTCCCTTTTGAACAAATATGTCAAATTCCGTCTTATGGTGTAACCTTGTTTAACAAATGATTATTTGTATAATTTATAGGTAAATATCAAGGCTGCCCGTTTCTTACATCCAAACAACAGCATTACAGAGCAATTTAAACATATCAATGGAAACAATCAGTCTGGAGACTCAGCAAGTAGTAACAATGAAGCCTCATCTAAAGTTAACTATCAACAAATTTTCAAAAGTCCATGGTGTAGTTCCTACGAGGATGAAGCTCAGTATAAAACACTTATGACAGCTATTTTCGATCTAGAAATGGACGATATCACCATTATCCTTCTGATCGGGCTCACAATATTCTCTACAACAAATTGTGTTGATCTTGAAAACAGAAATTTAATTACGCGGTTTCAGGACGTATTTAGTCATTTACTCTACAAATATTTATGCTCAAGTCTAGGGAAATCGAGTACCACTCTCGTGTTTCCCAAATATATCAATATACTTGCTCAACTTGAAGAAATGGCTAAAATAATTCTGAACAAGCGTTTACCCTTCTGAGAAGAATAGATGCCAATATATGTATTCAAATCTAGTGTAATTAATTAGTCTAATTTTTTTTTTTTTTGTCATTTCTGTGTATATTTTTTATAAAGAAAAGTTATTTCAACATTTATATCTATATGTGTATAGTCAAAAAAAAAAAAAAAAACTCAAGAGACCACAAGTCTACCTCAAATATCTTTCTTCCTAAAGGAAGATTTATATGATAATCACTATGAACAAAAAGAAAACAAAACCAAATAAGAGATTTGACCTTCAAAAAATATTTTTTCACATATCTGCATATGAATAACCAAGTAATTAATAATGGCATCTTACTACTCTATCAGAATGCTGTTAAAATTTCATAGCTATTATATGTATATATAGGTATTAATATAAAATAAATATTAATTTGCAATAAGTTGGATCCATCTGTACTTTAGTAAGGTATTTTTTTCCTTATATATTATACAATATTAATTTTTCAATTATAAATGTTTTCTAATTTAAATCTGTATGTGTGATATATATTTTTTTTCTAACTCAACAAGAACAAAAAAAAGAAAAAAAAAGAACATTATCTGTGATCTAATACTATGAAGATATTAAAGTGTAGTTTTTACGATTATTTATTTATTTTTAAATGTTTTTAAAAATCTAATCCTATCTCAATCATATTTTAAAAATAAAAGTAGGTACGTTGATGACAAAGTACATAAAAGAATGACAACGAACCAAATTTTATATATTCACTTATTTTTTTTTTTAAATGTCTATTCAATTAATGTATGTATAGCAACCCTGAAATGGAGATTTTAGTTTGTTCAATCAATGACATAAGCCAAGATCATGTATTAATTTATATATGTATGCATGGATATATGTCTACATATATCTACTTATGATCAATCTATAGAGTACAATTATTTATGTATGTCTTTAGGCTCAAATTTTATTATATTTCTCATATTTGTTATTTTTGTACCAATTTGTAATTATCCAATGTCAACTTCACAATTAAGAACTATCATTTGTAAGACAGTTTTAATGCTCTTGTTCTATCAATCTCAAGTGTTTAAATAGTATAGATATATTATTCTGTTGACTGTCTAATGTCTATTCATGTGTTGTTTATGCATTGTTGTGTTATGAATAAACCATCTAAATGTGATTAACTTGTATATTCGCCATTTTTATTTAACACATTCTCTTTACAGTTATGTTCATCAAATGTTCTCACACCATGTATTTTATCAAGTTTAGTTATTTTAATTTATCACAAAATAAAATGAGGTCAAACATGAATAAGCAAAGGGGATTTCGTGTCATATTAACATCAAAATCTAGTGAGTCATAACATTTGTTTGTAGTAAAAAAAAAAACGACAAAATTCAACTGTGTATATTTAATATTGTTTAGTAAAAGTATTCACTCAAGCAGAGGGTTAATTACCTGAAATTTAGTTTAGAAAATAACACTGTTTATAAAAGACAAAAGTAATTAGTTACTCATTATATACGGATCCTTTACTAAAATATACGCTTTTGTATTTTCGACTCCATAAACGTACAGTAAAATGGAAAAATAAATTTTTTAACTTAACATACGTTAAATTAGAAAACACAAACTAAAACATGATAATGAATTCATGATATTTGAGACAGACCATCAGAAATTTGTTGTATAGATTTTTTCAGCTTAAGGAGCTTGGTTTTAAGTACGGAAAAATGGTTATTTTTGTTCATAATAGCGCAATCAGAGAAGGGAAAGTAATCAAATAAATCAATATTCATATCTATGCTCAAACGAGTATCAATAAAGTTGAACACATTCACTTCCGTATACATATATATATATTTAATCCATGTATCTTTGAACTTTTTCCTTTCAATTCAAAATTTTAAAAGATTTTAAAGAATCTTGTTTTTTGATTCTTTTTCTTTAAAAATAAAGTACTAGTAAAAATAGTTGATCTTTTTTGATGATCCATCACTCTTTCTTCATTGATACCTAATCCTATGCGAACATAGAAATTAAACTTTTTTTTTATGATCTACAAATTGATTTTTTTTTTTAATATGAAAGATTCAGACTTAATATTTTTCAACATAGAAAAATGAAACTATACAAAAAGTCTGTAGTTTTTAAAAATAGTTTTAACATTTCTGTATCTAGTTTTAAACTTGAAATGATTAAAAATCTACAAAAAAGGGACCTTTTTTTTCTTATTTTTACATTTCGTATATGTAGAAAAAGGAATTTGATTTTACAATATGGTCTAAGAAATAATAAATCAAAGAAAGAATCTGTGGACCACAAAAACAAAATTTAAAATTTATGTACATTTTCTTTTTATTTGACATTAAAGCAAATTTAAACTAACCATTAAAACACGGGTACAAAAAAAAATTCGAATTTGGTTACACTGTTTAATTAATTAATAGTTTTAAAAATCTTGAATACTTGGATATATCTGTATTGTTGAATATGTATGTATATAAATAAGTAGGTAAATCATATGGACTATAAATGTTTGTCATAGTAATTAACTCTCAATAAGAAATTTCCAACTATTTTGCCATAAAATTACAAGCATGTACGTATATGAGTGTTTGGAGAAGTTTTTTAATTATTATTTATTAATTACATAAAATGCATACTATAATAATCAGGAACTTTAATTATGCGGAAGTATTTTCTAAGTAGTTGCTCCATTGAAACATTACTCAGATTCCTCATTCTTTTGTTCCGTTTATGAACATATTTGCATTGATGAATTTAATTTCCCAAAAAAGTTCTTGAAAAGATTTATTTTAAACACAAAATCTTTTATCATTTCTTTTCAACACAAAAGTTTAAAAAAAAATAAACATTTGTATGTGGTTTTGATAACTACAAAGTAGAAATTAAAAGAATAAAGACTCAAAAATAGTATTTAAGTACAAATAACGTGCTTTGTGGGGGATCAAATGTCCTTAAATTAATATTACCATATTTGATCTTTTGTACTCTGTATATAAATTATTCAACCATTACCTTACTAATAAAGTAAAACTCAGTGTGATACAGCTTTTAATAATTTTGTATGAAACTTTGATCCGTCATTAAATAAAATCTTACGAGTTAAAATCGATGTGACTAGAGAGTTTACTTCTCAATAAAAATATATCAAACTGTGAATAACATAATATACATGTAATATCTATACAGAAAAATATTAATGAAATTGAGTCTATGAATGAAATGAGTTTGAACATTAGGGTATTTTGACAATTTACTGACAATTATAAAATAGTTAAAAATAGAGTACACATAGTTGAACGATTACAAGGAATTTTATTTTCTTCAATATCTTAAGATCTGCTTCATAGTTTATTATCTTTTTAATAAAATCTAACCTAAGTATGAAAAAACTAAATATTTTAATTTGTATTTAAATGATAGTCTAAGTTTTAATTCTTACGTGAAAATATTTATGGCTTCAATGAGTATAAAATATTATGAAAGGTTTGTAAGATAGCTCTGTATGAAATTTTGTAGAATCACAATGATTTCAAATCAAAGTCAATGATTGAAAGAAAAAAGTTGATCGTTTTGAAATAAAAGTAACAATTATAAGATGAATGCTTTCGAAGTCGAAATGGATGTATACACTTCACTTTGGTTTATGATTTTTATGTAGGTATATTAAATATGTGCCATACACATTATATATACATACATATCTGACGAAATTCCTTGTGATGATCAACTAAGTCGATGTAAGACTCTTAGGGGAATTGTTCATTTTTAATAATCGAATAACTTGTACATTATAATCGAATGTACTTGTATATATATATATAGTAGTTACTCCTATAACCACTTGAGACAAGTATTATTTGTTAATTGGAGTTCTGGAGTTTTAGAGTGAACCGTACATATTTAAATACCTCTATAAATATGTACATATATTATTAAAAAAACGATTTTAGTTTGAAGATTTTAAGAATAAAACAATATAAAATTGATATTCAATTAATAAATCGTCAATATTTGTTTAACATGGTTATTATTTCAAAGAAGAAAATAAACTCACATAATACCAATAGTTAGACAAAAGGTTACATTTTTATAAATTTCTATTTTTGTTCAATAAAGTAACAATTGCCTCTCGGAAGAAATAGTTTGTAACGCATAAGAGCCTTCGAAGTGACGATCAATGATGTATGTATGCTTGATCATACAATTAACACAACTAAAAAACTGATATAAAGAGTGTTACAACTTTTTCTTCAAAATTAAGATTCCCATAGAGCCTAATTCTTCAATAGTTGCTCTTTAATTTCTATTAAAGATATTTTTTGATTAACCTATTCTGGGCTCAAATGATTCGAACTAATACTTATCATGAAAAAATTTTAAAATTCAAGAATTAAGAAATTTATTTACCGTCACATTTAAAGTTAAATTGCATATTAGAAAGTGCATTCAATTACAAAAAAAAAGTGATTTAAAATAAAGTATAGACTCTTATACTATAATATATCTGGTGCTATAAAAAAATTAAGTCTAATGATTTTAATTTGTCCTCTGAATATTCTTCTTGTTTTCTTATTAAGTAAAGAAAGACAAAAATATAAAAATCCATTTTCCTACTTTTCTTCTTTCTCGTTTGTTATTTCAATGATGATTGATCTTCGAAGAAATATGCTATTACTTTTGAAAAATGAATTTAAAATAGTTTTGGATTAAAGGACTATCCGATTGTTCATAAATCAAAATCAATAACCACAAAAAAAAATTAAATCAAGAAGATTTTTTCATTCGTAATTAGGTATTCAGGGGATTCATTTCAAAACTTGCTAGATACTTTCTATTTTTATTCATACAAATCGCAAAGGATGTCTTGCATTTAATACTTCAAAATTTATAAAATAGTTACATATTTAAATAAAACGATTTTAACTCATTACATCAATTTTATATTGTACATTCATGGAACCTTGATATTCTTTATGTATTATGTGAAACATTAATCTCTATTTTTTAAAAGACATATTAAAACTTTGCATAAAACTCAAAATAGAATTTTAATTAATATTCATACAAACATATTTTAATGATTATATCCCCGAAAACTCATTACACAATGTGTTGTTATGGAAATTTTAAACGATCACACAAACTTGGTCTAAGCTATAAATAATTTTTGTTTTCAACCTATTATAATATACTTACACTGTAGTCGAGAAAACCCATAGTTACAAAAGTTTAAAATTAAGCAGTATCAAAACTGTTTGTTGACCATGAGAACCCGTTATGTAAAATAGAATTGAAATTTTCAAATCCCTCAATGTTTTGACTTTTGTTACTGTCTGAGTTCTAATGGTCTGATAATAATATTGATGGCCTTTGAGTCCAAAAACATACAAGTCATATTTTAATTATAGTTGAAAAAGAAAAGAAAAATGATTTTACGTAGTGTGATCAAAAGACATAGAGATGAGATCATCCAAAAATGCAAAAGAGTAAAACACCGTGTCACGTATATGCTTTATACACAGTCTGATTTAAACCTAACTCAATATTAATGAAGGCTTAAAGAAGTACAAATTAAAAATCAATATTTAAGAATGAATTTTGTAAACTATCCACACCTTCAAAAAATTGTCTTTTATATAATAACATATAATATAATGTCAATACATAAGTACTAATCATTAAATTTGTTTTTTGTTTTTTTTGAAAGTTTTATCATCTAATTTTTTGTATTTTGTTGTATAAATTAATGTACTATTTGAAAAATGGAAATTATTTAATATTTACAAGTTATTCAACACCTTCTCTGTTAAGAAAATTTATTTTTTCCCTTTAATTTCATCTTCTTTTTTCGTTTTTATATTATTATCCTGGGAGAAATATATTTCTTATTATTTTTATAACTTTTTTTAGTTGACTAAACAATCTTTAAAATATAAAAAACTATGTTTGTCTAAAATTTATTTTGAGTATATAATTGAAAGGAAGAACAATAAGTAAATGTACCATACATCATTTGATTTGATAAATTCAGCATTAATTACAACAAAGTAGTTAGAACAATTTTTATCTTTCATATCAATCTCCTTTAAACACCATTTGATTGATAATACTGGTCAACAGTCAAAATCCTAAGGGGTATAAGTACAATAAAAGTTATTCAGTAAAGCATACTAATTTCAAATCCGTAATTATTTTTTTTCGAGGGTCCAACAGTTTTCGTCAAATTGAACCCTACTTTTTGAGTGTAATTAGTTGTAAATTATTTTCTTATTTTGTAGTTTAGATCCATAAAACAATTTTTTACCAGTAGTGTCGTGATATTTTTCAAATTAATATGTAATATAAAGGGTTTTTCATTTGGGATAACCTATTTTTATTTCAGCAAGGACGGCGAACTAGGTCATATTTGTGTGTGTTTTCCTTACATTTGTGTAACGTCAATAAAAAATGAGCATGGAAGGTATTTTATCAAAAAAAAAGTTGACAGCATAGCACTATTCTTCGTTAACTATACTGTAATTTATATTACTAAATTTTTTCCATTAAGGAAAATTGAGGTTTAATATCATAAAAATATCCAGCTAAATTATATTTAACCCATATTTTTTATTGAGATTCCTACATTTAATGGCAGGCGCTTTCTTAAATATAAAGAGTATGTAATTACAAAACTCCTTTTTGACTTGAGTATTTTGGGGGGACTATTGAAAATCTCCAAATCCACCGAATAAAGAATCCATCGTTTGATTTCTTGAATTCGTTTCCCTGTTGTTTTATTCAGAATAAATATATCTAATAAACGTCTTTCCCCCACTGGGAGTATGACTGTATGTATATTCTAAATTTATATAAATGTTGGAGATTTCTAAATATATTTGCCCGTCACTTTTCTTCTTGTCTCTTATGAGTTTGGATAAAAACAATGCCCTGTTCTCCTGGCACCAAGTCATTTAGTAGATGAGTAAATTTTAAGATCAGAATCATTATTATTATTATATTATTTAGCTTAGTGATTTAGAACATTAGTTCTAATTTTAATATCTAATTGTGGGAATAATAACACGCTATGTTTTAATCTTTATGGATGTATTATACAACATAAGGATACTATGTTCTTGTAAATTATTAAATGATTATTGGGTAAAACTAAATTAATCAGGACAAGTACGTAATTAATACTATTTTTTCAATTCTCCTTATAGGTATATCCCTGGATTAAAAGTAAAAAACCTTTCGTTAATTAAAAAATGAACAAGAAATTACTGTTAGTGTATACATTTTTCACTTTATTATGGTCAACATCTATGAGATATACAGGATAAATACTAATAATAATCAGATTACATAAGGATAAATATTTAAGAATAATTGTTATTCCAAATAAAAAAAAATATAAATTGAACAATTCTTTGATATTTTATATTAATATCGTTATCTTCCATATTTGCAATTAGGAGTAATAAAACTTAAATGAGTTTAATAAAAATTAATCCATCAAGAGGTTAGCGAGTAATTACTCAAAGAAATTGGTTGAGGGAAATTCAGTGGTGAAATTCCATGTATTTATGATTTCACAGTAGAACTAGCTTCTGCACTTTCTGATTCCTCAAAAAATTGATTTCTACTTCTAGATAATATTATTTTGTTATCAAAAGAATAGATTGTATAATAATTGTTATACAATCAAATTATTTCGATTTTAATATATAAAGTAATAGTAAAATAGTGCAGAAAAGGTTTCTATTCATTTAACCCTCAATGAAGATATCTTCTCAAAGTAATCTATGGTCACGACAATGTTACACAACTTTTTAAGGAGGTTATAGATGTTGTAGAACAGTAGATGATAAAAAACAAGTATGTCGACGTTAAGAGACGAATACAATTATTGGATAGTTTTCCAATTAACTTAAGTCATTTATGGACAATCTATTTTCCGTACAATGAGCATAGAGTCTCTGAACTGTGGATCTCCCCATAGCCAGGAGGAAAAAAAATGTTGTTTGACAAATTCTACGTCTGCTAATAATAAATTTCAACCTTTCATCTTCGATATTCAAAGCGGAGAATGACTCGTCTGAGAAATAGAAGACATTTCTAAGAATTAGTCTCGTCGATATGGAACTTCTTCACGGCTAAACCATTTAAAACAGGAAGTTTGTTCCCTAAATTTATCCCAGTGTCCTAAAAAACAGGAACAATCACTTTTAAAAAAAAAAAAATCAACTATTTGCCTTTCTACCTCATCCATTCTACAAAATGTGTCATTCATATGCTCTATGTTGGATATCAGGGATGGATCGTTTAGACAAAAACATAGAGAAATTATCGCCAGAGTAATAATGGTGTAGAGTAAAAAATAATAATGTAAAGAGCGTCATTTGGGATCAGCGAGTTAATAACCTATAGTAAGTCAACCAGCCTTTTATTATATTTTACTCCTTGATATAATTAAAGTTTAATCCTTAATATATTTGAGAGACATTTGCATATTTTCTAAAGCATCATGTTCCTAAAAAGCACAATAAAATTAAACTATAAACTAAATGTTTTGTTATTTATTTTTGGTATTTTTGACGAAAAGTACAAAAATTTCGTGTTATAAGAATAGCCTTTTTGTATTTAATGAACTGAAAATAGCTTGAAAAAGAAAAAAAAAGATTTTTCTCTACTTCATGTTTTTATTCACACTCAGTTCTTAGTGACATTACACATTTCTACTCACAAATAGCTAATAAATCCTCATGGAGCAGTGCAACCTTAAGCAACGTATGCAAATCATCCAAATTTATTAGCAAAATTCACGTTTGGTCGTGGCCACTTTAAGAGGCTTCAGCAACGAAGCTCATTTTTGACTCAATGGGTTTGTTAATAAGCAAAATATGCATTATTGGTCGGGCAAAAACACAAATGTGCTTCATGAGACACCATTGCATCCCGAAAAACTTATTGTTTGATGTGGATTTCATGCCGGTCGTGTTGTTGGGCCAAACTTTTTTGCTGATGATAATAATTGCTACACTACTGTGAATGAATTATGTTTGTACCGAATATAATACTATGAACTTAAATGACATGTGTTTTCAACAAGTGTGCTAGTCAAAACTGTCTTTTATAAAAAAAAACAACTGAGCTAGTCCCACTCCAAACGAAAATTCTACAGGATTTTCGCTTTGAATTTATCATGAAGCCTTCATTTTTTAACGTTTCTTATTCTAAAATCATAAAACTTAACATATTATAACATAAATGTAAATACAAGAATTGGCGTAGCCTCAAAAAAATAAAACGGGACGATATAAAGTGATAAAAATCTATTTTTAATACATATAATGACATGCCGATGTATCATCGTACGAAATTAAACGTGTTATATATATATGTATTTACTATATTTTATGAATCAATTTGTTTGACAACAAAACTTAAAACAACTGTTACAAACTACTAAATATAGTAAAGCATTGAAGTTATTTATCAAACATATGCGTGTACCTTTACCAAGGTATATATGAGGTGGTAGTCATAAAATAATTTGTTGTGTATTGTCTCATAAGTGTTGATAGTGTACCCGTTATTTTTTGCCCATTTTTTTCTCATCTAAAGAGAGTTATGTTTTGTTTTGTTTTTTAAATCGTTTAAGTTTTAAAAACGGTAGAAATAAAATAAAAATTCAGGAGTACATCATGAAGTATCGCTCCTAAATAGCCTCACTTCTCATCACCATTGACAATATTCTTAAGGAATTCTATGATCGTAATAATTATTATTTATAATTTTTTTGATTAAAAAAAAAATCATACAGAGAAGAATTTTTAAAATCGCAAAGAAAACGCATTTACCCCAACTGAACAAAAAGGCTGGCTACGCCGCTGTGTAAGAGTACGTACTACTATGAGCAAAAAATACAAAGAAATTTGACTTTAACTATGGTGGGATTTTGGTATGGATAAATGTTTTTGTTTTTTAAAGTTGGCACAGCTGCTCCTGACATCACTGCCAAATCACACCTCAAAGTATTAATAAGTGTTTAAGATACGCATCCTTTTGGGAACAGCTAAAATCAATTTTTTTAAATGTCTGAAAGATGATGACTAAAATGTAATTTAGAGGGAAAAAAAGTTTAAGGATTAAATAAAGATTTTTTGATTCCCCATATTTTTTACCCATATTCGATAAAAAAATGTACATAGATATATATTTCTTGAAATGACTGTTGAAAATAAATGAAAAGAAAAAGTTCGTAGTCTAAAGGCATTAAAACACATGTGCATTTTAAAGTACGAACTCCTTAAAACAACCAAAATCCTGCATCCACATAGTTTAGAACTCATCCTTCATTCGCTTATTAAGTTCATTAGCAATCTATTGTCACCATAATTTATCTAGTACTTAGAATGAGTGAGTCTATGCAGAAAGCTGTTTGGCACACATGTAACCAGTTTTTGCAATTAAGCAGGGATAGAGGCAAGGATTTCTACTACTCTCAAGCTTTTGTAGCTTGATTGTGGCAATATGTATCATACACAATTTTCCTTGTATACTTATTATAGAGTATTTAGCTTGATAGAAAATAAGGATTGACTACCACTTGACATCCAATAAATGTTCTTAAAAATTGAAAAGTCTATTGCTCTGATTATATCTGAATGTTCTATAACAATGAGCTATTAAGTGATAACCAGTCTGAAGATAATATCAGCAAGTTTTTGTCTATCAATAATACCACTGACAGTTCATATAGTACAAATCTCCATCATGAATGAGTTTATACAGATTGTACCATCATTATCGTGCAGTCCTTCTATATAGTTTCTAGAATGGTTAAAAGTATAATTTGATCCACTAAAATATTTTTGGGGCTCATAATTAACATTTCTTAGTGTTTAACAAAAAAAAAAAAAAAATCACTTCGCGCGTAGGATAGTGCTAAGTAGGAATGAAATATATTCTTACTTCAATAATATTTTCTAACTTATAATAATTATTATTGATATATATATACAAGCATATCTTCTACCAAAGAAAAAGTAAATAGAAAGCACTTGTTTGTTGTTGTAGCTTAAACAATATCTACCTAAAATAGTATATGGACATAATTAGCAATGTGCATTTAATCCTTTGGTTTTAACTTTTATGTTTTTACTCCCAATTACTACAATATCTCGTTATACTCTATCATGTTGAATAGATATTGTTCACCATAGAGATGAAACATTTTAGCAAAAATGAATTAGCAGTTATAAGAAAGTATTTATATATTAAAAATTAGCCAAAATCATTTTGTTCATTATATGTAGCATCAGTGTTAAACACTTTTTCTAATCAAAAATTCCTAAATTTACTTCAATGTAATTAACGTTTGAGGTGTTATGCTGAAAACTTCTTTCCACTTCTCTATATTAACTTGATTTTATAGATACATACCAATAATATTTCGTTTAAACTATGCATATTGAGCTTTTATAGCATTTGAGTTTATTAGATACAAAAATGTTTGAATTTAATTATTTGAATATGGACTCAAAATTTTATTGTCTTATTATATGGCTCACAAATAAACAACAAATAAAAGGATATATATCAAATTTATAATCTAGTGATTATTCTTTGAAATGTACGGGAAAAAATCCTGGATGAAGTCTAGGGTACAAAGGCATGACCCTTAACAATGAATCCAGTTGTTGAGATGGCTTTGTTTCCTTCATAAAATCATTGTGAGTCTTTAAAAAGAGTACTCGATACTCGTTTTCAACATCAGGGCTTAGTTTTTCCTCTGTGCCATCAATAGTTATATTCCTAATATTCATTTGCTCTGAAGGTATAAGAACTGCCTTGGCGCATAAACATATTCCTTCTCTACATTGCCCATCGTTATTGAGATTTTCTTGTGCAAAAACTGCCTTTATGATTGAACCCTTTCCGTCATAATACCTCAAAGCATGAATTTGAACACCACAGAAATGGTATAGCATTCTTGGTAAGCTTGTGGAAAGATTAGAAACCGACTCATAAAAACTCTCACCATCCAGTTTCTTTAATTTATAGTCTGTTTCTAGTATTTCATTCAAGGTTGGGAAAAAGTCTATAAGAGAAATTGGCTCATTTATAACACCACCACTAGATATTTTAATAGGCCAACGAATTGCTCCGGGAATTCTTACGCCCCCTTCCAGGCTAGAAGCTCCTTTACCCCCTTCAATATGAATAAATAGATTCATTGTACAATAATGTAAAATTATTTTCGTGTAGGTTACCCTTAAATGGAAGGTTTTGTCCTAATTTCCCGTGATCTGATGCAAAGAATACTAATGTATTGTTTTGAACATTTAATTCATCTAATGTATCGAGGATCCGTCCGATTTGAAAATCCATTTCAACTAAACTGAATAAAAAATTATTATGCTCAAAGCTTTAATCAATTATTATTATTATTACCTTTCAGAATATGGAGTTCCACTTCCTTTTCCAACAAACTCATCGCTTACTTGTACAGGTCTATGATCATTATTGTGTATAAATTAGTTGTGGATATAAAATTGATGGCAATAAAATCATAAATACTGGGTATAAAATTTGAAAAATAGAAGAGAAATGTTCAGAAAGTATAGCATTAACTAGATACATACCTATATAAATTAAATTTAATAGCATTGTAAAATTGGGATCAATATAAGTTCTCCAAGGCGCAGCAAGGTCTATTATTTTCAGGTGGGAGCAATGCTGATAGTTTTTGGCTTGGACTATTTGTGCCAGAAAATTGTGATCTAGATTCTTTATACTTTTAGTCTCAGATATATAAAAATGTTCCCGTTTTAATATTTTGAAGGAGGAAAAAATCCAATATGTTAGATTATTTTTCTCAGTAGAAAAAAGGCATTAGTGTGACGAAATTGCCACCACATTTGTTTTACGCTATTACTAGCAATTAATTATTTCATACCTATGTATGTATGTATGTATATCCAATTAAGTTGAGTTTATTGATAGAAATGTAAATAATATGCAAATCGGGCTTGTAATAAAAAAGTGGAGTTGGCTCTTCAAACAGGTCTTTTTGTTTTCCAAAGCTGTTATCATTTGTCCTTTATTACTGAGAGGAGAACATCTACCTGATAGTAAAGATGTCGCATGAAGGAACACATGCATTAAGTTTAATAAAGCAAATAAAATGTAAACAAAAAGGGCTCAAGTCCTCTTATAATTATTATTAGTTAAAAATATGTATATAATTTCCTGACATTAATTTCAGTTAATTTTCTTCCTCTCATCTATGTTATTATTTATTGTTGTATATATAATGGAGAATAGCAGCTTGTAGCTCAGTAAAACGTCATGACAGCTCAAGCTGCTTCACTCTCAACATTCATCAAATTGTCAAAGTTACCAGGTTGATTTTCTCTTTCTTTTTTTATTACAAGCCCAATTTGCATATTATTTACATTCCTATTTATTGATATAAGAACAGTCTGATTGCTAATAGACCTTCACTTTTATTATTCTCTCTATTCCAATTTATTAAACGATAAACGGTAATAGAGAGAATAATTATAGTGAACGCACGCGCAAGATAATCTTGTTATTAGGATCATGATTTGAGGATATCCAAATTCTAAAAATAAAAAAAGCTTAAAGCTTTCAATGGTTCAAAACTATTACTCATTCATGAATGTAAATAAACAGATGTAGGTATAAATATTTATAGAGAAATAGGCTCTATACACACATATATGTTTTCCGTCTACATTATCTTAAGTAAAGTAAAAATAATTTACACAGTCAATAATCTCTACGTTGTTTATTACTTTATGAACTAAAAATAACAAAGAAATAAAAGGATAAACACATTTTTCAAAGAAAAATTAAGCTGTAGGATCCATTAGTATGTTTATGGACTTACCTACACACAAGATCAGAATAAAAAGGTTTACTTAAAGAAGATAAAATAAACATGAAACAATGAGACAATTTTCCCTGACAAAATTATCCCAAATTTTCCTCAATAAACAAGTTATTTTTGTAGTCAAAACTCTCCTATTTTTGAAACAGGGTAACATTTGATTTTCATACCCCTAACAATGCAGTGATCACCTTAACTGAGACCAAACAAAAAATTTTTTTTTTTAATATTTTCTTAAAATCTAATTGTTTCAGTCTTAGACTTGACAACAAGATCAAGACAAAGTGAGACCGAAACCTTCAAAAATTGTTTTCTATACCATGATCAATCCCAAGAACTATAGCATTAGTTCCTAAATCATACGACCCATGGACCGGATCTGGGATTTAGTCGAAGAATAAATCAACATTCTTGAGTGAGACTTTCAAAAAATATTTGTAGTAGTCTGGCACCATTGAGATCAAGTACACTGAAATGGGTTCAGCTAGTCTCTCCTGCACTATATTGACGTTAACATTGCTCAAGGATGAAATCCACCTTTAATCATAATAGTTACATTCAAGTGATTATTTCTTAGCTCTAAACATTCTAACATTTGCTATTGCTTGGATATATATTTATGTACATACAAATCTGGCTTTATTATAAAAGTTTGTGAGTAGAAAGTGAGTCATAAATAAGTATTGACAAATAGACAAACAAACACGAATGTGTTTATCCGTCAATTAAATAGTTAGGCATGGCATCGTTTGAAGACATACATGTATGCTTTACAAAAGTTGTTTTTATAATAGACAGACTAAAATGAAATCTTGAGACTTAAATCTATTATTCGCCTTTACATGTATATTTATATATTTTCATAAATTATGAGGACTTTCAAAATAAATTTAAACAGGTTCCCTTATGCTAGAATACATGTTAATAAAAAACACCTTTTTATTTTAACTTGTCAACAATTGATATTTTTCTCTTCTAAAAAAACTTGTCAAACTAATAGCAACAAAATAGCGTCATTTTTTTAATAGTACAACATATATTTTACTTTTTAGTACTATTCAAACAAGCAAGGTCTGTTATATATGTACATAGATATATACATAGGAATAAATACATATACTACAAAATTAAATACAATTGGAACTTTTATCAGGATACATTCATAATGTTAGAACAGGAAGTCTAATATTAACATACTTATTTAAAACTTAATTAGCGCACAAATTATAAAAACTTATGTGTCAATTACACAAATATTAAATATCTTTTTAACTTGATCAATTGTATATAGGTAGTTATATATATATATATATTAAAAAAAAGTACTAAAAAAGGTCAAGTATGTTGAAGATGTAAGTAAACATCTAAAAAATTAAGGAGGTTAACATTCTAATTTTGACAATATTTTCTTCAATTCTATTGTGCTCTTACTTGTGTAGATTGTGAAATGCATGATAAAGTAGAAATGGTTTGATACCAGCATTTTGGTGAATGAACTTGAGTGACTCATTTGTAAGACGTTCCGCCAATCTTTTGAGCTGAATTGGGCGTTCAATAACCTTTGTATTAGACACTAAAACACTGTTTAGATACCTTTCCATCCATAAACTTCTCCACCACCTATTTCTAAGAGTTAAATTAAATAATTGTATATATACCCTTACGAACCAAGTTTCTGTAGAAAAAATATCAAAATGCTCGAATAAAATGAAAAATGGGAAAGCCAATATAAGACAGAAAAACCAGATGTATTTAGTTTTATTGAGCGAACCCAACAGCAAAAGGATAATAACGGTTATCAAAATTTGAGAATTAGATCTTTGAAGGGTCCAAAACTCTTGTTGTCCTTCAAAACCAGGAACTACTGTAAAAGGTAGTCCATAAAATGTGTCAAATCCATGTGTTAATGGTCCATGCTCCTGATCACCCCAATAATGCTCGTCCATTCCCATGTGCCATTTCCCTGTTAAAAAAAACATTATATAAATTATTATGTCAATTTTAAATTCAATCGAATCTAATTTTCATGCAAAAATTTCGATAAGGGAAATACATTTTGTTCGTTCTTCAATTGTTCTCTGTATACAAACTAAATATTTATAGAGAATGTCCCTAAACGTATTTTTTTAATGTAGTTATATCAATTAAATAAAGAATTTTCAAGTTTGGTAAAAAATCTATTGTATGTCTTCCAAGGTTTTAAAACATGTGAGTCAAAACCCTTCAAATTAATTTATAATTTCTATATAACTTAGGCTATTTAATATACATATATGATTTGTCTTAGATTAGAAATGATCAAAAAAATAGCCTAGATGCAAAGGATGAGACTCACATACATATTCGTAACTTTGAATTATCAAATCCAAAGTAGTTTTCTACCTAGTAGAAGCCTTACGGTTTTTGTTCCATTTACTGTTCAACTCTTCAAGTTTTAATCTTAAAATCTTTATAAGTTGTTAATTATTATTATTATTATTAATTAATGTTTGGATACAACTAGTTAGGAAGTAATTCAAAGCATAAAAATTCAAAGTCTAACAATAACAGTATCTGTCTATATTTAAGTAATAATTTTTATAATAAGACACTCTGAGTAGGAATACTCAAAATAATATCATTGTAGTGAACCTCTTTGGATACTATGAGAGAAAATTATTTAAAAAAATATGCATATATTTTGCATGCGAAAATAATTAACAAATAGATCCAATCTACTTATTTTAGAATTTAGCTTTCAATTAATATAAGTATTTACTTATAGAACTTCTCTTATACTAGCCCTTAACGCGATATACGTTCATATATATATATATATATATATATATATACGGTGGTAAAAACTTGGATAAATGTAAGTTTAATTTGAGTTTCCAAAACTTTTAAAACCATCTTCATACTCCCTATAGTCTAAATTATACGTTTTCAGATGGGCAACTGTTTTTAATGTAGAGTTTTTAAGAAAATTAGGGTTTTATTTTGATCCTTTGTGTTTTTTTGCTAACGTTAAGAAAAAGTTCAAGGATGAATTACGGTATTAAATAGGGACTTTACAATTTAATTTATTAAAATACCTATACATATAGAGCGGTATTAAAGTGACCTTAAATTAAATATAAAATCAAAATTATATTTTGAAATCACAAAGAAGATCCAGATTTACTGATTTGTGTAAAAAAGACTAAAATATCTTATTTGATTCAGAGTCTAACGTGGTAGAGAAATATGAAAACATAAAATGTATATTATATTTGTTAAAAATCAATACTCTTAACGTCAATTATTGACTATAAAATATCGAATATTTTGACTAGAATAAAAGACACATCTTCCAATAAGCATTGTTATATGTGTGATGTACATCCAAACAAATTGAACTATTGAACATACAAGGGTATGAAGAATTATGAAAAATTGGCTACAGAATTTCTTATACGAGTAAAAGAATGAATCATCAATCCCAGGTTAACCTACTTTTATTATGTGGACCTTCCATCTATAGGATCAATCATTTCAACCCCAGAGCTTTATATTTTAATTTTTGATAAAGTCAGAAAAAGAAATTGTAAGCCACATATATGACTTGGATTTGAAAATTGGCTAAAACTCAATAACATTTTTATAACTACATGGAGAGGAAATAGATTTAATAGAAATCAATGCGAGAAATTTTTATACAAACTCAATGATTTAAAAGTATTTTAACCTAAAACAACCAATTCCTCATAATTCCATTTAAAATAGTTTTAGAAGTGCTAAATGAAATGAAGAAAAAAGTTTTTCCTATGAATTTAAAAGAAGGATTTGGTTATGAGTAGAGTATTATGAGATATAAAACAGCATATCTAAATTTAGGAATTAGTGTAACACCAATAAGTCTCATTATAATGAATTATATTAAGAGTCTTATTATAAATAAGATGAAAGGGTGCAGCTGAAAGGAGAGATGGGAAGATTGATGGATCCGGAGAAAGAGAAGTGGAAGTGGAGGAAATTAATAAACAGGAATACCAAGAACAAAAAGAGCTTAGCAAAAACGAAGAAAATATTATTTGTACAATTGGTGATATTAACAAGAGTAAACAAGTTGATGGACATCAAACAAAATTGCTTGAAAATGATATTCCTATAAATCTTCTCTTTCTAAAAAAAACATTTTGCCATTTAAATCACGGTCAGGTTCTAATCCTAACAGAACCCTGTCCAGTTCCCGATCATCTCCTAGTAAATCAGCAAATAAATACTATAAAAAGGAATGACTATCTCCGTCTTATCATTAAATGTCAATTCCTTGCAAAGTTTAAAGAAGAAGTACAGTATTGTAAGATTTATAAAGTATGTCAAATTTCCCGAAATAGTTATTCTTTGCGATACAAGGTGTAATTTTGAGAATCATTTCTCCATTCCGTCAGGGTATCTCTCATTCTTATCATTCAATCACAGGAATTCATATCCAAAACGAGGTGTAACCTTGCTCATAAAATCGACACAATGTCCAATAGTTCATTTTCGATGTGCACAAGGTAATCTCAACAAAGCACAATGCACTTATCTTGGAAATGTCCAATAGTTCATTTTCGATGTGCACAAGGTAATCTCATCAAAGCACAATGCACTTATCTTGGAAAAACCTTCGAGTTTATAGGGCTATATGGGCCAAACAATGATGAACCCGAATTTTATAATGAGCTTATGCACCTTATCTCACACAGACCGACAATAATTGGTGGTGATTTTAATATAAAACTAAGAATGAACAGAGATTCAACTAGTCGTGCATTGAACTCTCATCCTCGCTCAACAGAATTAATTCAATTATGCCATCCTTTAATTTTAAGGACGTTGCCGATGTAATGCAAAACTTTGAGCATACATTCTTTACTAAAGATTTATCGTCGAGGCTCGATTTGTTTTTAGTAAAAGGTTTTTTGAAAGAGTCTATCGTTTCCTATGACGTCATAAGTACACAGATATCGGATCATAAGGGCATCCGGATTCAAATAAATCAGAACTCAAGAGAGCCGAGAAACAACTTACAATGGAAACTCAACTCCACGCTTTTACACGATGAGGCAACTAGCCAAGAAGTTGAAGATATCATTTTGGGAACAAATAATTCAATAACCTCAAATGAAGATATATTTTACCTTGTGGAAAACATGCTTTTGAAGATAAAGAGATTGCTTAGGAGAAAAGGAGCGATGAAAGCTGAAAGAAGTCGTCGTAATTTGCAAAGGCTTTAAGACATAGAGAGAAACAATCTGAGCAGAGAAGAAAAAAGATATATGGCTGATAAACTCTATAGAGAAGCTGACCTATTTTATAGAAGATATCTCTGGCGTACTATCAATAATAAAACTCCACTTCAGAACTTTACAAAGTATTTCATAATTTTTTTTTTGGACCTATGTTGTTGTTGTTGTTTTTTTGCTGCACTTTTATGTCATTTTAAACGACTTTTGATTTGTGTTTTTTTTTTTAAAAAGAGTCTTATTATAAATATAGAGCTTTGTGTTTATATTGTGTACAAACATCAGAGTGATCATACAACAACCAAAAAGATTTTCAAATTCTAATTAATATACCAAAGCTATCTAAAAGGAAAGTGCAGCAAAATATTTTAATAATATTAGATAAATACTTTTTTTTAGGACATGAAAATTTAGATGTATAAAAGAAAAATTCAAACTTTAATTGATGTAAAACAGGGTATTGAGTCGAATTTTATTAACTAATTTAGTAAATTCAAATAATTTTACTTAGATTTTACAAAAAAGTATAGATTAATACTATCTAATTTTAGGTAAAATATGAGTTAGTTATCCTAAATGTTTGTTATCAGTTGTTGAATAATTTTCAAGAAAAACCTGGAAACTTAAATTTTTAAAGAAAATAACAGATAAATCAATGTTTTATGCACGTTATACGCAGTACATTTCCTCCCTCTCAGTATATTTATTTCCATTTTTAACAAAACTTTTTATTTTTACGTACAGAATACGAAACACTTTAGTAGATATTATTTTATTACATTTTAGTGTATGACAAAATAATTTGAGTTTGTTTTATGTCAACTTATAAATCTTATAAAAAGCATACTTCTTTAACTTTTTTTTTTCAATTTTCTCTTTGGAGAAATCCCAATTTTTACCGTCAGTTTTATAATTTTCAATGTTTTTCAATAAAATTTTAACAACCAAATAGCTGAGATCTATATTTGTCATATTGTTTTGACTAAACTAAGTTGTAAAGTCCCTATTTAACACCGTAAGTCATCTTTAAACTTTTTCTTAAAGTTAGAGAAAAAACACGATGGATCAAGATAAAACTCTAATTTCCTTAAAAACTGTACATTAAAAAAAGTTGCCCATCTGGAAACGTAAAATCTAGACTATAGGGAGTTAAAAAATATTTCAAAAGTTTTGGAACCTCAAATCAAACCTATATCCCTGTTTTGTACCACCGTGTATATACGTAATTATATTATTTATAAATAATTTTTAATAATGAATATTTAATAAGAATTAAAATTAAATCATGCATTTGCAAAATATAAGACTAAACATGTAATTAAAGCTCTAAGTTATATTTATGTATATTAAAAATTTATTTAATGGGTTTTGTACCTGAGATTTTTTGTTATTTTTTGTTATAGAACCATGATAACTCCGAGAAATTAGTGAGATTATTCTAAAATCTATTAACATAAAGATAGAATATATTCCCACAGCATATGAGTAAATTAACTCAGTATAAATTACAATCAATTGTATTACATAAATTATATGGGTACATGTAGATTGTGGGTAAGCATTAATTAGATGAGGTACGATAATTTGTACCTATGTATAGAACTCATTTATTAGTAGGGAACTAGGAGTTCAAAGGCTCCCTTACCTGCAAATTGGTACCTCTTTATCATCTATCAATAGGCCATTTTTTTATATTACAAATATAACTAACAAAAACGACGCTATGAATATTGATAAAAAGAGATTTGATTCAATCACGTATGAAATATATAATTACGTTTTATCCTCTTCGTTTCTCATATTGAATATTTTACGTATTATAATATGTACTTATATAGGCTATTTGTTTGATGACGTCCACATTGTTAAAACTGAGTTATGAGAGAGAGCGTATTTATTATCTATCCTTCAGATGATGAGATGTTCATTAATGAATAATAATGTTCTATATTAATTTAATTTCTTTAATAATCTCGTTTATGATGCTGGTAAATGTTATTTACATTTTGAAATTTACATAACAAATCCCATTTCGATTTATTTACAACAATTTCCGGTTAAAAACCCTTCTACTAGTGATATTTTCGAAACCGGCTTACCTGAGAACAAGGAACTACCAAGACTTTGAAAGTCAAGACCAAGACCGAGACTTTGAGGTCGATACCAAGATTATTTTAAGGCTCATTTACTTACTACTCTTTTTGCTTCCTCTGAATGACGAGAAAAGGTGGATATTGTTCCAGCTGTTTCTGTGATCATGCTTCTGCAAAGCTTCCATGAAGCACGATGTTTCCTCTTGCTTGAGGTTTAGCAAATAAATTCCTAATGATTTTTGTACCCAAGCCTTTTAACACAAAATTTGGAAGACATACTGTCTATACTAATGAAAATTTAATTTAGAAAGTTCAAAACTAGTCAAGACTATATTAATTGGATATAGTAAATATCTGATATAAGAATGCTATAGATTCTTAATAAACTACATCTAATGGCTTCATCTTTAACCAAAAAAAAATATTTTAATACAGTAAATAGATTTATCTTTTGTTAATAACACTGGTCAACTGTCAAAAATCCTAAGGGGTATAAGCATAACAAAATTTATTCAGTTTTGCACACTGAATTTAAGTCTATAATTTTTTTTTTCAAGAGTCCGAAAGTTTTCGAAAAATTGGACCCTACCTTTTGATTTAACTGGCTCATTTTCCAGCTTCAACTTCAATTTAAGCCTAGAAGGATACTCATTTTGTACATTAAAAAAATGATTCGCTAGTGTATTTAATGCAAATTCCATTTCCAGTCTTTGTTTCGACCTAAGGGGATCCTAAGGGCGTAGAAGAAGGGAGTAGGCCTAAAAGCGGTCGAAACACTTGTATTTAAATAACTCCTTGAATATGAAATAAAATGGATTTATAAGGAATGAATTAAAGAGCTGAGACCCACAGCATTCAAATCGTCCATCTAAATGTGTAAATTTTTATCCAATTTCGAGTAAAAATTCGCTAGCAATCAAAAAATCACGGTAGAGCTACTAATGTCGCAGCACAGAAGGATTATGAAAACAGCTAAAATCCTACTGCGCGCAACTACTTCAATCTTGCACATTTTTCGAAAACCATCAGACTCTCGGGAAAAAAAAATACAAGTTTGAAATTAGTTTGCAAAACTGAATAACTTTTTTTATTATGCCCCTTAGGAATTTTGGCATTTCAAATTTGTTGACCTATGTTATTAGTTAAAGTCAAGATTTTTAGTATCGAGATTGAAATCAAAGTTTTAAGGATTGAGACCTGAGATTTGAGGACCGATAACAAAATCAAGGTTTTGAGACCAAATCGTGTTACTAGAACGTGTTAACATCACTACCTTCTCGTTCACTCCTAAAAGTATTTTGACTTGATTGTTAGTAATAGCACTTACATTAACAAAGGTAAACTTATTTTTTATTTTTTAGTGCATGTTAAAGATTCGTGCTCATTTTTTAAACATGAAAAAAAAATGTAGATAACATTAAGAAAATGTCACTAGTTTTTTTTTAAGAAAAGGTTACCAACATTTCTGTAATTTTATTCAGAAGTCTGATGAATATATTTTCTCCATAAAAAATAAATGAGATAGGAATATGTATACACAGCTGTGTAAGGAATAAATAGAGAGTTCAAAAAGTAATTGAACCTTCAATTTAGGTCATATTTTTTCAATCAAAGGTTTTTTCCGGATTTTGTTTACGCGTTATCTTCTTACTTTTGATTATTAAAAAAAATGTAACCAATCACGTTATGATGTAGCTTATTCCAATTAACTGCTCATATTTATGTACTAACTTACGCTATCAGTAAATAACAAGATTCAAATTCTTGATTATTCCTTCATTATATTTTATATTAGTTCAAAAATGTATAAAAATGATAGTTATTAGTATAAATGACCTTGGCTCTAATGTAAAAAAGCATTTTCGAACATAAAAATAATGTTTTACATATCAACAAAATGTGTGACAATCAATTCCGTTCTCCCTAATTATGTATGTATTGTAATAATTTTTAGATTGAAATCTACAGAACGCACGACCTTTGACGTCATTGATAAATAAAATATGACGTGTAAGTCTTTTGTGAGCAAATATTATTCATCAAACATTTAATTGACTAATCTGATCTCTCGAAAATATTCAGTTTTATGATTCTTTATTCTTATTTCGAAAATTGAAACAATTTTCTTTCAATCGTTGAATTGAGTTAGAAATAACACACATCATTTGCAAGAAATGGTTTACAAAACCATGATACTAATAGTAAACATATCATTTGAGTAAATAACAACAAAAATAGACGCTCATCAATCTCTACACAAAAGAGTCTGATATGAAAAATGATTTATAAATTTTGATGACTTATTACTAAATTATTAAAACTTATACTAACGTTTAAGCCCAAATTTATATATATATTATATTTACTTTTTATGTATGAACCGTAAACACTCGGTTATTTGCAGGTTCTATTTTTTTTTTCTATAGAAGGGAGTGAAATTAGTTTATGTGATAAAGATTTCTGAGTTTCAATATATATACTTTCAATATATTGATAAATGTACATTTT
Organism: Lepeophtheirus nordmannii; assembly: GCA_963680855.1. Taxonomy (NCBI): domain Eukaryota; kingdom Metazoa; phylum Arthropoda; class Copepoda; order Siphonostomatoida; family Caligidae; genus Lepeophtheirus; species Lepeophtheirus nordmannii. The sequence goes on from OY804523.1 coordinate 26,208,091, forward strand.
ACATACAAATGTATATTTATTTGAGCTCTTTAAAATGGAAAATCAATATGTGTATAGCCTTTAAAAAGGAGTTCGACCCTAATTATTAAAATGATTTGATGTATAGTAATTAGTTGATTCATTATTTGTTTGTTTAATTAGTCATCTTCTAATGAGATATAAAATATTTTACCAACAACATTTTTATTTCAAAAATAACTATAGAAAAAGAAACTGAAACAAAGTTATGACTATACTCTTCGTGGATGATACAACAGGATTTCTCATTTCCTTTTTCATTCAAAGTTCCATATATATAGATTGGCTAAATCTTTATCAAATTTGCACTCGAATAAATTCATAGAAAAATATATTTAAAAAAAATTGACTTACCAACTGCTTTTGTAGAATATCCAAGATTTTGTGCCAGATTTGCCCAAGTACTTTCATTTCTAGGAAGCCCCGCTTTTGATGCTGAATAAACGATGACAGGAGGACCATTACTCGCTTCGCCTAATCCTGTTAAATCAAAGCAACAGATATTCTGTGTTGAAATAATTGATTAATAAGCATAATTTATAGAGTTAATTTTATTCCTTTGTTAATAAAGTAGAAAGTAGTTGAGGTTTAAATTAGACACATTAATTAATTATTAATTTTTTTGAATTAAGTTATGTTCTTGAGTATTTTTTTTTTTTTTCAATTCTTTACAATTTCTCTAGGTTTGAAACAACTTTTGAGAATAAAGAAATTCAAAAATACATTTAATTTTTTTTGTCAATAATTAATAATATTCTCTAATATAGATTTGTGCTACATATTTTTTATCAGCCATTTCAGAGTAAAATGAAAGTTAATGTAGAAAATATGTTCTTATTTTTCTATAAATTTTATACTAGAATATACGCCTTCCTTTGTTCTGAAGTGGAAGGAATTTTGTTTGAAATATAAATGTTTAATATATATATTTGATTCAAAGGATTTAGATATTAGAATTTTTTCAAATTTGACTTGATATAATAATAAATACCATATGTACGTAATTTGTTTATTTCAACTCGTGTAATATCGCTCAGGCGGCTGTACTCAGCTCGGGCTTTGTCCTTGCAAACAAGTGCACTGTTCTTCATTCATGGTATTCAATGAAGCTTTGTAGCTTTTGAAAGCATTACTATTTGGAGTTAACTCGAGTATAAGGCTCATAAAAAAAAACCTTCAACCATTATCTATCCAAATTATAAAGCAACATTGGGATATCTAACACGAAGGGAGGACATTGAATTGCATTAAAAAAAGAACTTGATCAATATATCTATAAAAGCTGAGCGTGAAAAAATTCCAGGTAGACTACAACAAAAGAAAATGGAGAAGACCCATTTTAAGAACATAAAATATCCTTAATTAAATATTGGCAGGAACAAAAGTTGCTTGAAATCTTTCTAGCTTTTTTTTTCAGGCAAAAAATAAGTGCGTTTTTAATTAACCCTTTCAAACCCGTAAGGTATCAGAAAGTATTTTTAACTGGAAGTTATGTTTTTTGAGGTCAAAGTGACCATACTAACCTAATTTGATTTTTTTTAAATTGTAACTCAACCCGTTTCTCTAAGAAATTATGGGACACTGGTGTCCCTCTGAGTGTGAAGGTAATTTTTTCATCCTTAAAAATACACGGTTTATCTGTACTTTTTTCTTAATTATTTTATCTTTATTATATCTTTAAGTCAATTTATTCTTTATTCTTATATTCTACTTGATAAAAAAATATATATCATATGTTATGTACATTTTACAGGTGATATTTTATGAAGCAATTTCTGTAAATATGTATTATTAACAAAAAAATTCCCTTCACACTAACGGGGACACTTGTGTCCCGAAGAAATTAGACTTGAATAATTTCTAGTTTATGCGTTAGAACTAAAATATATTTTAAACTTATAATTCTTTAAGTATATATTACCAAATATTTAATTAACAAATAATTTCCTTGAAAAACGAAAGTTATTTTGGTTTAAACATGATTTTTTTGCATGTGTAAAAATCGTAACTTTCAATTACATGAAAAACATTCAAATCAAATTTTTTTATAACTAACTATGAAATATGAATAATAGCTTGACATCTTAGCTATCAAACAAAAAAAGGAAACAAAAATTAGTGGACAACGGAGCTCATTAGCCCATTTTGAATTTATGGGACACCGGTGTCCTCAAAGTTGAAAAGGATTAAAGATATTTTAGAATCTATTGATCTCCTTGAGGCTGATGAAACTATAAAAATATAATGAATTTACCTTCTTCTTAAACAGGGAACATACTCTATTCTATTACAAAATGCACTTATTTTATAAAAATATTGTAATTTATAAATTGACTATTTGAGGACACTCCTCAATCTTAATAAAAAATAAAAATAACCATTCTCAGGAAAAGAGCAATTTGTAATTATGTAAAACTTTATTTCAATTGAACTATAGAACGTTATCACTTGCGTCAAAGGTTGCATAATAAATCGAAGAAACACCATTTTTGGGGGTATATAGATGATATTTTTATTAAATAAAGTAGAAAAATTTCAAAAAAAATTTAAGGATACTCCTTCAAATTGTATTAAAACAGAAAAAAAAAACTAAACAGAATTGAATTTAACTAAATGCTGAAGAAATGCAGTGATGTTTACATAAAATTGTTAGACATTTACAATTAAGTTTGCTTAGGATTGATTAAGTGTCCATATTTTTACTACATGTTATTAGGGTCTGAGATATAATAAAGATAGATATTTTTTTCATTGACTCCAAAGGCTTGAGTCCTTTTATTTGTCAGTACGATAGTGTCATTCAAATTCAGGGTAATAACTTACTATTTTCCTTAATTTCTTTAATTCATGTAAAACTTGTTTGTTTATGCCCCCAAAATGACGTACTTCTAAATGATTATGTAACGTGAAAATCCACAATTTCTTTGTATTTACATATTTAAAATGTGAGAGGATAATTTAGTTTGATAATTTAAAGTAATGGAACAATACTATTTAATAGTGAGTTAATTGGAACATCGTCAGTACTTCAACTCATTTTTATATTTCGAAATTAAATACCTACCAAGTCGATAAGGATGTCTCCCTGTTAGAAATGCAGATCGACTGGGCGTACAGAGAGCGGCTGGACTTAAAAGATGATTAAACTTTGCTCCTTCAATGAAGATTCTATAAAAATATTTAAAATCATATAGAAAACATTTATAGTTGTCAAAAAGGTTGCTCATAATGCATCTATCATTATTCAATTAAATTGTAATGTAACATATTATGTTATTCACCATCTTTTTTTTTACTGCTACTCATAGAAAGAACTAAAGTTAGAATTGCATCCTATATAATAACAGACCCTGCTTACTAGGTTAACTTATTCTTCACAGTTCTCTCACGTATGTATTTTTCTCATTTTATTTTCAACTGCCCACTAAAGATTGGTGAGTTTGAAGAGTTTTGTCCTAGATCAAGAGTCACCAAAAAAAAAAAACTCCCAAAGAAAGAATGACAAACACGGGCCAAATAATTAATTATATTGGATTTAAGTTGATGTTTGTTGTGTACAAATTGCATAACAGTACAATATGATTGCGATCAAAAACTAGATGAAGCATTTTAAATTAAAATTTATGGTCGTTGTGATGAAGATATTTTTGATGTATAAGAACATTACTTTTCAATTAAGTAATATGTGATTAGTAACATATTATTCTATAAAGTAATGTTACTCAACACGGATTACTTATTAGTTTATCATACATTTTGTGATCCATATAAATAAACCTACATACATATATCATCATGATTATGAATAAATAAAGAACAATATATATATGTAAACAAAACCTCCATTGGTGTTAGCATGAGTACCTTTCAATATTTGGAACTTTTTCTTCATTATTTCCATAGGATGGAAGAGACTCACGTCCTAAGTCATCGGCAAGAAGGACTAATATATTAGGCCGATTTTTTTCCGCAAGAAGAGGACATAATTGGATGAGTAGAAAAATGGCATCTATGTAATTCATTAGAGGAATCCTATCATGAGAAAATATCAATCACCTGCAAAATATAAAACTTTTTTTATGTTAGTACCTAGCATTAAGTTGTTTGGTTATCTTGAGTAATAAAGGATTATGATATTATGTACAACATACATACAATATATAATATAGTATAATATAAATAATGGTTCATATACTACAATATAAATGTTCGAATAGTAACAATACTTAGGTACTGGCTAATGGTTTTATTACTTAGTATCAGTATCTATATTTATATCAGTTTGAGTCAAGTCACAATTCCATTTTTTACCTATCAATGTGTGATGTCATCTTTATAAAATTAGCCTCCAACAGATACAACAAAGTATGATATAGGAATTTAGGATTCTGAAGTAGCTAGTCTTGAGGAAGATATTTGACAAGTAACCATTAATTATACTAAGAAATGTATCAAATCAAATCTTCCAAGAGACGATTATAAAGAACTCCTAGAGCTTGTAGTTGTGTTTCTTCGTAATGCTCTACAACGAGGAATAAGATTAATGTCATTTGGTGCAATGCACCACACCCACAGGCTCTCAAATGTTTTATGCAGTCTTAAATTTTGGATGTTTATATCTCAATTCAAACTGACTATCAGAAAAGAACGAGGATTATTAGTTATTTGTGTGTTTATACGAGTATATCTACTAGTCTAAATACCTGTTTTAGATCTCAAGTGCACTTAAAAATGATGTAGATTTAATAAAATCTCTTTTCAAATATTTATCTATATATTAATTCAATAACATCGGAGTCAACATCATATAAACTATTCAAGAGATGATGGTACTTGTCAGAAGAGCTTCTTGGATTAGTTCTGTTTGATAATATCGTAGCTTTGTAATCAAAAAACTTATACATAGTAAGTGCCAAGCAAAATAAGGATCACGAACATCAAGAAAGCGCTCATTTCTCTTAAAAACCTAGAAAACAAAAGCTTGAAATATATGGTGACAGAAAAGTCTATGATATTGCTTGCATTCATTTGCATTTTCTTAATTTACATAAGCTTTTGAATTATTATATAAAATTTGGCTAAGTAGACTTTTCTATCGAATAAAAGTCAGGAATAAAAGTCAGCAAGTTAATTATAATTTGAGCTCTTTTTACAAATAAAAATAAGAATTTAAGCATTTTGATATAAATTATTTTGCAATTATACGCTAACAAACAGATAAATAAGTGGATAGCTAAAATTCATTTGAGACCTTACGATCTTAAAATATCTTAAATTTCTAAAATAAGCTTCACCTTACTGTACAAGCAATATTACAGCGTGACATTACACTGAGGAAGCTGGTCATCTTGGAAATATAAACGACCAAATTGTATAAGAATAAAAAACTTGTTTCTTTTTTCTTGATAAGTATTACTGCCGTGTGTTTGGATGTCACAATAGGACCGATAAATAAAAAGACTAAAACTTGTATCGCTTTACAAAAATCTCTCTCTCTATTAATTAAATATCAAATCCTAATTTGTATTAAAATTATGTTATTACATCATTATACATTCATATACATATATATATATACATAATGTAATCGATAAATTAGGTATTAGTTTAGCAAGAATTATATATTTTATTCTACTTTTTAAAGTCCTAATCCATTTAGAACAAAACTAATTATACATAAAAAATACCATTTACAGTCTGAGGACTTAGTCAAAAAAAATTAAAGAGAAATTTTTTAAATAGTACTCAAATATATTTAATGAAAAAGGTTACAATATGTTCATAATGCTTAAAAGACAAATATACATCAATATAAAATACATTAGTTAGAATCCTTAGAAAACAATGCAGACTCAAGTTCAAAGTGATTTTTACCACTTATTGATTTAATTTCATTTTATTCAAATATCAATGGTGTTTTTTGTTTGTTTTTTGGGCATCATCATGTTGTGCTTTAAATACAAAAAGTACAAAATAAATAAATACATGTACATTTAAGTAGGGTTCATGGAGCATTACATCTACGAAAACATTATGAATCATCATCGATAGCTAACTTTCGTTATTAACCAATTAAGAATCTCTTAATTTATTTGTTATATAGACGTCCAATCTTTAATAAACTATATCCTGGATGAACCATATACCACTTCTTAAATGGTATATTTTTTGACAGTATCGTAAAATAAAAATTAAGTAACACCTTTTAATGAAAAAATAATAATAACAATAATAATTCTTGATTTTACAGACTACTGAAGTTTTTATCTTTAAAACATTTGTACTCCCAATCCTAAAGAGCAATAAACTTATAAATCGTATTCTTTAGCAAATTAAATTTATCTGAATTATATTTTTAAAAGTTGTTTTTAAAAATATTTGAATACTTTTCATATTTAAAATAAAATAATTTTGGATTATTGAGTTCTCATAGCTATCACTGAAATTGCTGATCCAGCAAATTTCCATCCCTAAAAAATAAGTAAAACGCTTTCTTCTTGAGTATAAAAGAGAGAGTTCATAGTAAGCTCACCTATCAGTGTTTAAGTCATAATTGATTACTTCACTCTTTTTAGTCATCAAGTTATTCACTTCTACATTTCGACATCATGCCTGGCCATGTAAAAGCGGGAGGGTCTAAGACCCCAGATCCGGGTAAAAACTAGTATATTTTTCTTATTCAACATTTCTTGATATTCAAATATTTAATCATGTATAACAAAATGCGTGCGTGCTACAAATAGTTTACTCATGAAATTACACCTTAAAAGTTTTACTTTTGATATCTAATTAAAATATGTATTTATATCTAATCCATTACTTTCTTTCTATATATACATATATGGCATGTAATATTTTTAAAATAATGCTTTATAATTTGTGACAACGTCTGCAAACACCAATAACAATAAGCTTCATAAATTTATTTTAAAATTAATGAGACTGATTAAATTAGAAATAATGTTCATCAAAAAAACAAAGTTAGTACACAAATACTCATATTGAGCTGTTTTAGAAATGGAGTTAGACACCTTGTTATGAATAATTAGTCAAAATGTCCGTTTGATTCAATTGAGTTAATAGTTTTAAAAAAAGAATGATAATTATACCTAATTAATAAAACTATATCTTTTATAATTTTGAAGATGCGACACCGTTTCTGTTTGTTTCCTTTGAAATGAAGAAGGAAGACTCACTCAAGCCATATGATACTAAAAAGTCTGTTTGGGTCCCAAATAAAGACGATGGCGGCTATGATGAGGGCCTTATCCAAGAGGTTGAGGGAGACAAGGCAACCGTTAAGGTTGGGTGGGAAACTAAGACCTTCCCTGTTGATAAACTTCAACAAGTTAATCCTCCAAAAATGGAAAAAGCTGAGGATGTCTCTAATTTGACATATTTGAATGATGCTTCTGTACTTTGGAACTTGAAAACCCGATACATAGCAAAACTAATTTATGTAAGTTCGGAATTAGTTTTTTTAATTAATTCAAACGTTAATTATTCATTTTATGTAGACTTATTCCGGGCTCTTCTGCATCGTTATTAACCCTTATGTACGCTATCCAATTTACACAAATACTGTGGTCAAAATGTACATTGGAAAAAGACGAAATGAAGTTCCTCCTCATTTATTTGCTTCATCTGATGGAGCTTATCAACAAATGATGGCTAATAATAAGGATCAATCCATGCTGATCACGTAATAAATATGTTATATATATACAATATATATATCGTATACCCCCATAAAAACTTAACCTTATGATTTATCAATTTATTTATCTCATGATAGAGGTGAATCTGGAGCTGGAAAGACAGAAAATACCAAGAAGGTTATTACTTATTTTGCTATCCTTGGAGCAAATACGAAACAACCTGAGGGAGAGAAAAAGGCTAACTTGGAGGATCGTATAGTTCAAACCAATCCTATTCTTGAGTCATACGGAAATGCTAAAACCATTCGTAATGATAATTCATCTCGTTTTGTAAGTTTACTTGAAGAAAAATCTTTAATCAAAGTATTTTTCTAATTTTCATTTTATTTCTTAGGGAAAATTTATAAGAATCTATTTCAATCAACTGGGTAAGCTAGCAGGAGGTTTCATTGATGTTTATCTTCTTGAAAAATCTCGAGTGACCTATCAACAAGACAATGAGAGGGGTTATCATATTTTTTATCAACTCTTTGAGGATGGACCTGTGGATGGTTTGAAAGAGATGTGCTTGTTGTCGGATGACATCTACGATTATTTTTTTCCTTCTCAAGGAAAAATTAAAGTAGACTCGATTGATGACGCTGAAGAGTTAGAGTTTACTGATGCAGCTTTTGACACTCTAGGATTTTCTTTAACAGAGAAACAAAATGCCTTTAAACTTACAGCTTCTATACTTCATTTGGGTGAAATGACATTCAAGCAAAAGGGAAGAGAAGAAGGATGTGAACCAGATGATGTGAAGCCTGGTGAAAAAGTGTGCAAATTGTGTGGAATAGAAAATTTCAATCTTTTCTATGGTAATTTCATTCGACCTAAAATCAAGGTTGGAACCGAATGGGTCTATAAGGGACAAAATGCAAATCAATGTCTCAATTCAATTGCTGCTTTAGCTAGATCAATGTATAACAGACTCTTTATGTGGCTGGTGGATTTATGTAATAGAACCTTGATTGATCCAACAATGAAAAAAGTCAATTTCATCGGTGTTTTGGATATTGCTGGTTTTGAAATTTTTGAATTCAATACTTTTGAACAAATTTGTATCAACTTTTGTAATGAAAAACTTCAACAATTCTTCAATCATCATATGTTTGTATTAGAACAAGAAGAGTATGTTACGGAAGGTATTGAGTGGGAAATGGTTGATTTTGGCATGGATCTTGAAGCAACAATTCAATTGATGGAAAAACCGATGGGCCTCATGGCCATTTTGGAGGAAGAAACACTTTTTCCCAAGGCTTCAGATAAAACATTTGAAGACAAACTCAAGGAAAACTTGCTGGGAAAATCAGCTGTATTTTTAAAGAAACAACCAGGGAGCAAGGATAAGAATGCACACTTTGCTATTGCCCATTATGCTGGCATTGTCAACTATAACTTAACTAACTGGCTTGACAAAAATAAAGATCCTTTGAATGATACGGTGGTGGATCAAATGAAGAAATCAACAAATGAACTTGTTGTTTACTTATTTAGAGAGCATCCAGGTCAACCTGAAGAAGACACCTCAAAAAAAGAGAAAGGGAAAAAAGGAAAAGATAAGACATTCAAGACCGTTTCTTCTGCCTTTAGAAATCAATTGGATCAGTTGCTCACCACATTGAATTGTACAGATCCTCACTTCATTCGTTGCATTGTTCCTAACACAATTAAGCAACCTGGATTAGTAGACTCGAGACTTGTTTTACATCAACTTACTTGTAATGGTGTACTTGAAGGAATTAGAATCTGTAGACGAGGTTTCCCTAACAGAACTGTGTATGCAGATTTCAAACACAGATACATCATTCTAAACCCTAAGAAAATGTATGACGCTGGTAAAGACTATAAATCTGGGGCCAAGGCAATCTTAGAGGAACATGAATCTATGAGTGATAAATGGAGATTAGGACATACCAAAGTATTTTTTAGAGCTGGATCCATTGGTACATTGGAAGAAATTCGAGATGAAAAAATTAAAAATATTTTGTCCAAAATTCAAGCCATTTGCAGAGGCTATACTGGAAGAATAGCCTACAAAAAAGAAATGATAAAAAAAGATATGATCCCAGTGCTTCAGCGTAATTTCCGAAAATACATGTTTTTCAGAGATTGGCAATGGTATTATTTGATTAATCACACAAAGCGTTTTATCGGTCAAACAAATATTGAGGATGAAATTGCTGCGTTGGAAGCAGAGGCTGCTGTAGCCTGTTCAGCATATGACAAGGAAGTTGCATTGAGAGATAAATACAATAAAGAAAATAGAGATATGGCTGAGGAGCAAAAAGAACTTATGAAATCAATTTCAGAATCTCAAGGAGATTTGTCCAAATATCAAGAACAGCTATTAGTTGCTAACTCAAAAAAAAGTGAAGTGGAGGGTGAGCTTAGTGAAAATCAAAATCAATTGATGAAAGCAGAACAAGAAAGAAAGGATATGGAAGCGAAGAAAAGAAAGTTCGAAATTGATTTAAGTAACTTCCGTAAGGACATTGATGATATAGAATTATCTAAACAGAAGGCAGATCAAGAAGTCAGCAACAGAGATCACATTATCAGAAAACACAATGATGAAATTGCAGAAATGGATGAACTCATTAATAAACTTAACAAAGAAAAGAAATACATTCAAGATGGGCATGCAAAATCTGCTGAGGAATTAGGATCTGCTGAAGAAAAACTGGATCACTTAAACAAAATCAAAAGTAAACTTGAGCAAACTTTAGATGAAATGGAAGATTCTTTGGAGAGAGAAAAGAAGAACAGAATGGAATGCGATAAAAACAGAAGGAAAGTTGATGGAGAACTTAAAATGTGTCAAGAAACTGTTTGTGATTTAGAGAGAAATAAAAAGGAAATAGAAAATCATATTTCAAAGAAGGACAAGGAAGTCTCATCCCGCTTAACTTACCTTGAGGATCAACAAAATGTTGTCACAAAACTACAAAAACAAATAAAGGAACTACAGTCTAGAATTGAAGCAAATGAAGAAGAACTCGAGGCAGAAAAGCAGGCAAGGTCTAAATCAGAAAAGCAAAAAAGCAACATAGTAAAAGAGTTGGATGATTTAGCTGAAAGATTGGATGAAGCAAGTGGCGCTACATCAGCCCAAATAGAACTTAACAAAAAGAGAGAAGCTGAGATTGTGAAACTACGTAGGGATCTAGAAGAGGCAACAATTCAACATGACTCTACTCTAAGTTCTCTAAAGAAAAAACACTTGGATGCTGTTTCTGAAATGTCTGAACAAATTGATCAATTGAACAAAATGAAACAGAAAGCTGAAAAAGATAAACATTCAAGACGACTCCAAATTGACGAAATTAAAGCTGCTTTAGATACGATTAATAATGAAAAAGCGTCTATTGAGAAACAAAATCGCATTTCAACATCACAGTATAATGAAGTGAGCAAAAAGTGTGAGGAGGCAAATATGTCTTTAGGGGATTTGGAGAATGCCAAGAAGAAAATCATAATGGAAAACGCAGATCTTCTTAGACAAATCGAGGAAATTGACAATAATAACAACACTCTTTCGAAACTAAAGAACAATTTAATGAGCCAGTTGGATGAACAAAAACGCATTGCTGATGACGAGAGCAAGGAAAGAAATTTTCTTCTTGGAAAATTCAGAAATCTAGAACATGAAGTTGATACAATGAGAGAACAAGTTGAAGAGGAGGGTCAAGCCAAAGATAATGCATTACGTACATTATCAAAGGCCCTTTCAGATGTTCAATTATGGCGTCAAAGATATGAAAAGGAGGGTCTGGCAAAGGCAGAAGAATTGGAGGCTGCAAAAATGAAACTGCAAGCTAGACTAGGAGAAGCCACGGCCACAGTTGAAACACTTAATCATAAAGCAATGTCTCTTGAGAAGGAAAAATCTAACCTTCAATGTCAAATTGAAGAGATGTCAACAAATGCAGATGCAGCAGCACAGAGATGTCATCTCATGGAAAAAAAAGCTAAGAACTTTGACAAAGTTATTGTAGAATGGAAGAATAAGACTGATTCTCTTCAAGCTGAACTTGACAGGAATCAAATTGAATGCAGAACATTTTCGACTGACCTCTTCAAAGTCAAAACTATCTATGAAGAAACCCAACAGCAGTTGGATTGTGTGCGTCGAGAGAATAAAACCTTAAGTAATGAAATAAAGGATATCATGGATCAAATAAGTGAAGGTGGAAGAAATATTCACGAAATCGACAAGGTAAGAAAACGTTTGGAAATGGAGAAAATGGAATTACAATCTGCTCTAGAAGAGGCTGAAGCTGCATTAGAACAAGAAGAAAACAAAGTTCTAAGACTTCAATTAGAATTATCCCAAGTGAAGCAGGAAATTGAAAGAAGAATTAAAGAGAAGGAAGAAGAATTTGATGCAATCAAGAAGACTCATCAAAAGGCACTGGATGGAATGCAGCATGCATTGGAAGCAGAAAATCGAGCTAAAGCTGAAGCTTTACGCATGAAGAAAAAGTTGGAGGCTGACATTAATGAATTAGACATTGCTCTTGAGCATTCGAATGAGTCAAATACCGAGGCTCAAAGAACAATAAAAAAATATCAAAACCAAATTAAAGAATCTCAACTTGTTCTTGAGAATGAGCAAATTCACCGTGACAAAAAGAGAGATCAATTAATACAAGCTGAACGTAAATGCCATGCAGTTCAAACAGAGTTAGAAGAATCTAAGACACAATTGGAACACGGGGATCGCCAACGAAGAATTGCCGAACAAGAGCTGGGTGATACATTGGATCAGTTATCAGATGCTACCCTTCAAAATCAATCTCTTCAAACATCCAAACGTAAATTAGAAAGTGAAATGCAAACCCTACATGTAAGTTAATTTTCCTTTCCTTTTAAATAATAGATCTTCTTACTATATCATTTTTCTACCTAAATGGGCTTGAATGTTAATATAACTAAAATCAATTACCTTTATACATACATATATTTATTTATATTTTAGGCTGACTTGGAGGAGATGATTAGTGATACAAAAGCATCTGAAGACAAGGCCAAAAAAGCAATGATAGATGCTGCACGTCTAGCCGAAGAACTGCGCGTGGAGCAAGAGACAGCGCAAGTGAAAGAGAAAGATAGACGAGCAATCGAATTTCAAGTGAAGGATATGCAAGTCAAACTAGATGAAGCGGAACAACTTGCAATGAAAGGAGGAAGAAAAGTTGTTCAGCGACTTGAATTAAAAATACGAGAGCTAGAAAGCCAATTAGACGAAGAACAGAGACGACTCGTTGATAACCAAAAGAATCAAAGACGTGTGGAAAGGAGAATTAAAGAACTCTCTTTCCAACAAGAGGAAGATCAAAAGAACCATGAAAGAATGCAAGAACTTGTTGATAAGCTTCAAAATAAGATAAAGGCATATAAGAAACAAATAGAGGAGGCAGAGGAAATAGCTGCTCTAAATTTGGCTAAATATAGAAAAGTACAAATGGTATTGGAGGAAGCTGAAGAAAGAGCTGATTTGAATGACCAAGTTCTTGGAAAGTTGAGATTGAGAGATCGTTCAAGTAGCATGAATCCATTTCAAAGAAAATAATTTCATCTCCATTAACTTCATAGTAGTCAAAAGTTATTTTAGGGATTAGTTACCTTATAAGACTCAAGCAAATAGGTGCAATTATATATATATATATATATATATATATATATATATATATATCTTTTTATACCTATATGTATTCTGTTTCTGTTTTTACGGAATAAACTAAGTTGTTTGGTCCAAAATTTTCATGTTCAAGTAAAATTTTATATCTAACAGTTTATAACGATTGTATTCATTCACAACACATAACATGTAAATGTACATAAGTGACGACATTATAAATTTTACTAAACAAAGTGTAAATTATAGTCAGGAATCAACACTACAGCAAATATAGCCATACAAGTACAATTGATGTTGCATTCTTATTACGAAATTTATAGATTTATATCAATAAAAATAATTGCCTTCAATAATAATAAATTTGTCTATTTAAATATGAAAACTAGATTTCAATGTTCAAGTATAATGTATATCTATATTATAAAATATTTAAGGTTTTATAATCATAAAAATAAAATTGACGTTTTTATGATGTATTTTCTAGATTTGAAGAGATATTTAATACTTTTAAAGATAGGTAAATTACATATTGAAATCATGTTTTCATATTAAAGGAGACAATTTTTTTTTTTTTTTTTGAAGAACATTATTTTTTTACAATCTCATGTTCATGTCAATGGGAATTAATAAACTATTGTCAAAAACACTAGATTTCAAAATATCAACTTTAACATCATTTTCAAAAACATATTTCACTATTTTCAACGGTGCACAAACCCCTTCGATTGGCCTTATTAATATCAAACACATTTAAAAAATGCACATAAGATATTTCAAATATGCTGAATTTAAAAAATATAAGAAGTATAGACAACAACTTTTGTATTGCTTGAAGTGTTTTTAAACTATATTTTAATAACTCAACTTCATCCAGTACAACTTTCACTCTTTTATTGATCAATCGATATTATATATTTGTTATTTTTTTCAATTAATATTTCACGAAGCCTTTGACTCATTAGACAAGTATTCAAAATTATTCATTTTCCCTTTAAATAACATTTATCTATTTTTATTGAATTAATAATATTGCAAAAATAGATATATGAAATATCATGTATAAAATTTACTTCGTATACATCCCTAATATTACGGATGACACAGTAAATAACTGTCAAATAAATGTAAATATAATTTTATATTTTGAAATGAAAACGTTTGTCAAATAATATAGGTTATTTGAGAGTGAGTGGAAATAAAAATAACTTCACATAAGAATAATTATATTGTATCAAGGGTTCTGTGCTAACTTGATTAGGAATTTTATTGATTAATTATAATTATTTGTAGACAGTGTATATTAGTAATATACACTGTCTACCAATTAATGTCAGGAAATTATATATTTTTAACTTATAATTATACAAGGACTTGAGTCCTTTTTTGTTTACATTTTATTTGGTTTATTAACCTTAATGCATGTATTCCTTCATGCGAGATCTTTACTATCAGGTAGATGTTCTTCCCTCAGAAATAAAGGAAAAATGATAGCAGCTTGGAAAACAAAAAGTATTGTTCGAAGAGTCAACTCCACAAAATCTCGCACGCAGCATTTTGCATATTATTTACATTCCAACTCGCTAGGATACGCAGGATGTATGTCAAAATTGAACGAAGAGTGTCTAAGGAACCATATTATTAGTTGGAATTATTCCAGATATGAAAGTTCCTAGAATATTTATTTCAACAATCAACACGTGCTTACGCCATGTCAGGTTGTCAATACACGTGGGGGGGGGGTTATAATTTATAAGCATTAGTTTAAATTTGGTTTAAATTAGTTTGTGTGTGTGTATCCTATCGATATACGTTGATATTTTAAAGATAACATTATACTTAAATATGTTAAAATAAGGATAACTTGAAAAATACATGTATATTGTATAATATTAATCACAGAAGAGATTATTTACAACCAGCATGATTATGATTTTGAAATATTCAGTTTAATCATATTTAAGTAAATTTATATTACTATTTATAAATAGTATTATTTTATGCTCCTAACACCACCCCTAGAAATAATAGTACTGAGGTTTTACTGGTTGTATCATGACTTCAAAAAATTTATATATTCACTTTCAATAAAAAATATTGTTATGATATCTTTATTATTAGATTTTTTCAGTCTATGTAAATTGTTATGTAATTTCAATCTTATTTGGTACATATTTAAAAAGTCAAATATATTAAAAACTACATTAAATAATTAAGAATGATTTTTTTAAAAATCAAAAAAGGTAGAGATAAAAAAAACCGGAATAAATAGCAACTCTATGGATATATTTCAGTAAAAAAACTACTTACCTTAAAATTTGATAAAGAATACAAGAATTCCTTACTTATTGGATCCTTTATAGTTACTAAACAAATAAAAAAATAATATTTTCAACTGATAAAAATGAGAAACAGAAGTGGCGAGTGCTCATGAGTTGTAGTTGCATCAATTATATACTCTTATTCACTTTGAACACTGAAACTTGTAGGTTTATTGTGATTAAATAACAATGTTAATGTTTTTAATACATTAAATTGTGAACATAAAAGGAAAGGAATGGCCTTGATTGGAAAATTTATAAAAGGAATTGTGAGATATTTTTAGGGTATCACTAATATAAGTCAGTCATTGACGTGGCACTGTTTTTTTTATTTTATATAAACCTATAATATTTTGTCATCACAAAACCTTCCTATTTTGAAAAGAATATTTGAGAATTAATTTACTGAAAATTCACCTCTATTCCAAAAATCAAAATAAACTAATTATTTGTCAAATATTATCATTTGAAAAAAGTGATTAGAATATATCTATTGTAATCAATTGTGTCTGAAAATATAATTATTGATAAAGCATAAATAAAATTCAATATCCCGTCAGGGTAAAAATTTAATTGAACTTTTAAATATTAATTTAGACAAGACGAAAAAAAAGAAATATTATTTTTCTTTTTTCCGTACCATATTTGAAAATTTATGAAAGTCACAAAATAAGACAAGATAGCGATCCTAAGCTATTTTTTTTATATGCAAAAAATAAATAACTATTCAGACCAAAAAAAATTTTACTGAATTATCTGTAAATTTTAACAATGAGGTGTTGCTAAATTTCTTAACTAGTTTTTCTTCAGAATTTAAAGACACACTTTTAAAGCAATTAAATATTATCAAATTTACGCAAATATAAATAAATTATTTTCTACGGAACATTCTTCAGTAAATACTATCTCAACCTCTTGTAATTCTTATGTTATAATTTCATGAACTTTTAAAGGATTTTTTTTTTTTTTGGATGGGAACCTTGTGAATATATTTAGGTATTATGATTTAGAAATAATCAAACCAAATTTTTTCTCATGATCTTAAATTATGCTAAAATAAAGTGTAAGAAAAGCTACACTCAATATCTTTATTGCATGAATTTAAAACATTTAATGCAATTTCAAATGAGTATATACAAATGTATTCACAGCAATCTATTTACAAATATCCTAACAATTAGAGCATTTTATATTGTTAAAATGAGGGATACAACTTTTTACGGAAAAAATGATCAAGTAAATTAAAAAAACAAACAAAAAAACCTGTAGAAAGAATTAATAGTAGTGATAGACAATCCTTCTATAGTACCATATCGGATCACTACATAAAAAAACTCTTTCATCATAGGATATATATTATGAATAAAATTATTTTTTGGCATTCTTCAAATTTGAAGTCTGCCTTTGATCTTTTTTCTTCAATACTAATAAGTTTGTGCTTTGAATTCTTATTGGTATAACACTTCATCAATAAACTATTCATTAATTAATTTTTTTTAATGTTTATATAATATAATACCGATATTATATTACGGACTATGATATAAAGTATTGGGAAAGTGATTAAAGTTTTAATTATGTATGTATGTACTTTGCTATTACTCTATGCAATTTACAAGAAGGAGTAACCATACCAACATTAATAATAATAATAAGCCATACACTAGGACTGGAACAACTTCACATTTCCCTCGTACGTTTGCTTCAGCACAAGTTTTAAATCACTATTACTAAGAATTGTCTTTTATAAATACACTGCTATGCAAATAAATTTGAGGTGTGTGCTGCTCCCCCCCCCCCCCCCCAGAGAGAGAAAAAAGTATATTCAAAAAATTTAACAAAAATTTGCCTTTATATCTGTACTGAACAGAGATGTGAGCCAGCAGTGCCAAACCCCTGTACTGTAGATTTTACATATCGTGCCAGTCCAAATATAAACATATTATTTAAATATATATCTTAAAGATAGGTAAAGTAGTTTTATTAAGTTCATAGATTTTTTTTTTTGGGGGGGGAAGGGGGGAATAGTAATTTTTCTTATTCGAGTACTTAATAAACAGAAAGAACTCCTTTGTGGATTCATTACAACAAAGTTGATTAAACAAAATAATCATAATAAATTTCGCTAATAATCTATTCCCATTCGATAATATTTACCTACAATGTAACTTAAGAAATAAAATCAAAGAATTTTTCGGTTATTTGTCAATAAACATAATATGCATTCTTTAATAGACTAAATCAAAACACATACAGTATGAATACTTTTTTTAAAATACAAAATATAAAAATTTAGGTTTTTTAAACAAGTTTACCCCAAAAATTTATGACCCGATCAGTAAATGCATAAATGTTAATGAAAAATGTAGTTCTGAAAAAGACGTTGTTTTTTTTGGTTGTTTGTTTCGATATTTATAATTCATCTTTTCCCTTTTTCCCTGACTTCTTCTTTGATTTCATAATATTTTGAATATCTTCATTCCAAAACCTTTATAAATTAAAAAGTGATCATAATTAGTGATGACAAATTAATTGGTGATTAAAAAAAATAGATTTTTACCTCAGAATATCTTTCTTATAATCCTGATTCATTTCAAGTTTATTACTAATTTTTAAAATTCTATTTTTGTTTGGAGCCCGTGGTGACCAGGAAACATTGATGGATTCAGTAGTTTGTGGAGTAGGTACACTAAAGAATCATAAATTAAATTTTTTTTAAACTGTATTAAATTTTTATAAGCATTCATCTACCTGGTTTTTGCAAAGTTAGTCAAAAGAGGAGTAAAAATGTTCTTTGTAAATTTTAGATCCGTTGAACTCATTGAATAATCCTCTCCCCAAATGTTGTGAAATACATATTGCATTTCATCCCCATGTACAACTCCCATATCAACCTGTTCTCCTTGGAAATTGACGATAGAGTATTGCCCACGATAGTCAAAGAGATATTCATATGTAGGTACGCTATGGTTGGCAACAGTACGTGCAAATTGATCAGTGCATTTGGTAAAAAGCATATCAGTGAGGAACTAAAAGAAGAAAACATGGAATAATATTACGTTGTAAAAAAGCAAAAAAAGAAATCAAGAAATGTTGACAGGTTAAATGTGAATAAGCATTTTTTTTTTCATTAAAGAGACGGGTATTATCAGGTAAAGTTACAGAGCGTTTTTTATATAATGAGTAAACTGCAAATAAAAATACCTCAATATAACGTGGTCTAAATTCATCTTCGTTCTCCATATCAACATTAACAAAATATCTTTTACGAATGGATCGTGTGATGGGGTATAATTTAGAGTTATAATTAGTCATAACTGGTAAGATACGGGGCAATTTGTGATCAATAAAATTATCATCATAGCCTCCATTATTGAAGGAATTGATGGTTAAACGATAATAAAAGGCTCCTCCATTTTTGGTTTGACCCAAAACAATTGGAACTTTAGAGAATTGTCCATTGGTTAATAAATTTTCAGGTCTATCAGGAAGGATATCACCATCAACATTTGGAGCAAACCAACGTGGGAATGTGTAGAACATCTAAGGATACAAAATAATTAAAATAACTTCTTCTTTTTTTAAAAATGTATCTGAATTACCATCATTGAGTTACTTTTAGAAACAATTTCTTGTTGGGTTTTACGTGAAATACATTCGATTATATCCTTGCCGTTTCCAGACGAACAATCCATTCGAGAAGCCAATTCTTTAGCAGCTTCATCTGGATTATTTTGTATGAATTGATCACAAAGAGCATTTCCAGAGAGTGCAATAATCCCATGGAACAATCCTTGAGCTGATGGAGACATTGATAAGATTGTTGCTGAAGCAGCACCAGCATCTTCCCCAATGATGGTCACCTTTTTAGGATCGCCTCCAAACTTGTCAATATTTTCTTTTACCCATTTTAAAGCCATGATTTGATCTTTAATTCCGTTATTGGCAGTTTCCATTGTATCTTTGGTTGTTAAAAACCCTAAAGCTCCCAAACGATAATTAAAATTGACAAGAACGATATCATTTTCCATTAGGTAATCCGGTCCAAAAAGATGGGTCACTCCCCCACCAAGGACAAAGGCTCCTCCATGAATATGAACCATCACAGCCCTTTTCTTTGAATCTATCTTTGGAGTATAGACATTCAAAAATAGACAATCTTCGTCCCCGATCGGAGAGGAATTTGCAATGTCATATTGAGGACAAACATATCCATCTTCTACTGCTTCAACAGCTTCAGTCCATGGTTCAAGTTCAACAGGTGCCTTAACGATAAATGTAAATAAGTAAATGGAATACATTCAGTGAGGTTAATGATTCTTACTTTAAATCTTAAATCATCAACAGGAGCCTTAGCGTAGCGAATTCCTTTAAATGAATAGAAATAACCATCACTCGAGGAATCTTCTCTGAGGCCCTTAATTGGACCCTTAGACGTTTCAATTACCACATCTTCACCAAAAGACGATCCAATGATCAAAAATATCAGAGAAATTTGAAGTTTTTTCATATTTTGTATCTTTAGTTCAACTCTGGACGACTAACTGAGTAGAAATTCTTACTTTACCGCTGCTTTAAAAAAGGTAAAAAAAAAATGCTTTGAAATCGTTCTTTAAAATATGATAAGAACTCATTGGTACAACAGATCTGCAGTAAGAAAGAAAATGTGTTGTATAGTTGATACGTGGCTTCATTATGTCAAATACACGTATAAAGCCATTGGATACTGCAGAACCATTTCTTGTACATAAGTGAATTTTTATTCAGATTTTCTTAGAATAAAATGGTTTCTATTGATATTTAAATATAATTACATAAAATGTTTAAAATACTAAATTGCATAATAGCCATTACTAAAAAGAATTTACACCATATATTATTAAACTACCATATGTATACACTATACATATCTTCAACAACTACATACACTTGTTAAATATATTTCTATAAAATATAGTCAAGGCTAATTGGGTCAATTGCTTATAAAGCAATAATTTTAATTATTGTTGATAAATTAACCCAAGGAAACTGGATTTTCAATTAAATACATTCAAAGCAAATCAATAATTAAGTTATTTATAAAAAAGTTGATTCATTTTGGCTGACCAATATTTTAAATTTACTAATCTACAGTTGTTATGATCTGAGTAGAGGAGCAGATAGGATGGTTAAAACGGGGAGACAATTCCGGAATTATATCTATACATATATGAATAAACTTTCATAAATGCAGTAAATCAGAAAGGGGTGTAAGAATTGAGGCTAAAGAAAATTTGGGAGTGTAGTTGGCCCTTCGGTCAATACTTTTGGGCAATACTTTGCTTAATGATACATATACAGAATTCAAGGAAAATTAAAGAGTCAAATAGCTGTTTATAATCCGTTATTTTGTACTGGTCGTTCAAGAGAGTACCAATTAAATTTTATATTTCTACGCTATTAGTCTGATACTTTTGCAGATTATTAATTGTAATTTATTCACATTGTGAACAAAAAATCTCGGAGAATAAATCTAAGCTTTATTTCCTGTTTTCTAATGGTTAACTTCAGCATTCGTAGTTATTAAGTCTTTACAAGAATATATGAATAATATTTTTAGAAAAATCTGATATCATCTTTGGATTTTACGATGTTATATTTAAATACATCTTTTTATATACAAAATAAATGTACATACATTGAACAATAATATAATTTATAACAATGTAAAACGGAAAGAAGGAGCAAAACTGTGTGAGGTTATGTGACTTTAAAATAAAAAACTTCCATCGTATTTATTTCATGTACAGATACACCGCATAGATTATTATTATTTTTTTGTTCGTTTTTTCAAAATTAACAAATGTGAATTATGATGAAGAAACGTAACTGTTGCTAATAATCAAAGTTTATGACAACTAATTATTGAAAACTGATTTTCAAAAATGATGACTCAAGATATAAATGAAGTTATATCCTTAAGAGCACATATTTTTTTGAATAAGGGAGAGAGTGGTATAGATCCAGTTTTGACTGATGCACATAATAAATAATTTTTTAGAGTATTTAATTAAGTTTACTAGGCATTTCAATGATAATTATCTTAGTTTCTTTACCCTTCATTTCATTTGACATATGATGTAAAGATAGAATTTTTTTAAATAATGTTTCTTTAAAAAAGGTATAAAATAGAAGCTATTTTTAGCTAAAACAACAGCGATATAAGGTTAAAAGGGTTAATTCAGTAATTAAACGATCGTTAAGTTTGAAAAAAAATAATGAATATAAAAAAAAACGAAGACAAGACAAAATGTACGGGGGTTAAGTCGCGTGAACGGCAAAAGACTCTAACACACATCATTTTAAAATGATGTAAACAAGCCAACAAATACATTAGTTTAGATCAGTCTTCCGAATTTATTAGTGAGCCAACAATGTTAGAAGTTCCAGAATATTTTGTCGATTGCTTAACTGAATAAGAAGTATTATTTACGTGAAAAGAGTTAACCAAAAGAGAATGACAAGCTGGGGATGTTAACACCTGACTCTAGTTTATTTTTTAGCTTCTCTAGATTGTCATTGTCTCGAAAGCAACTCCCATCTTTTGAAATATCATTCATGTACATATTGGTATGTAGCCTTTTATTTAATAAAGCGTATGAAAAGCTTAACTTTTTTATAATTTAATGTTTTTCAACGGATCTACATATATAGTCCAGCCTATGTTATGTTATGTTTGTTAGTACAAGTACGTACGTATGTTTCGTTAACAACATTTGTTGAAAGAGAAAAAATCTTGCACAAAATGTGGGTGACACATGAAAGCACAAAATAAAAAGATGGGGGAGAGAGGGGGGGGGGGATATGTATATATGTATGTCGTATACATACGCTTCATGAATTACTCCTAGCCTTAAAGATGTAACAAACTTGTTTCCGCACAAAATATTCATCATGTAAAGGATAAATTTTTAATAAATTATCATTAATTAATATAATTATTATAATAAAATATTGCCTTTATGAACGCATATAATTGTATGTATACAATAATGAAGATATTTTCCAAGAAACCTTAAAGATAAATCTTTTAAAATCAATCCTTGTAAAACATGCTACTAATGCTAGAATATATTTATTTATTTTCATTGAGCAGTTATCGATTCTACATAATACATGTGCGTACATCATTACTTGTGCATAGTTTAGCTAAATATATACATATATATTATTTATGAGCAGTTGAAAAAAAAATTAATGCATCCTTGGGGTAAAATATTGAGGTGGAGAGGTCAAAGGTATCTTTCATGAGGCCAATTAAAAACACTTCTCTAAATATTTAAATTGATATAAGAACGAATAATACACTTTGATATCAAATCCTCAAACATAATTACTACTATAAAATAAAAAATATTAAAAAATTATTGTTAAAAGCATAATTTTGGTAGAGCTTGGAGAAAATATGTTTCAAACAAATTGTTCCTAAAAAGTAATTACATTTAATTCAATTCAAGTATAGATTGATATAAACATATAAAAAATTTTACTCTCATATTCAATTAATTCAATATAGGGGTACCGTAGTTTTCTTTGTTTAAACTTGATTATATTCATGCCTCAATTCAATTTAGAAATTTTGGAACAGTCTTATGTCGGTTATTACTATTATATACATTTAATTTGTTATTGAAACCGGTCCTGCAAACAAGTTTGTTCTGAATCAGTCTCATAGAAAATTAGAAAATATTTAATCTATTTTTTTATTAACTGTTGATAACAAAGTATCATCTTGCTAATATTTTTTAAAAAAAGTCCAAAATTAATAAGCTCTAGTTAAGTTGTGAACAATTTCCTACTATGAAATGAAGACTAGTCCAACTCTTGAGAAGAGTTAACTAATTTGGAACCTCTTTTTTGATTTCCCTTTTTGAAGGAAATATTAAGAGATACAATACAAATAACGTCGTGATGACGTAGGATTTCAGCTGGTTTCTTAATCCTTCAGCGAGCTACTACTTCAGTAGCTCTTCTGTGAATCATTGATTTTTAGCGAATTTTTGCTCGAAATTGTATGAAAATTTATACATTTAGATGGACAATTTCTTCTTAGTAAAGGATTTTTATCTGGCACTCTATATCCTGTTTAAAAGTTGAGGGGCTCAGCTCTTTAATGCATGCCTTATTAATTCATTTTATGTAATATTCAAGGAGTTATTTAAGTACAAAGGATTTGGTCGGCTTTTGGGCCTACTCCCGTGTCCTACGCTCCCAGGAGTCCCTTTGGGTTAAAACAAGGACTGAAAATGAAATTTGCATTAAACACACTAGCGGTTCATTATTTTTTTTAATGAATCAAAATGAGTATCCTTCTAGTTTTAAATTGAAGTTGAAGTTGGAAAATGGGTCAAATTAGCTCAAAAAGTAGGATCCGATTTCTCGAGTAAAAAATTATAGATTTGAAATCAGCGTGCAATACTGTATAACTTTTATTATACTTATACTCCTTAGGGTTTTTGAAAGTTCAAATTTGTTGACCTGTGTTATTATTATTCATGGGCCAATGGAATGATTAAAAAAGCAAAGAAAATGAATGTTATGTACATACAATTATTTTATTATCATTGAAGTAAATCACTCGTCAGTGATACACATATGTTTGTACACCTGCCTTCAAAATTGGGAGAATAATTTCCTACATGTCACATAGCTTATTTATATACAAGGATATTGCCTATGATTGATAGCCTATCAAGTCTCACACATGAAGCGTGCCTGTGACACACGGATTTCTACCTATTCAGACGCAACATATGTATTTTATTAGTTGATATTAGCAATACATCTATTGTTCTAAGACACAGGTTCTCAAACTTTTCAATCTGCAAAATTTCTGCAAAAAGTATAGAACCCTCTATTATTATTATATATATTAAGGATCTAAGTTTAAGCACTGTTTTCATACAAAGAGTATTCTAACTCTTTTCACGCTTAACTAACTTTAAAACTTGATCCAATTTAAAAAAAAAAACAGTTTTCTATTTAAAAAAACAAAAAACGATCTTGAACCGAGTCTCAACACTAGTATTTACATACATACTGTGATTCATCACTTACATATACAATACTCATATTATGTGCGAGTACGAACAGTCATGATCTCAAAGGTTAAGCCATTCTGCAATTTAAGAAAGTGCTGTTTATATTTTAAATTTAGAAGGGTGTACCAAAATCGTGCAAACCATTTATCCCCTAGGCTATATGTTTTCATATTTATGAAGAAATACTTCATGACAGCGCAACTTTTGTGTCTAGGTAGTATTAGTATTGCATAAGTTCATTTAAAATTAATTTGGTTATTTTTTTAGTGTTAAAAACTACTTCCAGACAACTCCTTTTTTCTCAAGGTATTAATTATTTATTACAAAAAAAGAGAGTTAATGATCCGGGAATACTAATCAAGACAATATTGAAATGTACTATTCTAGATAATTAAAAACACAAAACAATTCACAAATCGTTGTTGATCTTGAGATGAAAAAATATAGTTTTCTAGAATAATGTAAAATTAAAGATACAGGGAAACATAACAATCATTGAAACTGTCTTATAATGAAAAATGAACCTAATTTTATCTTATTCAAAATGAAAAAAAGATTTATTTTTATACAAAAATTAAGAATTAAGAATTAATCTTAAGAATTGCTTTCGAAAGGGATGTAGATATTATAACTTATCAAGATGAATCTTATTTGATATTAGAAATCTACATCCATATTACGTATATTTTTATATTTTTTTAATGAATTTGAATCTTTGAAAGTAAAAATCACTTATCACTTAATTCATCATATTTAATGCTAAATAGGGAGTCTTAAATATATTTTAACAGCTTCTTTATAATTAGCTTGATGATTAAATGACATCATTATGATCTTGATAGAAGATAATTAAAATCATGAAGAAGAGAACAATTAGTCGTTATTTTTTTTTCCTTCAAGTTTTACGTTTCAGTTGTAAAATATTAGTCAAGTAATTCATAATGTTCAAATTCTGGACCTTCTACGGACTCATGATGGTAAATATTTTTGAATAAGAAGTAGTAATGAAATTTTAGTTATGATATTATCCATCATCAATATTGGTGAGGAAGAAAACATAGTACTTATGACAAGTATTAATACCTCTGTGTCCTAACATCTTGTTACATAAATAGTCCCTGAATACCATAGACGTTGAATCGTATGACCTTTTATTTTGCGGTAAATTTAAAGGACTGAATGATGAATCAGACCACGATGACAACATGTCTAATATCAAAGACAATTGCATGGAAAATGGTGTCTATTATTGTAGAATCGTTGGTGGAAAAATAGTCCATTACGATATTCCATTTTTTGCACTTCTCATAATCAAATCAGGAAAAGAGCTAGGAAACGGTAATCAACGTTTACTATTTTAAGAAAGGATTCAAATATTTATGTACTCTAATTTTATTGTAAATATTTTTATTGATAAACAGCTTTTCATTGTGGATCAACTGTTATAACACCTAGACTTTTACTTTCTGCTGCTCATTGTGTTTGTCAAGATTTATATAATGACTGTATCACGGGTGAACATGGTTTAATTCCAAGGGATGAAAAAAAGATAGATAAGTTATATTCATAACTATTCTAATAAAAACATGGTATTAAATTACTTAATAATTAAGTGTAAAAATGCATTGCAGGTTTTTTTTTTTTTTTTTTTTTTGAACTAATACTAAAATTTGATTTTAATTATTCTACATATGATAGCTATTATCGGTCTCTCCAGCACAGAGGATATTGAATATGTTGAAAGATCTGAACGACTTTTGAGACATGAACGAAAGATAATATCTTTTATTGCCCATATGAAATATAAAGCTTTTCAGCCCTATGATATTGCAATTTTGAAAATGGATCGAGATCTACCCAATGATTTGCAGAGTGCTCCTATTTGTTTATTTTACGCTGGACTTTTTCCAGATAATCATTCAAGTGATTCAAGTTATTTATGAATAGCACATAGATATATAACTCCTTTAAATTCCTTTCCAGCTCTAAATGCAACTGTGATTGGATTTGGCCATAGATGGAGTAGACGCACATGTATGACCGATGCGGTTGGCCCTCATCCATACAAAAGCTGCTCATTTCCATATTGGGCATCCCAAATAGATACATTCACAGGGAAGAGGTTGAAAAGAGTCCAGTAATTGTATAGTTACTTCCTATTCTGGATAAATAAATAAGTTTTTGTACTTTCAGGTTTAATAAGTGTAATCATTTTCCAAATCCTAGTAATTTAAATCCTATTTGTCGAAAGTTTAATCTTTTTTATCAAAAGTAATTTAATATTTAAAAATATGAATATTATTACTTATCAGCCCATTTATTTATATTTACGCTTAGTTCTATTACATTACAGTGAAATGAATGAAGAATATCCATCGGTTGATGTGGTAATGTCCAACAATAGTTGGATTAGATGTTATACAGAGAATGAGTCAGGAAATGGATGGTGTGGTATATGTAACTCGTTTGAGTGCAAGCTAGGTAGAGATATACCAAATGGAGATAAAGATTGGAGTTGGTGTGCAAGGGATTGTTCAGGCTCTGATATCATTCATAGTCATTCAGGTACATTGGATTTACAAACAGTGGATGTTGATTTATTAACTGATGAGGAATGTTCTGAGCTTACAAAAAATTTTACTGTTGTCAATACTAAAATTGAACTTTGTGCTGGTTATAAGCATTATAAGTCAATACCTACAAAGTACTCCTATGAAGTTTTTCCGAATGGTACTCATCAATTTAAAAAAATATCTGATAAAATTAAAACAAAAGAATGGATATTAGGAGGAAAGGATGCCTGTCAGGGGGATTCCGGGGGGCCTTTATATATTATACTAGGTGATTCCTCCGTATAAGTTATTGCAGAATGATATTTCATAGCTGTTTATTGTAATATTCAAGGTACAAGCGAAGCAACGAAAAGGGCTTTTTTGATTGGAATAGTTTCTAGAGGTTCGGGGTGTGGATCACAAGGAAACCCTGGAATTTATACTCGAGTGAATGCATTTCTTCCCTGGATAAGAGAGAGAATGCTTATCTTGAATAATGCCACTGAGCAAGAGTACCTCATTAATCCTCATAAACCCTCGTATTAAAACAAGCATATGTTTATTTGAGTTCCTAATCAATTTAATGTAATATAATTTAATTGTTTCAAAGTCAAAGAATAAAACATCTTCCCTTTAATGTCTTCAAATTCCATTTTGAAATAGGAGAATCATCACTTTGTATTTTTTTTATATTTATATTATTGATATTCCCTATTATTTGATTCGGCAAATATTTGTAATTCTAAACTAATTTTATTCGAATATAAATGCTTTTCGATGCATAAGTGTAGTGCTAATATTTTTTATATTTATTTTTGTTTTCAAATGATTATGAAAATGAAGGAGGAAGTGTACTGGATCTTGTTTTGATGCCAATACGTCTTCATATTCACAAAGTTAAATAAAGCTACTTTTCAAAGATGAAGAAGTAGACGATACTGGTTGTAAGAGTACAGAGGGAGTAATGAAGGTTTTTTTTAACAAAAGAAGGAGGTGCATTGAATGTAACTTGAAAAGGAGATACAGCTCCTAAATTAATACCGACATATTTTGAGTATGATACAGGTAATTACAATTTATACATAGGTATACATGCATAGATATTTATGTGTCCTTGGCTGTATGAATAATTGCACATGAAATGTATAAAGATGGATAAACATAGAGTTCCTTTGTATGATCAATAGAATTCTTTTTTGCTATAGGAAAGCTTCTATGTGGTTACTTCCTGGCTATACAATATAAAACCATATTTGTCCAATAAGTGTTAGGTGAAAGTTCATATCAATAGAAATAAAAGTGCTTTGCTTTAAGAAATCAAACATTTTTAATTGGAAATTATAGGAAATAGGATAATAATTAATTAGCAAAATAAGTACCTGGTTAAAAATACGGAAAAGAAAAAAAAAAGAATCATTTATTTATACCCCAGGACAATGGTTTTCAATCTACTTTATTGTAAGTCTTCTTGGAAATAGTATCAATACATTAAGGTAGGGAATTAGCAAAAACCATGAAGCTTGTGACTGAATTTGTTGATAGTTGCCGTTTCGGATTATAAGCACTTCTCTCACAATTTTGAGTGTAGTTCTTACTGCACTATATTGCCGCAAATTAGAAGACAAAGAAAGGTATAAAACATTAAATAATAAATAAAACAAAATACTTGCTCTAATTTAAAATATTGATTAAAGTTGACAATTTGCATACAGATTATTTGTTAAAAAATAACTTTTGATAATACGATACTGAAATATAGAAGTTTAAACTTTTGTCTGAAAGGTTTTGTAAGCAGAATATAATGAGCATTGGCTACACTTTGGATGGTGAACTATCTTGTTAAATATTTAATTTATTCACAAATTGTTTTTTGTTTGTGTATAACCCTATATTACTACGCCAAATTTTAAAATCGATCTACAAAGTTCATTGTACAACAGAGGCTGGAGAAACTCTCTATATAGCAAATCCAAGTAAAATTCAAAGTCTTTGCTCTTAAGTCCAAGTCAAGGCCTTAAATATTTGTATGGAGTGCAGTTCGAGTTCTTATGTTTATAACGAGTTCACTTCAAGTCTAGTATTTGCATCTCTAATTTTAGATATATGGTCTTAAAACGCACCCGAGTTACACTCTATTTTACCATACCCATAGGCAGAGGTGCTTAATACATGGTTTTTTTTAATGCACTCTTTTTTTGTACGGAAATAACTCCCTATATGTATGAATTTGTCACTTATGTCAGTGCATAGTCTACTTTGTTACAAGAAAAGATATACAAGGAAAAGAAGGAGTATTCTTTAACTACGTATTACCTTTTTTTCTACCATAGCCAACATGATCAAGTTAAAAATATCTGATTTGAATTAATATTTTTCCATTAAAAAGTCAATTTGAAGAGTACTTTATATCTAGAGAAAAAACTAAAACTATTGTGAGAAAATTTGTTAAAAGTGATCTCTAATTTAAATCTGAGTTTTGATTTTGAGCCCAAGTCAAGTATCAAGTCCTGATTTTGAACTCAAGTCTTCAAAATACTCAAGTCCAAGTTCTCACTTTTGTTGAATAATAAAATTAGTGATCTTGTTAGTAAAATAAGGTTATATTTTCTTAAAATGTAATTTAAGAGATTGTAAGTTCTTTACACAGATAACTCAAACACGTTTAAAAGCCTGATTATTTTCTTAAGAGTGTCTACTTCTTCTGAAGAATTTGTCTCGGATTTTTTCCATGCTGAACCATTAGGACATAAATTGATTTGTCTACCATTATCCTTTTGATTTTTTGTTATAATGTACAAAATATGTATTTTTTAGGTCATAATTAGATAATTAGCCGTGATCCATTCTCCTATTCCTTTTTAGCATAATTTGTCATTGTCACCACATTCTATTATTATTGCATAGTCATTAGCACAAATGTATTTTAGGCAATCTGATACATTATTCAAGTAAAACGAAATGGAATTGAACTCAAAATACTTCCCCGAGGAATCTCACTTTATATTTTGCATGCATTTGATTTGGTTCTATAGATATAATTACATTGAAATGTTCCGTCGAATAGCTTTCAACTACTTGAACACCTTTTGTCTAGTAATTGATTTTCCAAGAAATTGTCAACTACATTAAAAGATATTTTTACTTACTAATAATTTAGAGGATAAAAAGTCACAAGGAGATAAAAAAATATATGTATCTTAAAATTGATACAGCTAACACTATAGATCCAATTTAGCACACATATTTGATCAATTTGAAACAAATTTTCAATCATTTTAATCAACCTTGCATCTTGCACAATTGAATTTGCCTTTCAAATATAGTTAGTACTATATTAATAATTTTTATAGTTTTATAGTTTGTTCGTCACATTGTTTTTTGGGTTACCTAAATACCAAACTATGTGGTTGTTCAAAAAAAAATTACTATCGAGGATCTCAAAAGTTCAAAGATCTTATAAGCGTATTTTGAAGCATTTTAGTTTACAAATACATAAAATCCCAAGAAATATTTTTTTAAATCTCTAATTAGTCACGGCCAGCCCAACAGCTAGCAGAACAACTACTTAAGGCAGATTCCTCAGTTGTGACTTATTATTGTAATGGTTTTTTAGTTAATTTTAATCATTAAATTTTCTTTGCTGTCAATTATTGAAAAAACTTTTATTTTAATATTTTTTCAAAAAAAAAGTTTAAAAATAATTACACTACCCACAAAATATAATGAACCATTACATAAGCTTTAAAAAAAAAGTAAGTACAAGCACTTCCCTCACATTTGGACGACTACTCTATCACACTACTATCCATCATAACATCATATGCATAGTTTAAAGGTATCTGCTTAGTGACATATTCTGAACAATTTCTAGGTTTTTGATATAACCTTAAAATAACTGAAAGATACGAAATTGTCTGGGTCCAGATCCAAAAACTTGTAAAAATACCACCTTTTATTGTAAAAGACTAAAAAATCGGATTTTAACCAAAAGAACCTTAAAAAATCTTTTAGGAGAAACCGAAAAATTTGTGGGAATAAGATTATGCAAGACTCATTCAAAGAGTTTCTTTATCTTTTTACCACCATTTCAAAAAAATCATTAAATATTATCAGCAATCTTAGAAGTATGACTGATATTAAAAATAGTTCGAATTTTGTTGACTTTACTTGTAAGGGATCCTCTTTCGAAGTTTTCATGAAATACATAAAAGTTTTAAATAAATTTCTACTCTTGAAAATGAATTAGAATGTTCAATTATAATAAATTTGGGACTGTAACTGAAATAAAATAGTTATCTCAAATTAAAATGAAACCTTTTTATCAGAAATCTTGAATATGTATAGATAGCAATTGATAAAAAAAGTTTATGCTGTCAAAAAGTTAATTAAATCTAAAAAATGAAAATAATAATGACAAATAAGTATCACTTGTATACAAAAACATTGAAATTTCAGGAACTTTCTCAAGTACAGTCTTAAAACAAATCGAAATTGTCATTTGATTTACTAACGTACATACATCTATAAAGTAATTCTACACTATCGTTGTAAAATACATTGTATAGTAGGAAGAGCCCAATACAAACTTGATAGCACATAATTTTTAAGACTTCAGCTTATAAGTGGTCTTTAATTTTTTTTTGAGTCAACCATCCCTATATGAAATATCCGATATATGACCGAAATTTTTCATATATTCGATTACAGCAAACATAATCTTAAAGTTCCTAATTTGTACTTTAGGACTTTGGATCCATCAACACCTTTGTCAAATATTATCATCTCTAGTTTGATGAAATATAGTTATAATTATTTTGAGACTTGTTTCTCATTTGTAGGTAAATAATCTCTAAATCACATTAATAACAAATATTTTTTGAATTATACACGATTAATGCATACATTATAGCATTCTAAAGATTGAGAAATGTTCAAAGGCTATTACTCAACACATGAGTATTAGATGAATAGCAAGGAATAAAGTATCAAGTTATTGATAAGGAAAAATGATTTAAAATATCAAGAAAATATATTTTTGTAAATTTTAACTCAAATCCACAAGCTAACGATTTATTTTCCTATCTTAAACAATACAAAATTATATTTATTGTATCTGTGGTATTCATGGACCAAAGAATTTGTTCCTTTTTAAGTATTATAAATACCATCTAAAACAGAGGATGATAGATACACTCTAATACTAATGAGACCAATTTAGTTTGAGTCTATTATTCTGGAGTAATGGAGTATGCTCATTTTGCATTCGTATTGCTCAATAAATCACCAATTTAACGGATAAAAAAC
This sequence comes from Lepeophtheirus nordmannii, assembly GCA_963680855.1. Taxonomy (NCBI): domain Eukaryota; kingdom Metazoa; phylum Arthropoda; class Copepoda; order Siphonostomatoida; family Caligidae; genus Lepeophtheirus; species Lepeophtheirus nordmannii. The sequence continues at coordinate 26,240,704 of OY804523.1, forward strand.
GTTAAATGTTGAGTATTGTTCAGTAGACACGGGTATACTCATGTAGAAAATTAGGCATCAATAAAAAACAAACTAATGATTTCTAAATAAACTGAGTTGATTACTCAGAATCAATTGTATTCAAGTATTCAGTTTTTGAACTATTTAATAGATTGTTTAATTTATACTAATATATTTAAGACCATTGAATAAATAAAATTCGGATGTGAACGATCAAGAGCTTTAATAACAATTATAGCCTATTTCTATGGTATATAAAATGTTATAGCAAGATTATATATCAACGATAAGATAGTCGGTACTATATATTTTTTTCATATCTTCATAATGCTTTACCTATTCAATATACATTGGTATATATGTAAAAACCATAAAATATAATAATAATTCTTAATATTTTTTTCCTTTTTCTACATATTATCGTTAATGACTTCATTTTATCAAATCATTTTATAATCTATTTTTTTTTGGATACATACATGTGATGCGTATATCAATAAATTAGTAGGTTCAAATGAATGATTGTGTGTGTGTGTGTGGACATTCTTATATTCATCACATCATTTTTTTTTATTCTTACATAGATTAGATTTAGTTTTCTTCAATGTAAATAAATTTATCATTTGTGACATGAAGAAATCGAGAAATGTAGTCATACTTTAAAAGTGGTTGTAATCATTCATTAGAATGTCCTGTTACATTAAATGGGTATACATGAAAATAAGTGGAATGGACATTGTTGTTTAGTATAATCCAATGGACTGAATATAATTTTTTTTTGTTTTTTAATTTGTTCATTTTCCTTTAAGCCTTGTTAATGTACATAACTAAATAGAACATTACATATTATTTGATTTCAAATTATTTGCATAGGTAGTAATAATGTACCATCAGGAACATCATCCATTTTTTATTTCATGAATATCTAAAGCAGATAAACAAAGATGTTTGAAATAAAAGCACAAATATCAGTGATCTATAGAAATGTGGATACAATTATTCACAAACTGGTATTCAAATATGCCATTCAGTATATGCCATTTCTAAGAGTATTCTCAGTGAGAAAATTTAAATTTAGAAATATTTTAACCCCTATCAAATATAAAAAAAGGTTATTTAAAGCCTCATGGCCTAGTTTTCCCTTCAATGCACTTACATATTTACGATCTAAATTTATTTTCATTTGCTTTATTTATGAGCAAATGTTATATTTATGGATGAAGAAGTTCCATCGCTATTGAAAATATATTATTTAAATGTTATTTGTAAGTATACATACACAATTAGCACGTTCATACATGTATATTTGACCTTTATTTACTAAAGACTCTCCCTAACCTTGCTATATTTATTAGCTAAAATAAGTAGAAGCAAAACGTCATAATTGATCTAAATTCCTCTTTTATTTTTTGACAACAAATTCATCAGGGTTTAATTTGTGTAGTCGGGACTAAATTTTCAAACGCATTTTTTTTTTTTCAACGGGACAATTATTTTGTCATTAGGATCCTCTACATTTGCTCTATAGGCCACCATTTGAATATTTCTGCTTCACAAAGTTTTAACATGTTTTTCTTTTTATTTGTACCTTTTGGATAAAACAGTTTACAAATATATTAATGTCTAAGGAGAGTTTACAATTTTTCTATATGCATAATTTATTTTAATTTTGACTCTATTACAAATCTGTAGAAATATTTTTGCTCTTAAAAGCATTCAACAGAAATATACATCAATGTATAAAAGATAAAAGCCTGTCATTTGTTTTTGACTTGTCCATTAGATATTCTTAAAATATTTATATGGATGAAGTACCTTTGTAACCTATTTAATCCAGGATGAAAGTTAATTTTTTTTTTTTTTTTGAAATTGAATTTTTGATTTGGAGTCATCCTTGACAACTTTCTAGCATCATTTTTCATTAATCCTAATTAGTCAAATTAATTTAAGTTGAATAGAAGAAGTATAAGCTAACAAATTTTATTTACCTATTTATGAATACTAAACCGCATTTACATATACATATACCCAACTGAGTCTTGTGAAAATGACAACTAAAGATATTGAATGGTTTTCTTGTCTCTTGTAGCATGTTTTAAACGTACAGGAGTGAATAGAATATACGTAGACACGTATGTACATATTTATATATCTTCTATATTCCATGTAGGTACATAGTTCTTCTTTTTTTTCGACGCTCCTCTTTAAACTCCCATTCTTGGAAGAAGGAAAGAATAGTACCGTCAGTTGTGTTTTATACCTTTATTGGACTAGAGAACGGAGAAATGTACTTGTTACATCTTTTTTTATTATTACTTTTGTATTCACCACCAAGGCGGGTCCTATCCATGGAGGATGAATTTAAGCCTAAGGGTCATCAAAATATAAGACAAGGACCATGGGTCTATCAAACAAAGGGAGAGATTTGGCCTAAGCCTCAGTATCAAGATTTTTCAACCGAGGCTTTTTCTGTACGAGACATCACTTTTGCGGTAAGACACGTTTCTTTTCAACGAATAACCCTTGTGCTTCAAGATTTTTGCTGATATCTCAGGTCTATCATTTCGAATTACTTTTGATTCATAACTAATCATTTACATAATAAGTACTTATTTATACATTATATGAGCTTCACCAGTCAGCAACCACTTATACAAAATACTTTTAGAGTCCCAAGAGACTCATAATCCTTCAACAATGATTACTTCTTTATGGTCAAAAGCTTTTTTATATACAGATAATTAAGGGTCATGAGGTCAGCTCTATTAGTACTACTATGGGGAGTATCAATATTTAGTGCTCTAGAGACTAATTTCTATAAAGAAATAACTTGTTTTTCTTCATAACAGAAATATAGATCATTATAAGCTGTTAATGTTAGCAAAAGCATTTTTAATCTTATTGAATGAATTTACTTGCCTTATTCACTTCAAATCGAAACAAAAAAAAAAAACTTTCTATACAAGAAATAACTTAAAAGAAAGTTTCCTTTTATTTTTTGCTATTTTGTTTCTTACAAAGTACTACTCAAGTTCCCAAGGTCAATTATCACTATCAGCATCAACAACATCAACCACCATAAGTTTCCTTCAATTTTTACTATAAGATCGGAAGGTACAGTTCAAAGCCCTTGAGAATATTTAATGTTAAACATGTTTTTATTATTATTATCTATTCATAATACGCTGATCAGGATCAAATATTATCCACTGTTACTCCTGGGCAAACATCACTTTATGCGTCGAATTTCTTCAATGCCCTTGCAAAAATAATAAATAAACTCGTTTCATTTCTTCATAATAATCTTACTACCTATCAAACATATGTAATTCTCTATCATTTTAATTTAGCTGCAAGAACTAAGTTCTATTTTTATAGAACATTAGAACACTAAAGTTAATTTGTAAATTTCTTTTTTTATTTTGTGTATATGAATATTACTAAGAACTACAATGTGACTGTCATTAAATTCAAATTTGAATAGTTCTGGATTATTATATCTTCAATCCAAATTGTATGTACTTCCCAAGAAATATCTGATATGTAATAAGAGTATAATGTTAAGGACTTTGAACATGTATTATTTTTCTAAAGCTTCAAAAACTAATTAATAAAATAAAATAAAAATAAACATTTTCTATACTCTTACAAAAAATGTTTTAATATTTCTGCATTAAGTACGAACGATTTAATCAAATGTACATGAATATTAGGAATAACAATGTGTATACATTTTGTGGTTTCTTTCTTTTGATGTTTGTGTCGTACTACCTTATTTATGTACATAAATACGAGTGCTTATTCTAAAAATAATAATAAGAAATGTTAAAGTTCACATTCGAAATGAAAAGTCATAGATTTTATGAGTAGATATACAATAAGTAGGAATAAAAAGGAAAAATGCTGTTCTATAAAAAAAATGCCAGCTCTGAAATATCGAGATTTATATAATATTTCACACATTTAATGAGGAAGTTGAAGGGAAAGAAAAATAATGTTTTTCAGCCAGAGAGGTTTATGGTTCAAGGGTAACCTATAATATTATTATTAAGATCTTGTTTAACGAATAGTAATCACTTTCAAGGTCAGAATAATTAGTATTGAATGTAAACAGGTCAATACGAATTTATGAGACTTCAAGACAATTGCATTGGGAACTAACTCTTCGCTATATGTTTGTATTCCTCATTACATGCTTCTATCCTTACTTACGTATTTTAAATCAACTCGAGTGGAATGTTCTAAAAGTGCATTCTACCAATGAATTAAATCATTAAACTTATAAAGAATTATAGTTTATACACATACTTCATACATATATCGGCATACAATTTTTGTACCCGTATAATTTGAATATTCCATATTGTAATAATAACATAAATAGCTAGGTCACTGATTCATAAAATAGTCATAGCCTTGATAGTTTTCATTTCTGTGTAGTAAGCAATTACAATACCTACATAGATGGAAAAACTTTTCACAAAAATGTTACTTTATTTCAGATATTAAAAAAAAAAAATTCTCTAGCAATCTGTATGCTCTATGTATATTTAGATTTTGACCCAATCGGCCAGTTCCAGAATAATTGGCTATTATCATTCTAATACCAAAATGGACAAGGATCTATGCGAATCATTGATCATTGTCAATTTAGATATTAGATAATGAAAAATGGATATTGATTTAAATTGTCTTTTATCTATCTATCTATATATATATATATATAAAAGAAACTGTCCTTAAAGTTCTGAAAACATTATTGTATTTAAAAAATCAACAAATTCATTCAGATGTCACATTAAAAAAAATCCATACTCACGGAGCTCCAGTTTATATATTACGCCCTTTCATAATATTTTTTAAAAAAATTTATGATTCGATCACTCAACCAACAAAAAAAAAGTAATATACAAACTACCACAATAGTGATCCTCTTAGATAATTTATTTATCATAAAGTTATTTGAAATAAAACATGAGTCAAAACAGGTTTAAAATGTATTCATAGGGCTTCATACAATGCTCTCTCTAGATCCAGCTCGAATGTTAAAAACATTAAAATTATAAAAATGAAAATAATCTTAAAAATATAGAAAAATGATCAAATAAATAAAATGTGTGACTACATAAATACTGCAACTCCATAGTGCTGGAACTAAAAAAAATCAACAAACCCATGGTGTCTGTACATAGTTTAGAGCAATGATCCTAATTGTTTTAAATGTCCTTTCCGACCTTGTCAATACTATGAAAGAGACAAGGTACGAAAAAGCTTGTACCATTTCGAATAAATTCGTTCTTTATTAGCACGTAGTCAGTCTTTTGGAGGGAATCCAGGGGAGCTCAAATTATTCTTGATGGTTTGGAGATAATTCTACGTGTATTGTGCTTCATACTTTGAAATTAAAAAAAAAGTTTGTATCATTGGGAGCATCAGGGGATTCCACCAATGACAAACGAATGTGAGGGCCTCAATACACAATATGGTATGTACATATGTGTATGTTCTCTTTGAAACCTTAGGTCGGATTCAGGCATGTAAATCCCTTTCATAGTTGGGAGGGGGATGGTATGCAGACTCCTTTCAACTTTTTTGGGAGGATGGATTCTCGGGGGGGGGGGGGGAGGTCATGTACCCTCGGGTTGTATGCTTCTAGTTAGATCCACGATCAGTTATAAAATAAATATGTTGGTATTGCTCCAAAAAGGTTATACGGTATTTAAAATTTGATTAGACAGCCTATTGATGCTATAAACGATTAAAAAATTATTGTATTAATAAAATCATATATATATGTACATATAAATTTTTTTGTCTTTTCTAAAAAATGTTTCAAGGTGGGTCTAGAAGTCCATCATAGACTTTAAAATTAATTTTGTTTTAAGATGTATTAAAAGTTTTAAATGTTAGTTCCATTTGATCAGTGCCTCTCAAGCTTTTTGATCTGCACTCTCTCAAATAGTATTGAAATATCTATATCCCTTCCCTCATTCTAAAAAACGAATTTTTTAGCTGAATATATTTTTGTGATGTACAAAAATACTTGATGTTGCTTTAAACTGTAGTGCACACCGTTAAAGAGGCCGTTATGGTTGAGTCTCACAGCTTGAACTATTGAAACAGATAATTTTAATGAAAGTTCTTGCAAAACACCTATACACAGTCAAAAACTTGAAGTATATTGTTGTATGTCATGTTATAAAGGTATATTATACATACGAATCCAGTCAAAAGTTCAGTTAATGTAATTTTTAATGCAGATTAATTGATTTAGTTAAATTGTTCTGAAAATTAATCAGATCAAAGTGCGTGCCACAGCAAATGGGGGGTTTTTAAAAATGATTTATTTTCTCATTTCCTTTGAAATCAGTCCTTACTATTTATTTTGCATTAATAAATAAATATTAATAAAAAGTAAGGATATTAGGGAACTTTGAATGCAAAATTTTGATATCCATCTTACTCAAATAACTATGAAGATGGATGATATAAACTCAAAACATAATTTATAAATATAATCAGTTAATGGTTTGTATAAAAAGTTGATATTAATAAAAATTACTTATTAAAGTGGTATCTTGTATTACATTGAATCATATAAACATACACAATACATCTGCTTATTTATCTCTTAATACTGTCATGATCTATTTTAAAGGACGAATAAAATACATTCACATAGACATTATATGTATATTTAGACTTGATGAAGTAAGTAAAGGTATAAAGCATGCCAGGGGGGCAAGTTAACAATTTTTACAAATTTGCTGTTTATGGATAGACATATTTACTCATGTGCCCTCCCCCTATGAAAGTTGAATCAAACTTCCTCTGGCACATGCTGATACTTTTTATATTACTCTGCTAAAATCATTGGTTTTTTTTCATCAAATGTTGACTAAATTTCAAACGTGGACATATATTTTGAGATTTTTAAACTTTAGTCTAAAATTGTATACTTTAACCAATAGTTATTCAGGTTAATTGAAAAAAACTTACATTTTAGTTTTTAATTAATATTCTAGGTACTTTTAAATATTTTACAAATCATAAAAATCAACATTTTAGCTTTCATAGGAAATGATCTAATATCTAATATACGTGTATATTTCTTAGTACAAAATTTTGCTACATCAAATTTTACAATAATATTTATAAGGCGGCAATAATTTGAGCACTTTTTTGGGTCAACTTTCCACTGCAAAGACATAAATACTGCTCAAAGACTGCTGTGTAAAAGTACAACTAGCCAAATATTCATTTACTATTAGACTGAGGCATGTTGCACTATACAATAGCTCTAATTAAATTGTTATATTTGATTCTAATAAATTATTAATTGTACGTGTACATTGTACTAATAAACTGGATTCAAATATTTACCTCATGTTCTTTTATTTAAGTAATTGGTGTAAATTATATATTGTATAATCATTGAGCAGATCTTTATCGACTTTCTGTAGTAGGGTGAAGAAAAGGCAAAAACATATCAATCAAATAAACATATAAAATGATTTTTTATTTTATTTTTGAAAAATTATCAGTCATTTAATGAAGAAACAACATCATTATTAATTTAATCCTATAACAGATTGAAGAATCTTCCCCTACTTAACTGAAATTTTGTACCTCCAGTTATTATCAATAGTCTTTACATCTTGGTTATACATATTTTAACCATTAAGAGTAGCTCAACCTTATTGGTGGTTTCATATTGACAATGAAAAAGATATGTACAATTCAGTTGATGATTTTTTAATATTAAATGAATTATAGGTTAACTACTTGTGTCTAATTTTGTTCGTTGATGTTCATTACACATAAAGCTTAATTAAATATTTTTTTTTTTACAATTAGTAGATCCTTATATTAAAACATATACCTTATGTACAAAAAATTAACATAAGAATATTAATTAAATTTTATATCGTATCGTATGGTGAAAATTTGATCCTTGTAGCACGTAGTTCATTCTAGTTCATACGTATAATCTGCTTTTTTATAATTCCCGAGTTTCTTCAACATTATTTTTATTTACATACATACATATAATAGTATCAAATAAATATTTAGAATCAACCTTAAAACTACATATATTTCACATACTTGATGTCAATAATGTGCTAGAGCGTCAATAGCCAACCAGAGACAGTGCCACTGCTCCACATATTGTTATATGTATGAATTAACCACAAAAATGGATTTTATTTTACAACAAGCAGGGAAAAGCAATATCCTCATGAGCAGTTTTCAAACAAAAAAGTACAAGAACCGGACGTGAGCGATCGTGAAATGGAGCCTCAGGAAACAATTTCATCCTCCAGCTTTTTTAATATATTTTTTATGGCTAGTGAAACTTACATAAAGCCTCTTGGGCTAGATTATGTAGCATTTTTTCACTGTTTTGAATAAAATTTTTAATTCATTCCAGCAACATATGATTATTATTAATTTCCTTTACACTATAATTGAAATATATTGAAGCAAAATAAATAATCACAGAGAATGTTAAATAAATTTCGAATCTAAGAAATACATATATAATTATGTCGTAGTTTACTCGATGTAATCAGTTCTTTTTAGGTGTTAGATACCTTATTTTAGGTTATTTTAAACTGTTTTTATGAAATAAATGTAATTGTAAATCCATTGTTTTTCTTTCAGACAAAATTGAGAGTCATACCGATTTTTCGAGACATAATTATTCAATACTCAGCTAATGGTAAATTTAAAAAATGGCAATGTTAATCAAATTTTGGCAAAATTTTACAGAAGGCAACAAAAAATATTTAAAAAGTTTTATATTAAATTTTAATTGTTCTTGACGCGTAAATAACGAATTTGCAATTCATTTTTTTAGTATTACGTCAATACCTTGAGAGTTAATCCAAAATGTGATCCACTGTCATTTTCTTCTACATATCTAAATATCTTACAAAATTCACATTTTTGTGTTTCCTTAGGCATAAATAAATTAAATAAAAAAAAAATAAAGTAACACAAGGATGATGGCAAAATTGTTCACTTTTTAAGATTCAAAAATGAACAGCAGTTTTGCTGTCTCAAAGTTACAATATTACATTTATTAAAATTGTCCCCCGTATGATTTTTTTTTTTATCCCACGAAATTGACACAACTTTGAAACATAAATGAATCTGTTACAGAATATAATAAGATTATTGTATTATGATCCTATAAATTAATCTCAAGTAAATATTGCCTAATTATTGCCACAGCATTTTGAGACTTGTTCTCATTTAAGGATTTGAGCATCAAAGACTCAAAAATTATTCAAAGTTAGCTAATTAGTGAATTTCATTGTCGAAATGAAAGGGATATTCACATTTACAATCGTTGACCTACTATATGTATATTTTGTTCTTAATCATAATTTAAATTGGAGTATCCCGGGATTTATTTAGTTTGGAAAGATTAGGCTGAATTAGATTTTTTATCTCTTTAATCGACGGATTTAGTACGGCACATACATATCTTATATATTTGCATATGATTATATTCATAATTAGATTATTAATTTCTATGTAAATAAATTAGTAATTTGAAAATAAAATCTCTGATCAAATAAAACTCTTATATCTTTATAATCCAATCTCTATCATGGAACAATATCAATATCTATATACATAGAATAAATAGATCTTTAATCGGACATTGCTTCTTTTGAATGATTAAAGATTATAAAACTTCCATTGAACCAGGTTTTTTTTTATTTTGTCGCATGTTGTCGTAAGAAATACAATAAAGTTGAGTAGAAATTATGACTTTTATTTGCATACCTAGGACTACTAAGGTATTAATACCTAAGTATACTTATGAATGCAAATACAATATTTTTTATCGTACCAGACAGCATACACAAAACAAAAGAAAGACAATTAAGTCTACTTAAGATTGTGGCTTGTACAGCATTTCCACTCTCCCAGATTGTTTTTTCTGTAATTTATTTACTAAATATATTTAGTTGATGCACAACTATGAATGTTTAAAACAAAACTACATATATTATGACGCTAAGTTGAATATCTTATTTCTCAGATATTTAATGTTTTATGAGTACTAAGTTAACTCAGGCATAAATGACAATCTTTATTTTGACAGTTTTATTAATATTATTTTATACTCATTAACGAATATTTTAAATCATGGTTATACACATAACAACTTCATTTTTAATGAATAGAATAGATTTTATCCTCATGCCAGGGGTAATTTTAAGAAACCTATGCCTACATACCTTTTTAAAGAACTTCCGAATATTTTATAAAATAAAAGCATTTCAAGTCCCCCAAATTTTTGTTCGAGAGCTGCATCCTGCTTCCTCTTGCACTAAGTAAAGAAGTACCAACTGGATAAACCGTTCTATACAAAAAATTAAATACAAAAAATGCCTTAATACAGAAAACGTTTTGTTTTTTAACTCTTTTATTAACCAATTTTCCCCTCGTGAGATGGAGACTTAAAGAAAGAACAATGAAACACAGTATCCTCTCACAAAATAGCACTTCCGTCTTCGATCGATTTTAGAGCCATTACATATATACTTAAATTTGATATGACTAGAACTTCAGTAAGCTGTTATTTTTAATTAGACGCAAAGATATACATAATATGTAAATATACAAAACGAACTATAGTAGTTTTCTTAATGAATGTATTTCGCTTCCTATGAATAGTGGAGCTTATAGAATTTAAATATGAGATTACAGAATGTAGATTTAATTAAAACAACGAAACAAAAGACGTATAACTACGATACATTCATAGGTTTTACGATTATTAATTTCTTCGAACACATCATGGGAATGGTAGAAGAATAAGTTATTTTAAGATGAGGTACATATATTTTCAATGAGAATAATAAAGTATAGATGCAGAAGAGTTTTAAAGATCTAAAAACTTTGGTGGGGCATAAATAGATAGAATAAAAAACTCATTTTTGACCTTAAAAAGAGAGTATATCAAAATATTGGAAGGGAAAATATACTCTCTGTCCCATTCTATTCCAAAGGCCTTGTTATTTGTTGGGTTGTGTCAGTTCTAATTTCTTTGGTCCAGTTTAGTTCATTCTTATACCAACCCCATCACTCCTTGAGACCGGCCTTTACAATTGTCGATCCTTAAATTTTTCCAAAAAATGTCGATATATGTGATAAAGTATGAAAATCTTTTTTTAAAGGGAAAAAGAAATATCTCAGTGACATCATAGATTTTATTAATGTTTATAATGAATTAGCTGTGTTCCTTGATCCTAGTTAAAAACCATAAAAGTATATCTCTACCTTAATTAATGAACACTAATTAAATAGTTACATTACATAGTTCCCCATTAGTGTCCCACTATGAGCAAACATGCCTTTGCAATACCTATCTGGTGTTTTGACTTACTTTTTATCGCAAAATTTAAGGGCCAACGGGTAAAATGGACTAGATTGGACCATATAACCTACTTCATAAAATGATAAACATCATAATCCTGATATAAAACTACTTCCTTAAAATAACGTTTGAAGCATATGTAAGTACGAACGACTTGGCGCTTCACAAACAGGAGTACAATATCCTTAACACGATTCATACATATTAAAGTGGGGTATCTCAAATTGTGGGCCACAGTGCAATATTACACCCCTAAAAGTATCCAGGTTTGACGCAAAAGCAATGTTTGTGTTATAAAAACAAAGACCAAAATTGTAGGTTTTATTTATCTTACTAATACCTCCTATGTTTGTTTTTTTAAGAAACACCTAATCAATAAATAGGCATAAGTCAAGTTAGCATCCAAAAAAAAAGTTGTTCAGAATCTAATTCTAGTAACATATTTTAATTACAAAAATGTAATTAGTTTTTTCATATCAGGTTTTCGAGAATTTTTTGATTTAAACTATTCAAGTATTTTTCACTTCTTTAGGTTTGAGTCAAGTTTTGAGTAAGAAAAAAAAAAATGTAATCCACATGAAAATAGTCATATTTTCTACAACATTTTATGTTAATTCCAAATATGAGTTCATAATTTAAGTAGGATCATCCAATTCTAAGAAGGTACAATTTAAATGTCAAGAAGATACCTTTTTTAAGCGTATTGTTAAGAGATGAATAACGGTTTGGAACTAATTTGTTTTTTATTAAAGGGAAGCCATTTTAAGCGTAAATAATGAAACTTTTATTTGTAAGAAAGTATTTTACTCTAGTTTATCCAGTTTAGCAGCAATTTGGTTTTTTTTTCACTTTTATTGACACAAAATCAAGAGCTACTAGAATTAGTAATTAATGAAAAAGTAAAATTTAGTTGGATTGTGTAATTATTCAAAATAAGAACGATATGTCAGAGTTCAATTGGTCTAAAACTACCAAAATTAGAGATAATATTTTAATTCATTTTAACACAAGTTGGTAAATTTTGTATTATGTTTGACATGGTATCCATGGACGCTCAGATTGTTTTAAAAGATCTTTTTTTATTATTTTCTTACCTTATTAAAAAAATAAAAGAATACAAAATAATTTAATTTAATTTTTTTAATAGAAAATTTAATATAAATCATAGATATATTTTAAATATGATTGGATCAAACTGTATTTTAAGCATATAAATATGTCCTCATTAAAAAATAATACATTCAATAAATTATGAGTTACTTAATTGGTGTGCAGCAAAATTTCGAGCAATCAAAACTTTGTCAACAAATTTTTAACCTATTAGAAACTTTGAGAAGATCAAAAAAAAAATACATATAATAATTAATTAACACTTATAAACAAGCTATGTAGATGATGATAGCTATTAAGTACATTCTTCTATGCAATTATAATTTAAAAAGCTGTTTGACTATCTTTTGTATAAGAGAATAATCCTTTTTTTTTTCGTAGTACTTCAATAAACCTCGAAAATAATTAAAGAAATACTTTTCTATGAGTTCCATTAATTTTTTTCTGCTTACAAGGTATTTTTTATACTTCAGTATAAGATACAAAAACACTAAAACATTTTTATAATCTTTAAACATCTATCTACAAATTATATCCCATGCTTTAGTCTTTTATTTTGATCCTTCAAGGTGAAATATAACACAATATCCTGTGGGTATATGGTTTTCAAAAAATAAAAAAATAAAAATAGCAGACTTTAAATTATACAAGCGGAACTGTTAAATTATAAAGATCATTTTCCTGTTTCTCGAGGTAAATGCAATAATGGGTAAAGCAAAGTTGAAATATTGTATCCAACATCTCCTAGTATAGCTTAATGCAAATAATTGGGACATGGTGTTTACCTTTATTATAATTAGAACTGGCTTGATCATTGGAAGTTAATCACTCAGTATTTTTAGTTTCTTAAAAAAAGTTTGAATATATGTAGTTTGGAACATTAATCAGACATTATACATTGGTAGCAATTGTTCTACATTCAAATTTTAATGTTCAGGATAACGACGTTATAAAACAAGATTTACTATTTCATAATAGTCTCCTTTTTGTAAAAAAAAATCACCATAAAGGACCTTTTGAACTTGTATTGATTGATGTTTCAGTTGCTCTGTCAAATAAATCATTTGATACATATCTGAACTTCTTTAGGTAAGACATGATGAAATTGTTCTTCACACCTACATAGATCTCCAAATCGAAATAAATCTGCCCTTTGTGGATGGAATTCTTCAGCGAGTTTGGAAAGAGCACAATCAATTGCTTTTACAATTTGGTCTGAATTAATTGGCTTGGAAATATTTAGGAGATCATGATAGTATTTCTTCATTTTAAGTGTTTATTTATTGTAACAAACATTTGTGGATGCTGTAATCGAGAGTAAAGGATTATATTAAGTGGATACAATGCATTCATCTGCTATTTTTTTTAATATATATATATATATATATATATATATATGAATTCCCTCAGATGACCATAAAATACAAGTCAGACTGTAAGTGACATTCTTATATTTTCAGTGAGCTGACAAAATGTAAGGATCAAGGTACATAATTACAGCACAAAGGTAAACAAAATGATAAAATCGTTTTTTTATGAATCCAAACACAAATTCTATATATTACAAGTTAACATTTGAACTGAGAATTATCCCCTCTGATTCCATATTTTGTAGTTGAAATTAAGACTAGAAATATTTGTGATACCATGAATAAACTGTTTGGTAATACTATTTTGTTGGCTCGTGGCAGTCGTCATAAACTTGAGCATGATTGTTTTTATTTATGAAAAATTAATATATCTATGTTACTATCAACTATTTTCAAAAATATTGTTGTAACTAGAAAAATTACATAAAAGTGAGGGCCCAATTGGTGGTGAAGACCTTGTATCATGATGAAATGAGCATTTTTAAGAAAAAGTAATTTTTGGAATAAGGCAAATTATAAAAGAAATTTATAATGCTTGAAGCATGTTTTGAATTGCAAATGATTTACCTTGGGTTAACAATTCTATTAAAAGATGACATAATTTATTTAATAATTGGCAACAAACATACAACCATTGATAAACTCATAAGTAAAATTAGGATTGAAATCACACTCCGTCAAATACATAATGGACATGTAGTAGAAAGAAGAGCAAAAAGGATGAAAAACTGAAATGAAATGCCTTTATAATAAATATAAAAATACGGACTAAATTATTTAAAGTGAATAATAAATCTTGAACATATAAGTATTTAGAAAATAAGAGATTTTTTATCTTTGTAAAAACTTTTATATTTTACGAAGTTGATGATATTTTTCCCCTAATAAAGAGTATATATATTTATTTATTGTACCCATTCAATTGTTTTCCATGTAAATCTAAATTATATAGGGGAATCAGATAAATAATTGAATTTTGTTCTTCAATATTATTAAACTTCTTATGCATTAATTACCTGTTTTTGATCTTTTGATACTTTTTATCACTACCCACTAAACCATATATATGCATACGTGAAACGCTGAATGTCATATCAACATGGCTAATTTTTGCCCGTAATGTTAAATAAATATTTCTCTTAGACTGTATAAGTAAACGTGTTTGTGGGCAAATTATCTACAAAATGCTATACATACCGACTTGTATGTATGCATAATTTAATGCCATTAAAAGTATATTGTATTTTTTATTGTTTTTTTCTTTCTTTTAGCTTCATTTTAGCTTTTTTTATATTAAAGAACAATAAAATATTTTACTTTCATAGAGATAAAATATTAATTAATGAGTGTTTTTTTATGGATTAATATTTTAATTATATTCGTTATAACGCAGTAACATATAGTTCAAATCGTGTTACATCTAGTAACTTTGTGGGTAGATTGTATGACGAGCTTTTTGGTATAAACAAAAAAAGTTCATCATATAGTATATCTAAATAATAGTTCTGCCCAAAATTAAAAAGTTAGCAATAAGACAAATACAGACGAGTAGCTGTCGGCTGACATTTGAGTCATCAGTCTCCCACTTCAAAAAATGACCCAGATGGATACAACAGAATGATATATGATAACAATCAATAACAACTGTACATATTTGAGGGTCCGAGTACGCTATTCACGTACTCATACTGCTCAATTACTGTAGCGATATATGTAGACAATTACTGTAGCGATATAAGTTCCTGTAGGAAGAATAATAAAGTTAGATGTAAACTAAACTTACTCTTATTACTGTCGTAATCGTTTTTTCAAATTTTTTCATTCTCCTATTAAGATAATTGAGGTTGTGAGTGCACAAAAAAGCTCAACGTGTAGATAGAAGAAAAAAAAAATTCTTGGCCTTGTACTATTTACACTTCAGACTATACTAGTGGACTGCAATCCTGAACAGAATCCAGTTATCACAAGTCACATTATGATGTTTGACATTTTGATATTATATAACTGATAATATATGTTCATATATGTAATGTATGATATTTTTTGCGGACTTGTTCAAAACAGTTTTCGGCGAATTGTACGCCCACGCATAACAATATTAATAGGTTAGATGAGTGATGCCATTATTGAAGAATATTAAACATTACAGGGCTTTTCAAATTTTCCCTTCTTTATACAAATAATGGAACAACCGTGATTAAAAATGTTTAAGAATTACTGAAGTATAATATTGGTTATTTAAACAAAAGATTACCGCGGTAAATTTTTAAAGTATTATAGCATATAATCTGTTGCGTCTAATGGTATCAAAAACAAATTTTTACATAGAAGGAGACTGTCGGTAAAAACACTTTTATTCAATACATGATTTTCAGACAATATGCTAAATAATTCGAATGATATATTTATATTAACAGGAGTATACTTAGATTTATATGAATTAATTCTTATTAAATTATATCCTATAAATTCAGAGCAACAGAATGTAATAACACTTAGAGAGCTCATCCTGATCGCTAGAAGAAAATAATGATTTATTTTTTTATTTTGACCTTGTAATATTTCTATATGTATGCAAGAATTATATTGAAAACCGATCAAATTAGACACTATTCGAATCATAAAATATTATTTTTTGAAGAATATAAATATTTTTTGACAAGAAAAAATGGATTTTTTTAGTTTTTGAATTCACTCATAGTTTTCCCACGCTATAAATTAGTCGGGTATGAAATTTCTACGTCCAGTAATCTCGCTTCAAACATTTTCCATAATGTAAACAACTTTATTGAAAAGTCATTTTGTCGAATTTTATTTATTACCGGGACTTATACTTGGTTAATAAGTTTTTCTAATTCATATAATAGTTCTTTTGATTTTATAATCTTAACATGTGACATTTGTATTTATAAGTTGTATCAAATTGACTTTTTAAAGGGATTTACCCCATAATTTCGATACTTATTGAACTCACTACAAATTAGAGCATTTTGGATAAAGAATTCTTTGGGAAGGGTTCATGGACTAAACGATCAGCACAGCGTTTCGGAATATTTTATCATTATGGCCTTTTACGATTGTCGTAATAGCTTTGTAATAGTACTTTGATTATAGACTTATTAAACAATTTTAATATTGCATTCTGTTCATATTGATGTTTTAAGTGTTTCTGTTTATTCAATCTTGATTAGATAATTCCTTGTTATCAGAAAAATCCAGAATTTCAAGTTTTTCAATTTATGTATAAATATATATATATATATATATATATATATAAAGTCACATATTAAAATCAATATTAATGAACTTATTTTATCAATTTTAAACACAAGTATAAGTTCTGTTAATATAAAAAAAATGCAAAATGTTCTATGGCAAAATTATTTAACACAAGATTTCATAAGATTTGCTTCAGTGTTTTGAAATTGTAGATGTAAAAGTATCGGCTTTAATAAAATATTCATATCTCGGTAACAGCTAACTTTAGCGAACTATAATTTGATTTACATTCTATTTTTATGTATAAAAACTTATGTGCTAAAAATCATACAATTCTGTTATAACTGTGCGACTTTTTTTTCTTCAGTTATTCGATATGAAGTGAAATGACCCGGCCGTATGACCTTTATACTACACAACAAACGTCATTTATCGATTTTGGTTGATGGCAACTACAAAAACATAGTTGTCTTCTTTTATAGACTAAAACTGACTTTAATTATGACTAAAGAAAGCGAATATATAAATGCAATTCATTTATAATATATAAATATATTTAGATTTGTTGCTATGATTTTATTTTTTTAATAATATGATTATGTCATAAAATGTCATTATGATTATCTCAATTGTCATTAAATTACTTTTATTATGAGTTAGTCAATTAAATTTTTTGTGAGAATTAGAAATTATTAATAACTTATACTCAAATCTCTAGGTATCTCTTGATTCTCCCTCTAGCAAGATTATCCGCCAGGCAATTAGTCGCTATGAAAAACGAATTAAAAAGATGTTAAGTAACGCTTCTGGAAATAGAGCCACTGCAGGACAAAGGAACTATCCAATATTTAATAAAACAATTGCGTTATTTCTGATCAAATCACTTCGTCACAAAGAAGAAAATTACATGTTGATTCCTAACATGAATGAAGAGTGTAAAATATTTTTACTAATTAATTAATTATTTAACAATTTCAGATTTTGAATGAAATTATTTAGTTAAGATTGAAACTATTACCTTTTTTACGTATTTTAGATGAAGTACAAATATCAAATTATGGAAGTGGTATTATCATATCTCAATCTGTTTGGGGTATATTGCGTGGAATGGAGTCTCTTACACAGATGATGTATTTAGATAAATCTGAGGTAATTAATGTCATCAAAAGGAAAAGGAAATGAAATTTGTTTTATAATTATTTTGAATAGTTAATGATAAATGAAACGTATATACGGGATTTTCCAAGGTTTCCTTATAGAGCACTCATGTTAGATACGGCTCGCCATTTCTTAACTAAAAAAGTCATTATCCAAAATTTGGAACTTATGGAAATGAACAAAATGAATGTTTTTCATTGGCATATGACTGACACTGAATCTTTTCCATTTCAAAGCGATAAGTTCCCAAATATGAGTAGATATGGAGCCTATGATTCTGTATCACATGTCTATTCTATAAGGGATGTCAGAGAGATTGTACAAGAGGCTGAAAAGCGAGGAATAAGAGTGATTCCAGAATTTGATGTCCCAGGTCATACACGCTCATGGGGAGAAGGAAATCCGGATTTACTTACAACATGTTATGATAGCTCTGGGGAGCCTACTAATATAAAAGGGCCCATAAACCCCATCCTGGCTTCTACATATACTTTCCTACATGATCTATTTGATGAAATTTTAAATATTTTCAAGGACGATTACGTCATGCTGGGTGGCGATGAGGTGTCCACCAAGTGCTGGTAAACAAAATGATCAGAAGAATATTGAGTTCAATGAACAATTCAAACCACGTTCTCTTTTAGGAGTAGTAATCCAAACATTAATGAGGTATTAGCATCATGGAATTCTCATGGACAATACAGACAGCTCGAATATTTTTTCGTATCTCGAGTGATGGATATATTTCAAAAAATAAAATCTAATGCACAAATAATGGGTAGTTATGATTGAAATTTTGTTACACTGATTTTATTTGAATATTAATTTTATTTAATCTATGTAGTATGGGAAGAAGTATTCACCAATGGTTACTTGGACAGGGTTCACACAATTGTAAATGCTTGGAAGGACTGGGGGCCCGGATGGAAAAGGTTACTAGCTGATGTAACTGCCAAAGGATATCGAGCTGTTCTTACAGCTCCGTGGTACTTAAATTATGCTAATTACGGATCTGATTGGGTTAAACGATATGAGGTTGAGCCTTTAAACTTTTTTGGTAACGAGAGCCAATATCAATATGTTTTAGGTGGTGGAGTAAGTAAATAATAGAATTCAACTACATTTAGAGATTGTTATATATTATTATGCATTATTTAGGCCTGTGCTTGGGGTGAATACCTAACTTCAAGAGATTTAATTCCTCGAATTTGGCCCAGAGCATCTGCTGTTGCAGAACGATTATGGTCGGATAAAAATGTAAGGAATATCCCATCTGCTGCAAGACGTCTTCAAGAGCATGAATGTAGAATGTTGGGAAGAGGCTTTCTCGTTGGATCAGCCAATGGCGCTGGATATTGTCCTGGAATAGGAGAACTTTAAGTTTTATTTGTATTGACTTAACTTATATGTTTAGGAGTATTACTTTTTTTCATTCTTCGATTTTACTATCTTATTTCATCGTCGTCATATATTTTTTATATTATTTTTACTTATATGTATTGTCTTATTCTTCAATTCAGTGAAGCTTATTTTTAAAAAGTTAATTTCTAGTTGTATAGTATGTTTTTGTATGTGTGTTTTTTTTTTTTTTGTGAATTCAATGAATAACTTTAAAATGGAAACAAGTTTAACTTTGTACCATATACGCTTAACCAATGTATTTCAAACATATATTCTATATTAATTATATATTATTATGTACATACTTTGATATATATTTGGAAATATTTAATTGTATTGAAATTAAATAAAATGTTGAGAGTGGTAGCTGTGATATAATTTATTTTCTAAAATTTTACAAAACAAATGAATAAATGTTGGAATACCATATTCCAACTTCAGTCAAAAATGCACCTAAAATATAAAATAAAAAGTTAACTATCTGTAATAAGTATAATGTGGAAAAAATTGAGGATGTGTATTTGATCGCCGTGAATTCATTAATCTAGGAACATTGTTTGGACTTAAATTTGGGAACCTTCCGCCCTGAAAAAAAAAATAATAATAAGTAAGAAAATCATAATAATTACGGAAGTTATAAATTTCAAAAAAACCACTAAACCTTTCTGCGTATACGAAATAATATATACAACAGAATCTATTATTTATTTGTATGCAGGGTGTGAAGAAAGTTGAGAGGCCATAATTGATGGCCGATGGAAATTTTGTACATGGCCGTTACAACGAGTGGGGGGATAAAATATCTGTTATCAAATTTGTTGTATATATTACTTTTTGTCAATTTTTTATAAAATTGGTTTTTAATTAAATTTGTTATCAACTTATTTTTAGTAGAAAGTACAATAAATTGACGCTATTCTTGCATTTGTATTCTGAAGTAAAATGGACAAAGAGAACGTTATAAATAGTTATACGGCGCCATAATCTTTAAATTACGCCATGTTCTTGGTTACTTTAATTATTTACTAAAATGTTTTTAGAATACTTTAATCATGGACGTCTCTATATTCGCTCTGGACTGCCCTATGAGGGCCGAGGGGAAGAAACACAGGTCGGTTCCATACAGAGTCCTAGTTTTTAACGTTTTACTTGTCTTTAGTTATGTAAAAGAGTACTAGGTCGTGACTCGTAGACGTGGTTGAATAGCATGGGATGGAAGTGCTGTGCCCCCGGAAAGGGCCGAAAGGGCTATTAAGATACCCCCAAGAACCCTAACATAAGCTTTTATACTGATTTTTTTAAGGCTTCAATATGCTCTTCCCACCAAGAGCTTCAATCAAAATGGGAAAGGGGGGCCTTCCAAGGTCAAAAATTGGAAAAAAAATCAGAGACCCTCTGGACAATATCTAAGAATTCAAAAATATGCAGCCTCAACTCACCAAAACTTCCGGATTACCTCTCCTCACCTATACCACTGCCAAGACCCACCCGTGCTTCAATAAGCAGCCAAAGACTCCAACTCGAAAATGAGCATCAAGTCGTAATCGAGGTTGAGATGTTCATGGAAGTAGAGGTACAAACAGCACAA
The DNA here is from genome assembly GCA_963680855.1 of Lepeophtheirus nordmannii. Taxonomy (NCBI): domain Eukaryota; kingdom Metazoa; phylum Arthropoda; class Copepoda; order Siphonostomatoida; family Caligidae; genus Lepeophtheirus; species Lepeophtheirus nordmannii. The sequence continues at coordinate 26,261,948 of OY804523.1, forward strand.
GAATTACATGATAATTTGTAAAATTTGGTAAAACTTAATTTGTAATCACACTTTCTTTCCGAATCAATGTTCAGTTTTTCTGATATAGCAATGTATGTAATTGAGATAATGGAATATTATTCTATTTTATTTTTTTCCTAGAAAATTTGTATGTCATTATTATATGGAATGTCTACTGCACTATCAGTTTTAGGGCTCTCTTTGGAGTGCTTGTTTTTAAGTCCTCTGTCCATGCGAAGCATAGATACTTTGTTGACTTTAAATTACAAAAATGATCCCTCATTAAACATGATGACAATAAGAAGCATGTCAGAGAAGAGATTGTATTATTCCTACGGCCTACCTATACCGTAGGAGGATGTTAAGTTTTTATACTAATTATAAAATATTAGAAGATAATCGAGTTAATACAAGGAAATGCAGGCGTTTCTGTTAATAAACGTAATTTGTATTCATAAACGTAATCTATATTCATAATTTATAGTATGTAGTCACTTATGATAATAATAATAAATTTGTTGCCAAATTTTTACTGAACACCCCTCCTTGATTTTTCTCTAGTCACGTCGAGTTTTTTGTCCACTCGCAACCTCAACTTACAAAAGGGAAAGGAAAAATTTGAAAAAAACAATTGGTAGCTTCCCTTCTGTAATTTCCTTGTTGTCAACTTTTTAATATTGGGCAGAGATATTATTTAGATACACTGTACATTTATAAATTCTATCAATGTACAAATCAATCGTTACTACTTGTATATCAAAAATTCAAAAAAAGGGCACGCAATTTAATATATTTTTTATAAATTAAAATCATAAATAATAATCAGTGATTGATAAAAAGGGTCCAGCTGACATGCAAAAAAAGGACAGTTATTGGCAACATTTGTCTTTTCAAACTTCTTTTTCTTTCTTTCTAAAACATCAAAATAATAACATGCATTCCGCCCCTTCAAATGTGATCGGCTTAAATTCTACCTTACTTCAAGGGTACCATGTTTATTTATGACATCATCTCGGGCGTGCGTGTCAGCTGGACCCTTTTTATCCATCACTGATAATAATAATACCCTTTTTGAGTTCATAACACGTAAAATCAGCTGCTTTAAATCGAAAGAGTCAAATGATGAAAATCAGCTGAAGGGAGAATACAGTGTGTTTTTGTTTATCCCAAAAAGCTCGTTGTGAGTAAAGGTCCTGATTTTGTATAGCATGAGGAGCTGCTTAGAGCAAGACTTAAATATGGCACCATTGAGTTAAGGCCCTTGTTGACATCTCCTGCTTTTCTTGAATGCGTTTTTTTTTATGGTGGGGTTAGAAAATATATTACTGCTTTAGATAGGATAATCTTTTAAATTTAAAAATATATTTGTGCATTATAATTATATATGTACATATTATAATTTTATTATGTATTTTAACAGAATTTACTCCAGAAGTAGACAGGAATTATTTTATTCTTCAGTACCTCTTTTCATATTTGAGAAAATTCATATTGAATGCTGAAAAATTAGAAAAAAAAATGATTAATCTCTTTAGAACTTAATATCTTTTTCATTTTTGACGCTAAAAGTAAACAATTTGTAGTAAATGAAAGAAAATATATATATATATATGAAATAAATAACAAAAAACTTCTTTGAAAAACCACTTATTTTAGAAATTCTTTTCATATTAGAGAAAATTCATGTTGAATGCTGAAAAATTAAGATAAAATGATTAATCTCTTTAGAACTTAATATTTTTTTAATAAATTATTTGTCGAAAAGAATAATTATATATCTGAAATAAATAAAAGAGAACTTCCTTCAAAGATCACTTATTTTATAAATTCTTAACGATTTAAAATAGTTTAAAGAAATATAATATAATGTATTAGAATAATGTTGAGGCTTTGTGATATTTATTGTTACAAAGTTCCGAAAATAAATGGTTTTATTAATGAAAATACATATGTATTAACTAAATAATAAGGTTATAATATAATGCATTTGTCAACTTGAACGTTTCAAAGCAATAATATGTCGTCAAGAATGTACCGGAAGGTGGACATAATGAATTTGCATCTAAATAATTTTAAAGATAATATGAGGGGCATATTCCGAGAAACATGGAAAACTCCTTCATCAAGAAGTTTCTATGTTTAAAAACTGGTATCAGTGAAGAAACAATGACGGAAATTTGATGGAAGAATAGATTAGGGGATTGATTAGGGAAACAGAGACTACATACAAACGAAAATCGGAAATACATCATTTTGTATCCAAATCTAAAGTATGTAAATGTAGATAAAATTCTGCAAAGATTTTTATTTTAAGTATTTATTTAAACATTTATTCTCGAAATTTTGTGTCGATAAATACATATACTTATCCTCAAAATTTGTTCAATTAATATCACAAAACCTCAAAATAATTATATTAAATCGTTGATATTTTTTAAAATAGGTGATTTTTGAAGTTGTTCTTTTTTATTTGTTTCTGATATATTATTTTTTTTTCATTTACTACAAATTGTTTATTTCTAGCATAAAAAAAATTTTCATTATCCAATAAGAATTTTCTCAAATATGAAAAGAGGTACAGAAATGTTCATTACTTTTAATAAATATGAACATTTTTGTAAAACAACTTGCTTCATTACCTTAAAATTTTAGTTTGTATTCATGTTATCAGACGAAAATCACGATCCAGTAAAAATGATCCTGAGGTCACAGAACTCAAATTAATGAACCAAATTTTGGATTTTTTTTTAAAAGTATAATAGGAAGCATTAAGACCCGTGATAAAAAAAGTGAAATTTTATCTAATGGTGTTATTATTTGTAGACGAAGTGTACTACTCCATTACACGTGTTTTCTCCTCAAGAATTAAGGAATAATGATGACATATGTATATGGAAAATAATTTTTTTTGTACAGATTGCCAACCACTAAAAACATCTTACCTTAGAATATGAGTATCCATCGACAGCTCCCTTAAGATAAACCACTAAGTTAAACTTTTTTTAAACAAGGACAACCTTATAGGAATAAAGTCAAACATAACAAAGAGCAATTAAATATATTTATTAATCAAATTGACGTGCAATATAATATTGTCTGGTAGTGAGGTTAATCATACTAAGGAATGTAAATGATATGCAAAATGCCACGTGCGAGATTTTGTGGAGTTGACTCTTGGAACAGTACTTTTCGTTTTTCAAAGCTGTTATCATTTTTACTTTATTACTGAGGGGAGAACATCTACCTGATAGTAAAGACCTCTCATGAAGGAATATATGAATTAAGGTTAATAAAGCAAATAAAATGTAAACAAAAAGGGCTCAAGTCCTCGTATAGTTATTAGTTAAAAATATATAATTTCCTGACATTAATTTCAGTTAATTTTTTGCCTCTCATCTATGGTATACATAATGTTATTATTTATTATTGATGCCTTCATTTGTGTATATAAAGGAGAATAGTAGCTTGTATCTCAGTAAGACGTCATGACAGCTCAAGCTGCTTCCCTCTCAACATTCATCAAATTGTCATAGTGACCAGGTTGATTTTCTCTTTCTTTTTATTTTTACACACCCCATTTGCATATTATTTACATTCCTACCCATACTTGTACTTTTAAATTTGTAAAAAAAAAATATTCTATGTATAATATAGCATAGGGAAAAATAGGATACTACTTTCCAAGATTCTAGATTTAAGACATAACTTTAGAATTTTGAAAAGACGCCTAATTTTTTTTAATTCTTCAAACATAGTTTTAGTGCAAGTAAAATAATTGTTGGCAAAAAAAATTGAAGATTCAAACGTATCAAAAAGGACCATATAGAACCTAAAAAGTACTTGAGAGGTCTCAAAAATAGACTTAAAAACTTTTCATCTTTCTACAACTTTTGCATACATACATATTTAGCAGAAAATAATTGGGTATTTTTAATCTGAGTCATGACTCTGAAAACGGGACGGTCGAATATATATTTATTACATATGTATATGTAATAAAAAATTTCTCAAATAACTCCATATATTCTACGACATTCAAATAAAAAACGATTCGACCTTTCTGCTATATTTGTTACAAAAGTAATAAGTCCTCTCATCTTGTGATCTGCCAAAGATCAGGCTCTGCACCTCGTTTTTTAAGTGGGAGGGGCAGGAACAGTAATACATTTTTTTTCCTGCTAATATGATAATGGAGTTGCTTTTATTTAGCATGACAAGCCATTTTTAGTCACTATAATGATAAAGAAATATATGTATATATCTTTTAGTGATAAACTAACATTAACTAATTTCAAATTTTTAGTGCATTTAAAAAAAATGAAAAGTCATGCCACCTGTTGTGTGGCTATTGAAGATGCTCCCCAACTCAACTAATATTTTGATAACTTTAAGATATGTTATTTTGGTGGTAATTTGGTATTTTAAGTCAACAAATGAGCTAGTCCCTATTATTGGTCCTAGAAAAAGTCCCACATTTTAAGATGCATCATTTTCACTTTGATTAGAGCAGTGGTTCCCAACGTGGGACGCAGGCCCCACCGGTGGGGCATGGCAATATTTTGGTGGGGCATGGCCAGGACGTGCACCCTTCGGCTTACTATACCAAAGACTACGGGGCAATTCGAGAATGAGTTATTAACACTGAATTGTTTTCTAGTGAGTCTGCGTGTTAATGCATAAATAAAAGTATTTGTGTGTATTTCACGTGTATAACAGTAAAATTTTCAATAACGAAAATTAAATATCACAGGGGGGGGCATCAGGATTTTAGAAACGCCTAGGTGGGGCATGGCTTAAAATCGGTTGGGAACCACTGGATTAAAGTAATGTACATAATTCAGTTTACCAATTGAATTTGTTCAAGTCGTACCTCAGGAGCGTACTCTAGGGCACATCTAGGTAAGAGGGAAGATGGTCCACACTCAATAATCTACCTCGGTTCGCTACTGTATCTTTCTATTGGAACAAGCAAATGCCTGAAAATAGTTTAAAATTATTCCTAATTAAGGTTTAATTAAAGTATATAATATTCTTATAAGTGTTGGATGTTTATATATCCAAGATAGATTGATATTGACGTGACTAGATGATATCTAATGGATAAATATTATAATGGACGGCTTTTCGTCGTATTTGACCTGCAGTGCTAGATTGGATTTGTAAGTGAGGGTCCAAATTCTATAACTATGACGTCTCAAGTCTATTTATGACCAAAACTATTATATAACTAGATCACAAAACCTCATTTTTTTAAAAGTCTGTAAGTGGGAGGGATTCAATTGCCCCTTGGTTCTGGCACCACTGGATAGGAAGTCAAAAATTTTGAACCGATGTATCCCTACTGTTCCCATTTTTGGCATTGAGTTCGATTCTTTTTTGTACACTTATAAATAATCTCCCGCCTTCCTCTTTCATAATTATTAGAATCCCAATATTTGTACATATTCTGATAATACTCTATACAAAAGAACTCAACTTATATTTTGATAACTTTAAGATAAGTTATTATATGTGTTTTTGCTTTAGCCGCCAAAAATAAAAACAAAGGATATTTATCTCTTGTGGAGGGATAGAAATAGGACGGTGCTCCACTTATAAGGTAATGTTCATTATTCCAAGTAAAAAATATAGCATTCTTTTCAAAACTACATAGATGTAATTTAATTTCTCTACAAAGGCTATCATAGTAGAAAAAACTTCAATCGAATTTTCCCTTGATCTCTCTTCAGAGTAAAAAAATGTCTCTAATTCATTCCTCGTTATGTTGTCACGTCCTATTTTTCTCAGTCTTTCAAGTAACTTATTGTCATTTAAAATAAAAGTTCATAATTTTCCACGATTTCGACATTCTCAGACTTTACAGTTTATTCTAATTTTGTTTTATTTTTCAGATTCAACCTCACGCCTAATTTAATGTATTCTTGTCTTAAACACCCTAAAATTAACTTTAGGGTATGAACTGATATTTTTATTTGTTCTGCACTCAACATGAGAGGAGTATCTTCAATGAGTATTTTTGAAGTCATCATCTCATCACACACCTTTTAGGACTTGACGTAGTCACTATTATCAAGAAATGCTCAGACTGCATTGTGGATATTAATATATGATAACCATTTAATATTGTATACAAATCAGCTTACACAAAAATGTAATTCAATCTAGAACTTTAAATCACACTTCCTCCTTCCCTGATGTTTAAAGTATTTTTGGAGTTTCTTCTAAAATTTCCAAGCGACATTTTCAATATTTGGTCAAGAAAATATTTTCTAAATTTCTCAGTAGTTTTTTATTTTTGTAATTTCTATAATTTTCTATATATATCTTTCTTTTAGTCCATCATTTTATTACCGGCCTTTAACCATGAGTTTTTATAATAGTGTATTTGTTGCTTATTCCTAAAAATGGCGACTGCACGACTCTCATGACTACATTGTTTGTTTACACTTATTTATTTTACTCTTATTTATTTTAGGTGAAAACTAAAGTTATCTGATAAATTTCTTATAATTTATTTTGTACTTAACACACGTAGAACACGTTCTGTAGAGCAAAAAGTAAAAAAAAAAAAGAAGTTATCTCGAGATCAAAGGTGCATAAATTTTTATTGAAAAATGTATTTTTCACGTTTCTTTGACTATGCCCAACATACAAATCCGTTGATGTATGTATATATACATATTATATGTAGATATATGAGCAGAGTGAGAAAAAAAGATGTGTACAAAATGCAAGGATACACCAAGGAGATCCTTTGCAATTCAATTTTTTTCCTCATAACAACATACGCCTGCACTTGAAGTAAGATAATATTCACATAACTCTATAAGACCAATCTAATCTCCTTCACAGTACATTGTGCATCCTGAATCTCAACTAATTAATACTGGAATGACATCTCCTTAATATACTAAAACTTAATTGATAGACTAAAACTCACACCAATATCAATTTGTTGTTGTTCTGAAAAGCAGCCTTCAATTGACAAAATATTACTTTGATCTTCTCAAATTCTATTAAGAAACAAAAGGCTCATCCTACGGGTTTTCTCCATTGATTCACACACCTTTGAATGATGCACAGTATCGGTGTTTGGATTTATTACCCTTTTTCCCTCAAGAACAAGGAAGTTTAGAACAATAAGTTATTTTAATATCAACTTTCTTCTCTGGAGAAACCTTGTCATCGCTGCATGGAGTTACCCAAATGTCTATCATGATCATTCGTAATGTTTCGATATATGAATCGTTATTTTCCAGCAATCAAGCTTTAAAGGCATTTTTTATATACCTATCAGCCCTTTTTTAAATACTATTCGATGGAGAGTGGTACAGAGCTGTATCATAGGTATGAATTGTATCATTGTCGGGAAGTGCAATGGTATTTTAGTTCTTAATTCACAGAGAAAAATAGAGAACTTTTTTATTGGTTGCTATAAAAAAGAATCTTTGCTTCCTCTTCCCCGACAAGAATCTCAGACTTTGCATATAATTTGTATTTTTTTTATATAAGACTAATTGCATACATATTTTCATACTTCAGATATGAATAGTCTTCCAAGATAGAACGTGGTATAGTATGGTTTGAGGAACTAACCTACGTCACTTCACCAATTACACTCAATTATTTAAGAATGCTTTTTCATCGAAAGTAGAAGTTGTTTTTGGTTTCTCTTTTTGTTGGCATTTAGTAGGTATGTTTATCCATAACAGTAAATATATACCCCACGATATTTCACTCAAGGGCCTTAGAGGATTAAACTTCTTTCTGACGTGAGTCATTGCTGTGAGTACATTCTTCCTCCATCTCTTGTAATATAAATACTTCTTCTTACCATGAGACAGTTTCCTTTATAGTAATTACAATTTTCAATCATTTCCCCAATGTTCTAGAATAATTGATCATATAGATAAGTTCGTTTAGATCAAGGTCCTTGGCACTACTAAAAGTTTCTTAATAAAGCATATCCTATTATTGGGCAAATTTGAAAGGGGTACATTTCGCAAACCTCACGGGCTCTGTTAGGCTGTATTTAGAGAAGTATTCAATAAATAGGAAGAGAATATAGGAAGCCATTCCATTATCATCCTATCTGTACATCATAGTCGAAAACTTCAAGGACTTTTTTTACCAAAATCACTAAACAGTTTCTATTCCTTTAATATTTTACATTTAATGTATTTCAAATCGGGCCTCCAGGCGATGAAACCAGGCTTCTGTTTTGTCAATATGAATTATGTCTTTAATCTTGGCATTTCGAGTAAACATATATAGGATGATATTGGTTGATATAGTAACACTATATGTACTATCATCATTGATCTGGTAGTAACTGGGGCTATAATCATCTTTAATTAATGTTTCTAGTAGCATATTTTTTGACAAACTTCATAAAAGTTATTTAAGTATTTATTATTTGATCAAATTATACCTGATTTTAAAAAGAAACAATACAATTAAAGTTAAATATGTATTTGTTTATACTATTATATACTTAGGCAGTGGAACTGTACTTGGTGGAGATTCTCAAAGTTATTTTTTAAGGGCATCGATTCAAAGACTTTAAAAATGTAATTACAATAGATTCTGCTTAATTGAACCACAGTTGGAGCAATACAATTTAGTCCGATTAAGTTACTGTCTCAATTATTGAATTTAACCAAAGTAACGTTATTTTAATAACCCAATTGCATTCATTGAATATATGCTTAATAGATATTTTCATGACACTTACATAAATGCCAAAAATTAATTACAAATAATTAAAATATTTATCTATTCCCATACGTTGCCTTTTTCAAATAATTTATGCTTCATCAATGTCTACCTTGTTGCAGCAAATGACAGAAATGGGATTTAAATGTAGATTTAATTCTGTTCTTCACAAGTTGGTTCAATAAATTGGCTCATTCCATAAAATCAGTTATTTTTTACTTACTTCCTTTCCAAAATCATTAATCATTTTATTTGTTTATTCCACAATCCCGGAAATAGTGTTTTGTGTCGAGAATTGTGTTTCACTCCCGAGAAAACCTTTTTTTATCTTTGTTGGAGACATGAAAGATCCTATGATAAATTGATATTTTAGGGATTTTACCTTAAAGGACTACAAGTCATCGATGTCAAACTATCAAGTTTTGTTTAGTAATGAAGTTTAACGTTACTGTCAAAGAATTTACCAGAGCAGCGTTTGTAGTATACACAGTATCACAAATTTTCTAATTATTGTGTGTTTTTATCGTTCTTCGCAATTGGAATCTACTTTAACATCAATAGTTGACATAATATATGTATATGTATGTAGAGAGAGTTAAATAATATATAGAATTAAAGTTAAAACCCATTCACTTCATTTAGGATCTTTCCAATGGTTTGGATATTATTGGATCTACCATTGCACATATTATACTTCACGTAAATTTTTGTATTGTAACCTTCTCTTCGAAAGGATAATTAATCCTTTCTAATAAAAGTTTTGTACATTTAGATACAAATAATTTCGGTGGGTTGAAAAAGTACTATACTAAAAATAAATTCAGGAAAGGAAATATATTCATAGTTCTGCTTAATGAAATAATGAGTGTATATTCGTCGTTTAACAAGTTCCGTAATGATTTATTATTTTCAGACAACCAAGGCTTTTCGTGCATTTACCTTGAAATACTCTAGACGGGCGAAAGAAAATAAATTCGGTTATGATAATTAAATTATTTCATACTTTATAAAGTCTTGATAGAGCTCGATAAGTTATATTGGTAATAATCAAGAACATAAGATGGTTCTGTAGGTAGTGGGTGAAGGGGGGGGGGGAGATAAAAAAAGAAAAAAAAATATCTCTAAGTAATATGTAATAGTGATCTTATACACTTAATTATTTCCTCCAATATAATGATATATTTACATTCTAAAGTAATGAGAGTATTAAACGTGTGTCCAAGATGATGTGAATATAATTTACTATTGATTACTATTATAAATCTACATACATTGTTGAATTGTAAAATATACCTAGTTCTTCCTATGTATATATATATAGTATATACTTTATTTATGAATATGTATTACTGACTTTTTTAATTATCTAGGTTGATGAGGCGGGCATATACCTAGTTACATGGACATAAATATGTTACTAATTAAAAAATAATCATTTAATAAAGTGAAAATACTCTTTACGATATAATTATAGGATGCATGTGCATATTTCCTGGGTATAAGACTATAGATAAGTTTTACAAGATCTTTTACCTTGATGATAATAACCATTTCATTACAATGTCAATATGTATAAAAAAGGTACTAAATGCAAAATCATATATGTTGATACATACTTCAAGGATCAAGGGATATATGTAAATATCTCTCTGTTTGATGAATTTCATTATTTAAAAAATCTACTCGAACAAAAAGTTATATAGGAAGTAGTTCTAACAAAATATACATTAATCTGCATAAAGCCTCTTTCCTTCTATATTTAAAGTAGTTTTAGTATCTTGTCGTTGAAAGAAGATATATTTTTAAAGCTTTATACATTAAGAAGCTTATATATTATTTATATTTGATAATGACTTTGCAAATGCTAAACATGACAAAACTATTCTAAGAATATTTCTTAGTTTGCAGTAGTTTATGAGCAAATAAATTTTGTATACATTTCTGTAAATTAAGTTCTAATTTTTGTATTATTTTTTTTGCAAAAATTATTTTTCTTTAACTTTCAAGCACATGAATCAGCTATATTTATATAGATGTATTAAAACACACATTTTCGTTTAGTTTTGTTTGTAATCAATTGAATTGAAATATATGAAATAATGACTGTGTTCAAAATAATATTGACCTATGACAGTAATAGATATTCAATTTTTGATTGTGGAAATGTAGGAGACTAATTCAATCAAAGTTTGAATGGTATATCTACGTCATTTAAAGGAGTAATCAGGAGCCTTTAGAACTCTGTGAACCATTGGGTGTATCCATAATATTAAGTGCTAACTTTCATATGGGCATCCTATTAAAATATATAAAAATTTGGGGTAAATTAATATCTTATACCATACCATGTACATATTTAAGATGAAGGAGTCTAAAGAATTATCCGAAAATAGATGGATAGGAACTTGGATCCCATTTCTTACTACTTTAGGTAGAGAGTATTAAAAAAAGTATCAACAACTTTTATAAAAATTATAATGACAATTCAATAAAATAATATAGATAAAAAAAGATATCCTACACCTCAAATTACATAAACGTTTTTTATATCAGCATACTTATAATAGGAATGAATATGCTGATATACTTGCATGGTTATGTCAATTAAGTATAAATTTACATCTTTATATTAGAATTATATCTTTATATGAACATCTATAACATGTACCTATAAGGCTTATTACTTGTTACATTACTTATAAAAATAATATGTTGTATGTATGCAAGTAAATGCTCTACAGCCACAAGGGACACAAAATTAACGTTATTTTTAATTTCTATTAAAGAGAAAGGCTCAAAGTACTGCTACTTTGTATCATATTCCCCCTACTCTTGATCTTTTTATTTTTTATGGTAGTGATTTTAACATCTTAGAAAGATAAAATGCGTTCAAACTACTAAATATAACGAAATATGATTAAGCTTACAAAAAAAATCCATACATAGAACGTCTTTATGTATTTTGGATACAAATTTGTTAGTAGATACCTTTACGGAATGGAATATACATACAAAGAGAGAAAATAAGTTTTCAAAATCCACAAAATTTTCATCCAATTACGATCAAAAACCTATTAGAAATCTAAGACTCACGGTAGAGCTATTTAAGTGGTAGCGCCCAGAAAGATTAAGAAACCGGCTGAAATCCTTCTGCTTGCTACACCTTAAGTAGTTCTACCGTGAGTCATTGATTTCTAGTGAATTTTTGTTCAAAATTGGATGAAAATTTACACATTTAGATAGACGATTTCTTCTTAGTTAATGGTTATTATAAGGCGCTTAACATCTCGTTCTAAAAGCTGCGGGTCTCAGCTCTTTAATGCATTCCTTATATATCCATTTCATGTAATATTCAAGAAGTTATTTAAGTACAAAGAATTTGCCGACTTTTAGGCTTACTCCCGTCCTCTACACCCATGGGAGTCCCCTTAGGTCATAACAAAGACTGGAAATAGAATTTGCATTGAATACACTAGCGGATCATTAATTTTTGAGGCACAAAATGAGTATCCTTCTAGGCTTAAATTGAAGTTAAACTTGGAAAATGGGCCAAAAAAGCTAAAAAAGTAGAGTCTGATTTCTCGAGAAAAAAAAATTACAGATTTGAAATCAGCGTGAAAAACTGAATAACTTTTATTATACTTATACCCCTTAGGATTTTTGACTGTTGGTTCATTGTTATTAATCTCTCCTTATATGATCGGGGTGTACAAGTCTGATATCCTTTGTTTAGTAGATGTAAACATTTTTGCAGGAGAATTTTGTATATTAATTAAAGGCACACGTACGTATTTATAATATTATTATAATCCTTTCCATGATTTTTAAAGCAAATTTATGCACAAATCCTTGAAAGTTGCCACAAAAAAGGAAGTATAGAAATATACTTGTGTATATGTACAAAGGTATATATATATAGTAGACTCTCTATAAGAATGAATATTTCACTCTTTGGGGATGAGAGAATAAAGATTCATAGTGCATCTCTTTCTTTGCTCTCTATTTAAAACCCTGGAAACGCTGGATTTATTTCTGATTATGCATATAGATGCCTACATCTACTAAAAATTTGAATGTTTACATATATCATGCATAACATATATGTACAAACAAGTACATATTATATATACACATTTTCCTTACAGAAGTTTTAAAACTCTGAGGATTATTGCATATTTATTTATTCATTTTAATTAACACATATGTGTAGACATGTTCTTGGGACGAATTTTGGAGTCATGAGTAATTGAAAGAGTCTCATCCAAAAAAAAATAAATGAAATATACATTTATTGGAATAGAGTAATCAAATTTTGAACATAAGATTCTTAGAACTGAAAGTTAATAGCCCATAACTATCTTCCATATACCTTCGGTTTTTACTTATGATGAGAAACAAATTCAGCCTTTTTAAGTAGGTTTTCATATAAAATTGGATAGTGTAATTAATTTAAATTCTTTGAATTTTTCCAGGAAGAAAAGGAATTGAAGGCATTTTTTCATTATGAAGAAATAAATCCAACTTGATCTACCGTACATTGGTCAATAATGAGAAATCATCTATGGAGTATTTATTAATATGTATTTTTTTCTATTTTTTAGACTTTTCTTTATGTGTTGATAAATAACATCTCTATTTTCTTAAATTGTTTTGAAGTTTTTATATTTTGATTTAAGAAAATAATACTAAAGTAGAAATATTGATTGAATTGAAAATTTTTTGAAGCAGAAACTAGACAAGAAATTAAATTATTTTCTTGACAATGAACAAAAAAAAAAGAAGAAAATGGAATATAGTATACGTTGGCACATAGAAAAAAAAATATTTTATCGGATACTATTTTGATATTTTTGAGTAATTTATGCAAAGAAAAATTTGTATGTAATTAAATTAATATTTCTTATAAAATGGAAAAATACATATTAAAATACAGATTTATTTTATTAATTATTAGAAATTATATTAAATGCTCGTAGATTAAAAATCAAAAGCATTTATTTACTTGGTATGAAGAATAAATGCAGACTATGAAATAAGATTTAAAAATATAATTGTTTTTATTGACTTTTATAGGACTTTTTGATTTATTTTCAAGTATGTTATTTGTCAGATTAAATTCATCGATCTTAAATAATGATTAAAATTTCGATGAGTTTCACTCATTTTACTCATAGTCAATTTTTCTTTGTGATACATTTTCATTTAGAGGAATTAAGCATGATACTCTGTAATTGACAAAATTAGCAAATATGTACAGATTACTAATCATTTTCCCACACTTCGTCACCTTTCGTTCATATACTTTAAGAGAAAGGATAAGGAAGGAGCAATAGTGTAAATTCTGGATTGATGGCTAAAAGCGTAACATACTTTACCGATGGGTGATTTTGATATTTTGTTATTATACATATTTACCCTTTTTTCCCTATAAAAATGATAATGACATATTAATAACCTTTTTATCATTTGGTCCAAATGATCATAACCTTTCATAATAGTTTCACTATCAAAGCTATCAAATTTGATGATAGAAAGCTTAAAAAATCATGAAAGACACACAAAAATTTGACAATGAAGTTACTCAAGGAAACAACAATGTTGATAAATGTCCAAAATAATTTATTTACTTCAATATATGTATAGGAGAAATTGGTATGCTTATTTTTATAAATAAAAGGGATTCTTCACACTAATGTTATGTATCATAGCCAATAATTTCAATATCCTTTTTGATAATTATCTACATCTAAAAAAATACCTCCATTCAAATTTTCCTCTTTCCCTTTACATAACAATGTACACATGTACATTCAATATGTAATATATAAAAATATCTAAGTGTAATAGAGAAGATCAAAGTGACTCACAGAGTTGTATTATCATTCAACTAAAGAAAAATACTAACGTGACTGATTTGATTCATTCAATATTAAATCTATAATATTTAACTTCATAATCTTCCTTGTAAAGACATATACGAGCGCTGGAGCAAGTGTATTATATCTGAGGGGGATTACTTTGAAGGAGACAAAATAGATATCGATGAATAAATAAATATTTTTTAAGGAAATTGAAAATAACGGTTTCTTTCTATAAAACCCCGTACATAATACATATAAGTAGACCCACGAAAACAATTTCCATTTACCTTTGACCCAAATATTGTCTACTTCCAAAAACTATTTTAAAAGTAATTTGCTCAAAATTAAAAACTCTTTTTTTAAAGTAACACATTCTTGTAGTAACTTCACTTTTCTATAAATTATTTGATTACAAATTATATAAGTAGATACATTTTAAATTCTCCAGATAAAGCAAGAATCGATTTTTACGAGAATAGTTATTATTAAACATCTGCATACATAAAGACAAAAAAAAAATAAAAAAAATGTGGTATAGCAATAGTTGTGGGAGCATTAATTTTCTGTTACTTACTGAGTTGATAAGTTTATCCCCGTAGCTACCAAATTTCCTGGCATAATTATAGCGTTCGTTGTAGGCTCTATTTGGATCGAGAGGTATTACAATCTTTGTTTTGATATATGGACTTCCAATGATGTTGTTCAGCGTGATGGTTGCACTAACAAAAGTCAATAGTTTTTCCCAGAGTAATATCCCAATAAACATTTGCATGATCTGAAATCAAGTCAGAAATATGTATCATTACATAATATGACGAAGAGGAAAAAGAAACAAATCTAGAGCCTTTCCAGGACATTGTACGTACTTGTATATATATATATGTCAATATATCATGAATATTTATTTGGTATGTGGTTAGATTTAAATAGATACTTATTATTTGTAGCTAAAAAAAGGTACTGTTAATCTACATATGTATATATATGCATACATTTAAGTATAAAGTAAAAATGTTTTGAAGATTTTATATTCATTAAATATAAATACTAACTTTTACCGTGAATACTCTTCAATATATATATGTACATATATAACCACATTGGGGAAAAGGGAAATAAATATATTTACATTTTATGTACATACATATGTACTCGTATTTCTCTTACTTGCTTTTTAATTTAGACTGATATAAACATACGTACATACATACATATATATGTAAAAGCAATGTACATATACGTACTAAAACAAACTGAAAAAAAAAAAATCATTTAATGAGTGTCATTCAAGAAATGTGAGGCCGTAACACATACATATATATATATATATATATATATATATATATATATATATATATATATATACATGTAATATAAAGTTTAATTTATGAAGATGACTTTTCCTACACTCAAAGATGTTATAGCCATCAAAAACGTACATAAAGTAATAGTAATAATAATAATAATAATTATATTACAGAAGACGTTTTCTATCTTCATCAAGCGTTTAGGAAATTATGCTGTATGTAGATAGTATTTAATTGCCGTAGTATGATTGCACTAGGTCTGTAAAAACATCAATGATGAGTGTTGAAACTACAAACATATAATGTGCTTATCTATGTACATTATTGAACATTGAAAAAATGGGTTGTTGATGTTGAGTATCATTTGGTCAAATGGACGACTTTATATACTTTTTAAGGGCAGGCATAGAAGTATAAATATCCTCTAGCATGTTTACACATTGATTATACAGGGTTATCACGAGTCTGATTGCCTTCAACTCAAGGCAGTGTTCAACAAGATGAATTCATATTTGTGAAGCTCTCATTTTTGAGGGCAGAGAAAAATAATCTATAACTCCTTTTATATTCATTCCTTATATATATATATATATATATATATATATATATATGTATATACCTAAAACTCATTCACACTTTCTTTTGTACAACATACATTCATATCTTAGAATATACATAATTCAATCACTGCTTCAAATTACATGCATACATATATTAATTTACAACAACATGTAAAAGTAGACAAATAAGATTTAAAAAAAAAAAAAAAAAAAAAGGAATGAATTAACATTGATGCATTATCGCCCGCTCTTCTAAATTAATGTCTTTTTGATACATGCATAGAACATCAAAAAACAATGTACATATGTAAATGAATATATTAATAGATACCAAAACATTTGATGTTTTCTTTCTTTATATCATTATTTTAACTTTGATTATCATTAACACAAATTCCGAAAAAAATAATAATAATAACATTCCTGTCTGTCTCATGTATAATCTGTGACGTTGATTTTCAAATTTAAATATTTAACTCTTAAATTTTCTTTCATTTATCACTTTAAGAAAAAAATATTAACATATAAATTGATAGATAATTGATCAAACACGTTAACACAACATATATTTAGTAAGGTCAAAAGTGTGTAAGTCTTTGATATTATAAGTCAAGCAACTCCAAGCATGTTTTATTCTTATAAACCATATAGTTTCTAAATTATGAATCTAACAATAATTTAAGAATATTGTTTAATTTCTCAACATTTTTATGCATAACTCAATCATAAATTATACAAAAAATATTATTTTCCATTGAAATCAAAGCCTTTAAATATTCATACTGTCTTCAAAATAGAAAATTGGTAATGGACAAGTCTATTTTTATATTCCTCTTTTTTTTTGTTTATAATTTATTGACTCTAGTCAATCTGTAACGACTTAAATTAATTTTCTCCAGTCAACACAACACTAGTAGAAGGCTTCTTCTTTTTTCATTTTGTAGGTATGACTAATCTAATTCCTCAAATATGAATTTTGTTCATACTTTCCGTAAAATGTGCACATAAATATTATGTAAGTTGAATTGCCAATTATAATGTAAGTTACAAGGCATATAATTCTTAATTTCTTTTCATCATTGACAGAGAGGAAATAAATGCTTCTTTTGGGAAAACATATTCATAAAATAGCGCTTTCTTTTTATATATGCACAATTCCCTAGGTTAGTTTATATTGGTATACATATGTACTCCCAAAACAGAGTAATATTATTTGTCAGTGGAGGATATATATTTTCAATTTACTTTAAACTACTTTCCACATACATTGAATCTTTAATGGATACCCTTCCAAAATGAAAATGAAAAACTATTTAGAGAAGCAAAAATTTGATATAAATGTATGTAGTAAAATAGCTATAGAAATGATTCCTCAGGAAAGATCTTATAATGTTGATTATACTCCTATTTATGACGTAAGGATGTTATAAAATTCATTTTTTATTTATAAGGTACAACTTACAAGTCACATGTATTTTAAATACCCTTCTAGCTATTTAGTTACATAAGCATACATTCAAAAGATATCGAAAAATATCATAAATAAATAAATCATCATCTTTAGTCAACTCCTAAAAATTAGCTCAACACTTTAAAAGAGTTCACTTTTTCCTTCAAAATTATGTTTGCATGTTGAGTTGTGAAAAAGAGGAACTCTCGAAGCGGAAAGAAATTGACCTTTAAAAGGATGTCAAGAACTATGCAGTAACCCTAGGAAACGGCATGTCTAAAGTTGTGTTCAACATTGTCTCCTGTTTTAAAAAGAGTAAATAAATCTGTATTCAGGAAATTTGTGTACAATGTTAATTTTTTTTTTTTTGAAGATATAGACTATTAAATTCATCCGAATAAAAAAAGATCCGATAAGTAGAGAGAAGGAAATCATCTTTCATTAAAAACATTAATTTCAAAGTTATTTTTTTATTATTGACTAATAATTTAGTATCATTAATCTTTGAAAGAAGTAATGATTATTTTTCATGAATTCTTATGTAAAAAATATGTTTACAATTTTCAAAAAGCAAAAAGTATTCCAAGAGAAGACTTTTAATTCTTCATATTGTATCATTTTGCATGTCAGAAAGTTTATTTACGTTGATGGAATTGTGTATTACATTAATAATAGATCCTATACAATTATGTTAATACAAAAAAAATGTAAATAAAATGAAGGGAAGAGCATTAGTGAGTAAACAAAACAGATATTCATTCCCTTTACCTTTGTAGCATGATGAATTATAGTGGAAACATCAATGAAATGATTAGAGTCTGTTTTTTTGTGACCTTAAGAATAGCTCAAATAGATAATATATATATTTCATTGTTTGTTTGTTTCAAGTATGTACTATTCGTGATTTCCGTGGTATTCTTCAAATGATAGATCATTAAGTAAACCAGAGATTGATTGAAACCCTGTGACTGTTTTTTGTACTATTCATTAAAAAAACCAAATAGCTTCTTCATAATTAAAAAAGCGCAGTGCATTATTCTAAGTACTAATAAAACACCCAAATCTGCAGTCTTAGAGTTTCGTGGGAGCTATACTTGTAACTTTCTCTTACTTCGAAAGTCTTTCAATGACAACTAGTGATATGTATTAATTAATTATGTCCATATTAATCAGAAGTTTATTCATTTCTTAGTGTATATATTTAGATACTAAGGCTGGGACGGTTTAGAGCATGCGTACCATACGCTACATTTGTTTCGACACAAGTTTTATATTTATATATAGAATATTATTTTATGAAGAAAAAAAAGTTATCCAAAATTTCAGGTGTGGAACACCCCAGAAAAGTGAATACATAGTTTTGATCTTTGACATTTTTAAAGTTTCACCATAAAAATAAATATATAATTTAAAATTTGTTAATTGATGAAAGGTTCTAATATAAAAAAGTAAAAACTGATTGTCAATATCTTGATCCTTTTCGTTACATCAACTGAGTTGCGGATTTATCGTGCACAACTTTCAACTTGTACCAGTTACAATCAAAAAAAAAAAATAAACGAAGCATTTTAAATAAAAAAATTTACAGCAAGGTTTCTCAACTGGTATTGCACTTTAAATCCATATTTCCCAGTGACCATGATGCTGTGACCATTTTTTACTGTTATGCGAATGTATACGTTTATCGACATCAACCAATAACAAAATGTATTTTGTGTAACTTTTTAATCAATGAATGTTTTCACGATACACTCGTCGTTCGGAAGCACTGATTAACAGTACTTATGAGTAAGGTAATACAATGATTGAATGTCCCCTAGATGGTCTTTTCTGATGAAATGTATTCTGTGGGATATTGTAAAGGTCCACAATTTAATTTTACATATCTAAGTAATTTTACTAGACTAAAATGTCCAGTGCTTTAATTAAATATGGGATAGTGAGACAAACATATTGTTACATGTACACAACAGCTCAAAAAATAACAGATCCATGATTCTCCCCCCCCCCCCTCTTTTGTTGAACGGGATACACATCACGGTATTGTTGTTGTTTTTTATAAAACTTTTGTCAAACATTCATCACCATATAAAACAAAGGATCTGCATAGTATTATTATATTCTACCTAAATAGTAGGTAAATGAATTTCCTTCCGTCCTTGGACGTAGAGGTTGACGAGGAGTAACTCTTTTTTTATTTCTACTCATAGACAATGTATATGTACATTCATTATCATCATTATTAACATTATGTGGTTGTAAGAGGAAGAGGCCCAAATACACTAAAACTAATTATGAGGGATAAAAAACATGGTATTAGCATATAAATTCTTAGTCATACCTTTAAACTTATTTTTGACACTGAATTCAATTATTGATTTTAGTTGTATTTTTATGTGCCTACTCCTTCTATATGTATGATCAGGGGGGCTGTGTGTGTGTGTGTCTTTGTCTGTACAGAGTAACTTTTGAAGAGGCGGAAATTTGAAAAAAAAAAAAATAATATTTTTCTACAAAAAGTGAGGACACAAAAATAGGATCAAATTTTATTAACAGAGGCATTTCGTAAATATGTAGTCTAGGGAGAGTAATATTACACCATGGACCCTCCTGTGAGAGTCAAGCCAGACTCTTTCCATTATATACCTACACACAAATAAATACATATATATATATGTTTTTTTACATTATGAAATCCATGTATTTAGTTTTGAAACAAAACAAAGAGATTGAATTCCTTTCCTCAACTGCTTTCAATGAAGGCATTGTTTGGAATAAATAAATATAATTTACGAATTAACATATAATTATACTAATGACGACTGAAAATTATTTCCTTGAGGTCAAGAAATCAAGTATTTCCCTTCTAGCTCTATACTCAATCCTAGGATAATTCAATGAGTCTTACCTCTATTAACTATATAACTAAAGTACATATTACTTTGCTCAATCACTTCCTTATGGTATTAATATTTGATACTTTTTTATAATTAAGAATTTTGACTGATGATTACTCCGAAATGTATTATTAGAGCAAGAGACCTTGAGGTAAGTAGTAAGTACATACATTGAGTATTTAAGGAGTACAAATATGTACATATTATACATATATGTATAAATACAAAGAGGCTCGAGAGCTGGAGAATAAATCCCATTATTTTAGTGTATTTATAATCATATTACAGCTGTAAAAATAAAAAAATTAGAAACAAGCTTAAAAAAATCAGGAGTAACTTTTATTCTACTCATGAGTTTTTTATTTATTTTTTTATCAGAGTTACTGCTATTACTATTATTACACATGTACAAATGTATACATATTATATAATTTGCAGTTACAGGGTCAGTAAATATTAATTATAATTATATATTTTTTTATATACATACATACATAATTTGCGTGCATATGACATTGCATGTGTCCTTGAAGAAAAAAAAAACACTTATAGTTTTGTATGTATATAAATATAATGCCAAAATTTGTGTACATTGAAAATGGCTACAACAGGATTTTTTCTTTAAATTTGCTCTAGTTTTAATTGTATCCTTTTTTTGTGGAAAAAGGAAAAACGACATAACAATTCCATGGTATATTCATATTGTATCCACAGATATCTGTATTTACAGATAAATATGACTTTAGAGCTACCGTCATATACCATGCATACATTATTTATATATGCATATGTATGTATTACATAAATGCATAATATACTTAATAATTAGAAAATAAAAACTTTACTTTAAGTTATAAATAAATAATTCATGATACGTTAGGTATAATATCAACAAACATGTAGAAGAATAAGATGTGTATAGGGAGAGGTATGTCTATAAATAGATATTTATGTACAAACCATTCTATATTAAGTTAAAGGTCAATAATTTCCATAGTGATGAGTGAGATAATTATATTTCTTTCTTTATAAGGCTCTATAAGACGAAAATTAGTTATAATGAAGAAAATCAAAATATTTATTCTTAAAGTTACTCGTGGTGTAATCAATTATTTATTGTATATAAAAAAAAGTTTGTGTTAAAGTAATTTTCTCTCATTTCCTACTTTTACTGATTACAAATCAGGTATGGCATAAGTACAAATGTATCTAAGTATATGTTTTATGGTAAAACCATTTTGGTTTTGTATATGCTTGTATCTTCATGTTGATATATTAATAATTCAAAACAGAATTATTAGACTAGAATTTTTGATTTTCTTTCTTTCTTTTTTTTTTTTACCTAGATACTCATAGGTTATACATATTATATGATATACGATAGCACCTATAAGTATACACCAAATGAATAACTTGTTTTCAACTCAGATATGAACCCAAAGAATACGTATATTATGTGCTCGGTATTAAAAAAAGTATAAAAGAAAAGAGCTAACTGTAAATTCAATGAGGCATCTTTTTCAAATGTTTATAACGGAGCTTATATAACTGATTTTTTTTATTTGCATTATACTTTTAAAATACTTAAAAAATATTTAACTGATTTAAGATCCATCCATGTTTGTGGTCAATTGAGTTCCTTACCTCTACATATTTCTTCAAAAATCTTTATATAATATCTAAATTTTGACCACTGCACTGTAAGTAAGGCTATGATGTAAGTAAATATAAGTATGAAAAAAATACAAGACCATACATATACAATACCAAATATGAAACACATTCAACGGCGTTTGTCTCGGCTTACCTTCAAAAGGTCCATGATCTTCAAAATCTGTTCAACTTCATATAAAAAAGAACATACACAAAGTAAATAACCACCTTCTTCGAATTTAATGATACACTTCCACTCTAAAAGATTGAATAATACTACAACATCTCATGTGGTTGTAGGGGAAAAAAAGAAGGTAATAACGTAAGATTTGTTTCTTCCGTTTATATTTTGGTTATTTATTTTTGAATGTACTTTTTCACATACTATCAGTAGCTGGTGATGGTCTGAAGTGAATAAATGAGCGCGCGTTCCTCGGTTTCATTCTATATGTATAATAAATAACATAGGTATATATCTATATATGTATATGTATGTACACATAGAAATGGACACATTTATTTGTAAGCAAAAAAATGGTTTGACTTGACACAGTTTTAAAGCGTATAATACCTATATTTACTGCACATATCTTTAGGTAATGGTGTTTATTACTTGTGAGTACTAGCTTGAGAGATTCAAAGAAAAAAAACGGACAACACAAAAACAATGATGTTTTGATGAAAGTTTGTTTGTTTACTGATTGTTTGACCCATAATAATAATTCAACAACATATACTTTAATAAAAAAATTCATAATATTTTTGCTTTAAACACCGTCTGCACACATCTATGTACATAATTATAAATACCTTTTGGATCCTGTTAGTGATGCTTTATTTTCGTCGAACATCTTGATTTGAAATACAGTAGTAAATGTGAGGAGTAGAACTGGGTGGGACGAATTGAGTTTACGGACAAATATGGGAGGAGCGGTTGTGGTGGGCATATGTACCCATCCCCAATGCCAACAGCAGGTATGTGACTAACAATAGTGTTGCAATCCGGTTAAGATATTGATTTATCTCCTCTTAAACTTTGTTGTGAATATATATTTTAATGAATGTGTTGATAGCGTCAACTCTGCCTTCAAATGAATAAGCATCGCTCATTTCAATGTGAGAGTTTTAAAATTTTAGAACAAAACATATCGATTTAAATCGCTTTTCGACTGAGTTTCAAGACTATCTTGTAAATACATAGAGTCAAATATATAGAAGGATAAACTCTCTCTTGAGGATACATGATGATGAAATGAATTTTCCTTATTTATGTACATTTTTGCATTGTTCCACTTTGAAACTCAATTACGTTCTAATGAAAGACAATCGATTAAATCGACTAAATTATTAGCCCAATTAAGTATACTCTAAATTTCTATTTGTGCTTTGATATACCTACAATTTAATATTAAATCATTATAACTCAACATAAATTAGATATTTGAGAAATAATTTTAATAAATTTGATGACATTTAAAATGTCAGCTCAATATTCTATGTAGCATGGAAAGGGGAATAAAATATGAAATTTGTAGAGTTTCTTTCATATATTTATGTCTAAATAAATTTATATGCATCTATTAAGAAAAAAAGCCCCTCAAAATGTCTTTTTTTTATTCCTTTTGCCAGATGGACATGAATATAATCAATGTGATTAATAATGATTGAATGAGTAAATACGTTTTTAGATAGTTGGGTATATTCAATAATTATAATATACAACGTCATTTATCATAAATTTGCATTTTTTATTGCATATATGTATGTACGTTCTCTCTTCATTATGAGTTACATAATTTATTCGAGAGTAGTTTTAATTCAAAGTATACATATACTACATATAATGTACTTAAAATGTAATGTGCATGACATCATTATTTTTATACTCGTAATTTGATTTATTTGATTTTTATTCCTTTGAATAGATAAGCCATTTTTATCCTCAAAGAGGAAAACAAACAAACAAACAATCAATTATTTCATGTTACAATTATTATGTTATTACAGCATTTTCTATTTCTCTTCTAATACTTTTACTTCCCTTTAAAAGTATGTACTATAAATAATAATAATAATAATAATAATAATAAATAAAAAAAGAAATGAAAACTTCTACTTTTCTACTTTTTCAATACGATTTATAATATCAGTTTATTGATATAAGTTTGTTTTACTTTGAATCCTGTTGCACACATCATTCAAAGAAGGGTATAAACTTTTTCAATTTAAAAATAATAATATACATACATAGACACATGAATATTACACTCCTGCTCAAGATGTACATATGTACAGTATTGCTGCACAAATATCCATGCTATATGTATGTATGTTATGTATGCAGATGAGACATTCCTTTACAAAGTAATGTAATGTAATGTAAACTTTACCACACACCCCAATCCCGTTACTAAGGTGTTCACGTCATTCTCTTCAAGTATGTGGGTAAACATTTACTGTTAAATTGAGCAATAATGATAGCTTATTTTGTAGGTAATGACATTTAGGTGGTACGTATATATATATATACAAATTGATTTCTTACCTTCATACCTGATAAATCACCCTCTTCCATTTATTTTTTAAAGAAATTACGGCGTTGCTTAATGCATTCATTTCCTTATAATTTACTCAATTAAATGAATAAAACATGGTGCAACAGTTAGTAATGGCTTTATAACTGTATCATCTCTTTTTCTAAGGCATGAGTAAAAGCTGCAAAGTCATTACTTTTCTATTATATGCAAATTCAATGACTTTAAAAAGTCTTTAGAACCTTACGATAAAAGTTATTTTTATTAAATTTTGACTTTGAGTGCATATTTAAAACATATTTAAATTGATTAAGCTTGTCTTGATTTCAACACCACCATTTGTAAATTGTCATATATCTGTTTTCTAGGAAATATTGTATAAAATTGAACTTTAGA
Source organism: Lepeophtheirus nordmannii (assembly GCA_963680855.1). NCBI lineage: Eukaryota > Metazoa > Arthropoda > Copepoda > Siphonostomatoida > Caligidae > Lepeophtheirus > Lepeophtheirus nordmannii. Next base: position 26,287,321 of record OY804523.1, read on the forward strand.
TATACTCAAAATTCACTTCAAATAACTATCTAGACTTGTATATTATCTAAATTAAATATTTCCAAGTATGTACTTAACTATTAAAATCCGTGTCAATTTCATCGGGAATTCTTTTATTCGTCTTATTTTTATTTTTTTTTGTCACATTTCGTTTCGTTTTTTGTTTTTCGTATATTGTGAATAGAATTTCGTCAAGAAGAGAAAATATTTTTTAAGATAAATTATGTTTATTAGCATAAAGTATATATATATATATGTAACATGCATTTGGCTAAAATGTTTATTTTATTAGTCTGTGTCTCATGAAATTGTCACTATCGCTAGAGTGACCTATCTTGGGACTTAGCTATGAGGCACACGGATGCTAATCCCCTCTACAAGAGTATAAAAACAAATATAGAGGTTATTTATATATTATATATTCATATGAGTCTCCCCTCACCTCTACACAAGATGAGACGCTATATTTCACTTTGCAACTGCTCACCTTGTCTTTATTTCGTGAAGAAGTTAAAATGTTTGTTTTAGTCGGACGAAACATTTTAAAAAAAACCTATATATGTACTATGAAAAATACATTTCGTCTAGGCTCGTCTGACGAAATTTAAACTGATTAAATCTTTCAAAAAAAATAATTCTTGCATTACAGATGATACATATATGTGTAGAGGTACATGCAATTCATTTGGAATTGATTGAATTGATCATTGGAAAAATAAAGCTTTTTCCTAATATCACATGATAGAAAAAATATTACTTAATATTGAATGAATGATGAAATTAATAAGTTTGTATTAGACTATTTAACTTATATACTAGCAAATAACTTAGTAGTTTGCTTTTTGTATAAAAGAAATATATTATATATATGTACATATGTTTAATTATGCAGATTATAGAGGATCTTTTATAAAGTCAGTGGATTTTATGGGTAAACAATGATATAAAATATTTTTCATGAAGGAATCTTAACTTTTTTCAGTATATGCACCATAATGATGATGATTGGTACGTTTAAGTTGCTTATGTATATTCATAGGTACTTATATACATATATATATATTGTGAGTAGGTATGACATTCAGTTTTTTTTGCTTGTTTGTTTTAGTTAGAAGACGTAATAATATTAAATTTAACTATTCAGCCATGTACATAATGAATTGGAAAGGATAAAAAACTTCATTCAATTATAAATGACAATGAATACGTACTTAGATATGTTACAGTGTACATACATATTTGTATATTTTAGGTCTTCCATTTCTATTATAATCGCAGTTCATTTTAATATCTATGTACATATATACAATTAGATATTTGTGTATAAATAAATACTTATACAAACTAACCAAAGTTAATGTATAGAACACATGAATAAACATTATCCTACTTTGGACTTTTAGGGAGCATCACTAAAAAAAATCAAATTGTTTAACAAAAAAAAAGTTTAAAGAGTCATAAAAGGGAGTTCAGATTATACATGATTAACATGAATCATACCTAGGAGAAGGTATTTTGAATGTAAATGCTTAAAATCTTGCGACTGCAGGCAGAAAATGAATATTAGTTGTAGAGTCTGGATTGATTCAAATAATGTTATCTTTTTTGCAATTATGAGTTTAGTATTTAAGATAGCAAATTCAATAGCCTTTTTACTCGATGAAGCATCATTACTTTCCGGTCGGGGTAAAATTATTTCCTCACAGTATTTTATTGACCATTATTCAAGGCCATTTACATTCAGGCTTAGAAACTGGTTCAAAATATTGAAAGGATGGCATTCTACAAAAGTATGTACAGTGGTATATAAGTTTTTTCCATAATACTTACATGGTTTTATGAACATCTTCTGCAGTCAGCAGAAATCTATAGTTGACTCGTAAAGTTTCTTCTCTCTGAAATGCTGGAAAGGAAAGTGATAATTATCTTGCTTCAATTTTCAGGGAGGTCAAGCAAGCCCAAGTACTTTTTACATGTCCTTTCCACGTCATATTTGTATAGTAGTATTAACATTTTAAAATGTCATGATTTTGTCACAAATACCTCTTCAGATATATTGATAACCAACAAAGATGTCCGGAATAGATAATATCATACATAGTTAAAATCCTGTTCCTAATTGCTGTTTCCTCTAATTCCTTTGGGTCCTCTAATTTTGTGAAGAAAAAGATTTTTCCTGACTACATTCAATCTAGAGTCATTTTCTAAAATGGGAACCTCTTTCCGAAAGATACTCTGGGATGCACCCTTAAACTCAAAATATCTTTGTAATTATATCATTTGTTAAATCTGAACCCAGCATCATCCATAATTAGTTAAAAGCTATGGTTCTACTCCGCTCTAAAGAAGTGTAATGTATATACATTCTAGGAGTAATTATGGAAAGCTGAGTAAGTCATTTAGATTGCTTTTTTATATTTATAATGAAACAAAGTGCGTAATCACTTTTCTTCCGTACGAACTGTTCTCTTAGAAATTACAAGACACGAAGTGGCTCAGCATAAAATCATAGGCGTGAGCTGAGTATTGTATCTGTTGGTCAATTCTCTTTTGGAGAAAGAATCCCCTATATCATAAAATATTTTAAAGGACCCTAAAACTAGAGTTTATAGAAAGTCCCTATACTACAAATCCAAGTAGAGTCCATAATCTCAGGCATTGATTCGAGTCTCAACTCTAGTCTCACAAGTCCAAGTTAAGTGTCAAGTCCTCGCCTCTTCCTGGAACACACATAATTCCTACTATTTTCATCAACTACTTTTGCTTCTGATTCTATTAATTGATATACCATTATAAAATAATGAGATAAAAGGACTCAGAATTAGCCAGTATGTAATTGAATAAATGTTTTATTCTCAATATAAGTGTAACTATTGGTACAAACTTTCCTCCTTTTGCGATGGAGTCAATTTGACGAGATTTGTCCATAATTTTCTTTATAGAGTATTATCCTCATTTTGTAACTTGAAAGATTATTTTTAACTTCTTCAACATAGTAATGGGTTACCAAGTGCTAAAACCTGATCCATCTCCCTTCTTAAGAATTAAAAAAATATTATTCTTATCAGTGACTTGGGCATCTTACCTTTGCCTTTTTTGGATTGTCCAATTTTAGAAAAAAGGAAACTATTTCATAGGTAAAAAGAGTATTGTATTTCCTATGATACCCTCTGGTTAACAGGCTTTATCGTCCATAATTTTTTTATTTCTTCAAAAAAAACTACATTTTCGAGATTACTCAATTTCCTTTTTCGTTATAGAAAATGACTCCTATTGATAGAAATTCAGAATGGAGGTACTTTAAAATATCATCTGATTTGGTTAAGACTTTCCTGTTATGAATTATTTTATCAACACTGGATGCTAAAAACTATAATTTTGATGATATCATCATCTTCAAAAACAACTTTTGCCTCTAATTCCGCTTTTGCGATTTCAGTTATTTTCAAGGTATGAGGAAAGATTAAATTCTGCTAATTTTCATTTATGAATTGAGAGGTTGTTACATGAATGGTTTTTGTTAGAGTATTCAGAGACTGATTAGAATAATAACTATTATTATATCCTTTTCTAACATTCTTTTTAATATATTACCTATTTTGAGACTTTGAAGTGGTTCTTTCAGGAATAATACTATATTATACAGCTATATATATAACTTAATTATTTCATGTTCTGAAGAGGACTCTGGTCGATAGAAGGATTCCTTAACGAAACATAATAAAGGTGATGAAACCAAAGGTAAATTGATTATCAATATTTGACTACCTCTTGACCAAGAAAAGCTATATGGACATACATTCTGAGTAACGTCAAAGTGGTTAAATTTGCAAATCGTGTTATTAAGGATGGTAATATGTATTAGGATAGACACTTGGGGAGATCAACATAAAGATCTCCAATAAATTTAAATGGTATGAATTATTCACTGGATTACTACAAATAGCTCAAAAAAAAGAAGAAGATTTCTCATTGGAACCATAGTCGTTTATTATGTAGAACAGAGCAAGTCGCTCTTAACAAAGTAAATATTCATAGTTCTGAATTGAATCAGTAAAAAATTGTGGGATTCTAGAAATACTTTACTAAATACTAAGGATTTTTAATTTACTCTTCCTCCTTCTCAGGTGAAAGTTCAAAAACTCAATTTCCTAGAAGTATTTAGTGTGTATCTTACATATATCTATTCATGTAAAATATATTTTTTACCATACCGTTTTGACTTCTAAGAAATAAGATGAGTATTTGATTGAAATTATAATACATATATGTAAGTAGAAAGATAGACTTATGATGAGTGATCCAACAAAAAAAACTACTTCACTATGTCACAAAGGTAATTTTCCTCACTAATTGTTACTTTTATATAAAATTTAAATAAAGCATCCATCACTTTTCAAAAGCCCTTAAAGTGTCTTACTTATTTCATTATATTTTGATGTATTTGGTGAATATAAAGAAATTAAACTTTTCTACTTATTAAAGTCATAACCATACTTTCCTAAACGAGTCTTTGGGGAATATAAAGAAAAAAAAAGTTGAATTGAATAATTGATTAATTACCCATACTTAGATTTATTCAAATGTACTATATAGTGAGAGTTTGATTTTACACAATAAGTTACAACTTATATTAGTGGAACTACAGTTCTTGGATCATTCATTCCATGTCGACTGAACAACAACATTTACTTATTCTCCAGGCAAAATTTATTATTTAAAAGGAGAGAATGTGAACCAAATTTTAGCATGTTGGAAGCAACTATTCAAAAGGAGATAATGTAAACTAAATTTCAGCTTGCTAGAAGTAATTATTCAAAAGATATGAACATTTCATAGATCAAAATTTTTTCTCGTCCTCATGAAATTAAACGTAAGTCCTTAAAATTAAATTGTGTGCCAAAAAAAATCAAAATGTATATTTTGTAATAAATATTTTAGTTTAGTAATGTATCTAACTAAAATATTAGTAAGGATTTTAGCTAAAGTGATTCAGTGTTGCCCTGAAATGAGAAGTTCAAAATGATCTTAGATTGTATTATACCTATAATTTACTTATCATACGTGAAATATTTATGATAAATATTTTTTGGAACAGTTCAAAAATATACCAATTAAATTGACATTTTAAGGGACACAAAAGAATTCATGAGATCCTGATTCTTGATGAAAATGGTGTCAGCTTTTTTATTATTGACAAGATGGATAAAATGTATTGAATTTCAACTAAAAAGTCAAATAAAAGTAGTAAATATCTTTAATTCTCATATAAAATACATTTTTGGCATATTTTAGTCTCCAAAGCAAATATTTGACAAATATACCACAAAAATGACAGATCTGATCTTTAGTTTATCTACATCAACTGTTTATTAGTATTTTGATAACCAATAACTTTTTCAATCCTTAAATTGAAATATTTTCTTACTATGTTTCAAGTTAATTGTTTATTCATGTAAATAATTTTTTAGTTATGGTTTGATTTGAAATTATAGGAACATAAGGATTTATAGAATTACCATAAGTATTGCACAACTATTAAAAAATGATTTATGATATTCCTCACAACAAGTTAAGTTAAAATTTATCCTGTTTCATAAATGTAAGGATTGAAGAACAAAAATTTTGAAACTATAATAAAATTGTAATTTTGATCAAATAAAAATTAGTCACTATTGTTTAAAACTGGATTGATCACTACCACTCTCAAAAATAAATTAAATATTTGTATATACCTTAACACAGATATGGGGCCCTCATAATAAGTTTGAGAAATTCCATTAGTTGAGCTTACCCTAAAGCAAAAAAAATAAAACAAAAAAAACATGGGACCAATTTTATATTTAAATCAAAGAATTCACTTTTAGCTCAAGTAAGCATGTGACTTTTTTGAATATGAAGAAATTAAAAGTAAATTGCCAGAAGCACAAGAAAAAAAAAGAAAAGAAATGAAGAAGAAAACAATGATAAAAGGCTTTATAACTAAATGAGTCAGTCCTCTTCCATCAAAATACAAATTCAAAGCTAAAAGGCTAATAAAAAAACCTAGTTACTTTTAATGTGTACATCTACATTGTACCAAATAGTCTATTATAAATAATAAGTATTACAACATTATAAACCTTTGAAAATATAACATGTAATTCTCCCAAAAACATAAGTCCTTCAATATTGCTAGGAGAGTTTTAAAAAACTCTGGTAAAGGAGATATTTTTCCTGTTGCATAACAGAGTAATTAACAATTTGCAATAAATTGCCATACTCCAATTATACTTTTATAATGATAAGTGATGGTAATTTAAATAAAAAAATGATTTGCATAAATACAGAATTGTAGTGCCTTGTCAAGAATAGTGCATTCACTAAGAGCTAGTCTAAAGTTTTATTCAAGTACAATATTTATATTGAACTATACATAAGTAGTAATCTATTTGATACAAATCCTTGAAACATGTATATATAGGTATTCAAACGAATTTAATTCATTACAAAATGTAGAACTAGGATGTCTAGCCTTTTTTCATAATAGGCCAAATTATAAACTTTAGTATACATATTCACTGGTTCGCAATGACACTTATCAGGGATATGTAATGAAATATAGTTAGAAATGAAATTTTGATATGCTGCAAATAGTTTTCTTAATAGTTAAAATCGTTATACAATTAATTCCGTTTCCAACGAGGTCAGTCATGGAAAATTTACTATGCTCAATACATTTTAAAAGTTCCTAGTGTTTGACTGAAAATTTTAAAAAAGTTTTAAAAATTCAAATCTCTCAAGCCCTTATAAGACAGCTAATTTTCTTTTTCAAAAAAACCTTTTTAGGTTGACAGCTGAATAGAGTTTTGAGGGATCAGCGTTCGCCAGGACATTCTCTTAAAAGTCAATTCTATGTTTGAAATCCCATAGAAATAGATCAATATATTTATTGAACATTGGTACCCGACCATTTACATTAGCAAAAAATCTATAAATTTTTTTTCGGTGTCAGAAATAAAAATTTGAATTTCTCCGTATAAAAGATGGATTTTATGAAATAATTATTTTTACTTTTGGGATTTAGCATCATCAATTTTGAATAAATTACTATAATTATTCACTTTTATGGATTAGTTTAGCTCTTGAACACATACAAAAGTATTTCTTGCTAAAAAAAAAAGTGCTTATTTTTTTTTCGGAGCAATCATGGACCATTTTTTGATAGAAATTATTCTTTATCTATGTTATATTTAAGCACATATTTTAGTATATATATATATATATATATAGAAAAATAGCCCTGAGGAATTTATCTATCTTGAAATCTAAATTTGTTGCTCTCACTAGCGTAATAAAAAAAAAACTCTTTTAATTTTTTTTAGGAACGTTAATAGCACTTTATAACTCCGATATAATCTAAGTGCTTTAACTCAATTGTTTGAGCATTTGAATGGAACTTTTTTCATGAATATTTGGCCGATTGAAAGATTCTTTTCAGATATCTTGAATTAATTTTCTTTGGTAAAATATACTTAAAAATATATTGAATTTTTATTGAATAAATAATTGTCTTTTTTTAGTAATACTTCCATTTGTGTACGAGAACCTTATAACAATAAGTCTTATAAGTAGATGTAGGTAAGATTCTGGAATTTTTTTTAAAAAGGAACATAAATTGAATATTCTAAATACAAAAAACAAACAAAAATTATCCTTTTATTGAAATGGTTATTTGTTATATAAAAAATATGAATATTTAATCGGATCTTTTGTCCTTTCAGATAATCGGGCACTTACCTTTAATGGTTTTGAGATTATAGAGTAACAATAAACAGTTGTAAGTAGAAGTCCATTATGATTTGTAGAAATTTAGAATCAAAAAGATTTTCAATTAAGTATTGCCCATGTATCATGAGAAGTTGATCTTAGCGGGCTAAAATTTGATACACGTATTTTTTTCATGAATAACAAGCAAAATTAACAAATTTTGTGACAATTTGTGTTTTTTTTTTTTTTTTTTTTATTGAGTTCATTAGATATGAATGATCCCAATGAATAATCATTATTTTAGTGAGCAGTTGCCCTTATAAAAAATATTAAGCTATTTGCAATGCAGTCTGTAAGTTAAAACATCCCTAGTGTTTTAGAAGGAAAGAAAAAGGAAATTCAAGCTGCGTGTGCATCCATTAGAATTTCATTTGTTGAAGCCTGATGACACCTAGTGGGACTCCTTCAAATACATGAATATCTAAGTTTTAGTTCTTTAAAATTGATTTTATTCCTATTCATTTTGGGTTTGTTTTGCTGATAGGAGAGAAAAATCTAAGTACGCGTTGACTTAAATATATTTGTTAAAATTCCCATACTTTTAAGAAACCATGGATATATTTATGCCAAATCATAAACAGAAGCATGAGGAAGTCTTGAATGTTATTAAATGAATTCTTTAGATAGAATCAACATAAATCAAAGTGGGGAACATATCAAAAATAAATGCAATTTTGTTCTTTTAAAAATTATAATAACTTTTTTTTTTTACATTTCCATTTGGACACATGGCGCATGATTAAATAACAAAGACAAAAAAACGTGACTATTTTGTTTTCTCAATAATACTTTTTTAGCCTTTTTATAAAAATAATAAAAAAGTTAATGGTTTAACTTCCTATTTAAACACACAAAAGAACTTTTGACGTTCCTATTTTTTTCGTAAAAAAAATGAATCAAGAATGAAATATAATTTAGTCTATTCAACAAAACTTAAATTATATTTGAAAACTAAATTCTACTAAAAATTGAAATTTTTCCAATATGTAGTTTCATAAAGATTTCAATTATTTCACAGTACACTATTTGTTGAATCAATAAATACTAAAACTTAACTAATTCTAGCTTAGAAATTATAGATATGATTGCGTAATCTAACATTTCGTAAAACACAAAAATAAGGATCTTCTCAGGGTTCAGTCAATTTCATTTTAGCATGAATTTAATTACAATCCTAACCATGATCTATTAAATTACATGAGTTTTTTAAATCATTATTTACTGTCTACATGAGTAAGAATTTAATAATATAGCAAATTCATTGTTCTTTAAATAATAAAATGGCTCAAATGAGAACTACATAGTCATCAAACTGAAATTATTTGTATACGAATATATTTATATGCAGTAAAAGTGGACAAAACAGCAGGTGACACAAAAATATAGCTTTTGTTGGGAATACCATTGTGAAAAAGAAAAAAAAAACTTCAAAAAGATAAAGTGCCTGAGATGGGTTCAACACAAACTTTTATTGGATAAATGTAGTAAAAAAAACAACTTTACAAGCTTGATGAATACATTAAAGGGAGAAAAAGACTTTGAAAATGTCATACTATTCGTCATCGTGCATTATTTTCAAACCTTTAAAATAATATAACAACGATCCAAAAATGTCTATTTTTCATTTTCAAAGTGCCAGAGTACCATACCGACAATGTCATGAGGGAACTTAAATTTAGCAAATATTGATTCCTTGACGCCTTCAGCAGAAAAGACCATAGTGCTGGCAAAAAAAGACTCTAACCCAATCCACCCCACCCCTTCCCCCAAAATAAACAAAAAAAACTTTTCATGTACATTAGGATGTTCTAAATATCACTTTTTTTCTCGAATCTTTCCAAATATAATTTATGTGTTGTATTTGTGTCTAGTTATGGTTTATTCAAAGTATCAAATCTCGATGTCAAAAACCCTGGCTACACAAGGTCATTTTATAAATCAAATATCGTTCAAAATGAATATAAGAATACAATAGTCCATAAGGCTACTTTAAACAACTGTTACTGCTAAAAGCAACTATTATTCGACTCAACTTGTTTCCTCTGATCTTATGTATGTTGTTTAGACTTGGAAGATTCAAATACTTATTTAGAGATTTATAAAATACATCATAGATAAAATGATTATAAAAGTGGTCCATGGGTCAATTTGCCTATCATTCATAGTCTGAATCATGACCAATGTTCATCCACAACCATCGTTTCTTTTTGACTAATGATCCACTTTAGAGATCGCAACAGAAGATACTTAAAAGTGTAATGTAATGTCTCTATTCCTTGCATGTCTTGAATTGGATCTTTCGTGCTCAGATAACAACAATTGATTCATTGACACTAGCAAAAAAAAAAAAAAGAAGAAGAAGCTCTTGATAAAGCAGTTAGTCATCTGAAGGCTGTTTTGAGATTACATTTTAGTTCAAAACTATATAGTGGATGATAGGACAAAATCTTAAAATGAGAAAAAAACTAGCTAGAACTATCCACAGTACTCCACATGAACCAATAAATTCTGGAAGGCCTGGTTTGGAGAGAGACCACATATGACAATTTTTGTAAAAAGTGATTCTTGGCAGATATTTGACATTTTGGCTGTGATTAGTTACTGGCTACTAATGCCAGCCAATAACAAGTACAATATTAAAGATTTAAAGAAGATGGATTCATTTTTTGGAAATTTACCCATCCTCAATGATTTAGTCAATATAAAAATATGCTAATGTTCATTTCGAACGAGTTTTTATTTATAAAATAACCTTGTGTTGCCAGTGTTTTTGACATAGAGATTTGAAACATTGAGTATATTATAATTAGACCCTAATACAACTCATAAATTTTATTTGAAGTGGTTCGAGAAGAAAAGTATAATATAGAAATATGCCACTACTCAATTTGAATGGTTTTTTATTTATACAAATCATTTAGGTTAGGGTTCTTGACAAGGAGATTTGAAACTTTGAATACTTCGTAATCAGATCCGAATAATTAGATAATCATACCTAATCTAAAAAACGCGTCATTTATTCTTCAAATGGGGAGTTTTATTTAATTCCATATATATTATTAATATATGTATGTGGGTATTTATATATTTAATATTTGTATATGCACTTGTAAATAATATAATGTAATATATGTAATTAGAGTAGAATATTTTTACATTAATTTTAGTGTAACATATGAGTATGCATGGTAATAAATAATAAAAAAGAGGTATGTTTGAATTGATTTTTTAAAATATTTCTTATATGTAATCATATCTGATAAATGTATTTATATTTGTATAATGTAAATATGTATTTCTATACATGATGCAAAGCATAAATGTTAGAAAAATTTGTCATCATGGAAGGACCTGTTTTGATATTCATTTGGTTTATTTTTCATTCTTTTAAAAAAATTATTTAAAAGCATGAATTTTACTTATTTATTACATACACGAATTAATGATTGTTTAATTGCGTATGTATATTATAATATATTATGTTCAACTTTGCATAATGCCTTTCAAAACGGACGGAAATACAACTTTTTTTCTTCTATTTTATACGAGTAGAAAGCTACCAGTCAACCGCAAATTATTCTGTATATTTTCTTAAAATATAGTACTCTAGAAAAAAAATGTCTCCAAAAAAACAAGACACACTTTAGTATGTATGCAAGTATATTTACTAAGGGCATGCTATCCCTTTATTTTGAGGTAAGTGCAAGGTTTTTTTTTTCTTTTTTCTTTTTTTTTTCAAGCTACGAAGTCTTTCCATGATGTCAGAGGTCTTGTTTGTACTAATACATTTCTTTATTATTAGTCAAAAAAAAAAAAAAAAAAAAAAAAAGACATTAGAAGAGGAAGTATTTTTAATAACATAATAACTTTTTCTTATTGGAAAAATTGGAAAAAAAAAGTCTCTTATATTTGAGGAAGAAATCTTAAATATTAACATAATAATAGATGTATGTAGTATTAAAATATTCAAAAAAGGTAAAGAAAGTTATGATATATGTAATTGGATGTTCAAACGTCTGTTTCGAATGATTTTTTCAAAGTATGGAGTATGGTTTTATATTTTATTATAGGAATTCTTCTCGACTCCCGTGTAAACAAGTTAGCTGTCCTTTTGAAAGGCTAGGAGAGGGAGATATTCCAGTGCCTTCTTTCGAGGAGGATACTGGAGAATCAATCAAGTCCTCCTCTAGCATGTGTTGTATCTTTTTTGAGGTAGAGGAGGAGGATGAACGGGGTCTACTTTTAGATTTATGATGTCGTCGTTTCTTATCAAAGTCCTCTGATTGATCAGACGCGTGTGCCCTTGATGATCGACTCCCTGAGTGCTGCTGCTGCTGCTGCTCTAAAAGACTCTTATTTAAACTACTGATAAAATTGTTCATGGCAGATTCCATATTTGAAATTTTATTGTTCATTTCAGATATTTCCTCTTTAATTTCAGATTTAAACTCCACTAAATTATTCATCACAGTACTAAGATCTATTCCAGGATCATAAGACAACTGTTGTTGCAGTGCCTGCTGCTTCTCTCGAGCGCGTTGTTGTTCCAATTGTTTGGCTTGGACATGAAGAAAGAAATCATTTTCAATACTTTTGATGGGAGAATTTCGTATACTGGCCCCTGAGTTTCGACGACTTTCGTTAATTTCGTCACTGCCTGCCCTCATCACAGATAAGGTGTTAGATCCACCTCCACCAGGAGATGATGAGCTCTGTTTATTGACAGTACTTGAGGTATTATTCCCTCCTCCTGATGAAGAGGCACCTGTTTTGAATCTTCCCCAAAGAGATCCTCCTGGACCTCTTCTTCCTCCACTTGAGCTTGAAGAGTCTTTTTCCTCTGTTTTAAGTACATCACTTGCAGCAACTTTGTTATTGTTAAGGGGTATACCGTTATTTAGTCCATTGTTTCCACCTGAAGCGGGACCTCCATCAGCGTCACCTCTTTCAAGATCCTTATTGTTTGAGAGAGCAGGTGTTAAGGAGCTGTCTGTGGAGCCCTTTTTGAATTTCGAAAATATTTTTCTAACCAAATGATCCTGCGTATGATTAAGAGCAGGTTCATTGCTCCGCTTCTCAGCTAATTCTTGCTCTTTCTTTACATCGGAAACTTTTCTAAAGACAACCTGAAAAAAAAAAAAAAATGAAATGAATATTAAAGTTTGATTTCAAAATATCAATGATTAGTGCGTAAAACACCCTTGAATTTTATGTAGTGATTGTTATTTTCTATTGATAAAATGGCTAAGGAAAGATTATTTATCCTTTCAACTGCAGAAGGAGGGAGAGTCTCAAAAAGAACTAAGAAGCTTAGATGTACATATATATTATATATGTATGTACGTACTAATATACTATATCTGTATACATAGATTCAATATATTTTGCACAAAAATTAGTAGAAGGAATGTGACACATTGTCCACATTGTATCTACAAGTATGTCTTTAAAAATACTTTTATCTTAATAAAAGTACATAATGGTTTATGCTACATTTTTAGTTACATGTTTCATAACTGAAAACATTTATTTTTAAATGTTTTATGTTATTTTTTTATAAAAGATGTTAAAAGAAGAAGGGGTATTATATTAAATGCTAAAAACACTTCCCCTTTTTAAAAAAGGAAACTTATTATATATAATATACATACTTTGAGCAAGGTTTTCCTAGTTTAAAGTTATAGATAAATTAGATAAAATTGAATGCATTTTGCTTTTGCAAATAAATAAATATATTTTCATATCCTTTGTAACGTTATTAAAATGCAAAGGCTTAAAATATAGGAATATAAAAAAAATCTTAAACCTTTATATTCTAGGATGAATAGTTGCTTTGGGTTTGTGCCAATTCAAGTGTCGACTTTTAAGAATGTTTCATGTGTTTTGTTTTAAAAGTATTAGTCAGTAGGGTATAAATATGTAGGAAAAGCAATTTATTCAGACAACATCATTGGAGAGTTCCTTTTTTTTTCTATTTTATTTTTTAAATGCAATAAAATAATTTAAATAATAATAAATCAAACGGATTTAAAATCATTTATTGGATAATATACATTTTTTAGTGATAACATCCAACACTTGTGAAACTGGATTTTTATTCTATAACAGTCTCTTTCGTCCTTTTTGGAAGGGTGATACTTTTTTTGTTATTGCTGAACAAATTCTGTGAAAGGGGATAAATAATGTTTTATGACATAAACTTTTAGAGTCCTTTTCTTTTTGTTTCTAAATTTTCTGCAACACATCGAGGAACACATTTTAAAAAGCTCTGTCATTGAATGTACTATATGATTAATATCATATTTACAATAAACAATTGTGAGTACTTATATACACGTTTATAAAAAAAATGTCTTCAATGTTCTGCTCAGAAATATACTTTATTTAGAATGAAAGTAAAAGAAATTTAAAAAAAATATTCGAATAACTTGATACATGCTACTTATTTTGAGTACCAATTTATAAGTTTTGTTGTTGCATGATGCTACTAAAGTATATCTACATATATTTAAAAGTATAATGAACAATAGTTACTTAAAAAGAAAGTTATTTTAATACAAAATAATATAAAAAGTTTTTTTACAATATATATTTCGTATCAGTATATTGAAATCATCTGTTATTCAAAAATAGTCAGAATACTTACTTTTTGAACTTAATAAAATACCATGATATATGTATCAAAATGGTTAATGGTTATGTTATAGTCATGTGAGTATTCTCATAATAAATAGATTTACAATGAGTAATAAAGATCGACACAAGCAACAATATAATTTTTTAACAAATTCTGAAATACTTTTAATTTTAGTCTAGAAATATCAAAGCTGTCACTTCATTTTTCTTTGTACACCATCAGGATCTGCCTCAGGAATGGTTATCGGGAATATAATAACTTCAGATGGGCATTATTTTAAAATTCTTTGGCTTTTCACAACAAGAGCTCGTTAAAAAAACCATTATTGACCTACTGAAAGATGGTTCGATATACACAGAAAATTATGTCTACGATTAACATAATGTTCAATCCAGAATTAGTCACCTACTATGAAAGAGAACACATTTAGGTATTTACCATTCTGTTATTGCTAAAATGTCAAATTAGTATGAAACGATCAATGAATGGGCATTTTTTAGAGGAAATAACAGTTTTATGATAAAAAAAGAGTTGATACTGTTCCTCTCTTTTGAAATAATATTCACTTGCTGTTGGATCATTTATGTCCCCATATATGCATATCCCCATTAAGGGAAGATATAAAAATAGAGGGTTTATTATGAATTTTTCGAAGAGTACCAAAAATTTTCAGCATTCAATACATTAGATTATATTGTTTCATATTTTCACTGTAATAAGGCTATTAATAAGTACATAGAAGAGCATTTTTAACCCTCATAAAATCATAAAACAGGCAGTTGATGTTAATATAGGGTTTTAAAGCATAATCCTTTCTCCCACCTTTTCCTTTCCTCTACAAAATTGAATATCTTTACTGATATTTTGATGAATTTAAAGACTCAACCATTTCCACTCCAAAATTATTTTCGTTGTAGTGTAAAAAATAATTTAATAAAAATAGGGAAGCTTACATGAGGATATGAATAATATTTGCTCTGATAAATATTACAAAAAGACATAAAAGTAAATAAAATCCAAACAATAAAGTAAAATGTATTATATGTAAATTCTAACTAATTGTTTGAGAGAAGATTGAGTTAATTGCGATTTTCTATTAGCTTAAATTTAAGATGGCTTGCTGTTAACATTTCATGGTAGTAATTATTTAATTAATTATGAATATATATATATTTGTAATATATTAGGCTGTCCCGTTTTTAGGTCAATCCGTTATTTTGTCTGCACAAAAATATTTTTTGCTATCTATTGATTAAAAAAAAAAGAATTGGAGAGTTTTTAAACTTCAAAAAACCATTTTTGTGTCCTTTCATAACATTTGAAATTTGAGTAATGGCCTTTTTTGAACAAAAATTAGCCTTTTTCAAAAGGTTTGAGAGGTTTAAAGTTTAGAGAAATCAGGCCCAAATAAATTTTAAACTTCCTTTGAGATCTCATTAAAAAAATGCAAAGTGTCATCGACTCATAGTCTTGGACTATTAGGAACAAAAATTGTTTTTATTATTTTTCTTGAAAAACTATCCTAAAATTTTGAGTACGATTTTTTTAATTTTTATAGTTGTTTGTTTTAATTTGGTGCATCTACACTACTCAAAATTTGCATTAGTTGCAATTTTATGGCACATTTTCTTTTTAATTTTATGCATATATTTGAAAAAAATATTTTTTAATTAGAATACAGAGCTAAATATCGACTTAATAAAAATAAAGATTTCATTTAAGTAATGTATATAACTAAAATATTATTAAAGAATTTCAGGTAAAATGATTCAGTGTCGCCATAGAGGGAAAATTATAACTTACATTTGTTCAAAAAAAATGATTCTATGTATACCATTAGACTGTTTTCACATTGGTTATCATAATGATCTTAATAGTTGGAAGAGTTATCTTATGGTTAGATGATATTTTAAAAAAATCAATTTATCAAACTTAAGTTTTTCCATCAATTTAGTCTGGGGTCAAGTAGATTACATGCCACTGATGTTCAGCATATCCCTAAAATTACAATATACAAAGTTGTAAGACTCATTTCAATGAAATTTTGAAATAATAAAGGGGAAGAGACAAGAATAAAAAAGTTTAAAATGTTTGGAACAGTGCTTCAAAACGTGGAGACAAGAAAAGATCACTGAGAACATTTCATTCCTAAATGATCAATAAGGTCTCAAAATTTTTACTATCTATAAAATTGACAGAAAGTATTCGATTTCAACTCAAAAGTCAAATAATAGTAGGAAAATAATTTCGAAAATGCTACAATATCTTTAAGTCTCATGAAGAATCAGGATCCAGGAGTCGTTTGTAAATTTAAATTTAATTTATATATTATTCCACTATTCTAAAAAAAATATTTACAATAAATATCTGGCGTATAATAAGTAAATTATAGGTATAGCAATCTAAGGATATTTTGCACTTTTCCTTGTATGGATATTTAAAGACTCACAATCTAACTTGAACTTTGTATCAAAGATATAATATATAACCAGCGGTGGTCTGTTGGTCGAATTGGAACATTCCCATATGTTTTTATTCGTAGTTATGAATTAAGAATACATATATTAATCAGTTATTTTCGTAATTATCTTATATATGAGTAAAAACTAATCGTTTAAAAAGATTTAATCAAATTGTAGATTGGTATAAGGCACACACGAGTACATAGTTGAAGAGGGACACCTGAACCGTTTCAAAACAGGGATGATTTAGTTTCATAAAAATGATGTCAAATATTGGTAAAATTATAATCACACAACTTTTCACTGATATTTCCTTTCGAAAAGGGGTCTGTATGTGTACGTAATATGATTATATGTATTAGATGATTAAATCTTTGCAATTCCAATTTTTGGAGTAACTACCGATGAAGCATGTCAAAACGATCTATACTTAATAATTGTTGGTCAACCCACGTGGTAAGTTTTGGCCATGTTTCAGAATTAAACAGGAAGTTCTTTCATTATTAGTTGGAACTGCAGATCTTACAGTTCCTAGAATATGAATTTGATAAAGGGGTATGAAAGTAGTTTATTTAGACCCAATATGTCTATTGTAGCTATTTATGTTTTGTTAGTTAACTCATTTCCTATTGGCTATTAGGCTATAAAGTCATGAGTTTTGTTTACTGAGGCCCAGTACTTCAGCGCTCTTTTGCTACCTTGAATATTTTGTGAGTTTGCTTATGTCCTTTTAGGACGATGAGCTTTTTGACTAAACACAAATATTATGTATTTTCCCTTTAGCTGTTTCAACAGTTGAAGGCTCTGATGATTTAAAGCAGCTGTCTCTACGTAGTATGAACTCTAAAAGGGTATTAATATCATGTATGATTTTGATTCACATAATAAATAAAAGATTGAATTTTTGAATATTATGTAAGTACTAAAATTATTGATTTGGATTTGGTAAAACTTATCAATGTACATAAAGTACTATACATCTAAATAATAACTCTGACCACAATTAAAAAGTTGACAAAAAGAAAAATACAGAATGCTAGCTTTCCCTTTTGAGAGTCGTGGTTGCAAGAGGATAAAAAAGCTCATTGTGATGCTTTTGGAGAAATGGTGTAAAAGGTATCTTACCAGTTCTGTAGTTTTTGTGCTTATATTTTATTTATAGGAGAGTCAAAATAGGATACAAATGAAGGAACATATTATTTACTAATAATCCCAGTAGAGATTGCTATTGCAATGTTCAACGATTAATTTGCTGACTTTTGCAAATGATTTCCAATATAATTTTTTTTTAATATTTAGGATGTACATATTGTTTGTGAATGTAAAATATCTAATTAAGAGGATATGAAAACTATATTAACTTATTACCATAAAGCTTTTGCTTTTCATACATAGACTCACTCATTTATATTTTTTCTTAAATAAGTAATAAACCTTCATAAAGTCCTCAAAACTCCCTCCTTAAGATTATTATTAACCACACATAAATTGCCCCAAAGATTTCTTCTCTGCATGCGGAGAAAAACAAAGGAGTACCAAAAAGAAAAAAAAAAGTTTTTATAAAAAGTTTTTTTAGCATTATGCTTTGATTTATTTGTAATGTTTTTTTTTTTGTTTCTGTTTTTTACACAAAGAATCTATTATACACGGGTTCTTTAAGACCAAATTTATCTCACTACTCTTGTGCTAAGCATATTTAGCTAAAGTTGAGTAAATTGACGTTTAATGCTATAAATTATGGAAAATAAAGAATTTTTAACTCTGAAAAAATATATAGAGATATAATTATTTATTTATTTTAAGTAGATTTGGATTAAGAAGAGAGGAAGAAGAATGAGTTAGTTTGCTTTTGTATAACTTTATTTGAAGATATGAGAAAATAATAGTAGTTAATAAACAACAAAATAAAAATATTTTATTTGTAAAGTTATTAAAACTTTCTATCTTTAATTTCTTTTTAAGTAGAATTTTCTTAGAGATATGTATACATATAGTATACATTATGTAAATTCATACATAATATATGCTCAATAAATATGAATGGATACATCTAAAATTATTAAAATCCTAAATAACAATTATATATATTCCATAACTTATCAGATTTTATGCTATTATTCCGAATCATTCGAGTAATATAAAGTATGGTCAGTTAATATAAGAGTAAAAAAATAATAATAATAATAATGACCGTTGATTTTGGATATCAAGAATTATATTGAATAAAAGACTTGAGAAATCGTCAACTCTTTTTAATCTTAAAAAGAACTATATTTTAAAATAATTCAAATGTTTTAGTTTAAACTAGGAACAGTTTTATTGAAGAGAGCCATTTTTAAAAAGTAGGCGTATTGAACATGGTGTTATTTTTATTCCATCTTGCAACCTATTTTTCAAAAAGAAAGAAAAAAGATAGCCTAAAATCAGTTTGCCAATTCCTCCCAAGGAATTGCAAAATTATTGTTAAGCAATAATAGTTAATTGTTCAAAGCTTAACAATTGCTATCGAGTTTAACCAATTAACTATTTGAACACTAATGATGGGCATGAGTATGTCGTGAAAAAATGAAACAGCTGACAAATAATAGAGCATACAAATTATGTTAGTAGAATAACGTCGCATGAGCTTGGACCAATGAGTTAAATTTACGTTATTGGACTATATATATTTTTGTCAAAATAGTTTTTTATATTTAATACTTGAGACAATTATGACATTTTATTTTCTTTGATCAAATTGTGTTCATATTTGTTATTTTTTTTTTTTTTAATTACTTCTAAAAAAATGCGCATTCAACACTTTAGACCAATTTGTTGACAGTCAAAAATACCTAATTGAAAATCAAGGCTTTATACAACTTATCTGAAGATTGAAATAATCCCTTATTTATACCTAAAAATAAAATATAGATGTTTTATGAGGCATCATTCAATGCAAACTCAAATTCAATATTTAGTATGTATCGGCGAAATTTCCTTTCAATCATATGTCATGGAACATAATTTATTTCCACAAATTTGAAACACCCTTGGACATGTCAACACATCAGTTATTTAGATTAATTGCCTGTAACGTTGAGGTGGATACCCTTTTATTGATGATTGAATTCATTACCATACTAAGTCATTGCCAATGATTGCTTATCGCTCTAATTAATTTTGTATCGTTTTCCATTAGGTGAATAATGAGTCAAAAAGACAGAGCCAATAGTATATAGGTACATAGATGTACATACCATGCATAGATAGAAAATATTTATTGCCAACACATATTTCACTCTTATGGGTACATGTAGTAGCAATAACGTCCTTCTACTCTCATTACTTCTGAAAGGTTATTGGTAATCAATTATTAAGTATGTAACAAAGAAAGGCATATCAGGTACTATTTATGCATACATACATATTTGCAAAGGCAGTAGATATAATTCATAAAAGGGTTAATAATTTATGAATAAAAAGTAATCAGTCATTTTACATTTATATATGTAACATGATAAAAGCCAACTCTTTAAAATAAAAAAAATTGCAAGAAAATCTTGTGAACTTGCGATCCAATAATCATGTCAAAAAAATATTTCTCCACGGATCATATAACATATATAAGTCCTTAATATTTAATTACTTTGTACGAAGTAAAAGACAACAGAGGTTCATAGAAATTGTGTTTGAGATATACAGACACATATACATAGTATGTACGTACATATGTAAAGATGCTTATATGAGTTTTTATTCAAAAGTAATTAATTGAACAGAGTTTCTTTTTATGTATTTTAAATAAATTGAATATTAATTGTTTGGTCTTAAAAATTAATTTATTTTATTTTGTAAATATATATTATAGCATTTTCACGAGAAGAACAGAAGTTATTCATTAATCTTGTGTCATCAATAATTGGTACTTTTTAAAGATGGGAAGAGAAAATACAGAATAAGTATAGGAATTTCGTTTCTACTTAAAAGAGCGAGGAAAATATAGATAATGTAACATTTTATTGAGTATGAAAGGGAGGGATTTTTTATTCCTTTCTGCTTTTTAACTTTTGTTCCTGCCAACAAAATTTTTGATGCCATTCTAATACCCACGTAACTCTATTTTCATTGTATTTCAAAAGAACCAAGTACTGTGTTCAATTTAATAACTTCTTGATTACATTAAATAATTAGCTAAAAGTTTCTTTTGAATAGAATTATTCTAAAAAGAAGGGTAATATGATACATTTGATAGTAGTCATACTATTTGGAAAATATTTTTGGGACCTTAGATATTCCTCATGTACATAGATCCCTTTTTTACTTGCATTTAATAGTATTTTATCTTGCCAAGAGTAAGGTAATATTCTTATTATTCCTTTCTTTAATTGATATATCTTCCCTAAATCGTGAAAGATTGACTACATGTGACTTTTGGCTCTCTTACTTACCCGATGTCTTAGATTATATGTAAGAATTAGATTCCTTGAGAAAGATTGAGCAAAGGCCTTGTAAAAATCCAAAACTTCCAAAAGTTTTTCCCGATTCACAAGGTGAAGATCACAATAAGTTAAAGCTCTGACATTTGCAACAGCTTGACCAACTTCCATGTCACGCCAAAAGCAGTCCCCAAATACGTCTCCTTTACCTTTACTCACGAAAAAAAAAATAATAATAAACTTTGGTATGGAGAATAAGTGTGATCCTACCAAGTATGGCAACAACCTCGTCATCTTGAATAACCTCTAGAGAACCTGATACGATAAAACAAAGATTGTCAATGCTCTCTCCGGTATGATAGAGCAAATCTCCCGGAGCAGAATGAGTCATACTGAAATGCATAGCTAGTGCCCTCAAGCATCCGTCACTAGCCAGTCGAAATGCCGGATGTTCATTAAATACTTTACGATTTAAATGAACACAAATATCTGCCTTCATGTCTTTTGGACAATAGTTGAGGACCTTGTCTTGATCAATCCCCTTGGTCATTGCCCATGTTGAGACGACATAGTCCATTACACGCTCAGAGAGAGCTTTAGGAACTTCATGGAGTTTCATAAATTCACGAACGCTGTTTAAGATATCGTGGTATTTGGCAGTGGCAGATGTCATTTGTTGGATGATTGTGGTGACATGACCAAAGATGGTAGCATAGAGTAAGGCTGTAAAATACAGTCAAAAGGTGTGTGTATATTATTTATTTATCTAATAGGAGATTGTTTTATTCATATATGTACATACATACAATTTTTAAAGATATGTTAGTATCAATATATTAGGTATACATATATGCGTAGGCTTATTCTATATACAGATAGATACATTATACCAAAATTGGATTAAGAAATATGTATATGAAACTGATTCCTTTTGAACTTAAATATATATGTATATATATATTTTAGTCCCAAGGCTCCAAAACAAGAGTAAGACTGTAAACACTTTCTGTGTAACTAAATAATATAAGTAGAAAACGAGAGCAAGAAAGAATGAATATATTTCATTTTTATTATATTTTTACTAGAAAATAATATATTTTTAATTAAATTGAATGCCTCTAGCTAACTTTTCCTTCCCTTTTTCTTTCAAATTGAAGTATTGGATTTGACACATTTTACATAAAACACTTTTTTTTAGTATTTCTTACCAGCTACAATCATCATACATATGGAGAAAATTTTTTCATTATCCGTTTCAGCAGCAATGTTTCCGAATCCTACTGAAGTCATACAGGTCATTGTATAGTATAGTGCCGTAACATAAATAGTTTTCCTAGAGGGCCCATCCCCCAGCTCAATGTCATCAATGGTGTAGTTATCAGTTCCATACTTTATATTTTGAGTATAAGGCTGCTTTGTAATGTTTGCAAGCGTATAGAGCCAGCCATACTCGATTCCGTTCATGAGATCCGAATTCCCTATTGAATACCTGAAGGATAAAACAAAAAATATTGTGAATGTCTCAATCAGTCAAGCAACAATCAGGTTTGAACATGGAACTTCGTTTTCATGTCTAATTTATTTATTTTGTTACTAATTTATATAAAACCATGTCAAAATTGTCACATG
This sequence comes from Lepeophtheirus nordmannii, assembly GCA_963680855.1. Taxonomy (NCBI): domain Eukaryota; kingdom Metazoa; phylum Arthropoda; class Copepoda; order Siphonostomatoida; family Caligidae; genus Lepeophtheirus; species Lepeophtheirus nordmannii. Next base: position 26,310,273 of record OY804523.1, read on the forward strand.
GTTGCATGTTATTAAAAAAGACTCTTCATGATGAAGTTGTGTTAAGAAAGGAAGAAGGAGAAGGGAACAAAATTGATAACAAAGTTATAAATTTTTTCCATTCGGAGAAATAAGTATTTGATAAAGAAGGACTTAATTTGATAAAGAAAAAAGTACCAATCAAAAACTTGATTCAATTAAGCTTCAATTGTAATTATTCAATTTATATATATATATATATATATATTAAAATAAATTATGTGTCATTAGTATTGAAAGGAAGAGAGCCTTAAATTCCCTAAATATGAAAGGATGAAAATAGATTTTAACTTTAAAAAAATGAAAATCTAAGACGTACAAATATGTCCAGCAAAAGGCATTGATAAGTAATTTATTCAGATAAATATTTGATTCGTACAAAAACACTACCTTAACAAAATAGTTATAAAAGTAGTAATAGTAACAATTACTTGATATGGATTTTTAAATGGATTTTTATATATAAAAAGTGTGATTTTTGAATAATTTTTAATTTGTCAAAGAATAAAAATATTATTTTATTTAATACTATATTTTTACGTCATACTCTTCAACAATTGAATTATTTAATATATCTAAGCATGACTTTCTAGCTTTATTGTTTACTCAAACTCCCGACTTCAAAAAGAAAAGAAAAAGATTGACAAAGAAATATTATGCTACTTATGTTCACAATGTTTTGTCATGATAGGGTACCTTCGGGCAAGCAAATAAGTACTGATGCCCATTTATATTCATAAAACTTAGTCAGCTGCTTTAAATAAATAAAAAAGAATCAACTGATGAAAGCAAATGAATACATTGTATCTTTAACGCTAAAAACTTCCTTCTGAAGCCAATCAACGGCTTCTCATATACATTGTCACCTATATTCAAACTTGATCTTTGTCTTTAAACATATGAAAAAGGATATTATTCCCATTTTCCCTGGTCTACACTATCTGAATGTATCAGTTATGAGAGCACTGATAGTATTATTGTTTTTTTTTGTTCCTTCTGTATGTATGTAGCTTCCATTTTTATTTGGTTATAACGTATGTTATATTTTATGTACGTACACAAACTAATATAAAATATAGGCAAACGTATGTACATACAATTATAAATGTTGAATAATTAGATCAAGGCGATAAATTGAGGACCTTTCTACCTTTGATTTATATCTAACATTTATGTATGTAAGTGCTTACATAAATAAATGTAGGTATGTACATATTTGGTTTAGTAAACCAAAAAAGGCCTAAAAGCATATATTATGTGGAAGTGAAAGAGGTACTCACCATATGCAAGCTAGCCAGTGAGCTACAAGCATGTAAAAGCAGAGTAGAAGAACCAACATGGCTGCGCCGTACTCGAGGTAGCGATCAAGTTTTCTGACAACTCGTCCCAAACGCAGCAATCGTACTACTTTCAGCGCACTAAACAAGCTTCCAATACCCTGGATGTGTGGAGAGGATACAAAAGAAAGAAAAAGAAACGAATAACACATGAGATCCATTGTCCTTCATACGTACTGTGTACTAAAAATAATTGTACTTATCCATGTCTGTATGTAGATATACACTTATAGAAATTGCTTTAGAGTTAAGTTAATGGAATGAAGACTAATGATATGAAAGAAACAAAAGTACATACATACATACATACATATATATATATATATATCCATTTATATTAATTTATCATACTCATAGTAATTAGCTCATTCAGCCTCACTGGAAAAGTATAAATAGATCTACACATATGTATGTATGTAAATGCATAGATATTGTAATTGATAAAGTTAATTTGGAGAGGAATAAAGGGATTAGAAGTGAAGATTTTGACTTACATCTTCGTCGTGGTCAAAGGCATTGAAAACATCATATGGTAAGCAGGAGAGAAGATCGATGATGAACCAGGATTTGAGATAGTTGAGTCGAATTACTTTTGGATCCGAGACCACCTCACCTCCAGCTCCTACGTACGTTGTATGAAAGTTTAAAACAATGTCAATAAAAAAAATAACGTCCACTATTGAGTCAACTACTAGTAAAGACACATCTTCTGAGGTTTTATTCTTTAGAGCCACATTATAGGGAACCATGATGGCTGTATAAAATGTTAGGAATAGGATGATCCAGTCCCATATCGCTTTGAACGCACAGTAATGAAGAAGGATGTGAGGTGGGGTTTTGGGTGCCTCTTGTCGATACTGAGGCATGATATCTGCTCCTAAACTCATTATCTGAGTTAAGTTGGATTGCTTTGCTGTATCTTTTGCAACCTGTTGAGTAATTTGAGAAGCAAGAGCGGAGCGGGATCTTGTGACTGATCGAGCCAATTTAGCAAATTTGCTAAGTCCTCCTTCAAGAAAAGAAGTAATCAATTATGAATTTAAAACCAAAAACCAAAATATTTATATTATTTTTTTATGTAGACTCTAATGAGTAAATAATTGGGTTGAATGTACTTAAAAAGGAGACATTAATGCCTGTATAACAATGCAATTAAAGCTTAAGTAAGTAATTAAAGAAAGGCGATTGTTGTTCCTTTTAATAGTTAATTAATTAATTTTAATACAAAATTTAATAATAATAAAAATAAATAGTATTAAAATACCCTCTTCTTCTCTTCATTCTCTTTTTTATATATGCATATCATACTTATGACGTAATTTATAGATACATACATACATCATTTGTATGCAGGGTTCCAAAAACAAAAGCAAATAGAGAATGTAGAATGTAAAGAAGAGGGGATATAAGCATATAAAGCAAAACAAAAAAATCAGAATTACGATTGAGATTTTCTATACCCTTATTCTCCTCTTCAATCGGTTGCTTAAGAGCGGTAATATCACGAAAGGTACAAAGAAATAAAACAACAACATCTCTCTCATTTTTAACTGGAGATACTTGAAAAATCAACCAACAAGGAGTCTCTGAAAAAAAAAGGAGTTATAACATTGCTGGCTATCTACTTACATATGGTCATGCCCTTTTCCCTTACTGTCTTTTTTATAGAGAAGGATTTCAAACTGATTTTGTTGCTGTGTTTCAAGACTTTGGTCTATGAGAGAAATGGTATCCGTGTCTGTGAGTTCTCCATACATGAAAGCGACACGGCAAGACTTTTGCATCACCTAAAAAAACAAAATATGCATGAACATCATTGGATTAGGCCTCTTGGCCATTATTCTCCCTCGAAGGTAGTTAGGTACATAATACAATATATGTATATAAGTTATTATAAATATAAATATAATTAATTCAACAGATTTGCAATAAAAAAGAAAATAGAAATATGCAGGGAGAGAGCTTTTTTGTATGTACGTATGTATGTATGTATAGGTAATATAAATACTTGCTTTAATCAATATACCTAGATGGGTAGTAGGTAGGTATAAAAATGTCTATGTACTATCTTTGGAAATAGTTAGATACTCTATAAGTAATTGCTTTATTATACTACTTCTTTTCAGATTTTCATCTTCATACATATGTACATATAAGTATATGTACGTACATAATTGTAACTCTTATAGGTACTTGAAAAAAGTAAAAAATAAAATAAAAAAAATACAGCGTAACGTTTACAATGCCAATGTATTGAAAGTAAATATATATATATATATGTATGATATTTGTGCTGGGCAAAATCTAGACGATTCTTTTTTTATTTCCTTTTATTTATTATAATTCATATGTATTTTAGGTATACATACATTTATGAAATACAAAGAACTAGAGTGGTTTTGTGGTTTTTGAATGCTTCTTAACGAGAAGTTTATATTATTTTTAAAATTCTTCCTATTATATCTTCAATATAAGATGACTTTTTCCTTGAAGGATGATTATTGAAGATAAAGAAAAAAATACTCTGACAGAATATTCATACATAGATAGAGCGTATCTATCAACTTGGGCAAATTTTGATAGCTGGATAGAATAAAACCAGTAGCAGGTGAAATATAAAGTACACAATGAGGCACATGTCATTGCTATTTTTTTAATTTTTTTAAGGAAGACTTTTTTCACAGAATAAATCCAAAAGGTGTAGATCTGATTTATGTATATACCTACAGTGAACTCTCAAATTCCTTATTATTTTTTTTAAAATGCTATAAATAGCACATGGAAATTGATATTACAAATGCAATACAATCAACTATGGCATAAATTTGCTCTATCAAAAGTTGCATTCTGTTTTGAACTTTGCAATGACAAAAATCACGACTTTATAGCACGTCTACAAGCGCCATAGTATGCCAAATACTGATTTGTATATCAGCTCTATTCCTAAAATAAAAAGAGCTTTTTTTATTGGATAGGAGGGTTTAACAGTGGGTATGTAGAATAAATCCATATATCTGAATACATAGATAGTAGCCTAGTTTATGTCTGGTAGGGCATGCTGCTGACATATTTAAATAATATTGTTCATAAATATTTAGTAGGAGCAAATATTCATAATTATACATAATATCTGTAGTTCTCAAAATGGAAAGCAGCTTCATCATGATAGGAATGAACTACTCATAACGATGAGTCAAAATGTCCATTCGGCATACAACATATTATATATATGTATGAATTTATGTAGTAAATTGTAATACATACAATAGAGACTCAAGGAGAGTCAAAATAACCCAAATAATGAAAGGGTTATGAAACTCAATCGATAGCAAACATTTTTTGTTTTATGTGATGAGTATCAGGTTCCATAGATATATATGTACATACATACACACTCATAATACGGGTTGTTCTGATAGGTATGCTATAAAGTTTCTATAGAAAGTATCTCAATGAAAACAATGCAGACAATGAAGGGAGGGGTTTACATGATGTGTGTAAAATATACACTCATTCCCATGAAGGTATACCAAGTTCATCAGATATGCATCGAATTCCTTGGAATGTTTTTATTTTGTTTTTCTTGAAGTATGGATTCAAAGTATTGTAATTGCTTAGAGCATAGGATTGACCCTTGAATTATACTTTGTTACTCATAACATGTACTAGGGGCTCTCTCTCTCAGGATCCCATTTTCCAGAGATTTTCTGGGGTTTTACTCACCTACGGGAAATTCCTGGTAAATTCTGCATTTTATTATTTCATAATATAGACTTTATTAAATTAAAGGTCAAACACGTATTGAAGAATCACTCTGCGGAACGTTTTTACGATTTATGTATTTAAAAAATGTTTCAAATATTACAACTTTACAATAACGATATAAATTCCTTGTCCGTTTCCTTTATATGGGTAGGGAAAGGGAGGAAGAGTTGATACTCTAATTAATATTAATGAATATTTTTATGATTGGATCCACCTAGATAATTATCTACTCCTCCATTTCTCCTCACATTAAGAAGGATAAAATAAAAAAATGCATATTATGTTCCTGAAAACTGATTTTGGACTCTAAAATATAAAAAATAAAAACGAAATAAGAATTTAAATTTTGGTTACGCTGTTACAGCTTAAAACAAAGCAAATAAAAAAACACCCAAAAAAAGGGAGAGTTGATACAGGTCCCTTGTATGCATTAAAAACAATTCATAAAGATGATGATAATATTTTTGTGTGTGTTGACATTACAAATGCAATGAACTGTCTGAACAAAAGGATTAGAAGTAAAATCCCAAAATGAAAAGGGCCATTTGTGTGTAGAAAAGTAAAATAAATATTATTATTTATAGTTATTATATAAAGGTATAATTATATAAATACCTTGATTTTTACTTTAAAATGATGCATATTGGAATGTATCAACTCTACCTCCCTTTTCTTACCCTCTAGGTAAAGCCTACACACCCATCATATATGTAATACATTAATACTTGAAAAAAAAATGAATAAAGACTATTATAAATCGATCTACAAAACTCACACATTTGTCGAATAAATTATTTCTAAACTCTTCCATATCGCCACAAATACTGTATAGCCTATTTTATTCCTTATTTCATTTATAATAATTACAAATTCTCAAGACTCATTGCTTATATTTTAATTGACAAATATCAAAACTATAAGGAATAAATATTTGAATTGTTGCTTAACTTTTCAATGGAGGAAACATGAACTTATTTTGGATCTTTGAATAATGAATTTTAAGATTTTTTTTTTTAATATACAAATAAATATTTAGATTTTACAGTATTTATTGTTTACTAATGGGATCTCTGAATTTAAAAGTTGATTATCCAGAGAATAAGACACATCTAATACGTACTTATTTGATGTGTGCTAATACGATTGCTATATACAAAGGTACTAATATAAATATGGAAGTTATGTTTCAACATGTTTGTTGCTAACCCAAATAATAATAATATCATTATAACTAATAAGCTAACAATAATGTTGATTACAGGTATTGATTAAACATGCAATAAATTGTTAATTATGTATAACTTTTATATTCATATTGTTTTCTATTTGAAAAGTGAGGTCCAGGCAGGCATTTAGTCAATATACTTAATTTTACAAAAGAACAAAAATAACATGGTTTAATATTGATATTAAACTTCGTTATACATATTTTTATTTTTATTTGATTATACCCCTTAATTAAAAAGAGTCATAGTGTATGTGGCAACAAGTTTTAAACTTTCCATTTTCATAGCAATACATATTCTTACATATTTAATGTACCTACCTACATAAATATATATATATATATATATGGTACAATTCTAACGAATTATTTCCATGTTTTTTCAATTAATGAGAGCTTAAAGCCATCAAAATAAGATTCTTTTTCTTTCATTTTCCTTCATTTTTTTTCTCCCTACATTTTTTAAGAGCTATAAACAGAGTTGAAGTGTTCTTTAATATACTTATATATGTATATACATACATACATGGATATATGTATATTTACATATTTTTGAAGATCTAAAAAGTATCACGTTTGAAAAAAGAGGGAAAAGAAGAAGTAAAAGAAAGTATTTTACATATGTTCATAGTATACCTACATACATACATATAACATACTCTGAAATGTGTATGTACATATATGTATGACTTAAGTAACTTGAGTTTGTACAAGACAACTTTCTCCATCTATGAAGATAAATTATACGAAAAATGTTTTACATTTTCTAACAGCATTCAATTTGCTTTTACATACATACACATAAATGATGACAGTTTTATATGTGTGTATGTTTTAAAGTATTTGGTAGGTGAGTTGCCTCCATTCAATTTGTAATTAATTATTTAAACAAACTTACATAGAAGTACTCAACCAGGAATTGACGTAATCATTTTCCTTTGTATCTATTACGCCATTATCTATCTACATACTTATTTCATTATTACAACAAGTAACTATATACATATATATTTTTTTTACTTTGTTGTGAAGATGAAAGACATAAGAATAATCATATTTGCAATTTCTTTCTTTGAACAACAAGATCCTAGTATTTTATTTCATTTCGTTTTTTATCTTTATGCAATCTTATATCATATGTATGTATATATCTATATTTCATAGACTTTACATTTGTGCATTTGTATCAAAAATTTTGTAATTTGTAGAAACAGAATTCCTTGTGTCTCTTTGTCGTGAAAATTATGTAAATATATTTTTCTCACGAATATGTTGTCAGTCTTGTTCAATTTATACTCATTACTTTTTGCCCTTCTGGACTTACTTCCTGTATGTATCAGTTTACATCATATTCTACATTCCTACCTTGGATTGAAAGCATCTGATAACTGATATTCGAAGCAACTATTTTTATCATTGTATCTAATTACAAGCTGAGTGTAATCAACAATACTATCCTATAAGTAGGGATGCGACTTATGATTATTAAAGAAAAACAGCTGGTACTCCTGTTCTTTTTCGAAGTTACGTTTATTCTTTATTAAACCGATGAGGAGGAGAAATCTTTCTCTATGTATATGGAGAATTATAGAATTTCCACTTGCATATTATGTACTTCATGTTTTGTTGTAGATTTTGACTAATAAAGTTATAATATTATCACTGCACTAAATTCTATTTTATATGTAGAAGATTTTTCTTCATCTAGAATACAAGTCTATTTTTAACCATGAGTAGTAGTACTGATAATTCTCCCCCCCCCCCTCAAAAAAAAATCATATAACAGACATGTGATTTTGTATAATCGTAGTATTTTAACACATAAATCTTGTTCCTGCCCTCTCTTGACACTCTACAAAAGTCGTTTCCTCAGCTATAAGACACAGTTTTTCAAAGTGTGGGAGAGGAAGACTCCCTCCCGCTCAGATGAATAGCTGTATTTCCTTATCCTCTTCTGTAAATGAATGGTACTTATGCATACAAAAAAAATTTCTGGTTTGGCGCACCCTTCCCCCAAGTTTGAAAACTGCTGCTTAATGGACTATCACAATATGATCATGTGTGTAAGGAAACTTGCACACAATTCAATACATCACTCGTTTCTTTGCAATCAAAGATATTTGTAGTTGTCTTTTAGTGAAAATACATTTTATTTTTAATATTCATATAATATCAATATTTTCTTTTTACTGCATTAATGTTGTTTTTTTTTCTTGTATGTACATTATTTTCTAATTGTGTTTTCCATATCTAGTTATTGCCTTACATACATTGTAGTTTTTTCGAATAAGAAACTGAAATTGTATTGTTTATATGAGACACATATATATTTCCTTATGTTTCATCATTATTATTTGATTTGAAATTTTTTATTTGGAAGGAAACCAATGTCTTCAAGAATAAAAGATAATAAGAAATAAAATTTGAGTATTCACTACCAATCCTACATTTGAATATATCCAATCAAAATAACTAATCAAAGAATATTCATCAATCACTTTATGACCAATACTTTTAAATAACAATGTATCAACTTTGTAACAGATTTTTAATATGTAGTTGATAGAGCATTAGAAACTTGAATTGTTTGCCTTTATTCTAATCTATGCCGTCAATCAACGCAATAATTATGATAAAGTAACATAGATATACACGCCTAGAAAGAAAGTGAAAAACTCAATAAATGTTTGTCTTATTTTTTTTTATATTTTCATATTCTTATTTGAGAAAATGAAAAGAATATATGTATTTAGAGAATTATCTATTATAAATATACCTTAATACTTATAAATCATTCATCCATCCATCTACCCTTTACATATTTCACGTATTTCACATAATAATGTCCAAAATATATACAATAATAAAACCGAGATTAAATAATATTGAATTTTAACATAGGATCCTTTTTTTTAAACTATAAACAAGTTGAATTTATTAAATGGATACTCATTTTACACTATACTATTATATACACAATCTCGCAATTTAACGTAAATTCCTATGAATAATATTTTTTAGAGGCACAAATATTATTACTTTAACTGAGAAAAAAAATCGATTTGTATCGAAATAAGGAGTCATTTGTTTGTGACTGTTTTACCAAATGCTTATATAGCTTTAGAGGGATTAACAAAATACATACACATATATCACGGTAATAAAAAATGGAATATAGGTTTGATTTGAGGTCCCAAAACTTTTGTTACCATTTCCATACGCCCTCTAGTCTAGATTTTACGTTTAATACACAGTTTTTGAGGAAATTAGAAATTTATTTTGATCCATCGTGTTTTCTTGCTAATGTTCAGAAAAGGACCAAGGAGGAATAAAGGTATTTAATAGGGACTTTATAATTCATTTCATAAAAAAACATTATGATAGATATAGCTCTCAGCTACTTAGTTCTCAAATTGTTTTTTGAAAAGTATTAAAAATTATTAAACTGACAGTAAGTTTTATGACTTCTCCCGTGGAAAAATTGAAAATGTAGTCAAAAAGTACGGGTTTTTTTTTTACAAGAAATCAAAAAACAAACTCAAATTATTTTGTGATACACTAAAATGCAATAGAGTAATATCTACAAAAAATGTTTTATTGTCTGTACGTAAAAAAAGATATCTCATCGTTAAAAATGGAAATAAAAATACTGGAAGGCAGGAAATATACCGCGTATAGCGAACATAAAACTTTGCTTATTGTCCCTTTAACTTTAAAAGTTGATGTTTTAAGGCTTATATATAACGCATTAATCAACAATCGCTAATAAATATCTACGACATACTTTACTTAAAATTAGATAATCTTATTTTATACTTTATTTAAAAATCCAATCAAAATTACTTGAATTTATTACATTCGACTCAATACCTTGTTTTACATCAATCAAAGTTTAATTTTGGAAGAACAAAAGTTTTCTAGAATAATGAAATATTGCTGTATAAAGTATACATAAATGTATTTGTGGATCTTTGTCTCAAATTATTTAATTTTGAGGGTGAAAATGCGTAATCGTTTATAAACAAAGAAATCGAAAATGTCTTTGTTTGGTCACCAAAATTTAAAATACTCAAAAGTAAAATAAATAAGGATGCAGAAATTCTTTATGATGTGTTTATTCATCAAGATTATATCGTTGTGTCAAAAGCTTTATTATTTTTAAAAAAGATAAAAACTATTAATATTTTAGATTTTGTTTGTGCTATTTATTTCAAAAGGAAAGCTACAAATGTATGGAATAGATCTGGTTCCATTGACTTTTGATTAAGAAATTTGTATGGAATGATTATACATACTATCAATATTGAAGTTCTTTCTTCTTCAATTTGAGATTACTGCAGACATAGAGATTCTAAGGGATTGGTTGATCAAAAGTTAACATCAACCTTTGATCATTTATCCTTAATTATTTTTTTAAAATGTTAGATCTCCTAATTATTGTGAGTTTTATGTTTATAAAATTGCACAACAGACTTCAATAAACACAAAAATCAAAAAAGATGTTAATTGTGGTATTGGTGTAAAAAATGTCTGGCTCAAGTATTTCAGAGAAATGAGCATAAATATTGATAGAAAACCCTGGAAGACAATTGATTAAAAATAACCCTTACTTTATACCCTAAAAAAGAGGAAAGTTAGCATCAAGTGAGAAAATCAACATCCATCAATTTATTATAAATTATTTATTTATACTAACTCTATTCACGAAGATCATTACTAGATGTATATAATTCTAACAATACATTAAACCTTTCAACAGGTGAAGGCCCAATGTTACTAAATCTTAAATCTAGGCCTAAAATTATGTTATTATTGCTATGATATTCCCAATTTAATTGTACTAATGAAAACATATAGAGGCATAGATGAATATAGAACAGTGCCAAAGGAACAATATGAAATCAAAATTTTATTTTGAAATTACAACAAAGATCCATATTTATGTACTTTGTGAAAAAAAGAATTATTATCATATTTATATCAGAGTCTTAGGTGGCAGAGAAATATGAAAACATAAAATGTATATTATATTTGTTAAAAAATCAATGCTCATAACGTCAAGTATACATTGGCAGTTGACTATAAAATATCGAATATTTTGACTGGAATAAACGACACGTCTTCCAATATGCATTGGTCTATGCGTGATGTAACTTTAGATGAATTGAACTAAACAGAGGCATTACGAATTATGAAAAATTACCAATAAAATTAAATGTCTCATACGAGCAAAAGAATGTATCGTAAATTCCAAGTAACCCTAACCTTATTATAATGACCTTTGCCATCATTTATAGGATCAATTATTTCAACCCCAGAGTTTCATCTTCTAATTGTTGATAAAGTCAGAAAAAACATATGTATCCCAGTTTTTACCATAACTCTTAATATGTCCAATAGTACTTATGAATATTATGTATAACAAATCGAAAATAAATCTGTTGCTTTTCTTTTATTTTTCTATCGTAGTAGAATGCACTTGGGTAGATGATTAATTAGGATAAAATATAAATATTCTTTTGTATATACTTTATTCCTAATTAAATCATCATTAAGGATTTTTTTTTCTCATTTAAAGAAGCAGTATTTAAATAAATAAAAACTTTAGCTACATAAATTGCTGAGAGGTAAAGTAGATTATTCATCTGTCATAACAACTTTCTGTTATCATGTATTCAATACAAAAGTGGTTTGATAACCAGGTAAAATTATGTGGAAGACCAGGAAATGGAAATGTTGTATCAAATCATCAAGGGAATCATATAAAATGTGCTGTTGTCTAATTTTAATGTTAATGCTTGTTCTTCAGAGGTTCAGATTCGGTATTTTCCCTCTTATTATGGAGTTTTGACTCTCTTATCAAAAGAAAACAATGAACAAGATAGGATTAAAGATATATTTATGAACTTGAATATGTTTGATACTTTATTTAGAGTTTATGTTTTAACTTATATATGCTAACCTCTAATTATTATTTACATCCATATATGTATTTGAATCACTGGATTATAGTTTAGTTGTTAAGGGAACAGCTCTATATACCTGCTAGACGTCTAAATTAATTTATCAGGCTTAGTCTTATAAAAATGCGAGAATTGCTACTTTGTTTGAAAAATTACTCATTTCTATAGAAGTTATCCAATTATCCGATTTTTAAAAAGAATTTTTTTTAATTCATATTTGAAGGAGCTATTATCGAAAAAACATATATCATATACATAGTATTTCACTACTTAAACATTACTACTCATTAAACATAAATCTTTTAATAATACCCATTTCAGGAGAATGCGATATTTGAATTACTTTTTCCTTTTTATAAAGAATATTTATATGTATGTAGTTAATTTGTGCATTAATTGTTTTCTAGAACAGAAAAAGAGAGTGAATGTCAAAATGTTTTCCCAAGAAAGAAATCTACTACTAAAGGTGTTATATACGTATATAGGAGAAAGCACTATATTACGAACCCTATGATTATGAGAGCCCGTTTATTTTATCAAGATTAAAAATCTAGGAACATGATAATCACATATTCTTGCAACGATTTACAATGCATCGAAATAAACCCACATCTGACAGTATTTTCTTTAATTTACAAATATATTAGAATTGAACAAAATTAGCAGGCCTTTTCTTTAGTGTTTTGCTAGTGGGCCAGTAGAACCCACGTTTTTCAATTTTTTTAATAAGTATTGGTTGCGAATATCATATTCTTAACTATTTATTACTTATAAAGACAATATATTTGCAATTCTTTATTCAATTTTGTACTATGAAATCTCTTTACTAATTAATTAGTATTGGCTAATCATTATCATCTGTTAAAAAAAACATAGACTTACACATTTAATAATTATTATAATTTTAATCAACAAGACACAATTGAATCCTTAAAAAAAAGTTACAATTTACTCAAACACCTTAAATTATTTTCCATCATATTTATCAAATGATTTCATAATGATCAAAATTTAAAATTGTTGGAGCGTTTAAATACGCCATCATTTTTACAGTTAGCACTCGTATATACATACTACATAGTAAGACAATAATTAAATTCATTATTAGAATAATAATAATAATATTAATAATAGATGATTGAATAAAGAAAGGCCTACTTATATATCTCTGAATGTTATTTTGATTTTGATTTTTTTACATTTTTAGTGGGACAACAGGACTCAAAAATGAAGGTAAAAGGCAAATAAGGCGTATCATTTCTCTGCTTTATAAAAAGCCTGGTAAATTAAGTTTAATTGAATAGATATATATTTAATTACAACTAATTATTCTACACATTAAAGTCTGTCTTTGATTTATGTGAATTTGTTTAGATCGGTATCACATAAGGGTAAAATAATCATTTTTTTTTTCTGTTTTGTGCGCAAAATATTTTACTTTTCATAGATATGTTATATGCATAAGTTTATATATTAGTTATGATATAAAAATATAATGTCGTCTCAAAGATTACAATCATATTGAAATGCAATAAATTGTGAGATAGAAAGGATTCGTCAGGAGTTCGTACATTAGACTTTCTTTTGTCATATTTTTATCTTTATATAAATATATTTGGTAGTTGATGTATCAAAGATATATAGTCACGAAAGAACTTTTGAAAAAAGAACAACTTTTCCTTATAGGCTCCATAACAAAGAGCTTTCTTTCTTGTATGTACATACATATATATATTTATATATATATATACATAAGTAAATAATATTGATGGGATTTACTAACCATAGATAAAAATATAGATGGATATATATATATATATATGCAAATGTATTTATATGCTCAATTAAAGCTCCTATGACATTTAAACAAAATTAAATTATGCTATACTTTGTCACTTTTCCTTAAGGCTCAATTATAGACTCCCTTTAAGAAAAGAGGGGGGGGGGGGGGACTGACAATGCCCTTTGAAATACAGGAAATGAACGAAGCTACCTCAAACTCATCTATGTGTATATACATATGTACATGTTTGTTGTGTATAAGTAGATTTGTATGTTCTTTACATATACATATATTGTATAAAGAAAAACACCTCCTTTTATATTTTTACCCCTTAGAATACATATCTCTAATACAAGGGAGCATGAAGTCAAAAATGATTTTAAATATATGTATTTATATATGTACGTACGTACGGACGTAGGCTCATATATCTTTTCCCTTTCTCCCTTGCTAATGATAAGGGCTATTTTTTCATCATTATTATTCATATTTCCACATACATATGAAATATATCCCGTATATATATATATATATATATATGAATGTATATACAAAAAAAAAATACACGCATATACATATATATATATATATATATATATATATATATATATATATATTATACATATGTATAAACTCTCGAAAATGAAAATAAATGATTTTTTTTCAGTGAATTTTACATTTATATATATGTATTATTTTCATTTTAAATTATATATATGTATGTATATACCGCAGTAAAGCCCAAGTGGATTCTTTGAAATCTGAATCTAGCATAAGATTTAAACAATATTTTAAATTAAAAAAAAAAAAAAACCAAAAAACTTTGTGTATATTTTGTGTATTCTCCGTACATATACAAATGTAAAATGTATACTCACACTAACAGCTAACTACATATACATACATCTATATGTACCTATCTACCTACATACATCTCCCATATTTCAATTACTCAATTTCTTGACAGTCAGCGTATGTAGACTTACGCTCCACATTCTGTCAGTGCCTTTATACTTACTTCAGCTCTGTTGAATCCTGATGTCTTACAAAATGATTCATTGCAGTAGACTATGGGATAATCGATTATTTGAGCATTGGCCAATAAGAAACTGCTGTCCGCTGAAAAAAATAAATGTAGAAACATTTATTATATATTCATATTATTATAATCATTGTACATACATAGTGCGAATATAATTTTGCATATGAAAACTTAAATGTCATTTTTATTGAAAGAGTTTCAATACTTTTCAAGAAACACTTTCTTTTTCAATGCTATCTACAAAAAAAAAAAAAAAAAAATTGCATACTTTGTATACTAATCAAAAATATTGTTACATTTAAAACTTTGATACTAAAAGTCGTTTTTTATTATTATTATTATTATCATTTAACTTGGAATACGTGACTTCAATGTCAATTCACTGTCTGAATTAAATACCTAATGCTAATATTCACTTCGATTGTAAGGAGGAATACATTTTAACACTTTCATTTCTTAATTAAATCTCTAGATTAAAAAAAAAAAAATTCAAATACTCATTTTTTTTTTGTGTGTGTTCATTTTACACATGATTACTTTTCTTTATTTTTTATACCACTCTTGAGTGAAGCACTCCCTCCTTCTTCCCTCATCATCAATTAAATACTTTTTTTATGATGCCTCTTTGTACATAATATATCTTCTACAATAATTGCATTATAAGTTTAACCATAGAAATATGCCTTGTCTTATGTTCGTCTATCAAGATGATAAGGTCATAAATGGGAGTTTATTCAAGTGAGCAATTTGAATATACAGATGTATGTATCTTCAAAAATAACATATCTTATACATTTAGAGTAATATAAGTACTGGGCTTTTGAATAAAGAAATTGTCATTATGTGAATGTCTCAAATCATCGTCTTGCTACTAGGTTTGAAAACTTGTTTCAAGTTAAATTTACCTGTTTAAAGTGGATATATACCTATGTGGCTATTAAATGATTCATAATTTACAATATAATATTAAAGACACAAAAATATAGTAAATCAATTTGATAATGAATAAGGAATTCATTTCGAATCAAATTTTTACAAAGTTATATATATATATATGTATGTATAATTATATCCCCTCAATGTGCACATGAGATAATTTCATGTACTCTTCATCCCTCTCCATCTCTGAATGTTGAAAAATGAGTATTAAAAAAAATGTTGTAAGATGTATACATATAATAATATAATGTTAGATGGCAGACATTAGCTTGTTGTTTGTATAACTTGAGACATTTAATACTCAGCTTTCTCTCTTATCTTTTTTATGACTGCCTCTTGATATAATAATATTGTTTATGGCTGGGTAAATATATATTTTACATAAACATCTTCATTTTTTGTTTAAATGCCCACAAAATATATGTATGTCAAAAAGATTTGATATACTTAAAAGAAAGAATATGAAAGCGATACAAGAAAATATACTCATATGACGTACATATACTATAATATGTATCTATAAAAGGAAAACATAAAGAAAATAGCATTGTCGGATGTATGAACACAAATATATGTATATGTATATTATGTACTTGTATTTGTATGAAGATCCAGACCTTTCTCATTACTTACCTACATATATTCACAAAGTAAATATATGTAGTTATACATTTATGTATATCTTGATGCACCAGAGACTTTTTATTATTGAACCATTTGTTCAGCCTTTAATATTTATATTATTCTACGTTATTCTTTTTTTTTCCTGGGATTTTTAGTAACAAAAAATGTTATACATATATACTAGCTTAACATTTAACCAAAACAAAAAAATATTTCTCGAATGAAAATATTATTAAATGTTTTACATATGTATATTTTTAGAATAATCATTTATAAAATAAGTTTATTTTATTATTATCCTATAAAGAATACTTATAGAGTTTCTAAGCATACGCGACTTTTTCATTTGATGATTTGCAAATAAATATATTTGTATTTTTTTAAAACAAGTTCATAATGAGATGTCACTCTAAAAAAAATAAAATGTTATATTTCTGTATCTTTGTTTTGTAATATAAATGTAGTACTTAATGTTTGATGTAATACTTATTTCAATCGTATTAAAGCAAATTTTGACTCTCTAAACGACCTTGCTGCACAACTAAAAAGCAAGACTTTTGTTCCTACACTTTTATTCGTAGGTAGGAAAACTGAAATTTTAGATCTTTGACAGCCTTACAAAAACATTTCCCGACCTATCTCCTATAATAAAAACTATTTTTAACTGAGTGGAAGACATGTAATAAGAAAAGCAGATTATCTTTAACCTCCTCAAGAATACCCCAGGAGGTAAGGACATAGTCCTGTAACCAGACCTATACCCGATGAGGGAGTCTACAAATTCTTGGGAACAAAATTAATGAATAAATTATTGTTAAGAATAGTAATATTGGATGTGGCCTGAATTATTAGAATATTACTATGAGCAAAAAAATACCAGGAAATTTGCATTTATTTATTTTTGGGATAAATGTTTTTATTTTTTAAATAGGCACTCCTGTTATTGACATTTGTGCCAAATTACACGTCAAAATATTCATTAATGTTTGAGATACACGTTCTTTTGTGAATCGAATTTAATAAAAAAAGAGCATAGATCTGATGGAACAGGGCTCCAACAGCTCAAATCTAATCGTTGAGATAGAATTCTACTCTAGAGGCAGACATATTTTCACCAGTATATATATATATATATCGGTTCATATACTTATAGAGACATTTAGTATTTAAAATGATGCCAATATTTAATTCATTGGTCTAATTTTATTAAACTCCTTTTTTCAAACAGGCATAATATGTATATATATATATTTATATATACATAAACCTACGTGTTATGTATGTATATTAAAATAAAAAAAGCACAAATCACTTTTTACCATTTGTACGTCAGTTTCTGACATATTAGAGTTATCAAAAACTATTTATAATAATATAAACAAAGAAAAACTTTTAGTGAAACATGTACACATTTGAGATTTATGTGGTTGAAGAGAGTTTATTCAATAGTAAAATATGAAAGGAAATATGTTCTTTTATTAATATATCCCAACCTTTGAATGATTATGGGTGTAGGTAAATATATAAGAGCATAAAAAGGTTGTTCAATTTCCACTCTAATGTATGTAGTTGTACCTTTGTGTTTGAGTCTATAATATAGTATGTACAGAGTATCATCATTTCTAATAAACGTCATTGACTTTTGTTAATGGTAAACAAATATTCGATTTGAAGAATTACTATGTGTGTAATGAATGTTTGACTATGAAAGCACTCAACTTAATGAATATCTGTACTTATACAAAGATCTTTGTTAATTATTTTCATAAGGGCTAAGCTAATTTTAATTTTGCTTTAGCAAATACATTTTTAAAAACGTTTTGCCATAGATTTTGTTTCTTTATTTAATAATTGTTTGTTTAAACAATTATGAAAGCTCTAAGAAGCCACAAGAAGATTATACTATAAGAATATTGAAATTAATCCTAATATAATTTCACTACTGATATATAACAGTAGTGATGAACATATTTATAATGTATAAAATCAAAATAATGGTGCTATAGAAAATACAACATTTTCGTCTGTGAATAATTAAATTTGACTCATATGTTGATTATACTGTAATATACTTCAGTTTAATCTTTTTTTATTTTATTTTTTGTGAATATATGTAAATATAAAATACATCAAAGAAATAATAATGCAAAATGCTGCGATAGTCTGGCATTCCAATTATTTTACTACACTATTGAAATATGTATATGTATGTACATTTATATTTATATTCCTATTTGTGATGTGGTATCGCTCCAAATTAAAACCGCAACCTAGTCATGTTGTTTGATTTAGTCACAATTGTCGGTTTTTTTCTCCAATATCCACAAAAATATAATATTGTTATTTGGCTCAATCTCAATTATTCCTACACCTATTTGTGACGATAGTTTTATTTATATTTACTGGCTACAAAACATTACTAAACTGAAACTTTTAAAATTTCTAAAATCTGACATTTTACGTTAAAAATCACCAATTAAAAAAAAAATACTTTGCATATGCTAAATTTGATAATTAACTTATCTAATTAAATATTTTTATATTTTGCGATAAATTTGATTTAGTTTTTGGGTAATAGGCGTCAGCAAAATTCCTATCGATGACTTTAGAAAAAAAAGAAAAGATTATTACTCAGTAGCATTAATTTGGAAATAACTAACTAACTTTTTTTTTTAGTCTAGAAGATGTGTTTGTTCATTAATATTAAATTATACATTCTGAAAAGTTAAAATATTAACATAAATTAATTCAGCTTTGAGTATACTTTCACATCATTTTTTCTTTTTTTAATGAATTTGATCAGACTGAAAAATGAATATTTCGATACCAATATGACACTATTATATTTGATGAAAAAAATTCAATATGAAACTTTGTTAGTGTGAATAATTTAATATGTAAAATACATATTTACCTTTGCAACAATGCACTTTTGAATTTATTATTCAAGGATAAAGTACTTTATTAGAACTTTACATACATTATTATTATTATTAGGATTTAGCAATGAAGAAATATGATACCTACTTCGAAATATGACTGATAAGTGTGATAATGATAGAATGTATCCAAAAGTTTATTAGAGAGAAGCACAGAAAGTAAGTTTAATGGTAAATGATTTGAAAGCTTGGTCATTAATCATAAAGTCATGGTTTGTTCTACTTAGAAGCTAAGCTAAAAGTGTGTGAGGGAACAATTTATTTCGTACATACATAAATATGAATGAGTGATTGAGTTCAAGTGATTTTATAAATGTTTTTGAAAAACCAAAAGGAATGTAATTCTTATTTTCAAAATAAATGCAGATACAAACATGGGTCGAGTACTTTGACTTTAAGTTACTGCATGCTAATTTAAAGCATAAACATACTTATTGCAATAATGAAAATTAATAACTTACGCTGCTGAGAGGATCGTCTAATGATGTTTTCAAGGAAGGTATTTTGAGGTGCAACAAGGCCTCTTCTTCCTCCAGGCATTTTGGACTTCTTTTAAACTTCTGGTTTGACAATAAAAAAGAAGAAGGTACAATAATACCCTGGTGTGAGTAAGGAGGTGTTGTGGAGGTAGCCCATAAAACTACATAAGAGGGCGAGGGTCTCTTCGGGGATGTTTTCTTTTGAGAAGCAGTAGAAGAAAAGACTCGCCTCCTTTCCTTCGAGGTATGCTCATTATTATTGAGGGCACCACCACCTTTTTGAGCTCAAATGAAGTTTTTAATAAGGTGCAGATAGTAATTCTGAAAAGGAAATTAAATTATATATTCTACATATAAAAATTACATTATAATGATTATAATATATGCAAACTTCTCTTCTACCTATTCACAGTAAATGCTCCTTATTGTATGTACATACATATGTATATCTAATCAATTAATCAACATTATTTCAATCTCATGAATAAATAAATGGATTTAATTTTCATCATGTTTCTATCATAAGACAGATTGAATTACGTATGTTTTTGATCATCAACGAATTTATGCAGATAAAGTTAGAGTTTAATAAATGTTAAAAATAATCATTCTAAATAATGTATATTATGTAGATTTTACTAAAAATTCATATTTTTGAAATATGAGTCCTTTTAATATCATTTCTGCAGGAACTAGATATTAAAAAAAGAAAATATATTTTAAAATTTAATTCAGAATTGATGAAATCCTAATGTTCAACGAGTACTAATTTACACAAAATTATGATGCATATTTTCTTTTAAAATGTAAGATGTCAAACATATTTTCAAAGTAAATGTGCTATCAAATAACACTGAATAGGATATTTCTTATATTGTTATTTTTATCAAACTAACACGTTTTTATTAGAAGAAATGAAAGATACAGACTAACTTAAGCCTCATTTCTACTTATCTCTGCAAGCATTTAAATAAAATAGGAAGATTTTTGAGAAGAAAATATTTATTACAGAGTACAGGTTTTGGGGTTAAGTATTTTTTTGACTCCACTATGGCCGGCCTCTACTTCATGAAGATATTAAGAAAACTTTATCTCAAAATTTCAGGTATTGCAGGTATCATATTTGACATTTGAGCATGTTTGAGTTAAAATGGATCCTTTTCTGACGACTTGTAGTAACATTCCAATTTTAAAACTCATGGACAATTATTGTAATATTATGGTTGTATGGGTTTCAACTAGAAAAAACAACTATAAATTCTTTAGTTCTAAATTGTAGCGATGAATATGTCTAAAAATGAACCATTTTTAGACAGCCTGTCCCATTTTCTATGGAGAAATATCATTTCAAAAATGACATGTGGGCCCTGAAATTTTGTAGATGGAAAAAAAAATACTCTTAAAATAGGACACTCGATAAGGTTTATGTAAGTAATTTACCAACAGTTGTAAACTTTGAAACACGTCAGAAACAGACGTTTCCTAATTCTAAGAATCTTTTTCTCCAAGAAGTTGACTTTTATTTAGACAAAAAAACCTCCTTTTGTCATAGATGGAAAATAATTTCTGTTTTTTTTTTTTTTTTGGATAAAAATATAAGGGAGACCTTAAAATTATATTCCCGCGATAGTTACAAAAAAAATACAATGCAGTACAATCAATTAGTCCTTTGTTTGAACCCATATTATTAATATATATTTAATTTTAATGAAAATATGGACAATAATTCTTAAATCGCTTGCAACTTGACAAAAATGGCCTAAGAGACATGAAGTTTTACCGATAAGTTCTTCTGATTGTTTCTTACAATAAATATGCTGTTGTTATCAAAAAAAAAAAAAAAAAAGATTGTAACGTATATAAAAACGTATATATCTTTGATCAAGTTTCATTTTAATAATTTATTTTTAGATAAAAAAATTTAGTTAAAAAATCTACAAAGTTTGTTTTTAAGTTTATCTTTTTATGAATTGAAATATATTAATAATTTATTGAAAGTATACTTCTATGTAAAGTAAAATTATCTTTTCTTAATTATAAAAGTTAATTTTTATACATTTTAGGTAGTTTGAAAGAAGAAGAAAATAAGTAATAGAGAATAGACGAAAGCGTCTTGTAGTCAGGATAATAACATTGATTGAAATATGTATTTAGGATTAAGTTTTAATAGGATATTTTATCTATCTAATTGAGGAAGAAAAGGGAACTGATTCAATTACTTCTACATACTAACTCTATAAGATTTTCCTCCCTTTGCATTACGCTACACATGATTTAGAAAGATCTTTTTATTGTTACTATTATTCGATATTCATAGAAAAGGATAAAAAAATTCTATAGAAGATGAAGGCATTACAGAGCGGATGTTCATCATTTTAGGATTATTAATGAGTAAGCGAGAAAGGAGAAAGCACCAGGACTGACCAATCACTGATTGTGTTCAAATTTATAGTCAAAGTTTCAATTTTTCTCTATTCTTGTAATAGTAGTAATCTTGAAACTCCTTCTATAAATACAAAAACAGGGCTGTTGAAAGTAATATGTTTTTTGTTTTTTTTTTTTAAATCCTCATATACGAAAATTTTAAATTTTGAGTTTCATTTCCTTTCTCTTTTTTTTTTTTCCTCCGTCTCTAAAAAACTAATTTCCTTTTATGTAAAAGTAATGTAAGCTACATAGAAAACAATAATTTAAGAAATGAGTTCTACTTAATATCGCACTAAATATGAGAATAACTTCAACAGGTTGCCAACTTTCGAATATTATTTCCCCATTTGCTAAAAGAGTTTTTCTTAACATAGCTTCGAGCACTTATAGTGTTTTTTATATTTAAATAATGTTTTTCATGTGAAATTTTAGTTGAATGAAATAGATTTTTGTTTTTTGTTTTTTATGAGTATCTTAACAGATCCGAATCAAAGATAATTTTGAAAAAAACTAATGCGCATATATTTCAATATGAACTTTAATGAACGAAAAATACAACATTTTACTAAATTTGAATCAAAATATAAAGAAGACTAAATATCAAACATTATTGAGTACCTGCCCTGATTACAAATTAGTGATTAACTCTTCAGATATAAATAATATCACGTTTTACACCCAATGCTTTTACTAAAAATAAATTATTTGTTGATTTTAGTGATGAGATGCGCTAGATTTTATATTTGATTTTTTTAAATCAGTCGTCACTTTCTCGTTATACTCGTAACTTGACGATTAAGCCAAGTTGGCCTTGTTTTGACATTTATACTGAGCATATGCCTAAATTCTTGACGAGTAATTTTATCACTTCCCTTGTTATTTCAGTTATTTCTGTATTTTCCTTACCTTCAAACATTTCATTTCCAAATTATAAATTGATAAAGCTATATACTCAAAAGTATACTCAATTTGACAGTTTTGTGATATTTTACCCATGAATATAGTGATATTTATAAGTTCTATTTTGAATTGAATCTCAACAAAATAAGAAATTAACACATTTTCTCTATGAAACTTATTTAATTAAATGAATGAGGATGTTAGCAATACTTGACGTCACCACTGTAGGAAATTTTTTTTTTTTTGGTATTCGTTGGTAAACGTATTTTTACCCAGAATACTCGAAAAAATATCGATCCTTAACAAAATGCTATCAACTTATCCTGTTTGAACTTTTTGTATTTTGAAATCACGTAACATAAATAAAATATATGCTTAATGTATATGTTTTTAATATATTTGATGTAAAACTTTACTTTTGAATAAATGTGAATTCATTTGATTTAAATATATTTAAATATTTGGTCATAAAATAGCTCATAAAATTGACGTTGCGGCACACCACTCATATAATATATACACTATGTATATAAAAAATAAAAGATTAAAACATTTTTTGTAGTAATAAGCTTAAACGGGATAATAGATGAATGCTTTGATATGAAGCAGCAAAATTTTGACTGTAGTTTCATTCCCTACTTTTCCTAAAGACTCAATCATTATCAGCTGACCTACTACCTCTCAGCGTTACCATATTATTTATGATATAACCTCAATGGGATTATTGTACACACAAGGAATGTCTTTACATCTCTGAGTATCAGTTTTTCTTCTCTAATACCATTTAACTTTTTGTTAATAAATTTAACTCTTCATTTATTCAACAAACTATTTTATTTTGCTTGCAAAAGTATGTATGGATTCAAGACGGAAAATTTGTATCATACAAAACATTCTTGAAGTATGGATTTTTTTACTGCACTGAATGGCTTCTTTGTTCGTTATATATATATATATATATATATACTCCTATATGTCTGTACCTTATGTCATTCTTCTCAATTTTTTAATCAATATTTTTTTTTCTTAAAAAAGGCTTCATTCATTGACATGCGAATTTATTATATAAGTCACATTTAATCATACGAAAAAATAGATAAGGGATGTTGCATTTATGATTAGTTGTTTATCGTTTTATCCCCTTCATTTTGACATTTTGTAAAATCTCCATTGTTGTGCTTTAGATAAAAATAAACAAATACATGGATGGAAGTAACCTAAATAGGTTTAACATATTCTTCATTTTTCAATTATCTGTTCTTTCCGAAATCAAATCAGCATATTTGTAGCACATCTATGTTTGTATGTATGTATACTTATCCAAGAAAGTCGCATTGATTTTGTATTTATTATTTATTTGAAGGAGTCAATTTGTTCAAGAGCAAAAAAAAAAACTAATATTATTCTTTTTGGTTTCTAACATAATATTTTTTAATATCATGTCTATTGATATTTTATAAGATGTAAACATTTATGCAACTACAAATAATAAACTTGTGGTGTGTCAGCAATATTTAATCTTGAATAAAAATCAAGAAAATGAGGAATTTATAATTAATTTTTTTGCCCTCATAATTAATAATAAAATAAATTCGATCAATTATGAACGTTACATACACACAAATTCCTGGAATAACCTTTCAAATATCCTATTCTCTTTCTTTTAAAGTTTTTTTTTTTGCAATTTTTATACGTTGGTAATTTCCGGCACCTCTGAATGATGAATTGAAATGATTTATTTTGATAAAAATTGATGGTTAATTTGTTTAAGATTACAAATGTAATTCAAGCTGGTTTTTGTGTCTTTTTACGTTCTTTAGCCTTTTACTGTTATATCAAGAAACTCGTTATTTTTTGCACCACATAAGCATTTAAAAAGATTGTTTTTTTTATTTTAATTATTTATTTAATATAATGATGCAAAATTAAACAGGAACCTTGATTAAAAGTTAAATTCTTCATTTCCAAAAATAAAATAATCTCTAGGTATGAGAAAATTATGTATTTAAAGTAGGCGGAAGGGCACTTGAGTTTTTGTGTATGTATTCCTTTCTTTCTTTAGAGCCTCATATCCAATAATGATGTTTAGAAAGGATATTGCATCTTATAAAAATCTGCACAAAAGGAGGGAAATATATATGAGAATATATAACATAAAAGCAGGTAAGAATATTTTTTGTAAAAATCCATCAAGATGCTAAAATGATCTATTAAACCCTACTCTTTCAATTATGTTTACAATTTTTTTATGATGAACCAAGTATAAGGCACACTTTTTACGATTTAATTCGAAATTTAAATTCAAAATTATTAGTGTGATCATGGCTCTTGAGATAAAACAGTCAAGATAGATAATGAAAGAGAGATAAAATAGTAATGTTACTTGTAGACTGCCTTTGATATAAGAAGAGCGACTTCTAATGCAATACATTTTATATGAGAAGCCTCATAAAAAAATTCAGATCCTCAGCTATTATCGTATAAACAACCTTTTCCGATGAAGTTAGAAAAATAAAAATCCCTAATTTTTTTTTCATTCATGCTTGCATTTATAATGGACATGTCGTATATGTATTTTAGAATTTATAAAAGTTTGTTAAGCTCTCTTGTAAGTGATTGACGGATAGATATATTAAAAATGAATCCCTCCGTAAATTGAACTGTTGTAGGTTAGAACATGACCCTTCACAACTCGTCAATTTATTTTTATCTATATATTTATATAAATAAACATTTATATTTAAAACATGGTTCCTAAGAGAATATTGTCATTTTTAAACATATATTGTGTGACGTAACGGCATAGCATGTCTTACAATATTAATAATTTTTTATGTTTACGTAAGTTACGAAGGTAAATTTATTATCTCAATAATGAATATAAATCAAATGTCATCAGAGGGAAACATGAGTTTTTAGTGGAAAAAAAAGTCATAAATAAGAAGACAGTGATGAATAAAAGGTTACTCCCAATGATTTGTCAAACTTCTCCTCTACAATTATCAAAAAAATGTGTTTTTAAGAAGGTACTTTTTTAAATATTGAGAATCGTTGTGAAGTCATTTTAAGCTATGAATTAAACTATGGTTATAGTAATAGTATATTTTTACCAAATTTTGCATATACATGCACGAACGAAAATACTTTTGAAACATAATAATTCGTATTTCGAAAGGTATACATCATCAAATATTAATTTCATTAAAAAAAAGAAGAAGATGGAAAGGCTCTTCTTCCTCTAATAAGTTAATGACATTAACTACTCTAAAGAAGGCCGTAGAAAAAAAAAAGGATGGACTACAATTACAGTAGAATAACATCATGAAAAATCATAAAATTTAGAAACATGCACTGAATAAGACTCAATGTCATATGGGTCTATTTTTAATGTCAAGTACAAAGACTTTGGGGTTGATTTATGTACTTACATTTTTATGTAAGAACATATGAGTTATACATTCATGTAAAAACAAATTAAAAATATTTAAAACTATGTACATGAATTGAGAATGAACCAAATATCTAGGGAAAACAAAAAGAGACTGCTTTGGTCGGATTCTTAAAACAATTGATTAAACAAATTAGCTGCATAAGAAAATGCATTGTTTTTCTATGTATTTATAAATGGTTGTATGTATGAATTTTGTATTTGTTTGAATGATATTGCCGGAATTATTCTTTTTGCCCTATGATTAATATTGAGAATATAAAATGTTTTGATTTGCAAATGCATACATTCATGCATACAATAATATTTGCAAAATTAGGTTGTGGTTATATTTTTTGGTTAAAATAAAAGTTGAGACACAAAACTTTGATTATATAATGTACATACTTATCCAATAATGATGTTACAAAAGTTGCCTTTGAGAGTATGTAGTATAGGGATGAGTCTATAAAAAATCACATTTTGCTTCCTGAAACTCTATTAATTTGACTGAACTATTACAAAAATATGGTACATGTGACTTTAGAGCACATGTAAGATGAATATATATTTATTTACATATATGTTATTTACACGTAGTTCGTTGTTTGAAATTCAGATTTTGTAGGTTGTTTGCCTATGATATTAAATGGAAGTTTGAGGAAACACGATTTCTTTAAATATATATACATATACATAGAGAGAGTAATTTTTTGATTGTTTTTGAAATTCTGTAGATTATGTTTAGAAAGAGTATGTATGTACGTACTTGGGATTAAAAAAAGGCATATTTGCTAAAAGCAAACATCAGTTAGAACGCATTTTGTACGTACAAAGCCATTTAAAATTTCCATTCCATTATTTCAAAGACCACATGCCTAATAAAAACCACTTTTTGTCGATTAATTAATTATTTCTTACCACATTATATATATATATATATATATATATATATATATATATATATATATATATATTACTTATATTTATTCTACAAATATATATATATATATATATATATAACAGTATCAAGCTTAAATGGAGAAATGGAAAAAAAATCTATTTCCACAAAGTATCATCAATCTTATATATTTGAGTGAAAGCCTAACAGAATTGAGTGTTTCCTTCATTTTATAAAGCACATGCAATGCTCTCTTATTTAGACATTTGGGAAAGGTGCTTGAAAAATGATCAAAATATCTACATACATACATACGTATGTAGTACGATTCATAATGGCTTTATTTAGATCATATAGGAGTGAGTGACAAATCTGTATATTGGTATTTATGTGTACAAACATATGCACGCATATTTACATATGTACAAAAATGTATGAATATGTTTTGGCTTTTGGAAAATAAATGAGAGTAAACAACTTTTGTAGATGAAAAAAAAAAACAAATCTCCGAAATAAATACAAAGCTGATTAATCATACACTCAAGACAAATGTGTATGCTGTTTGTTTTCCAATTTGTTTATAGCAAGTTTTACATTTATTATTAAAAGATGATAGTAATAATAATGCATCATTAATTCGTTGTTATTTGGATTGTTTAAATAAATAAAATATGGAAATGTTACGTTTTCCCACCTTTATTTTGATTTGGGGTTAAGTGAAGATCAACTCATATATACTTACGGATGAGGAAAGTAAATATAAATATAATCCATTTTCAGAATGATATAATCCATACCTATATAATAATATTTGGTCTGAACATAATCCATGTAGATAAAGACAAACAAATAGGATCTAAGGGGTCACTTTTGATCCCACAAAATGATTCCTCCTGTTCCTTTAAAAACTGGGTTCCATAGAGGAGTGAAGGAAATACCAATCACAATAAATAGGATTTAATAAATAATAACATAACATATCGCATTATTCGAGTCACGAAAAAGTAAGGCTTAAGAGAGCATTCATTTATTACAACAATCTTGATACAAAAACAAAGATAAATACACATTTACAAATGGATGAGGCCACCCTTCACTTCTTGATACTCTCTTCTTTAAATCCCTATCCCATAAATGCTTCTGAATATTTTAAATGTACGTAGTACTGGAGTGGCCAAAAATAAATGGATCTTACAAAATATTTTCCCTCTCTAGAATAGAGTGTTGTTTTAACTATAAACTATAAGTAGGTGTAAGCATTCACTTACTGCACATATATTATGTAGTTTTTAAAAGGATGAAGTTAAGCTAAGCAGTATGTGGGAAATAAGAAGGGTAAAAACAACATAAAAATTCAAATGTCAGGCTCCTCCTGTTTTGTTCTCCTCTGCATTTGATTGAACATCACGTAAACGGCTTCAATTTGAATGAAAGGTATGTATTTTATGTATGTATGAAGGTTCATAATACAACCTTGTAAGTGATGAAGTCGTTATTATTATGAAAGAAAATGTTTCTTGTGACATAGAGATATGCATATGTATGTATGTACTTAAGTATGAGTGTTAAAGAAATTGACTTACCTACCTATGTAAATACAAAGGTAGGCAGTAGCTATTTAATCTATGTATGTACAAATTATATTTGTATATACTTTTTAAGAAATATTTTTTTTTTTTTGGCTACATTTGCAATTAGAATGTTAATATAAAAAAATGAAAAGCAAAAGACTGGGATAATTTTTTTTATGTAGTCTTTGGCGAAATAGATGTCTTTTTGCCAAGATTTGTATTTAAATAATTGATCGTTTTTGTTGCTACATATTATTATTTTTTTATTATCATTATAAGGATTTGTATAACCTTTCCTTGGATAAGGGAGAATACGCAATTAGTCCATATTTTATTTATTTATGATATGAATAATAATGATCCTATCCTTTGAGATAATGTCTATGTATAGGAAGTAGATATATATATATATATGCTCAAATGGTCAAATATTACTCAAAATTTGCTCAAAATATAGAATATTTGGGTATAATATGAATAGAGTGAGAACGAGATAGTGAGAAAAAGAAAAAGAAAGAGGAAGAAGACGAAGACGAAGCAGTAACCTGTTACACTTCTCTCGAAAAACTTTTATATATATTATATAGAAGAATCAAAGAGAACCAAACCTTACATAGGTATGAAATTTAATATTGAATCAATGATCGCTCGTGAGTCTTACCTTACTACATATGTGTAGATATAGTTTCGCTTATTTTAATTTTCACTTTTTTTTTTTTTTTTTTTTTTTACATTTAAAAATTTATATGAAAACTCTCTTTTTTATTACATCTGCAAATTTACAAAGTCACTTCACAGTTTTTGAAAGAATGTGTGCTCTGTAATTTTTGTAATGGACATTATTATTTTTATTTAGCCATCAATCAAGTAATATTTAGTGTATAAACCGGTAGATAACCATACTTCAATGTTCAATTTATACTAAGTCAGAATCATCTATGTATATATCAAAGGGGGTTGGAGGAATACGTGAGAGCGGTTCTTTCTAGCTCCAACATTAAAGAGAGCGTGCTTTTTCCTTCTCCCCCTTGCAGTAGTAGTAATAGTCTTACCTACTAAAGAAAGCCCATTCAAAGTTGATTCTCTCTTGGAATTCAGTTTGAGTCAAGAGTTAGGCAAAAAATACGTTCGCTCGCAATAAAAACTTAGTATCAGAGTTTCCTTACTCCTATTCTTGGAAGAATCAAGTGTTAAGAAAGCCTTCGTAAACAAGACACCGACTTTCTCCTTCTCCTCCTCCTCCTCTTCTTCTTCTTCTTTTCCCTTCTTTTATATGTAAATATATGTATAACTGAAAACGTTTTTTTTGTTCTTGTTGTTCTTGTTTTAAGTAGTGAACACGCGCATTTTTCATTTATTAAATGAGATCCTGTTGCGCGCAAACCGCCTCACCTTTACTTTATTTCAAAGTATACACACACTTTCTTCTTCTCTTCCTCTCTCTTTGTCTCTCTCTCTTTAAAATACTGTATGTATATTCTTTGCTCTCACGAATAAAGCAAGTTTCTCCGATTCCCCCCCCCACACTTTTTTTCCCCTTACTTTATTTCAAGGGGTTCTAAACAGGTTTGCTCTTTTGAATTAGGCACGTGGTACTCTTAAAATCCCCAAAGTCGTTCGTTCCCTTTTAAA
This sequence comes from Lepeophtheirus nordmannii, assembly GCA_963680855.1. Classification (NCBI taxonomy): domain Eukaryota; kingdom Metazoa; phylum Arthropoda; class Copepoda; order Siphonostomatoida; family Caligidae; genus Lepeophtheirus; species Lepeophtheirus nordmannii. The sequence continues at coordinate 26,341,245 of OY804523.1, forward strand.
TCTATGTATGTACATATATCTGAAAGCTAATCATTTCTTCTTCTTCTTCTTTTTTTTTTTTTTTTTTTGAGAGTCAGGTATTAATTAAAAAGCCTTCAATGGTACAGCTATGCACTTATTTACAATTTACCAATACTAAAGCAAAGTAAGTCTTCTAAATGAAAAGAGTAAATCATTTTTGGGAGGGATAGAAAAAGTAAACTTTGAGTAGTAAGAGTCTTTGTACTTGATATGGTTTTACCAGGTAATAATAAATAATAATTACAGTGCTCTTCCATTCAACTCATTGTGTATATACCTACATATAAATAAATATGTATTCTTGCGTTTTGTTTGCTCTATGTTTGTGTATGTAGTAAACCTCAGGTGGGGTTCTCCCATTCGGGGGGAAGCAAATATACACATACATACAAAAAAGGAAAGCACTTTGAAAAATTTATGTTTCCAGCTATATTTAAAAATAAAATAATTATTATTTATAAATCTACTTGAGTTAATCACAATATATGTTACGTTATATGTATATGATTATTAACGAGTAAAAAAGAGAGACAGCACATTAATTGCTGTTATGAATTAATTAAAAGACACAAACACACACACACACAAAATAAAGAGAAGGAAGATTAAATTAAAATATGCATCTTTAATGAAGATGATTAAAGCATCGTAATTAAGCATAAATTTCAAATTCAAGGATAATTTAACGTTGAAGGAAGAGAAAAGTTAAAGGTATTCCCAAGAGAGCGCTTCTTCATCTCTCGACTCACTTTACATTCGATTTTTAACCATTTAATCAATTTATTTTTTTAAAAATTGAAAAAAACGATGTGATGCACAAAATCTGAGGATATATTTATGTATGTAATATATTAATGGCGTGTACATATATGTAATTATGTTCATAATATATAATACATATTAGCGATTAAAAAGAGACAGTAAACGTTCATTAATCATTCACCATTCAAAAAGTAAGTTTGCGAGCCTTTGCTATGAACTTCTCTTTTTGAAGGAAGGGATTTACATATGTATAGTAAAATAATTAACAAATGATTCATATAAAAGACGTAAATATGATTAAATATACCCTCTATGTACGTATGTAGAGTGTCCAAAAGGCTTGTTATGTCTATTCATAAGTAGGATTGTATACGTCATACATACTTAAGGGATTTTTTTTCGTGGTATTCAAAGGCACAACATACTCGACATATATGTGGCATATAGTAAATAACTACGTTTACAAAAATTAAATATTTACGAGTACATATTTAGAAATATATGTATCTAGGTAGTTAGATACAAATCCTAAGTCCAGTTTTTAGTCACTCTTTCTATCCTTATCGTCAAATGATTTTTTCTTCGTCAATGCTGTTTTAAAAATAATAAGACTTTTTAAATAGCTGTTATTGCCCTCCTGTTGCATTTCTCTCTCTCTCTCTCCCTGTTATTATTATTATTGTTTTTCACTCTCTTTCTCAATATGAAGTCGGCACATTGATAAAAGAAGAGAAGAGTGAAAAGCTAACATATACAAACATAATTTATAAAAGCAAAAACATATACATAAGGGTTGAACTTTTTCTCTGTCTATACTTTATTTCACAATATGATTTTTTTTTGTTCATCAAATCATTGTTTTAGTAACTTGATAAAATTCCAATAAATCAATGAATACATGTTGTTATTATTTAATTTGATTATAATTTGTGATTCTTTCATAGGGCTATTAATTAGTGTGTGTGTGTGTGATGTAAAAAATATATATGTATGTACATAGTCAGAACTCGTATTGAAAAATACATCAGTAAATAAATCTTAGATTCATTATGAATGAGCTACTACATAAAGTCTTAGTTCGAAAAAGAGGGTTTTTGTTGACGCAAAATGTAGTTTTTGGCATATAATATATTGAGACGTGAAGTATTGTACTCCAAATTTTAGAACAGTATACAACTTTTGACACCAAATTTATACCATAGTTAATTGTATTGTTGCTCTAATATCAATTTGAATGTTGACATTTTTTAAACCCACTTGTTCCCTTGATGGAGAAAGTTGGTGCAACTCTGAGTAAAGCTGGTCAGCTCTGACAATTCATGAATAATAATAGAAATAGTAGTGCTTATCTCTATAATTGAAACAAAATTTAATTCCACTCAAAATAAATATTCCCTCCTGATTCCTCATTCAAAATCAATCACCTCCAATAACGATTCGTAAAACCATTTCAGTATTTAAGCTTCATAGCCACTCTTTACTCAGTATTCACAATAAAATAAAATAAAATTAGAAAAGATAATTTTCTTTCTTTCCCTCTTCCCTTTTTTTTATGATCATTTTGTCCCATCAAGTTTGCACCTACTTGCCCTTAAGCAACTCCTTGACTTCAAACACTAATATCTTAATGCATATTTATTCAATTAACAATATTTTAATTATATTATATTATAAATAAAAAGTGTATTAGAGTGTAAGCTATTACTTGAATTCAGAAGTGAACATAAAAAAAAATGATAAGATGTATCAGAGCTTAGAGTCTTGTGTTCCCTCTATCCTCAAAAAGACGTAGCTAATGAAACACTAATAGTAACTCAATCAAAGTACTAAAGCACAACTCATAGAAATCTGCTATAAAATTGAAGTGTACCACCTAACCCGCTCGCCATCTAGACCAACCCACCCCGGCCCTCCCCTACATACAGTTTTGAGTTTTGTAATTACAAAAGTTTATTTCATTTGTGCAGTAGGCACTATTATATTCTTTGTTTAAAAGCACATTCTTCACACAATTTTTCAAAAATAAGACATTCATATTATGTCCAGTGTTTCTATTTACCTTTTGTTGACAAATGCATATAGGTATTGACATTAGTTGTTTGCAGAATACATGAAAAGATGTGTTACAAATCTGTATTTCATTTGCTATATACATATAACTATCAAATTGTAAATTAGCAAGATCTTGTTAACTAATGAGCCATTATTTTCTTGATACCTTTTTCATTTGTTTTTTTGACATCTTATTATCCTGATTAAACATACCTCATTATGGTGACATATAATTAGTTATGTGATTATTTCAAACAAATGGATCCCTCATTACTTTCAAGTCTCAATTATTTGCATTGATTCTCTAGGGGCGGAAGTCTCATTTCATAGTTGGAGATTTGGTATTGTAAATTTTTTAGAGAATAACTCTAAAAAATTTCTAACAATTCTCCTATTTTTTGTGGGCAGGGGACCATGTCTTCTTCCGGAATTTTCACCTATGCAAAAAAAAAAAAAAAACCTTCTATATATCTTCCTATTTTTCCTTCCTCAAAACTAAATTGAGAAATGATGTTTTCTCAATGGAGTCTTTTGTATTTTTATACAAAAGTAGAGATAATATATCTTTGAAAAACTAAAAGAATATATGTTAAATATACATTTATACAAAAATCCTTTTTTGTAACCATAAATATATATTTATATTAATATGAAGGACATTTTTTTAATATGCGTGGTGTCTTTGAGTGAGTAAAGATAATCTTTAGATGATTATAAAAGGATTTGTCATTTTTATATAAATCCATTTGTTACTTTGTAATAAAAATCCACCACAAAGTACAAAAAACAAGAGGATTGAGGGTTTCATTCATAAGAAAATAGAGAAAAATATTTGCTTCAGATAATCTTAAGGGGCTTAATCATTCTGTTAATTCTTGAGAAAAAGAGACTTCCTTATTGATTTTTTTCATAAATGTTTTTCATGCACCAAAGAGACAAATCTGATTAGTAGTCATTTTTCATAAGAGATCTTAAATATATGTTTACTTTATATATTATTTCAACTGTATTTTTCGTAACAAAATAAAAAAAGTAGTTTAAATTGTCGTGACAATTTGGCGTTTATTTTGTTCCTTGCTGCCTTGTTCTTCAAAATACGAATTTTACTAAAATTAGCATTTAAAAAATATATATATGAGATAAAATTGAAGTCCATTAATGGTCTTTCATGTGTGTAGCTCTCAAATTTGGATTTGAGAAAATTTTCCAAGGAAAATTATTTTCTTCCCCATAAACGACTATGCTTTATAAGAACTTTAAAATAAATTCCCTGTATTTGACTCACTTGTCATGTTTTCATACACATGTGCATTCCAGAAATACCTTCGTTAAATACTCATTAAATACACAAATATGAGTTCAAAATTAATTTCTATAGGATTTTACTGTAATACATAGGCACACTCTTACAGATGCAAGCCATACATAATAACTATCCAGTTCATCAGCGACTACTGTCTTTGTGATTTGTGATCGTCTGGTGAGATGAGAAGAACATTGCACTTTATTAGCAAAGACTAAGAAAAATTGCTATTTTTAAGTCTACAACTTAATAAGGAACTAATTTATCCAATGTACACATTATTTTTTTTAAATGGGCACTTCGAATAATAAGAGGTAAATTTTGTTCAAACCAGTATATAGTGCTCTAATCCAAATTGAATTCTATTTGCAGATTAATTCACATCTCTTTCATTTGCTATCTACAGCTTATACTTACATAACACATATTGAAAGTTAAGTCGAAGAGATATGGAGTTTTTAGTTGGTACAAATATTTTGTGACCTAAGGGAATTTCGCCAAACTCGAATTCTGTAAAAAAAAAAAATTGTCATTAAAAGAGAAAAAAAATTATGTATGTTTTGTTAGCGTAATTATGCTTTATTTTACACTGAGAAAAATAAATCAAACTCTAATTGGTTCCTCTTATTTAACTTATCTCAGTATTTCTCAAACTTTTTGACATTTTTCCATCCAAATATTCTATTAATAAACCCTTTTCTAACAAAGAAAATTTTTTTCCTTAATTAATAAAAATACCTGCTAAAAATCTTTTGGCGATCCGTTATCTGCCCACAGTTAAAGAAGGTCTGGTCTTACTAGGAAAAGTGACTCAAACATTGATGTATAACTAGTATTATTTTTAAGTTGCTAGGCTTTAAAAGTGAATTGGCACACTTTAACAGAATAATGTTTTAAATACCTATTCGATAAATTATTTTTTTCTTAGAGCCGACTATTCAAACTCTAATTTTTTGTGTACTATTTAAAATAATTCATGCACATACGTAGAAGTGATATGATGAAAAGAAGAAGAAAAAAATGAATTTTGGGTATTCATTCAAAAATATATTGTACATATACATATATGTTAACATTTAGTGGTCGCTTCACGCCTCAAGTTAAGAAAAGTGACGACTTTTTTGAATTCCATCTTCTTCCTTCATTAATTATTATTCAAATGCATTGAGATTTATTTGTTTTTTGTTTTATAACTTTTTTTAGTTTAACAAACTATCTTTAAAATGTGTTTATACCAAGTCTATGTAGAGTACATGTTTACGATTTAAAACAACTTTATCAGTATCTCTTGCCTGGTCGCTTAATACAGGTTTGGCTATGTATGTATTGTATTTTATTTATTCGAAAATAATTGGGGAGGACAACAAAAACATACCACACAAAAAAAATACCTAAAGAGAACATGATGAAGTCAGGGAATTGTCCTTAGATATAATTAGGAGTATCATATATCTATTTTTTATAAAACAAGAGAAGTAAACAACTTAAAGAATTATGAATAGAATATATTACATATACATATATATATATATATATATATACAGACTAAATATATATACATCCATACATTTATGTGTGGATGATGGTATTGGGAAAGAGAGATAAGACGATGAAATATGTATTCAATCACTTTGAAAATGGAAAGTAATATAATAAAAACTTTGGCAAATTGTTGAGTGTCTCTCCTCTTTTCCCCTTTTTTTTCACCTTTATAGAACATTTCTCATTTGTTTATAAATTTATATTAATATCCACTCAAGGTTGATGAATTAAATAGACTTATTATGTCACCTAAAGGTACATTTTTATGGTTAATAGTATGTGCCCATAACAAGCAAACAATATAGAATATAAATATTAAACATCAATTAAATTAATTATTCTCTAATTTCCAAGAATATCTCTAATAAAACATCAACATTGTAGTGACATAACCATTGGTAGATCACAATGCATAAAATTTAACATAAATCTTAAAAACACCTCTTTGAGCTTTTAAAAATCAAGACATTGTTTACATATTTAATTTCTTTTTTTTATTAAATGTTTGTTTTCCATTTATCCAATTTTTATTAACATTGAATACAAACGTTTTACATAGAATTAAACGTTTTATTTTATTTTATTTTTAGGGTGTGGTTTTTGTTCATTTTTTGAAAAGTATTCAATAAATCATTACCTATTTGAAGCACAAAATATTGCATTTGTGTTCAGCCGGATTAAGTTTGGAGGCCAATATTGGATTTTTAGATTCATTTATGCATATTTATTTATGTTTTTATTTTTAAATAAGCTTGAAATATTATATTCAAAATTTTATTAAAAACAGTTGATTCCCGAGGAAAATAATTACTTATTTTTATGTTCTTATACACAAAATAATTTAAAATTTATCTTCATGATGAAATACTGATATAATCAAATTTTTAATGGTGTCAAGAATTATACTCACTTAAAAATGTACATTTTTTATTGCTTTTTTGAATAAATGGGAGTCCGGGACAATTGAATCTTAGTCAAAAAATGTACAAAACTGGTATGTAACTGATCTCTCCCCACGACTGGTTTCATGAATCATGACGAAAGCAGATGCCTGCCTTATGTTAAGATTAATGAAATTTGAATTTGTATGCAAATATTTAATTAAGAATCACTCATCATTTAGCATTGATTAAATCGTATCAATAAATAAAAAATCAATTTTTACCCCTAGTTAAAAATATCCAGTCTCAGTATTATCTTACTTGCTGAGGCAAAAAGATAAATCTGTGAGACGTTTCTCTTATTTTAATTTTTTTTATATAAAGTATTTTGGAAACTTAATTTCCTTCTTTAAAATGATATGAGGATGCGGGGCTCGTAATTTAAAGTGTTAAATAACTTTGAACACATTTTTTTTTTTTTTTGTGAGAGGAAGAAGTTTCATTGAAGGGAATTAAAATAGAAAGAAATGAAAGAAAAAATGGTGTATTAGAAATTTAAAAAAAAAAAAAAAAAAAAAAAAAGGAGAGGGAAATATTGAACACAAAGGAGGAGAATCCCCACCATCAATATTTTGAATATAAGTAGTAATGAATACTGATTCCCAAAAAAGTTTTCCATTTGAAGCACCCTTATCAAATATAATCCAAAAATGCCACTGATGAACATAATCACTCTTTTATAATCTCCAGCAGTACTTAAGAAGCAATAGCAAAGAGAGGAGGAAACAAATGAGCAAAGGGTGTGAAGACTTACTCAGCAAAGAGAAAGGCAAAGTGAAACAAAAGCAGCAAAGATAAGCTGAAAAAAGGAACAGACAAACATAAGAGGATTCGACAAAGTGAAACAGAAAAAAATACAATATGCACTTAAACAAAATAACATCCAAGAGAGGATGCAACACTATCAAATCGTAATTTTTATTTCTTTATTATTTCATCAATTCACCGGGTATATAATTATACAATATTAATTATCATCTGCGTCCTAGGTACCCTTCATAATTTGTACTGAGGTTTGTTTTTAAGTAGAAAAAGTTAGCTTCAAGTCATCTATAGACTATAACTATAATTAATAATAAAATCAGCAAAATAGTGCTTCAAGAAGGGGAATTAATTAATTATGAGTATTCATGTATGTAGATAAAAGAAAAAAAAGAACAACAATAATAACTGGACTCTGGAATAAGATTCCGGTTGATCTACTATATTGTTTGTAAACAATAGCTTGTAATTAGTATCATCAAAGACTGTTCAATGGTCACACGCTCCACTCAATTTAAACCCGTCCTCGTCGTACAACGTTAGGAGGACCAATGTGGGATTCATGAGTCTATTGGGACCTAAAGGAATATTTGATCTATTTGATTGAGCTGCTTCTAGAGCAGTTTGACTGTAGTGGATAAATCATTATAAGCCATTCTGCTATGGAACCTAATGCAGAATATGTTGTAAGAATCTCTGATACGCGTCGTTGACTATTGAACTGTTATATATCTTTAAATAATAAAATAGGAGCTGAGAGGTCTCAAGGAACGAGCCACGGAATGGTTGAGGACTTTTTTATTCCCTCTCTTCTTGAAGTTAATTACAAGGAGGGACTTTGTTTGTCATCCTGTAGCAGAAACATCTTTCTTTCGAGCTCGTAAAAGGCTACACATCACAAATTAGTGATCAAACAAGATGTAGAAGGTAACTCCTCTCTAGACTAGCAGTGGATTATTTTATGCGGCTGCCCAGTATCACCTTTTGAATTTTGATAGGTACATTCCAGAGTTTTAAAGCATGAGGTTGGTGGATAAATTGGATTGTTCTGAACTTGAGAAAAGTCTTTGGATTGATCATCACAGAGTCTCTTTGAACTTGGCCACACCATGTCACATTTTGTGTGAAGAAGAACTCTCCTTTTGTTTTTACTCTCGAGTAAAAGATTTTTTGTGGTTTGTCAGATTCCAATAACGGAAGAACAATGTCAGAAACTGATTTCTAGAACTTCCTATTTTCCTCACTCCTAGTAGATGTTTCAAACAATTCCAGAGGTACCATAAATATTCTTTCAATTACTAATAATACCTAATAATAAAAAAAAACCATTTCTAATTCCCAATGTCTAGTCAAAGTAAGGGATTTTCAAACTGATTCGGCGATGCAAAGCAAGTTTACAAAGAATGTATGGACGTTTAGACCCCGCTATGAACTTTTTTGAATATCTGTCAGCCTGCATTTTATCTTTTTCGGGTATATCTGTGCAAATGCATCACAGGAGGAATTACTAATTTGTTCCACACTTTCTTTCCAGTATTTAATCAAAGGATGATCATATTTTAAAATTGTTTCGGAAACGCATTTCATTATTATCGTTTATTTATCAATGAGTCTTGACGCAGATTCTTCATTCGAAACCTTCATCATCAATATAGTTGTAACATTTGTGCATCTTAAATCTGGAAAGAATTTTTTTCGGATGTTTTTCATGGAGGTAAGACTTCCGTTTTAATTTAAAACTTTAAAGTAGAGTATTTTAAAGAAATGATACTGAGTTTATTTAGGTCAATAAAAAAGTCTTTCAGGTTTCATATTTAATTATAGTATAACATAAAATGTGAATCTGAGCGTTTTATAGGTTTGAGCCATTTGGGATTAAAATAAACAAAAACAAATATAAATCTGCATACAAAGTATTTTCCACTAAATTTTTGTATATTTCAAATATAGGTTTAAATTTCATGTTGGGCCATTCAATCATGAGAAATTGCAATGTATAAGTAAAAAAATTACTGTTCTTTAGCGATTTCGTTTAAAAATAAATATTGCATTGTTTTTTTTATTTGTTTTGAGTAAAATGGGTTCTTTTAAAGCGTAGATATAATTGGTTCTAATATAATTTTTTAGTTCAGCAACAATATTGATTTGTTTTGAATTTTATTGAGGTTCTAAAATTTATAATAGTCTGTGCATTGTACAAAAAATACTTTTGAGTTGACATATAATGAATAATTCATTACTTTTATAAATTTATGGAATTATGCCTGCCTGTATGCTACGCATAGACTCCAAAACTATTGAATGGACTCCCTAGTTACACTGCACTGAGTATATATAGGTCCTGCTCGTAGTATAAAAGGGCCTGTAAATTCAGTCTTTGTTCCAATTTATGTTATAATCTTGACATTTCTGTAGTAACTTAATTTAAACAAAAACCTTAACAAAAAAAAAAAAAAAAAAAAAAGAAAGAAAGAAGAGATCTCTAGGTCTTAATAACGAATAACTAAAATATTTTGTGTACCTATGTGACTGTTTTGGGTAAGGGCTCACGCCAAAACAGAGCAAAATAGGGCGTTCCATCGTGAAAGAAATGTTATCTATTGTCTAGTCTTTAGTCTAAATAAGGGCGTCGAAGCAAATTTATACAGAAACATCAAGATTACGTAAAAAAATAAAGTTGCAAAATACTAATGTACAGACGCCCCCGAGCACCATAGCTTGGGGCGGAAAAATATTTGTGTTCTATTTAGTAAATAATTTTTTTTGGGGGAAAATTTAATTTATACACATAACATTATACGAGCAAAGCTGGTGGATTCAGCTTGTTGTTATTCATGTTACACATACATTAAATAATTATAATTCTTTCGGTAATGTAATAACTTTACTACAAAAAAAAAAAAAAAAAAAAGAAGAGGGGACCAGAAAGAGTTTCCTAGTCCAAAGAACTGTCTTTTTAAAAAGAGCCAGAGTTACCTTCATAGAGTAGTGCTAATTAGTTTATTTGTTGATATAATAGAGCTCTGTAAGAGATATAACTACTTTATTTCTCTTTACTTTAATTGTTAAATAAAGTGGTGTTTTATGAACCTACTACACAAAATTGTTAAACAACTTAAGAAAATAAATATTTTCGAGGTATGAACATAGTCGAAATACTTTATGTACAATGTACCTACATACAACATATATCAAATGAGAAGAGTAAAAATACTAGTTTATTTAAGCATCAATTTAGGCAAATAAAGTTAATAGAAAAAAATACAAAAGTTCTTCATCTAATTTCTGAAATGTTCAACACACAAATTTCCTTTTTACCACCATGATTACATTTATTGTTCGATTATTATTTCCTTGAATGTGGAAAGAGTTGAAATACTCAAAACGAAATAAGTAATGTATTAAAATAGGTTATCAAAAAAGAACCTAGAATAATAGTGAGCCAAATTTATGATTCCACTTTTGCAAATTTCACTCATATTTCTTAGGAAATTTTTTAAATATAATTAACTAATAAAGCTAAAGGGTTATTTATTTATATTTCTTCTTAGGGATTTGGATCTTTCCCATTTTATTAAATAAAATCGGGTATTCATTTTTCATAAGTTCTTTTTTTGGCTCATTAATTTGTGCATAGTTTATAGCATTACTGCTAAAAGTTTTAATTAATTGATTTACCATATTTTAAGCTATCAGGAAAATAAATTTAAACTATGCCATTTCATTTTATTATTCTTATTCCTTTGTTGTATGTATTTTGATGTAACAATAAGTTAATGCATGCCCCTTATTTGATCTATCAATCTCATAACTATTCACTAAAATGGGACAAGTTTCGTTAATATAAATGAAGCAAGAAACTTGCATTAGCCTTTGTATTCCCCCTTTTTATGGATTTGTTTCTTTTGTGCTTCCTTACATAACTATTTGAGGAACTCATAATACCATGGTTCATCTTCATTTTGCTCTTTTTGATTAAAATTTGCTCTCAATAATTTTCAATTAAGAAAGATGTGTAAATTATGTAATGAAGTATGTTGGTTTGTATATAAAATAATGGTATTTTGATCTAATTATTTATAATATTTGTACATCATCAGAATGTTTCTGTATGTATTCAGTTTTTATAATGAATTTTTTCCTAAAATCAATGATTCTTTTCAAGGCTAGGTTTTATTGTTACCATCAAAAAAAGTTAACAATATTTAAAATTATGCCACAACTCAATAACTAAGAAATCTTACAAATAACTACAAATAAAGTCATGGTCAACCTTATTTTTTCATGGTATGAACCAAAAAAATCGACTTATAAGATTTAATAATATCCCAGTTCAACAGTTACCCCAGGATATTATACGCTCTTATCAGTGAAACAGTCTATAGTAATAGAGTTATTCAATTATAAGTGTAGTTGGAACAAATTTCCGCTTATAATGGCCAAAAAAAAAGAAAGAAAGAAAGAAAGAAAGAAGAAAATAATTCGATTGTAGCAAATAATTTCAATTACAAAAACCATTACTAACAGGAAAAAAAAACTAGATTGTGTGTAATAATAAGTCGAATGAGTGCTGATTATTGCATAGCCCTTGTCTATGAACTTCCATTTCGAACACAAAGGACTTCAAGATAATTTTTGATGGAATTAATTATAAGAAAGAACTTAGTATAAGTTAGATTACAGATCCGAAATATCATTATTGAGTTTTCCAATAAAATGTCATTTACTTAGCCGCCCGAATTTAAATTAAATTGATTTTTTTTACATCGACCGTGTACGATATGATGGAATTATCTAATATGTATCGTATTTGACAAGATTTAAGAAATCAAATTCATTGGTTTAGGATTAATTTACCTGCATATAGGTATTATAACTACTTTCATGGAAACTTCCCCCCCCCTCTAATTGAATTTGTATAACTCAATCTTGGATGAAGGGATTAAGTTTATTAGAGCTTTGTTAGTTGTAACATATATGTAACGCAAATTCTCAAGGAATTAAAATCAAAATATATATCCTCAATGAAACTAAAAACTATTTTGAAAAATGTTTTAACTAATTAATAGGATTATATTCTACGTGAATAATAATAATAAAAAAAATAGAGACCTTAGATAGTTTAAGAATGGTTAAAATCGAAAATCAATAACTATGGCATGTACGGAAAGACATACTTATAAATTGTTTTTAAAATAAACTTTGAATTGTTTTTCACAATTGATTTCAAAACCTTTATCTTTAATGTTATTTCAGTTTTGATCTTGATCTTCATCCACTTCATTATTTCTTAATTATGAATGTTCAATTTTAGTGTTTCATATATATGTACATATATATTATCTAAAAAATACTACTTAGAGGATTGTGTCTGAAGAAGGTTCTAGATATTATGGATGAATATTTCTTTTATATATATATATTCATCCATGAATGCAGTTGGAGGAGACAGGGGCTTGCTCCCGTACAAGTTTAAAAAAATTATTTGTGCCATTGGATTGAACCTAATTATTAATAATTCTTTATGCAATCACAAAAACTAACTTACATGAGAGGAGCTATGAGATACAACCGACGACTGAGCGCAATTGTATGATTGATGATCTCAAACAATGATAATAATTATCTAAGCTACAAGAGAGAGTTGGCCATGTTAGACTTGATAAAATTTCAAAGGTCATAACAAAAGCATCTACGTATATTGCTAAAATAACGCAATTTGACAATCTTGATCTTCTGATAAAATATGTTCATTTCAATTGTCGATGGAGGTGTCATGAAGGTCATTGTCAGAACTATGCATTAAGTGTTGATTCCTTATCATCAAAAATTAATTGTTTAATATGAACGTCGTTCCTGAGCCATTTTTAAAATTAACAACCAACGATATTTATTCTCATCTTCTTTTAGTGTGACTTATACGTAACGCCATTTATTTTCAAAAGTAATATTTATAACTATTTTATAGCTTCATATTTGAAATTTCAAGATCATACAATGTAAGTACAAGAAGTTTCATGAAAATCAGACAATAAATGTAATTGTCGGAAGGAATGGAATTAAAGCAAAGAAATGATTTTTATAGTAGATAAATATTGAGAATCATTAATTAGTGTAATTTTTTCATAATATAAAGACTATAAGTTCCTTAGAATACCTGTGTAAGGAATGATGGGATCATCTTATACCGATATTACATGGAGTAAAAGATGAGCATTTTTATTATGTGCTTGCTTACTTATTATTCTACTGGAAACATTTTGGTCATGGAAAATGATTTATTGTTCGGACCCTTATATATATATATATATATATATATATATATATATATATATATATATATATATATGGATGAATGTATGTACATGTTTATGTATAAGAATATCCAAAAATAGAGAGCACAATAAACACTGCCCTTGACTTACTTGTACTCCATTAAGTAGGAAAAAATTATAATGAACCATTTTGATTGAATAGTTAACTAATGGTTAACTAACATCATGGATGTATTTAATTTGAAACCTTATTGCATTTTTGAACACTCTATGGGGTAAATATAATACACATAGGTATGAATTTTATATTTTGCAGTAGAATTTTTGTTTTGCACTACCTTCATTTGCAATGTATGCAGTAAATTATGTTCAATAGAAATGTTCGATTTTATCATCGATTTTTAGTTTGCAACATATTTCTTAAGATAGAAACAAACCTTCCAAAAACATATATATATATATATTTATTATGTTGCTTCACTAAGGCTTAAAATGTGCACCTTTCCTGTTGCTTTCTTTTAATCAAATTACTTTTATAAAAAGAATTGAACTTTTTTTACCATTTTTTTTTATTTTCTAAATTTATAAATATAATCCTACGTATCTATGTTGTTGATACATCAAAATATCAGTTGATAGTTATCTCATGGGTTTTTCATCACTAGCGATATTTTGTCAAATTTATTAAATAAAGTAGGATTTTAAGTAAGTACAAAAAATTTCAATCCATAGCGTTTGTTCGCGAAACATTAGTACGTCATTGTTCATTTTCCAATAACATCTCATGTAATTCTTTGTATACCTCAAATGAGACAGTTTCTCTCTTTAGAGTTGATGTGCCCAATGAAAATTACATGAAATTCATTATAATATTTTCTTCATTAGAGCCCAGGTTTATACTTTTAACTGATATAAAATGTAATCATGGCTAGTCATAAATTTGAATTCTATTGTTTTCTTATGACATAAATTTGAATATGAATTTAATAAGTTAATAGGAATACTAAGCAACGTCGAGACGTGATTGATTACTATATTGATATCACTCTCAATTATAAATCCTATACATATTAATAATAGGCCGATCAATGTGGTTATTTTGACCATTTTTAAATTTGAAAATGTAATAACTTGGATATAACATATATAGAAATAAAATCATGTTGCTCCTTGATTTCTCCTTATCATATATTTTCTTTTTATTTAAATGCGTCAAATTGCACCAAAAGTTACAAAAGTATAATTAGTTTTCCCTATTTTGACCAAGACTTGTCAATTTAACTCAAATATTCTACAACTGTCCTAACTTTTATTTTTGAATAAGGATTAGTTATAAATTGAGAATTTCCCATATTAAGCTTCAATTTGTCTTATTCCGGAGGATTAATTACTCAATGATCTTGCTAAAATGATAGTGGAGAAAGGGAGATCATAAAATGGACTTGTCGTTAAATAAATAAAACAGAGTGTGAGGAAAGCCGTATCTCAAAGACTGAGGATATAATAATATCATAAGAAAGAGTTATTGATTCTAGAGCAGCAACAATTTAGATGAAGACATATTGTTTGAGGTGATATTACCTTAATTAAACTTTCATATATGATGTGAAACCAAAGGGAAATGGATTAATAACTTATAGATTATATAACAAATTTGTTTTAAATTATTATTTCTGCACATAATGGCTTGGCACTTAATGTAAGGGTTGTACCACCTTAACTATATAGACCTTGTCCGCCACAACCCGTTACCATACTTTTTTTTTGGAAGTCCTTACGGGCGATGGTCTTTATCTTGAGAAACAGGAAAAGTTGGTTGGAGCCAAGTTCGGAGAGTAAGATGTATGTTCCAGCATGACAAACCTGTTCTTGTACAAATAATCCTTAATCTTATTGGCTGTGTGAGCTGAAGCATTGTCCCAATTGAAAAAATAATATACTAGACACATCAAAGGTCTTTCCCAAGTTATTGATGACTCAATGAAATCTAGGGTACGGACGTTCTTC
Organism: Lepeophtheirus nordmannii; assembly: GCA_963680855.1. Lineage (NCBI taxonomy): Eukaryota > Metazoa > Arthropoda > Copepoda > Siphonostomatoida > Caligidae > Lepeophtheirus > Lepeophtheirus nordmannii. The sequence goes on from OY804523.1 coordinate 26,356,910, forward strand.
TGGTATTGATCATCGGCATCCTAATTAGTCTTGACTTTATTATGGATCTTGTAGATGGCTCCTATTTTTAGGGCCTAGTTCAAGTACTTATATCTAAGGCCACCTTAATCTTGGCCAAACACCGAGTTTGGCAAGGTCATCAGCAAAGTTGTGCTACATAAGTTATTTTCAACTTTCTCCGCAGAGTTGCAACAACGTTTCTTAGAAGTGTAACTTCGCACTAAATTAATCAAAAGAACAAAAACAAAAAAATTAGCATTAATGTGAAAAATGGTCAAGGAAAAATTTGTTTTTTAATCACAAAACCATACATTTTAGTTAAATATACAAGAAAAAAAAGCATCTCACATTGATTTTTATTCCACCTCATGTTTACGTCATATGGGTATATTTTGACCAATTACTGATGTTAAAATGACCACCTTTGGCCATTCTAGTATGTTAACAATCTTGCTATTGTTCAATTTTGATACCGCAATATCTTCTTATTGATATGCTTAAGTATGTAAATAAGTATTTTACATCTCATCAAGGATCTCATTTTATCAAAAACTGTCTTTCTATTCAGGAAATATATTCATTAATCAGCATGCTATATGCAAAGAATTTTTTTTTCTCTTTGTTTTTCTGCTTTAAATACATGTTCATATACATTATGTAAATGTATATTTACATATTATATTTATGTATGTACATACATGTGTGCAAAAAAAATAAAGCACTCCAAATAAAGTTACATCATACGACATTGTACAAATAATTTGAAGAAACATAATTGTTCCATTTTTTTTACTGGGAGTCTTGAGAGTGAAGAGCAACTCGAAATATATTTCAAATAATTATAACCAATTAACATAATAATAATAGTAAGGATATTTCTGTACCTAGAGAGTAGGGTGGCTCGTTTGAAGTTTTTTTTTTTTTTTGGCCTTTTAAGAAAACTTGTTACATATGACTAAAAAACAAATTTGGGGTGATTGAACAAAATTTTGAGGTTCCACTATTGAATTGAGTTTTGTAATAGTGCTATTTTGATCATTGCTTCTTGAAAATGATTCAAACAATTTTTTTTTACATCTACCTATGTCTACTCTTAATATTATATAGCCGCATTACAAATTTCCCCTAAATTGAACAATACTAAAAGGATCCACAATATAATAATGTGCAGTTCCTTTATAATTATATTTGGCTCACAAAAATCAACTCCATACACATTAAATTTAGATGTGTCTTTAAAATGAGTTTGAAAGAAAAAAAGAGCTAAATTATTTCTACATGCTAGTTTATTGATAAATCCACGGTGGTATTTGAATTTTTACGCTAAAAAATAATATCATTAAAGGAATTATGAAAAATGAATTGAAATCACAATTGCTTTGTGGGATCTCTAAATCCTTTTCCTTGGGGCTGAAACTATGCAAAACATGTTTTTATACCTGAAAACTACATTTGATAAGTAGCCAATCATTAAATATAAGGGGGAAAAATTGAGTCACTCTACATATGTACTATATATATATTTTTTAAAATTATAATTTTTACGTACAGATAAAAATAAATATGAATCTCTTTTGTCTCTCAAATAAGTGTAGGTGCCTATTTATAACAGTGAAATGAGGATTCAAAAGGATTGCTTTAGGTATTTAATCTTTTGTTTCATTATTAAATACAAGGCTGATCCTGTTTCACAGTGGTGTTCTCTCAAAACATCAGCAACATCTGTTAGTATCATTTTTTGTACTCCAATTATGTCTGGTTAAGCTATAAATATGATCAATGAAGGAGAGTCCAACAGTTGCTCAGAATGATGTATTGTTACTATTTCCAAATATCATAATTTAATGAGTTAATTGAAAGTCTCTTGAATTCCTTAATATGAATACTCAAAATGCAAAATATTAAATAAATATACAACACTGTAACCTAAAAAGGGAGTGGAATTCGATAAGTATGTATAAAATATACATTGAGGTATTTTTGTATGTACATATTACTGAGCCCTTCAAAAAAATTGATGGATCGTTTGTATGTACCTATATCTTTTTGTTGGGGAAATTTAAATTTGAGAAGGAAATGAATTTTATATTATAAAATTATTCGGAAAGGGTATGAGTAATATGACACAGAGCATGCAGAGCCGTTTAAAATTGGGAGGAAGGCATATTTATTTTGTTTATTTTAGAAAAATGTGTTTTACCTTTACCTACCTATAATTACATACATACACATAAATATAAATATACGGCTCCCCCTTTCTCTCCTGAAGCTCTCTCTCTCTCATGCATTAAAAAAAACTTTTCAGGTGTAAGTTTTATTTTTTTTCTATTGCGTTTGTGACGTTTGAAGAACCATTTTTCAACTGCAATCACGTGATTGGGGATTTGCTCTTTTTTTTCTTCTCCTTCTATTTCCTTTTTCGTCATTGTTAGCATGAGGATAGCATTAAATACTAGTTTGAAATAAAAAAATAAAACAAAAAAAAAATGTTAATGTATTTACATAATAACCACTGAAGTAAACACAACCATTAGGGAGCAAACTTTCGGCTTCTTCTTGTTTCGTGAAGCACGTTTTGATCGTGAGTCACCACCTCAAACAAAAAAACTAAAGCCAAACCACAAAATTGAGGTTACTTTAATCAATGTCAGGTGGAATTATGTATTATAATGCGACATTTTCTATATAACTTTTTAGCTTTCAACAGCAGTAAGAGGGGTATTAGTAACAAGAATAATAATAATAATAAAAAGAAGAAGAAGAAGACAAAGGAAGGAAGCCCCTTGGCATATCAACCTTGAAAAAACTTTGATTTTTTATGAGTCCCAACACAAATAGAGAGCCTAATATAGAGTTATAGGAAAAGCTCTTACTGATTATCATTATTGATCTAAAGTATCTCTAGAGTATGCATAAATTAATGTTATCGAAGAAGCAACATTATCATAAAGGAATCCATGTTTCTTTTAGTAACAAATATGTATAATCTGTATATATTTGGTAGAAGTATATATATATATAGATATATATACATAAATATTGTTCATATATGTATATTTAGAAAGGGATGTGCAATGTGCATTCTTTCCTCTTTTTTTTTTTTTTTTTTTTTTTTTTTGAGGAGAGGGGGATATTGTAAAAACACAGAATGACTTTTAAAAATCAACACACCCTTATTAATTAGTCAAAGAAATTATTATTTTTTTTTAACATCATGTATACTCCTTCACATGGTCAAAAAAACTCAAAATTAAAAAAGCAAAATAAGAAAAAAAACCCTACACACTCCAAGGTTCTCTATAAATCAATCAGTAAATGCATTTATAACATAGTCCTAAATATAATATTTATACAAGCATGAACAACATTTCGGAATGTTACTATTAATATACATGTATATCTATATATATATATATTTTGACATTATCATTATTATTATTCAAATCTCTTTGTCGCAGCATGTTCCTTTGAAAAGTAATCCTTCCTTTTATGTCAAAAGTTTATTTATATCACTAAATCTATGTATTTTTATATGAACATACATATAATATGCATACCAATATATGTATATTATCATCGGAGCCAATTCGTACAAGAAACTGGGAAATCATTTAAATGTGTATGTACATTAATATAAATGAATCCTTAATAATATTTTTTTTTTCTCAGTTGAACTACAATATCTTTATAAAGTAAGGCAAAATACAAAATTATATGAGTAGTTTTGTCCTTTTTTAGTCTCTACAAGTCACTTTAATTATCCGTTTGTCTTAATAATCTCATCCATTATATATATATATTTATATGTAATTAAACAAACAAACAAACAAAAATCCACATTCATGTCAAATTGAGATACTAATTATACCAGGGAATTTTAAACAACATAATTTATTCTTCATCTTAATAAAAATTCTTATTAAAGAGGTGTGTAATCTTCATATTTAGTTAGTAAGACCACCAGTATCTTATTAAATAATGCATGACTGCAAAGTTAATGCTCTGAAGGTCAAAATATCTCTAAAATCTCTGTCTCTAAATCAAATCTGTTAATAAGCGATGGATATTAAGCATTTCTTAGTATTTTTATTTTATTTCATTTCCAGATAAATCCCCTTCTCATATTTTGTGATGATTATAATTTATATGCAAGTATGTGCAACATTAATTAAGTATTCGTAACTTTCCATTAAAGAGTTCTCAGAAGGTATCAAACATGCATCAATGTAGGTACATCATGATTATAGTCGACATGGATCTTTCTCATAATTTAGGCACTTAAATTTATTCAAAGTTTCTTGTATAAAAGTACATAATATATGTATATCTTCCCTTAAAAAAAAATCCGATATAGTGCATACATTCAGTTATCCAATATCAAAATAAATAAGTAAAAGAGTGAATTACCAAAATTTGCCAAGTGTTTTCACGATCTTTCAACGAATAGGATTATTTATTTATGGCTTTTCACTATTTTTTGACAAGCAATTGTAATTACAGTTGATTATATTCTTCCAATAAAATATTTTTATAGATCTTAAGAATAATAAATAAGTTTTGTACTTCATATGATATAAAACCTTTTATACTGTCATAAATCTAAAAGAACAAAAAGTGTTCAAGGCTATAAAGATATATATTTGCTCTCTGCCAAGTGATAATAATTTTCCTTCATCCTCAATGTCGTTGGCGAAAGTAAGACACCTGAGTGAGGGATGATGATGAACATTAATGGTAGATAATGAATTTATAAAATGTTTTTTTTCCTCTAATTTTGGTATGCTCTTACTAAATGATACAAGCATTATGCAAATTCAAGTAGGGTATATGAAGTTTAACATTTGACCCATCAAGCTCCATTCTCTTCCTGTATTAACTTTGTGAACTTCTTTGAGTTTCCAAAGTCAGAAATTGAAATTTGAGTAACGCAAATTCTTGAATGAAAAAAAAAAAAAACTGAATTAAAGAAAGGAAACGAAACAATAAACAGGATGAAGCTAAACTATTGGTGATTAAAATAAATAAATCTTTGGTATGTCATGGAGTGGGAAAATCTCTTGCGAATTTTTTTCATATTAAAAAAATTAAACTTAGTAAGGTTTGTAACTGCAGATTAAAATCTTGTTAATGGGATCAATAACTAGAAGAGGCTTTGATATCATCTTTTATATATCCATGGACAAAGAGGATCACCCATTATGAACACATAAGTGTACAAATTTTTCATGTGCCTGAATCCTGACAATATATTTTGGAGTATGAGTCATTGGTACGTACGTAACGATCCATCTCGGCATTTTAATGCTTTACAAACATTATAAACTCCTTTAAAGAATGAATTTATCTGATATTTTGTAGTTATTATTTGTGCGTTTAGTTTACATTATATTACCTATATATTCCCATGTTCAAATGTAATTACATATCTATAATAATACTGAATAGTTAATCTGTCTGTGGATCGATGAGTCTCCCTGATACTATATAGTTTGTGCTATTTAAATATACTCATTTTGGGAAAGTCAAAGGAGTTGACAACAAAGTTGAGATATGATGAAAAAGCATGGTCCAAATTGTGAATTGTATGCATATACATATGTCTATGGAGGTAAATGCTAAAAATATTAAAATGGTATTGGTCGACAGAGGCACATTAATGACGTTTGATAGTAATCTATGAAATAAATTCAAATACATTCAGAAAGAAAATAAGGATTGACAGCCGGGACTATTCTGGTCAAAGATCATTATACAATATACACAGTATATTAGGTATACATATATTAGGTTGGGGGAAAAAGTAATTTCCTATTTTCTGCTTTATTTCAATGTCTTATAAAAATGGATACAAAATAATTCATATCTCAAATATCTAATTCTTACTTTAAAAAAATAGTTTTATTCCTGGAATTAATTGTTCATTCTTGTGTATCTTCTTTCTAATCATTCGTATATTCACTACATTAAAAATGGGTTTCTTCATCAATTTTTGTAAAATAATATTTATGTACGAATGATGGGATGAACCTTACAAAATCTGACAGGAAATCATGTTAGGAATATATTTTTTGTTTCTTTAGAGACAAGCTAATAATAGCAATTTTTATTATATCATTTTTTTTATTTATCATTGCAAGTTTCCACGCTTAAAGTAACTCCCTTATAACTCAATATTATATTTTTTATTAATCAGATTAGATTATTTTAACATAACAGAAAATCATTTTAGATGTAGTGAGGTCCTTGATGTGCATAAATACATAAATTTGAGTAGAAAGACTCTTAGACTTACTTAAAACTATTGAAATAGTGACTTTGTATGTACATATCACATCTGTTATGGAAATATTGTGAATGACGAAAATGTGACATTTTGAATTTGTTTGACGACTAAAGTAAATTATGTTGATAGGATGTTTATGAAATTTGTTTCTCTTTATATTTGAAAGGATAATAGTAGGAAATATTTTTAGTATGAACAGGAAAATGACTACATAGAAAACTAAATAGATATCATATCTACAAATGACGTTCGAATAATCATAAAATATACTGCTTTATTTTTCAAATAAAATTTTCTTGTATTCGATTAAACAATTTGCAACAAAAATATGTGTCAAATAGAATTTTATTTTCGTGAAAAATGTAAGTTTTGTCATTTTAGAATTAATTAACATTTTGTCTAGTTGACCGAATGCATCCTCCACGAATTATAAAAAGAATAAAAACAACTTCTAAAAAACCAATTTGTATAATTATTATGAAATTTGCATACTGCACATCAAATATTAGGAACTCCACTCATTCTACAACTTTTGTAATAATATTGAAGAGTCTTATGAATTATCGTCTCTAAATTTGAAGAATAGCGAGGTTTTTAGTACCCAAAAGATAAAGATGTTTTTAATTTCAGAAGCAATTGAGTAATTCTTCATCAAATCTTCCAATGGTTCCTCTTCCCTCATAGTGTTGTTGTTTTTTCATCACCGAATTTCAAACCTCCATATCTTCTGAATCAGTAATCCAATCTTAAAAAATAAATCTACTCTGAAAAGTAAGAATACAGGATTTTTTCTCGATTTAATGACAAGTTTCTTCTGAACTATCTTACTTTTGACATTTGATCATAACTTCGTGGAACAAATTTTATCATACATTCAATATAATTAACCTAGTCTAACATTTATTTACAATATCCACTACTCTGGGCAAAAAATATCGGGAATCAAAAAATCTTTATTTAATCGTCAAAATTCATTTCATCCCCCTCCCCGACGCAATCCACTTATGCCAACGTTTTTTTTCAATTTTCAAAACAGTAAAAAAGTTTTTATTAAGTATATAATTACAAAATAATAAACTGCTGAGTTTAGATATGTTATTAAAATTTAAAATCGGATGGTCGGTTCTTGAGTAATAGGATATGTATCTTTAGAAATAAACCGCGGATTCTCAATACAGTTTGGAATATTCATTTAAATTTTTTTAGTTAGAACAATATTTCCAAAAATTTGCATTTTAGTCATAATATTGCAGACACTTTAAAAAACTGAAATTTCGATTGTAGTTGTTCACAAAAGGACGCGTATCTCAAACATCAATGAATATGTTGATACGTAATTTAGCACAGATATCAGTGATAGGTCTACTAACTTTAAAACAAAAACATTTTTACCTTTCGGAATTCAAAAAATTAAATTCTAATTTTGGTATTTTTTGCTAATAGTAGTATATGAAAATTAGTAGAAACTATTTTTTTGTGAGTTAATCAAAATAAAAGTACTTTACTATATACATGACAATTTTCACGACAAAACTGTTTTAACTCAAATTTGGTATGAGGCATTATTCATACTAGTTCTTTATTGATAGGAATTTTGGATATGTATCTCAATATAACACTAAGTTCTGAGCTCTTTAAAGATGAAAAAATTAATATTTTGATTATTTTTTCCTTTGTAATACATAAATCGAAAATGATAGCACTTAAAGGCTAATATTTCAAGATTAATGCCCCTTATTGCTTTATATTTTTTTCGTCACTATAAGATTAGACGCTAAAAGTATATTTTTATTGATTGTTTTAGCCATATTAACAATTAACAATAAGGATGGGTTTTCTTAAAATAGAAATTGTATTTATATGATAAACGTTTTTTCCGTCATCAAAAATACACTCTTGATAATATAACGCCATTCATAATTAAAATAGAGTACATAGCAAAAAATACATACATATATATTAAAATAATGGGGTAAATTGTTTGAACAAAATGTTAAAATTGCAATGGTTAAATGAAAGTTAAATTTTTCAGTAATTATAGTGTATGAACTTAAAAAATCTATATTATATAATTACACTTATATCTGTTGTTATATAAATCAATGTATGCCCTAAGAAAACGGTCAAAAACCTGTTTAATCCTTAGATTAATTGAATAAATATTTATATAAGAAATACCTATGGTGTTTCTATTAGTCCACAATCGGTCTCTCAAGTTCAAGTACAATTGCTGTTATTCAAAAATAAAATTATATTAATTTTTATTATTTATATAATAAATTGTTCAAGTTAAGTAGATTTTAATTTGATATTTGAATGTCAGCAGCGCGCAGAGAGTATTCCTAAATATTTATGCAAAATAGTTAATATATAAATTAAATTATAAATGCAGTTATTTATTTATTTTATTCTTACAATTTTTTAATCTTTCTACAATGATACGTTAATATAATAAGATAGTGTATTTTTTTATTCCTTCTATTTTCTTAATATATATATATACATAATAAAATATTTTTACTATATAAGTATAATTGTACCGTTAGTCTTTACAGTTAATTCCATGTCTAGACCAGGTTACCAATTAATTATTATTAAAAAAATAAAATAAAAGTACAATCATATCTATCATAACAAAAAACCAAACAAAATTTTAAAATATGTTTATTTTATCTACTTAATAGCTTTTCAATAGGTGCTGTAATTTTTATTGAATATCGCATACAAAAAAAAATAAAAAAAATTACCTAATCGAGATGTTAAATTCTTCATCTTTCAGAGCTTAGAATTTAGAGTTAAATCAAGCTACACTTCTAAAGGTTCATAGATTATTAGGGCTATTTTCAATAATTCTTCATACTCAATTTGAGTCAAATCCGTTTTGTCATGAAAATTTATCATGGAAAGCGACTCTTTGTGAATGTGATTATTTATCTTAGTATCCATGGTACAAATAATGTGCTTAATAGTAAATTTAATTGATTAATTATATATTGTTTTAAACTTGTCATTACATTAACTGTGTTTACAGTAAAACAACGAGTTCTCTTTAATTTTCCTCACATTGATTAATGATATCATTAGGTCTATCATTATATCATCTCTGCGTGCTCAAAATTTCCAATAACCCAATGGATGTGGGTATTTTTTTTCTTTTTTTTACGGTTTGACACTTACTCACACTGAATAATAAACTTGTCAAACAATTTATTACACGCACTTTTTTATCAAAAAAGTGTGAGGAACAAAGAAAAAAATAAATAAAATTATATGTCTATAACTATACAACCCATTAAATAATTGGGATAGATGGATCGGTGGGTGGCCTTGGTTTTATTTTAATCAGTAGAGATTCAAATATTGGATGAAATTGATGTTTTAATTAAACCTTTGTAGTAGATACCAATAGCGATCATGCTTCACTTGTGTTAATAAATTGAATTGTGAAGGGATATCATTTAGGTTTATATTATGAATTCTTATATAATTATTACATGCTCACTGACATCAAGGAAGTGTTATAACGATAAGAAAGTAAACAACTTGATAGGTAAGAGGGTCAGAGTTAAAATGACACTAATTTATTCCGCAACATATTTAAACACGTAATGGTGCATCCTTAAGCCGTTTAATAAAACATACACACGCCCTTTAGGTCTGGGTCATTTCTTGTTGTTGCTATTCAACTTAGGAATGCACTTTACCTAATTTCTATAATCAGGAATGTAACTTGTGTGTATATTTATGTTTTATAAATATAAATAATACATAATTCCCCTATGAGAAAAAAAATGTTTTTTTTGCTTTATTAGGAAAAACATCGATTTTATTTGTTATTGATTCTCTATTAAAATTCCTCGATAAAAATAATTTTTTGATAAAATCTTGATTTTTTAATTTTTGGATTTACTTTTTTGTGTGTTCAGTTTAATCTTTGTAGCTAAAGTACAGTCCAGGGAAAAAATACATTTTTTTACTAGTTTAGTTTTATATTAGCTAGTTTATTATTCTAGTACATATAATGAAAATTTTAATTCTTGAACAGGATACTGAATGAAATCAAATTTTGGATAAGGATTTTTCTTCTCCTAGGTGACTTATAAAATATATATTTTCTCCCAATTACATTTGATGCTATTCTAAAGTACTTGAGGTTCATACTGGAACTTTGAATGAATGGTGGGTAACGGTTTTTGACGGCACATAAAAAAATATTTCAGGTTATTCCTACCAATAGCAAACCACAACTAGTGATGCATGATAATTTTGGGTTTGGTTAACGTTTTCAAATTGGTAACACTCAAGTGTTTGTTGTTGAGTTCAAAATATCTTTGTTGAAGCTATCAATGCATTGGCTATGGTAGTCTACAGATCGGACAAAATACTTACTACTTTTTGATTTTAATCTAATTCTATGTTTAAATTCCTAGGGCTTTTTGAGACATTTTGCTATTATTTCAGAGGTTTTTCCTGACCTCCAAATTTCTTGCACATTCCATCAATGAGAGCAGAACCTCTTTTTTTGTGTTGACGATCTTGATTTATACTCTGGAAAGGTCATAGGGGATAATTATCTGAAAAACACTTGCATTTTTATTCACTTTTCACATTGATAACAATTTGATATCCTGTGAACTTTTTGCAAACCCTAATGTCAATTCTTGTGCATCAATCACTCCTTATACCTAGTGTAAATATTACTTAAAAATATAAATTGACTTTAGTATAGAGCGTGCAATATATTTTTTTAGTAATAATGTAGCGCAACAGGGATACCAAACAATATAATAAATGTCTTCATTTGATATAACAACACTCAATCTCTTCTTTTTTTTTCATCTTGTATGAGTGTTTATAATTTTTAAATAAGTGTGAAATTCAAAAGTATTCGTTCCCTCTTATTAAATTTACCTCTAATATGAAAAGAAACTTGATTGAAATCCAATTTCCTCTTGTCAGACTGAATAATCATACTTACATGCATATATTATGAGTATACAATCTCTAGAGCCTCTAGTTTAGCAGCAAAACTGATTAGGTTTCAATTTTTTTAAAGGCAAATAAATAACTTTAGGCTTCGTGTTGAAATTTTTTAAGATTCTGTAAATACTACACTCAAAATAGAAGTAAATAAATATTCATAAGGAATTTTTATTTACATAGCACTATTTTAACCCTGGGAATACTATATACCTACATGGTCTTTCTTTCTTCCTTTTTTTTTTTTACCTACTAAGACTTATTTTTTCTATCTTAATATTTGTAGAATAATATTAAATAAAAGAATGAATTTTGTATTAAAACAATCGTATAATGAATGTCTTAAGGAATTCACAGAATTGTATTTATTTTATAATATCGGAAGGATAATATCAAACAATATATAAATATGCTATATTTTCAATTCCTCACTTACTTGTTAATTTCTTTATTTTTTTAGAACCGGAATATTGTTTGGGATCACATTGCCTCTTTTTATCAGTATGGATTTTGCTATTGGCTGTAGATTAAATAAAAAAATAAGTAAATATTGATAACATGTTATGCATGTCTGAATATACAAAATGTCAATCTGATTATTTTCTGTAATTCCCCCAAATTAAGTCACATCATGAAAAAAATAGTTACATATTTATCAGCCTTGACAAAAACTGTTTTTGCTTTGGACATTGTTAATAAAGTACTGAGTGTTTCTTTACTATTAAATGTGCAATGAATAATTTTTGTATATATGGCTACAAATAAGATTCGTACTATCACTTGGCTTTTTGAGACCACCTCTTATAATATTAAACCTCAATTTAGTCCAATCGTACATCAACTTCATTTACCAATACTTCAAGTTTTGATATCAAAGATAAAGAACAGTTTTTTTTCTCAATACTTTTTAAAACTAATGACCTTGAGGAAATTAGGAGGATGTCACATCCTCCTAATTGACGATACCATAAGATCTTCTATCTATTTGGTCAGAGTTGATTTTTCTTAGGATGAAGTAATTAGCTGCTTTTTCGTCGTAGAAATACAGGAAGAATATTGAAAAGCTAATATATGTATGTCTGTAAAACTACATATATAAAATGTTTTTGGAGTAAGTCCCATTGGTTTTGTTTCTTTATTGAAAATTTCTCATTTTTTAGCCCATTGAACTGTTGGCTAAACAATTTACTAATATCAAGGCCTGTTTTTTTAATTCTCTGCAAATGATTAAAGTTATATCCTTATTAAAATGGTATAACTTATCAACATATCAATGCAAATTAAGTTTGTGGTTTAAAATTAGAACTCGGAGCTGTCTTCTGTTGACAAAATTGTTGTACAAGCTCTTAAAAAACTTATGTTGAAAAAAAAAAAAGAGAAAAGATTTTCCAAATTTCTCCTCCAGAAGTGTGATTGAAGTAATTCAAGGTCGAACCGGCAAGCAATTCTTCAAACACAAAGTAGTTATCAACTATAGTATCAACTACTCTGAATACAGCTTGAGTTTGGTAACTGGGTTTATGCTGACAGCATCTTCACGCATGAACTTTTGATCATGCTTTCGAGGGCTCAAAACCTTCATTCAATCCATAAGTTTTTTCATTGCTATCGTTAACCTGTTTTGAACAGCGAATTTCACCAATATTACCATTCTTTGTATCTAATTTAGCTTCTCAGTATGGCATTTAAGGTGTTTAATGATATTAGTGTCGTTTTCAGTGTTCACAATGGTAATTTCAGACATTTGCATCAAACGGGACACGTGTGGTAAGGTGAAAGTTCATTCCTTTCGGAAGTTCTTGTAAAAAGCTGTGTTGGTTTGTATCCAAATCAGTTAGTTAGCTAGTGCTTCAACGGCTCTTATTTGTTCAAATAAAAAGTTATTTGATTTTGGAACTTTCATTTTTTATCAATTAATTCTGCTTTAGATATGAGCGTATTTAGTATCACTTTGAAATAATCAAACTTGTGCAAATTTTTTCTTCTTCTTTCCCATAACTATTCAGAAAAACAAAAACAAATAGCATTTCAGACATGGAATGAATTATAAATTTCTTATTCATGATGTACGGTACTGTACTATACTAACTTGTGATCAAATAGCATCATGGGTCTTGTTGAATGACATCTTATTGAATATTTCAAGTTTGTATTTCATTAAAGTCGTCCTTCCTCGTACACAACTAAAATGAAAGTTTGTAAAAATTAAGACCAGTCATGTTTTAGCATTAAATTTATATATTTATTTTTTAATTTATAAGAATGACATTAATTAAGATTGAGGATTTGGCTGTGTCATGTAGCTTATCAAGATTGGGGATATTTGGTATACTTCAATCACATCATATGTAATTTTTGATATTTTCAAACTAATAAGAAAAGGACGAGATTATGATTATTTAATACGAAGAAGATTCTACTCTGTTGCAAAATAAATGTATTTCAACCTACGATTTCAATGATTTTTTATTATTATTTGATGTTGGAAATATTGAAATATAGATCGATATGGTAAAAATACTTAAAAAATTATAGTTACTATTATCGGAAACGTGCTTACAGGGTTGCTTTTTCACTTTTTTGGCTTGAATGAGTTTTATACAGTAAGGAGTACATTTTTGGAGGTTTTAGGGGATGGCATAATCATTTCATTAGCTCCTAACTGTTGGTTTTTTTTACTTTTTGAAAGTGTCACTAATCTTGAGCTCAATAAAGAAATTTAGATTTTTGATTGGGGGAAATTTGTCTAATGTCTTGGAATGGTCCTTTTTCAAACCATGAGTCTATACGGATCTTTTGAGAAGGAAGAGATGAAATGCTATTTTATTCCCATTTACATCCATGGTTTTTTGGGCTCTCCTTTTTTTGAGACAACGTTCCAACCGACATTTGGGATCTTAACACTTACTTGACATCTTTGTTTAACCTTTAAATACAATAACACCATCCAGGTTCAAAGTTTTGTGGGATCTAGAAAAATTCCGTCTGGTGAACAACAACTGGAAACTGCTTTCAGTTTCATTTATATTAAGTATGTTTTTTGTCTCCGCTCGAACATTCAAATAACGAAATATATATTTACTATTGCCTCACTCCTTTATCAGGCATGTATTCACAATAGTTTTTAGTGTTCACGATCATTCTGAATAACTTGTATCTTTCTTATCCAGAGACCCAAACATATTTTATAAAGAGGTCAATATTCTTTGATTCTTTATCCGTTCCATCTATTTCATCCTCAATTTTTTTAGGTTACTCTAGTATATTGCTGGTCCTAAGAATTTATTAGGATCCATCAATTATAATTTACACCTAATGCTATCCTATTATTTATGTCATTCAAAAAACAAAGAGGATTGCAAAATTACAAATTACAGCAAGGTACTAAGATAAGTTTTTTTAAAAAGGAGACTTTTTCTATATAGAGAATGATTTACTACATTTACTATAAGGTGACAAATTGACCATTTGTTAGGTCACTTTTTTAAAAAATGTAAACAAAAATAAGACATATATAACCTATGTTTTCAAAAATCATTACATAGATATCAAAGTTTAATAATGGATTTGAAAAAGTTAAAAACACCTAAATACGTTTGAATAATTATAGTCCCAAGGATTAAAATAATTTTAGTACTTTTTAATTTATATATAAGGTATTTGAAGTGTTGTAGAAGCAAATAATTCTAGAACAATATAATTGACAAATCCTTTTCTTCTTCTTTTTCTTTACCAAAAGTACATCAGAAAAGACAAGATAAAAGGAATTACGTAGATAGTATAATTATTTTGTGTTTATCCTAATAAAAACTTTCCTTGATATTTTGGTTGAGTCTGAAGTTAAAGGATTTGGATTTTAATGGTAAAAATGGTGAGGTACGTTGGAATCATACCAAAAACCTGGAATCTCCTAAATTCCACTGACCCTTTAAAAGGTTCAGTGGAATTAACAACCAATACTCTGAAGCCTAAACCTTTCAAGGTTAATGTTAATTTTATTTAAACAGAAACATAGTTTTGACCTTTTGGGGCCCCGGGGATGATGCCCAAAGGGACACCCTCAATCACAAATCTGATCTTCTGAAAAACTAAAATCAGAAAGTAAAAAATGTAATTTAATAATATCATATTCGTGAATTAGGGACCCTGTTGTTTGGGGGTCTGTGGGGATATAAAACATGTCTTTAATCATTTAGATGCCGTCTACATGCCTGTCCATTTTGAAGGCTTCATAATCTTAATAGACAACCTATTACAATGTGCTCCTTCACGGTTAATCTGTGCTCTCCCAGATGGAAAATAGATTTAAAGTACTATCACTGAAGGCGGTAATGCATACGCTGATCATCTTATTCAGCCTACCAGGAGTTCTTCTCCAGCTTTATGAGATTACCAAAAAACAAAACAAAAAAAAACATAGCTAACTAACTAACATAACTAAAGTATGTAGTTGTTTTTTGGCTGATTAATACTGATGGAAAATATCTAGCTCTTATCTTTAAAAAAGGCCAATTTTGTCCTAAGAATGTCACTTTTTCATCTTCAAATACTATTCCAAAAAGGGCATGAAAGGCATATTCCTTCAAGTAGTAAAAAAGAACCCAAAAAAAAAAAAAAACCAACCATCAAAAACAGGATAATTTAATGTACACACGTACATATAAGTATTATATTATTTTTCTCTTCTAATTTTCCTTCTAATTACTTTTTAACATTTAAGACTCCATGCCAAACTTGAAACTGATAGATCAAGGTTTAGTCTACCATATTTTCAATTGAAGTTATCAAATTTAACTTCATAGTAAAAAATCTCAGCTATCAGAGTGTTTGTTGATTAATGATGCAGAAGCTCTTATATATAAGAAAAAAATGGTTGGCAAATATTAGTTCACCAAAATCAGCCGTACATGAGAAATGGGCACTCTATTAAAATTATATTATTATATTGAACCAAAATGGCTAATATAAAGTCGATCAATACGCACCAGGGTAGATAAATCTGAAAGGGTTTAAAATTTGACACGGATGATTGTTACAACCCTACAAGTAATACCTGAAAAGTAAAAATTTTACTCATAAATTCACGCTTTTTTACTCGTCCCCATATACTTAAAATCAATTGAAGAGGTTGCGCCATTAATTTTTTATTATGTTCCGTTTTTTAATATGTTATGATATATTTATATAAATATTCTACATAGTGAAATGAAAAGTGAAAAAAGATGTCCTAGTTATAAAATTTGGCTGTAGAATAAAGTGTGATCTAAATAGAAAATGTAATTGTACACATCGTTTAAACAAATTTAATTATATTATTATATGAAAAACATTAAATTACTTAATTTCCCCCCAACTACATGATTGTAAAAATAATGGTATTGCTCAACGAATGTTTGGAAATTAATTGTTATTTGGATATGCAAAATGAATAAATTATTTTTTGGATGAAATCCCTAATTTCTCGAAATTGTGGTTTTTCAAATCTTGATCCGATATGAATTATTCGAAATTGATATTGTATATTTTTACTGTACACAGTTTTTCTCTACTTTATAGATAACTTATTTTTTACCAAAAAATACAAGCACCATCTTTGAATATTTTACATGATGTGAATCAAATTTAGTATGTGTTGTATTATTATTAGACGAGCCACTCAAAAGTGAAACCTACTATATATATATATATGTATTAAGTTATATCAATTTATACGTTATATAAGTAGGTACATACCTGCAGAGACATATATCTTTTGAATTCGCTCAAATGAATTTATATTAGGACACATAAAAATACATCATATTATTATATGTTTGTCTACGTAAAGAGTTTTAAATTTTAATCATCACTCCATGGTAAATGTGTGTATTATAAATATAAATGAATTTATTAATAATTTATGAGATCAAGGATGCTCATTCATTATTATTGTTTGTTTATGAATGATTTATGCACAAGTTTGTACATGACGTATTTTCATGCTTTTTGTAAAAGTATATTCATAGTTTTTAAAAAAATTATCTGATTGTTTAATAAGTATATCTTATCTATACAAATATATATGTGTTATATTAGCATATAGCGAGTAATTATAAATTAAATATATGTTATCTATTAGTATATTATGTAGAAATATCTTAATTTAAATCATGTTAAATTCATATAACAAGTTGAAAAGGTTGTGTGATGAATTATTCTTCATTAAGTTCCGTTTCTTCGTAAAACTTAAATTATCGTTGTCACAAACGTTATAGGTTGCGAAAATGTTATGTTCCTAAATATCCAGACTATTCAATCAATATTGAGCGTCTCAATTCTGTTTGTGTGATCCACAATGAGGAAAAAACATTTTTCATGACCTTATGTAAAATTTCATTTCTTAGGTAATCTTGTGATGAACGGATTATTTTGACAATGTTTGGAGTTGTTGTACTTAGTTCATAGTTTAGTTCCTACTCTTACATTCTGTTCAATGATTTTTTGTTGAAAAGTTACCAAATCGACATTTTTTGTAAGTCATTATGAGATAAGTTGAGACGGAGTAGTTTGTCTCATAACTTCTTCACGGAAAATGTGAAAACATAAAATTAAGCTACTCAATTACTTGATTTTCTTTCTTTCTTTGTATGTAGTTGAAGTTAAGAGATTTTTACATAAATTAATTTTTTATTCGGGCCGATTAAATCGAAGGCATTTCTTAGCCTCTCAAAATAAACGTAAGAATAATAATAGTAGTAATTGTGCTGTTGACTTTTTCACAATCATTTAATAGATTAAACACAGTTAAAACCATGTTGATCAATATTAAATCACCTCCTTATTCAATTAAGGTTCCATAAAAAATACTTTTTAGGTATGGATGTAGCAAAAATCTTAGCCGGGCATTTGACTTCATAATTGACATATAAGAAAATGAAAGGGACTAAGGTATCAAGAGAGGTTTATTTGAAGTGTTATTAGCATCTTAAAAGTGTGTTGTAGAGACAGTCCTGATGTTGTACATATGTGCATAAAAATGCTCCTAAAATTTGAAAAAATTTGTTTATTAAGTCAAGTGAAAATTCGGAAGTTTATTCGAACTTATTAAAATTTCATTCATCATGTAGCAATACCAAATATTGAAATAACATCCTGTTTATCAATTAAAAAACCCGGTTTTACTTTCATGCCTATTTGTACGTAGATATATGCACATACATATGTAATATGTGATAGGAATATATTCATTTTCCTGGAAATTCTTGATACGCCATTTCAAATAAAGTCAAACTTTCTCCAAAAAATATAAAAGCACCAGATACTTGAACAAATAGCATATAAACTTCATTACCCATAAGACAAAAAATGGCTAGTAAGCGATCTATACATCTTTACTTAAACACACATACATATATATGTAAATTTATACATCCTATTTTGTATAAAATAACTCTACAATCACGAGGGTTCTCAAGTTCTGGCATTATTTGACATGAGATTTTGATGTCCGGGATCTCAAGTTTTTAAGTAAGTTCTGACAAATAATGGTATAATAGCACTATGGTAATAAAAATAAATATATGGCTACTACATATTACGTATGAATATCCATATGTGTACATACAAATACGTATAAAAGTAAAGCCTGATTTTATTCAAAGATATCTTTATCATTAATCCAGAGACACCAGAACGTAAAAGGGTGCTTTCATAAAAATACTCTTATAAAATATATATAATATTATGGGAGTACAAAGTAAAGTGACCTACAAAAGGAATTTCAAAATTGTTTGTCTCTAATTATCAGCTTATGTTAAGTTACAAGGTAGCAAAATATTTATCATCTTAGGAAACATTCTTAAAAGGGTATATATGTTGTAAATTATATATTTCTTAACGATGTCCATTCAATAGGTGTGTCAAAAAAGAAAGTGACAAATAGAAATACCTTTTATTTGAGGTGTATATAGTACATTAATATAATTCTTTGATGACTTTCTTACACCCAGCAACATTTAGATGTATACTTTTAAAAGTTATTCCTCATAAAGACTTAAATGAAAAAGTGCTAAATGTTTTTCCTTGTTTTTATCAAATGGTTAGAATATTGCGCCTGTTATACACATATAATATATTTTCTTTTTAAAAAAAGATTGACTTTTTAAGATTTTATGAATAACTATACTCACACTAATAGCGATATTTAAAATTGTTTGGATGGTCGTAATAAGAGAGAAATACAAGAAGACCTCATCAATAAGGGGAAATATTCGATGTGTTTTGTATCATGTTTGAGTAAACCATTTGACAATAAATACAAAAAACTTTCTTTTTCATTTTTGGAGCCATTTACTAACTTACATTGACTTAATAAACCTTTATATTATTCTATCAATAAGATTAATTTTATTTTTATATGCCCTTAGTAGTAATATAAATTTCTTTCATTTTTATAAACAACTTATACAAAAATTTCTTTGAATACTTGATCATAACTGTAAAACAACAAAAAAAAAAACATCTGTATGAATCTTGGTAAAGTAGAAGGAATAACACTAATAAAATAAATAAAATGATCATAGTATGCATGGCAATGTTTCCAAATGCACAGTAACTATCAAAGTTCAAAGCAGAGTGTAAAAGGTATCCCTGGGTGTAAAAATGGATTCTGAACAATTTTAAGTTTTATTGAATTTAGAATTAAAAGCACAAAAGATGTTCACTTTTTCATCATCATCATCCTCATTATCCTTTAAAAAAGTCCTTTGAAAACCATTATTCTCATCGGTATTTTCATTCTTTGAGGTAGATGGAAGGGCATTTTGATCGTTATTCAAACCAGAAATATTCTCAATGGATCCTCGGGGAGTAATATCTTCATCAAGGAGTGTATTCATATTTTGATGATTTTTGTGGTGAGACGTGCTGTCATCATTACTGGAAATGGGCTCTTTGTTGCTCATTGAAGATCCTCGAATAGGTGGAACGGGTTTACCATTTAAGTAGATAGAAGACTCGTTGTAAATGTTGCATGCCTCCAAATAATTATTTGAAGGGAAATGACCTAGAAAAATAAAAGCAAATAAAATCATCACTTAGAACTAAGTCGTTTGAATTATCCAAATAACAGGCTATCAAAAAACTCATTCATTGATTCCATGGGACTATATTTTACCTTTAGAAAAAGAATGGTTAAATTTAAGGTTTAAGGATCGTCTTTTAAGGTTCATCAAATTAGAGGCAATTGCTCTATTGTCCAATATATTTGAAAATCGATTAGAATTATGTCGAGGATTTTTTCTGGGTGAAAGGGATTGTAAAGTTCCTTGACCTATGGGTTGGATATACAAGGATTGTTTAGTAAAAAATATACGTGTTATTTCGTATTTCAAGTAATCAAAAAAACATTCCAGTAATTAACTGCGGAATGCAATAAATTCATGTAACATTGGATAATGTGAATCATTTCATTTCCACACTCTCAAAACATGCCCTTAACGATGTTTCTATCTTACCTTCAAATTTAGATTGACTATTTTCTTCTAATTTAATTGTGTATTGACTTCCATAACCACTAGATGAACCGAACGAATCTGAGCTAGAGCTTGAACCGTCTTCATTTGAGGCCGGCTATTCAGAAAAAATAATGCATAAATGTATATCTACATAAAACAAAAATTGAGATATAATGGGTTCAGGCATGCTGACAGTTGACACTATAGAAAAAGTTAAACTTCATAGGAAAAAGGAGGGGATTGATCCCGGATATAGTATTCATTAGTTCACTAATTCATAATTTGCCAAGTGACAACTTTCAAGATTCCTGAATCCGTGATAGTTCTATAGTTCAATTTTTTTTTCTATTATTCATATTCATTGATTTTATTTAGGTTATTAAAATCATAAACCTACAAAATTTTGACCCGAAATGGACAGGTCTTCAACAGTCGGTGTTTTTAACTCATTTTCAGAAATCATCCCATCCGTTTTGAAATATTCAAAAGCTTTAGTCGAAGGATCTAATGAATTTCTTTTACTTGGGTTACATTTGTTATTTGCCATTTTCATTTTTTCCATGTCGGCGCAATTCATGTAAATTGGATGTGGTATAACTAAAATCATTAAGTGTTTTTTTTAATGGTTAAATGCTTATTTATTTATTTTTTTTTTTTGAAGAGAATAAACGTTGATTACCCATATCTCCTTTATCAGGGTGAAAATTTGGAACACTTTGAATGCTTGTTGCTGGCTTGGGTGTTGCATAATGAGGACCAGTGTCAGAGTCTAGATTTTGATTCCTATCACTCGACATACAACGTAAATATTGTCTGCTACAGTTCAATGTTGGCATTGATCTCTCTGCAGAAGAGCATCTTTGCGACATGTAGACACCATTAATTATTTGATTTGAATCAGATACTCGATAGAATGGACTGAAAGATAATAAATGCTTTAGTATGTTAACACTCAAAGTCTTTTAATTTCGATAAAGTGGTTTCACCTATAAGTCCTTTTAACCGTCGAAAAATCATTGATGTCATTGGAAAATGAATCACCCTCAGTAGACTCAACATCCTCATTTGCTAAAGCCAAATTCTTTGCTCCAAAACAGTGGCTATTGCGTCTATAATTTAAATCCCAATTCGTTGTTGAACATGGTTGATGAAAACCAGGTGCATGTATATTTGATGAAGAATTTTGAAGTGAGAGCGATGAATTGGGTCTCGTTTGGACTTTTTCATTGTTTGTGACAGTAAAGAACTGAGTTGTAGCAGACTATGAAATAAAAAGACTATTCTAAAAATACATTTTTATAAATTTAAGATCGATTGATATTAAAATGCCGTTGGGTAGACAGAAAAATGACTTTTGGTTCATTTAAGTTTTTTTATTATACAAAAAAGGATATAAAGGACATAAATTGACTCATAAAAATGATGTCATATCGTAGTATGTTAATATATGCATCAAAGTCATTAAATGCTATACATATATATTTTTCTTTTAATGTATGTCATGTTTCAAGAAAAAGGGGAAAAAGAAGACAAATACTTTATATGCCCAAATTTATTGAAAAAAAGTAAATGTTTTAGCCGAAAAAAGGGAAAATAACTCTCATTAGCTTACTCCATTTTGAATTAGCGTTTGCGTTTCTCTTGGTGATCCCATTGCTTTAATACTCATTGATGAATTAGTTGTGGAACTTGATTCTAAGGAAGACATGGAAGCGTTTCTTGAACCCATCGAAGACCCCATTGGGTTCGATGTTGGAGTGGAGATGTATAGACTATATGAGTCATCTCCTTCATAATTACTTAGACCATTCTTAATATATTCTTCAATGAATGTATCTGAAGATTCTTTTTGAGAGGCCTTTCGGTTTAATTTATTCAATATTTCTTCGATTTGATAAATCTCTGTAAACATTGCCATTTCCTCCACGAACACTGGTTTCAAAAAGGCAACAAAGGTACAATAATGGTTTCGACTCTCAGTTAGAGCTCTCCTCACGGAATGACGCTCATTTTTTTCAAAGTTTTTGAACTGTATATTTAGATCCTTGCTACATTGATCAAATAATCGTTGAAGACTGGGATCGGGAATCCTTTCCTTCCTTAGTTTCTTCTTTAATCTTAAAACCTGATCCGTTTTCTTTTTTATTTGACTTCGATTTTTCTTGTAGCCTAAAATATTATATTATTCAGAGAGTTAAAAACTTTTATCCAATTATCCTTATTGATATGTTATCTACTCTTTACATTTCATGTGCTCTTTTTCCAAAGAAACTGTACTTTTCTTCCATTCTTCTGACTTCCCTTGGATTGGAAAAGCTAAGCAGTCCATTAACGCCCTAAAATTATAAAAATAAATCAAAACAGAATATTTTTTTCTTCCTCTATTTAAATGTATCAGTCTAAATTTGAATTAAACAAAAACGATAGTTTTTGTGTGAACTTCTTGAACTGAAATGAATAAATAATTAATTTTTTGAATTTCATTCCCTAGCTATCTTTTTAGATATGAATATTAGGAATAATAATTGGAGCAACCATATAATTTTAATAAATAATTGGGCGACTTCATATTTGATCTAATAAAAACTATTATAATAAAAGTTTAATTAAAATCTTTTATTTAAGTAGAAGTAATAATAAAAAAATTTCCCCTTACTATTCAGAAAGTATTATTCAAAAATCTCAATAGAACAATAAACACTGAAATATTTTTATATATTGAAAAGTTTTTAAAGTTTCCCCACCCTCTCAACTTCTTTGAATGTTAATTGAATTTGAGAAAAAATATTATTCAATAGCATTTTAAAGTTTAGAGCAAAGTTGTTTGGAATTCTATGATAGTTTTTATTCAAATATGTAAAGAAGTCCATATTGCAATGAATATGTTCTTTCTTTTAAACTTTTCTATATCTTATTTTATCGATATAAAAGCTGAATTTTGATGTCTTGTTGTTTATATATGTATATATGTACATATATAAGATGAATTTTGAATCAAAGCTTGAATCTTGATTTTTTTAATAAGGGTTGATTTTATATTTTTATAACTGTAAAAAAAAAAGAATTGGATCCTGCCCCCTCCCCCCGAAACTAATTTACGAATGTACTTGTATAGAAATAGATAAATATTTAGACATGCCAATTTGTATGTAGATTATATATATCTATATATTTATATGTAAAACTTACCCAGCTAAAGTTTTCATCCTTGATTCCAAAGCTCTGTGCCGAATGACAATCCTGGTCAAGCAAGTTCCAATATCACGTGTATTGCCTAAAATAGTGAATTACAAATAAGAGTGTACATACTATGTTATTTATGTATTATTTCAATTCAATTAATTTCTCCCCTTTCCTACTCACAGGTGTGAAAGAAGTAAATAAATGCGAAAAATACTTGAGTTTATGATTATAGCTACATATTATGTAATCCATAGGGGAGACGAGGGATTGTAGAAAAACCTTTTGCTTTTAGTTAAATTGTTTGGCTGTATTTCGGATTAGATATACCAAATTTTTACACTGCAAATTCATACATCTCTACTAAAAGTTAAGCTAATTTAAAAAAAACCGCCTATGATAAGTTTATACTTTTTTCACAATTTACATTTAACGACCAATCATCCACTAAGACAGGGACGGTTGAAACACAATATAAATAATAAATTTGAAAATCTTATTTTAGTTATTAGACAATACATAGAGTGAAGCTCTGGCAGGGGCTATGCCCCCCTTCCTGGCTTTCTATATTATCAAATAAGATTTTTCTCTAGATGTTATATGTATGTATACTCATAGACTCTCCCCCCCCCCCCCCCGTGAGAGTCGAGCCAGACCGCCACTAAATACACCCAAAATGTAATATTACTTATCATTAATGAAGAATAAATAGAATTTTATATGTTCAAATTTTATTAAAATATATTTTTGAAACATAATGTGTATTTTTTTTTTTTTTTTTTGGGAATGAAAATCTCATTATTTGAATTTAAATATTCCTGACCAACTCTCCAAAGCTTGTTTTTGGTTTTTGAATTTTTGATGTTGTTTACCGAGAATCGACATATTATGCCTATATTTCTCAAATTATAGTATTATGTATTAAAAAAATGGTTTTAAAAAAATAAGATATTACAAAAACAATACTTTCTAAAAAAACTTTTTCACAATATTTCATGGAAGTGCTCTATCCAAGAAATACACGATTATATTCGACTATTTTAATTTCATGACTTTACCTAGTCTGAGATTGTTTCAAAGATTCTACGTATCAACTGCCTCTGTTCTCCCCAAAATATTTTTTATTTAAGTCATATTTATCCATATAAATTATTACATATCCCTGATTTCTTAATTCACGGCAAAATCAAATAATAACATTGCAACATATATATATATATATATATATGGGAATATAAAAAGGGACATCTAATTTCTTACTCGCGTGTGAAATGTTTGTTTTATTTATTAAAGATTCATTAAAACAACTAAAAACATAGAAATATAATAAGTTATCGCTTAATTTAGATCAAATATAATTTGGTATATGTTTATAGTTGTAAAATACTCTTCACTTGCATCTCGTCCCTTATTTAAAGATCAAATAAAATTTGACCTCAATAAAAAAAATAAAAGTTCTGCTCTACTCAATTACACTAATTAAAATATAAAAAAAGAGACCGGGAGGAGGGGAACACTTTTTTTATATAAAATATTTTTCTTATTAATTTTTAAGAAGGTGTGAAAAATTAAGGAGCTGGAGTCAAATAGCATTAGTTTATTTTGTGGTCTGATTAAAATTTCGAAATAAAAGTAAAGTTTCTAAGGATCAGCTATGAGTTCTTTAATTATGTTTTTAATTAATGAACTACATACATATGTACCTTACATATACTAACTATATAATTATTATTAAATTAGTGAGGTAAAAGCAAACAGAAATGCGTGTCTGCGAGTATACAGATCTTTTTATGTTTAATTAATTCTAGCTTATGACACTCACATAAAATGTCTATGTATGTTGTTGGTATTTCAACGCATGAGGTTGTTCAATGATGTAATGCAAATTAAAACTTTTATTTATAATTTTTTTTTAAATGTAGAAAGTTCTATTTTGGAACGTATTCTGCATACGTTT
The DNA here is from genome assembly GCA_963680855.1 of Lepeophtheirus nordmannii. Classification (NCBI taxonomy): domain Eukaryota; kingdom Metazoa; phylum Arthropoda; class Copepoda; order Siphonostomatoida; family Caligidae; genus Lepeophtheirus; species Lepeophtheirus nordmannii. The sequence goes on from OY804523.1 coordinate 26,382,804, forward strand.
CATTTGAAAGTATTTCCATTTGAATGCATACATACGTATAAACTTGACCAGTATGAGATTATTGACATAGATTGAATGATAGATTGATTGTGAACAGACCTGGTAACATAATAAATAAATAATTAAGTAGAAAGGGTTATAACTCATACAATCACTATGCAAAATCAACGTTGCATTAACGATTCTGCTTATTTTATTTTCTGTATCCATAATTCAGATACGGATACTAAATACGGGATAATATAAGTAAAGATAATAAATAATGATGGGCAAACAAACCCGTAATGAGGTCGATGCTTATTGTATATACATACATTCGAAATGAAATGTATCTTTTGGAGATCAGTGAGGGCTAGATAGCGAGGAAAATTATTGTTTTTGTAAAATAAATATTAAATTAAATTACGTTTTAACACTGATTTTATAAGCCATATATAATTACAAATAGATTGATTTATGCATGTAGACATACATTATACTTATGATTTAACTATTAATGCATACAAATTTATTATCTTTTCAAAAGTTGTATATAAAAAAGAAATAAGAGATGAAAAAGAAGAACGAATTGAGTAAAAGAAAAGTAAATAATACATTTCAAAATTATTTAGAATTGTTTTTTAAGAAAATAAAAGATTGACCCTATTATTAATATTATTATTATCCATTTTTGAATATAAATGTAATTAATGAAAAAGCATTTTTTAGATCTTCAATATAAATCACATATTTCTTTCATTTCATCAATTAGTTTCTTTCAAATTAAAATTTTTCCATTTTCTTACAATTCTAATAGATTGAATAGCTTTTATTTTTAAAGAATTCAAAAACATCAACTATTTGTCACACATGTCATATGTACAAACATCCCTCAAATTAAAAAATAATTATGCCCAAGAATTTCAATTTTCCTATTACGTGTATGTACTTTTGACCGAGTGGCAAGACACAAATTGAAAAGTACGTCTGACATAATTATGTTTATTAATTATTTTTTTAAACAAATGTGTCGCAAAACAATTCATTTCGTTAAAAAAAATCCATTACAAAAGTAATTAAAACATTTTGTTTTAAGATTGGGGAGGTCAATGTTATGCCAATTTGTATCAATAAATGTTGAAATAAAAAACTTCTTTATACAAATGTGAAATGAAAACAGCAACAACTATAAGACAATAAATGTGTTTTTATGAGAGCAAAGGTCTTTTTCAAGGCCATTAACGTAATATTAAACGTTCATTTAGCCCATTAAAAATGTTTTGTTTTATATTTGTTTTATTTTCAATTAGTTTTTACTTGACCTTACACATTAAGTATGAAAGGTAAATAAGCTGAAAACTGTAAAAACAAGAACTGCTTTTTTTCATTTTTATTATTTTAACATGCTTTTTACTTATGGTGTATCTTGATATTTCATGCTTTTATGTTTATTTTTTACACAAGCTCTGGTATAAAGCTAATGAAAAAAGTTGAATTAAAGAAAAAATCAAATTGCCAATGGAATTAAATTCGATAACGAAATATGATTCAATTCATTAGATATTTCATTAAATAGAGAGCAAATAACGTAAATGATAATAATTCATGTGGAAAAAGAAATATTTTCTATGACAATTTAAAAAAAATAATTTAATTAAGTTAAGGAAATTACCTTTTGTACTTGACGCAGCGTCTGCAATCTTTTGAAAGCTATCCAAGAAAGAACTTAAAACGGTGAGGGTGTTTCTAAAAGAGAATAAATATATAATAATATATTTAAAATATGGATACTTAATTAAAATATTAACTCATTAATAACAGTTTTAGTTTATCCGGTTCAATACATGCTCCATTAAAGAGGTTTTCCTTTGCAAATTCATTAGCTAATTTTACATATCATTGAGTTTCTTAAAAAATTAAAGGTAATAAAATTACAATCACTAAAAAACTAAAAATTCAAAATGATTTTGTTAGTTTCATTGCTGAAGTCGTATTTTGTCTACAGATAGTATTTGAGCTATTCAGCTTTGACAAATGGTATTTTTATTTTTATTGTCGTTAAAAAATAAGTCTACTTTTATTTGCAAATTTGTTTGACTTGTTGACTTATTTATATAAACTAAATCAGACCATCTAACATGTGTATTTAGGATAAATAATGCTTTTTTATCTCAATTGATATATTATTCTATTCAAATTGTCAAAGTTATTTGGAATAAATTATCTCCTTGAGATTTTTAATCTTATTGCAATAATCCCATCAAGAAACTAAAATACAATATTCAATGCATCTACCATATAAAGGGTTAAACTGAATAACAGCTGACAAAAACGCATTTTTCATGCTACTTTAGGATAATACTGTGAACCAGATACATATTTAATTACGTAAATCATGTTTTGATTTTTGCAAACGAGGATAATTTTACTCGCTAGCTCTTTCAAAAAATATTTTATTTTATTTTTTGATCCGCTGACCCATATTTTATAATTTCTGACTCTGTTTTTATATTTCTTTAATACCTATCCTCTACCTTGTGAATGTATATACTTACATATGTAAATTACAACTATTTAGAGAATTTTTTTTTTTTTAGGTTTTGACATTTACTATTTAGTTTTCAGTACGTATTACTTTTTTTTCTATATCCAAGTTGATGTATGTCTTAGTGATAATAATTAAAAAATAGCTTTCAAATAGCTTTCCTTTCTTTGACAATATGTGTACATATATTATGTAATTTTTATTGTTTTAAACTATTGTCTAATTAGATTCTTTTATTTAGGAGAGATAGTGCAAATAGTGCTACGTATATTTACTATTTATTTGTTGGCTCATTCTACTACTTTTCTGTGTTTAAGAATGTTTTAGTATGTAGATAGTTTCATGCCCACACTTCTTTGGAAGTAAGTAAGTCCATTATAAAAACACAAAAAATAAAATTTTATCAATACAACATGGATAACTTTTTGCCATAATATCGGCACTTCTCAAACCTTTTGGCTTTTTCAGCATTTGTACCCTCATTCCAGCAAAATGAATTTTATTTTATTTTTAAATGAAGATATATAGCTGAAAACTTTTTTGAGCAGTTGCTCCTCGTTCCAAAGTTTGAGAAGAACTGTATTATATAGTGTCTAATTAATTGAATTGTAGGTAACATTATATAACATTAATTGTTACCACTAGCAATTAGCAATATTAATAGCAAAAAAACACTGCATTATTATAAATAGATTTTCATTGATTCTCTCTGCTTTTTCTTCGAAATGAAAAAGGCCCAAAATAAGGGTGTGTATATAAATTTCGAACACTTGACTTTTAAATAGATTATTTATACTCTTTACCTTTAAACTAGCAAATAATTAGGCTCATTTTACTTGAGATCAATCTAACTGGACCTACAAATTTGCTGGTGTATAGTTGAATAGTAAAAATAATTGAATTAAAAGTGAGGTGTTACAAATTAAATGCCGTTTCTGAATTCGAATATATTTTCTGTATATTAGTTATTCATAATAACCACGTCACTCTTTCAAACTTAATATTAATAGGGATATGTTCACAAGAAATAATTTCTTTTCAATAAATTAAATTTCAGATTTGTGTTGTGTCGATTCAAATGTTTAAAAAAATGAAGAATTAACTTCTTATTTAATTGAATTGGCTTCGTTTTTTATCTATAAACCTCTTATAATACCTAGTGTTTTGTGTTCCTTTCTGTAGTAATTTTCTAATTAATCAGGAATTATATAAGGGATAGAGATGCTCATGGAAGACGCCAAACGAAATCTATAAAAAAGTAATGTTTTCAATCTCTTGATTTTTTCCTTTTCTAATTTATCAACTCGAGTTAATCCTTAACGACTTGACTCGACTCAAATCGATACTACACTAGTTCAGATAACTTATAAGGGGGGAGAGTATCTAAGTAGAGAGGTCAACCGCAAAAGCTTATAAAAAATGATTATTAAGTTTTTATATTACGGGTATAGCACTCAATATAGATATTATATATATATATTTATTGGAGAACTAACAAATTGTTTTCGTTATTCATGGGTTTACGAACTTGCTATATATATGTCATTTATAAAATGACTCTTAGTACTTGTATGAAGCAACCAGGAAGAAGGAATTCTTTTTCATATACAAGTTTAATTTAGAAAAAAATAAATAGGACACATCTTTTTTTGTGGAAGGAGGAAGGAAACTCTCTCAAAGAGAAGTTCATAAAAACCTTGGCAATCGAAACTGTTTTTTTGAAGGAAAAAGTAGGTTACAAGTACTTACATATGTATGTACATATATATATATATACGGTGGTAAAAATTTGGATATATGTTTGATTTGAGATCCCAAATCATTTAAAACTATTTTCATACTCCTTATAGGCTTATGTTTATATTTGTATCATAACAAAAGGGGCAACAATTATAATGACAAGCTTACATATGTATTATTACAACAAAATTGTACTTACTTGAGGGTTGCATGAAGCTTTCCTGCCCTGGCTGCGAATTCGTCAAAATTGGGAATGCTACTCTGTAATATAAAGAAAAACTTAGATTTTTTTTACCGCAGCAATGAGAGTTAAAGCTGTTTAAATATTATCTTAACATGACATTTAAATAAAATAAGCTTATCATTTAATAAAAAACAAAAAAAGACACATTTTTAAGGTTCATTTTCCCCTTCTTTCTATGTGTGGACTTGATAACAACATAACTATTTTAGTTTTTACAGAAGACTAAATTTAAGAAAAAATAAAAACTCAAAATAGAATGTTTTACAAAAAAGATATTAAAGAAGTAGAAGAAAATTGGGTATATTTATTTACATAATACGTAAAACATACTCATTACATAACCAAGGTTAGAAAGTTGTATAACTAATTTTGATTCTTTTTTTTATTTTTTGTGTGTAGGATTTAAAAAGAGATCTGATCTTCATTTAAAGTTAATTAGACTCTTAAACTAAGGAATGCTCAAATTATACATATTTTATAAAATTTCGATTAATTAAAAATATTATTATTACATCACATACTTAAATATCAAAAGGTGCCCTTATTTTGATTGCATACATATATTAGACGCCTAAATACAATTTAAAATCATTGATGTTCCTTATTTACGAGTATGAGAGATGAGAAGAAAGGATATAAAAGATCCATCTTGACCTCATCATCATCATATATATTATTTCTAACATCTTACAAATATAACATAAAAAACTCATCCATGAGGATATAAATAATATTGACCCAAATAAAAAAAATGGATATCTTCGTAGATAATGATCCACAAAAGTAGGGGGGAGGGGTTGCACTCCCCCAACCACCATTCACATTAATACATACATGTGTATAAATAAATGTTTATCCCGTAAGTATCCCATATCATTAAGATTCCTTTATGGTGGTTAGATAATACACGCTTCTTCTGATGGTGATAGTGAAGTTACATTAAACTACTAAACATTCCCTTACAACTGATAAGATGAAGAAGAAGAAGAAAAATACAAGACATTGGTAAATAAATAAAATGTTTATTTACTTGATTGTGGTAAATGAGCTCAACAAATTAAGTTTCCAAGGTACAAATGTACCTACATATTCGAAATGACTTTATAATAATTCCCGACCTAATCTATTTAAATATTTTTAAATTAAATTTCATACATATTTTGATCAGATATGCAAATTTTTTAATAAATAGGGTGTCTCTATTAAAATGTACATTTAGATGGAGACATATGGTAAAATTGGAATATAAATGGTTATCAATAACTCTCAAATATATATATATATATATATGAAATATTCAAATGAAGAATTGACTTGCATTAATTCATCATTTTCAATAACCATTTAAATTTTTTTGCTTAGTCTTTGCTAAATGAAAAGAAAGAGAAAATGAGTGCACTTATTATATGTATAGTCATACATATAATTTCAAAATGGATTTCTACAAAAAGGAAATATACATATATAAATATTATACGTTTCTATGAAAGATTCAAGCCTCATTTATTCATCAATTACTGACAAAATGTCAAAATTTGAAATGGATTTCCTATTTTACGAGTCGTAAATTAAAAACAAATTGCATTAGAGCATGATTCAAGCTCTGCGTAGGCAGTTTGCTTAGGTATAAATATATACTTTTTTGAGTGATTATTTTATTGAGTGGAAGAACAAATTTCTTTTATATTTTATTTATCTTTATAGCTGCCTATACCTGTCTTTGTTGATAAAGTCTGCATTATCTAGAGTGTTAAATCTTTTTATTATGGCTATCTGAAGAATATGTGTGTTTAAATAGTTTGTATGTATTTTGATGAGTGATATATGTTATAGGGAAATCTGAGTGTTAAAAAAGTTTTAACTTTATTTTGTATGGATTATACAAAATTTTGAAAGGATTGATAATAACATGAAATATATTAAAATGCCTCTACGACTTTCATACAATCAATTTTTTCTCGAAAGTTATCAACTGTTAAGGGTCAAATTTTTATTTCATTGAGACAAAGAGATCAATAATCCTGTCACTAATTTATGCTGTTGTTTTTTGTTTTTGTTTTTAATCTCAAAAGTTATGTTTTTCATTTAGATAAAAAACTGCTCTTTAACCTACATTTCACTGTTCGCTAAGCAAAAGGATCAAATATTTTCTAGACATTCAGATTAATTACTTTTTATCAATTAATTATATTTTGAATATGCAAAAAAGAAGCATATACATACAATCGAATATAAAACACACAAGTTGAAATGACGTAAAATTAAATATTTCTTATTTCGCTTTATGCACAGACATTTTCTTTATACATACATACATATTATTTTTTTTTCTTACTTGAATAGCAGAGCTATTCATATTTTTTATTAAATTTTCACTATAAATATATATATTGACATTGTTTCAGAATTAATGAAATTATTTTCGCATGCATCAAATATCGTCATACTCATTTCCATGTTTCTAATCAATAATGTTCGATAGTATGTACATATACTGATGGTTGAGTTTTCTTTTCTCTCCTAAAATTAGTGTGTATTGCAAGTTTTAGCTTGTATAGTAACTCCCCTGAACTGGGTTGTTAAAATTATAAATTTGAGGTGGTTTTAATTGAGTTTTTTCCTCAATACAGCTCATAAGTGAAAAAAATATCCCATATGATTTCTAATCGAAGTTATTATATATTTTATAATCAATAAACAATAATTTGGGACCTTGATTATAGTCACTAATGACACTCTGGCAATATATTTCAATATTACTGCATAATATTATTATTATTTTTTTGAATATTTGACAAGCTGTAAAAATATATCTTCTCCCTCAAATACGGGAATGCATAAACTTTTATTATTATGTGTTATTATTCAACCCATCTTCAACATATATATTTATATGTATATATATATAGAAGGATGCCAACCCATATATTGTGAACATTAAATTTCAAAAATTTAACAGGTCTTTTCATTTTGTATTTGGAGATCGTGCCACCTATTCAAAGTAATAAAAATTGACAAATCTGTATACGTTTGGTGGATGAGTGTATCAATATAAATAATTTTGATTCAATATCTCCTGAACCAAGTTGATATATTTTTTTTTCCTTATACTAAGTTCAATTTGATTATAAAGACAAAAACATGTTTCGAATGAAATATCAAAATTGCTCTTATTACCTTTTATAACGTTTTGTTGAAACAAATGCTGATTTGATTTTATCAAATGAAAGAAATAGATAATGCTTTATCTCGCCAAAAATATATTTTAGAAAAAAAAATTGTTAGAAATTTTTTATAGAAAATTTATTGATCTAAAAATGTTATAAAATATAAAATGTATTTGTTTGATAATAAAAATTCAGACAAAATTTTCCAATAAATATTCAATTTTCTTAACTTTAAAGGTTTAAATGTTAAATTTTTTTTTATTTTTTGTAATTACTACATTGATTTACACAACCAAAAAAACAGGAGTTAAAACCTATAAGAAATTTGAAATTAATTGCCCACTAAATATGAATTTGCACCTTAATAGATAAATGTATATATATATATATATTTCGGAGCTGAATTGAAATGCTATATCACACTCAAAAGAAAAAGTATTATTTGATACAATATGTTATGCGTTTCTAAATTTTCTTGCTCACGCCTTGTGCAAAAAAGTGTATAGATCTAAAGTTAATCCCATTTGATAAACATAAAAAAAATATACACAACTGAGTCATTGAGGACACGAGACATAATAAAGTTAATGATGATTATAGGGAATACTCGGAGAAATATTCTATTATGGTGAGTAAGCACCCATTGATTTAAACGTCCACATTAGTTATTGTTTGTAAGTTAAAAATACACACACTTCCAGAACAGTATCATTATACTTTATATGTATATTCCACATCTCCAATGAGAAAAAAAAGTATCCATTCATTTTCTGTTGTACAAATATACTATTACCTTACTCCACTAGAATTGTTTGATGTGACAATAATGATATAAGTAAAAGACATCAAACAAAGAGTTACAAAGAACACATTTTAATGAAAAGAAGGAGTAAATAATTAGCTTTACTTTCAATAGTAGTAGCACTCCTCCCAGGAGATCTACACATACATATCTAAACACTCCCATATGCCTGTAAGTATGTACATATAGCTACGAATATAACCGAATTATTTGAAAAGCTACTTTTGGGACCTAATATACATATAAATACATAGATAGAGTAACTGACCTTTGTGCATATTTATGTATGCTAAGTGTATTTCAACATTGACCCTTTGAGTGTGTTTATGCCGTGTAATACATACATAAATATTAAAAGAAATGGTCCCATAAGACTCTATTACTCCCTTGTAAAAGATAATGCCGTTATGTGTTAAAGTGCATGCTTCTTAGCAACACAACAAAAGTCATAAAAAACTTGTAAAAGAATGTAAAAATACATATATAAAAAGAAAGCAGTATATCAAGACAACAGATTAGGGTTTAAAAGTGTTGGCACATTCCTTTAAAGAAGGATCATCTGTACATATATGTATATGTAGATTTACTTTAGTATTGAGAAATGAATGTCTTGACGCAAAAATATCAAATGAGTTGATGTTTTTTCACTTCATTTTATGAGAAACACAATTGTTTTTATTTTTTGTTTTTTTCAATGAAGTTCGTTGATATTTTTACTGTTTTCATTTATTTTTCAAAGAAATGTGCACGTCGAAAAATATAGTTTAAAAATCTTGTAAAGAAAAAACAAAAACTTATATTATTTATAACCCTGATTTACTCAAAAATAAAAAAATAATCTCATAAATTAATGTATACAACGTTATAAAATTAATTTATTTTTTTTAAAGCATTTAAAAGTTGAAATTATTTGCATGCAAATATTTTTATTTTTTCTACTACACCAAAAACAGGAGGAAAAGTGAAATCACTGTGTTTTTGTCTCTTACATTCTACAATTGTTTGGCCAAGTTTTACCTTTAATTAATTATTCGTACATAGGTTAAAATGAGTTGAAAAATACATAAATTACAATTGCCAAGTGGATATTCCCCCCCCCCCCCCCCCTCCTCTCTCTCTCTTCCTTGCCCTAATTCAATGACATGATAATAGCGTCTTAGTTTTAAAAAAAATGTATTCAAGTTGAACAACATACATTTTGATTGGCAAATTTCGACTAATTTAAATCCCGGAAATGAAGTGCTTCATAATATGTATGCGTTACTTGTAGGATGCTGTCAGAATCTACTTTGAAGTTGTAACCTTGCGGCAAATAATAATTTATAGAGTATTCCGCTCAGTTATATGTATATATACATATAAATACATCAATACTTGATTGATGTTCATGAGTTTTCCATAATTTATAGGACAAGGCTGTTTGTGCTAACGACATTGAATTAAACTGCGATTAATAGTGCAGTCAAAATTGCTATTTAATTTTTAGTATATATTGTGTTTAAAACTTGTGTAGAAAAACTCACATCTTACGTTCTAAGAATGAATCATGACATGTTAATATTTTAATTAAGTGCAATAATAATCTTTATATGCATATATATGTAAAACAGAATGTCTGTTATTTTGTCATGTCATTCTTTATCATGGATAAACTCTAAGTCAGTAGTCTATAAATAGCTGAAATTTTCTGTGCTAGACTACACAAGTTCAAACATGATTACACGCATATCTGAATAATTAATTTACATAGATAATTCAAAAAAATCGAGTCTTGAATTTTGCAACCAATTATAAGATTTCAAAGAAAAGAGTTCCCCTATTTTTTAAGGTGTCATTTCAGGAGTAATTTTTACACATATTGGGAATAATGACTTCTTTGTTGTGAGTGACCCAGTCTCTGTTCTTTTGAAGTTCTTTAACTTTGCATAGGTATAAACTTACTTTATTTCAATATACTTAGAAAATAACTTTTATCATTTAACAACAAAAAGAGGATGTGAAATTTTTTGGTGTCTGACTCCAGAGAGAGAATAGCAGTAAATAAAATTTGTCTGCAGAAATTATACTAAATGTAAAATTTTCTATGATTTTTGTACTATTGGTAATATCAGATTTTAAGTACATATTCATTTTTTTATTATTCATATGAGTAAATTTCATCCATGTTTTCATGCAAGGGATATTCTACTTGTTAATTTGTAAAATAATGTCGAAACAAATATCCTTTTTGCACTATTGACAAATGAATTGTGATCTAGGAGAGGGGTTCGTTCTCAACTGATCTTGCAATGAAACCCACATTTCCCCATGATAAGGTTATCAATTTTTTTTTGTTATAAATATATTTAGTTCTATTTTGAGACAATATTTATCAGGGATTACCTATTTGCTATTGAAACGTGATGAAATCAGAAGGATTTCACTTTACCCATGATATTCCGTAGGTGTCAGCATTGTGTAACTTCAAGTTAATACCTAACGGTATGCATTTTGTTAGGTCTAATTCATGCTATAAAAATAAATTGATATAACTGGATATTCCCTGACATCCGGTTTAAATCTTCGGAGAGCAAAAAAAAAACGTTTGTAAATATAATTAGATATTTGAGTGGGAGAAGTGAAAATGAAGATTTAGATTTAATGAGAGGTTCGTGAGGATTTGTTTAATTCTTTAGACAATGACTTTAAACATACCTCTCTTAGATGCCACTTTAGATTTTATACTAGTATAACTTGTGTATTTTTATTGAAAGAGGGAAAGAAAAATCAGATTTCATTATTATGTTGTTAAAATATACTTGTGAGAATACACCAAAAATTGCTATTCAATATAATATATATTTTTTGAAATTGCATTAATCAATATTAGTACTGCATGTTTACATGCTTATCGTTCAAATAGATTAATCATTCATAGTGCATTCAACTTTAGCTACGCGAAATTAAAGACAATAGATATAAACTATATGCAAAAATATTTGATTAGAAAACGTTGAAAAGTGTTTTAATTAAAATGCATATTTGCCACTTTTTTCTCAATATTTGTGTTCCATTGTAGTTCTTATCTCGTATGTCAATACATAATGCAATACTTTCAAAAATATTACCACATAAAAGAAAAAGAAAAAAAGGCCCAAAATCTTATGGTAGTTTGTTAATTGTGTCATTCTTCTGAAATGCTAGACGATTCTTTAATAGTGGAAATATGTTCAGTCTTAGTATATGACAAAAAAAAAGACACTTTTAATTTCCTGTGATATTTGACAAAATTTTACCCATGGATATCTTTTTCCTGTGTATAGCACGACATCACTTTTCAAAATACGAGTTTGTGTTGTACATTAGAAACCTCGGAAACCTTTTCAAATTGTATGAGTATAGGGATAATGAGGACAAAGCAATGCATAGATAGTGTGGTGAACATGAGTGTGATCCTCAGACAGTACGTCTCACAACAAATTCTGCTTCCCAACATGTGACTAAACACTCGTTGTCAGCTATAATTTGAAGAATATTTAAACTTAAGTGTCCCAATGCCCTGAAATGCTGTATTCGCTAGAAGGGATAGTCAGTGCAATACATGTCTCACTCCAATGTAGTAGTGGAGAGACCTGTAACCTTGATATAAGAGATTCGTTCTATTTGCAAAACTGACAAATACCATCTTATTAGCAAATTTATTAATACAAATATACGGAATGGCTACTAAATACACTAGAAATGATATATTGAATCAATTTCATGTATTTTTAGGTATGTATAACTGGTATATGATAGGAAAAGTGTTTGAACCACAAAGTGCTTTAATGTGCAATAGTTTGAGTTCAACAAATTAACGATCAAGACATAAATTAGGAACTATAGTTGATTAATTGACGGCTGATAAAAAATACATAGGTATTATTGATATTTTATGATTACCATTGTGTAATATTGATCAACTGATGACCAGAGGTGACAAAAGAAACAGACACTTTGAATTGAAATAAATTGTTTCTTTGCTCAACCACAAAAACTGTTAAACTAATGATTGAGAACTGAAAACGAAACTCTTTACTTAAAATTGTATTGAGTAAGAAATTTAAAGAAACTAATTTGGAATAAAAAGGTTTTGTTTATATAAAAGTTTTAGAAATGATATCTGTGTGATTCACTTTTAAAGTAACGAGTAGAATGTTTTTAAACCAAATACTTCACACATAAATTCCGAGAAAGGACACGTTAAAAAGAAATATTGCTCATTTTGTCAGTCATACAGCTTTTTTTTTAAATGTATACATATATATATATCATAGGAATATGTATAAACTTATACATAGGAGAATGTAAAAGAGGTACACACATTATTTTCTCGTATAAAAAGTAAAGATAATAATAATTTCTTGAAAGAGAGGAAAAAAGAAGAAGAAAAACCTTGTTAAAAGTATAAAAAAGTTGTATAAATAAATGTACGTGGAATTCTCATCATTTCATACCTCTCTTTTTATTTCGAAATTTCATTAAATTTTTCTAAAGCTCCTTTACATCTTCATTTTTCTTTAAGACATCGGGGAAAAATAAAAGATATTTCTCCTTATCTTGCATTATTTAACTCTCTGTTTCCATATGTGCTTATACCTATATTGTACACATAATATCGGGTTTAATTAATGAACATCTTCAATACTTTCCACACTGGCAAAAATGAATTATGCATAAAGTGTGTATTCATAATGTATTTATTATCTTTCAATATGAATTTTTAATTAAGTATAATGACAAAATTAAAAGTTCAAATGTTAAAATTTTTTATTTATAAAAGTTGATGCAGAAAAAGGATATTTTATATCTTTACTTGCTCAGACCTGAGGTAATTGAATAAACTATGAAAAATAAAAACTTAATTTTGCTTTAAAAAAAAAGCTCCCTGAGTGTCACAAAAAACAATTCAAACACGTACGAAGAGATATAATTTTTTTGTTATATTCAATGTATATATTTACAAAAAGAAAATTGAGATTATTTTTAAATAATCAATGTTGTAATTCAACGATTTTTTTGGTTGCAAAGTAAAAATAACATTTTCAAATAAAATGTTTCCTCTTTCGAAAGACCAGGATATCAAAAATAGACTTGAGTCACATGTCGAAAAATAACATTTAATAAAATGTATAAGATAAATATAAAGATACAAACATTAGAGCAGTGGTCATGAATCTGCGGGCCATATATGGACTTCAAAAGATTTTCATCTGATTCACGGAAATATTAACTTTTTTTTATTCATATAAAATGTTTTATTAATTCTTAATGAAAGAGAATTTCATTAAGTCTTCAAAAATAGAGTATATTTTTTTGAAATAGTGGTTTGAATTCAAGAAAATACATTTGTATTATATTTAATGACTTCTCATTTTTGGTGTGGTAATGAGATTTTAGATTCAAAGTTGATGATTGTCATACGTCTTGTATCATCAAAGCTAGATTTAAAATCCTTATTTTTCTCTACGCTGATTATGTAATAAAAGGAATAAATAATATTTTTTCTGCAATCATATGATTGATCCCTACGACTGGCAACTCTGTGTACTCAGTTATTTATTGTCATGCTAATGTTTCATAGATGTTAATTCACTTAAAAATTAAAATAAGGAGGACCTTGACTTCAAAAATCTAAGGTGTCTGAGATGGGTTCATACATTTTGCTTCAAACGACATGAAGTATGATATTTTCGGCTGATTTTCTTCGTTTTGCATTTTCATCAAATTAGCAGGTTTTTGTTTTATTGAATTAATATCCTCAGAGACAAAGCATTAACATTTTCTAGATATATATCTAAAAGTACATTTGTTGAGTCCTAATTTTCTCACATTAACTAGTAAACATATTTCTATAATTAAATAAAGAATACGGGAAAAAATGATACTAATGGCTAACTACTATATAATTTATATGCTTTTTTTCTTTCTTTTGGACGATACAAAGAGGTTGAGAAATACAATAAAATTTCTAGGTGAATAAAAAAAAACTTTCTTCGTTCAACCTACATAGATCAGTTACCTTTTTGTGAACAAGGAACATTAGGTACATATATGTACATTATATATGTGCAAATGTATGTATAAAACCTCAATTAATACTCCAGTATATATATATATATATAAACATTAGATATACATAAATGTATAATACATACTTGGTATGTATTTTTAATTAAAAGGATTATGACTCTAGTTTTAGCATCTGAAAACTAATCCACCTCCAGGATTTTAATGCAATAAGTATGTAGATATACATATATATATATAAAAGTAATTTTATAATCCCTGAAAATTTTTAATTATGGTAATTAGTTCGTAATAGCTTATGATATAAACTACATACACGTTTCATAATTTATTCACGATTATGTAGTCATATATGTATATGTGTGTACCATGGTTAAGACAGAATATATTTAGTGAAAACCATTTAAAGTCGATCATAAATATGTAGACATAAAGCAATCATGCTGTATGGATGCCATAGACGGCTCAGTATACAGAGTTAAGATTTATAACATAGATACTGTTATTTTGTGATATTATAAACATAGCATCATTCATTTATTTTTTGTTTAATATAAGGGTCATACCATGTCATTTCATTATATTTTGTTATTTATTAAACATCCTATCCCACAGATTTGGTTATTTTTTTAACCATTTGTTGATAAGAGGCTATGCAAAATTCTAAGCCAATGTCTTCATTAACAATAGAGATATACTTAAACGTTTAGATAATGAAAAATTCTAATCCGGAATGAAAGTAAAAATTCCCCCCTAAAGTCGCACACTTACTTCAAATCAAAATAAATTTCTTATTTTTCAATTACAATTAAAAGAACCATCAATGATATATCTTGCGGAAGTGCAACGCTATAGCAACATTTGACTGGATCAACTATTTATAATTCGTGTGTACTTATATCTATAACATATATGTATTATATATAAAAGAAGAAGTGTGTCTGTGTGTACATATATCTTTTCGCTATGTACTCACAAACTGCTTGACCGATATGACTGAAATTTTGTTTACTTTATATCCTCTAAAGGTATAATCCTTTTTGGTACTTATGACCGTTGGGATAATATGGTTACCTTTGGGACTCGGGATGCTCCTCCTGGACTTTTGTCGTGAGGTGTGTGTGAACGACACTGTTGTTAAGAGTGTTATTCTTAACAAAAATTGATGACCTAAAGGTATAGTAGCAACGTCTTTCATGAAATTTCTCTGAAGTTATTGGTACTGCTGGCTAGAGGAAACATATTTTCTTTTTTGATCTGTGTTTTCTTCTCCTAGAATAAATCTCAGGCAACGCCGGATACCCCTACTAGTATTTAATATACACATATTTATAATTTGATTTAACTAAAGTATTTCATAAATGTGATGCAAAGCTAATAATGATGCTCCAATCCAATGTTAATGCAGTATTACACTTCTCCACGCTACATTGTTGATGGTTCTTTTCGTCGTCATGCACTACATATATTTGATCCAAAATGGTTCAAAATTACATTCGTAGTTGTTGTTTTTTTCATGTATGATATTACTCGTCTCTTGCATTTACAAAAAAAGTTACATTTATATTTTCTGATAGTGCTATGAGTATTCTTTTTAATCGTGTATAATATGTTTAATTAAATACTGGGTAATATTGCTAAATTTTGTATTCAAAAAGTTACGTAACGCATGTTTTAAATATGCACACGCCAAGAATAATGATTGAAATCTTTGACAATATTGAATGATATGATGATATCCTCCTTTTTATCATTTACGGATTTCTTAATCATATTCATTTATCTCAAATTTAAAGATACTACCCTAAAAAAAAAGGATTTTATAGGGTAAGGTTGCTTTTTAGGAGAGAATTTTTACTTTGATCCTGGACTCGAATTTTTCAGTTTTTAAACGCTCATATCTGCTGTTAAAGAGGATATTGGCCCAAAATTTTAGATGAACTCTAGTATTATATTTATAAACAAATGGTGTAAAAATGAACGGAATTTGTGAGATAGGATTTTATCCATTTAAAGACTGAAAATTTCAAAAACATACTTATACATATTTATGTATATATACTCATTGCTTTCGAACTAAGTTATAACCCTTACCAAGCATTTTATATTCTTTTTATTTGTATATAAAATACAGAGTTGCATGTAATTCATTCATCATCATTACTGTTCTTTCATAAGAAATGGTCTTATTATTTGCAGAAAATGCTAATTTATGCATACGTACATGCATGAAAATATACTATAATATGTACAATGAAATACATAAGTATAAAAATTATGTCTCCATCAATTTTTTGAAATAAGCAGAGCCTTCTTTTTATAACTTAACACATTAAAAGAAAATATGAGATTACAGATTGCCAACAATGAATTTAATTACTTTGTAAAATACCCCAGATCACAAACTATGTATGTGTACATTTGAAATATAATTTAATATTACCTTTATTGTGTTTTGACAGTTGTTTATTAAAAAAAATAAAAATAGTCGAGTTAGTTAATTGGGTTTAATGGCAAATGCCGGACAAAGGTATTTATTCAAGAAGTTTGTACAGAGACTCATAGATTATATTTATTATTTTTAGAAATAAAGTACTATTTTAATGATCTCACCTAAAAAAAAAAGTGAGCACACTTGATACTCATAATTTTTTTTTTTCGGTAGAATAATCTTCAAAGAAAGTACAAACATATGCATATCTAGGTATGTACTTAGTATAATTGACGGTGCTTATTAGGAAAAGGTGTGAGCAATGAAATGACTTGATACTTATAAAGAGTCTGAACAAATGTTAAGTCATAAATGAAAGCTCATGGTAATAAAATTTACTAAAAGCTAAAAATAGTTTTAATTGATTCTCAGAAAGAATTATTATCAAACTATTATTTTCGAAATACATATTTTATACGAAATTTCTTGTGGTTTTTTTTTTCCTATTTATGTAAATACTAAATGGTTACAAATTTTATTGACCAACTAACCCAAGATCAAGACTTTTTCCTTCTTTGATATCCCAATCAGTAGTGACCTAACATTTAATTACAGAACAAATTTTGCGTTTGTTCTTTTATTACATTAGAATGGTAAAGTTTTTTTTTTTTTAATTTGGACCGCTTTCTAAAATGTGCCACCCCTGATCTCAGTTCCTTGGTCTTGAAAATGAGACCAAGATTTTAATGAAACATTACATCAAGGTTTTCAAAAATTGGCATCGAGTCCAAAGAATCACCGGTTCTTAATAAATGCAAGGCCACCTCTACAAATAAACAAGCCCTTAAACATATAACTAATCTAAAAATAATACAACTTTTATAATTGTTTCTATAATTTAACTTCAGAAAACTACTCACGTATGGATACACTAATATAAAATAAGTTATAGAACAAACTTTTTCATTTTCGTAAAAATAATTTTTTGACGAAATAAGATTATTGATATTTAGTTAAAAGATCGTGTCTGTAGAATGCTATCATCAAATAAAGATCCTTATTTCTATTAGAAATATTTGTATTTATGAAGTATTAAAAATTATGAAAGACCAAGTAACAAAGATTTTTAAGGTACCACATTAGCAAGGGGGTGCAAAAATTTGAAGTTCATAAAACATGGCAGCAAATAATGTAAATCTTATGCTAGAGACAGTAATATTTACGCATAACCCTTCCCTTGCTACTGGCCATATTTCTGAATAATTTTGTAGCAGAAAACATATCTTAGTTGTTTAAGAGTTATTGTCTGATTTGATATCAATATTCTGTTTAGTTTCATTTTGTAGGGTATAAGGACGGGAAAAAAAATAAAGATACAACTCAGAATTAAGTCATTATACTTTGGTTTTTTAGTCTGTATTCTATAATTAAAATCCTCTATCATGTCAATTTTGTGTTTTCAAATATTGACAAATTGAGTCATGGGGCTTATAGTCACAGACGAACCAATTCTTTTATGTATGAAATGATGTATCGAATATCTAATAAGGTGGATGAATATTCAAAATTTATAGTTGCAAATATCCAAATGTAGACTTTTGTGTATGTGGATAAAAATATTTATTCTTTGTATAATAACATATATTTACATGGGTAATTATAATTTTTATTTTCTATAAATATTTTTTTTTAAATTATAATTTAAAAATAGGTTTTTTAATTAGAGGGAACTTATTTAAAATCCAATGTTATAAGTCATATTTGTAATTTTCGAAATTACAAATTTTGTATTATATATCTGATTAATTGTCTCGGTTTGTATCCTACGGGGGATTTTTCCACTGTCTTTTTGTTTGTTTTTGTCCTAGAATCATTTTTTAGAACGTATATGAACTGAAATTAGTATATAGAATAAACACATAAACGGTATAAAATTATTCACAGTAATATTTTTCAGTTTACTGTAATACCGTGATAGACAGTATTGATGTTATCAGTATGTTAATATGTGATGACTAAGGTTCACACATTAATAACGTCCATACATTTTATCATGATGTTACAGTATATTGAAAATATATATACAGTAGATAATTTTATGCAGTCATTTAGATCTTTGATAACGTCATTATCCAATAAAAACGGATCATTTCGAGTACTTAGGTACTTTCAATTTGTTCTTACAATTCATCTTCTGGTTTCTACGGCCCTATAGTAGGAGAGGGGGGGATTCAAATACATTTTGAAGCATACATTATATGTATACTGCGGTAGGAATTTTGTGTCATAATGCGTATGCCTACTCTATGGATGAATCATTTGACCATTCAATTTATTTTATTATAAGATAAGTTGTGAAATATTTACTACGACTTGAATGAACCGTTCTGTTAAAAAAAATCAAAAATTTGTGGGTTTTTTTATTTATTTACATGAAATATCTTTTTAAAATAAATGTACTTCTTTTTTTTTTATAGTTAATGAGGACTTGGCGAATCCAACTTCATTTCACACAATCAAGGTAAGATTTTTAACATAGTTCACTTATAAATTTTAACCCGTTTTTATATTTTTTGTTTAATTTTGTTAGAGTATCCGCAATATGAACACTTTCCTCAAAGATAATGATTAGTATTCATTAGGGTTTTTTTTTTTTTTTTAAATGTAGCAATACACTCAATAAATGAGCAAATACCTTCATTTGAAATAAATGTAACAAAGGATTCCTAATAGCTATTTTATAGATTAGTAGTTGTTGCATTGTATTGATCGTTGTATTCTACTTTTATAAAATGAATTTGCTAGGTTAGTTAAAACTATTAATTTTAAATATCATCATAGTACTTTTATTGTGATAAAAATGTTGAAACTTGTTAAAACATCATTGATCAAACATTTAAACGTTGAATCAATATCATGAATTCTTTGAAGTAAAATAAAATATATACATTCATTTTAACGAAGCTATAAATACCTCCATTCAATCATGAATAATGATAATTATTTGATCGTGTGAATGACACTTAAAATGACTTTTACGTTAAAATGGGTCTGCTATTATAACTATGTGATTGTCAAAAAATGAAATAAGCAATTTATATACGGGTATTCTACATAAAAATTGAAAAATGTCTGGGTCAAAAAAGAAAGAAGAGCATTCATTAATATATTTTTGAATCAGATAAGACTAAAAAATACAATTAAAATCATTTATTCTTTGCTCTCAAATTCTTTTGAGAACAAGAATGCTATGCATAACTTAAATAATATTAAATCACTTGAAATTATCTGTTTTTTGTTAATATGAATGTTTGATTGATATACATTTTAACTTTTACTTGCATGTGTTGTATCTATAAAATAATGAATATACATATACTATGTTTATAGAAACATGTTATAAAAAGTAATGTAATATTTGTTAAATTATAACTTTTAAAGAAGAAGAAGAAGATAAAAGTTGGAAAGAAATTTCAATTTATTTTCCTTTTTGTAAAAATTGAATTTTTATTTATTTACATAGATATTTATGTAGGTTGGTATTAAATATAGAGTCTCAAACAAAGTGAAGTATGTATAAATTTGTAATTTTTTGCAGCAATTCAGAAAGTATTGGGAGATTAAAATCATAATAAATTAAGACATCGTATAGCATTATAACAAGGATATAATAAATTCAATGCAACTTCTTACCAACTAACTCATAAATTACATTTATGTCTGTTTGGAAAAAAAGAAAGAAAGAAAAAAGAATGAGGGAACCAAAAAAATGCAGCTCCAAGTATAAGATTAGCTGGAGCATTATTGAATTACATCCAATTATTTATTGATATATTAGCAAAATATAATAATATATATATATATATATATATATACATATAAATAAATATTTGATTGGTAAAAACTCAAACAATTATAATTTATTTCTGTATATAGTTAAGAAATTGAATGCTCAAATTTCATGATCAATTCTGTTGATTAAAATATAACTTGGGTATAAAGAATTGGGTAGGAGTAGATGTCAATTACTTGATACCTACTTTATCGAATATATCAGTTATTTTGAACTATTAAAGCAAGTACTTTTTTTTTGTAAAAACGGTAACATTCTGAAACCTATTTTTTTTAACTGGATTGTTAAATTGAAAGCAAAATATTTAATGTATCGATGAACCTTTTCTTTAGATCCTTTAAATGTCTTAATGTCGTCGACCTTATTTCATATTTCTCGTTGTATCAAAAAAAATTCTAACGTCGTACATTTCCGTTAATAGATGTCTCATTACTTTTATGTCAATGACAAAAAATATGTATGTATATAAAATTTGCATTTCACCAAGCAATAATCATTATTTTCTAAACGGTACATTAACTCTGGAATAGAATGAATATTGTAATGATCAAAGGAAAGAGCGGGTAAATACATCGGCTGACCATTTTTGTTAATCAATATCTTGCTTTTTTGAAAAATTCATCACACGAAGCTGAAAACTCTACCTCAAACTTCCTGTTTAACTTATTTGAACAAAGATGTTCATTTTTTATGTGGTTCTAAAAACTAAAGTAATGACAATATAAAAAAGTGATGACACAGAAGTAGGAAATAGCTTGGGATTACCACAGAAAAATTATTGCAAGTATGTATGGGTTCTTAAACAAGCAGCAACTGAATAAACATAAAATTTTGACTGGCCAACTTATGGGTCTACAAATTTTAGTCCCATTTATTTATGACTATTGATCATCCATGGTATGATTATTATAGTTTACAACCTTTATTCGTCTGGTTTGCTTATGATTAGGGTTCCAAAGGGGCAGAAAACTCCTGGTAAATTTTGAAAAATGTCGGAGATAACTTTGGTGTTGGAATTTTTTGAAAATATTTTCAAAATAAACACATTAACACTTAATTTTTTATATCATAGCCATGTGCGCTAGTACAGAAAGAGCCATTGCTTTCTCATTTTTTGAAAGAACCAAAAATGAAAAGTTGCTTGATTATCGTGTCATTAATTCGTGACGTCATTTTAAAAAAAACTTTAAATTTATTACCCAATTGCAAAAGTTTTTTATCCATTACATTAGTACAAGATACATTTAGTACTTATGTTTTAATTATTTACTTGTAATGGTTAGTACCGTGTGCAAAATCGTTGTTAGAGCAGTACGCCCGTGATTTACAAAAAACAAATTTAAGAACTTTGTTAATTCCTATGTTATTTAATGGATTAACATGGTAAGTTTCCAACTTACCAAGTGTTTCAAAATTCTACTGATGATACTCTTCAAAAAACATACCAACCTATAAAATGCTAATTTTTTTATCTTTTGATATATGTACTGTATTAAGTAACATTTAATACACCCGGTTATCAATGTAAAATAACTTTCATTCATAGAATATAGGTATATATTCACTTGATTTTTCTTTCTACATTTCCAAAATTTAAAAAATTGAATCGAAAAGAAGATGACAATAAGGTGATTTTGTATGTTTGAACCTTCAAGATCTTCATCATAATCCATATGTTTAATGACAAATCAAATATTATTCGATCAAAACTGTCTGGTTACTTAGAAAGACATAACTTTTTTTTTGATGATAAAAAAAAATCAATAATGAGTTTCAAGAAAATATGTTGTCCAATTTATTTGTATAAGTCCCAAAATTGTCTAATCAACATGAAGAAGTCGAAGATAAAGGAGTTAAGAATTAATTTGTTATTTGTTAAATAATATTTTACTAATCATGGAAACTGGTTAAATATCCCTTAAAACCTCAATCTTAGACCGTTCCTACTCTAAAACTATTCCATCATAAATGTTTGTTCTTCAATTCTTTTTATTTTACTTTTTAGAAAAAGATAAGAAAAAAATCATTTAATCTAATTTTTGTGATTTCATTTATTTTATTCCAATATTTCACCATCTTTTTTTTTTATTTTTAAATAAAATATTAATTTATATCTTGCAAAAAGTATTATTATTTGAAGAAGAAAATGAGGTAAATCTTAATTTATCCTTATTTTATTTGACAACAAATTGATTGATGGAAAACATAATTTAATAGGTTTCTTGTTATAGCAATAAGTGATTGAATATTGTGCAATTGATTTCTTTTTTTCTCTTGTCTGACCTCTTCATATCAACCAATTTACACTCGAACCCCCCTTGCTGTCTATTAGACTAGACGTCTTTCAATATGAAAATGGCTTTAATGTGTAAGTATGTACATTTGGAAGGGGGGAGTATGAGTGTGTGTGTGTATGTATGTATGTATAATTAGGGAGTTGTTGTTTTTGTTCTTTAAGTAATGGCAAGAAAGCTATTTTCTCTCTTTATGCTCACGACAAAGGGATATATGTAGAGCAAGACAAATCGTTCTACATACATATAACTATATATATATATATATTATGAGGAGAACCCCTTTCCAACCTTATTCGATGGAAGGAAAATCAATAGTCTATGTCTAGGAAGTGATATAAGAAAAGTGTGTACCTTTTTCCTGTATTCCAACATTTAATTTAAAATAAAGGTTTGCCTCTTTATTTCCAATGTTAATTTCATCTTGAGAAAAAATACTGACATACATACATACATCACAGTGCTATCCATCCCTCGAACATACTAATGTACTCATTATTTTTTGTGTCAGCTGCCGATTTTTCTACTGTTATATGTTCATTGACTGAATTAGTAGTATCTTTTGTTAATTTATGAACATTCGAAAATTCAAAAAAAGGGCGCTTTATTACCATTATTGAAGGAAAGTCTTGCAGTTGGGAAGAATTGACAAACTACTCGCTGATTTTGTACTATTTTTCTTTCCCTTTTTATTGGAAATGTTTTGAGATGTCATGAAGATGATAGTATCCTGGCATATGTTATTATTGACAAAATACAGCCGATTTGCATTCTAACGGGATCGGTTCTAACGAAATTTGCAATGTAACGAGTAATGTTTACTAATATTTTTTTTATTATTATTATAGTTCACTTGCAGATAGAGAGCTGAAGAACAAACCCAGTTAAGTAATGAGAAAATGTTTCGATCGAGTAAAGAGCTTGTTCACACGTCAAGTTTTTGTGTACACTCAAAAAGATTCTTTAAGGTGAAAAGAGAAAAATTAGTAAAGATTAATAATAAATCGGGTTTTTTCATTTCATTCGATAAGCATTTTTTATTTTTATTTTTTGAAAATGGGCTCTTTGAAATCCAGAGTCTATTGCATGAATATTAATGTTGATTTGTACGAGCTACGTTTCTAATGAGGTAAAAAGGAATGCCTTTTGTCTTTCGTTATAGAGGGAAACGACTGTATTTTCTTCTACAGTTTTTATGCAAAATATCATGAAAATTTAAACTAGGCTAACGCAGTACTTAAAATGAAAGCAAAATATTTACAATCTAAAATATCCTTCAGTCTTTTGTTGCACAAATTAGAAAGTTTATTCCTTTCCATCCATGTACGTTTTATCTCTAGGCAATGGCCAAATAATTGACGAAATTACATTTTAAGGAGCTTCATGCATTTTGATTATTGCCTTCATTAATAATTATGTTGTTTCTGGGATTGAACAGAGTTTCAAATGTCAGTCACACAAAAAGCATAGAGCCATTTGCATTTTTTATAAATTGATGAAATGATATTTAATTTACATATTTGACCTAGAGCCAAGTTTTGAGTGCTAAATAAAGGAACAATCAATCATAAAACTGTTCTTTTACGTTATTTGAGGACAGTCTAGATTAATAGAGCTAATATATGTACTTAATCATCCACAGAAATAATAAATGAACATTGATCATACACTTTTCCATTATTTTCTATCATCATCTCATTTCAATGATAAATTATCTACCCTCAAGAGCTAAATTTTGAATGTTGCTTACATCTACATAAACGATCCATCCTTATACTTTGGTATGTATGCATATAGATAAGCATTTTATAACTAGCTATAAATATCTTTATTTCTACATGTGTGCTTCTTAACTCCTCACTTTAAGGTTAGTAATTTTCCATGATGAATGAGTATGTTTTTTGTTTTTTTTTTGCTTTGTTTTTTTATTGTTAGCTTAGAATTAATGGTATTTATGTAGGTACATAAGTTTTATAGTTTTCCTTTTACGTGAAACGATAATGATATTAATATTTAACAAAGTACACCTGGGTAAAAAAACGTACATAGTAAAGAATATTAATGATTAGTTTCTTTGTCATATATGTTATTAATGAAGATACAGGTTAAAACATTTTGGTAGACATAATATAATGTCATTCACACCGATATGATCTATATAATAACTCCGGCTGAGGAGTAAAAATATGAACTTGTGCATGTACATAGGTAACATATTATAACATGAGTCGTTTGTGATGTTTTTAGTGATATATACTATAGACTCGTTGAAAATAGTACATTAGATATTTGACTTTAGAGAAGAAGCAAAATGCATATTCTGAATTCATGTATCAATTAATATTACTTGAAGGTGGCTTTTTTTTGGTTTTTTTTTTTTTGGATACTTAATAATACACCATTATTCTATTGAATTAAAAACGACATTTACTCCATTATTGGTTCACATTCTGTTTCTTTATGAGACGCACAATAATTCATTATGCATCAATACTTTGATTAATTTATTTATTAACCCACATAGACTGAACATTATATATATATATATATACGTTAGTAGATAAAGAAAGTATCCAAGCCTTATATATCATAAATACAATATATGTAATTCAAGTGATTATTTTGCAAATGTAACCGATATACATACTGCTTACAATGCTTAAAGGACATAACTATATCCTGCAATACAGTATCTTGAGTGCAACAACATGAGAAAAAAAATAGATTCATTGTCCATGTATTGTTCAATTACATTTTTGTACATATAAGAAAAAAAGACACTTTGTATCGAGTATTTTTCTGTATTTCCAGCCAAAAACTTGCAAATTTCCAAGAGATTTAACTATACATATGTAATTATTTTAGTATTGCATATACAAAATCTAAAGAATTGTTATCCCTTTTAATTATATTTGCAATTGATATCATGATGCAAAGAAATCAAATTAAAGGTTCATCATTTATTCCATTGATATTTTTTAGAACCATCCATACTATTTACTACTTATCAATAGGCTATTTTAATGTAAATAGCAAATAAATGATTTATTTATTTTTTTCATAATATAAAAGCGGTAAAAAATGCTCAATGAAAAATCACTCTCTTAAACAAATATGTCAAGAATAAAAAATAAAAACATTTAATTTTTTGTACAAAGTAGTAGAATTTAAAGCAATTCATAGAAGAAGAAAATAAACTTTTGCGAACATTCCACCCATTCCTTATTCACAATTTATATTTCTAAATCATGTACATAGATTATATTCCTTTGTGTATATATGGGAAATTGAAATGTGGTCAATTAAAATCAACTGATGCAATTTTAATGGATATAAAGACGACAGAAAAATCAGGGACAGATTTGAATTTGTTACTAATGAAATATGTATAATTTTTTTCATAGTAAGTACATTTTGTAAAACGACTCCTTGTATTAAAAGAAAAAGTTGTGTATTTCAAAGAAACTAGGTAACAGTAATTTGGCAAAACAGTCTGTTAAAATAATATGCAAAATACCTAATATCATTTTGGATTGGATATCAAATAAAGATGCTTGTGTATTTTATATTTTGCCTTCAATATTTTTATTAACGGTCACTAAATAATTCTTAACGGTTTTCTTTTAATTTGGCTAACGGACAAAAACACCGAATTCATTGATATTGATTCAAAAATAATATATATATATATACATATTAAGGTCAAAATATCATTAAAAGTCGAATCATAAATTTATACTAACATTATTAATGCCATGTTATCGATTTGATTCAACTGTTCTATTAACCAGTGGGTTTTCAGTATACATACATATATTTCGTATATATTACTTTTTTTATAGGTAATTTCCCTTGTCAAAGCAACGTTATTAATTCTTCAAAAGAACTTAACAAGGTAAAAAGGAGAAATATAGATGAGACAACTTTTATGATAACTTATCTCTTTATGAAAAGTTTTACTTTCTTTTGACTCTGTCGAATTTACGCAACAGTAGCAATAAATGAACCTTTTCATTTCAAGTCTGACCATAGATACATACCCATTGCAACAAACTAATTTTGTCATTTTGAATGGCCAAAAGGAAGTATTTGACAATAAAAACCGGATTTTAATGAATGCGCTAGTAACGCTTTAAATACTTTTAAATAAAACTTGTTTTTGCATTAATGCACTTAGTTGTTTACCTTGTAGATCATAATGTAACATAATTGAAGGGACAAATTTTCCAGAAATGGATATCGTAATATACTTTGACTTAGTGTAACACTCCTTTTAAGTAGTTTTTTGTTACCTTAAAGAAAGGAAGAAAAAAAAAGTTCCTAGTTATATACTAATGAGTTTTTTATTTGTGACATAGAGAAAATAGATAGAAAATATGTCTTGGCTTTCACCTTGGAATAGGAGGAACCAATGATAATATTATAAAAAGGAAAACATAATTTGTAAAAATACATTTTTTAAGGAAATGTTTTGTATTTTTGTGTTTTTTTGTGAGTATATTTGTAGGTATGGTTATGTTATTAAATTATGTGAAGCCCTGGTTTCCAAAAAAAAAAAAAAAAAAAGTTATGGTTGAAACATTTTCAGACTTAAACTCCCTCCCCCTCCTTCTTTTCCACTAAATTTAATACCTTTACTAATTTTATTTATCAAGACTATCATTTTTTCACATTTTAAACAAATGACCCATGTGGTTACATATAGGACATATACTGTAAGCCATAAACCCTATCATTTTCTCTCTATATATGTGTGTGTTTTGCTTTTGAAAATAGGAAAATAAAAGTAAGGAGGGGACTGACAAACTGGCTCTCCTCCATTACATCAAATGTTAAACGAAACAATTTATTTGATAACAAAAAATGGGGTCATAGCAAAGAATATATTTATGGTTATATCCTATACATAGAGTTCACTCATACATATATTATTCATTATTCGAGTTTGTATCAGTAAATAATATGTATGTATTATAGGCAACTTGGGGAGTACACTGATGCACAATCCTTTTCTTGGACAAGTTTCAAGCAAAAATTGTCCATGCTTTTAAAATATAGATTTATGTCTGAAATTTCATTTCAGTTCTTGTATAAGTACCATTACGCCTCAAGATTTAAATTATTTGATATACCTATGTATGTATGTATGTATGTTCATTTGAGTGATAAATAAATCTTGATCAGTGACAGTAATCTTTTAAATCGTGGGCACTATTAGTCACCTTTTCTTTGCATTAAACTCTTGCTTTGATCTTCAAGTAAATTGTTCATAATCCATGTTTCAAGATATCAATATAATATGTAGTCTACATAGATACATACCTAGTCCTTCGACTTTATGAGTCACTTATATCGAATCAAAATTGTTTTTATTTTTTTAAATGATTAAATATATTCTGAGTTGCTTTATTCATTCATATTTAATATGTGTATGCACCATTTTGCAAAACATTTTGTGAAGAGCCCTCGAAAATAAAACAAATTAAAGAAATAAAACATTCATCGAGTTTAAGTTAGTATAATAACGATACGTCATGATAAAAATATGTAAGTTGAAAAACATATTGTATACTTCATAAGGGCCCACCTCAAAACTGTGATGCATTAAGGACAAAACAATCACTACATATGTATATATATGTATGTTAGATATACAAATTTTTCTTTGCTTAGGAACGCTAATCTGGTTGTTGTACAAGTTTATGGTTCCTTCGAATCTGCTTGGTATATACACATATGTATATAGCGCGAGTTCCTTTGTTCTAAGGAGGAATAGGGGACAGGGTGGACTAAGAATAACTGGACTAAAAAAAAAGACATAGATCATCAGTCTACTAGGCTGATTTGCGACCAAAATATGATTTGAAGGCTTGGAAGATCGAATTTGAGGTTGTCTACTAAGTCAAAAGTTTCAAAAAGGGGTCGATTTTGTATACTTGGGTAAGTTCGAATAACGTCCACGAGGTAAATCGAGGTCGCTGGTTCTCTTCCCATCAATTTACATTTAACGGCTGCTTTAAGGATAGTATATATGTATATATATTTAGTGCAAAAATATAAATTTGCAACTCATTTAGTCTAATATATAAATACATGCTTATACACTAACTTGACTTGAAAATGTGTCATAAAATTGAATGAGTTGAATATATATATATATATATTTCCTCATTATGCTCATTTCTACCAATATTTGTATGTGTACATATATATTTATCCTTCACATTTTCAAATATAAGGTTTAAAAGTTTATATACAATGTGTGCTATTTTACAATAGTCATAATTTTATGCATTGTGAATTGTTAAATTAGCGCATCCAAGTATGTATCTACAAACTCAAGGATTTTCAAATAATTGTGCAGCACTTTCATTTAAAGCAGTGTTTCTCAACTGGTGAGAGGGATAGCTGATTTTCGGAGGGGGGGGGGGGGGAATTACCGTGAACCAAACTAAATTCATGTTTATTTTAAAAAAATAGGTAAAAAAACATCATCAAATATGGGTTGCGACAGAAAGACCACAAGTCATGTGGGTATCAGAGCAAGACGAGTTGAGAACCACTATTTTAATTTGTACAACAACATATAAAAAATAATTTTTTTATAACATCATTCAGAAATAGTACAATACGTAACTATTTTTTGTAATTTCAAAAATGTCTTTTTGTCCGGATGAAAAAAAAAATGATAACAGGGCTACAGCTGAGACTTAATCAATTATTAGGAATCCATTGAAGGCTCAGCCTCTCAAAAACTTAAAAAACACGAGAGCTCTTACCTTCATCTCGTACATAATATCTTCAAAAAGACCACTCAGAGCTCCACACTCTTTATCTAAGTTATTTTCAATAGTCAGCTCCATTTTTTTAAATATTAAAAGAAATATTGGACTCTAAAAGTTTGATATAGTATGAAAATAGTTGACACTCTTCCTATAAAATAGTAGTCATTGATGATTTCATCATTAGATATCAGTAGTAACACTATTAAAGTAAAGAAGAAATGCTTTTTCACTCAATTGACTTGACTTTGTAGAAACACACACGCTCGTATTGACAGAATGAGAATTCACTCTACACTAACAGATGATTCAAAAATATATGTGTAAGAGCAGCATGTATATGAATGTTAGTATTTGTACACACGTATACACTTCAAATGTTAGGGGGAAAAAGACGGACGTGAAAAATACGAATAAAAATTGCGCACTCGAAGAACATTAATCGCAGGCTTGAGTGTTCTCAGTAACTAATACTTAAAAATTATAAGCAATTGAAGCTTGCAAAAAAGTTAAAACTTACCATTTAATGTTTTGGTTGTCAAACGTACATATATCTATTTGTGAGTATAAATAGCTCTTCGAAAGTACATTGTACGTACTTAAATTGTTTATTTTAAAGGTTTTAGAACAAGGTAAATTGGAGTTGAATTATGAACTATTGATTTTCATATTTCCAATTCAAACCGACTGAAAAAAAATCATTACTACAATTTTTATCAGCCTTTGAACTGCATAAAGCCAAAAAAATTTTACTTTTTACAAATGTCACCTTTTCAGTAGCATTTTAAGCATTGCGTCACGTACCTTTCTCCATTTCCTTTCCTGCATTTTAAAACTACATGCATATTTCTTTGCTTGAATAACGCCTAGCTGATAAAAATTTGCAGGGTCTATATAATATTTAGAACGTATTTATCAAGTGGTTAAATAAATGAAATCTATATTACAAGCTTTTGTTGTACTTAAACAATATTATATGAGCTTATATATTTTAAAATAGTCTTTTTTTAGAGTTTGCTGCAGAATTAATGGATTAAAACAAAACATCGTTTAATATTCTGTCACATAAAAAAGACCATAAAAGTAAGCTCGATGTTCCAATATTATTTTGTAGTTAGTATGACATTTCCAACACATCAAAAAGGAGGGAGGATATTTGAACAATAAATGGATTATTTATTTTTTTGCAAGAAAAGTTATTTTTTCTGCACTTGTTGCTTTTATGAAAGTTGTCTTTTTAAGTATAATATAATATTATTTATACAGAACAGGTCAATGACTGTCCAGAAAGCTGAATTTGTTTTTTGAATTCAGAAATGTAACATTTAGATATATTTTCGAAACTTTCATACAATTACATTTTTGAAATTGAACAGACGATTTCAATCAAGTTTATTATGTATGACAATTATATATTTGAATTCGTTTACACTAAAATTGTCTGCGTATGTTTATTTTTATATTTGTTATCAAATATTAGCATTTGATGTAATTTTATTACATCAAATAAACTTGTGCGCTGTAGAAAGTTAAATACATACCTTTGTTAAAAATCAATTTCAAAATTATCCTACAGCACATGTAATTGTAAAAAATGCCAAAACATTTCAGATGAAAAAATACTGATGAAATACAAATAGTATGCTTAAGTCAACATCAACAATTCCTATAAATTGAACTTAAAATTTATAGGAATAAGAGAACAAATTACATCAGAGGAATAAAATTAAAGATAAACAAACTCAAGAAAAGAAAAATCTTAAATACAGCATTAGTTCAATTCTAGTCGAAATGGATGATGTAATAACCCATATTTTTTGCCTAGTTATTGTAGAATTACTTTTTTCCTCTCATATCTAAGGGATAAAAGACATTTTCTTCATCATTTGCATCATTGATTCACACTGTAGATATGTATGAAGGAATTTGATAGCTTCTAAAAAAACTATTTTTTTTATAATTCAATTGGATGAGTCAAGAAGTGTAGCATATGAAGCTGTATTTAGATATTGATGCTGAAGACTTGAAAAAAGATTTCCTCAATCTTTCCCCTACCGCAAGAGGGGAAGACATTATTTTTGCCATAGTGGACTCTTACTTTGCATTACACAACCTATCATATGATGAATTAGTTGAATACATATTGTTCGGATGAAGTGGCCTTGATAATATGGGATTTAAGCAAAGAACAATAAGGTAGAGTGGGGAGATTAGATTCCCTTCTACCTTCTTCTCTCTATTTTCCTTCTTTCTTTCTCTCATTTATTACAACAATTCAAAAAATTGTTCTACTTATGTACAGACTTAGTCTGTAGCAATTCGGTGGAATCGGGTGCACCTCTTAAACTTATTGAAAGTGTTCATGATATACTTGAGGCCAACATATAAAAATTTGAACAAAATTAAGGTATACAATGTATAAGTTTTTTTAGTATAAAAATTTGACCTAGTAATCTCATTACTAGGTCAAAAAAAACACATTTTATGGATCTAAGCTACAACTAATTATCCGTCAAATGAGTTTAAAATATATTAATATCTTAATAAATACCAAAGATATTACAAATTACAATAGTAAGATCAAAAAATGACTTAGAATGACTCATGAGGAAAACAGTGTCCTTATTAACACCTTGTAGTCATGGAAAGTAGAGAAGTGGAGGAGCTTAATATCTTACGTCTTTCAAGTCCCAGGTTTGGTAGTAGTTTGGATTCCTTGTTGGATATGGTGATGATGGAAGTATGATTGTTTAAAAAAAAGTAACCCTTTGTAGTATTTGTTCGACGAGAAAGACTCTTTGAAATACCTTAAGTATACCGAAATCTGAACAAATGAAAGGACAGTAATATAAAAGAGATAGAAACTTGAATTTTATTTAATACCTCATTATATAATTAAGTTATAATTTATTCAATATGATTCCGATTAGCTGCCGCAACAACCTCCAAACGGGTCCTAAAGACAGAGCAAGTCTACCTGATGTAGGCCTCATCCATTTTGTCCCAAACTGTCATAATGGAAGCCTTCAGGTCATCCACATTCCTGTCGGAGGTTCGAAAGGATTCCTTCTCCACAACGCTCCATATGCTGTAATCCAATGGATTCAGATCTGCTGATAATGGGGGCCACATGGATTCAGGTCAAAGATCACATAAAGCGGGCTGAAGTCATTTTTGCGTAGTCTTTGCTTTGTGCCAGGAGCAGGGTCATGCTTGGTTTCCATGAATTCCGTATCCAACCATGGATTTACCATACCCTCCAGAACCTCCTGTTTTCTCCTTGGCACCAACCTTCAAGTTTTTAGGGAAAAAATAGGGTAGTATTTTTTTCCATTGGAGGTCACAACTCCAAGCATCATGACTGAAATTGGAAATTTGGTCCTATTTGTGGTGGTGACTTCATCTACAGAAGCAGCCAGGTACCTGCCATTCCTCCTGTTGGTTGCTTGATCCACTTTCCACAGATTCTTTAAGAGAAAATCCAAATAGTGGAGTGTTCTTGTTGTCCTTGAGCCAGGTAAGAAGTTTCTTGTCTTCTCTACCCTATTGACCTTGCTAATCTCAGTCAACAGGTGCTTGACTCTGGGGGTGTAATTTTTGAGACCCAGGTCTTTAACAACTTTACGGATGGTTCCATCAGACATTCAGGATCTTGGCGATCTTATTCATGCAAGTGGGGTCGTTGTTGATTTTGGCCCTTAAATCATTCTGGAAGGCCTCGTCCCTCTTCTTGTGGAAAGAATTTGAATTAACAACTCTTAAAGTTGATACAGATGACTCAAACCTGTCTCTAACTGCATACACAGTGGTGTGGGAGCAACCCAACTGGTTGGCAATGTTCATGGGCTTTATTCCCATGGGGAGCAAAATCAATATGTTCGTTTTATTCGTTCTATGATTTAAATCAAACAAAATATTACAAAAAATACTCGAAAATTTTCTTTATACAATAACAAAACCTCGGTAGATATTTTCAACTTGTAACTAGTTTCCCTATTCTCAATTTCAAAACTTTTTATGCTTGTTCAGATTTCAGTTACGGACACAGTATACGACGACATCAACCCAATATTTCTCTGTATTGGCCTCAGTACAATAAAATGTTTTTTTGACATTCAGAATTAACTATTTCTTGAAGAGATAATTATCTGGATAACTAAAGTTCTTCAGTTTTTCTAGATTGCTCACTTTGACATTACATCAATACTCTGCTGTTCCTATGAATGTTTCAAATGATTAAGAGTCAAAATAAAGACTTACTATGAAGAGTAAACTCAACTTATTTTAGGAGCACAAATCCTTGATCTCAGTTCTCAATTTTGGAACCCATCTAAGAGGTCAAAACAACTCTTTTTGTATGTTTTAATACTCGATTGAAATAAATTATCCACAATTTAGGAAAGTAAAACTTTACTAATAAACCAGTAATTAACTTGTTTAACTTGATTGCTCCTAATGTAAAGGGTTTCAATTCAATTTGTAATTTAAAAAATCAATTATATTAGAAGTATTCAATTTTTTCTATAAGCATTATAGGTACATACAATTTTATTGATAAAAGAAAATAAACCTATTGCTTTAAAAGGTATTTTATGAACATACATGTATTGTATATGTATTGAATCACATTCGATTCACATCAATTGCTGCTTTGATTAAAACAAATCAAGAAAGTATAGCAAAAAGAGTATAAAATCAACATCCTATAGACAAATATGTCAGCTAAGAAGAAGAAAATACTAATTATACTTTATTTTTTTAATATTATATTATAATAAATTTTGCGGTTCTTAATTAAGCATCTTATACCATTCTTTTTCTATCTTTGTTTTAAAGGAAGCCAAGAAGACTTTTTGGTCCCTAATTTGCAACTTTTAATCTCTACCTTTCATTTATTCTACATAGTGACAAGAAAGACTTTATTAATGCATAAATAAGTCAATTTATTTTCTGTTAAATGATACATACGTATGTTATGACATCCACTATGATCATGAGTAAATAATTATGTGTTTCATGAAATTAGTCCTAATGTGTGTTGTTTCATAAAAGAATTGATGATGGTTTTTTTTTTTGGATTGAGAGAATTATGTATTAGCCATCGTTCCATGCATTCATCAATTACTTTGCTAATACATGACACATTTTGACCAAAAATAAACTAAGAAATGCAAACTATAGAAGATATAAAATTGGATTTGTACGATGTATAGAACGAACATACATTGACAGTCGTCAAATATTAATTAATCATTTTTTTGCAATATTTGTAGATATTTATGTATACCAAATCATAACAAAATAATTTCAAAAATTCTTATCCATAATTGTACAAACAAACGTACATTCATATATTTGAAATATATTCCCTTGATACAAATACGTACATTTATAAGAAACGCAATACTTTTATCGTATAAATATCCTGATAATGCAAAAGCTTTTGTCAACTTAGTGTATAGTGTAATATTATATGACATCCTGCTAGATATTCTAGTGTGGCGAGGCTTTTTTAAGAGCATTACATTTGATATCATAAAATATATTTTAATCTCTACACGCATAGTTTTAATTTTTGTTAAGTTTGCATACAATTAATATGTGAGTTATGATATGAGCATATCTCTCTATATCACGATCAATATGCACCTAGATCATAAGAAAGAACACATTAAATAAAATGTTCTTCAAAAACAAAAGAGCAATTGAGAGCATGACAAGGTAGATTCCGTTGTATAACTCAATGGTCAAACCCATTTATCTACAACAAAGGATCTATGAAACTATAGACACAGATCTGTTCGACAACAAATCATTAATCACTCCTTGTTTTGAACTTGGGAAAATCTACTATAGGTGTGGAAAAACTGATGTAAATTTCTTTTAAGGTAATGACAATTATAGTTTCATTTTGAGTGAAGGAAGAAATATGCAACTTTAATTTTTTTTTAAATCACACTCAATATCATTTTTACTTTTAAAATAATTGAAGATTTATTTATTTATTATTTGTTGGAAAAAAAAATGTTTTACAATATTTAGGAGGTTGAGGTTTCGTTGAATCAAATAAGAGTCAACAACAACAAAAAATCGTTTAGATTCAATATCTAATTTGAGTCTTATTAGATGCGGTAATTACGAATTTGTAATTGGACTTTTTGTTTTAAATCTTGTTTTTGTCATTATTGAGTATATTTTTATACTTTTTGTAAGCCTCGTTTCTTCATAACTTTTTTATCAAATTGAATTTATTTAAAGTAATATTTTATTTACCAAAGATTATTTTTTTCCGGACGAACCAATTATAACATAAATTTGTATTCAGTTTTTGAGTCAAAAATCATTCGAGGTTGGTATAATAATTTATAAAAGTTATATTGTTTACCAATTTATTTGTTTGTTTTTTTAATATACGTAGAATATAATTCATTGCCACGGAAGTCTAAAAAATTCAATACAATTTCTTTAATCCTTGTATTTTTTTATTTATTGTTCTACAAAACTTTGAATATTTAATAAATTTAAAGATATGACGTATTTGAAAGTGTTTTTTCGATTGAAGGCGAATATTTTTTTATTTAATTCAAAATTATATTCAATTTTTACTCACTTGTAAATGGTTTTCTTAAGTTCAAAACAGGATATGAAAAATTTAAAACATCATTGTACCTTACATAGTTTATAATTTTTATTAAATGTTTTTTTGTTTGTTTTTTTGTGTTTCTTTCTTTTATTTCTTAATGAGTTGAATCTTTAATATGCACTAAAAAATGGATTTGTAAATTGCTAAAGTAAAATTTAAAATTTATAGTGTCCTGTTATTTTACATAAAAGCAATTATAAACTAATAATTTAAAAATGTTGTTGGATAATGTCTTCTAAAATTAAAGTTCTAATGTTCATTGTGTATCAGAAGCACATATACGTACAATATAGATATGATGGATTGAAACATTCAATTTTATTTTGGGAGCGTGAAGGTTCCAAATTTAAAATGAAAATTCTCAAAAAAACGAGGAAATTAAAGATACTGCTGTAAATCATATTTTGAAGTGTCAGTAATTGTTCCATCATTATTGTAAAAAGACGATTACCAATTGTTCGGTTGATTGTAAAAATTCATACATCATCAGATTGATAATATCAGCAGATATGCTAGATATTGATAATAATCTGCCATGTCAATTGATTGAGTTAAACATGGTTTATGTGCTTTACTAAATAATTATTCATCGTGTTATGATGGATATGCAATATATTCTCTTTGATGTACTAATTATTGAAACAAATCTATTTTATAATATTCTTCATTAGATCTGTCCAGATGAATATTACACAGATTTTTTATTCATTTCTGTATTTCACTACGATAACAATTTTCAACTAAGTGTGATGATTGGAAAAGTGGATATCTAATGCATTTAAGGATTGGAATGCTTTCAAATTTAAGGATGGTGAACCATCAGGAATATATTTTATGGGGTAAAAAAGTAAAACCACCACAACTAAATTATCAATTACAAGCCATAGTAACATTTGTATCATGTGGTCTAGTAGAATTGAAATATTTTTTAACGCTGTGAGTTGGAAAAAAAAAAAAAAAAGATAACCACCACAATTTATGCCTAAAAACTAGGACCAAATCAAATTAATCAGATCGTCATAGTTTAGATGTCAAAAGTACATAAATGTTGATCTAAACTTATAAAAACTGATATATTGTCTCTGTGAATAATGAAGACTAATTAATCATGTATAACTGACTGTCTGATGGGAATTGCACAAAACGATACAAGGTCTTTACAATAAGTTCACAGAAAGTTTAAGATGGGAATACTTTTTTTTTTTAATGTATGAGTCATAAAAGAAACCAATTTGATTTCTAACTGTGTAACAATACGTGCAAAGGAGACTAGAGACAAGTTAGCAAAATTCAGTTTTTTGCATTAAAATCAGCTTGTAGAAGAGATATAGGGATGGAATTTTTTTTCATTTCAACGTTCAAAACTATATGCAACTTTAAGCACCAAATTCATATGATAGTTAATATTAATTTTAATATTTACAGCTTTTTTTTTAATACCAAAATTATCACATCCATGGAGCAAGTTGATCAGTAGTGACTATCAATAAGTATAATAAAAAATGATGGTGTTTCTTGGTATAATTGAAACGAAATTTAATTTGAACAAAATTATATATTCACTCCTGACAGTGCATCCAAAATCGATCATTGCCAACAAAGCCCATTATATAATGTTTGCTTCTATTTGTGATCCTCTTAATAAATTATAAAAATTTCAGCTTGAGGTGGCACTCTTTACTCACTACAATAATACATTAGAAAACGATAACATTTTTTTCCTTTCTTTTTTATGATTAATTTGCTTCATGAAGCGTGCACCTACTTATCTCCTAAATAATTCTTTGACTTTGAGCACAAATATCTCACTGAATATTTATCTAATGAACAATATTTAGCTCTTAAATTAATCACAAATATTTATATTTTCATAAAATAAAAAGGTTTAATGTAATACTTGAGTTTCAGAAGAAAGTTTATGAATATGAAATAAATTACACTGGGGTTGTAAATCCAGAAAATGTATCATAGCTCAGGGTTGGGTTTTACCACCACCCTTAAAAATCTGTAACCAATGTAACTCTAATAGATGGATATTCCACAAAAGTCATGGAGCACAATTTGTAAGAACTTGCTTGAAAAACTAGCCTCTCTCTTCCCTACCACCATTTTGCTATAAATTTTTACATCTTCATAAGGAAATTTGAATTGAGATGTGTATGCTCATTGAATATTATAATTATCTTCT
The DNA here is from genome assembly GCA_963680855.1 of Lepeophtheirus nordmannii. NCBI lineage: Eukaryota > Metazoa > Arthropoda > Copepoda > Siphonostomatoida > Caligidae > Lepeophtheirus > Lepeophtheirus nordmannii. The sequence goes on from OY804523.1 coordinate 26,421,520, forward strand.
TGGTAATTTTTATCTCAAGTATTTGCACGTTTCACTTATGTAATGAAATACAAAAGTTACAATTGTGTTCTTTTCTCTGCAGTTTCAGGCTCTAGGATTATTTTTTGTATGAGGATTCACAAATGAAGTCTATTTTATTAAGCTATTTCAAAATGTTCGTAATTTATATAATGTATATGTACATAGACTAAGCAATTCTTTTTGGAAAGTCTGTTGAACTAGTGCTAAATATATTTACGTATAAACATTGTGTAACTGTTGTTATACTAATATAAAAATCGTCACACATTTCTGTTAATATTCACTTTTTTTTAGTATTGATAGAAATTATATAGTTAATAATTTTTTTATAGGTATTTTCAACGTTAATAAAGATATTTTTTTTAAATCAAAATATAAAATACAAAAATATTTGTGGTTTTTTTAATGTGTTTATGGATTAAATAAAATCCTATTTCATTCGTCATTCGGTCATAATTTTAGCAAAAGAATATATTTTACTCTGATATTTGATTAATTTCAAGTGATGCTTTTTACATCATTTACAAAAAATAATAATATCATACATAGCAAATAGAAAGTTGTTTAAAAATAAGCTTTTTTTAGTTTATTATTTGAAATAATGCTTAGAAATTATTTTGTGCTATTTATAAAATGATTATTTACGCACATGTAGACATTATAAAAAACTTTATTTATTCACTTCATAATACTTAACTTAAACAATGACTTTGATTCCTATAGCTTTATATTCATTTATTTAAATTTGATTTTCTACCTAGCCTATCAGAAGTTTAATGAGGAAAGCCTGAGGGTTATTACAGTTTTTATACGACAATTGAATTTGTATTAAATGCATAAGTAGGCTCAAATAAGTATATACATAGGTAAACTTGAAAAATATGATATTATTTAAAATTACATGGAATTTTGCTCAAATAATTTCATTTTAAAAAACTCACTGAAGTATTTTCATTTCCTCATATTCTATTTATAACCCTTTCTTTCTTATTTCCTTATTACACATTTCAGATTCTCATTTTAACTTATAAGAAAATGATAATAAACGAATCTTCGTCTTAAAGCAATAAAAATAAATCATTTCTGAAAATATCAATTTGTTTTCCATCCATAAATGAAGGAGAAAAAGAAAAAAGAAAAAGACGATGACCCAATTTTTTCGAGTTATTATTCTTGATTTCTTTTGTACCAAAAGCTAAGAAAATTAATTTATGTATGTATAATATATATATAGGGACATTTCAAGAAAGTTGGTAAAAGGATCTTTGTAGTTAGTTGAAATCTATGTATATAAAATAAAACTTATTTATTAAATTACGAATTTAAAAGTTGTCAAAGTAAAAAAAGAAAAAAAAGATATTCATTCCTGCGTAACCTGATAAAAAGTTTTTTGATGAGTCAAAATCCAGCGATGAAGTTATTATACAAACCACATTTGTACATAATATGTTTGCAATCTTTCAAATAAAATTTTCTTTAATTTAATTAGCTGTGCAAATCTATTTCAGACCAAAATTTATATTTGCTAATCGTAAAGGATTTAATATATATATATATATATATATGTGAATGCAGTAAGTGTTTTCTATTCTCTTACAATATATATGTAATTGATTACATATATATTGAGACTAAATAAAAACTTTTCATTATATATGCATCAGCAGTTTTTTTAGTCCCCAAAAAACAATTTAATCATCATTTTTTTTAATACATGTATTTGTTCTTACACTTTATTTTGAAGTTAAAATCTATTTTATTTGTATTCTTATCAAAAAATATTTCCTATTTTATTTTGAGGTTAACTTGAGAATGATTCATGATAAAACACAGTTCAGTATTGATGTGCATAGATCAAAATTTGAATTTTTTTTGTATGTATTAACCTTATTTAGGATAGATACTATGTACAGGGTCGTTTAGTATCCCAATTTCCTTTTAGTTGAATGGAATCTTTGTACAAATGGTCCAAGACCGGTGTTTTAACCTTTGTGAGTACTAGTCTAAGTTACCCTGTATTGTAAATGAATAAATTATGACTTTTTAATTCATTACTTGCATAGGAATTACTTTATCAATGTTTAGCGAATAGGGTTATTTAATAGAAGGTTTGTAATAATCTATTATCTTATTAAAAATTAGTTTTTCAATAAGATATGTTTTGTTAGAAGCTGTAAGAGGTTCAAAAAGATCTTGACACAATGGTTTCTCAAAAACATCAATATGTCTTATGTATTTTTTTGTTGTTCTGAGCTTTGATTAATTTAATTTAAATTAAATCTTGATAATCAGTCAACTTATTCAATCTATTTAATAGATTGGCACAAATTGTCAAGTATTATTTTTTGAGTAAAGTTTGAGAAATCTAATTAAAATTATAATATATGTGATAAAAGAACAAAGAAGTAATCAATTACATTAGGCAATTGATTCTATGGTTAATTGATTTCATTATTTGATCTATAAAAATCAGTAACTAGGCAATTTTTCTCAAATTTGTTGTTGGAATTGACAGTTTGATGATTGAATAATGGGGGCAGTTAATGGTGTAACGTAGTAACAATAAGAAATATTAATTTATACATTGATTGATCTGAAATGAGAATCAATAATAACAATATTTTTATAGTTGCAAATAAAAAAGAAGAAGAATAACTCTGGAAAATTATAATAATTGTTATTAATAAAAAAAAAAAAAATATTAATCCACAATCATAGTATTAGCAAAATTTTAATATGTTACATGGTTAGACATGCTCTTCCATGGATAGATTGGAAAAGTTTAATTACTCTTCATCACGATTATTTTATTGTTATCACAAATTATAGAACAAATGAAGAATTTTGTTATTTTCTTAAGTTAGTAGAGTCATATACAGCTTGCAATAAAAGCAAGCTAAAATGTTGAATCTCCATTATTCCTTATAAGTGAACACTTCATCACAACCTTTACAAAAAAATAATTCTACATGATATGAATGTAATATAAAAAGGTATTCGTAATAGGTGACTGGGTAAAATTGATATTTTGAGAAGTAGGAAAAATGTTGATGTTTTATTTAAAATAGCATTTAATAATATAATTGTTGATATAATAGTATCCAATTGACTACACTATGTATAACTTACTTTATAACTTTTGCTTACAAAGGAAGGTCAGCGTTCATATTTCAAAGAGAGTTTATTTAAGATGTAATGTGAGAATTTACAATCATCATTAAATATTAACCGTAATCCATTTACCGTTAAATATAAATGTATGGCAGGGTGCAAATTCATATGTGGTGAACATTAAGTTTTAAATTTTTTGAAGGTCGCTCCACTCGTTCAAAGTTCAGAAAATTGACGTTTTTTTCATAAAATTCTACCTTTAAATACATTGGTATATATATTATTTCATGACTTTTTTATTTTAATACGTAATCTTTTAAAGTATTTCTACTATTTACTTCTAAAATGTTTTTTTAGGCACATAAAGGAAAAACATTCAATGTACAGTGTATAACGCGCATTTCTTTTCTTCTTATTTCTTTTATTTGAATCAATAAATTCAGAATTAATTATGAAAAAACAAAACATCATACAATGTCATTAAAACGATTTTGAGTGTTTATTTAAACCTTGTTTTGTTACTCAATAATTAGAAATTTATTAAAAATTACCTTGTAATTTGAAGTTATTATATGAATTATTATATGTCCTATTGTTTATATCCCTCTCTCTCTCTCCCTTCAAAACAAATTTAATGGTGTCTACTTGAAAATAAGTGCCATTTTGACAATTGATATGAAGCCATTTTTACCGATCTACTTTTATCTTTTTAATTTTTAATCACTTTATTTCTACTTTAAACCTACCTACAATCCCTAGTAATCAATAGATTCCCTCCTTTTCTAATTAATAAAATTATTAAGTTCTGCTTTCACGAGATAATATTCATATTTTTTTTAAATTATGAGATTCAGTCAATAACAAAAGAACATTCTATATACTTTCTATATGCAACTTTTTTTATAATATTTTTCGCAGAAATAAGAAAAAATGATTGTTTTTTTATATTACATATGGTATGTTTTTAAATATAAAAGTAAAGAACTTTTCTTTATAAAGTTGTTTTGCATCATAAACATTTATGAAAACTCTTTTACCCTAATTTTGACTTTACAATATTTCAACATTCATATTTTTACCCATATATGTATGTATGGAAGTGTATTTTAAAGGATCTAAATTATTTAATAATTTGATTATAAATCCTATACGCTTTGAATTTTATCTCTAGATTCAAATAAAAAATAATGTAGATAAAAATATGTATATAGAACAAGATCGAATTGAATTATTTTGTATTTATTCTTAAAATCAAGATTTAGAAACGCGTACATACATATATTATAAATAGAGACATCAATTCTAGACTTACTAGATTTTTTTTTTGAGTTGGTACGAGGGAATAACAAATGTATCTGCTTACATAAAACTACGAAATTAAGGGGAATAAAAAAAATATTTTGTGACGTTTACGTACAACTTTTGTTTTGTCAACATTGTCATAGCTTGTAACACATTGCCAGACGGCTTGGATATCAAAACGTAATTTTCATTATCCTCATCAACAGTGAGTTAATGACTTTGTTGTCGACTTCGCTCGTATTGACCAGGATACCAAAACATACTTCATATTGTATAAGACTGCTCACAGAGACAATGTCCTCAGCCTTCGTCAAATTTACTATATTTTGGCTGACAAGGGTACCTCTGACAAACGATCCCAAAATTCAAAATGAATCGAATGGACAAAGGAATCAAGTCTGTGAAGTTCTTCGTTGAGGGTGACTGGCGGGGAGTGTGTAGGAAATCATGTTGGATTTTTACTTGTCCTAAGGAACATTACAAGGCTTTTTAACTGGGCTGCAAGATGAGTGCCAAAGCTATTGATTGATGCCTACAAAATGGAAAGAATTCACTGTACAAAGGCTTTCGAAAGGAACTATTTTGGCTCCATTGTCACTATGAATTAATTCAACGTTGAATTGTATACCACAGAGACAAAGAAAGAACGCAAACCCAAAGGGTACAAGTGCCCTCATCAGGTTCAATGTGAAGGATAGTCGGAAAAAGGGTTACATCTATTATTACGTCATTGTCATATTCATTCCGAGGTTGTCAATCAAGGAATCATTTTTCAAAGAGAAAAACAAAATAATGACGTCCAGATATGACGCTTTTATTTTATTTCAATATTAATCAACAATGGTGGTTGATTATAATTTTGTAACTAAAATGAATAGGTCAATTCAAACAAGTGAATGGAATGCTATTCTACATTTTAAAATAATTTAAAACTAAAGTGCATATTTCCTCTAGCTCTTGAGTCAAATCAGATGAATTACTTTTTCCCTATAAATTTAATGGCATGCTCTCCTTCTCTACATTGCCCTATTTTATTTGATATGCTTTTAAATATATTTGAAAATTGAGAGGAACATCATAAACCATTCTCACAAGATTTATGATCTTCAGATCAACATTTCTATATTGATATTTGTACAATATCACATTTAAAAAAAAATAACTGAATATATTTGAAAAATCTTTCTAACTTATTTTTTTTATTTATTTTAAATCAAATAAGATCGAGACCTTGAAATGAGGTTCAAAGATTTTTCAATCAGAAAATGAATTATTTAAATATGAGATGATTTGATTATAAGTATATTTGTTAACCTTAAATCCATGTACACATGTGGGTATTTCATTATCCTTAGAAGCAAGCAATTTAATATGTTTATGTAATAATATATTACAGAGATTAAATGTCCAACCATCGATTACATGACTTTCTTATATTTTTAAAATATCTTGACCCTCTACCATTAGTTCATTAGTATGATGATAACTTTTTTAATTATTAAAAGTATGTAAAAGGCACGATGTTTCCTTGTTAGTTTTTTCACTATAACATACTCAACTTTTTGATTATGAGAACATTTCTGTAAAATGTAAGAAATACTACTTAAGGGAGCTTAAAGTACACTTACATATGATGTAAAAACTTGCTTTCTTCCCCCATCTGTAAATCTACAGAAATATTATTTTATGCTTCTTTCATTCTTCCTTCTTCTGCCTTATGATAAACCTTTGAGTTGCTTCATACGTACATATTGCAACAAATAAATCTAAAGCAAAGAAAATATAATTGAAAAAACAAATAAATAAAGTTTGCCCCGTCTGAAAAGGAGGAAAAAAGTGGGGGCTTTCTCAACAAGATATGTATTACTCTTGAGAGCAATTTCCTAAAAGTATCGATCCATAACTTCTTCATAACATATGATGCTATCTATCTTTAATTATAATAAAACTGCAATAATAATGTACGTTTCGTTGCTTGGAACATGCGTCTAATTAAACAACTGCGATATTTCAAGTCTCTTGACCAATAACTAAAAAAACAAAAAACTACATTATTAAAAGTGTAAACATTAAAAAAATGAAAACACATGGGTAACCTTTTTTGTTTGTCCAATACTAATTTTGATTCCATAATTGAGCATCCAAGAACATTTGCTCAATGTTAATAAATAATACTTTTCAATATGAACTTTTTTATCCAACATCCAATCAATAAATTTCTGCCTTGTTTGTACAAATAACTAAAGTACAAAAATGCTTTATATAATATTTGTGTAGCTTACAGGGAACTTACTTTATACCATATTATTTGAACTTCTACAAATCTTATTTGCTAAACTTATTCTCTAAATCCTTATATAAACATCCAATTAATGTATGATGTAGAAATTGACAAATTAAAGTGTAAAGATCACTGGAAAAAAAAAGATGTTTAGACCATATTTTTCATTGCAAGATTATATATTTTTGAGTGATTATTATTATCACTCTCATAAACTTGCTAGCTGTGTAATATCATTTCATTAATCATGTGTACATTTTCACAGAAAAAGTTTCAAAAACATTTGATATCAAACTTTTCATCTTTATACATACTTAATACCATATACGATTAATATCTTACATCCCATGTACAAACATGGTCTTTCATGTTAATTTAATCAAATATATGTATATATATAATAAATATATTTTTAAACTGTCTTAATCTTTTAGCATTAAAAAAATGTTCATATGGATTTACTTATGTTTGTGTTTTACATACTCCTTCCCTGAGGACATCTCTGATAACAACTTAATGTATTTAACACATATACCTATCAAAATCAATGATTGATCATCATTTCTCAATATTTCATTAGTTATTAATCATTAGGAAGAATGATAAATCGTTGTCAGTGCAAGAATATCAAGTATGTACATACATAATAATAAGTTTTTCAAATAAAAGTAGGGCTAAAACTAATTGACTTTTAACTATGCATCCATCCAAGTATGTAATATTTTGATATGTTGTATGTACTAGAAAGTTAAACAAACATTTATACGCTTTACAACAACAAAACACATGTGTATGTATGTATGTACTTAAAGAACTATGTACATTTCATGAATTGATCATTATCATACATCTTTCCCCCTTTGCTCTCCCTGTTTATTAATATCATTATTATGGAATGTTTTAAAGAATGCTTAAAAGCAATATATACAAAGCATAATTTATTGTTTGTCACGTGAGTGGGGGAGGAATGATATTGATAAAAAGACTCAAAATAGATAAGGAAGGAAGTAAAATGAATGAATAAGATGAATGATGCTTATAACGAGAATGATTAATGATATAGATTGGGGTTTATCGGTTAAATTTCAAGGTTTTGCATATTAATATTCTGAGTATGTTTAAAAATCCATTTGTGTAGTACATAAATAGGAAATAAAATGTGTAGTAGGAGCATAAAAAGATACTAGGAATACTTTTTTGTGAAAACTTATTCTATAAAATTAATACTTTTCTTTAAACTCTAGCAGTGATCTTCTTCTTTCTTTTTTTTATTAAGTAATTGGGATTCCCGCAATTTAGGGTTAGATTTGAATACTAACAATACACTATTTAGCTAATTTTCCTTAGGATACTTCTTCGACTTACTCAATAATTCATATAGGGACAATAATAAATAGTGATCTACTGCAAAATAAACTAGAATAAACAATCCACAACATAATATTTACTTGTTTAAATTGAATGACTGACTTAAATTTTTTGCTGAAAATAGGTCATCAAAAAATTCAGACTTTTTACATTAACAATATCACCAGGATAAAAAATAATTTTCGGGCTTAAATTTATTTTTATACCCTTGAAAATGTACATTATGAAGTAAAAATAGCTAAATAAGAAAAAAAAGATTTTTCTCTTTTTTAATTCCAGGATTTTTTTATGCTGCCGATGCACATGTGTAGTTTTTTCATTTCCGAGGAAATCTTTGTTCCTCAGTTAGATATGCATAGCCAACGGATTGATTTATGAAGACATATTATTTATATATTTTAAGTGAGAGGTAATACGCATAGTAGTATAATTTACTGTATTTTTTTTTTCTACATTCATCTACTCTATGTAAAACATTGTCTTACTCTCCCCTCTTCACTCATCTGCATCATCTCCCTTTTGTTTAAATTATAAGAAAATATGTACTTAAATATCTGTCTCAATTGGTTGTGAATTAATGTATAAAAGTAATAAATCAATAAGATATTGGTCATCCCTCTAATATAATTGGATTATTGAGTGTCAATGTTTATCTAATAATTATATTAACATCAGACCCATTTTGTTATTAATTGAATTATTATACAAAATAAAACCAAAGGACTACAATGATTGGGTATAGTTTAAGATGACTCTTATCGTATGCACATATACATATAGCAAATTTTCTTTTTGAAGAATTTAATTTAACGCTCAAATAGTTAGAAATGTAATTTAGTCAATTTATGCTATTAAAAAATTAAATTTCTACAGCTTTTTCAATCATTAACATATTTATTGTAAATTAAATATTCATTAATTTGTTTTAATTATAGAAAATAGTTACATGTACATTTTATATACATACATACAAAGTAATTAATTGTACTCTGGTTTATTTTTTTGTATAAAACAAACGCATATTTTATCCATTGTTGTAATTCATTTCAATTCATCTGCTATAAATTTTTCTTTGTTTTTCCTCGAACACTTTTTTTTAAGATTTATTATTATTGAATAAAGACATTAAACGGCTCAAAAAAATATTTTTGGAACAACCAGAACCTATATATTTATATAATGTATATTATGTTTTTAGTAGAAAAAAATCATATACTCCCTATGGGCAAAAGATTTCAGGAATATAAAAATCAATATTTTGTGATCAAAAAAAATTTCATTCCCCTCAAAGTAGCGAATTCCCCCCCCCCCCCTCCCCCTGATGTAATGCACATGTCCCAACGTTTTTTCCAATTTTCAAAACAGTTACAAAAATTTTAAATATAAGTCAATAATTACAGAACAGTAACTGTTGAGTTTGGATATGTTATTAAATTTAAAAATTGGACGATCGGTTTTCTTCAGTAATAGACTATGTATCTCGGGAAGTAAACAACGGTTTCTCAAAGTTTCAAAAGAATACAGTCTGGAATATTCATTGAACTTTTTATTTTCCTCTAAATTTTATTTTAGTCATAATCTTTCAAACATTCTAAAAAACCAAAAATCCGATTTTATCTGTTCACAAAAGGACACGTATCTCAAGCACTTATGAATATTTTGACGTGTAATTTAGCACAAAGGTCAGTGACAGGAGTGCCAACATAAAAACAAAAACATTTATCATCATCAAGTTCCTAAAAATAACTAAATAAAGGCATTTGACTATAATTTACACTTCTGGTTATCTCGCCCAATCCCAGAAATTTGAGTATAAGACCCCCATAATTGACCAAAATATGTTTCCGAAATATTGGAGTCTCTATATTAATGAAGTAGTTTATAAGTTTTTCTTGATTTATGTTCAAAACCACAAATGTTGTTTTTTTAAATCACGTCCAAAATTTGAATTGTTCGAGTTCTTGGGGGCTTCTTCTCATGACTTTAAAACCAAAATCTTAAATTGAAACTTTACTAGAAACAATATCAATGACTAAATAATTGAATTGAATTATTATAATGACTTGCATGGCGTATTAAAGTTTTAAAATGGTAAATCCTCAATTTAAAATAACATAAGTTTAGTATCGTCTTAGTCAACAGATTTATTTCATGACTAACTCTGTTCATTTAGTTGTAACAAAAACAAAGAGGATATGTATTATACAGAAACACTATGCAGGTAGAAAAATCCTTGTAATGCTCTTTTCTCTACATTACGGATTAGCTGTATCCTTGAAAATATGATTAGACCTACAAAAAAGTATTTGATTCTATGTTATACATTACATTTATTGCTCTTGAATATTAAATTAACAGAGTAGTAGTAGTATGTAATTATTTAAGATACACTCCAGAATCTTAATTATTCATTAAAAAACCTTTTATTCAAATTATATACTTCAAAAACTACATTCGTAGTTTCATGATACATTTTGCAGACGAGCATTTCAAAAGAAGAAAAATCATGTATTAGTAGATTATTTATAGCATCTGGAAATATAAACTAAGCGATGAAATAAATACATAGGTAATAATTTATCTATCTCGGTTGATAATGGAAAAAATACAAAAAAGTCCCTGTATAGTACATAAATTTAAATTTCTCAGGAATTTAAATACTTTGTACCGGATACTTGATCGATTTGCACTTAGTGTTAAAGGAATTTAGTGATTTGAGACTTGATATAAACTTGAACCCTTTTGATTTATGAAGATTACCAAGTTAAAATAGTTGTAATTCAAGTCACGAAATATCTGTTTCCAATATTTAAGGAAAATAATTTATGTTGATGATTATTTAGAATGAGAGCACTGTTAGCCTTATCATTACATGTGAGTAAATTTATTTTCCCCAAAAATGGACTCAAATGTCATTTTTAGTTGATGCAAAATGCATAAATATAAATTCATAAAACTAATAAAAGTGCTCATTTTCGTGATTTGAGTACAATGTTTTAATACGTAGGAAAGCACACTTCGAACAAGGGGGAGGTGTTTTTTTAAAAATAAAGATTAATTGCGGGCTCTAAATTTATTATTTTTTATTTTCAGTACAAAACTTATGTTATATGCATACCATCACTAATAAAAAGGATTAAGGAAGTCCATCTATAATAGGGCTACCCATGAAAAATATAAGAGGTCTAGAAAATGTATCTCGAGGATGTTCACAGCACATGTATGGATGCAAAATTTATTTAACGTATTGTGTGCTTGCTGTATTTCTCTGGGTTCACAAGAAGGTAGAGTGGGATTTATATGCCTATCCAAAACAGTCTGATCTATACTGTCCTGATTAAATAAGAAGTATACTTACATCTAGAATTATATGTCTTTTAATCCATTTTAGAATAAAAACAAGAAAATATAACCTTCAATTATCAATCTATATCCTATTTGAATTTATAAAATGACATAGAATAAAGTTTTTGTTGTTACAAATCATTTTGGTAAAAAAATAATATTAATAAGTGACTCTTTGATTTTTTGTATAAACTATGTGGGCCCCACATTGTTAATATCTACGATGATTCGGATTTTTATCATTGTTTATCTTCTAAGTAATTTTAGTTTGTAAATGAATTCTTTTTGCATTGCCCCGGGAAGAAATAAGAATACGATACCAGGAGCAGAACATATTTTTCAAATTATCATCTTTATGAAGTGGTAAGCTATTTAATACGCACCTGAAATAAAAGTTACTATAAAAACAAGTTAAAAGCTTAACATATTATCAGCTGTACAACTTAAATGCATTATTTTAATTTTCACAGTTGTACACTAGTATATGTACAGAAGATGAAAAATCTCATGTAAAACAATTCACAATCAACATGAAGTAAAGACATCTTTAAAAATATGTGCGTTGTTCAAATAAGTACATAATGGCTAATATAGCCATTGTATTATTATGTGAATAGAAAGAAGGGTTACAGATGTTTTAAAATTTCTGGAAGAGGCTTTAACTCCATTTTTTTATTTTAATCTTTATAAATATATTTTCTATAAATATTTTACATTTTGAGTTACTTTAAAACTTTTCCTTCATGAATAACGAAATATTCCATACTTCAACATTTTACTTGCTTCAAAGTAACTTTTGAAAGACATTTGATAAGTTTATTTTATGAATTAATTCACCACTGCAAAGATCATTAAAAAACAACAGCAAAGCTTGAATGAGGTTTCCTGACAAAAATAGAAACACACCTTCTTGTAAGTTTACTTTTTAAGCTGAATTTGTTGTGGATTTACTTACTGATAACCTAATTTAAACGAGTGGGGTTCGTTTTTTCTTCTTCTGTGCTCTAATTAATTAGCTCAGATTATTTTTCTCGTGTCTTTTTTATTCCAATTATATCACTGAGAGGTCTGACTTGTTAAAAAGTGTACTTTGTTCGCCTTTAATAAAAAATAATAATACTCTGTCGATATTTAAGGCTCATGTCCACTATGAAGTGTAAAAGTTAAGTTTTTAATAATGTTGAAAAAAAAGGCTTATAAATCAAAGGAAATGAGTGTGAATGATTCAGATCTGTTTATGAGTTTGAGTCAAGTTTAGAGTCTTGGAGTGGAATTTCAGGTCAAATTTAATGCTTTTAACTTCAAGTCTGACTCAAGTTTGAAATTTGAGTAAAACGAGACTTAATAACTCTCTCTGCATTAGAGTTCTAAAATTTTTAATAGAATAATCTGATATAATAAAATCTTAAATATTTGTTTAAAACGGTTAGATTAAATTAAAATACAAGTGTTGTACAGTTAATATACAAGTATAATCTTTCTCATATTTCAATCCATTAGTTACATATCAGTTGGTGTGTTATCTTTAAGCCTTTCAATAATATATTGCTTACCGAAAAAATTTCCAAATTTAATTTTTATCATAGTACATATATCCATTAACAGAGAATGCATTTAATATTTAACCATAGTTACAAGATAGAAAACTGTACAAAATACATTGTTAAACTTTTAATATATATATTTTTTTACATTATTTTCATACATTTAATATTATTTAGAAAGAGGCAAGGCAATGTCATTTAAAAAAAATTATGACAGTTTTCAAACATAAATTGATATAGGTAATATATTTATTTTCTAATATAAAGTAACAAGCATAGGTATATGTCATGCAATGTATCAAATAGAATACTACAGAGGGTTTGATATTACAAGTCATTATTGACTTCAAATTATTGAGTTCTATCTGATATTAAATAACTTTTTAAATAGGTAATACAAAAACAATATTCAATACAACTTTTTTATGAAGCTCAAGTACTAAATTTGACTATTGTAGAAAGCAGAAACAAAATGGTTCTGAGTACAAGTCTTATCATTATTTAGGATATGAGTTTATTATAAAATACATTTATTTGTCTCTAGCAAATCCTATTTTTTATGGTTCTAGTTAGAAAATATATATATACAACATTTGTTACTCTCACATATGTGTCTTTTTACATCATGACTCAATAAAATAGTTACATTATCATTACGTACATATATTATGTAGTTTATGGACTGATAATACTACAGTTTTTTGTTTTTTTTTAGTAAAAGGAAGCATTAGATTGGATATTTCAAGTACTGCTAGATAAAGTGTATCATTAATATTATACCTACATAATACATATACTTATAATAGGAAATGGTACAATAAGCTTTGACTCAAATATTATTATATGTACAAAACTTCAAAGTAAAAAGATGAGACCAGAAAATTAGTTTTTAGCAGAATGAGGCTGTAAAATTTCGAATTAATAGAAGTAAAGAAACTCTGACCATTCTTAAGGAAGTCGTACATACATATTATGTACGTAATCAAGCACTACAATAAGACTTTGTTTCTTTTTTTTTGTAGTAATTTTCCTTTTTAAAGGTCAAGCCTTACAAGGAAAATGTTTTGTTTGTTTTTGAATTTTGTGTAAAGACATTGATATTTCATTTAAAATGACGACAGTATATGAATTATGACTCAGCTTAATTATGATATTTACTAAGTAGTAAACACAATACTTCTTTCATAGTAATTCATGTTAGCTGCATATTCATATACTAAGCGAATAACAAACCGTGTTTTCTACGATGATACAGGGATTAATGTAATTGAATGGAAAAAATCTTCAAACGCATATTGAATATCCTTTACGACATGTGATGCTTATCAATTATCAATGCTTAGAATCTATTCTTTTAATTAATGGAAAAAAAATCTCAAGTTGCATATGTTCAGTAGAGGGAATCCAAAAATTATGGATTGCTTTAATATTCTCTGCCTACTTCACAATTTTCTTTATTTTCAAGGAGTTTAATGTAATTAATGGAGCCGTCCACAAGTTAGGAATCAATTAAATATAAAAAAAGAATACCACAAAGACGACAGTCCATGACAAAGAAGGCTTCTAGCACGTAGATATATTAAGGTAGTCCTCAGATAAAATCAGATAATAAAAAATTCTAAAATAACCAAAATTATTTTTGTGGATCCATTTATAGTTGGTAAAGTAAGTTCTTTGTTTAAAACACTATCACGAGCCATGAAGTTTGAGTAAGTTACCAATGTTTATCACTTTAAGATTGGATGATAAAAAAATTTGATACATTCGAAGAAATTAATGTAGTCTCCACAGAGTCCTAGCCTCAATGGAATTGACTTCTCTGGGAGGCTACATCAATTTCTTAAGACTTTATCATGACTCGATTCTAATTATTTTAAATCTTTTATTTAATTCTTTATACAAAAAAAAATAAATAATAATAATGAAGAATAAAAAAGTAATTGCCTTTCATTGTATAACAAATGTCAAAAAATGTGAGTACTAAATATCATTTAACATGTTTTTTTATAGTGAGTGGTTGATGTAGGGAGACAGTTGTAATTATGTTTTTTCAAGATCAAATATTCATTTATCGTAAGTGCGGTATTGTTACGTATTTTGGAGATAAAGAAGGATTAATGCCAGTTTTATCCCAAAGTCAATAAATATACACAGAAACTTTATACATCGATCATGCTCAAGTTTTGTAATATCTTCTTTTTTTTTTAATCAAAAGTAATGATTTTCAACCTTGGAAACACAATTTTTCGGGGAGAAAAATCAAAGTAGGTAGTTACAAAATATGTCCTTTCCGTAGACTTTTCTCAAAGTCTGAAAATTCGGGAAGCAAATAAAAAAGAATTATTTGCTCAGGGGCAACCATATTGAATATTTTATTAGAAAACGGATATGAACGTTAATTGCCCATTTAAGTATTTGTTTTTCCTGATTTAAATAGTAATTTGCCACTCTCATGGTATTTAACTTCGTTGCACTTCCCTAATTGGATTCAAGAGGATTCCAGAATGAAATGAGAAACAACCATAGTCGTAAATTCCATTAGATGATTGATATGTAATATTTGACTTTTTTGATGAAAATATGAAGCATTCCATGATATGTTAGAATATTCGAGAGACTGCAGTTCTATCATTCATAATTATATGATTGTTTGGTTAAATTTATTGATAAAAATGAAATCAGAGCATTAATAAATAGTTGATAATTAAAATGGCTATTGTTATAATTAAAAAAGATTTTATTGCAGTTTGTATAAATTTCAACTTTATACCATATGTTAGGACTGAATCAGTTATGTGCAGCTTAAAAAAATCCACCTAGAAGATCCCCGTAAACAAGAACTTTCTTACATATTAACCAAAGCTATAAAACAAAATAGCAAAACGCATTTGTTAGTTGGGAGATATTTTCTTATCTGTATGAGTCTTAATTTTTTTCTGCAAGACGTCGCTTTTCAACAACATATTTTATATTTTTAAATTTGTCTTCCATTCGCAGAATTCACCTTGTTTTAATTGAAGTAACAAGTTAAATTCATAGAGGTTGTTCAGTTAGTTATAGAGTAATTCACTTCCCCATGAGAACAAAAAGTCAACTTTTGGACTAGTGAGTTTGTACAAAAATTGATCGCGTGGTCTTCGTTTCGCGACTTTTTTTATAGATTTGATACTTATTCGTACATACGGTGGATTTGCACACTGTCTCTGCTCTAGTATAGCATTATTCATTATTAGCAATGTAAATCATATGCAATTCGGGCGTGTGATAAAAAAGTGGAGTTGACTCTTCAAACAGGTCTTTTTGTTTTCCGAAGCTTTTATCATTTTTTTTTCCCTTAAGAAGGTAACATCAACTTTACCTCAACATAATGTTTTACAAGAAAAAAACAATCTGCAAAGATTATGTCATGGTGAGGAACAAAGGAAAAATTAAAAAATGGATATCATTCATTGAGGAGAATGGAGTTAATGATATTTGTGAATATAATAATGAATCTGGAGTAACGTATTGTAATGTTTGTGGTTTAATGTTTTCATTTGTATACATATATAAAGGAAAATAGCAGCTTGTAGCGCAGTAAAACGTCATGACAGCTCAAGCTGCTTCCCCCCCTCAACATTCATTAAATTGTCAGGGTTGCCAGGTTGATTTTCTCTTTCTTTTTTTATTACAAGCCCGAATTGCATATGATTTATATTCCTATTCATTATATATGCGTAGGAATGTAAATCATATGCAATTCGGGCGTGTTATAAAAAAAGAAAGAGAAAATCAACCTGGCAACCCTGACAATTTAATGAATGTCAAGGGGGGAAGCAGCTTGAGCTGTCATGACGTTTTACTGAGCTACAAGCTGCTATTCTCCTTTATATAATATTTATAAATGAAGACATCAATAATAAATAATAACATTATGTATACCATAGATGAGAGGCAGAAAATTAACTCAAATTAATGTCAGGAAATTATATACTTTTAACTAATAACTATACGAGGACTTGAGCCCTTTTTGTTTACATTTTATTTGCTTTATTAAACTTAATGCATGTATTCCTTCATATAATTATTATTAGTTAAAAATATATAATTTTCCTGACATTAATTTCAGTTAATTTTCTTCCTCTCATCTATGTTACTATTTATTGTTGTGTATATAATGGAGAATAGCAGCTATTAGCTCAGTAAAACGTCATGACAGCTCAAGCTGCTTCCCCCCTCGACATTCATTAAATTGTCAGGGTTGCCAGGTTGATTTTCTCTTTCTTTTTTTATAACACGCCCGAATTGCATATGATTTACATTGCTTGTAATATTCTTTCTCTCATACATAGCTGATATTAACAAGGATATTGACTCAGTAGGAACTTAACTCATATTGCAAATCCCCTATACCAACTATTGAAGAAAAAACCCAAATGTTTATGGCTTAACGAAGATAAAAATGGCCCTCTTAATAGTTTAAACATTCTCATCTCTCTTTATAGTATAGTCCTCTTACACATTGATTATATGTCCCCTTCTCACAGTTGCTTCAAGTTTTAAATGTCCTAGATTTTTCTACCATTAATTTTGATAAAAAGAATATTACCAAAATAAATCAATAGAGCTCTTAATTTTTAAATGATTACTCGAAACCTTGGCCATAAATCGGGTTGTACAAAAATTATTGTGAAAATAGGATTTGATACTAAAAAACTTACTCCATATTCGTGATCAGCGCTTCAAGTACCTTTATAATTACTTATGAACCTACTAAATTCTTTAATCATGTGTAATTAACAAATTGAAAATTAAAAAAAATAAAATTGAATGAATTTTATATGTACATAGATAAATATTTATTTTTCTTAAAATATTGAAACGTCCAAAAAGTACAAATACATAATTATATATTAATTTTATTTTTAATCTTCCATAATTAATACAAAAATTATTTTTGCTTGAATGCAAAATAATTGGCTCAACTGGAATTTGAATCCGAAACCTTGGCAGTAAGTACTACACATGGATAACCATTGAAGTTACATTATATTCTTCACTCCTTCATGTGTAATTAAATTGTATGTACCTAGTCAAGCTTGAATATCCCATTCCATAGTTGGGGGAGGGCCATTAAATGGTAACATTTTAGAGAATATTTCGGAGGGGGGGGGGGGATCAAATTGTTTTAGGGAGAAGGGATATTTCCCCCTATACACTATAAGTCTATGTGTATAGTATAAATGATAAAATTCTTATCAAAGAAACATGATACAAAGTATCTATTTGATTTATTATTTACATTTCTATCTGACCATAAATCTTTGAAAGCAATACTCAACGGCAAAATAATGCATGCTCTTGAAAATTCCCATTTGAAAACAATATTAGAAATACTTGCAAGTTATACTTTTGAAGTGAAATTGAAACCAGGTTTGCTGCTATTGAAGAATTATAAGTTTATAGCGATTCGTCAAATGCTGATCTATCTGGTCTGTTACTACATCAGGGTTTCAAAGTGGTAGTTTTTATTGTTTGTCGTCCTAAAATAAAACATTTCAAAAGCATTATTGTCCTCTTTAAAACATTTGCAGAACCAAATCTTTATTATTGGTCTGGAATTGGAAGTGATCCAACTAATGTGGTTAATTACTTATCACAGGTGGGAGAAAGTCTCTATATTATAAGTCCAGGCAGAGTCCAAAGTCTTTTGTATCGAGTCCCAAGGTTTAATTCACAATTCTAAGTCAAGTCTTGCTTGTAGTTAAACATACCCTTGGTCAGGGTACTCACTCGTTCATTCTCAAAAAAAAGGACTTCAACATAAGTAAAGAGTGAGTATTCTATAGACTGTTATTATTTATTCTCTGCCATAGGAAATGTGATCAAGTAAAAGTAACTTATATTCGGTCATAAAAATGAAATTATCAAGAGAAAATTTGTTAAGTCAAGTCTCGAGTCTTTGATTTTAAGGTCAAGTCTTCAAAATACGGACTCGAAGTCGCTGATCAAAAGTTACAGAATACAGACCATCATAATATAGACTTAGTAATACTCTTTAGCGAATTTTTCCATCTGAATCTATCTCCGTAGACATTTTAAAGTTAAATACTTCATTGTAGCTATCAGGAGTGCCTCTAGATGCATTAATGTCATCACTTGGTCACTTTTCTGTTGTTGATTCTAGTTACATCTATTACAATTGATTGGTCTAAGGGTTATGATATTTCTGAACAAAACTGAGAAGATTGAGAACACCCATTCCGGTCTCAACTTTTATAATTTTATAATGTTGACAATATTCATTATGAGTTATGATTTCTACATTACATGACGAATCTGTTGTAAAATTGATGAAAAATTTGTAAAGTCAAGACTGGTTTGAGTTTCCAGAAATATTTCCCTTAATGGTGGAGCGTACTCAAAATCGTATTATACCTATGTTTTGAACTTACGACCTCACAAATCTATAAATTCACACACTAAGACACATAGTTTGGGATTTTTACTTTTCAGTAAGTTATTCATTTTAAATTAACTCCAGATTCTTACATTGCGTTCTCAGCTTTGCAAAAGTCAAGCATGTTACCATTCTTGTTATCGAGATATTGTGTTTAAAATTTCTAATAAATGAATAATAACAAATACAAATGGACTTAAAATAGCATAAATAAATAATTTGAAAGAAGATCTGTACATTTAGGGGTCTGCATAATGTTGTTGTTTTTTATTTTGAGTCTAGTTTACATCTCTGATACATTATAGCATTTTTTATGTTTAATGAGAATTATAAGATATAATAATGACTTGAGTACAAATAAGGTAAACTGGTATTCTTTCTTAAATTATTTAGTATTTTTGCATGTTTGTTTTCAAATAAGTTGGTAAAATAAACACAATTTGGAGGACATACTAAAAAAAAAGAAGCATGCTAGTCAAATATTAGTGTTTCAAGATTAAACAAGAATAATAATAAAAAAAACAAGTGATAACAAGGTAGAACTTTTAATTATATTTCGGCCACAAGTCTTTTTAGCTAATGAGTAGGATTTGTATAAACAACTATTTTTAGTCAACGGTATAATAAAAGTACACATGTTCATAAATTGGTTTTTTTTAGGGGCAGGGGGGGGGGGAATATCATGTTTTAATCTTCTAAGTTTTGATTGTTTTGTTCTCAATTACTGTTAACAGCATTTTCCGTATAATTCAAAGTTGAATGAACGATATTTATGGATACATGATCTATCATTTTATTTTTTAGTCTACGTACATATACCACTTATGTTGTTTTTTCTTGATAGACACAAAAATTAAATGATTACAATTCCTTTTATACACCATTTGCTAATAAAAATTAAATTGTTACAATTAAATATATGATTAATTAATTATTATCATTTCTGAAGAACTTCCAATGTCAATTTATTTACAATACATATACGCAGTACGAGAATGTATGCTGTGAGCAGAAGTTACTTTTTTAAGTAACCGAGTAACTTAAGTGTTTACTTTTCCTTCCGTAACTTCACCGTTATGCAAATAAAAAATTAAAAATCATGTTACCCCCTTTGTAGCAAAAAATAATTCTAGTAATTCCATCAATCATTTTTGATTGTGTCATGGATTCATTAACATACCTTGATCCTTGAATTTTTACAACTTTTAATTTAGGTTATGTTTAGTTAAAAAGGTCTAGTCAAATTAATGGATTTACTTTCTTGGCTTACTATTGAGTAATTCATTATTTTTTCCGTGTAGCATGTCCAACACTGTTCTAAAATATAGTTTGTACGTAATGCTTGACCTTGGAGCCTATTTTTCTTTACATACCTATATTTCATAATTCTATGTTTAGTCTTTATACATATGTACAATTTACTTACATAGATTATGTCTAGTCAAAGACCTTAAAACTGCTGTAGAAATGCCAAGGGGGTTGTCCTTCATGATTTGTTTGTTCTTAGAGTCTGTTTCAAAATGTAAAAATATATTGTAGTGGCAAAAAATGAGACAACATACCTATAAATTTGTTTGTTAATGAAGGTCTCATTGTTATACACGTAAGTGCATATTTTACCTTGGGGATGTTTCTTATTTGAGGAGTAACTGAATACACTTTGAGTCTATGTACTTATGTTAGTAATAAGATTGTCGTAGGTAAGAGTACATAAATATAATTTAAGGTGGAATATTATATATTGATTATTGGAAATAACCATTATTTATTTTTTTTGTCCAAAATAAAAAGAACTCGCAGAATAGTTATGATTTATGAATGACATTTATTTAAGTCAAAGATATGAAAATGAATACTTATTGGTATTATTAATAGTTTAAAAACTAGATAATTATTATTTCAATTTGTTTTCAATGCAATGCTTACTGGTAAACAATATTCGTTCTAGAACGATTATTACAATTTTTTATAGAATTAAAGTTATTTTTTGAATAATTTAAAATTTAGCTTATGCGTAAAGGTCTTTTGACCTTGAATACTTAAAAATAAAGAGATAAAAATAGAATAACCTTGAAAACCATATATGAGCTGATGAAGATTCTAAATTGAACTAACACACGAGTTAACATTACAAATTTTACATATTTAGAGAAGAAAAGATGATTGTAAATATAAATTGGTTATATTTCTTAATACATTTCTTCAAAATTGATTGCGTGTGAGTATCCAAAAACTGCCTATAACAATTTAAACTAAAAATTGTTGAACTGTGGTCTAATATCTATTTTTAATACAAGTAATTTTAAGAAATGTATGTACTCAAATGTTTTTTGTTCAAATAAAAAAAATTGTTCCTTCCATTTAGGCAGTATTAAGCTGATCAAAACAGACTTGTACTGTTTTCAGGATATGTATCATATAAAAATGTTTATATTTAAGATATTGATAAGAAAGTAAAATGAATATATTTATTTTCATTTATCTCTTGTGTTCACAAAATGTTAAATACATTTTAAGTTATAACGTTCACGGAAATGAATGAAAAAGGTTGATTGATTAATAATTACACTGGTCAACAGTCAAAAATTCTTAGGATTATAAGTATATTAAAAGTTATTCTGTTTTGCACATTGATTTTAAATCTGTAATTTTATTTTTGAGAGAGAGAGTCTGACGGTTTTCAAGAAATCGAAATCTACTTATTGAGCTTTTTTGGCCCATTTTCTGACTTCAGCTTCAATTTAAACCAATTTAATGCTGACCTAAAGACTTATTGAGACTTTTATCATTTTTCTTTTATAGTGACTGGTTTAGTAATCATGTCAAAGTACTTATTTCAGGCGCTTCAATTATATCATTGAGAGACACTGTAATCTTTTGTCTGATTGTGGAGGGGGCAGGGCCAAGGCCTTGTAGTGTTATGATCATCAAAAGAAAAGAATATT
Organism: Lepeophtheirus nordmannii; assembly: GCA_963680855.1. Taxonomy (NCBI): domain Eukaryota; kingdom Metazoa; phylum Arthropoda; class Copepoda; order Siphonostomatoida; family Caligidae; genus Lepeophtheirus; species Lepeophtheirus nordmannii. The sequence continues at coordinate 26,443,876 of OY804523.1, forward strand.
TGTATAGAAGCAAAGAGGGAGAGACATGGAAAATCGTAGTGAGAGACCACAAGACTGTCAATTACAACAGACCCATTTTTGAACAAGCTAATGGAAAGATATCACAACCTTGTGGGAAATGACGAAAGGGTATACTTCTTCGTCAACAATGAAGGAGTTGAAAAACTGAGCAAGCCAATGTTGTCTTTGGTGAAATTCAGAAAAGATATCAAAACATCTGGTGGTGAGCTGCCTGATAATTATAACTGGAGAAGTTGACATTTATGAGTGTCAGAAAGGCTGTATCGAGCCATGAGCAAGAAAACCAAAGTTTAAAAGACAATATGCCTTTTCTCCAGACACACACTAGGAAGACTGCAGAGGGAACATACTATGAAGATCAAGACTTCAAAAAACGTGTGAAGCTATACCAATCCTTTCACAATTATTTCAAATGTGTTAAAGATAAATAATTTATTTTTTTATGTTATATTATGTATTATGTTTTTGCTTATAAGAAATTAAATTTAATAAAAAAAAGATTTTAAGTAGTATTCTACTTAAAGTCCTTTTTTTATCATATCTCTTGGCTTAATACTACTGGTCTTACTTGCTAATGTCAAGTAAAGTACTTTGTTAATGTCCTTCATTGTTTCAAGCACATAGTCAGTTTCATTCTGAGTGTTGAGATGAGTAGTTGTGACTTATGTAGTGACCTTTCCCTTAAGTAGGTAAGTGATTGGGGGGGGGGGGGGGTTCCATTCAATTTTTTTGACCTTTTCTTTTGCCCAGGGGTTGTTCAGGAAGGGATTTGCTTTAAGATATCAAAAGTTAAAAAGGCTGAATTATGAAATTACTTAATATAACAATGCATCATAAATTATTTAAAATGAATTAATCAATGACTACATATAACTAATCAAATATGAAAATATAAAGAAAGAAAGGCCGGCCTTTATGGAGGTCTATATTATAAAAAATAATTATAAATATTATCTTTATATATTATATTTTTTTTTAAAAGAACGGCCTCCATGGAAGTCAAGGTTCATTAAGGATCCTTTAAATAAAGGATTGCCTATGTGGAGAGGAAAATCAATGAAAATTGCATTAAGAAATGAAGGAAAATCAATAAAAATTGGAAAAAAAAGAAGTGTAACCTTCGAAAGAAAATAAAAGTGCGAAAAATGGGAGGGTAAAAAAACAAGAAAAAAAGAAAAAATGGTGTTACCCCGCTTGTGTACTGCAAATCTTTATAGAGGTTAAGGATTCTTATCGGGTGCTTGACATCTCGTTTAAAAGCTATGGATCTCATCTCTTTAATGCATTTCTTATTTATCTATTTCATGTAATATTCAAGGAGATATTTAAGTACAAAGGATTTGGCCAACTTTTGGGTCTACTTCCGCCGCCTATACCCCCAAGAGTCTCTTTAGGTCAAAACAAATACTGAAATTAGAATCTTCTTTAAATACACTAGCAAATCATTATTTTGTAATGCATAAAATGAGTATCCTTCTAGGTTTAAATTGAAGTTGGAAAATGGGCCAAATTAGCTCAAAAAGTAGGGTCCGATTTCTCGAAAACAGTCGAACTCTCGTGAAAAAAAATACAGAATTGAAATCAGTGTGAAAAGTTGAATAACTTTTATTATACTTATAGCCCTAAGGATTTTGACATTTCAAATTTGTTGACCTGTGTTACTAATTGTATGAATTTTTTTTTTCCTGTTTGTTTTTAAGAAAAATATGAGGATTACTTTTTGCTAACAAAACAAGTTTTAGTGAGTAACGTCCATACTATGTCTACTGAGTTTAGTCTAGAGAGTCTATGAAAAAAATATGCATAACCTGCCTTCATATACTTTGTCCTTGAAATTTACGTTAAAAAAAAATACGCAGAAGATAGTGATACGAACCCATGAATAAATATTTTTGAGCTGGCCATCCCTAATTTTATTTGATACTACCATCTTCTCTTAAAAAAGGTCGTGAAATATACCAGTAACGTTTAGTTCATTCGATGACTGCAACATTTTATCCTTTTTTCAATTCCCCAATTAAACGATTCTCGTTTTCAAAACTTGAAACTATAGTAAACATCTTAATTCATGACTAATCTAATAAAAACTACTTTTGAATACATAGGTATATTATATAATCGAATACAAAAAACTATTTTTCGCTTAGAATCGGTATACTAAACAATTATTCTATTTTAAGTATTCTTAATTCCATTTAAATAATATTGTTAAGACTTTGAATATGTTACGAAGTGAAAATCGTGATACTTCATTTTCAAGCCGCTTTTTTGCTGTTTTCTTCTCTTTATGGTCACTATTACAAATAGACTATAAAAAATAATAAAAACAAAAGCTGCTTTTTTGCTCCAATCAGTGACCTTTATAATGAATTTTTTTGCAAATGATATTTTTGAAAGACCTTCAATTCCCATAATGTAAAGTATTTTTTTAATATGCATATTTGGTCTTTTATTAAACCTTCTTAAAGACCATATCTTCAAAGAACTAGACTCATCCTCTAAAGAAAACCATTCTGCACAAGGTCAAATCGACTTCCATAAATACGTAGGTATATAAATACAATATTTTTTATACGATAGTAGTAGCCTGTACGCAAAAATGCGCGCCTCCAAGTATGCGTCTGGGGTTTAATTTTATATCTTGAAAACCACAAAAAAACACAATACCAGAAGATCTGTCTGTATACTTCTTGAAACACACAAACAGATCAAATATGGATATAGAATAAAGGAGTGGATAGTTTCGAAGTTCCTCAAAAAAAAAAATATTTTTTTCAAATGTTATATACCTATATCAATACCGTTCCATTGTGAACTTAATATTACTCTGTGAGGTAAGATTTTACTCGGAATTAATATTACATTATTAAGATGGATTTTAATAGAAACAATTATATGAATTCAACAAAAGTGTGTACGAAATTGAAATGATATTACTTAAGTTTCCTTATAAGTAAATCACACAATTAGAAATCTTAACAAATGTGGACTCTGAAGAAGTATACCTAAATATTGTTCTCCTTGCTCAAATTGTTTTTCTTTAGCTGATGAATACTATGTTTGTACTCCATGTGTTCATAAATTATAATCTACAGTTACTTTTTTATAAAGATATTTTGATCCATCATTATAGTAACATATCCTTGTACTTAGTTTTACCTTTATTTTTTTTAATATAACCTCCAATGAATATAAATACAAGAATACACCTCCTTTAAATACATGTAGTTAATGATGATGGACTACCCTTATTCCTTCTCATATCAGATGCTTTTTTTTTTTTAACTTTTACTTTTAAAACGATTTAGAATTTTAGGAGGAAACAATCGACTTTTCACCATTTCTATTGAATTTTACGTCTCCAATTTACAAATGTGTCCTGTCTCTTCAACTTTGATTTCTCTCATTAAATAAATTTCAAATCTTCTATTTATTGAGAGTAACAAAAATTCATTTGTTGTGACTCAAAATAAGGCTTTTATATCTTTTAAGTCTCACAAATTGTGTGTGAATGTGACGAGGCTAAAAGTTGTAAATGTATTTATTCAATGCAACGAAGGGGTAACTTTAGATTTTAAATATTTAAATACTTATTGCAGAATATGTATTTTGAGATATTTCAGTGGAGTTTTACTCATTTATTTTCAAGTCATTTATTGATTGAAATTATATCTTTTCATTATTGTGAGCAAATACATACAAACATATGCAATACATTAAATATATATATTGAAATGACAACCAACAATAAATCTTATTTTTAAACAATAAAACTTCTTTTGTAGTAACAAAAGAAGTCACAAAAACATACTTCATTATATTAGATTACTTCAAACTAATCATGTTTGTAACAAATTTGACAAGAGTGGAAGTAAGTCATTCACTCTTGAAGCTTCCTTCAAGATAATAAGGAACAACAAGTCATGATTTAATGTAAGGACATAATAATAACAACTTAAAAAGGGTTGTCAAGATCTGTAAATGCAAGTTATTGTACAATGTATATTTACTTTTCGGAAGTGTTTCTTAGAAGAGCAACTAGGTACCAATCATTCCTTAAATAAAGAGCATACTCTTTAATTGTGGGTTTGTTTGTTTTTTAGATCGTCCTTCTTTTATTCATTCCCTATGATTACTGCACTTTTGTAATAACAATGCTTTGTCCTTTTTACCACTCTTTGAATATTGAATTACAAAATTAGTAGCTCCCTGAAAAAAATTCATTTAGAAAAATCAACAAAATTATCTAAATTTTTTTGGGGTCAATATACGATCGTTTTTTTGTTATTTTATATGGATAGACAATGATCGAAATATGTATGAGATAAATTTATCAACAATCAGGACTTTTCCTGTAGTAATTGTATTTTTTAGTATTAATTTAAATATTAAGCTAAGGAGCAAATTAATTTGATTTATATTTATTTATCTTCTTTTTTAATACATTAAGGGAATAAAAAATGATTATAAAATTAGATTTGGTAGTAAAGCCCTCACAGGGGAAATTAAATTGACTTATATATATAAATAATTCTCTTTTTTGCTTTTTATAAAGCTTATTTCGATTTGTAATTCTCTTTTAAAGGGAAAAGGACTTGTGAATACACATATAAAAGATGTTTCAAAAGTGTTTATTTTTAAATGTTTTGATAGAAAATTAATTTAATATGTTTTTCCGTCCATAGAAAAATATAATATAACTTATCGATCAACAGATTCATTATCAATTAAATTCATTAACTTTTAAAATATTTCAATAGACAATTTCAGCCACAAGGGTAATTATAATTATGTTATTATTGATAGACAATACTTCCGTGAGAAAAACGGTGCATACGCGTAAAATATAATGTCTACAAAAATTGTGCATTGCTCTTTGTAACTGTTAATAAATAATCAAATATATGTAATATAGAATAAGGAAATTATTTGACTGAATTGTCAAGAAATATTTCTAATATTTCATGCAACTCCAATATTTTTTTGAGTCATTTAAAAATACTGCAAATATTAATGCATATCGACACTTAATTATTTACCGGTTATAATTTCTTAATAAGACTTCAGATCTATTATTTTAATAGAAATTAAAAACTATAAACATTGATCATATATGTATCATGCAAAAAACTTAGTAGTAAGTTTTATTCAGCTAAATAAACTGTCTAAATAGTTTAAGAATAACACACACCACTCCTTCATCTTTACAAGTAATAGCTTTTTTTTAAAATCATGTTAACTACTTGGGTGCGTTTCCCCTAAAAGTATTTTCAGTGTACTAATGAATCAAGAGAATACAAGGGAAGATGTAACTTGATATTATCATTCATGTTTATGTACAAAGAATATTTTTTAACATTCCCAGTAGGGGGACTCTGGCACGTCCCCAGATTGCCGACCACCACTTTGTAGACTCAATAAAATAAAACCAAATGCATAATACGCCAAAAATTGCCTATTTTTTTCTGAATCTTTAAAATATTAAATTGTTCTATGGAATACTTATAATATCTAGTGTCAACAGTTTTATTTAAGTTTTTTTTTTTTTTAATGTCTACATCAAATAAATTTAAATATTCCATAAGTAAATATATATTTATAAATTATTGTTTAATTAAGCCTAAAATTAAATTAAATATATGTACCATATATCCATACATTTATAATTGTATTTCTAACACCTGAGAATTCAATCTGTAACAGAATTTTTCTTTCTCATTTTAAATCCAAATGAATAATGTTAATTTATTTAAGGATTCCATTCTTTTTTAAATACAGTTATTTTTATATAAAATTTAAATTAAAAATAGCAATACATTTTAATGATAAAATATGCATGTACAATTTAAGTACCGACCTACATACATCTAGTAACTTAAATCTAGTACCAAGTAGGACTTAATAAGATTTTTTTTCACCATTTTTCAATTACAAGAGCTTATTTTTAATAATTGTTGTTTACCTTTCAACCCTATACATTTTCACTTAATAGTTAATTATAATTTTTATACATAGGTATCTGAAAAAAACATTGAAAGGGCATCATAATGTCTTTTCATTTTGATTGGTTTTAAGTCAAATCGTACCAAATAACTTTTTGACCTTTTTAAAAAAGTTCAGATACGAGCAGTTTTATACTTGACTCTGAATATCAAATCAGCAGTAGTACTTGAATGAATAAATGAGAATTGTAGATCCAAATAGAGTCGAGGTGATTAAAAGATATCGAATTGGAGATGAAACTCTTACTTAATTACAATTTGCAGATAGGAGCTAATATTTTATTTTATAGGAATGAAAAGGTCATTTAGCGCAAGTTGATTTGTCTTTTCATGGGTTAATATAAAAAAATTTAAATATAAATATATTTATAAAATACGGATATAATCATTATAAACGAAGCTTTTATCTTTAAGAGCCAAACAAATATTTAGGAGCAAAATTTGTAAGTACATACTCACAAAATGAATTTTCATGTCTAATTATAAAAATTTGAGTATACAGCCTTGACTTTTTAACAAAAAAAATTTATATGACTGAGGCACTTGATTACTATTCATCCTCTTAGTAAGAAAGGAGACGATTATCTCCTAATTACTTAAAAGGGAGCTCCAATTAGCACGTCCAAGAAAATATTCTTTTACATAAACATAAACCACAATAACAGCGACATTAACATAATTATCTTCAAGGAAATAAAAAAATCTAAAGGAAACTAAAATATTCCCTTGAAAATTACAACTTTTTTTGTCTTATATGTTACATTTATTTACATATAAGAGACATACTAACTGACTACAGAAATGTTTTTGATTTTTTTATATTTTTTGCTATTTTTGAAGTCTATTGCCTCAAAACATTTTTTAGATATAGCATTGAAAAAAAAGGAAGTGAAATAAATGAGCAAGTAAACTTTATTATAGCATAATATTATATTTATGATTTACCTTCGTACATTAAATATGAACTTCATAAAGGTCATGTCTAGCACTGGTGTGAAAAAATTCAACTTATTGATAGGACGAACTTGAAATTAGTTTCAATTTTTTATCCTTTTATTTTTACAAAATATGGTCGTTTAATCATTCATAATTAATTAATATACACTTTTATTGTATAAGCACGTACGATAAATTAATGGAATTAAAAAATTATTATATGAATAAAAAAATGGTTTCGTTTTAAAACCTTGTTGTAAAAAAAAACTATTGTATAATTCTAGATAAAAACCGAATAGAATTCTTCTTTATAACAAAATAACGGGAGACGCAGTAAAAAATATGACAAAATTAAATTATTTGAGTCTATTTTACCTTCTTTCCCTCATTCACCTCGTTCCAGCCCCTGTTCCTCGATGTTCTCCTTTCATTATAATAAATAAATTGGCAGAATTCTCAAATATTCTCTCTGATTCTAATCCATACTTCCCAGTACCACCCTGCGAATACGGTGGGCCTGGCAATGCAATCAAAAACGGAGATTACGAATCTGTATTCGTTCTTGCACGTCCGGAGCTCATTCCAAGACATAACTTTTATGAATTGATTTGGTTTATGAAATATGGAGCTTCAAGATTGGTGAGTTACATTTATAGTACAACTTCTTCATCAAATATCATTTCAATAACTGTATTTTATTCAAATATACATGTAGGGTCGTGTTCTGAATGGTGAACAGAGATTTATTGCAGATGGAAATATTCTCCGAGAGGGATATCAACATTATACACCCTATGTACGAACCAGACAAATAGGACAAAATACCTATAGGAATCCAATCATTATAAATGACAAACGTTTGTACAATAAAGTTGTTGGTAATCGAATACAATGGCTTTTAAATGGAAAAGGAAATCGACAACAGAGCCATTATCATGAATACACTAAACCTACATATGTTAGGTACATACATTGAATAAAAATGAATGGAAAATGGATTTGTCGTTTGAGTCAGTATTAGTACTTCCTCTTTTGACAATAACTTTTTGTCATTTGGTGTTTTTATACAATATATTAAACTTAACCATATGGAGTAATAAAAAAAACTATAAAAATTTAATCTTACTTTTTTTTGCCTATTAAGTTTTGTACGGTTTTAGCATGCATCAAACGAGTGACCTGTATCAAGTGTCTAAAAATGCAGGTATGTAAATATGGATACGAGTATCCAAATTTGATATTTGCAGCAGATGTGAGTAAGAATGCAAATAGCCATAATACATATTATAATATACAATTGATAATAAATAGATCATCAATTCCCCCCAAACTTCTTAAAACTTGTTGGCCATTTGCATAGTTTTGAGACTGAATATACATACGAAAGACAAGTTCGGAGTTTTATGAGCTAAAACGAAGTTTTCTTATACTATTTAGCTTATGGATGTCGTTGTAAAATAGAAAATTTCCCTATAGTAAACTGCAAAGTAAATATGAAGTGGCCAAATGTTTTACAAATCAAATTAAATATTCTCTATGATATGGCAAGATTACCAATAATCTCAAAAAAAAAGAAGTGCTATGAGAAAAGTTTTGTACGTCCATGACAGTTAGAAACTATCTTTAAAAAAATGTAATTCAAAAATTAAGTTTTGAAATCATTGATTATTTTATAATATCCATAATTTTTGAAAGGAAATGAAAAAAAGTCAATTCCAAGAAACATGGTTTCTCTCTGTATGAAAGCTTTGGAGTTAGACTATTCCAGAAAAAACTATAAACAACACAGATTAACAGTCAAAAATCCTAAGGGGTATAAGTATAATAAAAGTTATTTAGTTTTGCACACTGATTTCAAATCTGTAACTTTTTTTTTTCGAAAAATCGAACCGTACTTTTTGAACTTTTTTGGCCCATTTTCCAACTTCAACTTCAATTTAAGCCTAGAAGGATACTCATTTTTTGTATCAAACTTAAATCCAATGTATTTATTTATAATTTGATTAAGTAAAAAAAACAGTTATTGGATTTAAATTACAATCTCGATCGATAATGTTTTTTGTATTGGTTTACATATTCAATCTTATAGAAAAAAACTAAAAAAATCAATTTACAAATATGTCATTATTACTATGGAAGCAGAAAAAAACCTCCACTATTTATATATAATTCATATATTTAAATAAAATATTCTTATCTAAATTCCAATAGTTATATATATCATTACTATGTACATATAATATACATTAAAATACAGTTATAGTTATGTACTAATCGAATTAACAAATAGAAACATTGACGTGGAATTAATTTACGTCCATTTTGCTTAAAATTCCTTCACTATTAAAATGTAATAAATCTATTTCTAACGACGTCGATTTTATTCTAGAAATTACATAGACAATTATTTTTTCGTAGTTGTCACTTACAAACTTCATGTTCGATCATCTACTTCTCTTTGAAGGAGAAGCTCTTCATTTATAATCTCTGAAGGACTAGAATGACGTAATAATCGATGTTTCATTCACAGAACAGTAATTTTCATATAATTATATGTACATATATGTATATGTATGTAGGTATTGTAGATTTGGAATTTATAAGTATATTCATGATCAATTCTATATATTAACTCTATTTTTATAAGTAACAATTGAAAAAAGAGATTTATATACATACATATATATATATATATATAAATGTCTGTCGAGCCTTTATTTAAGACTAAAATCAACGTGTCTATTTATTAGATATGTATATAAAGTTATTTGTAGGGATGTACATATGCATTCATACAGTAGATATAATGTTATCCTCCATTTTAATGTTAAATTAATAGATACGATAATATATATAAAATGTGTTTTATTAATCTACTTATATACAACGATCTTAAAAGGCCTACTCGAAATGACCTTTGTCTTACTTACTAACGAATATCTTACAGCATTTAAAAGTTATTTTATAGTATTATTATCAAATTCACAAATAAATGCATGTCTGTTCTTTCATAATACATTTACAAAAAAAAAATGAAAATGAACAATAATAATGTATTTAATTGTGAGTCATTATGCAAACTAATTTTATTTGTGTTTTTCACTACTACGTGATATGTATTTTTTCTTTCAAATTTTTTGAATATTTTTATTACTCATAACATTTTGCTAATAACCAACACAAATATATAATGATCTAAAACTTTATTGCGCTTTATGTAATATGTTGTAAAAATTGAATTTGATTTTTTTAACCTTTTTTCTTCTTCATATAAATATATATTATATTTTCTTTCCAAAAAACAATTGTTTGCCTATGGGATGTTATTTTTCTTTGACAAGGACTTAATTAATTGGCATTACGTGCGTTTTATTTTCGACGAGCTGATTTTAAAAAGTATATACCTATATTTTTAAAGACATATAGATTAATTTCAAAGCACAGTCAAAACATTAAAAACTATTTGGTTATTATTTGTGTCGGCTGACATTGGAGTCATCAGATTCCCATTTCAAATAACCCAAATTAGTATAACAGAATGATATACAATACGTGATAACAATGAATAACAACTGTATGTCAGGGTACGCCCAGTCCGAGCTCGCTAATAGACGTACTCATACTGCTAATTAATTATTGTAACTATTTAAGCGCCTGTAGGGAGTATAATAAAGTCAGATGTAAACTAAACCCCTCTCTCATTACTGTCGTATCCGTATCTGACAATTTGTGCTGAAGAAGGGAGTGCGAAAATAATTGTTATCAAAGATATTGATGTCGTTTTTAAAATGAATTTTTATTCAAAATTAATATTTTGTAAGGTTGTGTAATTTTAAGTAGCTCAAATAAATTCATAAGTTGAACATATTTTATCTATGGTACATAGATATTAGTAGTCATTGTTTTGAATGATCGAACTATAACCTCAGGAAATATAAACATGCAACCTATTTACTTACTTTAATCATCTCTTTAAAAAAAAAAACTACCGGTAATTATTGCTGAACATATCGCGAACTCAGAGTAAAAGTTTCACTTCTTCTCAAAAATGATATATGTTACAAAAATGACTTGACTTTGAGAATTTTAATTGTGAATACTTCAAAACCATTGCACTGGTTACACTTTTGCTCCAGACCCACGATATTCAAGTACAAGTAGGTGAATATAAAATACTATTAAAAAATTGTGAAGAAAATTAAATATTAAGCCATTATGTTCTATGTTCATCATGATAAAATATTATAATATATATCCTAATACTCAATTTGAATGGTTATTTGTTTATAAAATGACCTTGTGAAGCCAGAGTTTTTTATATAGAAGTTTGAAATTTTAAATATATCAGAATTAGACCCAAATACAACATACACGTTGTTTTTTTTGGAAAGATTCGAGCAAAAAAAAATGATTTTTAGAATCACCCTCATGTATACATATACGTCATGATACAACATTGATATTACCTTATGTGTGGAAATTTATCTTGCTAACTATACGCAAAATAAATAAATGGAAAAATACCTATTACATAGGTTTGTACGTCCATAACGTTTCATTTTTTGATGGGCTTTGTTAACATCTATATATGATATATATGAAAAATTACAAAACTGTTAATAGCCGTTTATCAATGTGAAGGAACCTGGTTTTTGTAAATCATGGTCATCACCCTTTTGTAACAGTCTTAAAATTAACTGATATAATGTGCAAGTGAATGTATCAAACGCGCTAAAAATAAGAAATCTAAGCCTGGGTTACATAATCAAAAGAACTGAAATATGTAATTGAATTGAAATAATGTAACTGATTTCTTTTTATGTTGAGCTTTACCAAATCTTTATTTGATCAAGATTAAAAGAGGAAGTAAGGTCTAGAATAATTTCAGTTCTATACAATTTTATTTCTATATAATGTGTAGGAAGTTCTCATTTGAATTTCTAACCTTAGAAATTAGCTTCAAAGGAAGTGTCCTAATTGAAAATACATACATAATCGTTAATCAAAAAGATATAAATACATATTGACTTCCTGAATAGAAATCTTTTACGCAGGTAAAAGTACCTAATTTTATCGTTCTAAGACGTAACTCTTATAATGAATCTAAATCTTTTTTTTTCTTTTTTTACCGAATATCTTAATTGGGATCTGATGGGTTAATTTTTCAAGGATTATCATCCTTTATTTGTAATTAAGAAACTTTAGTTTTGTTCTATATAATTCCTCAAATGAATTTCCTTTAGAGGTTAGATGGTTAATTTAATAGGTAGGTTAAAAATGTATCGTTTATTTTATTAAACTAACAATTTTTTATCTTTAAACATCATGAAATAATATTTATCAAATATTCAATCATTTTGTACTTTTGATTATTTTATTTTATGAAAAACATAATACCACTCCAAAGCTTATAATTATTTGATTAAAAAAATGAGATTATGTTGATAATAATTATCACTCAGGCTCAAGTCAAAAATACAACCTTTTCAATGTATCATATACAAAATGATGGCGTCCAACCCATGAAAAAATAAAAGTTTTGAAGAATAAGTTGGTGGTATTTCATCAAAAATAAAGAATTATATATATTTTTATGTATGAAACATTGTATAATAATATCATAAATATCCGGTTGCAAAACCATATATTTAAAGTTCAAAGATCACAATATGTAGGAACATACTTAGTAATGTATATTTTGAGACTGGCAGTGGTCTTTAAAATACATTTTTACTTGTTGTCAAGAGGGATCAACACCAAAGCAGAAGAGGAATATGAAAATAGCGGAATTTGCTTTATATTTTCAAGAGGAACTTTCTGAGCTTCTATGTTCAGAAAATGACCGAGTGGTACTTAATTTCCTATTTTCAAACTTTGTTTATTGTTTTATTATAGAGCTAAAAAATTAATTATGTATCACCTGTATTCAAGACCAAAACATTACCAAGGCGGAATCATTCATTATAGAAGCATACAAATCACATCTTATTGGACGCTCAAAGTCATGGTTTTGTCTTGGTAAGGTAGTCTTCAATACAAAACTACTTAAATATCTAAAGTGTTTGAATAATTTAGATTCAATACAATAGCAATTGGGTCACGAATGTTTTTTTTTTTTTTTTGAACCAATGCTTTTGAATCGTGTATACTAATACTCCTTATAACTTCTTTTGTTGAATAATCAAAGTCAAAATTAGTCATTTGTGAGTTTTGATTTTATCTAGATGTACTCATGTATATTGACTAGGGCACTACCTTATAATCATTAATGATATGAGTAATCAAGATGAACAAAGCAAATCAACTTTTATTTTTTCATCATGAGACAAAAAAGCATTACTGCTGAGTAAATATTATCTCTCTGTCTCAGTCCTAATATAGGATTAAATTAACAATGCATTGATGATGAAGAATATCTTATTTATCTTTCCCTTATTTAAAGTATTTCTTTCCTCCGATTTTTGACAGGAGATGGAAGACACAATGTAGGAATTGTATTTTTCCCTCTTTTTTCAAATTAACTATCTTCCTAATAATGTAATTTATAGTAGTTCTTTCATATATTTTACCCCCATTTTCTTTATTTGGTCCATTTACTTCGATTAACCTTCTTCGTATTTCCTTTTATTTAACTTATGCACTTTTATTTATGGGTGTGCACCGTCATGGAGCACAGTATTTTCCAATCAAATCTGGGATCAGATGGGGTATTTATTTATTTTATTAATTAAAAACTGACTTTAAAAAGTAATATAGGTATATTTTATTGTCATAAGGGATATATATACGTCACATAGCAAGCTTCATTGCATCTCTAAACCTTTCCTCAAAAAAAAAAAAAAATAAGGTCCGAAATTAACATATTAACCAATTAATAATTGATTATTCTAAAAGTAGTTCATTCGAGTTCATTCTATTAACTTCCAAAACACTTATACGGGAGTACAGTATTAGAAAATTGATAGTTGACAAAAAATGCATATGAATTGTTGATGTTTTGGGAATATTATTTTGATATAAGCACAAACTATAATAATTTTGTTGCCAAAACTGGCAACAAATATGACGCTGACAAACATAAATTCGTGTTCAATATAACAATGAATTCTTTATTTAAAAATACCGCGATCTAATTTCTCAAAATATGGTCGGATGAACTATTTCTCTATAATAATGAGGAAAATTAATATGGTTATCTGCTTGGCAATGTTTGGATTTTTTGGATTATTTTTATTGGGTTTTCAAGACCTAATTTTAAAAAAATTGACCGATTAATCGGTTATCTGGTTTTTACTTGCCAAATAATCGGTACCTTATTGGTCCCAAAAAAATTCTTATTGATCGAGTCCTAATTTTGTCACGTATTGGAATAATTGCCTCTAATTAGGTCTGTGATATTTGAATAAACTTAAGAATGCATGTAAATCTTGTTATCCTTATTATTTATTTTTATTTTTCTCCAATGTTTTGTTGATCATCCTTATGGTAAGTACCTATATATATTTGATTGGAGCCTATTTGTGTTGATTAGCAAATTTATTTGTTGATAAATAAAATAATTATCATCTATAAATTTCTAATCATAATGATCAACAATTAGTTGTTACTGCATAACAAAAATTAATTTGTTTTATCAAATTCTGAAATTTGTGTTGTAATACAAACTGATTTTTAAGAAAAGTGCTTTAAATCTCATTTTACTTCCTGTAAAACTAGGTTTTTCTCTCATCAGGGTCGGCCTGACAAATGTAAATTAATTGGCCAGTCATTACTTGTATTATTTTTATATAACTTATTAAAACATAAAATCTGTTCAGCACCACATATTGTTGTTATGAACCTATGAATTGGTCCCAAAGCCCCTGCCCCTTATAGCTACGCACTTAATTATAGCTTTGTATAAACTCATAGGATTTCATTCCTTTCAATGAATTGTATATTTTGTAAAGATCGATCACTGCCGTGCATCATAATTTTTTGTTTTTTTGATAGTTTTCCTATACATATAAGCAATTATCTCTTGTACCCTTTCTTCAATTTTTGAAAGTCTGACTAGGCTGATCAAAGTGTGGAATAAATACTATTCTATGAAAGGTATAAGTAATAAAACTATATTTTATAGTAATCGGTGGGAACGAGTCCTGATCTTTACAAATAATAGGTTGCGAGATCTTTAATAATGAATTAGTTACGATTTTATTCCTATCGTGAGAATTGTTCCATTACTTTTTTAATATTTAATAACTATCAAAATCCTTATCGTAAAATAATTTGTTCAATTAAAGGTTCAATCAAATCAGTTGGTATATAGGGGTGAATATGTTAATTATTGGCATAGCAGTTGAATTAAGCATTTTATAAAGGTTTATCAAACTTATTTGAATTACTCAGTATAATTTTTTTTTAAATTTAAATACTTGTACCATATTTAGTAATATATGAATAAACTTTTGTGTACTTCCTTTTTTTTAATGCTTTTGTTATTTAGAAACAATTGAGAAATATTGATGGTATGTTTTTATAATTCGTGTACATTAGAGTATTTACTATTTGAAATAATAAATCAAATCCCAAATTATCATCCACTGGTTCTATATTGGTAAGAATACCCTGAAACATTTTTCCTATGCCATCAAAAATATTTACCCACTATCTTGTCAAAGTTATTGAATGAACCAAAAGCACTTTAAAATAGCGTCAAATGTAATTGAGAGTATATAAGAGTACATATAGTAAATATGTTCCCCATGAGAAGATAAATCTTTCTTCTCTTTTTTATTTCATTATCAAAAAAGTTGATTATAATTGCATTAGTTTGAGCAACTATTCCATTGGAGAACAACAGGGGTGGCACTACCATTTCCAAATTGTGTGTGTGTCGGGGGCGGGGGGGGGGGAGTTCTTCATTTTTTTTTTTTTCTTTTTTTTGAAGAAAACCAATATTTTAGGGTCACCAGTACTATCTAAGGTTTCAAATTTGTTGCATTTCAGGCTGACAGATATTCATTTTTATTTTTAGCATTCATTTCCCAAAAAGTTATTATTATTATAATTATATTATGAAACTATATTGAAAAATCAGAGATTATAAATAAATTTTTGGAAACATTAAATTTTAAGATCTTATTAAAAGTTTCCAAAAATACATTTTCTGACTACGCATTTTGATAAAAATTCATTTGCAACTTCAATCAAATCTGTAACTGACGTTTGTGCATGAAGAATGGACAAGAAATGAAATCAAGAAGCCATTGAGGTAGATCAAAGCCATGTTTTGATTCTCCTCCTTTCTGATATTGCAGTAGTAGCTGGGTTTACGAGTATCAATTCCAGAGTTTTAACAGTATTTGCTAAAACACAAAGTTGAGTTCGAGGTAGAGGTTCTAGCTCATTAATTATTGCGCAGAAACAGTCCGACTTGGATTCTCTGAATAAAGTTCGATGTATGTCCGACTCTATTCGTGAAAATTGTTCAATATTGATCCCTGAGCCATAGTTTGATTTTAGGTAAAAAGTTTATTTGGAGGTATCTTCGAGTGCGATGGTTTTGATAATAATTAGAGATTCCATGTTGTCATAGGCCTCAAAACTGAACTGATTAAGTCTTTAACCAATTCCAGAAATTATATAACTGAACTTATATAAATTTTTATTTTTGTCCTGGGCTATACTTGAAGCTAAAAAAATTAAATTGAAAATAAAAAAGTTAAATATAAACATTTAAGTAATCATGATTATATGGAAAAATGTGTGAAGTAATATTTATTTAACTATGTAAACACAGAACCAATTACTAAATAAAATCAATATTTTTGACAATAACAATTTTGGATTTAGTCAATTTGTAACAAATATACTAAAGTAAAACAATTTGTTTGTATGAATCCCTTTTTGTGGAAGATGTAATTAATAGTGAGATAAACTAATTAATATTAACGAATTTTTATAATTATTATTTTTTTGTCCACTTAATGAAAATTGGCAATGAATGTTTGTAATCAATTAAGTATTTAAAAGAAGTATAAATAGAAATACAGGTAAATATTTTATAAATGTTGATCATGCCAAAAATATATTAAAACACTAAGAAGGTAAACAGCGATTGAATTAAAAAAATCCATGTTTTGTTTTTAAATACCAAAAGTAGATTTTTTTTATTTATATGTATATTTATTGAAGTGATATATTTGCGTGATAAAACAACTAAAGCCTTTGAAATTGAAGTCAAAAAATTATTTTAATTTCAAGCTCCAGATTTTTTTCTCTCGTCAGGGATATTCATTCCACTTTGTTCTTGTTTTTTTTTTGTTTTTTGGCAACAAATTATTTTAAATTATTATATTTAATATTAGACGTTTTACAATGAGCAATTTTAAGAAATATTCATTTAAAATATATTATTTAAAAAATGTAAAGGGTCTTTGATGTTTCATTTGTTAGATGTATTATAATACAGTGAGAGTGGAGTTTGAGTCCAGTGCTAAAGAAATGGAAAAGATTATGTAGGCACACATGTCAACTGTCAATTGAATAGTTTGAAAACAAAATAAATATATTGTGTGAAACTGCATTGATTCCAATTGGAAGTTGTTTGACGTCAATGAAGAATTCGACTATGGAGTACTGATATCGTTGGGGGTCTTTCGATATACTCTTATACTTTATTACAAATAAAAACCATAATTCCAGTTTGAAGAGATAAGGTACGTAAAATGAAACATGCCAGGACTTTCTTGATTTATGATACCAAATTATCCCTCTTGACAATATTATATTACCAATGTATAGTATCATTTATCTCAATATATGTACATATAATTTAAAAAAAGTAAAAAAAAACAAAAATGGAAAAAAAAATAACTACAAAATATACACAATTATAACAAAAGAGATCTTTTTTAACTACGTATAATATTATTTATATTCTTACACATATTTGTAGACTATGTCATCTATGTATAGACTCCAAAAATACAATATGAAATCAGTTAGTTTATAGAAAGTGATATCCTTATGACACTGCACTTAAAATAGGCTTCTGTTTTTTTTTTCTGCCCCAAACAGTTTTTGTTTCACTTAATGCTATACTCTCAGTGTTCTTTGCCCAAAATTAATTTAATAAAAAAATATTTGCTGATTTTTGAAGTGTGTAGCCTGAAAAATGTGGTTTCTAGTCCTTCATAAGTAATAAATAAAGTCATTTATGTATCTACATATGTAACATTTTTGGGCTGGAATTTATGCCAAAATAGAGCAAAATATAGGAGACGATATTAGGCTACATACCATCTAAGATAAACAGTCCCCATCCTTGTGCCGATGACTTGAACTTGTAATGAGTTATTATTTGTTGAGGTTGAGTGATTAAAGATTGAATCGAATCACCAAAATACTGAGTCGACTCGTGTTTTTTTTTTTTTTTAATTAAAAATTAATTCACAATTTGCGCTCGGTCGGTACAACACTATTATAAATTACATATTAGTATTGTAAACGCTATTTGAAGCCAATAAGAAATAAATTATTATGCTTATCGATGATAAATACCTGTTAGCTTCTTACAATTTAAATGCAAGCAATAAAACATACAAATCATTGACTATATCAATTTAGACTTAATAAGTTTGTAAACATTCTATATTTTTAAAGTTGATTGACAGTTACTTTATAAGTGTATTATTGATTACCATGATTAAAACAACCGATTACACATAGAGATAAAAATAATGAATTTATGATCAAGACTTAGTTATCCGTTGGAATACTAGTTATTGAAATCAATCAAATTATTCTTATTTATATTTATTATTTGAAAATATTATTTATTTTATTCAATTAGCCTTTAATAGAATAAAAGAATAGGTAACATAAAGTTCCTTTAGAATAAAGTTAATACATAATTATTTTTTCCGAGCCTCAAATGGTATGTTAATGAGCCTTTGATTTCAATGAAATAGTGGCTCTGAAACAGGGAGACCAAAGGATCGTAGCCCCCCTCCCCACTTTTTACAAAACAATAAAAGTCAAAAGTTGAGTACTGTCTGAGTCATCAATATATGATAACATTTTTATACTACTGGCCCTCACATATTAATGGGTCCTCTGCATGAAATCCACTTTGAGAGTCAATACTTTAGATTTGATAAAATAAGGTGTAATAATTAATTAATTAATCGTATATGTGTGTATACATAACAAGAGTATGTGTTAGTTATGATCCTCAATTATAATTTACAAGGGCTACATGAGAATTTATTTGATTACTGATTTTTGTTTATGATATCAAGTGGAGAATAAATCTTAAAAATTGGAATAGTCTTGACGGTAGCATTCAACAATAAAGGAGGAAGGCTTTGATTTGAGTTTGATTGCTGTAGTTGTCTATATTTATAACTCTTTTTTTTTTCTTTTTTTGCTATCTGATGGCTTCTTATTTCATATAAATCATAATTGGAACTTCACAATGGAGAATACCGAACAAAGAGACTAACATAACATGATGGAGTTGAAACAACATGTAACATAATTGTAGTACTTCAAATATACAAGATCGTTGTATATTAGATGACCTATTAGAGTAGTAATAAGGAAAAATACTATAGTCATTACATCAGAGTAGATTATTTATGGGCTTGGTTATTTACCTAAATTTGAGAAATGTTCATCTCAAATGTATGTATATTTACTTATACTGACTTACTTACCATGTCGTATTACTATCTTAATCCCATAATTAATCAAATAATCCTTGCATATGTATGTATATTTAACTATGCTGGTGCAAATCTCAAAGAGTATTTTTCTTTTCTTGATATTTATAATTAATTATATTTACTTTGTATGTAAGTATGTGATATAAAATAAATATATATATATATATATGCGGCAATGTAGGGTAATTAACTTTTACAACATGCATCATTCTACGAGTATTGTTAACTTGTAATCAATTTTAACTGGGTTTTATTTCAACACAAAAAAAAAAACGAAACGAAATAACACTTTTTAAAACTAAAACCTGTCTTTTCATTGAATAAATAGTTATAATTAGAGTTGTGTTTAAGATCACCACCTTAACTGAGACTAAGTCAAGACTCCAAGGGATTATTATAAATTACTTCCTTTGCTTCGGAAATATTTTTTTTTTCCACATCCAATATCCTTTGGTTGGCGGTCGTCGTTTTAGATCTAATTGGATTTCAAAAGGAAATGTCTGACTTAAGTCTTTTTTGAATGGATAATGATGAAATATTTTTTTTTTTTCAAATTGTAATCAAATTTAAAATAATTTATTTCTGTGTTATTCTAATTAATTACGACTTAATATTGTTAATGTAGCTCACACATTGTTTAAAATGCATATCATTTATGTTTGTGGTCAATAAATGAGTTTGCATATTACGCTAAATTTTAATATTTTTACTAAAGAAAATGAAAAGTTTGGAAGTTGACTTTTATGAATAATAATGGTTACATATATTTGGTAGATTTCTCGATCAGTTACAAACACTATTGTAAAAATAAGGAATGGTTTGGGGTAATTTCAGCGGGTTTTTTCTGAAACAAAGAAAAAATGAAAATTTATGAGAGGTGGTAAATTGTGTACATCTTGAGGCTTAGGAGTAGTAGTATTTACACATGCCTCCCCAGGGACGTGGATGAGGGGGGGGGGGCAACATGGAAAAAATATTCATTTGAGTACCTTTAAAAAAATATGAATCATTTATTTTCCATTATACAATTTTTTTTTTTCATTCTTTACTGTTTTCGTTTAATATTTTGTTCATCCTCAATTTGAAGATTAAAAAGTTTTAACCCAAATTTTTTTTAGAGTATAATCACATTAATAAAACCTTGGATCTGGTCATAAAAGATATTTGAACTTGTTCAATAGAAATATTGTCTGCAAATACTTTCAATAACTTAGATTTTGTACGAGTTTAATTATACAAAAATCAATTCTCTGAATAATTTTTTTTATGTGAAAAATGAATAAACAATGCTTTATATTTTTTAATTAAAAGAAAACAGAATATAGATGTATGTACTAAATATGCTATGATGTATTTATTTATTTACATACCTATACTATTATTATTGTTTTTTAATTTATTTTGTTCAGTCAAGTATTAAATGTAAAAAAAAAAAATCTTTAGACATATAGTATTTACCTAGACATTCAGTTTTCAACAATGTATTACTTTTAAGATTCAACTGAATAATCATTTTGTTTGAATTTATATTAAAAAGTGAAAATAATGTTCCACTTTCAGCTGTCACATTATGAGGGAAAAAAAACTAAGTTATGTGGAAGTATGGACATACATAATTTTTATACATTAAATTCCTGAAGCAAGGACATATTTTTTTTTTTATTTTATTCTATGAAAATAATCATTGACATTTTAAAAGTGAGATATTTCACGAGGAATTATTATGATTATTATTACACATACTGGTTTTTAAGATAATTCTAACTGAAATAATGTATGCTAGACGACATAGATTATGCGAAATATATTTATGAGGAATGTAGTTTCATAAATATGTTTATTACTGTTGCTTTGCTTGCTAAATTGTTTGATATGCGTCAAACGACAAAAAAAAATTCAAACTTAGCATTGTTTCTATAGCATTGATAACAAAAACTATTTATAATGGTGGTATACGTGATATTATGGTCTGAGTTACCAAAATATTGACTTTAGCATAGTTATAGTCAGGGTAACATAATAATTTGTAATAATAGCTTTGTAATAAAATCAGTAAAACATGATTTATTGATCAAGAATGGGCCAAAAATTTTGTTCGAAAAATCACATTAAAAAATGTAAATTGGATTTAAAGAAAGGAGATTGTTAAATAAAAAGTACCTTTGGGGTTGAAATTTTCAAATGAATAATAAGGGCAAGTATTTTAAAAATTGAGTATTGTTTCGTACAAAAATATATTCAAGGTTCCTTTTGGTCAGGGGAATTTTATTTCATATCAGAATATTCCTGATATAAAAAATTATAACTCGTATATACCTGATTGGTTCAAAAGTATTATTAGTGTTGCTTTAATTTAATAGTTTTTATTTACTGATTAAGGGGAATGAGAATTTATTTATTTACATTTTTATAATTTTTTCAAAGATGACTTTTTACTTTCCTTAAGTCAAAAGATATATTTTAAACTTAAAAATGTGAATTTTGTTCATAAGATATATCATTCAAAATCATTCCACTGAAACGGCTTTGGACATTTTTTAGTGTATAAATTTGTTGTTGTTTTTATAAACTGAAGTATATACTTGAAATATACTTTGCATAAATGAAAAGCCTTTTAGCGTAAATCCTAATGTCTCATATAAAGTCTCCTTGGTTACATTATTGATGTACTTATTATAAATGATATTCGAACTTTGTTTCATCAAGGAAAATCCTGTATCAATTTAGATTTTCTGAACATAGAAAACTTTTATAAGTTAATCAGATCCTACTTCTTACCTTGAATGAGAAACTTCTGATATTCAGTTCAAGTTTTCCTAATTCTTTCTTTCTCTTTGCTTTTGTTTTTTATCAATTTATTTTAATTAATTAATTCTTATTTTAGTGTGAATTTTGGCTTAATTGGACTTTCTCAATATCCCAATTAATGTCTCAAATAAAAAACAAACTAATAGTATACAAATATCAAATTACGTTGGCGACCCTGCATTTATTTCTTTATTTTTTGACAGTTTCAGAGTGGTACTTTACAATTTAAAAATATTAAAAATATCATTTCCGATCTTTATATCATTGATATATGTATTTATATGGATAGATACATTTTATTACTATAACCTATGAAGGTATATATGTATTTTTAAAAATATATATTTTTTTCTACTTTTATGGCTCTACCATAGTGATAAAATATAGCGTATAGGTTGTAGTTACCTTTATAATATTATACTTCATTACTTTCCATTATTGATAATTACTAGGGCTAATAATATCACCAATTCAATAATATTTTCGATTTATGCAATTGTTTATGATTAATTAAGTTGTAACGTTTGTGTAGAAACAAAATAGTTAGCTACTTACAGAATCTGTCATACACTACATTCTGTACATTCATTTTCCAATGTTAGATATATTTTTTACTTATAAAATATGAAGGACCTGCTTAAATGTAGTTTTTCATTCTGTGATGGTTTCTAATTCTTTCAAGGAAAATGTAAGAATTATTGAATATTTATGGTATAATTTGAGAAATTATTTCTGGTTTGCTTCCGAAAAAAATCGAAATTACGTACCAAAAGATCCTTATGTACAAAGTTACTTTGATTTTTACCACCTAAAAATGTGATACAATTAATAAAAATATTTTTTAAGAGTAAAATGTGTTTAAATAAGTTAAATGTTAGACCTTTTCTTGAGTGGATATTAAATAGTGAGCCCCTAAGAGATAAAAATAATCTTTGAAACATAAAATACTATCCGAAAATAAATCAAAAAAGTACCTTGTAAAACGGCTATTCACAAATTAATAAAATACATTTCAAATTATTTAATAAAAGGCTTGACCTAATAGTGATACATGTACATCGAAACCATTGGGTTCAATAAAATATATTTCTAAAATATATATATATATAAATATTAAGCCTATGAGTATGGATTAAATATAAAACCGTTTTAATATATTTTTATCTGAAAGAGTAGAACGACATTATTTGTGTTTCTTGGCAGCCGCAATTTTATAATTTGTTAAAATGTAGATAAAATCCAATTATAAATCAAAGAGGTTTTTAAAAAATATGCATAAAAAAAGATTTTATCCGTGCAAAACTTTAATAATTAATAAAACTCAGATTTTGACAGTTATGATAGCACCTTTTTCATTCAAATATACATATAATAATAATAATAATGCATTTCTTCATCATGTTTTTTCTTCCATATACATATGTACATACACGATTTCTACTCAGAATCATTAATTCAATTATGAAGACAGTAAGGATGACATTAAATTATATTTTTTTCTTGGCATTTAATTTATATCGTCTTCTTTTTCGTCATCTGTATGCATTTAAAAAAAAATTATATCTTTTTGACTCCAAAAAGACATTAAATATTCATCAGATCAAAATGTTCAAGTTTAGTTTCTTTTCACTACATATTTTTTTTAATATTAAAACCTTTGAAGACATACATAAAATAGTACATTAGTTAATTAATTGAATTATATATATATATATATTTAATAAATAACTTTAATGGGTTTAATAATTTTTAAAATTCATGAATACATTATAAAGAAAAGTTTGTAATCTTAACTTTGAATTTTTACTTTTTTTTTCCTTCCAGGAAATGAATGGTTCTTAAGAATGCATCCTTCAGAAAAAAAACATATAAAAATTAGGTTATCTATGTATTTCTAATAACTTATCAGAAGTTCATAACAAACTTTAATGAACAAACAAGAAATGAATAGAGTAAAATGTGAATCATCAATCAAACAAGCTTTTGTTAATCTTTTTCAATATATTTCTAATCTATAAAAGTTTAAATGGCCATTATCCAAAAATATGGAACCAAAGTTTCCTATTGTTCAATTATTTTCCACTCTGTATGTAAATTGATGATATTTTTTAGAAAATATATGGAGCACTTATAAAAGCTGAGTACTTGATCTATAATTGAGATATAATGACTGAATATTGTTCCGATCAACAAATTTATTTCTTAAATATACCCTTAAATAGATATGCTACCATGTAATAGAATAGATTTAGACTAATACTTGAATATCAGAAGACAATAAAGGAACATAAAGAATAAAATGTAGCACTAATTGGTAGTTACACACCATGAAAGTGCAGAAGTAATACTTGTATAAACTTTTCACAAAATTATAAGCTTATCCGTGATTTCAACTAGACCCACTCACCCAAATTCACTTCAAATATTCAAGAAGAATTTTGAGAATATCATTATGCCTCACAGGCTCTTGAATAATAATTTTTTTCTTTTTGAAGTTGGATATTAAATGCGTAGTTCTAAGGAAAATGTTATATTATGTAGACATTAATACGATTTAAAAATTGTTTTTGAACATACATGGGTAGTTTCAACATATAAGCTTATTCCAAGGTTAGTAGAGCTTATTCGATTTAGTTTAAACGTTTTAGAGTTCTGCAAAAATTATATTAAATTGATTTACGTTCACCTCTTTTAGTACCCATTAATATGACGTGTATCTGTATATATTTACATAATTTAAAACAATGATTTAATGAAATTATTGTTGAATTTGAATGATTCTTTGTAACTTTTGAAGTAGCTTCGATTGAAGAGTTTAACGTAAAGAGAAAAAAAATCATAAATAATTTAAAAAATTATAATAACCATTCAATATATTGGTATATTTTTCTAACTCTAATATTGGTTTTTGATATAATATAAAACTAAAGCTATTTCCACTTGTATGTTCACGTACATTTATATAAGCGCTATTCCTTATAATTGATAAAATGACCAAAAATATTGGATTATGTATTTAACTATTAGGAATGTTTGTTATTTATTCATGATTAAGTGTATTTTTTAACTGACGATTTATTATATCAAATTACAAGATTCCAAATCTTATTATAAAATATGTACATACTTATGTCTCTTCTTTTTATATTTCATTGTAATCAAAATTTCATGGATAACAATGTTCATCATACATATATCAAAGTTATTCCTTTGAATTATCATTCAATAAATACCTACTTACATATGAAAAAGTATTGACAGTATAGTTATAGTTGAAACTAAATCATTCTCTGTCTTATTTGATCTGTTATTCTATGTACATTTTCTTTAAATAAGTATTTTTTTATATCACTTGTTTCACTATTAATTTGGGATAACTTGGTTCATAAACTTTGAGATTCCATCTTAAGTCTAAAGGGCACATCCAAATCAGATGCAAAGGTCTTTGTATTGAAATAACTTTGTTCATTATTGTGATATGAGCAAGTGAAGTCATCTTGACAATCTAAATAAAAAACAACCAAATGCTTATAAAAATAATAAATAGGTACTCTAAAACAGAATATTGGCAAATTTGTCTCTCCCAATATGTATAGCAATGATAATAATATACATCAATTAAATTAAAGTACCTTTTTGTGCTCTAAGTGAAAATTATGTCTTGTTGAGGAAGCTTTAAAATTTGGCACGTTTTTCAAGGACTGATAATACTTAGGTAGAAGCAAGGCAGAACGAGGCAAAATGTATGTATTTTAAGGCATCTATGTTACATCTCTACTGCTGATATTTAGAAATTATATTCAACAACAATGGAGTAAGCAATGACTAATGATGTTTCTTTATATGAGTTGAGATATAAGTAAAAATATTTGATGCAAAACTCATCGTAATTGTATTCTTACAATTAATAATAAGAATTTATATATACCATACATACATATATGATGTTCATCAATCTGAAATTAATATGCTTATACACATCAAAAGAGTAATAAACTGACGTATGGTTTAATCATAAAAACTTTCTTGGCTTACATAAATACAACTTTTTTTAAATATTGAATATATTCATTTTATCATATTTAATCGGGAAACTATCTTAATAAATTTTACTATTTAAACAGATAGTATTGTTCTTCAAGGCTAAAGGACTCAAAATGGATTTAAAAGTCACAAAATAAACATGAGGGATTATGTAACATTTATGAGAAATGAAAATAACAAACTATTCAACTTTTCTATACCTCTTTAAGTCAACATATTTCTTATTCAGCAATATATATATACATATATATACTTACGGTTCTAGGTATTATGTATTGATAAATACCTACATATTTCAATACATTAAAAGCAGTTAGACATTAGAGCACGTTTTGAATAAAAGAACCTTTTTTCTTTCCTTTAAATAAAAATAGGTTACATTGAAATTTCAAATTTAAGTCAAATGATACATTATTATTTAGAAGTACATATTTTCTGTAGTTGATGTGAATATCATTATATTTTTGACAACCAATTTAGGATTTGATAATCATTATGTGACTTTGTTATCCCTTGATAGTAGTATTCATGCTTAATTAGAATAGGTATTACAATGAGACTATATAACTCTCTGAATACTTCTTTTTTTTTACCTTTTGTTTATTTGCCATTCTTGTAACAAGTCACAAATCTAAAGCATATACTATTAAAAGGAATTCTTATTGCTTTTATCTTCATTCAAGCAGTATTTCATTGCTTTTAAGGAATCATATTTTTGGCAGGATGGAAATGATGGATGGTATGTAATATAATTGGACTATACTTGAAAAATTAACATGTTAATTAAAAACTGATTTAATCTTGATTGGGAAACAAAGAATCCGTTAATTACGTATTTTTTATTATTATTAGAGCTCTATGGAATAAATGAAAAATATGAAATATCAGGATTTGATATCTGTGATTATAAGTATTACAAGGCGATAATGGAGAAAATATATAACGTATATAAGATATTTATCATTAATTTATTATAAGAGGGAATATATTTATGTATTACTTTTTTTAATAGGAATGAGCAGAATCACACAAAAATTCAGAAATTCTCACTGGATCCCAAGTTTTCATAAAGTTTAATTTCATAACTTATTGAAAAATTTAAGATGATATATTTAATAATAATTATTATCTATCATAAAAGTTTTAATTTTGATTATAAAATGTTGTAAATGGTCATTGATATTCTGCAGGACTTCTTCGGCTATTTATTTGATCATTTTAGTTTATATTATGACTTGGAATGCCTTTTAAGGATTTGTACAATAGTTTACACAACGAAATTCCCAAAAGAAATAATGTTCCTATCTACTTATTTATTTTCAAATATATATACTATGCATACTTATATTCGTCAAACAAATTATACAACCACTCCTTCCAGAGCTAGTAAAACACTCAAACTATTTATAGGTACATATTTCTAGCGTAATTTGTATTATAATCAAACAAAGACAGTATGGTTATAATCTGAAATCAAGGATTTCAGGATTATTAATCCTTCATTGTATAATCCTCTTATATTTTTTTTACAGGTTGCCATGCCCAATAGCCATCAATAATAATTAACAGGATTGATTTATGGTATTTAGTGTAAATATATGAACATTAGGTCCTTATAACTTTTATGGCTTTTGAACTAAGTATTCAACAAACTCATAAAAAAAGAAAAAGTCATTTATGTATGTGTACTTTGTAGTATCTACTTAGTAAAACCTTTAGTAATTTACCTTATCGAGGAATTATGCTAATGAATAGGATAATAATGTAAATTGTGAATTGTTAAGGATTGATAAGTTATGAGGGTCAAGAAGAGTGGTTTCTATGATATGTAGCAACAGAAGTTTTATACATCATATTTACATAATGTTTTTATATACATACATATGTTTAAAAAATATGTATTTTTATATATAGAGAGAGAGGTTTTTTATATAAATTTATTAAACAAACAATGCTGTTTTTTTTATATTTCATCTTTGAATACTAATTGTTTCATTCCAAAAAAGGAGTTTAAATATATGTATGTATGTATATGTAATATAAATAAATAAATGCATGCATTTGTATGTAAAATGTCTTCAAAGAAAGGAGTAGGAAGCTTCAATTAAAGAGCTGAGTGTATATACACATTGTAATTTATAAAATATAAAATTGAATTAAAGCATATATGTATATAAATACATATGTACGAACATAACTTACCCTCAGAGAGGAGAGTATCAGGCTCTGAAATGTATTCATAACTTGTTTATAAACATATGTATGGCATTAAAAGAATTATTTTTTTTTATGCATATAATGTAAATGAAAATTATTGTTTTTTGGAAGCCTCACAATGAGTAAAAAAACAAAAAGAATTAAAAGTGTATTTATTTAATATATACATATATTATGTATTTATTTTTTATTTTTGCAAGTCAAAGACAAATTTAAGTCAATCGTGCAATTTTTTACAACAAAACAAAGACAACAAAGGAATGATATAAAAGCACTTAGTGGTTTTCTATTGATGGATACAAAACATTCTTCATATGATTCATAGTAGTTAAGAATGATCAACTCGGCGTTTCTTAAGAATTGTTTATTATTGTATCATATCTTTCATTTACTACAATCTCGATTAAAAAATCTTTTATTAAAAATCCTTCAATTATAATTATGTACCACTTACATAGACTATATATGTTTTAGTTTTGTTCTATGAAAACCTTTGACTGATAATTAATTATTATTTGCACAGCCCTTGATTTGTTATTTGATTATAACTTAATTTCAAAAATAATATATTAATCTCTTTTCTAACCCTAACAAAACGTATAGCATAACCAATGCACAAATTTGGAAATATATTATTTATTGAGAGTCAAACTTTAAACTTGCTCACGATCAACTTGGTTAGAGAGGATGTCTTATAAACAGTTTTGATTCAATAAAACCTTTTTCACAGTCAGCACTCGTAAATATCTAATTAAATCCACCATTGGAAGATAACGCAACGAGGAAGAGGATTTTTATTTCTGTCCATGGGATATTATGAAGATTAGATTCTCAATTCTTAGTATTGATTTTAAGTTTGAACATTCTTTAGTATTTTAGTGGGAAATTCCGGCCCAGTAATTAAGAAAATCATAGATATAAGACATAAAAAAGTTAGGACCCACTCTTACAAAAAAAATCTAATTATAAATATCTTTTTGAATGGTACCTTTAATAAAATTAAATAATCAAGAGAATAATTCAACTTGAAAGTGTTTCCTAAAGAATTTGTAAGAAAGATGTAATTAAGTTAAATTATAAAAGTTTGTATATTTTACTGATTAGTCAAGTCTCATAATTTAAGAGTCGACATTACATATATATATATATATATATATATATATATATATATATATATTATAATGAGATAGGCTTTAATATTAAGTTATAGTTATTTTAGCTTACATAATCTGACATTCCATTACAAGGCATACCAAATAAAGAGGAATTCTTTATTAATGGATATATGTACATACTTAGAAGAATTGCTCTACGTACTTATGATGAACAAAGAATTTTTTGTTTATATACAATATTTCTTTCAAAAAAATTATATATATATATATTACTGTTATTTATATGTACTTATGTACATATATTCAAAAATTCATATAGCATCATCCCTCTTGTAAATGGTTTCCCTTGTAGCAAAGAAATAAGTAGCTCATGCAAGGAAATAATACAATGTTTTGTTTGTATATATATATACGTACGTATAAAGAAACTGTCTGATGTTATGAACAGAATTTTCTCTTGGGACAGAATAAAGAAAGTTGAGAAAACAATATATATATGTATGTATGTATGCAAGAATAAACAGGTGAATAAACTTACATATATCAAATTCAATGATATTACTTTACAATACATATGTATTAATAAAAATACATGCATTTTGAGTGGCTTCCATCCATTTCTTTTATGATCCTTGATAAGAATTTGATTGCCTTGTTGTTTTCATGTTGGTTTGAACATCTAGGAACAAAAATTATTTAATTAGCCTTTAAGTGCTAATTAAGGGACAAGCCATAATAATAAAATTGTTCATGTGGAAAGGAAGATCGTTACTGGGAAATGCTCAGAAAGGACAATGTTTTGATAGTTTCAAGAAAGGTGCTTTGAACAAAACAATAGATAGTATTGGATTTTAATCATTTTTTGGGATAAATTGGTTTGTCAACACATGTATTTTATGTAGCAATTACATAAAATATATATATATATATTCAAATACAAGAAAAGAAAATAATATTATTGCTAGGGGTATTGAAGTGAGTTCTAAATGTATTATTAATTAATGGCTAATGTATGTAGATAAATAAGTTATTAGTACTTGTTTTGAAAAAAAAAAAATATTGCACAAAAAAAATGAAAGATACGTTAGAAAAAAGACAATTAATTTTTGTAGCACGTATTGCACTGTTTTGCGTCTTTTCCTTTATATAACTTTGAAAGCTTTGTGTTAACAAGATAAAATAACAATAAAACATTTTTAAAATGAGTTCTCATTTTAATCTTATCTATCGCTTTATCAAGTCATTTAACAATTATTTTAATCTAAAAACTACAAATTAACAACAAAATAAGCATTTTTCACATCTTTTAGAACCATGAGGCCATGAAGATTCCAAACACTTTAATACCCCCCCCCCCCTTAAAAAGGTAAGAAAAGAAATTGATATTCTAACCCTGAACATATAAAAACAAGGGATAAAGTGCGAAAAACATAGTGTAAAAAACAGTCTATGTTATGTACATATGTAGAACCATAATAACTGTGTATATGCAAGAATTTACATTTTTTTATTCTAGTGCCTTGGGTTGCATTAGGGAATTATTATTACATTTTAAACATTAAAATGAGCTGGCAAGTATATATCTGCCTACATAGTCATACATATTAAATTACTCACTGTCAATTCATGCCTACATCATCCATCATGGGTCCTTCCATAATTGGAATCTTACTTTGTATAGCAAGGAACTTGGAGCTTTATCTGGAGTCAACTTCACTGCTACTATCTATGTATTTACATATATAGAAATGCATGATTTTATTTATTTTTTAACAGTAGAATAGGGTTTTCAAGTACACATAGCATAGATAGTGTCATTCAGTGATTGTCAATCAATTAGATCAGCAAAAAAAAAAAAAGCCCCAAAGTAAACACAAAAGGTCAACTAAGTAAACATATACCTAGATATTATTTAGTTTTATATTGATTTACTGTTGTTCTTTTGAAATACAAACATATATATGATACGAGAGTAGAATAAACTCTCTGCATACGTTATATAAAAATATTTTTGTAGTAATTGATGATGTATACATACATAAATACATATGAACGTGAAGAGCATGACTATTCTTCTATGTACATACTAGCTATTAAATACGTAGTTTTCTTCATGATATTAATCATGATGTAAAGATTTCTAATGTTTCAGAAAATAATATTTTCTTTTTTCTTGATTACATGTTGATCGTAGTAGAAAATTGTTTAAGTATATTTTTACCCTCATGCTTCTACCATATACATATTTAGAGGGTTTTTTTTTAATTTGAAATAAAATAAGTAGACTATTCTATTTACTATGACTCAAATTGAAGGAAAATAGGAGTGGCTTGAAATATGTATAAGCTATTTACTTAAAAAAAGTATATGTATCAGACAAATAAAAAAAACACTCAATGTTGTTGTTTTTTTTACTTAAAAAACATACCAGAATAACAAATATGTTATCAATCCGGCGTATGGTACTAAAATACAAATTGTTAAAGCTTTTGAGGTGAAAAAAAAATCCTTTATTGATCGATCACATGCAAATGAAATTAATGATATATTTTTTTAGTTATCAAACCTTGAGTTAATAGAAAATAATTTGACCACTTTAAATTTGAATAAGAACAACATCTTGGTTTTATATAAAAAATTGTGTTCTTATTCGAGTGCATATTTATTTATTTACCTATTCCATAATTAATTTTTAAATATATTTAATCTATTAATAGAAATAGTCATTTTTATTATTCTTTCTGATATTTTTTTAGTACAAGACCCATTAGTGAAATTATAAATTTTTCCATATTTGTGAATATGCAATATGGTTATTTTGGGCAGTAAATGAGTGGAATCTATGACAAAAATTACACCAAAAAAATTAATTAGTGCATTTGGTAAATTGTCAGTGTAAAATTGAATTAATGCAGTGTAAAGAACTTCAATTTACTTTTATCCGAAAAATATAAATAAGTAACATATTGCATCTTTTATTCAAAGTCAATACTTGTTTGATGTTAAATTTGAGTAAATTTGATGTTATACAAATTTTTCTCTTTTCCAGATTTGACTGACCTTCAGATCCATCAAAATGTTGAATAAAGTTACAAATTATATAGGTTTAAATTAAATTTTACGTGAAAAAGGCTACTAAACATTTATATCGATATTTTTTTAAAAGTAGCACTCAATATACTAAATATTATGTATATACAGATCGTTGAAAAGACATCTATGATTTTGAATTTGAAATTTTCATGAAGAAAATACTGATGTCAATCATTGTTTCCTCATTAATAAAAAAATATACAACTTAAAATTATGTGTAAATATATATATAATAAATGTAATTTATACAGTTTTTTCTTTTGCTAAAATTACTTTCAAGTCATAAATAAATAAATAAAAATAACGTTTATATCATATAAGTAAGCTTCTTCACAAATAGCTATATATAAAATAATAAAGTATTCCAGTGAGGTTATAAAGCAAACTTTCCTTATTTTCTTGCTTTTTTTTTGTAATAACTATGTATACTGCTACACAGAGTTATGAAAAAAAAAATACAAAATAACTACATGTCTTCATATTCTATTAAACATGGAATTGTGGAAACATTTGCTGAAAGAATGGCTCTATGATATATATGTAATAATTTGGTTTTATTCTACATATATGTACAAAAAAGGGTTTTTCTTTTCATTTTATTGATCAACCTTTTCATAGAAGTTTTAAGTTGGGATACATGTTGAATAATTTAAAAATTACGAATGGAACATGTTTCAATGTTTTTCTTTCTATCTTCATACAATATGTACATAATATATTGAAAAATAATATTATTGAATGTGTACACATATATAAAGATATGTAATGGAAATCTATTTTTCTTGATTTGGTTATGGGTATTGCGTACTCAAATCTTTTTAAGGTTTATAGAAGTAAATTATGATACTAAATCTTTGTTCCCTTGACTCCAGGACTCTAATACTTTCAGTTTAAGAATAATTGTATTTATGAAAAATACATACAAATCACAACTCGGTTTTAATATTTACAATTAAATATATTCAACTTTACAAAATAATAGTACTATTTAATAAACTACATATATACAATTAATAAATAACATTTCATACATATATGAAGAGAAGCAATCGTTGAAGAAATACATTTGTATTTGAACTGCATCAAAAGTTCTTTGTTTACTCACAAATTTACTATGTCATTACATATTATATGTATGTGTTGATCCCTTATGTAGATATTTTTAGCATAAGAACATTTTTATGTATGAATAAAATTCACATAAACAAGCAGTAAATATGTATAAATGTACACATTTTGTATAATAATGTTGCTATTCCTTAGATATTTGATGCATAAAGTTATCAATTTAGAATTCGGAATGAACTTGTATATTTTTAAAATTTATTATTTTTTCGTGAGTGCTCATTGGATGTGTGAAAAGTTTATATTTATGGATAATACAATTTGAGGATGTAAAATAAAATAAAAAAAAAAACACCGGTGGACTTTAAAAAACCCTAAATAACTCCCCAGTAAACATATAAATTGAAAATAGGACTTATAACATTGGATTTTAAATATGTTATATTAAGTAAGCATAAGTTACTTAGTGATTTTTTTGATTATAATTCATAATTGCGTCAATAAACATCAAATTTGGATATTTCTATCCGTATTCGTGAACTTGCATTTGTAGTTATATGGTACAAATAGCTACAAAATCAGGAATTGAGTTTCTCTGTAAAAACCAACCCCATTTTTGTGAACTAGATATTTCCTTCTTTCCAATATCACCACATTTTTATATTTCTGAGCTCATCTATGTATTGTACCTATATTTATCAACACGCATACATAGGTATATTAGGCAGTTGTATCTATAAAGGATGTCTATAAGGATTCAGCCAATAGTGAAAACTATGTAAGTATAGATAAGTTCTTCAAATATTTTTTTATTTTTTTTTACTAACGTAGTAAGTGGAATTATCGAGAAATAGTTTATTTTATTTTATGGAATTTAAAACGTTTGGGAAGATGTCAGATGTTTTCATTAAGCCTCATTTCCTCCGTCTCCGTCTTCTTTTTTAATAATTTTATCGGTCTTTTCAAATAGTATGTATTAATAGGGTAAAGCTAGGGCAAAAAGAGCTTGAAAATTTGTAAGTTAGAGATTTAACAATGATCACTTTTATACGTCAAAATATGGAGCACAAATAAGGAGGATTTCTTCTGAATATTTTATAGGAGGAAAATATTCAAAGTTTTGTCATGTAAACATTTTCCTAATAAATACCAACATAAATTCGATATTTTCCCAGAAAACAAACAGTAAAGACATAACTCATTCCTAATGACATACATTTTATACGTGAAAGAAGTTGAATGATTTATAATTTGCTTAAAAATATATCTATGTACACATTTATAGGTATGGAAACTGGGTAAAAAAATTCATGCACAAATCATTTTATATACATACATATCTATTAAATTGATAATTGCAAAATTTGAGGAAAAAATATCATATGATTAATATTTTGTCATCATATAAATTTTTTCTTATAGTATAAGAATATATAAAGAATATCTATAACCCATTTCTTCGGGGTTTTTAATAAAATATAAATGTAAAGACATATGAATAAATCGATTTCATAAAATGAACAGTATTCATTCAGCTTGCGTTGTTTAAAAAAAATTAGTATACATATATATATATATATATGAAAATTCCAAACTTTCATATAATTTGCAAAATATATTATTTTTATGTACATATATCTATATATTCTTTTTTTTTTAAAGTGAAATTCCTTTAAAGAAACACTATAAAAGTAATTTAGGTGAGTTTCATTTACAATTTAAAGCAATATTGTCTTTTTATCTACAAAAATTCAAATAAGCAGGGTGTACTGTACATAAACATACTAAAATTGGGTTTTTTTTTTGTTTTTTTTATAATTCATTCTTCGTTAAGTAGAAATTGCAAAGCTTGTTTGTATTTTTACATATTCAAATTAGGAGCAAAGAGGCAAGAACTCATTAGAAAATATATATATTTACCTACAAGAAATTGATTTGTAAATTAACATACATTTATACCATGAGCAAGTTAAAGTTTAATTCTAAAATCATTCGATTTACTTAATCATTGGATTCATTAGTGTACATACATTAATGCGATGATTATATGTATATAATACAAAGAAAGGCTAAAAACTAAAGATAGCTACTACTACAATTATTGTAGTTTCTTACAAATTACTATGTTTTGAGAATATATTAGTGTACTCGAGGGAATTTTTTCCCCATAGTTGCCCAGATGTTACCAAAAATAGATATTAAAGAAACATTAACTCTGTAAAAGACGGATATTGAAGATATAATTAGCTGAGCTATCCTGAAAATGTTTTACAAGGGTTGCAAAATAGTGGTTTTATTATATTTGTATATATCGCAAAGAGAACAAATATATAATCTTGAAAAATATTTACACACTTGATTTCCATTTTAACGAGGTTGGTTCTAACAAAATTTATGAAGTACATAATATCTAAAGTCCTTTGTATTTTATTATAATCTTCTTATTTGTATAGTTCACTAGCAAAAAGAGAGATGAAGAATAGGGCAAGAGAAATAACGAGAAAATTATTCTAGTTGGATCAAGGTTTTTTGCATAGAAGAAGTATTATTTGCAATAAACTATATTCTAATGTTTTTTATCTCATTTAAATTCGATAAGTTTTTTTTTTAAATGGACTCTTTAAAATTCTCAATTTATTAGTAAAATAATAATGTAGGTTCTTACGAAATACGTATCCCCTCTACTCTCGTTAGAAAGGAAATTGACTATTTACAAACATAGTATGTGTAATCTACTTAAATACATAAATATGAAGGAGTCTAATAATGAAACAATGCAAATAATAAGAAATAATTCATAAAATTGAACTCGTTTTTAATAATTGCGTAATCATACTTATAAGCAATTTTAAGTTTTTACCGAAATGTTATTTATATATTTAACAAAAAATAGTTTTTTGTCAATACATATGTATGTATATTAGTTGTATGTACACACATAAATACATAATTCCACATCCATAAAATATAGTTATATTATTTATGTATACATATACGTGAAAATGATTTACAGCTCCCACACGCTTTCTTATACTTCATTTGTTTGTGAATATTATTGCAATGAGTCTCAAAGAAAATATTTTAATAAATTTAACAGCATAATTTTTATTACGTCAAAAAAGCATGTTTTTTATTATTCTTTTGAAACACAAATTTATCATTCATCTTTATAAGTAAGCAAACAAAAAAAAAACCAAAAAATTCTTCAAAATATGAATGCACATCAATGTCTAATTTGATTATAATTATTTGTTTGAATGAAAAAAGACTAACTCATAAAATAATCATCATCTTCATAGAAACAGCGTCCTTTCATTCGTACAACATTTTTTTCCTTCACATTTTTCATGTTTATGAAAAAAAGATATTTTTGATGTTACAAGGTTCTTTCTACATACATAAATCTATTTAAATGAAGTTAAATCCCAATCATTATTTATAATAGGTAGTGAGACAAAAAAAAAGATTGTGTGATAAGCATTAAAAATAAATTTGAAAAAGTGTCATTATGTATCAATTGATAACATTCTCCTTTTACGATTTACAGACGGAAACGTGAAAGTTTCATCGAAATCTATCTATACGTATTTTTATAACTTATCCCTTATTTTTCAATTATAGTATGCTTCTAAAAGGGTCTATCATCTATGTATATCAACGATGTTTATTTGGTTAAAAATAGTTTTGTGATATTAAAATGCTAAAGTTGCTTTAAAGTTTTCCTATTTAAACTTACATACATTTATATATTCGTTTTTGAAAGTATTGCCACTCCAATAGCATTTTTTTATACAAAAAAAAAACCTCAAAGGAAAATATTATTAATGTTTTTTTTTTCCCTGATGATGGATGAATATATAAACCATTTAATAGTTTGCCTCAATACATTAATAGATTATATTTTGAGTCCTTGAAGTTTTGATAAATTTTTCATCGAATGAGGAAAATATACATAGAAATACGATTGTCTATGTGACAATGATAGGGAGCAATTCGAATTGACTGAGATTCAGATAAAGAGGTTTTATAATTAAATTATAGATAAAGGGTATCTTTAGATACACAAAAACATAAAAGTTGAAATTTAAAGGAATAAACTCAAGTTAACCATAACGTTAATTTGTTTTTATATCCTTTTATTATTTTATTAAAAAAAGTTTTATCTGACTTTTCTTAATAAGGCTTAAGCCACAATTGTGCTTTTAAATAGACAATTTTATAACCTTTTAAAAGCAATGTGATTCCTTCCTTGGAATAGCTTTAATAGTTTCATTTTTCCTAAATTTTTATTTTAAATATTTCAATACTATCCATGTATTTTCAAAACTAAACCATCTAGACACATATACTTAATTGAAAATAATGAATCAATTATTCATTAAAAATAATACAAAATTAAATGTTAGTCCTTTTTCCTATTTTCATTGATTTTTCTTCGGATTAAACGAATGAAATATAAGTCAATTTTTATAATTCATACTAAATTTTGTAGTAAATAATCTGGATTTTAAGTACTTTTTCACTCTTAAAATTTGTCTCTAATGTAGAAAATGTTTAAAATATGCAAGAATAAAAATTGAAGATACTTGGAACCTTGTTAAAATACTACTAAAATTACGTACTGTCCTTTTTTCACAATAATAAAGTTTGGTGGTTTTTGCATTATTTATTAATTTTTAAGAATCTCATATTCAGATTATAAAGATTCAAAAGTAGTATTACAGTTATAATGAATTATACCATTTAGCATTGCTTAATGATATAATAGCAATGAATAGAAAGTTACAATATGAATTGCTTAATACATTTCGTTAATTATGTCTTTTTATTTTTAAAGTGATTTTAGTCACTTAATATCTTGTGAATCTAAAGTGCTAATTCTCAAAAAATTGTCTAATAAAAAATACATTACTTAAAACTTAAATCCTTTAATATGTGGAACGAACAAGTATCTTTAATACATTGTCACTATGTGTTTGTTTTTTTGTTGTCGTTGTTTTTTTGCATCTATAAAATGTTTTAGAAATATGTATTTAAATTAAAATATCACTCAATAAAATATCTTTTAGTACATATACAAAAAAAATTCAAATTTGGTGACTTATTTAAAAAAAAAAAATTAAATAACTTTGGGTATTATACTGCAAAAATAATTAACCTTTCAATATTCCTTACGGAATTACCTTTGAAAGTTATATATTAACTTTTGACTCATGTTTTTTTTTAAAAATTTCAAAAGTCATAAATAAATAATGTCGAAGGAGTAAAAAAATACTAATGTTTCATTCATTGATATGAGTTTCACAAGCAAATTCATTTATTAAAAATAAGTCAATTTAATATGTGTATCAAAAAATCTAAAAAAATCTATGTATATACAACTACTTTATTGGTCATAAAAATATAGTTACAAGTTATTTTTTTTAGTATACATTTAATTATATGAGATTTCATGACTTTATTGGACTAATATTTACTTAGTAATTAACTTCTTATTGATTTTTGTTATAATAATAAAAATATACAACATAAATGAATACATTTTAAGGTCAATATAGTTATTATATTTTTTAATGAAATACACAACTTTGAGATAAGAAACCCACAAAGAGTTTGATTATGTACATGTATTAAGATATTGATATATATGTATGTATACTTTTAGGTCACTCCTATATGATTAAAATTACCAATTTCCATTCAACCTATAAACCTACACGCTCTTTATCTTTAATAAACAATTAGGTATCTTTCTGCAAGGAATTAATCTTTAAAAATTCTCTCATAGCATTTTGATTTTATTAATTAATGATTTATTAAGGTATTAGTAATCAAAATAGACTTATAAACAAAAATCAAAATATTCCATTTTTTAATATTCTGTAACATTAAATAATATTTTTCTATTAAATAGTGTAAAGTCCATTAATCAAAAGAGTAATTAATATCATCATTAGTTAAAAGTAACTCAATAAATTAAAAATTAGTTTATAGATTAACTATCAAAATCTTTGCATATAAAAGGTTTTTCAGCAAGAGCGACACATTTCATTTTTTTAAATAAAATTAAAAGGGTTTGAGTTAGAACGAATTTCTTTTTTAGTGTTGAAGTACATTCAATTACAATTAGGTATGGAATTCAATTTTTATTGTATGATCACCACGGACATGTTTGCAGAAGTCCAATCGTTGAACCCAGTTTTCTACCACTTTTTTGCATAAATCAAACGAAATTGAAGGAATTTCGCGTTCAATATTTGCTTTGAGCTTCACTTGTGTCGCTGGCTTGTTAGTGTGGACCAATGACTTCATGTGGGCCCGTAGAAAATAGTCCAAAGACGTCAAATTGCATGAGCAAGGCGGCCAATATAATGGTCCATTTCTGGACATAAAACGTTCATCGAATTTGCTCTTCAATAAAGCGACTGTATTGTTTGCTGTTTGGCAAGTTGAAACCACATGTCATTCAAGTCCATACCATTTAATTGCGACAAAAAATAATCGTCATTATGGCTTGATATCGATTTTCAATCACAGTAATGTGGCAATTATTATCATCAACAAAAAAGTATGGCCCAATAACACCACCAGCATGAAATCCACACCAAACATTAAGTTTTTTGGGATTCAATGGTGTCTAAACTCATTGAGCAAAAAATGAGCTTCGTAACTGAATTTGCCACAAGCCTCTTAAATTTGTCTCTACTGAATGTGAATTTCGGTAATAAATTTGGATAATTTGTAAAGGCTGTTCAAGGTTATACTGCTCCATGATGATTTATAAGTTATGTATTTGTGAGTAGAAATGTAAACAAAACAAAAAAAAATATGACGTAGTTCGCCGTCCCTAATGAAATAAAAATGCGGTATCC
This sequence comes from Lepeophtheirus nordmannii, assembly GCA_963680855.1. NCBI lineage: Eukaryota > Metazoa > Arthropoda > Copepoda > Siphonostomatoida > Caligidae > Lepeophtheirus > Lepeophtheirus nordmannii. Next base: position 26,484,762 of record OY804523.1, read on the forward strand.
CTATTGAAAAACCCTTCATATATTTTTGATTTCTTAAATACCATACGAAGGTTCATACATGTACATATATTGGCATTCAGTCACAATTTTGTTCCTTCACATTTATTTTTACCTTAATGCTAAATAGTCATGAACAGTTTTAATGTTGAAGCAAGGGTCAAAAAAGCGATTAAAAATATATTTAAGGCTCTTAAGTATTGTACATTATATATATATAAATGTATGGTAATCAATAATGAGAAAAATTATATTTCAAATCAAAGTAGTTGCTTAGCTTTTCATTGTAGTGTGATGTAGCATTCTTACTTTGCTTATAAATAAATAATAATAATTTAACCAACCATTAGAAATTCATTGTGCACAATAAAAAAATATTTAACATTGAATGGATCCATTTTAATTTACAAAATTCCACTCACTAATAACTAATATCATTCATTACTTTATAAATATCTGTATAATGTCTGTATTTCATTAATATATAAAAAATAAAAATTACGTAGAATAATAGACTATTAAGAAATGGAAAAAGTATTTTGGATCCAAGTATTTATAAAAATAAATTGTGATCAATTATAGTTTTTTACCAACTACGTTAATTAAACTCTATTTTGCACTCCTCTACACATACAAATTAGGTTTATGTACACCTAGGTATAGATATAAATGAGTGTGTAAAAGATGTAGCTGAAACAGTTAAAGACTCTTTACACCAAGGAGTCATGATTTAAAATATTTTTTTTTGTATGTCCTAACTCCTTTATAAATAGGATATATATTTTCTGTAGCCAAAAATATAAATTATGCAGATGATATCAAAAGTTATATCATTTAAAATAAAAAAAAAAGAAAAAAAGTGATTATAGAACTTGAAAATCATATAGATGTTATTATTGTACAGAATACTCATATTAAATAGAATCATTATTATATATATTAAAAAAACTGCAATAATAATGAATTAACAGCTCTATATGTATTTAATAAAGTAATATTTATAATTTTAACCGCAATGGCTAATCCTAATTACATCTAGTTTTTTTAATACTTTAAATAAGAAGGCATAAAATATTTAATAAATTTAATTCCTTATCTAAGTATAATTTATATATGAATAATGAAGACTTAACAAAACATGACTTTGATTCAAATAGTTTAAAAATGAGGGTTCAATACTTTTTCAATGGGTTTGTTTTTACATTAATACTAATAAAGCTAATTTAATCCAAAGATAATCAATTATGTGTATAGATTTACCTTATTGCATATGCCTACCTATTTATGCATGCATACAGGCACATTATTTAATTGGCTTAAAACAATTAGTCAAAAAACTAATATATAGCCAATATTATGCATACATACTTGGATTGCTTCGAAAGTAGGAACAGCCCTTTTTTTGTTAGTTACTATTCAAGTTTGAAAATAAATGAATATTAGTTAGTTTAAAAACATTCATTTCCATAAATGATGATTCCCACTGGTGCCCCTCAGCTAATCAATATTCAATGCACAGGCGATATCAACCTAATAAAGCCACCATAAGTAAATATATGTATAACTACATACAAGGATTAAGAATTAATGAAATCTCAAGTGCGTACATATGTACATACATACATATTTATAGCTCTAAAAATTTAACCATTAATATTTGAAAGTTATCTCTTTATGTGTGTAGAAAGAAATAGGTACATGAATTTATTCTCAAGGATAAATAAAAGTTAACTTCTGTTCATTTCAAATAAAATATCTTAATCTAATATTTAGGTATGTATATATATACATATATCTATGCGGTTATAATTTATGAAAAATGAGGGTTTTTTTTCATTCTAAGTATGTAATATTGTTTAATGGGGTGTCAAGCAAGGAATGTAAATAAACATTGGGCTGTGGTATAAAGTGATTATCAAATGGTATATATACTGCATAAAATTTATACAACATTTTAGCAAATTAATCCTTGCTAATTAGTAATCATGTTAAACCTTTAATACTCGCCTAAAGAAACGATTTTTTAATGTTCAATTATAGCAATGAGGAAAAGTGTTATGAGAAAAAAATATTACTTTAATTTCAAAAAGCATTTAGATTAAGTAAATAAATAAGTGTACACATCTTTCTTTTCATTTTTCTTGATATTTATTACATTTCTTTGTTTACATTGGTAGATGTGGACTTCATTTAGCTTCATTTAAATGACAAATATGAAGGAAAAAGTATTTTATTGATTTTTAGTCACTTGCAGCATTTTTGAAGGAAAATACACATATCAATTATAGCTACATAGGGACATGGGTATAAACGAGTAGAGGAAAGAGAAAAGTGAATGTAGTCACTGATTATCAAAATGTACATTTGGCTCATTATGTTTAAACCAAACCAGGTTGTCAATGATATAAACGTATGTATATATATATATATGGCTTATCTTTTGGGTAAGATGTTTGTGCATCTATGTAGGTATTCATTTTTTGGATTGAAACCCTTATCATGAAATATTATAGATATACAGTAGAAACAGAAGAAGATAACTCAAACTTGAGACCCGTTTATTTTTTTATCAAGACAATGTCTTGTGATTGGTTTAAACTAAAGAATAAATACATGTAAAGTCGATTGGTGAAATTTATTGAAGTTATAAAAAAGAAATAGAGATATTTATTAGTATTTTATATTTGGGACTGAGCTCTTAGACTCAATTTATCCTGATTCGAATTATTCAACTTCTTGTACTGTAATAAATATGTATTTATTATTGATAACTCTATAACTAGATGACTTAAATGGTCAATTTAATATGATTTCAATATTTAAGACTCCTTACTTAACTATGGCAAATATAGGTATTAATATAATAGAATATTAAATTCCTGGTTGATTTCATTATTGAACATCCTAAGTATATATATATAATATTTTTTGATTAAAGAACGTCAATAAAAATATTTTGTTTATTTATAAAAATGTGTGTACAGAACTAAGAATGATTAAAATCGAGACAATATTTTAATTAATGATTAATTAAGTTATTTTATGATTTGTAGCCTTTGAATCTATTGACCAACAATTATTTTTGTTTATTAATTTGTTTTGTAAACATTCAATATTTATAGTCCACTGATGAGTTAAAAGTTATTTAATTGGTAGTCTAATCACTTCAGAGGAATAATACATATATATTTTCTTTCATACATTTTTAATTAAAGATATCCATCAGTTCATTAGTATATTATTTTTATATAACTAAAGAAATTATGATTAAAAAAATAGTCGTAAATTACAACTGACATTGAGAGTATTTTCAAGACTATCTATGCATGTAGTTTTTTATAATAAGTAGAAATGAAGAACGATCTTAAACCAATTTGGATGGTATATGATAATTTCAGTTTATAATATAATTTATGTAGTTATTAATTTCATTTCAAGTTCATCTGTGAATGGGAGCACTCACAAAAAAAACCTTTCACTAATACAAAGTAATGAGTAATTTAGAATATTTTCATCGTAGTAGTCCTAAAAGTGTACAGTAAATCATCATTTTTTTACTTATGTTATGCATATTTATATCAATTTTTGTGCAGGGATTCACGCCAAATCAGAGTGAGATATCAACAAATAAATATTGTCGAGTATATAGTCCCAATACATGACATAGTCTCCTGATATCTCTACCCCAAGTGCCAAAGGCATATAATATAGCAGGTATAGTAATATTACAATTCCATATAATGTTTGTATTTTAATTCAACTTTATGCTATACCCTAGGGGCTTCTTTATACATTAATTGTGTACATAAATCTTGGCCATATAAGGATACACTCTACTCTAAAATTTTCAAGTATCTAGAACTTGATAAATAATTACTAAATTCATTAAGGTATGGTTTTAAGAAATTTTTAAATAAATATTATCACAAGATGAAGAAATACGTCAGCAAATGAATATGATCTAGTCTATTTGATATTTTTCATTATGATTTCATAATGAACCATATAAATACTTTGTACGACAAGATAATTAATTTAGAGTTGTACCACTTTTAACTCAGCATTTTTCTTGAAACTCATGGCTACATAGAAAAGAATAGAAAGACGTGTTATAAGTGTTAACAATGTCAACAGACAATACAAAAAACAAACATGCATGGTATTATTTTTCAAAAGGTTACAACAAAGGATATTGTTATGTACCTTGTATCAAAGCTTCTTAATAATATTTATATATGTATATTTTCTATTTTCACTATCATCCATTATTCAAATCTATCCATCCATGTATGTAGTCATAATAAAATATTGAATACTTTGGAATAATTTATTATAATTTAAGAGAAGTAGTAGAATAAAATAATCTAATTGCAAATAGCTTTTGGGTGTGTGGATATATGTATGTACATATACATAGTTTTTCTTCTGCAATGAATTTATTGGGATTTGCTTATGACTTTAGTATAAAATAATACTTTTTGGGAAGATATCATTGGCATACGAATATACATATATTTAATTTATGATGCAGAGTATTTTTCTCTACTAAATGTTGAGTTTATCTAAGAAGAAGGAACGGATAAATAAAAAATTTGCATGCAATGATTTTATGAGGATTTTTTTTCATAAATTTTATCGATGTGTATCTATGTAAGAGCTCATGAGGATCTTGCTGCGAAAATTTGGATCTTTGTATGCATACTGATCATTCTGAATTGACGAACTATGATTAGTATTCAAAGAGCTATGAAAAGTCCCGGGAAAAAAATTACAAATAAGAAATAAAATGTGTGCATGAATACAGGGATGCAATTGACTACGTAGTCACTGAGCAAGGCCTATTTTTCTTGATAACCATATATAAATAGTTAAAAATAAAATTGTAAAATCAACTTTGAACCAGAGCCATTAAAAAATCATTACTTTCATTTACTCATTTACTCATGGGTATGTATTATAATAATGGTATTGCCCCAGCAAAAAAAATAAAACTTTAATTATGATGAATGACTCTCGACGGTACTTGTACATTTTCTGGGAATAAAAAACGACTTATGAATGTAAAAATAACCATTACAAATCCCACATCTGGTAGACTATGCATATCCACATAAACATATATACATACGTACATATACAAATAAAATCATTCATTCCTCGAATCGAAACACATCCATGATAAACTTTGAAATTGATTAAATGTATTTTTATGTGCTCGATGAATGTTTTATATTTGTGATCACTCTCAATTAAGACTTCTTTAAGTACATAGACATTTAATGCGTCTTTGAAATATATATAAAAAAAAAAATAGGCCTTGGGAACATGGCTTAAGATTTATTATCTAAACAGCTGTCTACATATATTGAATGAATCTTTTTGATGCAAAAAAAATTATTCCTTTCTGCTTTATAAATATTATGATTATAATTTATGTTTACATTATATGAATGTAAGATTTTGATTTTTTTTGAGAAATTACGGATCAATCAAAATGTAAGTATGTACATATATCGATAGCTTTAAGCAAATTATGTATTAATCATTATGAGTGAGAGGATTTTTTTTTCTTTTTTTAGAGTAGGATTGATTACATTTATTTATAGATGTTATATTATTTAGTTTTACGAAATGTTACATCTTTTAGAATGCTCTTCTGTGAAAAGGACATAACTATTTTTAGCTCTACCTATCAATATATATATATATATATATATATATATATATCTGAAATACACCATTCCATATTTTAAATAGACATAACATAAATATCAATTTTAAAATTTGTGACACAAGGTAATATTTTATGAATATTTTATATTATAATCTGTCAACAATTTCTTTTATAATTTGACACTCTGATTATGAAACATTAATTTTTGTTTTTTATATTTGAGTTATATGATATTAACACGGTAAAGGAAAAAAATTCTTGAGTCACTTCCCTTTAATATAACTATAACTTTTCAATTTTTATACATTAGACTATGGAAAGTTTTAATTTTGCTTTAGTGTTTTAGCAAAAATATCAGCAACTATCGGATTATTATTTTTTTTATTTTTTTGGGCGCTATCGTAAATCATTTGATAGTTTATAATACAAGGAAAATACTTTTCTCTCAAAAGATATGTGCTTACCCTTTCACATCAATAACGTACTGGAAAAATAACTTTTTCATTATGTTTATTAACAAGTTTAACTTAAAGCTGAAATTTTAAATGTTTGTTTCGACTATGGAACTGTATTTGAATGCTGATTTTAAAGTGTACTTAGTTGCTTTTCAACATCACTATCTAAAATATAATAAACAAATACATTCTTCATGACATATGATCATTTTAAACTGATTACATCTATAAATCTTCTATACTCAAATATTTTTGGGGTTAATTGTCCTTAAAAAATTACTTTCTTAGTCTACAAATTCATGTATCTATATCTATTAATATATTATTAACATATACATATACTACAGTATACATACATGATGTTCACTTAAAATAAGTAGTTCCTTTGACAGAAAACAATTTTTTTAATTTAATCTAACTTTGTAAATAGTTTATCATGATAGAATGCCTTGAAAATACATACTTTAAATCTATGCATGGAATCTACTTATAAAAATTTAAATAAGTTTACTTGTTTTGTGAAGTCAACTCGTAATTTATTACCCATCTTTCTTCATCTCATTTAGATACTTAAATTAAAACGGAAAACATTCAATCCTATTTGCCCAATGAAATATTAAACCACCATTAGGATCATGTTTATGTTAAATTCAATAAAAATCAGAGCTATAATAAATCCCAATCTCTTTTTATACCTTTTCATTGAAATCTGAAATGTTTTATTTAAGGATAATGAAGTTGAAAATTGCGTTGTTTATTTATTAGATTTCAGTATTAAAATTTGTCATTCCTTTAAGTCAATAAACTATTTTTTTCTTCCAAAAAATTAATATTCATAACTAGAGAACAATTTTAATTCTTTTAAATAAGTATTGTGAGGAAGAAAATAAAATAATATATCCTATATGTAAATAAAATTAATTATCATTATATGAACCAATCATTCATTTGATGTTCATAGAGTTTACAGAGCTTAAACTTTTATAAAGGAAAATTCAAAGAAATATATATTATGACATATATTTTTCTTTACAAATGTAAACCTTTTCATGTAACGCTTTGTAGGATTTTTTTCAATGGAAATCAAGTATTTATTTAACCTACGAATTTAATACGTAAATGTGGGTGTATTATTATGTCTTCTCCAAATACTATCGATGCCCATAATTGGTCTTTAATTTTAATGATGTGCTAAAATATTCTTTTATGTAACTGGAATAAAATACACAATTAAGGCATAAAATACAATTAAAATTGTAAAAAACTTAATTCCAAAAAAAGCCTGTTTGATAATAATTAATACATATACAGGAAGGTAAAAAAACATAAATTCCTTCGATTTTAAATAATGAAAAAGCTATTGGTTGAACTTGGCTGGAGGTTAAAATATTTATTATATAACTCCTATTAAAAAATATTGTATATTAATTCTATAAGGAGAAGATAAGTTATTGAGTTCCTCATTTCCCTTTCACAAGATATATACTTTTGCATTAGACAATGCATACATATTATATGTAGTCGAAATTGATTCACTGGAACATTCTGTTCGTCATATGAAAAATCAAAAGTAACTTTCAATTTAAAGATTTTTTCTATAGTTGTCATTACTTTAAGTAATTAATTTTATAAATTTGTACAATAACTGTAGTTTTGTTTTTATGTTCGATTTTGATTCAAGATAAGATTTTACAATTATTATGGCGTTGAAAGTTTGATGATTAAGTTGAATTCAAAACAAAAAGGACACTTTTAACACTTATTTACAATTAAAGGATTTGCTTTGCCCTCTGATTGGCTTAAATTAAAGGAAAATTTTATAATCAACTTTTGACAATACATTCAAGTTACCTATATAAAAAATTTTGAGATAAGCAAGTCAACTAACGTCTACCTACTACTTCTTTATTAAAAACTTCATTCTTATATATAACCAAAATTGTCTTTTTGTCTTTTTTTCAGAACGATGGGAATTTTTTTTTTTTTGTATTTCTTAAATCCCATCTTTTTACATGATCCAAAATATATAAGTAGATTACAGCATCATTAAGCTGATTGATGTTGACATTATCGAATCCAATTATTGCAGTTATACTTGTTGTTCAAATAGCTATTGAAACATGTACATTACACTTTTGGTCGAATTGCAAAAAGTGGATATTTATCGCATATTACATACAAATCACTTTGTATGAGCATTTAACTAACTGATGAATTTATCCTCTGAACATACACAAAGCATTGCATTTCTATATATGAAAAAAGGATATAGAAAAACTTATTCCATCGCAATCAACTTTAAATTGTTTTATATATAGATAGATAGATAGATAAGTTAGTTTATAAGTATAAACTTTTCTGTGCTGATTTTGCGGAAATTAACTAAAAATGGTCTATTCTGAAATGAATCTTCGTTCTTCTTCTTTATAGTTAATACAAAAAATAATAATTAGGTTAAAGATGTTTATACATATGTATATTCATAAAAGAAATTTGAAGACTTATTTTTACAAATATCTTACCTAGACATATTAACGATTAAACTTGTAAAACTTTCCCAAAAAGTATGTTTTGTCAAATGTGACATAACTGCAGTAAATATATGTACCTATATCTTGAAAAAAGAGAGTTAAGTTTGCTTAAATTACACTCTGTTCATTAAAAATTAGTTTGAAAATAATAAATTATTTTGTAGGCTCTTCATAACTTATTCTAAAAGTTTCTAATTTTTATTTACACGAACAAGAAGTATTTATTAAAAAAATATAACTATAAGAAATGAATTTGTACCTGTTATGCTTGGAAAGTAATATAAATAAATATATTAATGTACAGACTTCAATAATCTATTTAGACTTTGTTGGAGCATATGAGGAAAGAAGTGTTTTTCATGCTCTATTTCATACTACTAATAACCTTCTTTGTATATATATGTATGTATAAATTGTATGTTTAAAGGTATTAAGCCTTTACTTCAAAGTGCAAACATACATCTACAAAGACAGAACAATTTCATCATTGCAGCTTTATTAAAATGTTATTCTTATATTTTTTTTTACAATTGATCATTTATGCTAATTTTGCTATGGGATAAGTAAATACTCAATTTATGTAAATTAAGTATTTTCATTTCATTTATTGTATTTAGTATATTCTTACTTAGAGAAAAATTTAGTCGAAATACCATGAAAATATTTTCTGTTTGGCTATACAATTTATGAATATAACACTCATGGTGAATTAGCTCCATAAGAATGTTACATAACACACAAGTCCATGTACCATCTATTGTTATTATTTTTTTATAAATAAAAACTGCAAAGTCATTTTTACCAACTCAGTTATGCGTTTGTTGTAGTCACAACAAAACAACATCAGCAAATATTTTTATCATAATTATTACTTAATTACTGACAAGCAAAGAGGGGAAAACAAAAATATTAAGGAGATCACACAAGGCATGTAATTTTTTGAAGTACATTAATTTTTATATTTCATCTTTAATTTTTTTTTGTAAAGTCAAGTAATAATTTATTATTAGTATTTCTCTTTTTTGAAATGTTTTAAGGTATGTATGTACTAGGTCCATATATCAACGTCAATTATATGTTGACAGTTTGATAATATAATCGGTGATGAATTATTGGCGATTTTTTAATTTTGTTTTGTTTTGTAATCTAATTTTTTTATCCATTGTTTGGATGAATAAATATTTTTAAAAAGTTGATTATTGATAAAAGAAAGTGTATTCAATTTTTAAAATTTAGTTTGATGAGCAGTTGAGGGGGAAAAATAGCAAAAAGGACAGTTAAATTAATTAAGCAAAATATATATGTATTTACATGCATGAAACTTTGTGTTTTCTCAAAAATTTGCCTAGTTAGCTGTAGAAGCACACAATCGACCAATATTGTTGATGCACGAGTGTTTCATTTCCACATAAATAAGATTATAACTAATCTTATGTTAATTTTTTAAAATTATAAATCGTGAAATTTCAGTTTCATGTTAATCTTGCATCTTCTTCATGATTTTTACTCATTTCATCCTAAGTGTTAAGGATTCATTAGAATTTTAACAATTCTAAATTCTGAGTAGTTTTGGGAAGCCATGTTTCTGTAACGATATAGGATTATTTGGTCTACAATTCAATTAAAAGTAGAAAAAATTAATGGTTCCTTTAGAAACAAACGAGTAACTGAAATTCCTTCAACAACGCACTGAACTATCCAAACGGGGAATGTGTAATATATTTGTACTTTTTAGGAACTATGTGATCCTAGTAGCGAAATTACATAAATTGGTAAATAATATATTTATTGGAGATTTAAGAACAAACTCACTCCCTCCCTCCTTTTTCAACAGATTTTCTGTTAATCTCTGTTTCTAAAACTTTATATGTACATTTAAATTTTCAGAATTTTACCGCCTCAGTTCAAAAGCCCTAGCTGCACCCCTCATATATATAGGACCGACATATGTGTTCAAATAACTGAAAATATAAGACACAATAATTGAGTTCTAACATTTAATGTTAATATTAATCATAGTCATTCTGGAGTACTACAACCGTTGCTTAATGCCAAATCATTCTAATCTATCCTAATCGTAGGCGAAAATTTAACTCACAGGATGTTATTACTATTTAACATAAAAAATATAATAATGTTCAGAGTGTCTAATAAACAAATATTTCACATAATGGATTGAATTATTTAAGAAAACGGGGAAACAAATACAAATAAATGTGTCATGAATTACTTTTCACATGAGCTGATGAGTTGAGATAATGCTATATTTTGAAATTTCGACAATTGATCCATCAGTAAGTTTAGTATACGAAATTGAAATGGAATAAGTTCTTCATATTCAATTAAATCAGACAAAAAGTTAGCATTAAAACAGTAACATTAAAAACATTTGTGTGATGTAATTTTCGAAAAGTTGAATTGTAATACTCAATTAGCTATAAAAATGGTTAAAATACTTGTTATAGTAAAAGGACCTAACGACATATGCGTGAAAATGGGCAAATATGCATTGATGCATATGGATGGCAATTGCATTACGTTTATTGCATTTACAAGTAATGCAACATCCTTAAAAATATCTCCATCCTTAAAATCCGATGTCAACCTCAAAAAAGTCATTGGACAGATTATTAAACAAACAATTCTATATCATTATATAAAAGAAAATTAAATAAAAGTTTCAAATATTTACAGATAAAATCCTTATAAATATGTAAATTTTAATAGAAATTTCTTACCAATAAATAAAATTACACATTTATAATATGATAAACAATTTTATTTTTTTTACATATCTTACATTTCAGTCATCACCATATTTAAAAAAAAAAGTATATTCAACTTTCTTAAATACCTATAAAATTAGTAATAATAGTTATTGAGTAATTGCAATTTAATATTCTTCAATTTTTAATTAGTATTGAGTATGAAATTATTTATTTCGTCCATTAAAAATAAGAGTCAGGGTTAAAGTTTATTTTCAGATAACATTTTTTTCTAAGTTATTCTAAATGTGTGTGAAGATTCATTTTGAACATTTAGTGCATTTTAATTAGCTTTAGAAAAGAAGAAGCAAATAAATATTTGATTTGCAACAAACGTGTTCAATAGCAATATTATCTGGTATCAAATATCAAACAAATTTTTTTTATATCCGCCCGTCTAACTTATCAATTCAGAATAAATAATTTTTATGACAAGGTTATGATGATATTAAGTTAAATTATTTAATTTTACAAATAAACATTGGACGTGTTTTAATAATAAAAAATACAAGTAGTTTAAAAGTAGTAAAATGTACTGCATATGTATGTTAAATAATTAACTATTTTCCCCATTTTCAATACTGCACAACAAATGGAATTAAAAACCTAATAAAACACTTATGAAAGCAATTTTTCTTTCATTATTAAAATTACTCTTTTGGGTTTCACGAAGAGAAAAACTTCCGTTCTACAATAAATGAAAAAGTGTTTGCCTTACATATTTCCCCCTGAAGCTTGAATATTTTTGTTCTTTTAGTAGGTAATATATAAGTATAAGATATAGGGAAACTTGTATTTCCGTTTATATGATAGTAACCTTTTCAAAAGATTTCATTTTCTAAAGATAGTGTATAGGGAAGAAGAGTTTTTAAATTAAAAAAAAAAAAGGATGAGAATAAAAAAATAAAAAAACAATTTAAAGCAATTTTCTGAAATTTATATGAAATTGGAAGTAGGGTATTTCACTTGAAATCTAATCGATATTAAAACTTTGAATAAATTTTTGTTTTTTACACAATGTTCAATGTTATTTAACGAAATTTTTTTTTAAATAAAAAGGCTAGAGATTCTATTATTTATAAGCGCGTTAATTGTGAATCAAACATTGAGTTTTTACACATCATACTATTAAAGTTTTAGTGTATTTCGATTAATAGCATCTCAATCTGTAAGCTTTATAAGGTAGACGAATCTCAATTGAAGTATAAATAATTTATATTTGTAGTTGGAAGTAAGAGCCTGATGGTTGTTTTTTTTTTTTATTGAATTAAAAAAGTAAATTTTGTTAGTTGCTACATTTCAACACTTTATTATTACTCCTTCATTAATTTTAAAGCATATAAGTATATGCTAATATAATCTTACGACCTCCAGATCCCTAAATGAAGTAATTGCTCTAATAAATACAATAAAATCACTATCAGATACATCCAATAATTTAAATACATTCTAATCTCTATTGAGTTGTATGTTATTTATACATACCTGAGTTGATGTTTTCTTTTTCTGAATAGATGTGATGATTAGAAATCATTATTCAAAAACCAAGGGTAATGTAAAATCACATCGAACATTTGCTTCATCTTTACAGTTCAAAAAAGAATGAAAGCATTTAATTTATCTTCAAGTTTTAAACCAGAATCATATTTTAATAAATAGCTACTTGAGGATAGAATTATCTAGTCATTTTGGTATCAATCGTAAATGCAAAATCAAGCTTGGTATAAGCAAAAAATGTCGATAAACTATTTAAATGAAATATTATAGTGATAGGGATTCGGAATTTAAATATTTCTTATACATATATGAAAATGTGTTTCAAAGGTGCTTCGTATGAAATAAGGCAAACCCAGCTTTTCAAACTAAATAAATAATTTTGTTCATAGGTAAACACTCAGACTTTCAATATATCATGCATTTTGTGTAATAAATTTAAGGGTCAATTTAGAAGTATTTGATGAACAAATATGTGGATAAACTAAATTTTATATATAAACAAATTACCAAAATCCTCATTAAAATACGCATACTAATAGGTTGGCTAAATGTGAGTCTGATTTTTATTGGTTAAGTAGTATTTTTATTGTTTCAAAACTATACGAGACAATTATATCCTCAAGGAAATTATTGGTAAGTTGTCATAATTTACACTACTAATTTCGAAACTAAAAGAAATTTCAGGAAAAATATTTTAGCACTTGATTACAAATGCTTCAAACTCTTTCAGATAAGTGAAAATTTTCACAGAATCACCAAGTAAGATAACTATATCTTCAAACAGCAAAATTTTATCAATTTTAACAGTATTATTAAAGATACTATTACATACATTTCTGTGCAGGATCTTTCAATATTCCTTCGAGACATTATTATTTTGTGGTCTTTTTATAATATGCACAGAAAAAGTGTATTTATATTTGCAAAGGACTGATAATATAGAACACACTATTTAATAGGTTTTTTTTTTTTTTTTACAAAAAAGTAATGAGAAGGAATGTTACAAGCTTAATTAAACCAAAGGCAAAGGGGGAAATGCTGCTGTTTATTGAAGATAATTATTATTTGTGCTTCATAAATAAAACAAAATCATATACTTAAGAGGTGTTTTTCTTTACCTAATGAATCCATGATTTAGAAGAAGGGATTGATTGATTTTATCCTTTATCTCAGGGATTTATATAAACTAAAGATAATATTTTCCTTTTTGCATGGATTATAATTGTCTATATTAAAATTATTATTATTATTTTGTTGATTAATTAATATTTATGTTTTAATTATATTATTTCATATTCTAATAGTGATTTTTTTATTGTAATTAAAAGATTAAAATAACTACACATGTAAATTAAAAACATAAAATAAAATCAGTTATTTTAAAACTATTTTATTTATAGTGTTTTTTAATTAATTCTACCTAATTGCATGGTATTGAAAGCAAGATAAAGAAATATAATTTAAATTAGTAATCAATTCATTTTGATTTCTGTACAAATCTTTATACAATCTAACATAAGTACATTAGTTGCCAGAGGGGAAATGATCAATTTTAATTTTACTCGATTTTACGAAATAAAATATTCATTCTGATAACTACACATAAATAAAACGTTATTAGCATGTATTGTTTGAATTATGATCTGGCAACAAGCTCAAATATGTAGCAATTAAGGCAAGAAGAGCTGAGGTGCACATATTTTCGAATGTTTTATTCCTAGAAAAAGCGATGTGAGTTGATATATTGCAATTTAGAACATTTGACATAGTTTTATTTTTAAATTAAAGCTGATGTATATTGCAATTTAATGTTCAATTTATATTTTATAAAATTTTATTACTTCACTAGATATATAACGATATACATTTGTTGCCAACTAAAGTGGTCAATAGGTATTAGATTTACATTTTTATTAAATTTAGTGAACAGGATGTAGTTTTGATAGTACTCTATTATCAGTTATACTACTTAATTTTTTAAAGGTTAACACTGAATGATATTCTTTTTGAAGACTATCAAAATGATTAATATGAAATAGTATATATTGAGCTTTATGTACTTCTGATGAGTCACTTATTTAAGTTGAATCATACTGTGGATCTCAAATACGTATAAATGTTCATAGACCAAATGTTGCTCAAGATATTGTTGAAAAGAATTAAATCTGTGATCTTACTAAAAGAGTCAGTATCGAAATGAATAACTGCTACTGGAACATTGAGAGAAGATCGACTTGCAGTTTCTCATTACAAGATATAAAAAAATGAATTAAGAAAAAACTGACTTACTATCTGGATTAAATAAATTAAAAATATTCCAACAAATGGCAAGTGTAGATCATTTTGATCAAGAGACTGTAGTTTATAGACTTTTGATCGAATCTAAAAAATGGTAGATTCCCATTGCTAAATGGTGTTTATATGACAGAAAGTTTAAACACCATTTAAATGTTGGAGTATGGCAAATAAGAATGAAAGTAAATTAAATTAGTAATTGCGACCATGAAAAGATAGAACTGATCAAAAATCAACAAGCCCAAACAGTTATTCAATTAGAGTAAACTGGAATGCAATGCCATTGAATTTAAACCCATTAAGCAAAATTAGCCTTTAAAAAAGCATAGAAAATACACTAGGTGCAAAAAATGTGAATGTACCTCTGTGTAATTCTGCAAAAGATGCGAAGTTCCTTTTCACCCTGTATGTATAGAATCTTTCCATAGATCAAATTAAAGCTTGAAGAAATTGATGATGAATTATATTATATACTCTTTTCCCCCTATGAATCATGATATTTTTATTTTCTTCACTTCCGTTTTGACACTAAAGTTATTCTCAGCTTTTTAATCTCTAATTAATAATTTTAGGAACAAAATAATTTCATCTTTTAGTATTATAAATTAAAATTTTCAAGATTTAAATACATATTATTCATATTATTTTCGTGGTTATTTCTAATAAAAAAATATATAGACCTTAATAATTTAACTCAACAATCAAATTAAATTAAAACTAAATAATTCAATAAAAAATTCACAAGAGAAAGTAAAAGGATTTGATCCTCTAATATCGTCCTTTTTAGGAATAAGTTTCGTGGGAGCAAACAACTAAAGGAATTCTTTCGAAAAAAAAAAGTCAAAGACACCTCCCTTCGATTTGATCCAACGCCAAGGTCCTGAGGACTGCAAAACTAATCCTAGGATTATCTATTTCTTTCTTGGGAGCATATATGGATTAGATACAAGATGGTGACATTATTTCTGTATACAAAGAAGTTTAACAAGGGCCAAGAAGACTGTAAAAAGGAGATCGAGACGTCATCTCATCTTTTTTATTTAGACTTGAGATTCAGACTCCAAAAAATCTTGAGTGTTTAAATCCCAGACTGTCTTATTTGTACCTCTCCAGTGCTATGTTTAGGATTTAAGGTCAAAACGATTCTTGTTAAAACTTCATTAGTCATTTACAGTGTAATATCAAGGGAGACCTCCCTCCCTGCTAATTCATATAAGGAAATGATTTAACTTTACATTGGAGTCTTGGATTGTCTCAACAATTTTGGGAAAAGGATACAGTCATTAACTTGACTGGTTCTCTTACGGAAATGTGTCTATATCTTCTATTTAATTGTATTTTACAAATGTAATAAAGTCTTATCAAAGTTTTTATTCATTCATATATATATATATATATATATATATATATTGACTCAAAATATGTCATTTTACAAACCCGTATAATATGTATTTCATACTTCAATTATTAAGATATCTGGATTTTAAATAAATTTTCAAAAAAACAACTCTCAAATTCAATGTTGCATATAACTTTTCTTAAATGAAAAGAAATAAAGTTATTATTTGTATAAGTAGGTAAATTGATGTAAGGACATTTTTTTTTTGTTTTTTTGACATTTGCAATATCGTATAAATTATGTTGATTGATTTAGAAAATTAGGACAAATAACTATGAAATGAATACACTTGTCAAGTTAATAAATACTTGAAGTATATTACATTGGTATAAACATTACACAGTTCAATAAAGAAAAATACGTTGAAAGATATTTTTTTTCAAGAAGTCATTACCTAATTATAGGATTATAAAAGTCAATATACATTAATTTATTTATAAACCTATTTAATTTCACTTATATACATGTAAAGATTTTGTAATGTAGTTTATCTTATAATATAAACAATTGCATATTTTGGAAATTTTCATATAGACTCATGTATATGTACACGGTATCCCAAAAATGTATTTATGCACAGAGTTTGTAAATTAGGCATTTTACATTATGTCAAAGTATTCATTAACAACCATTGAACTAATCTTTGAATATACATACATTTCTTGCTTAACAAGAACTATAAAGAATTAGAAAAAGGATTTTGAATGTTGAATAAACTTTCTTGGACTGAGTGAAAAAATTTCCTTCCTTTGTCTATGGTACAAAGGTTGTATTATATAATTTCAAACATAGCTTTATGTACATATTTTGATTAAGTGTAACTCAGTCGGAGGTTCTTTTTTTAAGTCCTTTCCAAATTGTCTTTTGCACTTCAACCTATAGCAACATTACAAAAAATGAATTTAATTTCTTTGAAGTTAGACTTGGCTTAATTGAATTGAGTTCAATGTGTTTAATTTAAAAATAATGGATTAGTCAGTTACTAAGGGGTGACTATAGTATATATGTATTTATTTTTGAAACCCCTTGTGTTGCAATTTTACACTTGTATTATCTATGTAATTTATTGTCTCTTAACTGGTAATACAGGTATCTGCTCAACCAATTATTTCTTGTTTATACCCTAGCTAAACATTAAATAATTTATTTAATGTCTTTATAATATATTTAAATTATACATTTAAACCATGATAAATTATAAACTAATTTGAATTAAGTAGATGCAAAACAGAATGATAAATAATAGTCTTTTCTAAATAAAGTACATACAAATCTAAGTATGTATATTTTCTATCTGTTCTTCATATAGTTTTACATCAAAGACTTAAATGCCATCTATAATATCATTGTTCACACAATCCACAACAATTATTGTTCCAATTACACCTAATATAACTTACCCTTTATGTAAAGATATAACATTATTATAAAAATGGAATGTGACTTAAATATTTATTATTAATCATAATCATTTAATGACCCTTGATGAAAAAAAAATTATTATAATACTATAATTAAACTTAGTATTTATT
Organism: Lepeophtheirus nordmannii; assembly: GCA_963680855.1. Taxonomy (NCBI): domain Eukaryota; kingdom Metazoa; phylum Arthropoda; class Copepoda; order Siphonostomatoida; family Caligidae; genus Lepeophtheirus; species Lepeophtheirus nordmannii. Next base: position 26,502,907 of record OY804523.1, read on the forward strand.
TGTATGCAGCTTACATAAACGTCTAAAAAGCGATACATGAGTGTAATTATTTGTAACTCAAGTTTTCTCAGAAATATAATCATGTAATCGTAATTTAACTCATATCAAACCTTTTTTGTGGTTTCTATGCTTTTAAACCATTTAAGTATTATAGCCAACAATGTACTTCAAATGACTCAATTTGGTCAAAAAATACGTATAAATTTGGATTTTTATAATAAAAATATAGCCATGTGAAATATACGACTAGATATACTTTTCATAAGTTGACATATTGTAATGTATGTTTTAAAAACATAAAAAAGGTAATTTTTTCTTAAATACCTATAAAATTGATACCTATAAATAATTTAAAAACCTAGAAATTACTTCTAAATGAGAATTTAGACACTAGACAGTAAACGTTTTAAAGAAAACCTTTTATATTAAAATAAGGGATGCAATGCATTTCTTGGTCTACAAACACAAACGTCTTTTCTTAATTCTCTCATAAATGATATTCATTAATAGGTGTTTGTACATTTGCATCTAGAATCCAAAAAAACAAAAACACTATAAACACTCATATCATACTGTAAGAAATTTTTATATGAAAACCCCCAGAGAAAATTAGCATAAATTTTTTAACTCCTTTGATACATTCTTAACACCCAGACTTCTTAGAAAAACTTCAAAGATACTTTTCCTTTATGTTCTCAATTGAATCATTTTCTTGAGAACCATTCTGTAAAGGATTTGAATTATAATAGTAAACTCTGTAATAAAACGTTACGTTTATAGTATTTTTCATTTTAGATTACATTTTCAAACCCTAATATACGTTTTATATTTTGAGGGGAAATAAGCTTTTAGAGTTTAAACATTTACCTATGTATAGTATAATATATACTAGTTGTTATTTAGCAAAAGAATGATGATATCAAGGAAATAAAAAAACTAAAAAAAGACATTACTAGTAATCATGATGAAAAAAAAAAGCTATAAATATATATATTACCTTTGTACAAAAATGAGTGCATTAGTATTTAAACGAAATCATACGCAAAAGTAAATACATTTGTTGGAAAATTTGTATGAATTAATTATTGACTTTATAGCTCGATATATAGTTATTATTACCCATTAATCTACGGAACTACATATATATTTTGCAAGGGACTGCAGTTGACGGAATACGGGTTGGATATTTGTAGGAAGTTAACATTTTTTTACACGGCGATTTCCATGAATACTATTTGTGTTATATATGTACAATATGTATGTACGTGCGTATATAAATCTGCTTCATTCAGTTCCTAACATAATGTACATATATATATATATATATATATTATTCACTGGAAACGAAACGAACGACTTTATGTATGTACATCAAAAAATTGCTCTTTATAATATAATGTATGTATCTACATAGATAGATATTTATGTATATGTAATGCATATATATATATATATATATCCATGTATGTATTTATTTTCATTTAAAACACATTCTCTCTTTCTTTCTTTCTTTCTTATTCTTCCCTCCCTAAAGCATCCCCTCTTTCCATTTTATTTTATTGTCAATGCTATTTCCTTATGGTGAAACTACATATATTCCGCTTTCAAAAAAGTTTCTTGGCATAAAATATCATTTTAAGTCAAGAAGAAAGTAGTTGTAAAAAAATGTTATTTGAAATGTTTCAGACTTTATTTTCTCTCTCTAAAAGAATCACGTTGTAGAAAAACGATGTAAGGGCGAACAATAATAAAATGAACTCTTTTCCTGGTTGATAATTGTCGTCCAGGAATCGATCCTTCTACCTTCATTGTTGTCTAGGCATAGTTGAGATGTTATAGTATAAAAAGTACAAAATAAATTAAAGTATTGGATAAGTTGATTTCGAAAAATCAATGAATATACATATGTAGATAATATGCTAACTTTATCTGACCAATAGGTTTTAACGTTGAGTTAATCCGTATTCCTCAACTATCTACAACTGTACCCTTCATTAAACTGGTGTATATGTTATATGAAATTCTTAAAAATTTAAGTTTTCTGCCACCTCATTTTTGTGCTCTTAAGCAAGGACTCCTATGTACATTGTTTGATTTTTTTAATCTAAATGCTGTTGAAAATTAATCTTTGATTTTAAAAAACAATATATTGAGCATAATCTTATATATCTCAATTTCATATATTTATAGAATTTTGTCTGTCTCTTATGAATAGGCTCTAAAACTACAGGATGAGTTGAGCTGATTTTGGTATAAGACCCTTATGGAACATTGTGTTGAACATAAGCAAATTTTTATTCCCCCCCCCCCCCCAAGTAACAGGATGTCTGTAAATTCAGTTTTTAGCGCCTAGCATCAAAACTGAAGGCCTCTTGACCTTAAAATATGTAATAACTAAAATGATTCATATACTTATTAAAAGAAAAGAAATATAAAGTAAGCCGAAGGGAGATTATTCGCCGTCTGTATGTTATGAGCTTTTGACTTCACGAGTAGACTCGTCATTCGTTGTCATTGCCTCAGATTAAAAAAAAATGGAGAAGCTTAAATAATTTAGAAGGGTAGGAGTGGGGGTAAAGAGAAAAAAAGCTCATGTCAACTTAATTTAAATTTATAACAGATGTGTAGGGTTTTTTTTTCTCTCGACAATTCTTGCTATTACAAAAAGGCAATTTGAGAAGCACTGGTGTAAATTGCCACTATGTGTGTAATGCAAAAAAATCATGCAATATGTAATTTTTAGAGATATATATATATTTTTAAATTAGACTAGTATTAAAATAAAGCTATTGTCATGGACCTAGTGCTCAAAATTAGATACGATATTACATAAATGTATATATATATATATAGGTACGTACTATATGTATGTATATTATCAACATTTATATGCTCAAATGCGTTACTCTACAACTTTATGGAATTGCTCTTTTTTTTTTTCGTCCAAAAAACAAAAAAAGCCATAGAATATCTCAAATGGATTGTTGTACAATGTATGTATGTATGTACATATATAATGTTACTCTAAAGTGATTTGTTTTTTTCTCTTCTGCTGCTGTACAATTCTTCTTTTTCTTAATGAAATATTTGTCTTTGTTTATATGTATGTATGTATGTATGTCGATGTATGTAATATCACTACACACAATATGTTAATAATACAAAGTGATTGTATTTACATATGTCTTTATGTACATCGTTATAGGCCCTGTCTGAGAAAAATATACATGGAAATATCCCCCATGCTTTTAATTATTTCGGAGATGTATCTGTTGTTGTATGATAAATACATACATACATACATTAATACTACACAGATAAATGAAAGTAGAGCTCTACCCATATGGAATTTTGTAGATCAATGTACAAAAAAAAATCTTTTTTTTTTTTACTTACAATGTAATTTGGTCAAGGATAATGACTATGGATCAATTTTTAGTCAACACAAATACAAAATAAAACAAATGAAGATCAATTTCAATCAGAACTCAAAATACATAAAAATAATAGAAATTTATTTTGTAGATATATGTAATTAAATTAGTCGGAGAGCATGTGTTTTTTCTTTAAAGTTGAAAAGGAAACTTCAAAGCATTCCGAGTGCAATGTCACTGAAGACTTTAGGATTCGTTTGTCAGAGATAGTTTACCAAAAATATGGCTGCATCTTGAGGGCTAGCAACTTTTTTTCATACATTGGACCATGGAAGTCTAGAATGCTAACGACAGGAGAAAAAGGAAAAAGGGAGACCTGCATGAGGCTGACTTATTTTTTCTTATAAATCTGATTCCTAAGATTACATTTATTCATGCAGTTCTAGTCTAAGAGGAAAACAGCTTTTTCATTAGTTGAAATTTCATTTATTAGAGTGAGGAGAATCAAAGATTTTTAAAACTTATGTTTTACTCAATTATAAACAAATGGGTTAAATTCGTCAAATTAAGCTAATAAATATAAGTAAATCAAAAGATCTATTTGAAAAGCCTCCAAGCTTATTATTCTATAAAATTGGTTTTTATCTGCCATGGCCTCATCCAGGATAGTAAAAAAAGTCGTGAGCTTTTCATATGTCTAGATTTCTATGAATGGACCTAATCAAGGCAAAATAAATTTTTATGCAGAGAAACTTTCAAATCTGTTATATAAATTAAGGAGCTCAAAAACACCTCTCCCCTCAATCTAGTCAAAGATGAAATTATACTTTTTAAGTATCTTAGTATGGTTTATTAATCTAAATATGTCTGTCTTGAAGGTTTTTTTTCGTGTCTTTAGAGAAAATACGATTTTGGGGCATTTTTTTGAATTAATATTATTATTATATTAATGTATGGGAATAAGTCTGTATTTTATAATTTAATCTATATAAATTCAGCTTTATACTAATTAATTATTATGAATGTAAAATAGATTAATGAAATTCAATTGTACTTAGATACAAAAAATAATAATAATAAGCTGTGTAAAATTTTAGACCTCTGACATTTTGGCCGGAAAGGTTTCTTCATGCAGTAAAATAAATTTTTTTATTAAAGTAAACATAGTTTGATAATATCAAATTTAGTACTTTTAAAAGTATTCATATTCTGTTAAAAAAATATTCTAGAGCATGAATAAAAGAGCAACTTATATTTTTTGCACTCTCAAAGAAAAAAGGATAGGTATATTAATATTTGTAAATTTTGTTTACTTTAAAGTATAAAAAATGTTTTACTGCATAAAGAAACATTTTCAGCCCAAAAGTCAAAAGTGAGACGGGATTCCGGACAAATACATTTGTATTAAGATTTTTTATTTTGCCAATTGTCAACTTTTGACATGCTTAAATACATGATATCTCCTTTTTTTATTAACCATAAACACAGGATAATATTACAATTAATCTGACCTTTTGGGTCAGGTTAAAATTGCAACCAAAAAATTGACTAAATCAAAATTGCAGCTTGATTGGCGCTAGTTTTAATATTTCGCCATAGTATTTTTGTCATATTTTATGCTCAAATTATATTATTGGATTGAAATTAAGTTAAAGATCTTGTTTTTATGTACATATATTTTGAAGTAACATTTTTTGAAAATCAATCTTCTCTGGACGAAATTGAAGTTTGAACATCTTCTGTAGGGAGTCAAACTTTGAGGGACTCCCATGTTTAAAATTTCACATAGGGCATTTTTTCATTAGGATAAGCATCCTCATCAAAAAATTAACGAAATGAGAAATTTCCAAAAAGTCTTCACATGGAATACCTAAGAAATATAAAGTTAATCGATAATGTTTCATTTGTATCGATTAACATGTTTTGCCTATAAAAGGAGAAAAAATATCGATATGATATTGCAAAATTGAATTGTATATTGAGTATGGGGCTCATTTAAGTATACACATATGCTCATATACATACTATATCAAGTGAAAAAAATAACAATGAATCATTTTTATATCTAAAGAAGATAAAGGAAAAAAGTATGAAACTAATGTTTTCATACTCTTTTCTGTAAAAAAGTTTCTTTTCAGTATTAACTAAACAAATGAGGGAAAAAGTTTGGATTCGATTATTCTTACATATGCACAAATGAGCTATAAAAAACTTCTTAAAGCCCTTATCCATAATAAGTATGAATTAGTAGAACTTAAATATGATAAATCGATACAAAACAAAAACATAGAGGTTTTTTATGAGCTTTTTTTAGCACCAACCTATACTTAATACTTATACACTATACAAGATACATCTCATGTTTTAGAAGATACATTAACACAAAGAGCTGTTGAAAAAAATATATTAACTGAAAATTAAAAGAATAAAATCTTACATTTTTGCATTCTTTAGATTTTTATTAATTTGGTCACAATAACAGCATGTGACCTCATCAATTTCGCTGATTTTATATATAACTGCATGTAACCTTAAGGTCGTTTTAGAGATTGCTTATATTGTTGTAAGTTTTGTCTGAAAATCACCAATTTTGACCCAAAAATGTTTTATCTTTTTATTTTAGTATCCTGCTAAAGTGACTCGAGGAACCTGAAATTTTGGATTTAGCGTTCTTTTGATGTCCTCAATCAAAAAAAAAAAAAATCAAATCAAAACCATAGCGTAGTTATATAAAAAACTTATCCCAAAAACGGGACTCTCTAATGGAGATTCATATAAAAGGGATATAGTCGCATATTACGTCCCGTCCCCCTGGTTCCATGTATAGAGCAGAGTCCATGATGGATTGAATGAGAAACAATCGATTTTTAAGCTAATTTTGCATCCTTTTCTTGATTATTGTAGAAAATATCATTTAGAGCACTTTCAAAAATTGATTCTTATTTATTTGTACCCATAAGGCCTCAAATAGGTTCCTTTTCCTTTTATAACTTGAGCAGTCAGATTTTGCCATATTTTAGACATTGCTACCGTTATGCCTCAAAATTTCACCCTAAGTGGTTTTATCTCTTACTTTGAAGTAATTTAAGGTAATTAGAATATTACAAGTAAATACTTTAACGTGCGTGCCAATGCCTTATTTTTTTCTATTTTTTTTTTTTTTTTGTAAATGTTGTGATTTAAATATGAAAAAAGTTGAAAACAAAATATATACATATAATTTGCATATAACATGATAACTAATAGGATGTTCAAATACAGTGCAAAATCTCCTCTACCGGTCTAAAACATGTGTAAATATATTGATGCACATAATTAAAGAACCATTTATATTGAGCCTATATTCAATGGTATGTGTAGATAAGTGAATTAGTATGAGATTTCTATGTGTTTGAAGATATTAACAAAAGTAATTTAAATTAAAATCTCTTGCTCCCTATTTCTATATCAAGGATGGGCAAACTACGGCTAGGAAAATATTTTTATACGGTTCGACAAAAAGTCTATGAACTGTTATAAATATGAATCAGGTAAACTTTCTATAAATAAATGGCTAAAAATTGTTATTATTTTTTTTATTTTTATTTTTTGGTACATTTTTTACGTAGACACTGAATGATATTTTGATTAACATAACTTTATAGGTACATTAAATTACAATTCTATGCCCTTTATACTAATATGTTTGTCCACGTTTGAATGGTTGTCTAAACTCTTAGATAGATCTAAAATAGTTATTTATAGATTAATATATGTAGGTGTGTAAATCAATAGTAGTATATATTTACCTTGATATAGGTACGTGCTTAGCTCAAAGCATAAAACAAGTTACCTACTATATGTTTGTTTTATTTTTAGTTTGAATTTATATTAGAAAAAGGATTATTTTGATTGTGAAGGCTCATATTTTACTCAATAAGGGTAGAGTATTGATTTTTCAATTTGGTATGTAAAAATATATGTAAAATGTTATATAAATATTCAAATTTTTGACGTGCTTCTTAAATTGTTTAAGTAGTACAAAAAACAAAGATGTTTCAAAGGTATTTTGAATCAGACTTTAAATATAAGGTAGAACTTTATTTCATCCTCTCTAATATATTTGTTTATCATACATTCATATTTGGAATTCTAACACTCAGTTAGTAGGTCTAGAAGGTACGCAAAATTCACGGTACGGTACCAACCATGGTTTGATACTGACAGTTTACCGTGATATGAGAAAATAAATTCGGAAGGTCTAAAAAAGTTTTTTTATTAAAAAAAAAGAAAAGAGTTATTTTGGGAATCTTTTTAAAAAAATACAAGAACAAGAAGACAATTATTTATTTATTTCATTTCATGTGATAACAATTAAGTCAGGATCTAATTTAATTGTTTTGAAGCTAATGTAATTAGCTATTTCAAGCAAAAAGATACTATATGTTGTACTCTTATAGTCAGGCATTTTTTTGAATAAATTCAGGAAGAAACATATCTTCCGTAGCTTATACATAGAGTTATACCTACACATTTGAAGATGTGTAATGATAGTCCTTTGGCTAACAAAAAATGTTATCACAAGTGCCATCAAAATAAACAGTCGTAAAAAAAAATTAGCTTTTGTGGGAGAAAATAGATGCACATAAAAAAATATCTCTAGTATTCATAAAAAAAATATTAACATAAATTTTCCTGTATTTATACTCTTCTTGTTATTTATTAATTACTAAAGTTAATGGCTCTCATTTTTTTATTAAATAACTATAACGGATAATTTTCTTAATTGAAAACAAAATATTTTTGGATTTAATTTTTGAGAGAAGATCTGCTCATGTAGTGTATTTTATTGATGGATAACAGAAACAGCAAAGATACTGTAATTATAAATAAATATTATATATATTTATAACTCAGATATTATTTATAGTCTTGATACTTTTCCAACTGCTTGACAAGGAAATTATTTGTTGTCTTTTGCATGTAACTGAATATTTTTATGGAAGACAAGGGATATGATAAAGCCATTTATGTAGTTTTTCAAGATTTGCAAAATTAGATTATAATGAATTAAGGTTAATGTTAAGGATATACCAATGAATATGAAATTTTTTAAATATACATTTAAAATAACTTTAATTATATCAGTCATATTGTTAACTATTTAACTCAAAAACAAACCTTTATCCTCTAGATAATTAATTTTTAACCTCTAATCCCTTTTCATTCGACTAATTGAATTAATTGAAATGTCGTTCTAGACAGGTCTTGCAAGTATTTAATAAAATCAACATTACTATGATGATGCAACTTGAATAAAAACAACGCAATTTATTTTATTATATTGATTTATTATGATTTTACAATTTTATAAAGAAATAATAATTTGTAAACTAACTTTTTCTATTATAAAAATGCTATGTTATTACATTTAAAAAAAGGTAAGTACATATATGTAATAGGTAAAGAAAAGAAACTGTAGGAATCTTAGGCAGTCATTAGCGATAAATACATAAGTAGGTAGAAAGTACTGATAAAATACATATTAAAACTCACTTCATAGTGCTTCTTTTTTTTTTTTTTTTGCGTTATTTGACTCATTTAGGTAATTAGCTCTTTTCGTATTTCATAAACATAATATGGATGTATTTAAGCTCCATTTGATGAATTCGGATTTAGTCGTATTTTGGCATTGATATTATCCTTATAAGTATCCTTCACTTCTCTTGTACTTTTTTTAAAATAATCCTGTCTTGTACTTTGAAATTGTACTCCAAAGCCATATTTATCCTCTGTATCTGGGGATTTTGACTTCAACTTAAGGAGATAAGGATCGGGGCGTTCCTCGATTTTTAATCTTTGATTTAACTTTGAGCTCAAAGTACTGAAAAGACTAGTTTTTTCGCCGGGTTGATATGATCGTCGAAATCGATCGTTCCTTTCAAGGATCTGTACTGGAGGTCCAGTCATTGAGGTAGAACGACGTAGAATGGACAGGGGCTCCTGATTTGCCATCATGGGAGGAAGATCTTCCACTGAACCACGTGGAGTGGTATCGTCCTCATCCGTCATCAACGATGAGTCATTTTGTCCGGGTTCTAACGATACATTATTCAATGTTTTACTCGGAGATAATGAATCCTTATTTCCAATGGAGGATCTGCGCATGGGTGGAGGGGGTTTGACGTCACAAGAATGGGAATTGCTTCGATTGAGTCCGACCTGATTTGTAGTTCCATTATGTGAGGGACTTAAATTACAACCTGAAATGGGAAAGGGACTCCATGAGTGGGTATAAACATAGAATTGTAATTCGATAAGTATTTGTGAGTGTATCGTCAAAAGATATAGTTGTTGCAAATGGGTACTAATTACTACTGCATGCAGCCATACATTACTTGGATAGAATTTACCTTGAGAGCAGGGATCATTATTTCTTCGTAAACTCAGGGATCGCCTTTTCAGAGTCATTATATTCGAAATAAATTGTCTATTCTCCAAAAAATTTGGATGGTGATAAGATTCGTGATGGTTTTGATGTACATGGGGTGGGGATGAATGTGGTGTTGATTGGCCTGAGTTAGGATTAATAGTTATAATATAAAAATACATATGCATACATAATTATGTATATACATATAAAGTATTTGAATGATAAAAACTGAATAAAAGGACTCCAAAATATACACTAGTACGTTAGAAAGAGAGAAAAAAGAGGTATATTAAAATAATTACAACAACACAAAATAAGGGTTATTAACTAAGTAGTTAAGATCACTATCAATGTTATAATTGAGAGAATGCACACTTAATTTATTTGGTGTTTTGTGCAAATTAAAAGGATAGGGAAAGTACGACTAAATTCAAGAATTTGAATTTTTTTCTTAGAAAAGGAGTCAAACATATCATGCAAATTGTTGTTTGAGGGAGGAAATAAAATACTAATGGTAGTCTGTACCTTCAATGGAGCATTGTGGCATATTTTCATCAAACTTAATGGTGCATTGACTTCCATATCCACTTGAGGATCCAATAGATCCTGAGCTGGAACTCGAACCATCCTCTGCTGATACCGTCTAAAGAGTAAGTTGATTAACAAGATAAAAGTAATTACATATGGCAGAATGAAAATATATCCTAACTCACCACTTTCTTTCCAGGAAAGGAAAGTTCTTCCACCGTTGGGGTTTTGAGATCATCCTCTGAGCTTAATTGCTCAGATTTTGGTGAAACAGTTTCATTTACATTCGGGTTACCATTCACATCATTTATAGTGTTAATTGCAGGCTTACATTTTTTCATCTTGTCCAAGTCTTTGCAATTCATGTAGACAGGATGAGGAATTACTATAGTAAAACAAGGACAATTTATCATAAGCTCATAACTTAAACCAGAAAAATGTGTAACAACATCAAAAAACAAAGAAATATGATTTTGGATTGCAATTTCAATGCAAAAGTCATTTGTTTTCATACTTTAAATTTGAGTCAATGTACGTATATAAATGCATATAGACTAAGGTTTGCAAAAACAGAAAAATTACAAAACTTTACTCAATGTAAAAACCGGTATTCGTGGATCATGTTTTCTAATCCTAAAATAATTAAAAGTTAACATAAAAATGTACAAAATTTAATGTCTTATATAGACCAAATCAAGTAAAAATTTGAATTAGACTGTTATGTAAAGAATGTAACTTAACTCATTGCACCTAAATTTATTTTAATTTTTTTTAAATAGGAGTGTAGATATGATTTCAACATCATATAAGTTTTTTTTACGTGCTACTAAATGCAGGAAATAAATTTTATTTTCTTAGCTCAATTCTCAAATGTGTACTTAATTGTATAGATTGACTCCCAAATCCTATGCTAAATGAAATTATGTTCACAAAATATTTAAAGATCAAAATATTGACCTACCAAATACCATTTTTGTTTTATGGATTAATTTATCCTTCAAAATGAGTCTAAAATCTATTTTTATAATTTATACCTTTTTTTAGAAGATGACTGGATATCAATATTTGGAGCCTTTATTTTTTATATGCAATCATAAAATGTTAATAAAAGAGTACTAAATCCAATTTTTTGAATATCATATAATATCTGAAGAACTTCCTTAGTATGAGTCAATAAATTTACAAAGTATATTTATATTTTAACCATTGTACAGAGTATATTTTTTATTTTCCAAATAAAATTATTTTTGGATAGCATTTTCGATAGATATCATTCCAAAACTTGTACTAATTTTATTAAAAAGTATGTGAACATATAATAATTAATTAATTAATATTGAAAGTCAGTCATAACTCTTGAGCATAAATTAGGTATAAAACAATAGCCAACTGATATGAACCTCTTTGTTTGAAGAATTTATTTTCTTAGAAATAAACTTAATCATATATATATATATATATATATATATATATATATATATATATATATATATATATATATATCGAAATTGGTTATGACTATTTCATTTTCTTAGTTGAAATAGAAATATATTACAAACACCCGATTATTGATAACTAACTATCATGGCCCCTAATAAGGACAAGATATTATGCTTATCATTTTACTTACCCATATCTCGTTTGTCGGAGTGAAAATTAGGAACCATTGTCAAATTGAGTGTTGGTTTAGGAATGGCATAATGAGGACCATTATCTGAGGACCTCATGGGTTTGTTGTTATGACTAGAAGCTCTGTCGATGGATGCACAACGAATATATGCGCCATTAAAGGATGACGAAGGGATTGATCGGTCAGCTGAAGAGCACCTTTGAGGTAAGGGAGGCCTTTTCACCAAGGTGTGTGAATCAGATATTCTATGAAAAGGACTGAAACGAGGCATAAGTAGGAATGTGCATCATGTGCATTGGAGAATGATTTGGACTGACTTACCTGTAGGTCCTTTTGATGGTAGAAAAATTGTTATACTGATTTAAAAGAGATTTGGAATTTATTTCTTCCAACTCAGAATCAGTATTGTTCCCAGATTCAACATGATTCAAGACAAATGTCGCTCCATTCACAATGGGTCTCTGCGTTCTCTTATCATACGTTGTAGATATAGTGTGAGGACGAACTTGATGGGCTCCATCCCATGATGTTGATGACATGGGGCGTGCAATGTCTCCAAGAGGATTACTTAAAACGAATTTCTGATGGGAAAGAGATGAACTAGGTCTTGTACAAAGAGTTTCAGTCTTTGTGGCTGTATAAGTTTCGTAATCAGACTAAAAAGAAGAAAATAATGAGATTAAAAAGTTATATTTTATTACCAAAGAGATTTTTTCTTTTTGGCTTACCCCACTTTGAATGGACCTTTGAGTCGGAGATCCATTAATATCAATACTAACTGAAGAATTGGACGTTCCCGTAGACCCACCAGAATTCAATGAACTCATAGATCCTTTTCTAGATCCCATGGAAGATGAAGGAGTAGATGGAGGTGTTGAAAGACAAATACTCCCTGTATCCTCTCCCTCCTTACCTATGACACCATTTTTTACAAAGTCTTCAATGAATATATCTGTAGACTCTTTCAGTGAGGCTGTTCGATTGAGCTTAGATAGTATTTCCTCGATTTGATGTATTTCTGTGAACATTGCTATTTCTTCATCCAGCACGGGTTTTAAAAACGCGACAAAAGTACAATAGCGGTTCCTATCCTCTGCAAAGGCCTTTCTTACAGCAGTGCGCTCTGTTTTTTCAAATGTTTTGAATTGAGCATTTAAATCTTTGGAGCACTGATCAAATAAGCGTTGAACACTTGGATCTGGAACTTTCTCTTTTTTCAATTTCTTTTTAAGTCGTTGCACTTGGTCAGATTTCTTTTTGATTTGACTCCGACTTTTCTTATAGCCTGTAATGAGATCAGTAATGATTAAAAGTCCATGCGAAGTAATGGATGTTAATACCTTTGGAGTGCTCTTTGTCCAAGGTAACTGCGCATTTTTTCCATTCCTCCAACTTTCCTTGAATTGGAAGTACAAGGCAATCCATTAAAGCTCTGAAGAAGAGACAGTTTTTTAGGCCTTAGATTGGTGATAATTACATTTTTACACTGTATTCAGTAAAAACTAATTTCATACAATGGTAAAATCAATCATAACTAAAAAAGCGAGCTTTTTTCTCAAAAAGGAGTCTGGATTACATTTTTATTTCCCTATTAATTATCTTTTTTTTCTTATTAATCCTTCAGAGATGCCACAAATTGCAGTTAAAGATCGAAAAAATTATCGATCACAATTGTCAAATAAAGACTATTTGAAAGGCCATATCGAGCCAAATAAAGTTTTATGCATAATCAAATAAAGAAACTGTACTTAGTATTTTTGGGTATCTGAATTCATCCCAGAAATTTGAATTTAAAATCTATTATTGAACAAAATGCCTTTATCTATGAAATGTTGATTTCATAAAAATTATAAAGTATAAAAAAATGAGAAATGGGAGTTCCTCATTTTCTTAGGTTTTATTCAAGATTAGTTTTGTGTAGACAAACTATATATGTATATATACAACTATTACAAAGTTTCTTTACTTACTAAATAAAAACCAGTATTTGATTTGAGAATTGAAAACATATTATTAAACTTTCACTATATTAACACACTTCACACATGAAATGCAAATCAAATGCCTGAGATTTTGCAAGTGTTTAAATATAATAATTTCTTAACTTGTTATTATTATCTTAAATAATACCCAGAGGAAAAAATATATTCTAATAGACAACATGGGATTAATACTTTGTATAATTTTTGACCCCAAAAAATTATTATTAACTAATAAAATCCCTTCAAGCTTACCCTGCCAGCGTTTTCATTCTAGATTCCAGTGCTCTATGTCTTATAACAATTCTTGTTAAGCAAGTTCCAATATCCCGAGTAGCACCTGCAAAAATATATTTTATTCGTGAGAAAGAACATGCATGTAATCTTATACTTAAAGTTTAAGAGTCAAAACCAAAGGCTATAAACTTTAAAGATTTATTATCTAATCTGGAACTTAATTATAATTTCAAAACGGTCAACATTTATTTAAAGTCATAAATTAAAAAATTTCAAATTTAATTTTTAAGCATAAATGAGTATGAAAAAGTGCCATAATTTATAGCCGTAGTCATAAAATTATTTATGTAAAAGACAGTTATGATTTAATATTTTCAAATTTTACTCGAATATTTGTAATTTTTATATATTATTCTTTTGTGAGTTGCTTCGTTTGAATTTAGTAGTTTCGGATTTTTTTTTTGTATAAGATAATTTTTTTAAGAACAAAAAAAAAGAAGCTTTCATCATATTCAACAATGAAAAGTACATACACTTATTCTATGGGTAATAGCTAATTATATTAATGTATGTAATATCGTAAAAAAATGTTCTTGTATGGATATTAACATTTTGTAGTCAGCTTTTTGTTCTTTCATAATATAATTTATAATGGATAATAACATTTTTTTAATTGAAGGCATGATGAAAGTTTGAGGTTGATGCAAATTATTTGATAACTTTTTATAGTAATTTAACTACATAATTAACATATTTTGAGATCAATTTCATAAGTTATAAATGTGCCTCTCAATGATGTACATTATAGCTTCAAAGTATAAAAGGCATTAAATAATGCATAATGCCTCAAAAATTTCTTATTTGTAAAGAAGAACCAAACTTTTTTCAAGAATAGGTGTTATCTTTTTGGTATATAAGCTGATGAATGTTTCTTTGCGTAAATAGTTTAGATTTGCATTATTTGTTCAATTAAAAACTAGGTATGTATATATTATTAGCTTTCATCTCTATACAACAATTGCAATGAATGGACTTATGTATTATTGCATTAATTTAATAAAGTTAATGACTAGACAGAAGATACATGGATATAACGTGAGATAATTTAGTCCAATATATGGAACTACTCATATGTATTGTATACGCACATTAATCAACATAAAGCATCTTAGTGGAAATAATAAAAATGTACCAGTGGTTGCTTTGTTTTTTCATAATATACACACATTTATATGTAGGTACATAAGAAAATAGAAGGAAATGTGTACTAAATCATAAAGATCTAAAAAAAACGGAAAAACATTTCTAAATGTATAAATTAAATCCTTATCTTCATTTTATGATCAACCACCAAGGGATTTTAAAAGCAAAAAGGTAAAATTTTCATAATATGTTAAATGTTATATCTTACTGTCATTGTTGCTTTAATTTTTTCATATATATGTAAATTAAAACTTATGGTACACATTTAAAAATATTTGGTCACCGTAGTAAATATTTTTTATACATTTGAATTGATTCACTCAAAAAAAAAAAAATTTAAAATAAGTTCTGTCTTCTTGTTGATTTGTAAAATCATTTTCCTCATTTGTTTCAAAAATGATTATTCTTGAATGCATTTTTTTCTTCAATTACATGTTAGTTATGCATAGTTTATGTGAATCAGTTGAGTTAAAAAGTACATAAATTGTCTGTTTTTAATGTGTACATTTAATTACATTATTCGCAAAATATTTTTTGTTTTGTCGATCATAACTACAAATATAAAAGTGAGCCTAAGGAATATAAGTGTCTATATTTCTATTTAATTTATTAGGTAAGTAATATCATATAAGAAAATAGTTTTTTCTTGTGATATTTATGTTTCAAAAGTATATATTTTTGTATACATATTTATGACCAAAAAATTATGTAATAAAATTATTGCTGAATATAGGGTGTTAATTTAATTGGAGAAACTATTTTTTATACCTTTTATGAGGGTTTCAATCATTTGCAGTAAGTTCTGCAAATCCCCTACGAATAACTGGAGTTCACTGAATAACATTTACTTATTACTTAGGAATTTTATTACCAGTAAAGAAAATAGCCTTATTTATCAATGGCTGTTTTAAAAGATAGTTGATCAATGAATCACTTAACTGTATGTACGTGACTTGTAGAGCATGATTTACAAAAAAAAAAAAAATTCTATGGTACCTTAATATAAATAATGAAACATTATTTTTTTGAAAAAATTAGCTTAGATTCAAATACAAAAAATATAAGGGAGCTTTGAAAGGATGGACTTTTTTATATAAATAACTTTTTTTCCGTCAACTATTTGCAAAGTATGATATTTTTGCAAAAAAAGTTATTTTCTGGAGAAATATTTTTCCTGTTTCAAATTACTTACTCTGATGGCATTTTTCAAAAAATATGTTTTTCTCATTATTTGATAAAGAATCATAATTTATTAGTTGAAAAAGGGTATAAATATATGTCAATTTAAATTAAATCCTTTAGAAATATGCAATGTTTAATTAAAGTGTACATCATGCAAAGGTTTTCATAACTATATATTGTACTAATCATTATATTTGAACATTGCATTTTGAAACTAAAAATTGAAATTGAAGTCAAATTCGGCGTAAGCGTAGAGCCATTTAAGTGAATCAAAGCATAACATGTTGAATTACATTACATGAAGCCATCAGGCGTAATTATTACACTTAATGCTCATATGTATATATATATATGTATATATAAGTTATGTATACAAGAAACATTTATTAACTTAGAAATACAGCAAAATTGGAATTTTCTATGGCTGTTATTCCCAATAAAAGCCATAAAGATAATTTATAGGATGATATTTAAAAAGAAAATAAATTGAACGTACAAAAGTAATAAATTTTGGTCGAAAACTAGGATACTTCTTCATAAGACTATGGAATTCAGGAATAACTTTAAGGATTTTTTTTATTCTTAGACATAGTTTTAGCACAAGAACAAGGAATTTTGACTAAAAAATTAAAGATGAAACCTCTCAAGTCGGTCAAAAATAACCATTTTTTACCCTGTTTTAAACTTAAAAAGTGCTAAAAAGGTCTAGAAAAATAGATCCAGAGACTTTTCATTTTCCCACAACTTATTTATGTATATGTTAAAATATGTTATGTGTCTTAAATTGTGACTTTTTGGAAAATATTTCATAAAATAATAAAGAAAGTTTCAAATATGTTAGTAAGGAATTTATTCTTTCCTCAGTTCAAAAAAAATATTAAAAATGATGGAGCAAATAACTTCTATTCATCATGTTAAATAAAATTGAGATCATGCTTTTGGTTTTTGGCTTTATATGAATGCCTCATTGCCTCGGTTCAAAACCATTTATGTAGAGTTCAAGTCTTGCTTTGTCTAGAATAACAGGGATTTGATTGATTTTGTTAAAGTACATAATAATATGAATGTACATACCATAAAAAACAACAACTATTTTATTATTCAAAATAGCTCATCCAAAAAGATCCTTTGTGTGTGTGTGTGTGTGTAAGATTTATTCAGAATGAATAATCATAAATAAAAAAAAGTAGAAAAAATAAATTTGATTTTGATACTAAAATAGCATACACATACATAAAGTGGAGCCTGGGTACCCATGATCTTATTTCTGAGATCTTTAATAGCAAAAAAAGCAAACATTTATTTTCTTATAGTTCTATAAATCAAAAAAAAAAAAAAAAAACTTGAAATCGCTAAATTGACTTCCCTCTACAAAATCAAACTCTATATCTATATAGATATATTTTATAGATCTATATTCTAAAGAAAATAAGTGAAAGATTTGAGAGAATAAAAGATTAATTGAAACTTTTCTTTTTTTACAAAGTAAGAATTTTACTTTATTTCTTTATTTTTTCACGTGTCAATAATTCTTTATGAATATTAGGAAAGTTCTTTGTTTTTTCATAAAATCCCCCTCAAAAAAAGTTTGAGAAAATAAATTTTGTAACAAATAAAATATTATATAGATCCATTTATTAATTTTATTTTCATCCAAAGATAGAAAATGTTATAACTGTTCATCAATGAGTACTAAAAAGTTGCTTTATGTATGAATAAACCTTGCTATTTGTGTTTATTACCTTCTTTCTCATCCAAATGCCTATATGATAAGACCTGCTCAATTGGAGCCAAACTTATTGATCCCAATCAATAAGTTTATTCCCCTCTCTTTTTTTTTTTTGTTTATTGCTAACGTATATTTGCGAATGATTGCTTGATAGCTTCGAACACTCCTACTGCTTATTTTTAGTTATGGGTAAAAAAAAATATTTCAAATTCTATGAATAAAGAAATATAATGCAAAATATATGTATAAATATTTTAACACACATATTTGAATATCAATTTGTAAATGGTAGAATAAGCATTTAAATAATTTTAACATGTGGAAAAGCATTGCTGTATTTTTATTATGATTAATTTTTTTTTAAAAGAAGTTATATTTTCATGTCAAAAAAAATTAGGATCAATATTTCCATGTAAAATTTGATTTCTAATTATAAAAATACGTAGAAAATATTTGAATTGAATAGTATTAACTTTATACGAAGATAAATATTTGTTTCAGGGAATAATAATAATACATTTAAAAAGAAATTATTTGATATGAGTACTAAAATAGCTCATTAACTGATCAAAAAGCACCAAATAAAAATATTTTTATCTTTTTTTCAAAATTGATATTTTTTCTGTCAAAAAATGTATTCTGATATAAACTATCTTTTAGAGCAGTGCTTCAAATTTAAACCTTATTTTAAAAAAATTCCCATTATTTGTATTGGATTGTATATGAATATTAAAGAATGCTAATGTTTTTTGCTTTGTTTTTTTTAAATATCAATATTCTAATAAAATAATGTTCAAATAACATCCGTAAGTATTATTTAAAATGAACAGTTTGCAAATAAATAAATTTCCATCCATTAAAATATTTATTCAACACTTATTTATGAACATTTTATCACTTGTTTATGTATTCATCATTTCAAAGAATATTTTTTTAATTTTTTTGCCAGACGTTCAAAGCTTACTTTTTATCAGGAAAATCAAAATACACAAAATTATTTAGAGATGATGTGTTGCTTAGAAGAGAGAAAATGGGTATTTTGTGCATTTGTATGTACATATGTAATTATCTTAATATGTAAATAAAATTTGGGAAAACACATTTTCAATTACAAATTTAATATTTCTTTATATATATGTATGTACATAAATATATACAATCGATAAAACATCTTTAATTGCTACTCTCAATATAACAAAATATTACTTTGAGACATACATATATTTACACGAATACAAACATATGTATTCATAGAGTAAGTGATGCATCATATATGTCTTTTGAAAGCTCAAGTGTTTTTTGTGTAGAATTATAGACAGTAATAATGTATCAACAAGAAAACATGTTAGACATTGGAGCTACTTAACGCATTATAATTCCTTTTGGATATTATGTTTCATATACGTAGATATAAAGGTCATGTATACCTTCTGTTTCCAATCCAACAAATGAAGATTGTTCCGAAAAAAATGATTTGTAATTGTAAAAACACTCACAAATAAATAAATTGAAATCTGTTTATATAGAGCTTTCAATATATGTACTTATGTGTGTGGAATGAAAAGTCTTCTTTTTACGTGTACATGTACCTAACTATTTATATGTACATATATTAAAAAATGTGTGACTTACCTTTTGTATTTGAGGCAGCATCCGCAATTTTTTGAAAACTGTCAAGAAAGGATCCAAGTACAATGATTGTACTCCTATAATAAAAGGCAAGATACAATTTAGACTTTATATTATTTTATATTATATTACATCCTACTGATGTTGTTGTAATGTGTCCCCAAAATTGTTTTTTTTTTTTGCTCCTCTCGCTAATAGTCATAAAAATAATATTGAACATATAACATGTTATTTTTGGTCAAATTAGAGAGGCATTAGGCTTCACATACATAGATATAAGCCATTTAAAAACAACAAATAATGCTTTTCTCCATTAGTGTGTGTGTGTTTTTTTTGTATTTTGTGAATCACGATAAATGTTTCATTTATACTCAAATTTAACCATTATTTTGAAACAAATAATACGACTTTTTGAATGTAGATTTGTATTTATTAGAATTGAGCCCGGAAAGAGATTCAAAAAAATTAACTTTGTCTTTGCACTTCAATAGATGTCTATAAATTTAACTTTACTATTGTAGAAAATCAATTGTTTATTTACAAGAGATCTTTTAATGGAGATTTAAACTATTTTTTCTCCATAAAATAATATGACATTAAATGAACATAGAATTTTTTATTATGATTCATTTATAACTAATGAAATTCAAAGACATTTCCATTTATACTCATTAACAAATGAACATATAAAAATGTTCTTTTTTTTATTTCACTTTTCTAACACTAATATGGTAAGACCTTAAAAATGCTCCGGGATTGTATAAGCATATAAATAAATATTACACAAGTCCATATTATAGGATTACGCATCACTAAAAAAAATAATTAACTTTTTTAAACTTCAAAAATGATAATCAATGATATATTAATAAATATTTACATTGTTCTCAGAAAATATCATAAAACAATCATAAGGTTAAAAAGTAATGCTTCAAATAATATACTGTACTATTTATATACTTTTATAAGCCTATGTATAGATGAATAATTAATAAGATAATTTGTTTCACTGGCATTACTATATTATATAACCCCAAAAAAAGGGTGCAACAGATCTTAACAAACATAAGTATATGGTTTAAAAACTTTCATAATGTTTGTTTGTTCTTATATTTGAATAGGTTTTTTTGTATATACTTCCCAAGATACTGTTGAAAGGCAAAAAGATATACAAATTTAAAATATACATAGGAATATGTTTTGGTTTATTTGCAATAATAAAAAATACTTTTGAATCATGAAGCTAAAGTCGTTAGGGGGCGTTATTTTATGAATGTTATGATATTCACTTTTAGCCCTACTTTTCATACGCTTTTATGTCTTAAAAGTATTTTGACAAAAAAAAATTGCAAA
The DNA here is from genome assembly GCA_963680855.1 of Lepeophtheirus nordmannii. Lineage (NCBI taxonomy): Eukaryota > Metazoa > Arthropoda > Copepoda > Siphonostomatoida > Caligidae > Lepeophtheirus > Lepeophtheirus nordmannii. The sequence goes on from OY804523.1 coordinate 26,524,163, forward strand.
TCGACCCCCCTCCCTACCCTGAAAATTACTTTTTGAACCCTTGAAAACGCTTATTTTTAGCTATTTTTGAAAAGAAAAAATGAAAAATTTGAATATGTTGAGACTAATAATGATATTTTATAATAAAAGCGATAGCTTTATTCAAGTTGAATTTGTTTTTTACGCCCCTCCCTAACATCACATTGAAGTATTCTTCGAGGTACTTTTTTGAAGAAAAAAATATTTTCTTGGATGTTATTTAAAATTTAGTATATTATCCAAATTAGCAACATGTTTATCATATTATTTAGCCAATGGGTAGTCTTTTTACTTTGAGAGAGACATTTCTACTTATTTTACAAAACGCTTAAAATCCAAATAGAATTTGGCAGTTATTAGTTTTCAGTAATTTATAGACATGAATATAATATTGTCTTATTCCAAATACATCTTAATGGTTATTAACCATATTTAAATTTATCATTTGTATGACTCATTTCAAAAAAGGTTCATTTGCTTTGTTTCTTGTCACATGTACAAATGTATATACTTACATAGGTATAATTAAGTTCTCCTTAAAATAATGAATAAACATTGTCTGTAAAATCTTATTTGGAGATTTTTCTTTTAAATGATATGTAATAAATATACAGAAAATATAAGTCTTATTATTTATGGTGGAGTCACAAATCAAAATTAATCTTCTCAAATTGCTTTGAAACATGAATTTCTTAGTTAAACTATTTTTATTTTCTTTTAAGTAGAAACTAAGGAAAAAAAGGACATAAATGTGTATAGTATAAACATGAAATAGGAAATATAAATCATAATGTGTAAACTAAATTTAGGAGGAGTTGTGAAAACTGGGTTATAGATTTGATTCGATAGAAAAAAAAAATTTTGGTCAACGGTTGAATTTGTGGTTTTCGCAACGTCCTTCAACTTTTATGAAAATTAACTAAATATGTATTCTTTTAATTAGTTGTTAATTTGTTTACTCTTGCCCCCTATTAATACCCTGAACGTAATTTTGTTGAGCTTGAATTAAGTACAGTGAGCATTTGATGACTTTAATTGAATGGTTCAACATTTGGAAAGAATATAATAAATATGAAGTTCTGCCAAATAATTTAATTCCTTTTTTCTCCTCCACCTATTGAAAGGTTGAGAGATTCAATGAATTCTGAGATATACAGGGTGCTATTTTAAATTGAAAGAAAATTTCAAACTTTTAACAACAATAAATGACCACTTAAGTATTTACATTTGAAAGAATATTCTGAAATTGATGTAAGTACTATTTATTTGATATTTACGATTTAAAATAGTAAAGTTACAAAAATAATAGTAAGCACCAGCTAAATATTTTAATATAGAAAGTTCAAAAGAATTCTATCTGGACCGATCTGGACCCTTGAAATATATATTTTTAAAAATGAAAATTTAAAAAAAAAAACATAAAACCATATATTATATATGGCTACATAGAATATTACTTTCAATATATGTAAACTCATCTAACTTAAATATTAAGTTAAATTAATTCGAAAATTTACTGTAGAACACTCGTTAGACCTTTTTTTTCACAGGGAGTACGACATATCCTTGTGACTTTTCTTCTTCTTTAACTATATCTTACATACATATTTTATGACTACAAGTTAACAAAAATAAATTGAAGGACAACTTACTTTAGAGTCGTATGTAGTTTTCCTGCTCTCGACACAAATTCATCAAAAATAGGAGTACCATTCTGAAATAAAAAGTAGAATAATTATAATTATACATATGTTTTTTACATCTGTTGTACAATCATCAGTTTTTTATAGCAATAAAAGATCTTAAAGTCTAAGTTATACATATATGTTATGCATAGCTGTTACTCAAATGAGGAGTAGAACTCTCGTTGTGAATATATTAAAAATTCATTTCATCTTTATGGTACTTAATACTCTAAGAAACGTTTTCACATTTATGTAACTTCCATTAAATAATATATTCTAGCATATATAAAAAAAATAGCTGACAAGTGTTCATAATGATGACGACCACCTAAAATACTCATTCCGTCTTCAAACTTTTCTAAAAGAAAAATAAAGCCCCTTTTTGTTTTTAGTTATTTCCACATAAATGACTTCTCGTTTACAGAATGAAAACATCATGGCGTGTATCAATTAATATCAATTTACTTACTTTTGTTTGTTTATTGTGGATAATTTATCCAACTTAGTTAGGAACGACAAAGCAACATAAAAACAGCCATTTATGTAGAATTAGTATCAAAACATGAAAACACATTTTATATCTCCGAGCTTGTTGTAGTCTACCAAAGTTTCAACAAATCATAGGGATAATAATAGTAAAATCTTCCCATTATCTTTTAGTGTACCCCTGACAGTTATATAATTAAGGGGGGAAGAGTTTGTTAAATGCATTTTTATCATACATGTACATATGTGTGTGTGTATAATATTCTATGGAGTAGGCAATTAAAAATAAATGCCAACTACTTAACGTAATTTTATAAAAGAGACAATATTCATTAGTGTAAGTATGTATTTTATGTATTTGTACTTTCTTGATCAGTTTACAAATACATACATACAATATAAACAAAGTGCCTTTAATTTTAAAACATTGATGGGATTAAATGCATCAACTCGTGTAATCAATTAATTGGTCCTTTAAAAGATACAAATTAGGATATATATATATATATATATGGAGACATCTTCATTAGTGAATAAAATATCATGAAATAATTTATTATTATTATTGTTGTGGAAATTAAAAGTATCATTGTGTAACATACATATTTGGTTCATATTTCAACAGTATTTGACACTTCAAAATAAATAGTGATAATCTATACAAAGCGTGCCCTTTTTTGACTTAATTGAATGTCTAAAAAATAATTCTACCAATGCCATTAAGATTTTTTAAAAACAAAAACATGTGACACTTTTTTGACAGTATTTTTATTTTATTTACAATAATTATCTTCACACTGAGTGGACACCCATTAAGTACCTAATACTTTGGTGCTAAAACAAAAAAACAAAGAAGACATCAGAGCAGACCATGAAAAATGATAAATGACAGTCTTTATAAATATCTGATTTATATACATATGAAAGTGTGTACATATCTGTAAAGGTTTTAATACAATATATAAACATATATATATATATATATATTGTTGTATAGAGATGAAAAACTTTGATACATAAGTAATCGCATTTCATACTAAGAGAAATGACATAGTTTTATATGTAGTTTTTATAGTTTAAAAAAATAAAATTAAAAAATGCAAAAATGAATGTTCTTGTTGATGTTATGATTTTCCTTTCAACATTGTCTGAGCTTAAGAAAAGAAAACTTTAAAAAATAAACCACAATGCTGTTTTTTTAATGCATCTTATACAATTTCTTTCATTGTTTATAAGATTATCTTTTTATGAATAGATGCAACTTTTTTTATTTCATTCTCATATTCATATATACATATATCAAGAGAAAGAAACAAAGATAACTCGTATTTATAATCACTAATTCAAGCATGTAAAATTCTTTGTAACTCTAAAAACAAAATATAAACCAATATCAAGTAAAGATTTTAAACAATTCATTTTCATTGTAAAAAAAAATATATATATATACTCATATTGGATTAATTAGTTAGGGCAGTGTTTCTCAAACTGTGAGTACACAAAGAGATTTTTGGCGGGTATCTTTTATTAAAACACTCCAGCCAAAAAAAAAATTTTTTTAAAGCACTGACGTAGAGTACTATTCAAATTGTCGAGGAACATTCTTTCTTTCTTTTTCCTTTTCTTTCATCATGACTCATCATCACTCATGAAATCAAAATATATCTATTTATATATATGTGTGTGTAATAAAATGGGTTCAAACCCCTAAAGAGAAGAAGGGAGGAGTTGCTCAGACGTCTAGGCATGTATGTACGTTGATAGGAGTATCATAAATATGGTGCTAAAGTCGTAAAAATGCCTCACTAATGAAAATGAACAATCTTCATTTGGAAGCTGAATGCTGCTGTTACCTTACAAAATCATAATAATAATAATAATAAAAATGCAGAGGTATATATATATATTGTAAAGTAATACAATGTCTGTGTAATAAGTATGTATGTATAAGATATTCTTTGGGACATGATAATTTACATTCTGTTCATTTTGTTTTTTTACGTTGAGAAGTATCTTTGTAAAATAATAATATTGAGTCCATAGGGTCTCCTTGTATGTACATACATATGTAAATAAGAACAATGTCTATGGAATGTAGAGCCTAAGTAAAGGTGAATAATAATAATAATAATTAATTATTTTTCTATCGTACATATAATTTCTGAAAGAAGTGCATTCGTGTATGAATTGCAAGATAATATCGATCCTCGCATAAAATAATATTTTCTCCCCATATGAATAAATGTATTATATACATACATACATACATTAATATAATACATTCACAATACATTGCTCATTAAAACTTCTTCTTCTTCATTGCAGCATGGACTTATTCATTCTTCTTCTTATTATTATTGCTTTCTACGATTTGCTTTGGAAGATGTAGAATATGATAATGAATTGTGCGGTTTTTTTCCTTTATTCTTTTGTTTTTAAAGAGTTTCAAATGTCAAAACATGTAAGTATTCATAAATGTATTGATAATGCCGAAATGTTATTGTTATTATTACAATTAGAAGTAGCAAATAATAGCAAATTAAATAGATAAATATGCAATATTTTTTCATTGAATCAAATAATATCCTATAAAATAAAGATATTATTTGCAATCCACATATAGTAGTAGGTACATAAAAAATTATTTTTTTAAATTAACATTATCTATATAGTATTTGAAAACTACCATACGTATTTATTCCTTTTATAATACTACTTAATATCCCTATTAAATATATGTATAATATACATGTGGTTTATTCCATGTCAAATCCACAGGAGAAGAAAAGACAAAAACCAACACAAAATTGAAGGATATTTTGTACATAGGCATATAATATCAAGAGAATAACATGACCCTAATTTTAGCTCGTAAATATGAGCTATTCAGAAGATATAATAGACACATGATTCCAGCCTTCCTCCCACCCAAATTTCTCATTGATGGTCGTTACCCTTTTTCTATCATTTTATATCACCTTTGGAGATGGAATCTCGAAAAATTTTACTCAGTTATTTTATAGGGTAAGAAATTCTAAAATCAAGTCAAAAAATGAAAAAAGAATATTTAAAAAAAATATAGAAACTATTTAAATAAAATACACATATAGAGTCACCTATTTTTCAAAAAAAAAAAAAAAAAGGATATTATCTTCTAACTTCAAAAGACGGACTATTTATAAAAATTTCTAATTCTTCTTTCATTACCACCCAAAAAATAATGTTTATTATTTTATAACTTTTTTTAGTTGAATAAATAATATTTAAAAATTATTTATAGGCTCTCTCTAGACCTCATTCAATTTAATGACATGACATCATTTTTCCTATCTATCTAGGTATATAAAAGAAAATTGACTTTATTCATCAAATGATCCAAATTGTCAAATAAATATAATATGATTACAAGTGGATTGAATCCCTCAATGTGAAAAAAATAAATCTCTTTGAATTTCAAGGAATATACTTGGAATACTTTTTATCAATATTACAAAGGGATATGAAGGGAAAATGAAATCATATTTCATTTCATTTCTTGACTGACTTTTATTCTTTTTAACGAAAAAACTTTTTTATAAAATGTACAAAAATATACATTTATGTATGTATATAATACGGGAAAGATACATTTTGCTTTTCAAGAAAGAAAAAAAAAGACAATGCTTTCTGTAGTACAAATGTATACAATATTTAGGTATTTACTACCATTCAGTTACATATATATGTACTTATATCTAATGAATTTTTAGCTGTGTTACTTTACGTGTGGTATCTACCGTTGTACAAAGCATACAAATATAATGTATATAGAATACACGCATGTAAGATAAATTAGAGACAAGAAACAACAAAGGAAACGACAAGGAAAAATTAAATTCTCTTTCTTGATAGAAAAAAAGAGAATATTAAATGTATTTATAAATATTTGTGTACCCATTTCAAAAAGTTTTATAATTAAATTATTTTAGCAAAATAAAAAAAGGGAATCCTGTAAAGAAAATAAAAGGCTAGCATTGATGCTTACCTACTTTTAACAATTGAAGAAGCAATGTGAACTCACTATATTTGAGAATTGTTGTCGTTAAGTTTACATTTCAAACTTATTCAAAGAAATACGCTATACAAATTATTAATTACGTTCATTTATACCTTGTTACCCCAACTATTCAAGTTGGTTTTCATATACGTACATATTTAGGTCTCCACATATGAATATTTATATTCAAATCGTTGTTATTTTAAACCCATTGTCAAGTGTCATTACAAATAAAATGTAAATATATTTAAAATATTTTTACCTATAAAATACAAATGAAATATTGGGAAAAGGAAGATAAAAATGAAGAGATACATTGTAAGAATGTTGCTATGACTCCATGTGGAAATATGTATCTTATATATAGATATATATAAAAGTGTTCTTCAATCAGTTTTTTCCTTGCTTTCTACCGGATGAACATAAATATAATCATTCTAAGATAAATTTATGGCTCGAAAACTTCATTCACACACAAAATTATTTTTGCAGATATTTATAATATATATGCTCAGAGCCCTATTGTTACATAAAACACGTTTTCTTTGAGTGAATTTATTCTTTCAATGTCAGCAAGTCCTTGTGTAAATAAGACGTACATTTTGAGGGAAGTCAATCAATTGCATGCTTTTGACATTTCCGAATGACATTGTTGAGAAAGGAAAACTATACATTTATGAAAATAAATATGAGTTTTTTAAATGTATAATTCAATAGAAGGTATAAAAGAGAGGTAAATAGTCTTTATCGCAGAGTACATATAATGGCTATCATAAAGTTACCACATCATTTGTTATGACTGTATGGTCAATGTATGTACAAATATATGATCATCCATCATATAGGAAAAAAAATTATATTTTGCCAATGCTTTTGCAACGTAAATGTGCTTCTAGAGATTTTATCTTTTTTTTTATACATATATGTATGTTACCAAAATCAAGTAGAAACACTAAATATCTTTTAAGTGTCTATATAATCAATCATGAAATGGAGCTCGAACAAAATTCTAAATAGAAAAAAAAATAAAAACAGTTTGTAAAACCATGTTTTTATTTTCGTTATTTTTAAAGTGATTGAAATCATCATTTTTATATTCAATCATGTAGAACAAAAAGTGTGTAAAATATGTAATTCTACAAATTATGAGTGTAAAATGCTTCCAAGTTATTTTTTTTGTCTACTCTAATAAGCCTCAAATAAAAGTTTATAGTGACGTCAAACAAATTGCATAGGTATATTTGGTTAATTATAATTATTAATTCAATTCAAAAGAAGTTCCCCTTTATAAAGTTTTAGTTAAAGTACTCATGATTCACAAACCATTACGCCCATATGAGCATATAAAAATTACATAATATCATGTCCAATTTAAAAAGTTTAATATAATATGAAGAGTCACATCCGTCATAGAACAATATAAAAAAATTCAATCTAATGTAGTGTGTTTTTACAAAGGACTAGCATAGTTATGTAACATATTTATATTTATTTGGTTTCAACTTACAATCTACATAAACGCGTTTAAATTCCTTATTAAATTTGAGCGGAATTAAAATATATATGTATGTAAAACTATTATTTGAAGCCTGCTTTGTGCGTTTTTGTTAAAATATTTTTGCAAAAATCATATTACCTAAATATTTTGTATTATTATACACGTCATGTATGTATGTATGTATTAATGTGTATAGGAAATAAGTCAGACGTTCATAATTATCTTTCTTCTCAGAAGTAAGGAAAAATGTTTGACTAATGACTCAGGAGAAAGGAAATCTAATAATAATATATATTTTTTATATATTTAAACACGAAGAAAATCAATTGGTTCAGGTAAAAAAACTACACTGCTTCTCAGAATGTGGAACTCTATGAGTCTTTTTTTTTAGGGGGGGGGGGGAGAAAAATCATTATCATTTTAGTACAGAATGTACGTAGAGAACAGTTAGCCCATTAATCGGATAATCATTGAACCCTTGAAAAATCAGTCAATAAAAATAATCATTCCATGCACATAAATCCCACACATGACCAAAATACGCATATCTATGTGTACATATCATAATGAATCCCCGTTCCCCTCCCCTGTGAAGAGGAAGAAGGAAGAAGAAATGATAACATAAAATTAGACTAACTATGGTTCTGATAAACACCAAGTAATCAAGTACCTAAATATGTATGTACATGCATGCAGCACGGTGTATCGAAAAGATAACAAAATTATGTTTCTTTCCTTTATATCAATGAGAAAGAAAGAAAAATTTCATTCATGAGGGATTTGTATACTAATATATGTATAATTATTATTCATCATTTTAAGGAATTTAGCATATTTTCATTATATTTAATAGTAGTTGAAACATAAAATAATTTATATAATTAATAAATAAATACAAAAGGAACTATAGACTGACTATAAATTACAAAATTTCCATAAATTATTATTAGATTTGTTTTAAAGAAATGTATATTTAAAAAATAAAAAAATACGACTTGCTTATAAATTAATTATATTCTCATTTCAAACAGAGCAAAGAAGAAAAAATTGTAATTTTAGGGAGCTTTTTTATCCCATCTACAAATTTTGAGGAAATCATGACTCACATTCATTATAAGTACATTCAAATATAATATATATAAATATATAACCATTATAATTGTACTACAACAACTGCCAAGACATCAAATGCATATGAGTTACACATTCTATCATATCATAGATATGAAGCAAAATATTAAACTTTTTATTTTTTTTTTATTTGTAAAGTCTAACTTTCAAAACTTTCTACTTTAAATAAAAAAAAATAATAATATAGGACGAAATGGGAATTCCAATTCGCTTTATATATGTATATAAAAACGATACGTTTTTAAACTATTTAGATTATAGGTAGATAGATTCCTAAAATACATAAATATATATATATATACTTAGAATACCTATACAATATAAAAAAATCACCATTACGCAACTTTTTCTTAAAATATACTTGCATACTTTTGTGCAATTAAATTAATTTAACCTTTCATGTATCGTTTTAGGGTATAGAAGACTCAAAATCCATATTTTTGAAATACGTAATTACCATACTTTTTCTATATCTAACTAGGTACTAATTATGAATCAAATATGAAACAACATGCAAAACATACCTGTTGATTCTACCCCTAGTGAACGTACTAACTCTATATTTGCATTTAGCAGGCCTGAATATTTGAGTAACAAAGGAATTAATTTCATTGCTGTTTTGTGTTTTTGTTTTTTAAATATTTCTTATCATAAGTACAAATGTAAAGAGGAGCATTAAGTTTAGAAAGATAAGAATCAAAAGAGTCTCTCATGGATGGGAAGGAAGGAATGTATTTACAAAGAGATTAGATACATAATATAAGTATAAAATACATTGTACATCCATAGTCCAAAGCCACTTTGGCAACAATTTAAATTGTTAACATACCTTCGTGGACAATTTACCGAAACATACAGAATAAACATGTTATTATGAATCTTTGATTATTATGATTTATAAAGTATTATTTAAGCACAATGATGATACACTTTCAATATTATTCAGTTATGTGCCTCAATCACCATTTTCTCATATGGTGTCAAATTTTTACTCATACTAAATCCCAAATGAACTACATAGGCCCTTAAACGATTCATATAGTAGTCATATCGTAAATTGCAAACCATAACCTTTGTGGATTATAAATGGAAAGAAAGGGTTGATTCACATAGGAGCCATTAACAGAATCAACCCAAGAAAATAACAATGAAATATACACTCGATATTTTTAAATTTTTGGGGCCATTAGGTGAACATCTTTCAAAATCGGAGTCATCATAAATAGCTTGTGATGCTCTATGAATCAAAATCAAATTTATTGAGTATTTCTGGACGAAATGTCCTTGCAGCAAAGTGTTTTAAAATCGACCGTACATACCTATAATGGTTTTATTTTTAATTTTGACTACAATGAAAGACGTTTTTACGGATTTCTAATTGGCACATTTTTACAAAATATGAAAGTTCTTGATCTCGAAAACTTTGTTCTCAAGCAAAAAGGAATGCTGAATTCATCCATGTTTTTTTTTTATTATAATATACATTTATGTAATGTATACATACTTAAATACGTGCTATATTTTACTATTCTTAAGAAGGATGAAAAAAAAAATATGTACATTTATTTCTGAGCAACGTGATTAATTTGTTTCATTACATTTGTTGAAGTATGCACTTACAATTAAGGGTTGTGAAATTTAGCTTCATAATATTATTGCTTTTAAAATCCTTTTTCTTCGTGAATACTTGAAGAAGGGAAAATTATTATTATTATTATTATTATTAGAAACTTTTATCTTTCTTTCATGATTATCAATGGAAGAGAAAATGATGTGTATTTTTTGTCTAATTGAAATAGAAAATTATTTTATCCGCACAAAGAAATTATTTATAGAAATGATAAGCTAATAATTAGATTATCCTTTAATCTAAGCGTTTTCTGATATCGACAATTTTTTTTATTTTTTTTTTGTAGAGGCTATATAATTATGATGTACACAAGATATAGTAAGTGAATCAAATAAGTTTTAAAACCATAAAGGAATTCAGCACAAAACAACTGGAAAAGGATAAACCTCCTAGTCACTTAATTCCTTCTAAAATGTTGTTTAATTCTTTTGTTTGTCCATTCATATTACTGTTAGCCATAATTTATTTGGTAAAGCTTTATAGAATAAACGAATAAGTTTGATAGTATAAAAAGAAACTGAGGCAATCATGGATATAATGATTGAATAATGTTTATGGCAAAAAACAAAAAACAGTGAGTTGACTTTTTAAAACTATAAATTGTCAACTACAAAACATGATATGATTTTTTTTTACCTATTTTAAAGTAAAGAACATGAGACTAAGACGGAAGCTATAAAAAATGATAATCGGATTAAGAGTTAAATAAAATGAAGGAAAGATTGTAAACAAACATTATAATAAAAAGAAGAAAATTATGAAAATATGAAACAACAAAAAAGAACAAACAGATTTTGAAGATTAGAAAGAAATTAGATAAGAGAATTTATAAATCTGTCTAAGTGAATGAAAATAAACTCCTACTGTTTAAATCTTCCTTGTATCCCATTTGACTTTTTCATACCTTGTTAAAGGTTATTTTTGTAATAACGTGCCTTAATAAAATGTAGAATATTATACTTCATAATTTTTAAAGGTAATGACGTCAATCGGAGGATTACATAAAGTTCAAATAAGTAGAAAAGAGATTTTCGATAAATTCATAAGCCAACCTTCATGTTCTTTTAAAAATTGATCAACCTTGATAAGGATTGATTTGCTGGCCAAATTTGACTTCTATAAGTATTTTTTTTTTACCTTGGATTAAATGGGATTTGAATTTACTAAAACACTTTTACTGATGAGTATCAATTGTTCAAAATATATGTATTTACTCCATTTTTAAGAGAAATGCCTAATTCTCATGAAATTGCTTAAAATATACAAAAAACGGACATACTCATTAAAAAGTGTCTTTTCTTTAATTTTAACTGCTTCAAATTGACTTTAGAATAAATAAAATTAATTTCTTTCAATTTTCATATATTGTAGCTAACATACAGGTTTAAATTTGAAAAGGATAAAATATATTCAATACCTGAATTTGATTTGATATAAAATGAACCCAAAAAAATATTTGTTTATCTATTGAACAAACATACTATTTGGTTTTAAAACTACATATATAGTATTTTAAAGCCTTGAGCATGATTAATCCAAGTAGGAAATCGAACTAATAAACCATTTGACACCAAGACAAAGTTAGACAAATATAACACAACTAAATCTTATTCAATGTCATAACATATCATATATATATGTACATAATGATAACTTTTACTTGTGGGTTTTTTTGGAAAATAAACTGAAGACAAGCTCGGAACTTTCCTTTGATGTTGACTTTACTTTTTTTTGAGCAAAGGTCAAAAGTTCTTTACTAATAATTAAACTATGAAGATTCTCTTCCCTATAAATTATAATTATTATTTGATCCTTTCATATTGATAAAATATACATTCAAACGTTACAAAAGACTTTTTTAAAGCTGTTGAGACTTTGATGATGCAGCAACTTGGAATTTGGTGGTTTTTATACAAATCTTACCTGAAAAAAATGTATGATATATTAAAATACATATTATGATCATATCTACATGAATAAAATATATTTATTATTTACGATATTTGATTCATCTTAATAAGAGCAGTTTTTGTTCAATAAAAGTATTAGTTTATATTACATATTTATTTTTGTTAATAGATTATAGTCATGAAATTTGAGAATTTACCTAAAGGCTACAAAATTACTAATGAATAGCTGCATGGTTCATTAATTAAATACTTAGTCCTCAATGAAATATATATATATATATATATATATATATATGTAATGAGCTTTAAAAAATGCTCATATTTGTTAATGTATGCCCTAATTCCTCTGTTTGGTATGAGGAATAACCTTAATATGCTTCTTCTTCCTTTTTTTCGTCACATGTTAAAATAAAGGACTTGAAGAATTTTTATGAGAGAAGTTTTTCATATTTTTGTCCTTGCCTTCAAGTATTTTTTTTTTGTTTTGTTTTACAGTATTATTTTTTTTATAAACAACGAACAACAGAGTTGTATTTTATGAGGAAAGTACAAAACAAGGAGTAATAAATATCTTGAAATAAAATCATTCTTTTGTATGATAAATTTATTATTTTTTACAGTTCCTTATATTTTTTTTTTTTTTGATGTTAATAAAATACATTGAAGTTGTATATATGTTGTTATCTCATCATTATCTTTTATTATCTTGTCTGTAAAGAAAAAATTGTAAAGCTATTGAAATATACAGGTACATATATGTATGTACCCATAATCAGGGGTCAACCATGTAAGGAGTTTTATTTTACGTTATTTTGTGGGATTTACATGAATTTTCGTGATTTAAAAATTAAAGAAACGACGATGTACGTCAATTGTTTTAATTTTCTTAGGTTTTCATGTTTTTATTTTTTTAAATTGAGAGGAATGAAGGGTTCTCTAGCGTGGGCTGTTGATTTTTTTGTTTTTTATTTTTAACTACAGGAATGCATTAACAAAATCGTTCAAATTTGCAAATGATTCAGAGTAGATTAATCAGTGTCAAATTGCTATATGTAAATGAATACAAAATGCAGCTGAGGAATAATAAAGATGTCAAATAAGTTATTAAAATAACTTCATCAATCAATTGTAATAAGTATGTATATCAATCTATCGACTTTGACTTTAAATATGCTAGAACATACATAAACCAAGGTAGATATAATTATAGTAGTTGTATTTGCTCAATGCTAAAATAAATCAATTGAATCTCCCATTTATTGGCATAGAAAAAATCTTCATCTTTTTTTTTCATAGTTGAATAAATAAAAATAACTTTATGAGATTTTATTTCAAAAATAATGCGTCTATTTATATTTAAATATTTGAACAACCTCATTTCAAATTTTCTTTTTCATCTTCTTTTGACGTAGGTACTTCATTATTTATGAAGGAAGTTAAAATTCCGTCATTACAAAGAAAAAGACAAAAAGAAGAGCTTCTTCAAAGTTATCTAGACTCATACTTGGCATATCAACTCAACTTCAAATATGATTATTGTTATGGGGTACTAAAAAAATTGTAAAGTATGCTAATTATTACAATTGCATCCTCTTATGAGCGCTTTTTCTTTAACAAAAAAAAAAGAAGACTCTTGTTAGAAAATGCTTGACAAAAGATTACCATTCGCAAAATAAATTTAATATCGTTGTTAAAAGAATAGCACATATTTGTATTACTACTTCAAAAAGAAATGAAAGGATTGGAGTCTCTTTTACACGTATACATATATATGTATTGGCTGTCCAAAAAATAGTGGAGTCATCTAAAAAGATAATGTTCTCCATGGATTAACTAAAATTCTAGAAAAAAAAATAAAATATTATCTCTACTCTTCGCAACCATCTGAAGGCTCTATGATAAAATATACTTTAAGAACTTAAAATAAAACTTTTAAATACAGAAAAAGAGAAAAATTGATTTGATCTTTTTAAATATATATACAAATTATGTATCCTCAATCGGAAAGATACTAGAAATTTCTCTTATTTGAGTACTACAACTAGGGTATGTATTGTTATTTATAGTATGTAATAAGGTCATCATCCTCTGGCAGTATGATAATAAATAATAATTATGAAGAAATCGTCCACATGATAATTTATACGTATGTATACATGTTATGTATTTTTGGCTCACTACAATTTATTCTCATAATTACTTGGCAAATCCAACTCCAGTCTGATTCGACGTGATATCTGTCCACGTATCTTGATCACTCTAATTCATACATCTAGGAACTTAACTAATTAATACATGATATGAATGAGAAGGACTATGTATTCAAAACATTATATGACAATTATTATCTTTATTTAAAGTGTTTGGACTGACCTATTAACATTAAAACTAATTATGAAAATATAGAAAAATTGCTAGACCTTTAGTTTGAACGAATGCATTCGTACACAAATTTAGATCGATGAACTCTTGCTTAATATTCCATTATGACGTTATAATTATTGCACATTCAGATATATGTATATATATATTTATGTAGAAACTAAATATTGGAGAAAATATGCATTTGTGCATACATAACTTTCATAGAAATGGATTGCATATTTCTACTCCATTCTTATGCAAATGTACATATACTAATTATAATAATCTTTAAGGCATGTACCTTAATTATTACTGCAACAGTGAATACCAAGCTGTAGTTGTTTTTTGTGTTTCTTTTTTAGAGTATGTTATAATTAGATTTTCGTGGAACGTATCAAAAATGTTGAGGTACATTTTATATATATATATATATTTTTTTTTTTTTTGGTTTATAGCATATTTCTTCTTATAATTTCCTTTCTTTCTTATAACTAAGTGTCCAATAGGATACATAAATCGTCTTTGTAGTCAACATATGTTCCCTACAAGACAAGGCGTATTGTAAACCACATTTTCAAATTATGCAAATTGTATATCAAAAAACAAAATGGTATTGTGGCTATGTAAAGGTGTTTTGTTGTTGTTGTTGTTGTTGTTACTGTTGTTGGTAGAGTCTACTATATGTACATTCAGAATTTGCTTATCTCTTGATTGGCAGAGATTTGTATACTTTCCAAAGGTATTGTTTATCTATTCTAGTAAACTGAGGAGGTAACAGCCACAGAGCGTGATTACATGGTAACAATTGATATGAAGATGACTCAGTCATTGTTGTTATTGCAAATACCTACCTCAAAAACTATCGCAACAGTAATGATAAGCAAAAAAAAATAAATTTTTTTTTATAAAGTTGAGGTAGAAGTTAAATAATTTTTAAATGAAACTGCTGGATTAAGTCGTAGTATTCTTCAATTTGGCTACTGTCATTTTCTTGAACTGAGAGTTGTAAAAAAGTTACAAAATAAATAAAAAGCCAACGTCACTCACGTGTGAGAATTTCCTGGAAAGAGGCCTCAGAAACAAATAAAGAAAAAAGAGATAATATATTTATGAGCTACTCAGAGTGTCATACAAATATGTTATATAATGAAAAGGAGGTGGTGGGAAGGAAGTGGCACTCTCATCATTGACGACTCTAACGACAATGAAAATAAATACAACTACTCCCTGTCGTTTTATTAATGCTGAAGGAGTAAGGAACAAATAAAGTCTTTCTTTTTGAGTTAGACATATTTTTCCCATGCAGAGACTGACTTACATAGATGTATGTGTGTGTAGATAATGGGACCCCCCCTTCCTTCTCCTACTTCTCCAAGAACAACGCAAAATTGATGAATGGACACCATTTGTATGCATGACTTCTTTCACACAAAATGTAATTACTGCTTTGATGAAGAAATAATCAGCAGTTTCTATCTGAAAACACTCATTTTCCGAATTATCAAATAATATATTATGAAAAAGAAGATAAAAGAGTGAGAGAAAAGGGAGAGAGAGAGAAAGATATACAAAAAGGATGAGTCATGGCTTATAAAGAACTAAAATAACTAAAGCGCTACACTCTCATTCTATAGTACCTATGTATAAAATCTATATAGTGGATGGAGTTATAGATCTTATCTAGGTATGAACCGATAAAAAATTTGCTGGAACTCACGTTATTTATCAGATCATTAAAAAAACAAAAAAACCCGCCAGGTATATGTAGATTCCTACTTGGTAATGAGTCTCAGTATTATTTTTTAATTTTTTTTTCTAGTTGTGAACAACAAATAAGAAAATTAAGTGCATAGTTCCTTTGTAGCACAAATATTTAACTAAATCAATATTTAAAAAATCATTTTGATGAAAAAAAGGTCAAGAGGCATATTTTTATTTTACTCAGTAGCAAAAATATGAAAATAAAATTACGTACATACCTTTATTTCGCCAGAGGTGAATCTATTTTGAGGAATATTAACATAGATGATTGGTTCAAAAATAAAAAACCGCTCGTCCATCAAATTTTACTTATATGCATGCCCATACGTAACAATAATTGCAATTTAAAAATACATTCTCAATCAAGTGTAATTAGAAAAAGACCACCATTTGCGTGTTATAAAAATTTTAGTAAGAATCCTTCAGTGATCCATATCAATTACAAAAATATTTTTTATGCTAGGAATACTATGAATCCATAAGAGCGGAAATCCTTCCAATCATTTTTGTTTTCTTCGGCATATACATATGTACGCTAAAATATATGCTTTGAAAAATGCATTCATTCACCCAATATATTATTTTAGAAGTTAAGATTTTTGTTATTTATTACTCGAAAGTAATTTTGAAATCCAAGAAATAACTACATACATATGTACAGCGGTAGAAGAATACAAATTATAATCACTTGCATTACGAAAGCTTGAAAGGCTATAAATCATACAAATTGCTCAGCTCATGCATCATTCTATGATGAATACAAATATTTAGATACAAATTTCTAGAATTATTTGGAGAAAAAGTACAAATATATTGTTTACATATACGTACATTGTATGTACATATATAAGTATAACTTGCTAAAAGGTATCAAGTGCAAATTTGTATGGACTACTCGTAACAATTCCACTTTTCCAAAAACTCCTTATACCTACATATGTATTTAAAATTGTACCAATAATTGGTTCACTTAGTGGTGATTAAGAGCATTTATATCAGATTTTTGAATTATTTTTAACTCTGACAATTTAAAAAAGTTCCAAATATCTACATGTGTATGCTGGAAAATATGTGAATAGCAAAATATTATATAGTTCGTCACATTGTTTTTGCTATCGTCTGGACTTCAAATGCTCCTAAAGAATAATAATTTTTTTCACCACAATGATATTCCAACAACTCTTAAGTATTTTTTGTCAGCTCTTGATTTATTCCTTTACTAGTGTTACCAGTTGATTTATTGAACTGGAATAGGTTCACTCTTGTTAAGCAGTGACCTTATACATCCTAATACTATTAAATTGAGAATTGTTTAGCAATTGGAGGTAATGACGTAACAGTCAGGTCTTCATATTATTTCGAGGCTTTATTTTTTCTCTTCATTTTGGATGAAAGGTTGAGAGATACTATTTCTATGTGACTCACACCGGGGATAGCTCTTTTTTTTTTTTTACATTTCTTGGATGAGTCACTTTCTTTCCTTCCTTTCACGGTAATTTTTTTAACAACAATACTTCACTCTCATTATTATTAATTAGTTAGTACTATACAACCATCATTAACATAAGCTGAATTTATCGATTATACGAAAATAACTTTTATATTTACAAATAGGAGAGGTGCAAGTCTTTGGAGTCTCTTTTCTTCTGGCTCTATATAAAAAAGTATAACTTTGTGCTTTATCAGCGGGCATTTAAGTAAAAAATTGTTATGTGCTATTGATACTATTTCTTCTTTACAAATTCATTCATCTATAA
Organism: Lepeophtheirus nordmannii; assembly: GCA_963680855.1. Classification (NCBI taxonomy): domain Eukaryota; kingdom Metazoa; phylum Arthropoda; class Copepoda; order Siphonostomatoida; family Caligidae; genus Lepeophtheirus; species Lepeophtheirus nordmannii. The sequence continues at coordinate 26,542,439 of OY804523.1, forward strand.
TTTGAATAAATTTCATTAAGGTTATTCTGCTAGTTATTTATAACTGTATATTCCATCAAATCGTCTCTAATTTTATAATATGTGAAGAACAAACTTAAACTTTAATTAAAAGTATATACAGTATATGACATATCTAGTGTTCTACTTATATGTATATGTATACATGTATACTTTTCCCTCTCCATTAATATTTTTCCTATATTTTCAGTCCATTTAGAGGGGTAATGACTTTTTCAAAAACTTTTATGTTTTGTTTTGTTTTTCCTCTGCAAGTAAGTTTTTGATTAATCACAAAAAGACCAATTATTATCAGGGTGACTTTTTTATGAGTACTATGACTAAAAATACATTACTTTATGCTATTCACTTAATGATGTAAGAGTGGAACTAATTTACGTCTTAGAAAATGATTATAATGTGCTACAGGATAACAACAATTACAGTCATTTTATATTTTGAAATGTTGAAAAATTATATTTGCAAGGTTATTATGGAATACATAAATATTAATGGTTGTTAGTATGTTGTTGAATAACAACCTTCTGAATGATAATTGTACAATTTTATATACCCTAGTCTACATATGTATATGTAAATGTTCACAACAGTTTGTAATTTAGCCCTAATTATAATGGGTCATTGATCCACGGGGCCAGTAATGTTTCGAACGAGAGTTTATTTATGTGGTCCAAGGGGAAACATAATTTAATATTTTGGTTTTTCAGCTTTCATTCCCGATTAGTTTTTTTTATTTTCATCATCCGCTTCATGGATTTTAGGACCTTTCGCCATCTTTTTTGTATCCAAGGTAACAATGATATGTATATACAACGAAATTGGTCTAGTTGGGTGTCGCAACTATACTAAATACACATGTTACTAGTTTGATAAAATTGAGAAATTGTTTCACCTCCTGAAGTAGACCTTTTCGAAACTAAAGGTTCATAACCCTCGACATCCAAAGAGATTTTATTCAATATTTTTCTCGTTCATTTTAATAAACTTATTTTTTTGTTGCTTAGTAAAGACAATGCAGGCCGTAATATATCCAGCGACAGGCTAAATTAAAGTGCTCTTGTTTTAGTTGATTTGTTTTTTTACTATACTTATATAAAAAAAATATTCATTCAGAATAAATGATACCCCAAAATTGTTTTATTTCAACAAAGGAAAAGTTATTCAACTCATTATTGAAAATAAAAAAAGGATCGTTGAACACTTTCTACGTATTTAATATTATTTATCCTTCTTAGACTAGTGATCAAAAATTACCTATTTCTCTGAAGATAATTCTTCATTGTTTTCCCCTCTCATCAATAATGAGTAAGCTATAATAAGCACTTGGTTTCAAAATACCCATTATACTCTGTATCTATGCTTCAAGATATAACCCCTAAAAAATAACAATAATAATTAAATGAGAAACTATTGTTTGTAATATCCTGTTGTAAATTGTAGTTGAACTGAGCTCATATTACTTCAATATGATAAAAACATTATTATGTATGTTATGTATCAAGCAAGAAGGGTTGAACGAACAGAGTTCAAACAAAAGGTTGCGATTAATTAGTATAATACAACAAAGGATGTACTTTTCTTACATAATTTTTTGTATAAAGAGGTTTTAAATTAGTCAATAGGATGAGAAACTGTTTAAATGAAATGATGATATAGGTACACATGTATGTGTTGACAGCAAATATATGTACAAATGTACGTGTTTCAATCAATTCCTCAAACACTAGCAACATATCCCAGATCTTTTGGGAATTACATGAAACATTACTGTCTCAACTCATAAACAAATAAATCAACCTAGGAAATGGAATGAATGCAAAAAAAGTCCTTAATTTTGACTTTGCTCAATGTGTCAATAGTATAGTTCATGGGTGAATTGTATTTACATTTATGTAAGTAGACGCCTTAGTTTGAAGGAGCATTTGTATGATATGTAATTGTATTACATTAAATTTTCGCATCTGTGGTCGAGGGTTTTATATATATATATATGAACATCAATATGTATATGTATATATAACATATACAACTTTTTTCTTTTTGAAGATTCCCTTGGGAATCATAATTATTGCCCTGAATACTATTAGAAAAAGTTGTTGCATTTAACCCTCACTGTTGATTATGATCTATTAGTTAATGGTTGAGTGAAAAAGAAACACTTATATTAATGAAGTTTTAATCAATCAAACTGAAATTGATATGAGGTTATTTACCTCTTGCGTCTTCACCCTTCCTCAATGGATTTCTTAAGTGGACTAGCGCAATTAAGATATGTACATACATATGTATGTGAACACGCAAGTACGTCATGGGGGAAGTTGTTAGACTTGGGGAGAGGAATGTGGAAGGTTACTTATAAACAATTACAATCATACAATTTCATACATTACATATAATGATGATATTTCCTTTGTTTTCGTTGACAAAAAAGATAAGCGAAAAATTGGATGGCATTTAATACATATACTGTACTATATGTGTAATTATGTTCATGCAAGATAAGTCAAATTCTACGTTTTTTTTATGTTCTTTTAAAATGTGTAACCCCTCATCTTTGCAACAAAAAAAACATATTTCTGTCTGCATTAGATGAGTCATAAACATATTTGCAATGTTATGCCAATCAAATTATAAGAAGGGAGGGATAAAGTTGTTATCTTTTTAATTTCTTTCATTTATGTATGTATGTATATTGAACCAACTGTACAAATAAACTACCTATATTAAGATGAAACATCCTATTCTTTATGTACCACATAAATTCAAATATTTTTACGAAGAATAATTTCCATGAGCTTGCTGTGTATGTTATTTCAAGTGACCCTTGCTAGAATTGTGGAGTTGGGGTGAATTGTTTGCCTTATCATTTCAACATATCAAAAAACCATATTGATAGTATTACACCTTGTCCGTATACATATGTAGATAATATTCAATTGCTACTCAGTATATTATATTTTTAAATACGAATACATCTGTTTATAACCATTAGTATAAAGTACCTGTGACAGTGTTAGATATAATTTTAAAATAGGGGTATTTTTTTTATATATTTATAAAAAGAGTAGATAATTATCACAATAGCTCTTACTTCCAACAAAAAAAAATAGTTTTATTCCATTTATTTAATTGAAAAAAGAAGATAAAAAAACTTAGACGAACAAAATAGCTAATTAAATTACACGCTATGTTTTGTTTGTCTCTCAAAAGAATCTTTAGGGTGGTTGATTTTGAAAAACATACATATAATCGACATAATAGCTCCCAACGTTATCATCACTAAAACAACCCAATAAGGTCTTTGAAACGCAATAGTATCCAATCCCCTCCTTCTGAGTACATTTTACTTGTTTACACTGTTAATGAAACAAATAAATTATTCAAAACAAATAATTTTATGGTTGACCCCTTCTGTGAGCTTTTACCCTCTCTCTTCCCATATGGGAATAATAAATGTATCTTATACTGATTAACATATGTACATATTTATATATATATATATATATATATACATGGAATTAGTATGAAATAACTTTCATAACTTCATTACCATGCATTTCCTCTCAGATAAATTGTCTCCACGGTAGATAATGTAAATAGTAAATACGTATCAAAACTGAGGTGCTACAAATTTCAAAAAAAAAAAAAAAAAATCATGAAATCATGACAGAAAACACAACTTTTAAATGGCAGTATCGATACAAGGTTGCTTGAATACTTGACTATGAATTTGCGGTCTACTGCTTGTCGGAAGTGAAGTTCCTGAATAAATAAATATCTGTCTCCTTTCAAGGTCGAATTCCGAAGATGAATCATTGCAGTGGTCTTTTGAAATAAAGCTTGTCATTTTTCATCGATGAAGAAGATCTTAAGTACATTCATTCATCTTTATAACATTTCATTCCTTGGCAATACAAAATAAATTATATTTTTGGCTAAATCCACCCATGGCTCTTTGTCAATACAATATATGTACATGGTATTGACACATTCCTTTTTATAGCCAAAAAAATATTAGAAAAAATAACGGAGAAATTTATGGGGAATTTTTTTTGAAGACTTTGATCAAATGATAATTTTAAGGTGCTTTGAGCCAAAATTTCTGCATATCTACATAAATATATTCAAACCATCAAAACAAATAACTTTGCCTATCTCTTTACCTATGACCTGTTGATGCCAAGGCTTCTAAGAAACGAAATTACAAAAATAAAAAAATCATCAATGCGTGTTTGAAACCTCATATATCACTTGGCAATCATCTTTTGATGAATATATATTGTGAAAACGTGTGAAAATGCTCATTCATTTTAAAGATCATTTATCGAAGTGACTTCGTCCTAGACTTGATTGACTAATAAATCAAGTCTTATTTTTCGCTGAGCTAATAGAATACAATTTATATGTAATGGTTATGTGTTTGTTTATGTACATGTATATGCACAATGGACACGCTAAAACCTAGCTGTTATGGATTTTCTGGGATTGAGGGTACCATTGATACCAATTATTACGGTGGGAAATTGATAATTCGACCAGTTTTTTTTTTTTTTTTGTAGACAACCTTTAACAAATTTTGTTAATTTAAATGCCTTTATAATTTTGTATCTTGTTTTGTTATAAGAATTTTTTTTTTTAAATAGATTTTAAAATATAGAAAACAATTTGCAAATGTTTGCCGATTGTCGATTATTACTCTCAATGAAATGATTTAATCGATCTTGCATAAAATAGCTCGGACTTAATATATACATACATATACCTATTCAGTATACTGAGTATCTGTTTTTGTAAATAAATAATAAGGATTTAGAGTAAAGTTTATGAAATGACCTTTTGATTGAAAATACAAAATCTGTATTATATTTTACTTGCACCAGATACATTTGCAATTATATGTATGTGTATGTACGTTCATAAATATAACTATATGTATGTATTTAGAAAACTTCCTCCGTTGATATGTATAAGTGAAAGTGATTTCCAAAAATAGCGTTCTCTAAGGCTTATGATTTTCTACTTCGTATGGTAATTCTGTTCTTCATTCTCCTTTTCTCTTTCATAAACGTGATAAATATTTATTAGACTCCTTTGACTCAACAATAGGGCTGAATCTTTTTCTTTTCTTTCTGTACCATTTCCTTAAAAATAAATACCCTAAGTATCTTAGAAAACATAGTCCTATAGATGGATTTAAAAGTTGTCAATAATATGTAGAAGTCGGATCTTTTGTTGGAAGGAAAATTATTAATGTGTATATTTTCTTTATACTTCCAAGTCATGTTGAGAATAAATTAGTTATTTATATGGAAAGTTACATAGATTGTGGATAAAATTATAATTCACACCATGTATAAAAAGAAAATAGCAAGACTAATTGATATCCGAAAGCATAAAGTTCTATTGATTTCGAATTAACAAAGGTACACAGATGCTCTATATCAATAATAATTTTATGCATATATGTACATTTGTAAAATAAATGTAATTTAGTTCCTACAAATACTTTAATGTATGTAAGTACATATAGACTTGGATTTTGCTCGATCATATAAAACCAATTAATTCAAAAGTATTCTTAGGTCATGTATCATTTAAAAGGTAAATGAAAACGCCCTTTTTTGAAACGTTTCCATTATTAATTAATTATCCACACATAATTATTATTTGAAAACCACAAGTAGGTGCATAGATTTTTGAAGTTTCAGTTTATCAAGTTCATATTTTTTTTAATACTTTTTTTAATAATGTATGTGAATAAATTTCCTTTCTTTCTCATATTATTTTATAAATGTGTTACATGGAACTGTGATATGAAGATTCTAAATTTATATTATATGGATGTAAGAATTAAATCCAATGCTTATAAAATATTTCAAATCACCTTTGTCTCTATTTAGATAATGGGATCATTTTTAAATAAAAGCATTTCATGCTATGGTTGTTCCTAGTCTGAACAAAACAGATTGTCAGTGTGAACAATAATCACTGGTTGTAGGTTTGTAATAGACGTTCATCCTAAACAAACAACCTTTTTAAACAATGGCAGCAGCAGCGTCATCTCAAAATCCCAGTAGGAACTGATAGGGGGTCTTTATTACAGGAAATAACGTATGTATGTATGTATGTATTTACTAGAGGAAAAACAATGGAATCACAAAAACAAATATTAAGTTTCCTAAAAAGTGAGTTACACCCATAGGAAATCAATTAAAATTGTTGATAGGTATTTCCTATAAGTTGAAATCCAGAAATGGATTTCAATACATCGTTTAATTACTTTGGTTATGGGCTTTGAAACTTATTTTAAATAATAAAGATATTTATTTATTCATTAGTTGATTGTCACATTAAATATTGAGTAGAAGAGAATGTAGAAATGTAAGGAAAGTAGAACGAGCATAATTTCAACTTATCATATAGACTAATAATTGAATATTGGCATGTAGGCATGATTAACATTTGAATTTAAACTATGACCAATGTTGGTTAATGAATCATATTTTTTTTCTTAATTTAATGTTGTTCTTTGATTACAATTGGAGTTGGGACACTCAAAGGAGTAAATAAGGTTTTTTTTCTGGCTCACTACTTTATACAATTTTAACAAATTAGGTTAATTAAGTTTATTACACTTTAAAACGACTATATTTGATCGATTATATTATATAGAAAGGAAGGAAGAATGATCTGTGGATACTTAGGAGTAAGTACATTCATACAATTACCCTGTAGTAAACTAAATTATCTACAATATGTAATGAGGAATTATTTAGACCTTTTAATCGAAACGTTCCTTTATACATATGCTGTTCATTTTTCGTTGAATGTACATAAATGACTCGGTAAATTTAAAATTCATCATCTATGGATAGATATTTGAAAAAAGAGAAGAGAAGAGAAGAGAAGAAAAGAACCATTTACATTTTCTATACAAAAGTTAAAGGGGATCTTACATTTCCCTCGTTTTCATTGAAAAATGAAATTAATTTGAGTCCCTCTGGACATTGTCCAAAGTAAAATGGAGGGAAACTTGAATGTATGTACATACATATAAATGTATATATTTTATGCTTATTCTAACCTACATACATACATTTATATTTGAAGAAATGGGGAAAAGGATTCAATTACGAGTATTTTAATGTCAAGTAGGGAGGAGTAGTTCCTTCTTCTTACCTTCATTTCAGAGATGATTTGTTGGAATAATCCACTAAGTGCTCCACACTCTTTGTCTAAACTACTCTCAATGACGCCTTCCATTCTCTTCTTTATTAATCAATCAAAATGCACTAAGCCACAATTAATAGTGCTCAAACAAAAAAAATATATTATTTACTCTCTTATAAACTTATTCACCAAATTGAAATTCCATCTTTGATATATGTATATGTGTATAAAAAAATGTTCACAAAATATTACACAGGAACTATGCGTCGACACACGTACAGAACGAAGAATCGCTCTAGACTAAATAAGTCGAGGAAAACATTCTATGAAAAGACGGACTTTTTCATAAAAAATTGCGCACACGAAAGAGAAGTCGTGGGGCTTATATGATATTCTGCTGTATGTACAGAATATATATATATATACATTGACTATATACAGAGTCTCACTATGCTATATTATGTATTATAATATTAATATAATAGCAATTTTTTTTAATGCTTCTCACGCAGGATCGTGAGGAGTCAGAGAGAGTCTTCCCAATCTTTTCTAAAGTACATACATACTAATCTCCCGAGTAATTTAGAGTTGGTGGGGGTAAAGATTTCATGGCTTATTCGTACGAATTCTACCTAAGCACAAAGACTTATCTCCTCATTTTCATCATTAATTAAACATCCTTAGTACCAACTTCTCTCACATGATGAAAAAAATGTTCAAAATCGGCATTTTGTTTCTACCAAACTATTTAATATACACTCTATGTATGTAAAATTATGAATCTCAAGCATTAATTTATGTAGAGTCATGATCGATACATACACATTTTAATAATCTCGTTTCCGTTCTAAGCATTCAAATTTGGAATGAAAACCATTTGAGGAATAATATAATTAAAATATATAATGTTTTATATGCGAGTTGCTGTTCTTTTCTTCTTCATCTTATTATGACGGTTTTTTTTTTGTTTTTTGTTTTTTGCATGAGGAGGTCTTCGCACACACAAGTTCTTTTTCTTGTACTTTCGTACATTATATTCAAAAATGAACTAAAAGATGTCATATTCACCACATGTTAAATTTTAAGCTCACATTAACATACTTTTGTAATAGTTTTTCATGTTTGACAAACACTGTAAGGGGATTTAAAAAATATTTTTTGTAAAATATATGATACAAAAAAAATTATGTTGAACATGTATTGGAATTTTGAAAACTGTTATCGCTGATATCTTGGAACATTAATATTTCTTGTTCTCCAGATTCACGACACATATATTATTGCATAAACAAGCAGAAATCTTTCTCCCTTAATTATTTTTACTAAGGAATCAAAGGATGTTATTCTAAATTTCGAAAGGATGATTAAAAAATAATGAGTCATCAATGTTTGAGATCTATCTACAGTTAAAATAAAATGGTTGGTATAGAGAAAAAACAGTTATTGAATTTTTCTTCTTTTTTCGCTTGATAAGAAATATTTCTAAAGGAGGGACAAATCAGCATATTTGCATATTTTGTTATGTTTACTCTTAATTTTTATATTTAACCTTGAAATATATTAATAAGCACCTCCTTTGAAGTTAATTTCGAACTTTCAAAGCATTTATTAGACAGTCTATATATGATATAAGATTAGAAAATAGCAAGTGGTAGTTGGAATGGAAGTTATAATAATATTTAATATATTTAGATACAGTAAAAGTGTATTAAAAAGATTAAATGTCAATCATATACCAATGAATGGATATGGAAAATGATTGAAGCAAATCGTAATTCTCTAAGAGTCGTGTACTTAGATGTCATCTATTAATAGAAAGATAAATGCTAAGTTTATAAAAAAGTTATGTATAAAAATTTTCTTTTAAACGCGTTAATTATGTACTACAGACGTTAGTACTATGTACATACAACTTAAAACTGATCTTATAAGTTGGTATATTTAAAAAAATGAAAGTTTTAACGACAAGTAAAAAAAAATTACTATCTGAACCTTAAGTAATATCCAATATTCACACAAAAAAATTGAATAATATGCGAACTTTACAATTGCATTTGTCATGTTTATGTTAAGAGTATCATAACAAATGCAAATATAGAAACCTCGAAACTCTAACTTTGGAGTAGAAATTCGCAAAAATGAACGAATCGATCATTATGAATATGAACAACAATTAAAAATGAATTCCATTGTCATGATAAAGCTTTATCACAATAAATGACATTTTTGACCCTTGTTCTCAATCAAATAAATCAAAATATATATCGATTTTTCTTCTTACGTTTATTTTTTTCCACAGATTTCTTTTATGTTGTTGTAGCATATGTATATTTGAAAGCTCATTTTTTGCGTATTGTAATTGTTATTGTTGAGCCAACAAAATACATTTGATGTGGATATTGTAATGTAAATAAGAAAATAATTACTTGGCTACTCAGTAACTTTAGACTATATAATTTAATTTGATCACATATTTTATATTCAGTAAATTTTGGACTTTGTATAATGTCTATGATAGTCAATATATTATTCTCATCAGAGAATGATGACAAGAAGGAAATATTTGTATTTGTTTATTTTTAGTGGGAAAGAGAGTTAAATATGATAAAATTAACACATGAATGAATGTTTACTAGACTCATAAATCTATGGAACCATTGTTTTACATATTAAAAAATAAATTACTTTTAGTTCACATATTTCAAAAATGCACATATATAAAGATACATATAAGTCTTCCTTTTTTATTTCAATACATAAATAAAATAAACGATATTTTTTCATCTAATGCTATTTTGAGCAATCACATACTAATGAAAAGTCACATCATCACTCATCAATTATTATTTTTCTTGTCACTTTAAAATAAACAAATTAGTTTCTCATATAGATATACATATATAAGTATATATCATAAGTATTTTTGATTCTTAACATAAATTTGTCACGAACTTGGAAAACATGAGAGAAAGAAAATAATTTTGTTCTCCTTAATTGTGTGTAAATAATTTTTATTTAAAAAAAACATATAATTTTATAATTTCTTCCTGTGTTTTGAGGGAATGTTTTGGGATGGTTCATTGAATAAATCAAACAGCTGGAGATGCATTGCATATATATATAGGTATATAGTACGTGATTTTATTAAATAATTAGATTTACGTTTTAACACATAAATCATAAATTTATGTACAGGGTGTTTTGATTTAAGAGCCTCTTTAATATATTATCCTTTTTTTTTTTTTAAGTATTTTTTTTAACGTACAGGGTTCATTAACCGTACTCATTTACTTAATTACATTGATAGTATTGTATATGTTTTGCACTTCATTCGACCGAATCTTTTAAGCTTATTTGGATTATTCTATGGTATATTTGAGAGTGATATTGCATAACTTTAATCGATGTATTATCACAAAAAGTGTGAATATGTATATATTTATAAAATAAAAGTTGTAATGTTAAAAAACAAGCATGAAGCATGGGTGCAGTTGACCATAGGGAACGACTATAACCCCGATTATAAAATCATAAAATTCATTACTTACAAATACTTTAACTCCCCGCAGACGCCTCTGATATACAATTTATATTGTTGTTACTGAAATAAAACGGTGGAGTGATCAAATAATTATAGTATATTTGTTTTTTCTTTCTATAAGATTGCACGATATTTTAAATGGGCCCTTGTACATGAGTTTTTTTCAAATGTAGATTTATGTATCTATCATATTATGTAGCTTATGAAATGAAAAAAAAAATATTGTAGATATTATTTTACTATAGGCACAGCACACAGGTACTAAAGAATAATAATGGCAGCTTACAATTTGGCAAATTTAATATATGAATAAATTTTTCTGTTCCATATAAGACTTTTGCAAATATGTATAAGACTTGATAGTCATGATCCTATACGTAAACACTGTGACAATTTGATGACTCAGCCAAACCATTCTTCATATTTTGTTTATAGCTAGTTTACAATAAGACTTAGCCATAGATATATTCGAGTAAATCCAACTACATTCGAAGGTTAAACAATCAAATATATGTACATCCATTTTGTTGCTAATTTATCTATATTCAGTTATTGGGGTATATGTACAATTAGGATACGTAAATAAGTGCCTATATATTCATATTGTGATTATCTTCTTTTTTTTACATGTCTTTGCTACAAAATGTCAAAGTTCTTTAATATTAGATATTATGTTGTTTAAATTTATTATATTCTTGTGTTCATTACATCCTTATATATATATATATATATATATATATATATAAATATTTCTTTCATAGGCAACAGACACGTGTTCAAGAGTATGAATATCCAAGAAATAACACGTATGTCATTTATAAACTTGAATATTACAATCGAGTACATAACATCTATGATAATGCAAAGATCTGCCATTATATTAAAGATTATTATTAGTTGAGGGATCTTTGAAAAGTGTTTGCTTTCTACAATAATTTTATCCTAATGCAGACCCCACAAATGGATGCATATATGTAGATATACTTTATAAAAATATACCTTTATTAGCTTTAAAGCTGTAAAATTCAAAATGTACTGATATTTTGTGAATATACATATTTGTGATATACTTAATACTTGCATTTATATCCGTGAATTAACTGTATTTTAGAAATACTGTTTGCCACAAATGTAGAATTTTTTGATATTCGCACATCCACATTATTAGATATTCGATACACTACTAGGTAGAGTATATTTTTTCATGTCCCGAGTATATAATATGGTATATAATATGTACAACTTTTTTAACGTTAAAATCCAATTGAATCTTAATCAAAACAACACATTATGTAAACTGGAATTATATTAATGTTCATACATAGAATGAGACGTCTAATTGTATAAATTTCATAACACAAAGTTACTTTAATAAAGACACCCCCTATTAAGGACAAGTTAGTTCACAAATAAAAAATAATTGATTGATTCGTAGTGATAATAATCTTCATAGAAGTGAGACTTGTGCCTATGTATTTTTATTACCTCTATATTTCATGTTAATATAAGCAAATATAAAATGATACTAATAAAAAATATAGAAAAACAGAAATGCTTCTTTTCTCCAGGCATTTTAATTTTATATATGCATATAAATATATGTAGATATATTTTAAATATACTGCACATGTATTTATATGAATATTCATTGCTATTTATTTTTAGAATTAGGAAAACTTTATCATTTATTCTTATCTTAATGAATTTGTTATATTACAGCAGGGGTTCTTAAATTTTTAATGTCCTTGATAAGTTTGAATCACACGACCCGTCAAGGTGAAAAGCATCCTTTTTGAAGAGAAACTATTGTTGTTAGAATAATATTTATTTTGTATGATTTTACATCTATAATGTTTTGTCGTAATTGTCGTATTATAGCAACAACATAGCTCGTGGAGCCCCTGGTCTTATCTTATAATGCATTTTAAGAGCCCTTGTAATAATGAATACCTTCTTTAAAAAAGATGACACTGCTTTTCCACCATTTGTTAATAGTATTTCTTCTCATTTATTATAAATACATCCAGTGACATTAGAAAATAGTAAAAATCGACCGATACAAGTTTTTTTTATAAAGACCTATACATATTTTTAATACTTAGATAGACTACACGTCCGATAGGCCTTGTCCGATGCATGTGAAAACTTCAAATATCAGCCTGCCGATACATCGATCGATTTTTAGAAAATAAAAAATTATAATATAGACAAATTTTGTTTATGAAAAAGCTGTGTAAACATTTCGTGGTTCTGTATGTTTGAAAATGATTTTACTCCCTCTTATAACTAAAATGCTTTTAGATGTACAACTCTCAAAGTATATTCGTGTCCCAACAAAATAGTTATTTAAAAAAAAAAAGAATAGTCACACTACTGATTTCTAATTAAGTTTTAGTACCCCGATTCTATTCTGAATCATCCTTACTTGTAGATAAAGAAAAGAATTATCCAAATAAAAATTAATATTGTAATAAATACCTATATCTACAAAAATCAAAATATTTTGTCAATCTTTGAATGAAATGAAGTTTATGAAGTTTAGTCAGTGTGTAAGTATAGTATCTACGTCTTTTTAATTCAAATAACACATCAATAAAACTTTAAAAAGTAAAAAAAATGTAGTTGATTGTCAAATTTATCAGTAGTTTGAAGAAGTAATTAGGTAATCCATATCTTCAGTTTGGCTCTATGTAATTTTTCTTCATAAAGAAGTAGTTTAGTAGTTTAACAATGTATTGATAATATTATTAAAATAAAGTGAACGTGCATGATTTAAAAAACTTATTTTGATCATTTTCTTCAAGAAAAACATCACTCTATCAAGCATCAAAGTTAAATTTGGTCACATTGCTATGATTAAGCTAATTTTATGGTTCTCTTTTTCTCTACCTATGCAATGGAGTTGATATAAACTATGCTTTAAAGAAGAAAATTTATTCATAGATAAATTTTATATTTGAGGTTATATGTAAAGTAACACTATGGTCATAAATAAATATTATCTAACAATGCAATAAACACATATTTGAGTCATGTAATTTAAACTCAAGCTATCAATTGTGATAAATTTTGACTCAACCAGCCAAAATTAGAAATATATTTTGATTTTATGGTTCTATTAAACTTATATACATATCCTGAAATATTTAAAGGAATAAGGATATCTACATATTTGGCTAAATGTGGGTGCAAGAAGAATGCTTACCTGACATATTAAATTCGTGTATTTAAGGTATAAAAAAAGGTCAGATGATTGTCATGCAAATAATATATCATTTTTTGCCACACCTTCCCTAACAGATAGATTCAAATTATATCTTTATTATGTGATATTTGATGTTTAAAAATGATAATATGTTTGTACATAGATCTATGTATAATAGTGTTGCAGCATGTTTAATTGAACAGGGTATTATGTATGTATACCCTTTGTATTTGTATATTTGATAGCCTTTTATAACTTCAACATTTATTTTTATTCTATAAACGTTACCCTTTAACATTCAAAGTATTATTTAGTATCATTTACCTATGCACCAATCTATGTACACACGTATGTATTTACATACAGATTAATCACTACTACATTGCACATTTGGATGTTCAAAAACATTTTTTTCCCTCGAATCTTTTCAAATAAAATTAAGAAGCATTCAAAGTTATAAATCTCTATGTTAAAAACTATGCCTATGCAAGGTCATTTTATGTACCAAAAATCGTTCAAAATGGATATTAGCATATTTTTATATGGCACACTTTGTCTTGAATAACTCTAAATAAAATATATAATATAGATTAGAGTCTAATTACGATGTATATTGTATACATACAAAGTTACAAGTCTCAGTATTAGTAACACCGAGAAAAAAGCTTAACGCTGTCTATGGTTCAAATAGTAATATGTTGAAATTTATATTGACTTTTTAATGTCAATTATTTTTAACAACAACACATATGTACCTGTTGCAAAATGATGTTTTAAGACTCTATTCATTTAATTTAAAGAATCAAAATAGTAAATATATTTCTATAAACTTCATATTTTTACTTTAATTAATCTTTACACCCTATTGTATATTTATATATTTAAGATGCCAGAATAAGCAAAAATTAGTATTATAGTCACAATTAATAAAATTAGTAATAATTAAACGCACCTGGTAGGCCTGTAAAAATTGGACGTCGTCGAACCCTGATGCATGTAGACATATATAATATGTCATTTTGTCGTGTAAATTAATGTATTAATTCAAAAATTTTAACATCTACACCTTTCATGTTTATAAATGTTTACATTTTTTGGAAAAAATTATCTTCTTCCTTTATTATCATCCAAATATGTCTATGATTTTAACAATTTTTTTAGTTAAATAAACAATCTTTAAAATGGATTTATACTAAGTTTCATTAAAATCTATTTTTAGCAATATAAAGTTAGGATAAATGAAGGAGAACAAATAAATGTATCGCGTATAACGCGTATTCTTTTCTTTTTCTTTTTTTCATTTGATTTAATAAATTCAGCATGAATTACCACGACGAGCTTTTTGGGATAAACAAAAACACACTCTATTCTCCCTTCAGCTGATTTTCATTATTTGACTCTTTTGATTTAAAGCAGTTGATCCTACGTATTATGAACTCAAAAAGAGTATTAATATTATTTCTGATTTTAATGCATAAAAAATATATTAAATCAAGGATTGCGCGCCCTTTTTTTTGAATTTTGAATATATTATAAGTAGTAACGATTGGTTTGTGATTGGTAGAATTTATAAATATATAGTATATCTAAATAATAAATTCTGCCAAATATTAGCAAGTTGGCAACAAGGAAAATACAGAAGGGTAGCTACCATATGTTTTTCCAAATTTTTCCTTTCTCTTTTGTCAGTCGAGGTTGCGAGTAGACAAAAAAGCTCGACGTGGTACAACAAAACATTATACAATGTCATTAAAACGATTTTGATCCTTCATTTAAGACTTATGTTGTTTCATTATTATCAAAAGTTTATCCAAAATGATGCTGTAATTTGAATCTATTAAATAATTGTAAAAGAAGAAAATATATTTCCTTGGATCAGTCAAATTAAAATAAATAATTTTAATGCATTTTAATAATTATTAGTCTAGGACATGACCCACAGTTTGTTTGTTTTTACTGGGGAGAGAGAGGGGGGGGGGGTCCACAGTATAGATTACTTGTCGTCCCCTAGCTTATATAGTACATGATACTTATTTGAATACTAAATAACATCTATAATTAATTATTTAAGACTTAATCTAGAAAAACTCTTTTTCATCGATATATATACATACACCATGTAAAATGCACATAAACATATTGATGTTGGGTTACTCATTCCATACCAAGACATGTTCACAATTTTTGAAGAGTTAAACTTTATACTCTTAAAATAAAGCACAAGACTTTTAGTGATTACTAAAGTAGGCCTTTGTCTCAATTCTCAAAATTTTGTTTTTTTTTGAAAAAACCAAAGAGATCAATTTTTTCCCTTGGTATCGATTAAGTTACAAATTCTGATGTCTCGGCTTTTCACAGCCTTGTTCTTGCCTTGATCTCAAGTAGAGTGACTTACATTAAAAAATCCTTTTTGGACTGTCTATTTATATTTTACAAATCATACTGCTTTTAAATATTTAGAAAAACCAGAAAACAACATTTTAAGCATTAATAGGAAATCATACTGTGCTTTACTGTAAAACTATAGAATTCAAACAACATTTGTCAAAAAAAAAATCAATGAAGATATTTATAAGGGCATATGGTGTTACATATGCAGTACAGGTTGTTTTGTATGATCACTGTGTTTTGTTAAAAACTGATCTCATCCCTTGTTGTAATAACCATATAAATATTAATATAACCATTTATTTATTTCTCATTTGTTTCAGTTTTTAAATATCGTAAAATTCAAATATTATATATTTTATTTGTCAACAACAGTTTATATCTTTAAGAACTAAAGATATTTATTTAAAATAGGAAAAATGCAAATATTGTTTTTAAATTGTTTGTTTATGTACAATGTATATATACTTATGTATATTAAATGGGAAACAATATAATTAATTAGAGAAAACGTTTCACAGTTTTTATTTCCAATTCTAAAACAAGCCTTATATTAATTAACATTAAAAAATTGAAATTTTATCTGAAAATCTAAGAGATTGATTTACCCTTTACAAACATCGAAATTTAAACATTTAATCTCAATTTACTCACACACACACAAAAAAAAAAAAAAAAATATTATGCTTATGACCAAACTGTGCGTAATTATTGTCCAAATTTTGCTTCATTCTTGTTTTGTAATCAGTAAATGTATAAAATTTGCATCCGTGGAGTTCAGTTACATGAAATTTATAATCAGGATTTATCGACACCTAATTCAATGAGTACACTGCCTAAGCCTATTTCAATGGTATTTTCATAGCTCTTTAATCAAATTTCTTTGCATATTTTAGACTCTTTGTGTACCCATGTGATAAATTCCCATATGAAAGGTCAGGGCTTTAAAGAGGAGCTTCTATTGTTAATTCCTTTGTTATCTAAAGAAATTATAAAGACTCCAAAACTTAAATATTTAAGTTTTCAATTTAGTCAAATAAATAAACCTACAAATTGATTGTATGGATACCAATTAAATTCACACTTACATTTAAAAAAAAAATTAAACTTTTAAAAATTTATGTACATTTTGGAAATTTACGACTTATTTTTAAAATTTAGGCTTATAAGCAAAATTTAATATTTTACTTTATAAAACTTTTCTGAGTATAAAATGAAAAAACAAAATTTAATGTTTGGTTTATGTGCTAATATATATTTATAATTTTTAGCTGCTGTCGATAAACCATATATTTAAAAAAGAACCACTTCAACTTGTATCAACATTGAAAAACAATTTTTAGGAAATTTAAAAAGCCTCACTTTGTATAACTTTGATTCATATCATGGATACCCAATTACTTTTCTATATGGTTGTACAAATTTCCTTTATAATATTATATAATATAATATGAATAATAATTTAATGAAAAAACTCGTTTTTTAAATTTACAAAAGTTACAAAAATATTTGTGTTTCACATGCATGGAACAAAATTATTCAAAATGAATCAAGTAAATAGTTAGCTGGGGTACTGTATATTAACATATATGTTCCTATTTTATAATGTATAATTATTTAAAGTATAATTTTTTTGAACAGCAAAAAAATTGTTTGAAATCCTATAACCTATGAAAATTCCCATGAAATTGTTCAATCTATGGATTGCGCTCAATTCCAATCCTAAATCGTTTAATTCTATTCCTCCCCTTAATATGTTAAAGGTTTCGTTGTATAAATTTGATTTTTCTTTTCCATTAAAAAAAAATAGAGAAAAAAAATATCTAAGGTGAGGAGTAGTACGAGATTTGTAGGCGCAGGCCATCAAATCGTATTGGGGAAATGTAAATTGTGTGCACTTTACTAAGTAGCGTACTGCTTGATTTATAAATCCATGGACTGATTATACCAAGCTGAAACTTGTTATTCAAACCAAAGTATGGAATCAAAAACCGCGTAACAACATCTAATTTTTCTTTAGCCAATCAGAGACGTTCTTATATAGAAAGACGAGGAAAGAGAAGAAATTCCACCAACTGAGTAGAGGTGACGTCCGGGAAGATTGGATATCATAACATTGAAGATCCAAGAGCGTGGAGCAGAGGGAGTCAATTTAACTCTTAAGTATGTCTAATACGAGTGGAAATTGGGAAGTCGTTGGAAAGCCTTCGAAGAAGTCCTCCTCTAAAAATAATAATAACAATGTAAGGAAGAGCACAAAGAATGGAGGATCTGGACACGTCGGTCCGCGGGCGGAAGATGTCTGTAAGTTGGAGTCGGAGGAATTAAGAATGTGTCCATTATTTGTTTGATTTTCAGTGCCGCTGAAGCAAGTCCGTTCTTGGTACGCCAACGCATATGACACTCCTCCATCGGAGAGTGACGATGAGCAAGGCAAGAAAGTGAAGAAGTCCGGAGTGAGCGAACAGCAGTCGAAGAATGCGAAAAAGAAAGTGGATCCGCCCAAGAAGGAAGTTCCCAGGAAGCCCTCCAACATCACTGATGCAGCTGCATTGGTGCATGCAGCAGATTTAAAAGCTTTTTTAACTAATATCAAGGTAGGATATCCCGATCTACGAGAATTGTGGATCCGAGAAATTGCGTTGTACCTCAATGGATGCTTGGATACGACGGAGAAGTCTCCCGAATTTTTGTCTGATGCCTTTTCTGACCAACCAATATCTTCTTTGTACCGTGAAACGAAGAAAATCATCACGACCAATCTTGAAGAATGCTCCGGAGTCGAAAAACAGAGTATATTTGATTCTATGTTGGCTAATGTTGCTCATTACATGGCTAAAGGTAGTTATTATCCTGATACACACTTTGGAAGTCTAATTCATGTTCTTGTTTCATTAAAGGCAAATCCGTAAATGGTTATTTGACTGTCATACAGGTTTTATTAGAAGCTTTTCCTAATATTAGCTGTGGGAATGTGTCTAAATTTTATGAACTACGTAATTCATATCAGAACCAACCGGCTATTTGTTTAACACTACTCTGGGCAGTGGGTCAAGGAGGAAAACACGACCTTAGATCTGGATTGAAAGTGTGGTTGGAATTTATGGTTCCTCTCATATCTCTTCGTCATTATCATAAGTTTATCGTAAATTACTTACCCAAATTACTAGATCGTAATCCAAAGCCAGAAAAACGTGTAATATTTCCTGCTCAGTTTATGCAATGTATTCAAGTGTTTTTCTTCCACGCGCCTTCACATCTTAATAAAGAATTTAACGAGTCTTTGATGAAAAATTATCCAAAAATAAAGGTATTTCTTTTCTTTTTTAAATACTTTGAAACAGTGGATTCTTCTGATTTTAAAACAATAGGACTTAGCCATTGCAGATGGCTCTCATGACTTTGAACTATTTCCTTATTTGATTCGTCGTTTAGCTGTTCCTGAATCTCAAACTAACGAACAGGAGGAAACAGAAATCATAAAAATTTTACAACAATGTATAATTAATTCACTAGAGGCCTCTCTGAGTCAATGGCATCAGATGTACTCTTCTTATGTTCCTCAATCCTCGTTGTTGTTAGAGTATATGGGTATGGACTCACTGTATTGCTCTATATATGTAGTGCCTTTCTTACTGACTTCTTTTTACGTGTTGCAGTTAATAATTGGTCAAAGCTTCCGAAACAAGTGAAACATTCCAAGGTTGTTAAAGGAACATTAGAAGCTTTCCGTGCTTATAATTCAACTCATGGAACAAAAGATGGTGTAACTAGCTGTGATTCTTCTTGTCGCGTAAGATTTTTCAACTTGCATAATATTACGTCATGACATTGTTTTATTTATTGATGCTAAGCGTGTTCATTCCTGTTTTTTGTTATATTTTCTTTTGCGTATATAAGTTGGACGCTAGAGTTTTGTGATTGTCATTATAGTTTAAATCGAAACTGATAAAACATACATTCTAATTTACAGATTTTATTGAGTAAAATGTCTTGTAATGAATCTAAAGCGTGGTTTCCATGGAAAACTGCCTGTTTTGTCCTCACATTACTAATTTTTTCATTGGTTAAAGCCGATTATAACAGACATAAAACATTGAAAGGTTGGTTTTTTCACATGATGTGATATTTAGTTTCTCATAATGATATTGCATTTTCTATGGAAATTATTTTTTTCTAGCTTCTAACACTGGAATGCTTCTGTCAGATATTGGCTTATATGATAACATAATCTATGCCTTTGATACATCGAGTGCATCCCTTAAAAAAGGGATGAAATGGATGGAGGAAAAGTCTCCTGAAGGTATGCAAATGATGCGAGATGGTACAGCTATTTTCGCCGAGAAGGCTCAAGTTACTGGAAAGGTCTTTGGTGAATATGTTTCGAAGGGATATGTTTCTGCATCAAATTATGTTAATGAACATGCCCCGGGAATCCAAGCCAAAGCCCAGTATTGGTTTGATGAATCTGTTTCTAGTGCCCAGTTAATTTGGGAATGGAGCAAAAAAAAGGCTCCTGATGCCAAGAATATGTTGATACAGTACACAAACTATGGGTTTGAATCTACAAAATCTTGCATAAATGACATAATTGAGTAAGTTAGATTTTTTTTTATGCTGTTTTAAATTTATGTTTACTATTGTCTTACTTATAGGGGAAAAACTGATTTGGCTGATGTTAAGAACTATTTTTATCAGAAATTCAATTCCGGTTTGGACTTCAGTGCTAATCAATATAAGAATATCGTGAATACAGTTAGCAAATATATGGATAAATAGATAGACATTTACTCGACTGAAATTATACTCGATCCTCTTCAGAGTAAAAATTAAAAGTACGCTTGTATAATATCCTGCTCAGCAGTTGATGAATTTCTATGTTATTTTTGTATATGTTAGACAAATCATTCTATTAAGTTATTGTTATCATAAGCAGATGTATGAATATTTATCTGTACACATTTTATAGTTAATAAATCAACTTTTATTTATTTATTTTTGAGTTTCATAATTATTTAAAATATTGGCTATTCTTTGTAATATGAAATGATACAATAAGTTTGTTCCTTAGTTTAACAGGTTTAAGCTTGTAATCAGACTGAATTTGGTCAGAGAATGTGACAATACACAATATTTATATATACTTATCGATACGAAATAATTAACATTTTTATTCTTACTAATAATATTAGTAATTGACTATAATTACAAAATAGATATGAGTTGTGCTATATATATTGTACTAAACCGTTTGTTGAAAAAAATGTTAATCTTTGTTTTGATTGCTTTGAAGGTTGATTTTTTTTACTGTGATACACTGTAAGAACTGACATTGCTATCATACCTTCCTATTATGTAATATTCACTTTAGAATTCGTGAATAATACTAATAACTCAAAAGTTGGGTGATTGAATAGTATCTTTAATTACTTATACAATATCGATACATTTAACTATTACGAAAGTTGAATGTCATTTTAACAATAAATATGATTCTTCAATTTAACATTGTCTCAAGTAACATTTGATTGAGAGCAATACATGACAATTAGTCTCTTTATTATAGTAATTTCGACCATTCATGATCCATTAATGATGACAACTAGCATTAAAATCAAACTGAAGAGTGAAAAATGAAATTATGCACAAGAAGTCATTTATGACATCATAAATTAGTTGATGACAAAAATTACCAACTCCAAGTGATTGTAAGTCCAAGTTTGTTTACATTACCAATAGCAAAATAGGGGCAATAAATTTTAAATGAGTAATATGGGTCATTTTTTTTTCGACAAAAGAACGTGTGACAACTTGCTTCATATCCCTTTTAAAGAAATATAAATATACCGACTATCGTACATGCCAGGTTTGAAGTTGCAATAATTAAATGGAATAGCATGACATCATCTACAAAATGACAGAAAAGTAATATGACGTCATACAACCTGCGATGGCCGGAAATATATTGAACGAACTTTATGATTGGTTAAAAGGGAGCAGACCAATAATTGACATTGTAACAAATTAAACATTTACTCAATGGTACCAGGCTTTTTGTTTGAAAAGTTTTCCCTATATTAAATGAAATATTGATGTACAATTATATATTGCTTATAAAGACAACACTTTATGCCTATAATTTCAAAATGATCAAAATGTTTAAAATGCCAAGGGTTTTGAAGTTCGAGAGGGGAGCGTGATGAGTTGGAGAAGTAATACAAAAAGTTGTTACCCCTGTCATTGAAATCAACAGCGTCAATATCCGAAAACGTCATAACTCAGAACCATTCAAAATAAAATAATCCTAAAGGATTCCGCGAGTGAAGGAAGATTCAGTTAGAGTTTGAAAGGGAGGACCTGTTATCACTTCACTATGGTGAGTCCGTTTGTGTGCATCCTTGAGTCATAGATTCTCTATACAGTTTTATCATTTTCTTGTAGCCTGGACCTGCTGCTAGTGCCACGAATGTCGGAAGTCGAAGCCCTTCCAAGGCCTCAGCCTCTCCCCGTGCAGGAGGAGGAACTGTAAGACAGCGCAAGGGAGGCCCTTCCTCAGGATCTTCTTCGAGTCGGCCTGCTGGTCGTGCTGGTGGAACCAGCTCTGGGGGGATGTGGCGCTTCTACACGGACGACTCTCCCGGTATCAAAGTGGGGCCCATCCCTGTATTGGTCATGTCCCTACTTTTCATCGCCTGCGTATTTATGTTGCACATCTGGGGAAAATACAACAGAGCCTAAACTCAGAAGCCTCCAATTTGCATTTTATTTTTTATAGTTCTGTTATCTTTATTACTGTCACACTGCTATTTTATTCATTAAATATTTTTAATTGAATCAGTTGGCGTATTTCAAGTCCAATTCTGGATGATTTTTATTCAAATGTTTGTCGTGGCGATGCTTTTTTCCCACTCAATTTACTTTAGAGAAGTTCTAGGATGAGTAAGGACGCTCCGCAATTTTCTTATTATTAATGTATCTTATTAATATTTTTGATTATGTTGACAAGTAAAAAAATGATAAAACATACGTTTTATAAGAAAATAACGCAAGATATTTTTACCATATTTTGCCTAAGAAGATTTAATTAATAGTTAGCTCTGGATTTGTATTATATTTAATTTTGTGTCGAAGCCTACTCGCTGGTGTTCATATTTAGCAATCTTTCGCTTCTATATTTCTTAGTCTGCGTGCCGTTTTTATAAGTGAGGGACGGTGAAAAAAGTATTTTCCAGTGATAAGTTAATACAGGGAGTACTTAAGAAATTAATATTAAATTATTGCATATTTCTAGTAGACTAAAAAAATAAGGGGATGTGTTTTGAGGACCAGATATTTTTTTATTCGAGCTTTCCAAATCGAGTAAGTACTAAATTAGTGAGTGACTAAAACTGGTTGGAAACTTGCATTTGCATCCTTTTTCAATAAACTCCACGATTCTTTACATGATGTATAACTCGGGAATTTTTTTTTTAGTTTTTCAATACTCTACTTGTTCGTCTTACCTTATTTGAGACTCCACGGTGATCTAGATTGCTTTGATGAAATCTTTTAACATCTTAAACAAATTTTAAATTTGTTGAAGTGTATCTTATAAATTTCTCACTATCACTCGATGATATATACCAATTGTACAACCCTAATTCTATTGAGGCTAGATTATTCTTTTGAAGCCTGGTCGATTTGATTGATACGAAATAATCAAGAACCTATTATTCTATATCCCTACCCATGCTTGAATTATGTCTAATCAGAGCTTCTTAATTACTTTTTCTTTTATAGTAAGTATTATAGATTGATTAAGATTATATATTGAAAGAGGGATTAAGCATGATTCACATATTATTTTCCGTCTATGTGAATCATGCTTAATCCCTCTTTCAATTTATACTTTAGGCAATTCATTTTAGTTCATTTCAATTTAATTATAATTATTTGTAAATTTAAATTCATGAATTCAATAAGTTTGCGTCTAAAGTTAGTAGAATTGAACATATTAAACTACGTTCTCACTTAAAAATCAATAACTAACTGAATTTTTATCCGATTTTTCTTAGAATTCATACATATATTAATTAAAGCACATTATATTAAAAAGTGTAAATTTTATACTTATAAATGAAGTAACAACACTCAAAAAGTAGCTTCTAGTAATTTTGTACGTAAATTTCCATGGCCAAGTTTAAGAATGAGGCGGAGCAGGGTTGAAACTAGAAATAATATAAGTACATATATATATATATATATATATATATAATTGCATTTTGGGTAAAAAAAATCCGTTTGATCATCCAACTGGCGTGGAAATTATCCAAGATTGAGTAAAAGTATTCACTTTGGTCATTGTCCATTCTTATATCTAAAATTTTTAATTCATTTTCTAATTTAAATTCAGCTTAAAGCTCCTATAACAAATTAAAATTAAATGTTCTAGTATTGGGATATAATAAGAAAGATGAAGCACTAATAACGCTCCTTACTAAACTTGATAATTTATTTTTAGAAAATTATATTCAATTATTCAAAATTTAAACTGAATTTAATTAACTGGATGACTTGAAAATTTTACAACAATTACATTTACATTTGTTTTCTTTGTGCTATTAAAATTGGCTAATTTTGAGGTATGACCGTGTAACATTTCTCTTTTCCAGATATAAGAACGCACAATAACCAGGGCGAATACTTTTATTCAATCTTGAATCATTTTACAACAGCTCTGTTACTTATTAGTTATTACTTATTAGTTTTTATGGCAGTAGAAACGCTTGAGAAGCTCTGAGCTCACCTTGCACAGATATATCGTGAATAATGAGGTCATCTTAAAATTATGAAATTAGATAATTTCCCACGGCACACGAGTGAGCCGTTTCATAGTGGCTGAAAAACACTGTATACAGTAAAGTACTGAATGCAGTTCAGATACCTATTCAATATACATATATATTTACTATTTACACTAGTTGTAATGAGATAGGTTGCGTTTCGAAGAAAGCTCTTTCCTTTCCTACTTTCTATGTCTCGATCGCATTTACATATATGTATATATAATTAATAATAAAAATATTAATATACCAATGAATAAATATTTATATATATATATATATATACATAATATTATGTATTTATGTGTCAAGTCAACAAGAAAGCAAGTTTGTTTTCAAATATTGAAAAGGAGAAAATTCACTTTTAAGTTTTTTTAATTCATAAATATAAGGGCCAAATATTTTGGAGTCATTTTAAGCCTATCGCGCACGGTTTTTGCTAAAATGTCAGTCTTAATCGAGAAACCAAGGGATGTTGTCTATTCAATAGAGCAATTGGATAAATGTTACAACTGCACACGAAGCCGATATGGTCCCTGAAGGAACGCCCATCTTTTTCATAGCCCAGATATTTATTTAGTGGCAGTTAGTTTTTTGCTATAATTAAGTTGCAGTTATGGAAGTCATTATTAAATCAATCAAAATATACTATTAATACAAACGAAAGAAAATTTCTTCAAGAATATGAGTGCAGTTCTAACTCATTTTTGAAATATTTCAGATAAACTTGGTTTCTTGTTGACTTGACACAATATATATATATACATATTTGTTATGGTATCTAAAGTTCGAACTAGACACTTGGATTCAAGCTGAGGAGAACTGAAGTTCGGATCGTTTAATATTTATATATATATATATATATATATATATAAAAGGAAAGACGAAGCTATCCAGAGATTCGTCATTTTGATAGTATCCAAGTGTTGATCTCTGTAAGGATTTGTGCATAAATGAATAATAGAATAGAGTGAAGAGTGAGCGAGAGAGAAACTAGGAGTAATAATGGTGGCTACCCCACAAGCGTCGGAGGACGTGATGGTAAGGACTGGAGGGAAGGGAAAGAGTCCTTCCCGAGTCACTTTTAATTACATTTTCATATTTTCATTGTCCTTTAGTTCATGGAATGTTCGAGTGGATTATCTCCGGTTGTGGAGGAGCTCTTTTCCACGGAAGAGGATAAGTACAGCCGAGCTGTTGTGTAAGGGACTCTCCCTCTCCATTTATTCGTTTGTTCTCTCTCATCTCATTTCATCTCCTTTTCCCTCTTTGCAGAACCTTGAAAAGCTGTTTGATTGGAAGCAACAAGCAGAAGAACACGGTGATCGAGCAAGGTGTTGTTCCGAGATTAATCAAACTCCTCGTGGATCCCAAAACGAAGTCCACCTTAAAGGCGGATGTGGCGTATGCTTTAGGTTCTATTGCCAAAGGCCACGAAGAGCACCTTAAAGTTATTATCGATTCTGAAGTCGTGTCTGTTCTCTTGGACACTGTTATCGACTCATTACATCACAAAAATGTTACTGAAGCATGTCTACGATGCCTTAGAACAATTTTTCATCATCCCGAAGCACCTGTCGAATTGCTGTACTCGAATGCTAAAGTCGTTCCGCATCTTGTTTCACTCATTCCTCAGCACCAAATTACTGTACCTTCAATTTTAACTAACGCTTGCAAGGTATTTGTTAGAATAAATAATGATGAATGGAAGTTTTTTATTTTTGTATACTATGTTCCTGAAATATCCTTACTACTCTTATTTTCAGAGTCGAGAGCATCAGAACATGCTTGCAACTCATGGTCTTGTCAATTATTTGCATACGTTGTTATGTTCTCCTCTATCTGATGTACAATTACCTACCCTGCAGTGTCTTGCATATTTAATCTTCAATAATGATCACGTAGCTAAAATTGTCTCGAATTCATCCTACGAAGGTGTAATTCTTATTGATCAGATTGTTACTTTTTTAAATCGAGACAAGAAGGTTGAAATACAGCTAGCTGCTGCAAGGTGTTTATCTTACCTTAATAGATGCGGAATTCTACAAGATGATGATCCTAAAATAATATATAAAGCTCTTCCCTGTGTGGTAAGGTCTATACGTCTACTTTTGCTATTATTATTAATCATAAACACTTCGAGAAAATGTCTTGTTCTTTAACCTCTTTCTTTCATATTTTGATACCCTTGGAGCATTTTATTTATATATCAATGATAAATAATGTAAACTTTTTTAGCTTCTATTTTGATATTTAATATTTACAATGATTGTTAATTTTACGTAAAAATATTTCCCCCGTTTAGCCTTGATTTTATCAAACTTGTAATGATTGAAATATTTTTGCTTTCAACATGAAAAAAGTGGACAAAGGAGTATAAATTATTCGTCACAATTTTTTCATTATCCAATTTTATTTTATCCATCTTAAATATCTAAATATATTAATAGTCGTTTAATAATTATAAATATATGTACATTTATTTATATAATTATGTCATTACATATCTTTAAGTATCTCATCTAGTTTACTTTCTATATGAAGTGGATAAAAAATCTGCCTATATAATTTTAGATTCGAATGACAAAGAAGGAAGAAAGTATTGAAAATCGAATCCTTGCTGCTGAGACGTTGGCTTATGCAATTGAGGTTAGTGCAGAGTTACAACGCATTGCTGCCATCTCTAATCATTTAATACCAACGATTTCATCTTTTCTTTGGTGGGAACCAGAAGCCAAAAAATGCTCTTCATTAGAACAAACTAAGAAGAACTCAGCACTTAATGAAACAGTGGCGAAGGATATGAAGCGCGCGTCTTTTCGTGTTTTTGCATCATTAGGTGCAAATGATGAAGGAATAAGAAAACGTATTATTGAAACTGATCAACTCATGGTTTGTTTAGTACATGCATTGGAAGATCCAGACACTAAACTTCAAATGTCTGCAATTGGATGTCTTCATTCTCTTTCTCGATCAGTCCAGCTCTTACGAACCACGTTTCAAGATCATCCTGTATGGCAACCTCTAATGAAAATGCTGTCTCTACCTAACTCATCTTCAGTCGAATCTTTAATCGTAGCTTCTTCAACTTTATGCAACTTACTGCTTGAATTTTCACCGTCCAAAGAACACATTTTAGACTCTGGTGCAATTGAATTGCTTTGTGAATTAACGAGTAGATATGAAGTACAACTAAGACTTAATGGAGTATGGGGCTTGATGGTACGCTTTTTTATTTAATTTAGTTAAGATTTAATGTTGTTAATTCTATTTAAACAAATTTATAGTAGTATACCTGTATTTTTTTTAAGTTTCAAAGTTAAAGAAAAAAAGTAATAAGAGTTTCAAATATAATCTTTCCATTTTTCTTTGCAAAAGTAAGGAGTGAGAAATAAATACCAATAAAATTGTTCAGTAATGTATATCCAAAGAATAATATTGAAATCATGTACTCTTAGAATATGGCTTTTCAAGCAGAACAACCTATTAAAGTTCAAATCATCACTTCCCTACAACCAGATCAAATTTTTCGGTTGCTATCAGATAGTGACGTAAAAGTTGTTATGAAAACTCTCGGACTTTTAAGGAATTTGCTCTCAAATAAGGCTCACATAGATCATATAATGACTTTGTATGGCGTTGAAATTATGCAGGTAAGTTAATTCACTTGTTTTAAATTTCGAAATATACTTGGATGAAAAGTAATTATTTTTCACGTTTTATTTGTTTTTATTCTGTATAGTACAAATTAAATTTTATTAGTACATAAATATGATTACAAACTTATGGTATACTTCTGTATTTAACTTTTTTTAAATATTGATTACAGTCGGTCGTTCTCATCTTGGATAGTGATAACCAGTGTGATGTAAAAGAACAAGCACTTTGTATACTTGGAAATATTGCTGATGGCGATTCTGCAAAGGACTTCATCATGTCGCACGAAGATATTCTCAAAAAGGTTATTAATTTCATGGTTCACAGTAATGTTCAACTTCAGATGGCTGCTGTTTATTGTATACAAAATTTAATTTGGGATGAGGAAGAAGGTTCCATTGAGCGGCAAAATATACTCATTGAAATGGGTGTTCAAAAAATATTACATCAGCTTTTAGCGTCAACAGATTCAGCTATTGAACCTGTTCTTTACGATAAGTAAGCTTCACTGTCCATATTGAAAATGAAAAAAAAAAATGAAAAAATCTAATCGACATATTTTTTGTTTTTTTCAGAGTCAAAGCTGCTCTCCATCAATTCAGTTGACCTACTGTGGACAATAATGACGACAATGATGAAGGTAACATCCTT
This sequence comes from Lepeophtheirus nordmannii, assembly GCA_963680855.1. Lineage (NCBI taxonomy): Eukaryota > Metazoa > Arthropoda > Copepoda > Siphonostomatoida > Caligidae > Lepeophtheirus > Lepeophtheirus nordmannii. The sequence continues at coordinate 26,571,891 of OY804523.1, forward strand.
GAAGAGATCAGCTTCATTCCTGATTTTATATTTTCTGATCAAAAATAAAGATAGAAAATTCAAGATCTTAATCTAAATTTATTGATATAATAATTGACGGATGTCACCATGGAATCAAGAAAAACTGTTACTTTATCGAAGAATGAAAGATTTTGTTGTTTGTAGTTGAAAATGAAATCACAATAACAATGGTTAAATCGTTTTTGACTTCGTCATAAATTTGTTAAGTTTGATGGATTGGACTAAATTTTATTCTGAACTTTTTTTTATTTTAATAATTTGTTTACTCTTATGATCCATGCAAAAGTTTGAGCACAATTAATCTGCTATGATCATTTATTGTTAGTTATTTGATTATTATTTTCTCACGTTTTTAAATGATTTTTTTGATTATTAGTGATGAATTTATCGAAAGAAATTAATTGTACCGGATCGAATGTATATTTAAAACCATATAATCTCTTGAAGTTATGAAAATAAATACTTAAGTTTTTGAGATGATTTAATTTATATCTATATTATAACCTTTTCTTTTACGTGAATTTTTTTTTACAAAATATTTTAAGATTAAGGATAGTAAAAGTGTCACCTAGATTATTAATCAACTCATGTTTATATATTTGTTCAAAAAAGCTATTTTTGAACAGTGAATTTATATGAATGATTTTTTAAAGCGCTTGACTTTATTTCCACTTGGTATACTTCGACATTCACTTCTCTTGCAGACTAGAATCTGAGTGTGACTAATAATTATTATTTTGAATAAAAATTATTGAACTGAATGCGTAGTAATATTTCAGTTTTACGTCAGATAATAAATTTAAATAAATGAATGAAACAACAGATGATAGTTTATTGATAATTTATTTCTAATCATTAGAGCACTTTTAACAAACGTCATTGCAATTGAGTCGTATGTAAAATGATGGAATACATGTTGAGTGTTTCAATTTCTTAATGTATCAAATATATTTACTTTTTTCATGGAAAAAATCATTTTCATATTTAATTTAATCTAAACATGACTGATATGTGGAATTTAATTTTCTTTAAATGTATTAATAAAAACTCTCCGCCATCACAATTAATTCTGTGTCTTCCGGAAACCTGGTGAAAAAACAGAAAATACTGGTTTCTTTGTGAAGTAATCATTTTTGACTGGAGATTGTGTTGGTTGAATGGCTTCTTGTTGCTCTTGGTTTCCGTATGCATGAGGTGTCGTGTAAGCCGTTCCTGAGGGATCCTCAACATTTACACTTGTGGAAGATATGCCATTAGGAGGAGAAGGGGTCGTGGGAATATAAGACAAAGCTTCGACTGGGGGCTTAGCCACCTCTGAACTAGGTGATTGAGTATTTATTTTACTAACAGAGACAATGTCGGTAGGATCTTCAGTTTGGTCATCGACAATGGCTCCATCTTCACTTGAACGACCGAAACCATCATAATGATCAAAACCATATCCATGAGATTTGGTGCTTTTGCATTTTTTAAACCATACAGTTTTTGGTACATGATCGATAATTGTGATGGGGATTGAATTACAAACTTTTTTTGGAATAGATTTACATACTTTCTTCGAGATATCCTTCTTCACCTGTACTGGCACTTGAGAGCATATCTTTTTGGGAAAGTCCTTACACTCTTTTTTGGGGATGTGAACAGGAAATTCATTACATTTCTTCTTAGGGACCTTTGTGCATTTAGTTTTGGGTACATGTTTCTTAACTTGTCTTGGTATTTGTTTGCATTTTTCTTTAGGATGAGATTCACAGTGTTTGTGGTAACCATAACCTGAGCATTGCTCCTCATAATAAGTATTGCACTTTTGTTCGTATACCCAATCTGATACTGTTTCATAGAATTTGGAGCATTTCTTAGTATAAAATGTGGAGCATTTTTTCTTAATGTCGGTATCATAGACTGTTCTGCATCTTGTTACACTGAATTCATCGCAATCTGTTTTGTAACCAATGTCCTTGCCTGTGTCATATACTGTCTTGCATTTCGTTTTGTAGATGTTGTAGCAATCGTCTTTGTACTTGGTATTGCTTTTTGTAACATACAATGTCTTATCGACTTTTTCGCATTTAAAGTTAGGGATTGCTTTCCCAAATGGACCCGCTTTTTTTCCATGTGCATGATCTCCATAGCCTCCTCCATGTCCATGATCATCGTATCCTCCTCCACCATGGCCGTGATCGTCATATCCTCCTCCACCATGGCCGTGATCTTTTCCATAGCCTCCTCCTCCTCCATGTCCATGATCATGACCATAGCCTCCGCCTTCATGTCCATGATCATGACCATAGCCGCCGCCTCCTCCTCCTCCATGTCCACGATCTTGGCCATAGCCTCCTCCTCCGTGTCCCTGATCATGACCATAAGATCGGAATGATGATTTTTCAGAGGCATTGACCCCTCCTCCAGAAACAACGTCTGATATAGCTGGTGGGTATGAGAGGCTTTGATTCCCGAAAGTTGTAAAGGAAGAGTAGGCCTCCTGTGTTGAAGAATCCATTACAATTGCCAATATGATTACCTATAAAAGTATATATTAAACATTATATGCATAAATATAAAATAATGTGTCCTAATATAATTTTTGCAACTCACAAAAAATACAGGTAGGTATATGTAGTTTAAAATAACCAAAAATGTATATGTGTTCTTTATGGTTTAAAAATGCTTTCTTCCATAATAAGAAAAAAGTTTCATCACGTAAATGTCCAAATAATTTTAAAATAGCTATTAGTTTGAAATTCCTTCCTAAATATATGAAATGAATTCTTTGGCATAAAGCAAATCTTTGTCAAAGGTAGGAGTCTTTCGTTCTTTGTTATTTGACATTTTGATCCTGACTGCTTTATAAACATACATATTATATGTATTTAATCTAGTAGGTATACATATGCCTAGAAACTTGATGAATTGCCTTCATTTTTAATGAAAGAAATAAGATGGAATATCCTTTAGAGTTTAGATGCTATTTCCTTTTTGAATTTATAATATAATAAATATACTCTCAAATAGCATTTAATGTAATAAAAAAAATGTAATTAGGCCTCTATTCATTTACTGTAATTCTTCACACACAATTTTGAACGATTTTCATCCGAACAGAGTCTCATTCTGTGTCCATTCTCTTTTGTGTACATTTGTGTATTTATATACATTCATGTAATGCTATGCTCTATAATAATAATTATTATTATCATATATTAATCCAAATGTAAAAGCAGTTTTTGTTCGGATGGAACATAGACAAAAAAAAAGGAGGGGAAATATTGTAAGGAAATGTTAAAAGCTTTTTATGCTTTAATGATTTCTAAACAACAACAACAACAATAAAAAAGCATATCATTAATTAATGAATGGTATTACTTAAGTTCCCTTACACTTATCTCTTCATTATCATAATAACTGATCATAAGAAGCATGCATACCTACCCTATTCCACATAAATGCCTAGATAATGGTTGAGTAATGAGTGCTCATAAAGAGGAAAAAGAGAGATCATATTCCCTGAATAGGCCATTATTTTAAAAATCTATGCGCCTTTTTTTTTCGAGGGGGGGGGGGGATTATACATAGATATGTTCAAAGTAGTACGTAATCAAAGCCATTTTCCATAGTACTGATGATTGTCAAAAAAATCAATTTTCTGATTTTTATTTCTTTGTCTATTAAAGTTATAAATTAGGGCTCTTGACCGATGATATAATGACGTCATTTACGACACAGTCAAAGTATGGCAAATTCTAGGAATGGTGTCTAAAATATCAAAACAAAGAAGTTTTTTGTCAAATGCTGTCATACTAAATTGACGTCTAGAATCCGTATTTGCCAAAGTGTCAGCTTGAAAATAAATAAATAATAATAATATTAACCAAAGATACCTGGACATTTATTTGATGATAATTTTAATTGAAATTTCAAAAATTAGTCTGATTAATGAACTATCATGGATTAGTCCAACATCTAAACAATTCATATCGGTTGTGTGTGTGTATGTGTGTATATATACAGTATCTAACTTTTGTGGTTATTTTGGAAAAATCTTCAAGCATTATTATATGTTATCTAGTTACTTGTTTGTAGAACTGCTCACTCTGCTTTTTTTTTACTTTTGTACTTTCTATTAAAATAAAGGCCCAAATATGTAGTATTAAAATATACATTTTTTAATCCTATCGAATTTCTATTCCAATTACATTAACGCTTTAAATAAATGTAATTTGTGTTGTGGGGATTAAGAATCTTGATGTTCAATTTTATATATGTATATAAGTATAAACCAATTCTTTTATTTCCAAATTGCAATGAGGTTGATCATAATAATAGAACTCCTGTATTATATAAAAATGAACTGAAGATATTTTTGCCCCAAGTTTTTGATATTATTTTATTAAATCCCTTATTTTAACAAGGATCAGACTGACAGCTTTTATTTATTTTTATTTTTCATCATCACTTTTTCCTTCTAAATACATTCACTTCAGTTTTATCTGAAGAGAAGAACAACTATAATGTGTAGTTTTTTTTTCAAACCAATTTGAAAGATGTTTATAAATGTTATTAGAACACTTATGAGAGTAAGAATCATGTATCAATATAAAAATGCAGCAAACAATGAAGGTTTGCTATATTACATTATTTAACTCATTGTCTATACTAAGTAAACAATTCCTTATTAAAAAGTTTCCATTTGATTTATTTCTATTCTTAAACCCTCTAACATTTTTCAAACTTACAAAATACAACTTATTAAATTAAAAAAAATTCATCAAAATTGCATCATTCAAATATTATGAAAACACTTGTAGTACACAGGTAAAGGAAAAATGAAAATAAAAATCAATTTATTCTGTGATTAAAAAAAAAATTTTTTTTTTCTTACATTCAACTAAATTCCCCACTCTAGAAATTAAGATAAAATATTATGTAGAAATTTGGCTGAGACATTAGCTATTCATATGGTTCATACCTTGTTATTAAAAATGTTCCTGCTCTTTGATTCTGTCCCATTGACTATGACCCGACTGAGTTTGATTTTTGTAAATTGGCTTTTGATATCCAAGTAAAAATTGTCAGGAAATAAAAGCCAAAGGATGACCATTGACGACATCGTAATGTAGATACAATTTTGATAGTCATAATAAAAAAAGCAAAGGCTTTGAGTAATTTTTTCAATAAATAATTTTTCTTCAGGGAATTTTTTAATTTTAAATTCAGTTTTATAATTTGACGTCCAGTGTGATCAAAGAACTTTGTGGAAGTTTTGTTTTGTTTTGTTTTTGACAATAATTCATAATTTAAAAAAAATCCTAGACATTATGATGAACAAAAGTGGAGTCACATGAGTACGTTAAATAAAAACGTTGGTTGTAGTAGTCAAAAGGATAAATAGTTACCACCCTTGGATTTTCAATGCTTAAGTGTTTCAAACTTTTAATCCTTTTTTATTTTATTTATTTTTTTGAAAAAAAAAACAACTGAATTTTGTGTTTTAGGGAAATAAAATATCGGTAAGGAAAATGGTTATTTGAATTGACTTGCCTGTCTTAAATACTATTGACTGTTGTTCATATTGAAAAAAAGATTTTACATGTATTTTCATGAAGAATAATAAATCTACCATCACACTTTATTAATATTTTCCTCTAATAAAATATTAATAAAGGTAGGCACTCCAATTCAAAACTATCTTTATAATTACTTAAATATATCTAAATGATGTAATGAATGTAAGTATATGAACATATATGTATAGTTTATAAAGATTAATATTTATATCAAAGAAAATTGAAGGGCTCTCATCAAATCAAATATCTTTTAACATTTTCTTTGATGTTTTAATTAAAAATATAACTGAATCAAATTAATCTAATTTAATTAATTTATTTTATTTTCCAACGTCACCTCGGGTAACATCATTGCATTTATGCCTTTATATACTTCTTCAATCTGGATTTATATACATATATTAAAGGATACACATCTCTAAGTGATGAGATATAATTTCTTTGAAATTACTCATCAATGATTTTATATTTATAAGCATCAATATACAAGCATAAGTTGTAAGATTAAAATTGCATCAGTCTTAAAGCACTGATGGATATAAAGCGAGTGATATTTTGTATACTTTTGTGCAATTGAATGTGTAATTTGGGAAAGCATGAACATATTTTCTTCAACTCTCTGAATCCTTGAATGATAGTGATAGAACACAGTGGGAGGCGGAACTTGCTATCTCTTTGTTCCATTTACCTCACACAAAAATCAGTGAGGAAAGGTCTCTGCCTTGTCATTTAAATGACATTGTAATGAATATAATATACATATATATATATATAGTTTTTATTTATTATTTTTGCCATGATATTCCGCATGAAGTCTCGAAGTATTGGAGTCTAAGTATTATGTGTTTGTGTTTTAATTATATTTTTAAACTATGCATATATGTACATACATAAATACTTATGTATGTATCTAAATTAGAATGACTAAAAATATAGCAAAATCATGGAATAAAATGTTGAGCTCAAATTAGCTCCTGTTATGCTGTCAACAACTGGCTAGCTACCATAATATAATGTCTGGCTGTTTTTTTTTCTTTTTGTAATAGGCAGAGATGTGTTATTTAGATCTTTTTAAATAAGTTTGATTGACAAATTAATTTAATAATCAAAATAATTATGTGCTCACTCCATGTACTCGTATGTCTTTACATATGTTATACCTTCCTATAATAATCCATTTCAAATTTTATTATTACAAACATCTGTAAAAAATTTGCGAGAAATTCAAGGATTTATTCATTTAAAGGGAATAATAATAAAAATAGCATAACATAGATTGTAGGGATTGTAAAAAAATTAAATTGAGGTGGATAAACTTGAGCCATTCAAATTTAGGGACGAATATACATACATACATGGATACCTATATAAAATATCCTTTATTCGATTTACATACATAAATATGTACAAAGTCCAAATTTAAGGCCTTCTTTATGTATGTGTGTTTTCTATCCCTAAATCGACTAAATATTCTTATGTAAATTTGTTACATAAGTAAACAAAGAATCTCCTTTCTGACACAACCATGATTTAAAACCACAACAACTAATGCATATTTTAAATACCTTATTTAAATAAATGACATTTTTCAAAGTTCTCATATGACAAAGAGCTTCCTATTTTTTCATTAGCTAGTTTAATTAATTAATTGTTAGATTATTGTTGTTAAATTATTTATTTTTTTTACAAATTTTACAGATTTCTATTTCCTTATTCATTATCCATTTCTAGGTTAAAAATCCTCAGCACATGTTTATGCCTATGTATGTACAATCAATTTAAGTGTACATACCATACAATGAAGTAAAGATGCATTAGTTATTGTCTCTAAAAATAATGGCGTCACTCTATCGGATTTCATGAGCGTCATGCTACATATATCACAGAAACAATGTAAAACAATAAAAACCGTTCCATGTACATATATAAGGGAAATAAAAATGAAACTTGGCTTATACTGAAAATCATGAAGAATGATCCGTTCATGTCAAAAAAAGAATCCTTGAATATACATATGTACATCAAGTTTTACATTAAATGAAATAAAACATAAACAAATGATGATTTGATATGTGTTGAAACCTGACCCTGATACCTTTTTCGGAAAAAAAACAAAAAAAAAAAACCGTGTAAGCATCTTTTTGAAAGAATGAGTTAGCGATAATTCCTTTTGGAAATGACCTTATTCCAAATTCTATGTATCTAAAAATGAAATATATTTCATTTGATTCATAGGTAATTGAAGGAACATTAAAAACTAACCAAACTAGATACATACACACGTCGGCATATTTGAAAATTTCTTCCCAACAAACTATACTTATAGTGATAGATAGTAATTTCTCAGTTGCAGATTTTTAGTATGGCAAAAAAAAACTCACTGCATGAATATTTAATGTCACGTGCTAGGCTCTCATTAAGTCAATCATGCAGAGTGCTCGTTCCTACTCCATTGAGTTACTTTGTGCATGTATGTATGTATGTATAAATCACCCTAATAATAAGTTTTTGTTACCAGGGCATGAAATATTGTCAACTGAAGGTTGTGAGAAAATTGTTGAAACCTTTTCGGAATTAAATATCCATGACTGCTATTCCACATTGATTCAATAATGAAGGATAACATTTTTGAATATCCCATGCGTCTTCAATCAATTATTTTTACTAAATCCAGACAAATGCATAACAGTTTTTATATAAATATATATTTTTCCCGTTTTTAAAATCGATAAAAGGATATTTTAATGTTTAAACACACACTGGTTTCACACCATTATCCTCAGATTTAATGTCTATCGACTTTCCCTACTTTAGATAAAATATGAATATCGTTTATATATTAAATATCTAAGCATGAATATAAGTTTAATAATAATTATCGATATGAATAACGTAATATTTATGTTCATGATCCAAATATCTACATCTATTCTATGCGACAATTTACATCCTTATTCTAATTGAAAACAAAACAAGTACATATATTTATGTTTGATTAAGGGTCATTTAAAGACTCAAAATTAATTTTCAGAAGATAAGTTTATTTTTTTGCCATCTTGAACAAATGAATACAAAGTGTAACAAAAAAAAGAAAAGAAAAGACAATGAAGTTTTTCTACGTTTTTCAAAAGACATTATTAGTAACAAAAAGAATGATGAAAAAATATGTTCAATAAGAATAGAAAAAAAAAATTTTTTTTTTAATTTAATGTTACATTAAATTAAAAAATCTCATTATTAAAAAAATAAATACTAGGTGTTAAAAGTCTTTGATTGCAGTTGTGGATAGTAGTTAAACACTTTTATACTATAAAGAAAAATACATGTAAGATTTCTTGATTAATACATCTTTAAAGTAGGTAATTGAATTACAAAAGAAGAAAAAATAAGCTTAGTTGCATGCACTTAAATAGATCAATAAGGAATATTTATATTTTGACAAAATAAATACTAATAATATTTATTTCAACTTACCCCTAATGGTATGAGAGTATTTTTTAGCTTAAAATGCTTCATTTTTTTGGTTTATGCTCAAAGGACTAAGTTTATTTGGTCCAGTAGTGATTTCCAAAAAAATAAATAAGTAACTCACTTCAGAATTAATGTTCAACACTAACTAATGTTTTTTAAAAGATTTGAAGTATTTATGTTGATTCGAATTATTTATTTATTTTTTATTTCGTTCGCAGAAAATGACCTTTTGAATCCCATCACTCCTTTTGATTTTTTTTTCTATCTGTGTCCTTTTTCTATACAGAAATGTATATATATATATATATATATATATATATATATATATTAACACGCCTTTATTTTTTTTATGATAAAAAAAAATATGTATAAAACATTCAGATTTTCTTCTACGTCAATTCTATCTGAAAGAGAACTTGAAGTAATCAATCCTTCATTTTGTATTAAAATACAAAACATTTCTTTCTAACTGTCATCATTGCCTTCAATAATAGATTTTTGTTAGTTGTATCTTTCTGGAAATATTTAAAAGAAACCAATTTTTTTTTTGAATATTTCATTATTATATACATACTATTTGTAAACATTTTTTACACTTGAGTCAAGTCATTTGTTTGACTTACTTTCTTTAAAAAATATTCAATTTACGATAAACATATATTTATTATTTTATGTATCAAAGGAATTTCCACTCTAAAGGATTTCATTTTTTCTACCAGAAAATTGAATACATTTTGTTATTTGTTTCAACTATGAAAGAAATCAAAATATGAAAAAATAAATAATTATATATTGTGATTTTGGAGTTTGATCTTTCATTGATTACTTTTGTAAATTGAATATTAATACTGAAAATAAATAACAAGGATTACTCATAAATCTACATATATGAACCTGGTATGAAAGGATATTGGTTTTTGATATAGTTTTTCTTTTTTAGCTTCAGAGCAAATGCCAGAAAGCTTGTTCCTTAAAAATAAATTTACTAACATTTGTTTTGAAATGCTATATTTTGTATATTTTGTAGATAAATTAGCCTTTTTGGAGTAAAAAAAGCAAGGAAATCTGATTTTAAGCCAAAATATAACTTACTATTCAAATTGATACCAGGCAATTCTTGTCCAACAAAGCTCACAAACCAATTAATAGGGAGTGTCATCAAAAAAAGTGTCGATACACGGATATCAAGTAGTCCATTGATACATAAAAATAAATGACTTTCAATACAATTGGTCATTTTTTGAATCACTCAAATGGTCCACTTTTGACCTTAACGACAGCCCAGGCCACTTTAATACTCTTCCTTTTTTCTGACGATCAGACGTTACAGGGATTTTGGTATTGGAATGCCGATCTTTTCTGGAAAAAAGATAGAAAAATGTTTAAAAACCATTTTTAGAATGGTAAATTCCATGCATTGATAATAATTAATTTGCTGTTAAACCAAAAAAATATTTCAATATGTTTAATTATCCCGTGGTCACTGTATTATTTTTTTATTTAATTAAATTTGTTTGAATTATTCAAATTATTAGACAGGAAAAGAAAATAGGACGGAATTCAATTTTTTTTCTTCTCACAATGGCATTAAAGCATGTGAAAGTTTAATATTAATTTAAAAACACATTCTACTAATATTAAATATGATAATACCACTAAATTTCTTTTAATTTTATTCTAATGTTCTTGAAAAATTACACAAATCAACATAATTTTGTTGAATAAAGACATGAAAGGAATAAATATAAAATTACTACAAAAACTTCCCATCAGAATACAACTCCAGAAAGCAACAAAATATCTTCCACTCACAAAATTTGATACTTTCCAACGTATTGTAATTACAAAATAAATCTTAAAAGGTTATTATTGTTATTAATAAAGTTGATTTATATACATACAAATATATGTAGAAGTTATATTTAAAAACAAAATTAAGGGTTTTTTTATCCTCTTCGAAATAATTGGAATAATAAAGGGTTTTTAAATAGGGATGACGCATTTTTACTTTATTAGGGACGGCGAGCTACGTCATATTTTTTTTACTTACAAATCATCATGGAGCAGTACAACCTTGAACAGCCTTTGCAAATTATCCAAATTTACTACCGAAATTCACGTTCAGTCGAGACAGCTCTAAGTGGCTTGCGGCAAAAAAACCATCTTCAGCGACGATGCTCATTTTTGGCTCAATGCGTTTGTTAATAATCAAAATATGCGTTACTGGTCAGGCAAAAACACGCATGTGCTTCATGAGACACCATTGCATCTCAAAAAACTTACTGTTTGGTGTGAATTTTATGCTTGTGGTGTTATTGGGTCATACTTTTTTGTTAATGATAATAATTGCCACATTACTTTGAATGGAAATCGATATCGAGCCATGACAACGGTTTTTTTTTTGTCCCTAATTAAATGGTATGGACTTAAATGACATGTGGTTTCAACTTGCCACACAGCAAACAATACAATCGATTTATTGAGGAACAAATTCGGTGAACGTGTTATTTCCAGAAATGAACCAGTCAATTGGCCGCCTCACTCATGTGACTTGACACCTTCGGACTATTTTCTATGGGGCCACGTAAAGTCATTGGTCTACACCAACAAGCCAGCAACACTAAATAAGATCAAACCAAATATTGAACGCAAAATTCCTTCAATTTCGGTCGAATTATACGAAAAAGTGGTAGAGAACTGGGTTCAACGATTTGACTTCTGCAAACATGCTCGTGGTGGTAATGCAAAAAGAATTGAACTCCATACTTAATTGTAATTGAATTTACTTCAACACTGAAAAAGAAATTCGTATATATCTCAAACCCTTTTAATTTTATTTAAAAAAGAAAATGCGTCGCTCTTATTGAAGAACCTTTTAGTTATTTCCAAATCAACAATAAAAATATACTTGTAAAAAAGGTAAGAAGTCCTCAATTAAAAAAGTGTGCAATGAATATTTCAGACTATATTCTTTTGAAATTTTGAGAATCCGTGGTTTATGTCTTGAGATACATAACCTATTACTCAAGGAAACCGACCATCCGATTTTTAATTTTAATAGCATATTCAAATTCAAGAGTTATTATTCTGTAATTATTGACTTAATAAAAATGATGTAAGTGTTTTGAAATTGGCAAAAACCTTGGCTCATGTACATTGCATAGGGAGGGGTGGGTGGGGATTGCTATTTTGAGGGAAGTGAAACGAATTTTGATGACTAAATAAAGATTTTTTGATTCCTGATATTTTTTGTTTCATATACAACATACATATATTATATTAGTGTTGTTTGGTGTGCCGGTACTATAGTGGTACTGGTGTAAAATAATACTATACTAAATTTTTATTGAAACTGGTACTTGTAGCAATATTACGTCATAAAAATATTGGATATACCCATGACGTAACAGAACAAAATAAAAATAAACCCTGTAGACACTCTTGTATGCGTTGAAATTAATTTATTTTCATATTTTATCGTATTCAAGACACTTCCATTACCATAAAATATAGAAAAAGAATAATAAGAGACAATTTTTAATTTTTTAACTGAATTGCCTTTAACAACATTTCACTTTATATTTTTGAGTCAAAAAAGGATCAAAATATAGATACCAATTTGGAAACCGGAATTGATAGGAAAATTTAGGTAATGTGACAACACTAATATATATATATATCTTCTGAAAATTCGGCCTTTAAGCCAAAAGTATCACTGTTAAAAAGTAATTTTTTGAAAAAAAATAATAATAAGGTTCTTTTACGCGTTGGTATAAAATTTCGACTAAACACGAGTAAGCTTAGATAGACTTAGATGTAAGAGTATGAAATTGCAGTGTAGACTGGTTTTCTGCAACTATACCATTTAGAAAGGTTAAAAAAAAGAGAGTCTTTTCAGAAATAACTAACTGTTTCTACGCGTCGTCATAGATTTGTTGTATATCTCCTGAAATATACAGGTTGAAAAATGAGTTTTCGCACGTAAAAATTACCAATTTGCATAAAATATGATGATTCAAAGAATCAATATAAAAAATAATGATTCAAATTTATCCATTCAATTTCCGAAAATAGATTGAAAATATAGTAGGACATGAAACTTACCCGTGAAAAAAATAAAACGAAAAATTGATTTAAATTTATACTTTCTATAAAATAATCATGGTTCATTTTTGATAAAAAGTTATTAAAAACGAGACTCAGAAATAGCATTTATTGGAGTAAACTTTTTGATAAAAATTGAATTCCTCTTTTGTTGTATTTATTTTCTACAATGACTGGTTCATTTTTTCCCCCCAGAATATTTTCTACAAAAATCCGTTGATTTCATTTCTCTCAATCATCAGATTTGGTTATGAAAATTATGGCTAAATTTATATTTTGGACTGTTGCTGTTTTTTTTCTTCAAAAATTTGATATAGCATCATGTTAGTGTAGTAATTTGATTTCATGTGTTTAAAAATTTCAATTTTGTCTTCAACTCCGTAGGTCAGTTTTGTGTTGTAGTTTTTTCTTTTTTGCTTCAATCATGTGATAAAGGAGTACGAATAAAATCAAACTTATTTTTTTTGTCCCTAACCACATTTCAACTAAGACAAGACAGATTTGTATATTTCCATAAAAACGTTTTTGTATTCTTTGCAATTTCGTTGTTAAACAGATATGATAAATATGTATTTTTTTTTTTTTTTACATAAAACAAGGTTGGAAGATATTTTAGCTACATAATTTTATGAACATATTTAAATATGTAACATACTTTTTGATATCTATTCATGTGTGTATATATGAGTATTTAATATGTTTATTCCGCTTAATTTTTATCCTCATTTTATCGCTATACAAAAGAGACATAAATTTAGATGTTGATTCATGGACAAAAACGTTTATCCTTTTTCATCCATCATAAATTGTATAAAAAGCAACACCATATATATGTACATTGTCTGTTATTACGCAGTCAGTAAACATATAATATATATGTATATATAAATATATGATGCTGTTTGTTACATTGTTGGCATAATATGTATAATGCAGTGTTTCTCATCTTTATTTTAAGAGACGACACTTCTTTGCTATTCTCTATTTATATATCACAATTTCATCATACAAATTCTAAAGGTTGAATTCATTTATATCCATTTGATTATACACACATAAATATGTTTGTATAGAAAATGCAATTGGAACTTTTTGTTTTTTTTATATGCATATACTTACCAAATTATGTATTTTAAAAGGAGTTTGTTATAAATAAACTTGCTATCAACTATCGAACGTATTACAAGAAAAAACAAATTGATCTTATGTTTTAATCGTACACACTCTTTGAACTTACTAAATTTTCATATTTTAATCAAATTCTTGATTTAATTACAAAAATCCATCAAATATCTTTAAAAAAAGTTATAAACATTAACATAGTGTTTTCCCAATGCAAACGATACTCTGCCAAAATGGGGAATTAAAGTCACATATAGCTTTTTCAATCTAAAATGCTTGTTTACAAACCATTAATACGTCATTATTTATTTATTAATGATATCAAATATAATTCTTTGCTTATATTTAAATAATATATACATAATTTTTATCTTTGAAATTGGTTTATCAATAAGAATTGAATGAAGTTCAAATTATTTTTTCTTCATCAGAGTCCTAATTATTATAAATATATAATTATAATTAACTATTATTTGAAATAGTATAAATTAGAAATAGTAACTTGTCAAAAATTTGAATTTCATTATTTACTTATAACGTACATACAGTCATATATATATTTAATCCATGAATTGCATACATTAATTCAAATAAGCAACGTAAAGACCTATTTGATTAAATTAATATTTTGTAAGAAAACATTAACGATTGAAATATATTATTTTAATATGCAACTTAAATTCATCCACTTAAAAAAATATCGTTTTTGATCCAAAAACCTTATATTTAAAAATCTTAATCTTTAATAAAATAAAGTTTCGGATATTAGATAAGAACATTTTTACTTAAAACATAGTTTTAATCAAGGATTCAGTTATAATATCTAGAGGTCAAGTTACCATCATCCCTCACTTGGCCACTAATACGTATAATTAATGATTAGTTATCATTTCTTGATAATTTTTGGGGCCTTAAAAATAATGATCTATAAATACCCATTCATTTAGGCAATAACAAAGTTGTAGGCATTGCTATAACGATTTTAAATATAACGGTCTTATTTATATGTATATATTCGTTATATTATTTCGTGTACCATAAAGGTACACATCCCTCATGTATTGTATAATGAAGCTTTATGAACCACAAAATATTTTTTGTATCTGCACTCTCATAGTTATTACAAAGAACATAAAATACCTTTCATTGAAAATTTCTTCAATCATCAATATTAAATACATTGAGTAAAAATTGGAAAAATATCAAAATATCAAAAATGTATATATTACACCTATTTTAATTTATTCTTATTATAACGTATTGATAATTATTATTCGTCTTTTATATAAACAAATGGCTTACACTTGCGTTTCTTCAATGTTATTTTCTCAATTATATTTTTTAATGGACTCCTTTTGATACACATTAAATTCAAAGTTAATTAAAAAATACATATATACATACATAGATACTGTCATGAGGACTGCACTTCATCAAAAATTAACATTATTTGAACAACTATTATTCTCATTAGGTAGCAATAAATTGAAATTTAGCTACACCTGGGACTAAGAGATATTTAAATTGTGAGTACTTTAGACCATAAATGTTAATTTTTAATTTTGATATCGAGTGATCCCTTGCATTGGGAGCAATTATTCTTGCTTTAGTCACTCTGAAAAGGCCAATTTATCTCACCTTATACAAGAAATGCGGTAACCATTCGTTTTCTACGTAGGACTAGACACATTGTTGTTTCCCATCATATAGTAAGTAGTATGTCTATTTTTAGGAATGGAGCTCTCTGCCAATTTTGGTGTCTCAGAGCTCTTCTCTGATACGAGCACAATCCGTATAATACTCTATATCATTTGAATGTTACTACAAAAACATTAATTAATTATGATGATTTATGCCCTTTTTGAGGGTTGTATAAAAATATTTTGAAGATCACATATTTGATATACCTGTTTCATCTAGATAAGTCAATATTCGAAATTTGCTATTTGAGGGACGCAACCTTTTTTATATTAAGTGAGGGACGGAAGAGAAATAAAAATATTAATAATTCGGGATCATAAACAAGAATAGAAATGCAATAGCGAATGACTTCACTTATTAACTGTTAAAAGGGTTATTAGTTTAGTTTAACCATTGTGATTCTTTTGAATTGATTTTTATTGGGCCATTCTTTTTGTCTCAGGGAAATTCAAACGTGGAGTGAGAAGGAATATCAAACTATCATCAATTTAAATTGCAATAAGTGTTTAAGGTAAGTATTTTTGTATAATTTTGGTCCATTTATTTTGCCCAGATTTGCTCCTACATTACTCCTTACCTAGTAACTTTTATTTGTTTTGTGAAATGGATTTTCACTTATTTATTGTGAGGGTATTGTTGTAACTTTAGGCTCGTATTTTTAAAAGGATTCTATTTTATTTTATTTTTATGACCACAAATGTTACTTGGTTATGGCAAAAAATTGCTACGTTAATGACTGTCTTATTTCCCTTCCCCCTTTTAAAAAGAAATAACAATAATCTACTGTTTCTTAAATTTCTTTCTTGTGGTAATTTTTTCCCTTAAACAAAAAATATTTACAACTAAATGATTTTATTAAATCATTAAGAAAAATTGTTCAAAGATGGTTTTTAAAGCATACAAAGTCCTAAAAAATTGGTGTCTCTTAACTTTCAACAACAGCGTGAAAACTCATCTTCCTTTATTTTATATTATTTTGTTTTTGTCTTTGTTAATAAAAGTGTTTTAATGTGTGTGTTTTTTTTGGCGACTTTTTCCATAAATAAATTAACTATGATGAATTAACGAATAGCTCATTTATTTGCTATGCCTCAAATAGGGAAGTCCGGATTAAGAAAAAATGATTATATTATAGGATTGTCTATGTAACTATAATAAAACCCTTATTCATCCGTCATTTCTGACTGATGAATACAGTAAATATTTGAAACCATTTTGTATAGAAGATATCCCATTTCTAGCATATGAACGAATTTTTAAATTAGTTCCAGAAAATACATATTGAAAGCCTTTTAATCTGCTCAGAAACAGAAAGACCGTATGTATGTATTCAATATTCTTTATTTGTTCCATGCATTGACATTTATTTTCATGAATAGGCATGATTTTTTACCATTAGTTTTTTCCTTAATTCAAATGAAAATATTGTTTACTCAAATGGTAATTTTCTATTTTATATAAGCGCCAAAAATTCTATAAAATTGGATTAAAAATAAACACTTTGACGTAGAGAAAACCTTCTATAATTTTAAATTAACTAAACTCTCATGTATAATTCAAAATCATTCTATTGATTAATTCTTATAAAATTAACCTATTTGCAAGTGTTTTGTTAGATTTCATCATTTTCAAAAATGGACTCAAATACAATGATAATGTTAGAAAATAGTCCTAAAACAGACGTAATATCGAAGAAAAATAATTGTATATTTATAATGACATTAATAATTATAAATGAGTCAAATATTATTAGATATCGACCCTCACAACTTTTTGAAAAAGAAGTTTTTATAATGTAATTATCAATTGAATTATGAAAATTCTATTTAAGGTTGTACTATTATAAAAATTCCATGGTTCAAAAAGCTTCTATTGCTAATTTAAAATAGTCCATTTATCCTAGCTCTAGATAAATGCTACAAATCTACAAATGAAATAGATCTACAATAAACTTCAAAGACCTGTCAAGGTGTAACGCAATTGTACTTGAACCAAATATATTTTGTAATATACCTTAGCAAATAGCAAAGAAAAACTGACAAAAGTGTCAACTACATCATTCGTAATCATGTTTTTTTTTTTTTTGACTGCCATTGTCACATAAAGATATGTGATATATTTTTCTTAAAAACCTACAAAATTTACTAACATCACTATAAAATTCATATAGTGTCTAACATTGGAATATTAACTACCTATTTTGACAAGTAACACTTTTGTTATAACTATTTTTATGCCAAAAAGTATTGATCAATCTATATTTAGAGTGAGGGAAATTTTTTTGGAAAATCAATTGTTTTTTTAGTAATTTTGCTATATTTAACGTATGAACCAAATAATCAAAAAATACTTTTTAATAAGCTTTGTGTATGTATACAATAATGCGGCAATAATGGCTTCGAGCTTCATGTCATATTCGAATAACATCATTATTTGTAATGTTGGACCACGTTTTTAAGAACTCTTAAGTAGTATGACGGATAGCATTTCCTTTCAACCATGCCCCACCAATATTAAAAGAAGGAATTGAGTTGTATATTGAGTTGACTGGCATTCTGCTCTTGAAGGGGGTCAAATTGAGCAGAATGGCAGTCACAGTCACTTTTCTTTATATGTCCTACGTGGAATTAATCAACTTAAAATCATGTAACTGTAGCTATATATTTATGTATGTATACATGCAATACATGTTAGAGTAGAGTAATACAGAAACTGTACGGTGTATGCTCAAACATCCCTCTTCAATAAGATATTGTATACTTTTTAATATCAAGTGCTATCTTATTCATTTCCTAAAGTCTTTTTATATCTTTAAATCTTCATTCATTTAGCTAGAACTGAAGATAGATTATGTTGATATCATATAACTCTATAAACGTTTTAGTACTATTTAAATGTTACTATTTCTCATTTCCCGGGAAATTCTTCTTGAGTGAGATCCTAGAAAATTCCAGGATGAGATAGTTGGAGAAAGATCCATGTATAAAATCTAACTTTATTGGAAAGATTATTGTACTATGAACTACTAAATGGTAATACATACTTGTTTAAATAAGTATATATTTGAAAAGTATCTCGGTAATACTTAGAACTTATCTGTGAATAGATTTTTTAATATTCAGTTTTTGAAAAAATTTGGGTTTTATTTTGATCTATAATGTTTTTTTTTTACTAATGTTAAGTAAAGTTAAAAGGATGAATTAGAGTATTAAATAGGGACTTTACAATTTATTTTACTAATAACAATATGACAAGTATAGATCTCAGCTAATTAGTCATTAATTTTTTTTTTTTTTAAATATTCAAAATTAAAAAACTGACAGTACATTTTGTGACTTCTCCCGAAAGAAAATTGAAAAATGTTCATTGATTTACATGATAAAAAAAAATTAATATAATATAATATTCTAGGAGAAAACCCTTGTAAATACATATACGGAATAGCATAGAAAGTTTGTTTTTTTAAATATCAATTTACATTGATGATACATGGAATTGAATGACAAAAGTATCAGTGTAACATTTTAAATACTATTTTTACACTGTCATGACATAATATCATTTAAATATTTAGTGAAAAATCTATTTTTGCAATACGGAAGTAATTTTTACCCTTTCCATTGAATCTATCAACTTATTGTGTGTATAATTTATAATAGTCACAATGCAAGGTCAATGCCTTTGTTTCCTTTCTCTCTCCTCTTTAATGCAATGTAACTAAGCTTACCTGGAATAGTCTGTTGCATCTGTTTGGACAACAAATTTCAAATACAGTTTCTGGCTGTATTTGATAATACATATTTTTGAGAAACTATAAAAATTTGCAATCAAACTAACATATCATAACGGGTTTAATTAATTATTGATAAAACCTTGTTTTGTTAATTATTTAATTAAATAATGTCATTTCAATATTTGGTATGTTAGCCATATGTAATATATTCATTCAATGGGTTGTTTTTATCATTTTTTGGACTAATTAATGTATAAGACTTAAATAGTACTTCTACATATTTAAGCTTATGTATATAAAATTAGTTACTTCAATTGTATTTTAATTTCAAAGTAAACCTCTCCTTAGTGCATATCAATTTATTTATATTCCTCAAATAGTAACAACATTTTAAAGTTATGGGATTCCTTGATATTTAAGACATACAAATAGTTATTGCTAGTGATTCAATCAAATGAATAAAAAAACTAGACTGTTTCTTCGATTTTGGTGCATAGAAAGTTTCTATTTATAATGTAACTATGTACATAAGTTTTCCTCCTTTCGAAGTAATTTGTTCTTTGTCACTATTTCCATTAATAGCTTTTGTTGTTCCTTTCATTTTTGGTTTACCATGTCTTTTTCAAACAATGAAATAGGGCTCATTGGAATAGTATGAAACATGAATCAAAAATCTTAGATCCTTTTGTCTATTAAAATGTGAAATGTATGTATATACATATACAAATGACAAAGCCTTTGTTCAAACAATGTCATTTGATAAAAAATATGAAGTTTTTGTTATTTTAATCAATGTGTATAGTATTGAATTCAATAAAGTTTTTCTAGAAGTAACTTCTTAATCAGTCGTAAAAAAAGTTACAAAATATTTTTTTCTTCCTTTCACATTTAATTAGTTTTTTATTTTGACCTTGTTGTTGATAAACACATTCTAGTTTGTATCACAAATAAATCTTCTTTACTTTGACAAAGGGGAGATAAAAAGTTTAACAAAAATAAGAGTATAAATTTTTATACAACTTTTCCGAAAAATAAGGAAGAAAAGGAATGATACACTGTTTTGAGTACTCTTAAAAGTCACGCGAGTATTTCACATCAGCAATTGAATATTTACATATCTTATTTTTTTTTAAAAATGACATAATTATACCAGTGATATAAAGAATGGAGATATATATGATTTTAAGGTACTAACTCTTAAACTATTTTTAAAAAAAGCAACGAAAATATATAGTTTTTTCTCATTTTGATAATAGATTTTTCATAATATTCTTACATATAGGATATTATTTAATCTTTTAGTGATAATGAAATTTTCCAAAGGTATAGCACATTTAGATGTAAGGGGGCTAAAGTTATATCTGTAATTGAAAGGAAATATATTGGAAAACAATATTTCTAAAATGCTGTTTTTAAGACATTTCCTTTAAACGACTATCATTTATCAGTATTTTTCTTCTTCTTCAATTGACTGAGTGCTTTTATTGTTAAGTATACTTTATGAACTCTTTATTTGTCTTTAAATATAATAATTGGTGAATTCTATGCATTTACATTTTATTTATGAATTTATATATGTTTTTAGGTATGAATGAAGAATACTTTCTCTTTTCTCTTATTTAATAAAAAAACAAGTCCCTTAAGTAATATTCATACTGTTATTAAAATAATTTTGGAGAAAAAAAAATATGCAAATGGCTATATAAATAAACCATTTTTATGTTGAATTTTAGAGAATGCTGTAGATAAATTTATGTGTTTTTTACACTATCTTACCATTATGTATGTATATCGACCATGCTGGAGACGTTAGTGCTCAAAGTGTATACAAATAGAAACATGCTTTAATTTTGATGAAGGAAGTGGTGAACTATTTCCTTGTATGTATTATAAACCTACAAATGTAAGCTTTTACAGTCTACCACAAAATGTAAAGAACCAAGAGTACATTACTTCAGGTTAAAGAGGATGTAATTGCTTACTACTATAACTTAGTCGAGTGCAAAGAAGGTCATTCATTCACAAAATGTGTATTATTTGAAGGTCTCATATTCACAGATGTGATTTTAGTTGAGTGTACATATTAATAAAATAACTACCAATTCAATGCTCGAAATTTGTTTAATCTTTGTCATTAAGTCGATCAGTACTATTCAACAATTTATTTTTTTTCATTTTGAAAGTCATCAATTAAAGATTTTGTTTTTTAAACCGTCCATTTTGCTAATAAGGACCATACTAACAACCATGCCTTCAATATGGTGTCATTACTTTCAATTTATTATTATTAAAATCTGAAAAGTCTGTAAAAATGATGTATGAACCATAAACTTTTTTTCTTACTTGGAAGCTAAAACTTGAATAAAATATGGTTGAAAAATTTGATTTGCTAAATCTGCGATATTTAAAAAAAAATAAAAAAATAATGCAGATCTAAAGTCATCATTATCTTACATTTAAATGTACTTCTTGGATTTATCAAATCATGTTATAAGTTACTGATGGTGAATAGGAAGAATATTTCTTACAATTATTATGATTGTTCAAAATTTTCAAAATTCATTTGGCATTTAGACATTTGATTATTTCCTATTTCTTTTACTACGATATTTCTTTTAACAATTATTACAATATTTTATAATTACTAAATGAGTCGTTGGTTCCAATATTCATGTAATTTGATGACGCAGACAAATGAATATAAATTCATTTATAAAAGGTTCCTCAACAAGTATCATTCAAAAGATATGAATGTAGGTTTATCCATTTAATGAATAAAATGAAATAAAACATATATTTTTTATTTTATTTAAATTAAGAAATTGTTGCTTCTCTACCAACAAAAAGGAAAAAAGAAGAAGAAGTTTTCAAGCAGCATAATTTAGTGAATGAACTATCTATTCACAAGTGTCAATTTTTGACTGAATCTTTTTTTTTTTTCATAAGAGAAAATGTTTTAATTATTTAATAGTACGTGTATAAGCAATATTTGACGTATGCAGAAGACATAACTTTTTTATGCACATGACCATTTCTTCAACGTAATTATTTCATGATGTGATTTTTATTTATTAGCACTCTCATATTTTAAGGAGTGGAACTTCACCTATTATCCATGTCAAGAATCAGAGAGGGTTTTCTTTGTAAAAGTGTTAATATCCAAATTTACTGAACCAATTATGTATGTAACATGAGTAATCTTTTTTTTACTGTAATTTCAATGGATACATTCAAGTCATGACAGAAGACCATTCTGACAAGAGACGAACTCTCATTCTAATTTTTTCTATAATATATCAATTATTATAAAATTATTTAAAAAAAAAATATACAGTCTATCTGTAATTATACTATGTACTATTAAAATGGCCAGCATTAGAATATGACTAGTGATGAATATACATATTATGTACATTTTGGAGGCGAAAATGAAGACAACTAGGCTTTTATCAGAATTGCAGTCCACTATAGTCTAAGAAGAAAAATAAGACGATGAAGGCTTATAACCCCTAATCAAAAACTTTTTTTTTCCTACCACATTCCCACAAATTACTTAAGTTGCTACTCGATTCGAACTCCATTCATGATGTTATGGTTTATATAAATATTCATATTTATATGAATAGATTTTTTGGCAATTTGTTTGCCCACAGTGCTGTTGTTCATTGTATATATGTATATATCAATGAAAAAAATAAATAAATACATATTTACTGAAAAATTCAAACTTTGTTGAAAATGACAAAGATATAGAAGAGAGTGGAAAAAGTTGGAACAATAAAAGTTTCTTTAGTTCATAATATAGGTATAATACTTTTAATATTTCTAAAGTAATTTATTTACTATTATAAAATATACATATAAAAATAAATCTTTTCTACGCTTCAATGGTTCAAATATCATTTAAGTAAAAACAAACAAACATTTATTTAACGTATTCCCATAAATGTTTTACTTCTTTTTGAGCAAACAAAAATAAATCTCAAATAAGGAATTTCCATCAAATTATAAAACCATGTACATAGATAGGTCTACTTATTGTTCCCTCATCGAAGAGATAATATTTCCTTCGAATGATCTTTTAATCCTCTCGAACCCAGAGGACACCGGTGTCCCATAAATTCAAAATGTGCTAACGTGCTCCCTTTTCAACTGATTTTCGTTTTCTTTTTTTTTTGTTTGATAGATAAGATGTCAAGCTATTATTCATATTTCATATTTAGTCATAAAAAATTTTGGTTTCAATATTTTTCAAGGTACTGAAATTTACAATTTTTACACATGCAAATAAATCATTTTAAAACCAAAATAACTTTTTCGTTTTTCAAGGAAATTATTTCTTAATCAAATATTTGGTAATATATGCTCAAAGAATTATAAGTTTAAAATATCTTTTAGTTCTAACGCTCTCGATTTCATGTACATAACATGAGATGTATATTTTTATTTAAGATTTTTCAATTTTTTTTGTCAAGTAGAATATAAGAATAAAGAATAAATGTACCTAAAGATATAATAAATACTAAAAAAGTATTGATAAACCGTGTATTAATAATTATGAAAAAATTCCTTCTACACTCATAAGGACACCAGTGTCCCATAAATTTTTAAAGAAATGCGTTGAGTTACAATTTTTTTATAAAATCAAATTAGGTTAGTATGGTCATTCTGACCTCAAAAAACATAACTTTCAGTTAAAAATACTTTCTGATATCTTACGGGTTTGAAAGGGTTAAACACAAATGGTAATATTCACCTAAATATCCTAAAATCTAATATAATTTGCAAATGCATGTATGTATTAGTATTAAAACTGTGTCTGAGACCGAATTTTTTTTACTTCAGTTCGTCCTTAAGGGATTTGTTTGGACTAATTTAGACCGATGTTTTGACGGAGGACCTCATTTCGTTGCTCTTTGTTTGTGGATCAAAATTTTTGAAAAGGATTATATTAAATGAAAAAGATATTTAAAATTGAACATCGTATTATGAAACTCAGAATTGATATTTGTACACATGTAACTGTCAAACCATTCATACTATGTTTTTCTCATTTCAAAATGCATTTGATGTCATAAAAAATTCAAACAAATTTGGTCTGGACCTACTTTGTTAGAAACTGGATTGATTCAAAAAAATTATAAAGGTTTTGGTCTGGTCCAGAATTTACAGATCGAATTGCAACAGTCAACGTACATCTTTTTGATATTTGTCATATTTTGTTGCTGCAATTTGAGAGCAAATTTCTAATTACATTCTTCACTTCATATATTATTGGGTGTTTGTTGACCTAAAAAGCACTTTTTTTACGAATATAAAAGGTGGAGAATGCATTAGGTATTTTCTAAATAAGTTTTTTTTTTACTTTTTATAATATAGTTATCTATTTAACAACTACGAGTTGAAATGTTTAAAGGATTATTATACCTTTTCTCAAAGCAGAATAAACTAAAAAAATATTCTCTTATTAAATGATACAAAGTATAATAAATATACCCCGCAGACCTTATGAATTTTATTTATTTCAATGAATACAACGTCCATAATTCATATTCAAGGTAAAATTAGAATATAATATTTTCAATTTTTCTATTTATTGTTGTTTTTTAAATGCTATTAAAGTGCAATTGACAGCATAATTACCATTTTAAAAATAAAAGAATTTCACTTTTAGAATCATTAACGGATGTAGGAATTAACAAAAGTGACTCGATAAAATAGCAATAAAACTTTTGAAAAAATGAATTTTTTAAAAGTGAAGGTTCCCTAAATAAAATAAAAATGCTGTATTTTAAATTAATTCTGCTTTAAATGCATTTACCATGCACTCGTCTTTTGTTATATGTATTTAAAAAACAAAAACCAATCAACATATCAAATAACTTTATTTCAAAACATTTTGTACAGGAATTTTCAAAGGTTTTGAACGAAATGAACGTTAAGTATACTTAAAAATAAAAATAATGTTGAATATTAGGACGAATTTTATCTTAAGGCCATATGACAACTCGTTATAATGTAATTTCTGGATAAATACGTTTATATAGTACTCTTAAATGATAAATTACTCATGAATTAAATTCAGTACTTTTAATGTATTCAATTATATATTTATAAATCTATGTAATGCTCAATAAGTACAAAATAGTTAGACTTTATAGTAACATTGATGTATGTATTTGTTAATTTTATTATAACTAATTTTATTCTAAGAACTAATTAAATATACATACAATTATACAAATTCAATTGATTAAGTTTTGCACTTCAAAAATAAAAGCTGTCTAAAATATTTAAACATTTTTGTTTTAACAATCAATGAAAAAATAAGTTCACTTTTTCAGGACAAAAGTTAAAGTTTGTTAATACAAGTTTTTATTTATATAATATATAACATAATCAATCGATGCAATTTGTATTTATTATTTTCCTTTTTGCATTTATAACATTTTCCTTCATGCATTACACAATGATTAATAATTTAACTCCTTTATTCTATTTATAGAGATAAGAAAAACATTATCATGTATCATATAAAAATGATAGTTCAATGCTACAAATATCAAAGAGTCAAATCAATAATTTAAAAATCCATTCTGAAAGTGCCCTCCAAAAGTATCTAATGTCCGAAATCCCCAAACCTTCTAGCTAATGCTTGTAGAGTTTAAGTATTTATTGTCTTCTCAAGATCCAGAAAACTTTTGAAATCTAGAAGCAATTCCATTTTTTCAAACATAGCTTCTTTGTTGGTTGAAACAGCAAAATTGCCACCTGCTACTCAAAACACATCCATGACAGATTTCATAGTAGTACTATAAATTTCTAGTCGATTTCTGTCATTGACTTCCAGGCCCAATAACTTTTTGAACTGTGGTAAGATCCACCTCATTTCTATTACTGTGATTAGTGTTAAGACTCTTCCTGCATTTATGATGGTTGTGGTATCATCAGCATTGGCTTATAAGGGTTCAACATATTTTTGTCTACTGCATTAATTCATTGTTGCCTATAGCCCTGAATCAAGGATCGACAGCCATACTGAATAAAATTACCGCAACTGGGTGCCACTTTTTACATCCTCAGCATACCCTAAAAGACTTAGCATTCGTACCATTGTCGAATGCTTTCTCAAAAGCGAATGATTTCAGACATTGCCTCTTTAAGACGTTCGGTACTGACATATAAACATTTTTTGTGCATATTATTTTGAAGGGTTATTGGTATAATATTACTAATTATTATTGTTATTATGAGCAATCAGCTATTGAAAACCAATGGAAAATTGCCTTCCATTATCATAAATTCGAATAGATCCTTTACAATAGGTGCAAGCTCAATATCAAAGATATGATATAAATAAAATGTTATTCCTGATGCCCCTAGATAATTTCCTTTTTTGCCACAATTCCTTATCATGAATACTATTTCAAACTTTATTGATACTAAAAAAAACTGTTATTTTTTTATTAAAGCATCCTACATAAATAAAGCAAATGCTATTGGATTATAATAGTGTTTCTCGAAAATGGACTATTTTGTATAAATATTAACATTGAGCTATAATATATCGTTTATTTTTACAGTTTTTTTAAATAGTCATTTACCAAGTTTTAGTCGTAACAAAAGAGATTTCTTACAATAATATCAATTTTTTAGTGAACATAGAGTAGATTTTAAATACCAGAAAAACTGGTTTTGATTTGAATAAAAGTTATTTTAAATTTGTATTTCTTACTTTAAGAAGCGTCAAAAATATCCTCAAATACCATAGCATGAATTTTGAAGTTCACTTGTCTTATACAATTATAATTTTGAAATGATCCAGAAATCCGTTGTAATTTTTTTTACTACGAATTGAAATATAATTATTGTTTAAATTCTACACTACATTGTTCTACATTTGCTACAAATATTGGATGCAATAAGCTTAATATTTTTAAATTTTTAGTTTAGAACGATGATTCAAAATTAAATCTTTAAATTTATTAAACAAATAAATTGGTACTTGAGACTCTAAATTCAGCTTCAATACATTTAAATTATACAAAGCTACCTTAATTTAATATAATTTTGTAGTAAATTAAAAGCAAACACGTTCATGCCATGTAATTAGATTTGTTTTTTCTTTATAACCATGGAAATTTACTAATTATATACCTAGAACCCTCGTCTATTCTCGCAAGAATCTTCATAGAATATAAATAATAAATATTTGTGGTCATAAATAAAAAATAAGTTTATTTTTTAATACATATTACAAGAAAATAAATCATTTTGCAAAATGATTAACAAAAGATTTGAATTAGAGGTGTAAAAGTATTATAAGAAAAGTGTTGTATTATGTAAACAATAGATTTATGACTATTTAAAACTGTTTACTGTTGGGACCAGTGTATATATTTGACATATTCTCTTATAAAATGACTCGTTGCAAATGTTGTACATAAGTCCTTTTTTTACCACTCACTTACAATGGAATCTATACAAAATTCAACTTTTGTCTAAAAACACAGACATAACACATCAAAACGATCAGAAGAGCCATTTGATTTCCTTCTATACTGAATCAATTTTGAATGTAATACATATACATATTTCAATACATCTTTACACATGTTTATGCATATATGTAGTAGACAGTAGAACCATTTATATAAGTGATAATTAATTATTACTTCTTCGGAACCTCTCTTTATTTGATGTAATGGAATCTGAAGCATGATAAATCTAATGTTACTCTTTAAATCCCGCATGTATACAAATTTACGTCTCAAAAAGTCATTTAAATTTTTTATTGCAACTGTTTATTTCTATAAAATAATTTTTGATTCCCTTCGATAATGTTGCTAATGATTTTTTCAATTCAATTGAAGACTGTAATAATATTTACAACCATAAGTGATGAAATCATAAGTAAAGTATCCTTGGAGGTATATGAGTTGTTGTCAAACGGACTTGATTCGAGATACTCGTTGCCCCTTTGTTTCACTTACATATAATACGCTATCAAACTGTTTCCTGTTTGCTTTTTGCTCCTCGTATCTTTTGAAACAATTTACTATCTTTCTTTTTGGTTTTTGGTGTCTATAGAGGACATACCTACTGATGTTTATATATATATATATACATCATAGATAATAGATGATAAATGTTTTTTATATAAAATATTGGATTTTTTTTATCTTCTTCTTTATAAATAGGTGTATTATTGTGTAGAAGGTGCCAGTCGTACAAGGAGTTTGTACAAGTTGCAATATGTTTGTGCTATAATTTTTTTTTAATCATAACATCAACTACTATAATTATCTACTTTAAATTAATGATATCATTTCGTTTTAACCGATTAATTAATTATTATTATCATTTATTATATCATATTTACAAAAGATAATTTGGCACAAAATACTTATCAATTAGTAATTGTCATGAATAAGTTAAAAATGACTCCATTACTAATTAATCAAACCTCTATTAAGCATTGCATTTTACTGCATTATCCTCATACAAATCTGCTTCTTTTCAATGTTTGTTTTGAATACATACTATCGATTTATAAATATATGTACAATATAGATAAGTTACAGTTACTATCAAGATGAAAACTAACAAAACATTGCTATACTTTACACAAAAACTTATATGAAACATGTTTAGTCTTGATAATTTGTAAACATTATTTTTTTTTAATCACGTTAAGATCAAAGATCTACATACTTAAATGTCTACTACATTTTATGTAGAATCAAATATTGGGTTATGAGGAAAAAACGTCGATTTCAGTCTTTTTATTCGTTAGTATCTCCTTTTTCATATGTTACTTCTTTTATTCCTTCACTTCTAATTTAAAAAAATTCGCCATAATAGATAATTATAAAAATTGCTCGAATAAATACAATATAGTGATGGTTGACTACTAAGATCTATCAGTTACATCAGTTACTTAACTCAAGATGCATTCGCAGATTTGACAAACTTAACAATTCTTTTTTTTAAAATGAAGAAATTCCTTGACTTGACTTGGCGTTTCTTATTTGTAGGAGAAAAAATAATAGTAATTTCCACGATATAATTTTTTGGGTGCACTTCATGACATTGTCCCTTCTACATGATAACAAGGAACCTCTTCATTTTGAAATAAATAATTTTCGAGTTTCGTAATACATTGTTTGTTCTAAAAAAATAATTGTCCATTTCTCCAAGACGTTTCGACGTATGACGCTCGTCAGATTTGCAAATTCACCTAAAGATGTTATAAAGTATGTCTCTAATTATGTCATTTTATTATCAAACAAGTATTTATATTACTAAAATGTCCATAAAACTTTGTTTTCAATATGTATACTCCCTATGTTAAACAAAAGGGCCTACCTTTAACTGGGA
Source organism: Lepeophtheirus nordmannii (assembly GCA_963680855.1). Classification (NCBI taxonomy): domain Eukaryota; kingdom Metazoa; phylum Arthropoda; class Copepoda; order Siphonostomatoida; family Caligidae; genus Lepeophtheirus; species Lepeophtheirus nordmannii. The sequence continues at coordinate 26,601,987 of OY804523.1, forward strand.
TCATATAGTTTTTATAACTTCAAGAGTCCTTTTTCTTTATTTACACAACAATTTTTTGAATCTCTTCAACTCTAAATCCTTGCAATAATACTATATATTTGGCTTAGGATTAAATTAAACGCTTTTTTAAATACATATATATTAAGAAAAACTAAACTTTACATGGGGTAAATACTTGAATTTTGAACAACATTTAATTTCCATTTTTTAAAATAAAGTATTCGAAATTTAAAATTACTTTTTATGAGCTAAGAATATACTTTCCATCTGTTGACATTAAAGTAAAAAAGTACACTAAAAATTTTAATAGATATGTATGGCATATGATTTTTTATTACACCTAAAATAAAATATCATAAGTCATAACATAAGATATTATCATGTCATTCCTATTTCCATTTCAAGTCATACAGTTCTAACCGTATTTTTTTTACTTGTATGTATGACTATTTAATACTAAAGAGTGGTTTTTTATTACCTGAAGCAGTGTAAAATAATATCTTCCTTCCTTTACTTTTCCTTTCTTTTTTCTAACAATCTTATAAATGCATAAAATTAAAAGTAGACGAAAAGAGAGAATAAAGGAGAATACAATAAGATATTTATTTAATCTCTCAACCATTCTTTTTTGTAAAAAAAAATAAAGAAAAAGGTCCAAAATTATAAGATAAATGGACACTTTTTCCATTCTCACCAACTCTGGGAACATTATTTTCTCAATATCTAGTATTATTATTCATAGCTTAGCAAAGTCTGTTTTAAAGAATAAAAACAACAACCATACAAACCTACTAGGTAGTTATAATTTGTATTGAAACTGTATTGTAGTGTGTGCACGTGTTCTGTAACTCTTCGGAAAATATTGAATTTCCCCGGAATCCCTCCGTTTTAGGGATAATTTTTAATATCTACGTAACCCTAAGAAGCGTGACTACTCGGTGAGTTCGGAAAAAATTCATAAAATCCTTTTATTGGCATTAAATATTGGGTTTTTCATCGTTTTGGAGCTTAAAAGAAGGCGTTCTTCTTCCTTTTTTTTTTTTTTTTTTTTTCTTCTTCTTCTTGTTGCTACTCGCCTGCTTCGTGTGTTAACTTTTCTTCACACTGCGTATAAAGTAGATGTCATCACTCCCACCTCATAAGCCACCTGACCTGGTGCACGCCGGTCATGTGAACAAGCAAAAGGAGAGGTTTCTTGATGGAGCTGAACGCTTCGTGGAGGAGGAGAAGAAAAACAAAAATGTACTGGATCAACGTGATGAGGTAAAACCCTCTTCAACGTCCAATCCAAGTGAAGAAGGCATGAGTAATAGCCACATGATGACTTATTCAAGCATAGCTAGATCTTATAAACCTGAGCATAAAGTTCTAAAAACTGATCCATTATGGGGAAAGATTTTTCTTGATTGGAAAGATACGGATGGCAAATGTTTAAGAGGTTTCTGTCCAAGAATAGAACATTACAAGAAAATATTTGAAAGTCTCGGGCTATCGGGGGATGAGGTCCGAAGAATCAATGACTGTAAAAGCGAAGCAGGCTACATCATCATTGAATTCAAAAACCCATTAAACGTCATCACAAAGTTTGAATCTGTAAATGGGCCCGTTGAAGTTACTCATGATGTAACCTTCAGCATAAGAGGTCTTGAAAGCATGAGAGCTGCACAAAGTCCTATTGAGGTTATCATAAAAAATGGCTCTGAAACAAATTTACAAGCCTTACAAGAAATAATGATGGAATATGGGGATATCGTTGGAGACTTCGAAAGCGTTCCCCACTCATTGACAACCGAGAAAGAAGAAGACAAACCATTCTCTAAAATCTTCAACAATATTATGTCTGGCAAGACCAAATTCTTAATAAAACCCAAGAAAAAGCTTCCAATGATTATACCTGTGAGAGGAAGAAAGGTTGAATTGTTTTCAATACTACAACAAGTTCAATGTTATAAGTGCTTGAAATTCGGTCATACAAAGGCTAAATGTCAAGCTCTAAACAAGATAAGTTATTCAGAGTTTGAAAGAAACTTCAGATTTGAAGTGGGCCTTCCTATTCGAATTGGTGGTGAAGAAGAGAGAAAGTCAACAGAAGAGATTGCGCAGCTCGAGGAAGAAGAAGAAAGCTTGTCTCATGTTCCAGACGATGCTTCAAGCATAAAGCCTCCTTTGGGCAATTGTGGAAAAGTAGAAAATAAAAAATGCGAAATTCAAACTATGAAAACAATGAAGACTGCATCACTTAGAGATGATTGGACTAAAGTGATGCAAAAGAGAACATCCACTCAAACTCTCAAGAATAATGGTGAACAAAAAAAGAACAAACGTGCCTTTAATAGCCCAGAGATAGAAAATAATAAAAGGACCCGAGATCTAACTACGAATTCTCAATCTCATGAAGTTGAAGAAGTGGAGGGGTTTTCTTCTCTACTATAATGCTCATTTTAGACAATATTAAATATTTCTTCCCCGGGTGCAGTGTGGCGTCAGAGTTCTTCCTTGGAGCTCCTCTGACTCTACACTGCATCAGCTTATTTGTTGATATCTTTGGACTTTCGTTGTTTTATCGTTTGAGAACTTTGTCGTGCTGGTGTAGTGTGGGGTCGTGGATCTCTCCTGAAGTCTGTCTGATTTTATACTGTATCTTCACATGCACCGTTCTTTTTGTGTATTGGAAACTTTGGAAACATACTCAAATGTTATGCATCCTCCGGGATCAACCTCGAACAACGTCCTCGAGTGCCTAATTTACTATTTATGGAAGCAAGCATATTAAATCAAAACAAAACAGTCTCTGCACCTAATTGTATAGATTGTGGGATGCTAAAGTGCACCCAAATAAACATGGGGAAAAGAATCACATGTTTTGCTGAACTGAACCTGAGGATCCGTGGAAGAGACGGTTCTCTGGTATTTCTGACTGAACCCCCCTTGGTGAGGGGTGGTGCTCATGTGGTAAATTTCGGAGGATTCCCTGTTTTTGCCAATGATGGGCCAAAGCCAAGAGCTGCAATTCTTGCTTCGCCTGACCTGGTTATCACTAGGATACCAAAGTTTTGTTCAGCAGATTTGACTGTATGCACGTTGAAAACAATCAACAACAAAAATCTCATAATCGCAAGTTACTATGCTGATATTCTTAAAGTTGATGTCTGTGGCCTTATAACCCCTCTTGTTGATTACTGTGATAGAAACCACAAGCCTCTATTGATATGTGGAGATTTTAACGCCAGAAGTGAACTGTGGAGAGATACTCTTACAAATTTTCGAGGAGAGAATCTTGAAGAATTCTTGGCCAAGTACAATTTAGGAATTCAAAATACAGGATGTGTTCCAACATTCGTTGGAGGTATGGGAGAATCATTAATAGATTTAACCATTACCAACCGCTGGAGCCATCATCTGGTAACCACGTGGAGAACAGACGAAGGTTTTTCAGGCTCTGATCACAGATTCTGCACTTTTGAGATAAATGCTGTCAGAAAATTTTCCAATGAATTTGATATAAAGAATTTAAACTGGTGCAACTTTACATCGAGGCTAGCAACTTATGACTCTGGGTATGAAGGTAATCTCTTGGACGTAGACCTAATAGATTCTGAAGCTCGATACATTTCGTCTATAATATTAGAGTCTTTAAAAAGCTCCTGCAAAACAAGATCTGGTATTCTTAGAAGAGCAAACCCGTGGTGGAATGACGATTTAAGAGAACAGAGGCGTAAAGTCAAATACCTAGAGCGCAAAAAGAACTTTCTGGAGTACAAAGCTCAGAAACAACTATACAAAACAATGATTATAAAGGCGAAACGTGATACTTTTAGAGAATGGGTGTCTACACTGCATGATCCTAAAAGTATTTCAAGACTTATGAAATTGTGTGCTAATAACACAAAGGCCCGTTTGGGTATTCTGGAGGAAAGTGACAATGCTAAAGATAGTTTAAAAATACTTCTCGAAGAGCATTTCCCAAACTCGGTTGATTCAAATGACCACGGAATAAAGGAAACCCATTCCCTAAGTATGGGGTCACACTCAAACTTCTTTGATCTCCAACTCGTGAAAAATGCTATTGCCAGTCAAAAAAACAATAGAAAACCCGGCCCGGATCAAATCCCTGCAGAAGCTTATAAGAATCTGCCTCTGTGCATCATAAAACGTTTGACAAGTCTTTACAACTCAGTCTATAGTACAGGCTATACTCCAAAAATTTGGAGAGAGTCTAGGGTCATTTTTATTCCAAAGGAGGGCAAGAAGAATTACAACACACCGAGAGCTTTCAGACCCATTACTCTCACAAATGTAGCCCTTAAAATTCTTGAGCGCATGATGCAATGGCGTATCCATGAGAAGTGTGATATGGTCCTTAATAATCAGTTTGCTTTTACCAAAGGAAAGTCTACTGACACAGCGACAAGTAGGCTTGTTGACTTCTGTGAAAGCAGTTATAATCGGAAAGAGGAGGCAATTGTCGTCTTTCTTGACATAGAAGGGGCATTTGACAGGGTAAATTTTCATTGCATCATTGACGCTATGTACAAGTACAACATAGATGTCAGGATTATAAAATGGTATGAAAATCTACTAAATAATCGAAAAGTGTCTGCTACATTAGGTGATGAGCATGCTTCAGTTGTACCAACAAGAGGATGCCCTCAGGGAGGAATTCTGTCCACGCTTGCTTGGAATCTCTCGTTTCAAGAAGCAGTGGACACTCTAGAGCGGCCAATATTTAGTATAGCATATGCAGATGATCTAGCAGTGTGTATTCGAGGTAAACACCGCCCAACTCTAGTAGACCTTATGCAAAATGCTCTTAATAAACTTCTGGCATGGGCTAAAGACAGTGAGACTGTTTTCAGTACTACCAAGACCAAATTCATGCACTTCTCCAAAAGGAGAACTGAGACAAACGTCACTCTTTGGTTGGGAGATCTTGAAATTGAAAGGGTGAAGTCCTTCAAATACCTCGGCCTAATTATAGACGACAGCTTGAAATGGAACGAACACCTAAGGTATATCATCACAAAGGCTAAGAGAAGCCTCTTTGCATTGAGATCTTTCGTAGGATATGACTGGGGCCTTGACCCGCTGAAGATTAAGTGGATATATGAAACCTATGTGAGATCTGTAGTTAGCTATGGAGCTATCGTTTTCGCTCCAAAGCTCAATCAACATGAATCTATGAAGAGAGAGCTCTCCAAACTGCAGAGACTTGGTCTTATGTGCATCACTGGAGCCATGAGATCTACACCAACTGCTGCCTTGGAGGTGCTTTGTGGATTAATTCCTCTTCACTTATACGTTATGGAACGTGCTTGTCTAGTGAGGCTTCAAACCAGATGGGATAATCCCCTTACCTAGTTTGACCAATCAAATAAAGGACATCTTCAATGTCCTGACTCCTACTTGGAAAGGAATAATATCCCTACACCTAGTCGCTCTGCACCAATTTGGTCAGCCGAGCGGGGATATTGTGTTGCAAGAGAATGGTGCATTGGGAACTTTGATCTTGTTGGGTATACTGATGGCTCGAAGATCGATGGTCATACTGGTGCAGGATGGGCCCTAACTAGTGGCGACATAGTGATTGATGAAAAATCTATCAGGCTAGATGATACCAATACGGTGTTCCAGGCTGAAGTCGAGGCTATCCGAAGTCTTGTCTGTGAACTTAATCTCAGTAAAACAGAGGGCAAAAAACTGCTAATCCTTAGTGACAGTCTTTCTGCCATACAAAGTTTAGATACTAGACCGGGAGACATTTTGACGGCAGAAATCGCAGACTGCATGAACCTTCTGGAAATAGCCAACTGCTATATAACTTTGGGATGGGTAAGAGGTCATAGCAACTTCACCGGTAATGAATATGCCGATATGCTGGCTAAAGAGGGGGCTCGTGGTGGTATACCAGTCTCAGTCCACCCTTCTACTTGTCAAGTGAAGAATGCTCTGAAGCGGGAGACTTTGTTTAAATGGAGGACTACTTGGCTGGCGATGAGCAATTGTCGACAAACAAAGAACTTCATTTCTGAGCCATATGTTGGAAGAAAGCTATTTACCTTCAAGAGACATCAAGTGACCAAAATAGTGGGACTAATCACAGGGCACATCAGTTTGAAGAGGCATCTTCATAAAATGGGAATGACAAATGACCCATTCTGTAGGCTTTGTGAGGAGGGAGAGGAGACTCCCATTCATCTTATACAAGAGTGTCCACGACTTGCACAAGGGATGGACGAGATCGCCGTGGAGTCGCTGGGAAAAAGAAAAACCCTGGAGGAATATATTTACAAAGTTTTTATGTATTTGTGCAAATTTAAATTATTTTCTATAAATAAAGAAGTTTGCTCCTAGATAGTCTATTACCGGCTGATACCGGATTAAGTTCCGGTGAGGTGGGGCTAATCTAGGAGCTAAACAAACAAACAAACTTTTTCCATTCTCACCAACTCTGGGAACATTATTTTCTCAATATCTAGTATTATTATTCATAGCTTAGCAAAGTCTGTTTTAAAGAATAAAAACAACAACCATACAAACCTACTAGGTAGTTATAACTAAAGGACCCTAGGGAAAGACTGAGTGCTCAACTCCAGGAGACCATGTTTTTTCTTTGTCTTTTTTGGTTGGCTTAGAATTTTCATCTTCCATATGTTCCTCTGTCATGTGTCTGTTCTATTGGGTAGATATGAGACTAACATTAATTATTTATGATAATTACCAAATAGTTGCAAGATACTATATGGCTATGTGTACTGCAGTTTCGATTAACCACAGATAAGAGGTCACCCGATTTTCTGTCCATGAGAATGTTTAGTCATTTGAAGGAAAAAAGCCATTGGCCAATGCCAATAAACATGCAAATTGAACTCCTACCCCCATAGCTTAAGAATTTGTCAAGAAATGAAATCATCTCTTTATTTCACTATGTAAGAGATTTAAAAATTAAATTCAATAAAGAGATGATTTATAAAATGTCCATACAATATGTATTAGTACTATCATATTACTGATGAAATCAAGTCTAGTCTGTTTAGTTTAGATGGTATCTTTTATCCCAGTAGATTGTTTTATGAGAAGTCCACTAAGGTTCTTTTTCTTCTTAAATAAATGATTTGTTTTCACTTTGAAGACTCAATGTTTCAACGAAAGTATCCAAAAAAATAGTGTCCGTTGATACATTAAATAATTCCTACTCTATTTGAAAATTCTAAGTTAGTCTAAGTAGCTGATAAAGCAAAGTTCAAATTAGTAATGGAATATTTTTTGAGTTGAGATTTCGATATATTATCATTATGTGACACGAGACTAGGCAATTTTAATGATAAAACAAAGTTGGCCAAGGATTATGATTATTTTCAAGCAGCATCAGTTAACAAAAAAGGCAAGTACCCTTCGAGGGCAATCCTGCTTATGATCAAGAAGACACTTAAACCGTGGTTAATATAAAAGGATATTGCGGGTAACTATGTTGCTGTGATTATTACATGGGGCGACACATGTATTAGGATTATATCTATTTATGGACCCAAAAAGAAGGATCCCAACTTCTACGATACTATTGATACCAAACTGCTTGGGGGCAATGACAGAGTTGATGATATGATAATATTATTATGATGGGAGATTTCCATATGGTAATGAATGAGGCAAGAGGCACACAAAAATTATGCGAATGAAAATAATCAAATGCAATAATAAATTTGAAAAATATTTTGGGGAGTCGGTGTTTTGAAGATGTGGCTATGAAATTTAATGAGGTGCCTCAACATACCTTTGAAATTAATAAGAGCGATTCATTAGTTAAGAGTTTAAGGCTTGATTATTTTTTTCTTTCTTCCACATTGTACCCGACCCTGAATAGCTATGAGATTGTTGTCAAAAATGCTCTCGGACCATCTAACTATAAAAATCAGTTTATCAAAACCACAAATACGTACGAAAAGCATTTGGAGGTTGAACACGAAACTACTGAAGAATATAGAAAAGTTATACGTCTATAAAACTTGAAAAATAAATTTTATTTAAATTAACGATAAATATTATTTGAATAATAATAAAAAATATCAAAATAAAGTCTTGGATCCTTAAAACATAACAAATACCAATCCTTGCCTAAGGTATCAAAGAAACATATTTTTTCTCTTTTATTGATGCAGTTGCTCTTGATTATCTGTGTGTCTTCTCTTTCCCTTGAGTCGTTTAGTTTAAACGCTGAAATAAATAAAGGTTTGAATATCTTTATATATGTATAGCCCTATAGCCTAGAAATAGCTAGTATTAGGTATTAATGATAAAGTCCCTATGAGTCAAACAAACAAAGAAAAAACCCTTTTTTGTTAGATCTTTTTCTTTGTTATAAAATCTATTAGGGAATTCTGAAGGCCAATGTATTTCATAAAGCTCTTTATTAGCTATGAGCACAGAACCTTGACATCTAATTTATGTCATCATTTTGTTTCACTCTTTGAATTAATAATGAGGATTTTATGTACATACATAAATTATATATGTATAAATATATTATTGGTATTTTCCATTAGAAAATAAACACAGCCACTCCACATATTGTCAATATGTTAGACAACAATTAGAGCAGATCTCATTGATTTTAATTTCGTTAAAACTATGTTGTTCTATGTTTATAATATTTTTTCAAAGAGTGGGCCAATGCTCCACTTTTTCCTATGGGGTTCACAATTTTATCCCTTTAAATTCTAAACTTAAAGTCAATGTACATATACTAAAGTATATAGAGCGAATCTTAACTTCCAATCATCATTAGGAAATAATTCAATTATAAGCTTTTTCTTCTAATATTCGACTTAAATTATGCCTTCTCATCCAGGAATGTTGATTTAAAATTGTTCATGGAGACTCACTCCTGAATAAGTCGTTGGATTATCTCATGAGGGCTTATTTGACTGTGCCTACAATTTCAGAACACTAATAGGAGTTGGGAATTAGCTGTTTTAAATTTAAAAGGCTTTGAGGTTACCCATAAAGTCAAAGGTTTCAGTAAATGATCAACTTAGGGGGATTAAGGTGATGCCAGATGATATTTGAGATCCATAGAGGCTGTATTGATGTTCTTACCAATTTATTCACTAATTTTCATTTAATGCAAAGTTAAAGCATTAAAATGGCGTGTCGCAGGCTGTTGTTTTAAGACTAATATATTATATATACATACTTACATATATAATGTACAAACTACATATTATTATAAAAATACAATTTGCCATAAGGATAGAAAATAGTAACATACGTATATGGTAGTCCATAAATCTCATACTCAAAATGGTAATAGCTTTTTATAGAAATAGAAATTTTTGTTACACTTTGGATATTGAACATCCATTAATATTTTTGTAATAATTAATAATTACTATTTGTTGTAAAAGTTTGCTATTCTATGATCTTTTTTATTGTAATGCCATCAAACAATAATGATGAAACATGGAAAGGAGCGACTTGAGAGTATTTCTATAAATACAGTACATACAATATTATATCGAAATATTATTGTAAATGCTGACTAAAAGCAAACATATACCATTTTATTTATTCTACCTATGTCAATATGAACATCTTTTAAATCAAATATTATATTAACTTTATTGATATTAATCATATTTGTTCATCTTTGACTTGCCTAGCAGAGTTTCATTCTTTATACCTATGTAGTACTATATGAAAAAAGGTATAAAAAAGGATCAATATATTATTTAATTATCAATATTAGCGAGAACAAATGTTAAATGATTATTTTAGCAATAAAACAGTTCCATATAGAGAAAATAAAGGGAGAAATATAATACAAAATAGAAAGCATTGATATGTTCTTTTAGTTAAAACTTTATTGGCGCGAAATTTGAATTATAAATACTCAGTTATTTTACACGGGATTGTCCCATTAACATTAAAATATAAAATGTATGTATTTTTTTTGTCATCTGTCCAATTGTTTACTCTTGTTAGTTTTCTGAACGTAGATGGGTCGAAAGAAATGGTGAACATATCCCTTCTATTAAATAAAAATTAAACGTTTTCACACTTTTATATTGTGAATTGACCATTTTGAGAGCATAAACAATCAAATTTTTTTAAGAATAAAAAACATTATCTATTTAAAATAAAGGGAAATAGTAAATTGCTGCCGTGAATTTAAATGTCACAATGGTACTGAAAAATAAAAAAACTTAAATATTTACCGTCTATCAAACATCTCTCTCTCTCTTTTATATTTTTCAAACCCTAATATAAATTAAAAACATCTTTATACACTTTAGTTCATCAATTAACCATAACATAACTCCAAAAACAACTAAATTGTAAAAGTATTGCGATTTCATATGGACTTACGCCTCTTATTTATTTATTTTTATTCAATTATCATGTTATTTAAGTCTTTGTGCATTTTTAAAGTCATTTGATAAAGTTTCCTTCAGATTTTTTTTTTCATTTGTCAATTTTATTTAATAAATATATCAAGTTTATTTACCCAACATGGCGTCGCTTTGATTTATGTGATGTCAGTGAAAATACTCTTTAGTTGAACAATTGAAGAGAATGACGTAATTGGCTCTACACCATATAATTTCAAGTCTTTATTCTTTTTCTTTTTGGACGATAGACTAAAATATATAATAACAAGTATCTTATCTTATTAAAAATGGTTGATTTTACAAATGGTTTTAAATTAATTGTAATTGTGACATTATCTCATTCTAAGAAGTATCGTGGAAAACATTTTTAAGATATTCCTTAAAAGATTAATAACTTTTATTTTTTTAATGTAGGATGGATTAATTTGATACAAAATTAATTCCATTTCCCCCCATAAATAACAAAGTTTTTGAAAAAAATTACACTTTTTTGAACTGAGTTTGTAGATGACTGTTGATATAAATATATGACGTAATTTAACCAGTTTAACCTTTAGTTCATTTTTCTATTTGAATATCAAGTGTAATTCGTTTTATAATTAGAATATTGACACTTTCAAAGTGAGAATAACATAAAAATGATCAGGTGGGTTGTATATGTAGATCTAATTCAATTTAAGTGCATGCCCTTCTATAGCACACTTAATGTATAAAAATACTCATATTTTACCTTAAACAGAATCCTATTAATTGACTCAATTTCATTCCTTTGAATTTAGTCAACTCCTTAATTTCAAATGCCTTAAGACATTATTTTATTTCTTCCTCCAAAAATTAATGGTACTGCTTCTATTTGAAAGAAAGTTTCCAATTTAATTATAAGAGCTGTAATAAAAAAAATTACTTTCTTCACAAAAAAGTTTAATTTATGAGCAAAAACAAATATGCAAAGGCTTTTATCAAAGAACACCACTCATTCCCTCACCTCTTCGGTGTCATAATAATGGATCATTTAAATGCATTTATTTTTATATATACTTGTATATTATACTGTATAATATAATGAAAAGAACACTTCATCAATTATATATTTTGTCAACGAAACAAACAATAGAAAATTGTAGATTGTAAATCCCAATGTACAAATAAAAAAAACCATAGAATTAATTATATAAAGTTATATTGTTTTATACTAAAATAGTATAAAACAATTTCATCTATAGGTATTAGAAAATAGCCTACAAAAAATAATGTACATCAAGCTGAGGCATAAGATTACGATTGTACAGAATTTTGATTTATAAGTCACTTGTTCCTTAAAACACGTGTATTCTATGCATTTATAGTATATATGTTTTATTTTCAAAGCTATCTAATTTATACAACTTAGTGTTTATGTGTTTCAAATATCCACATATATAAATTTTTTCATCTTTTTAACATATACCTATCTCAAAGTGATATAAATATTCAATTTTGCATATTAGGATTGAATAAGCTATTTATATATACATATAAATATCAAATGTCACTATTCCTTAACTATTATGTGGTAAATTTTATATGCTAATTCTATTGTTAATAGACTTACTTATGTATATGTTGTTAGATATATTTGTATTTAACAACTGTACGTAATAGAATAAACGTTTTCTTGAACATAATCTAATAAATTATCCCCCCCCCCCACTTTCCTCTTCTTCCCCCCAAGAAAAAAAAACCTATAATTCCCTTTTTTCAACTACACTTTTATAACATTAAAGAAAAATAATCTATGTATATAGCTTGATGTAAAGAAGCCTATTCACACTTTACAATACTTTTAGAGCAAAATAAAATAGTCAATAGATTACTTGGTACACATTTTTGAATAAATAATACATATATATGTGTGTATATGTACATACAAATATTGATTTTACCTGATATAAATCAAATAGTTTACTATAATGAGTTATGTAAAAGAACCAAAGGAACCAAAAAGAAAAAGAGTTGCCAAAAAAATGTCGGTTAAATTTCTTCTTTTGGCTTGTTTCCTTTCATCATAGAAGAGAAAATTTATCCTATGTCAATAATTTTTCAACTGTCAAAAGTGTGTGAGCAGGAAAGTAGCATTAAATAATTTATGTTCATAGCAATCAATTGACTACTGAAATTATAGGTATTTGATATAATTAATCAAACTATTCAGTAATCAAATTAATATAAAACAATATTAGATATATAAGGAAAAAGGGAAAAAATCCAAAAAAAAAACAACAAAAAACCCTGATAGAATAAAAATTAACATGACTCTAAAGGTGAATAAAAAAACTTTATTATTTTAGTTCGTTATTTTATTAGTCTTGAAGGAGCTCTGAGACTAATTTAATCAAGTAATTATCTTTTTTAGATACGCAAAATAGTAATAATTATAATTATTATATTACGTATAGTATAAGACGTTGATGGATCTTATCAAATAGGGGAGAGGAAAATAGAACATAATTTCTACATTAAAAAATTAATGTGTTGAGTGTATTTAAACGTTACTTGAAGATAGAGCTGTTAAATACTTGAAGTAACATACATTCATTTAACATTGTTTGATTACTGATTCATATGAGGAACGAAGGATGTCATTGATAATATCACTTCAAATTTTTTCCATATGATTAATCTTATTTTGATGGCAATTCCAATAAAATTCTATAATCAATTTCACCTTAACATTTCTCACGTTTCATTTTCATTACCTCCGTTCTAAAATTATCCATGGTTATTTATTTTTTAATCTTTTTTTTTACGAGCTTCTATCTGTTTGAATACCAACTGTTGTTTATCAACGTTATTCATTTTGTAATTTTAATATATATTACATACAAGACATTTATATAAGGATAATTTAAAAAAAAAATTAAATGAATTTAATGATCCTTTGATATTAAATTAAGTTTAATTTGTCTCCCATAGCCAAAATGAGTCCCTGGTGATAAAGATAAAAAATTGTAGTCAAAGAGAAAGACAAGTGATCTTAAAATTAAATTTGTTTTATGTATGTACACAAAAAGGCTATATTTTATCTAAAAAAAAGTATTTAAATATCTCGCTTGAAGCATTCATTCTAGTAATCTGTTGATTTGCAAAAAAAACTATAAAATCATTTAATGGAATCAATAAATATAAACTTTACCTATTACGGACAAAAAAATATTTTTATTTGACTTATTCCCAATATATGTAGTACCATTTGAGATGAGGGTTTTTCTAAGGATGAAAAAAAATTCATTACTACAATAAAAACTATTCGAAATTGTACATAAATAAAGTAATTTTATCAAGTGTGCAAAAGTTTTTATAAGATAATATAAGTTAAGGATCCATTATAACTGTAAGTAAGAGGATTTACTTTTCTAATAAATTACATTTTCAGTTACTTTTTATCAAATTGAATACAAGAAATATAGTTAAGACATCCTGTTAACATAGAAGATACTTAAATAACATCATTTGCCTTGACTTAATTTTATGAAGATATGTTTTTGAACTAATCCTATGGTACTCTTTTATTAATTATAAAAAAAAAAAGAGTCAAAGTTGATGTGGGAATAGTAAAATTTATTTATATTTTTTTAAATGTAAAACAAAGACAAAGAGTATTAATTATTTTTTTATCTTCATAAAATATATAATATATTAGTAAGTCCATCCTTTCCTTCAATAATAGCTTCAACACAACTAGATACACTTTTAATCAACTTAGCTATATAATTTTCTGCTATTCAATTTAAATTGTTTTGAGCAATTATTTATTATCTTTTTTTTTTAATTTATAATTCTTTATTTACTTTGCTAGATAATCTCAAAGATTTTCTTTTTCTTTTAAAACTGGATGAAAAAAATGTGAAACTTTTACATAGAATTAAAAAAATAAATTATTTACTAACTCTTTTGAAGTATTAATAAATCAATAAATTATCCTCTCAGTTTGACTGATGTGAATCCTTTAAATGGTTTATAAAAGAAAATTTGTTTTCATATCTTATACATATGTAAATACATTTTTCAACTGGCCCATTACTTTTGCTTCTTTTTTTAGAGAAAAAAAGGAAACTTGAGCATTATAAACTAAAGGGTATCCTTGTATTTTAACTCAAATGTGAATGATTAAATACCGGAAATAACTAAACACATAAATAAAATAAATTTTGAAGGTATTCATTATTTTAATGCTATGCCATTTGTCCATCTGTTGATCAAATAACTCTCAAGGCACAGTTGGTTATAAAAAAGAATCATCTAGGAAATAATCAATTAGCTTATTATGTGCAAAAAAAATTTTTAGCTCTAAAATACTCGATAATTTAGTCTGTTTTAATGATTATTCGTGTTTTTACATGACGTGTAAATAACTTTTTAAGAAAAATGTTTGTGAATACTTAACCTTCATAATTCATTAATATTGGCTGTACATAAAAAACATGGTTATTGTGATACAACTACTCTATAATTAGTTTATAGATCACTAATAATAATAATAATAATTAGAAATAAACATCAACTACATAATTCATTATTATTTTTCTATGTAATGTATATTGTACATGCATGTTTAGTTGATCATGCCAGACTGCTGAAGATTTGTGATGTAGGGAAAGAGAAAAGCGGTTTTTTTTATATTTGATTTATTTCCTCTAATAGATTAAGCTCATTTGTCAAATATAATGGAGGAAATAACTTTTTTTTTTCTGTTTGCATATTTACACCGAGTATATTTAATAAATATTGAAGGAGTTTTCTGACAAATTTATAAAATGAATACATTTATTAAATATTGAAGGAGTTTTCTGACAAATTTATAATATGAATACATTTATTAAATATCTAAAATGATTTAAGTTCATCTATGAGGGAGGAGCCCTTTATTAGAAACAATTAAGAGAAATTATAAAATAATCATTTAGACAAAAAGCTCAACTGTCTACAAAGGAATTTATGTATGCATGCAAAACCTACTCCATTCATATATGAAAAAAAATAAAACAATGTTAAACATTGGGAAAAAGAAACTCAATAACGACCTTCTTGAGCTTTCTTCTATTTTATATTTCTATATATAAATAAATATTTTCATTCTAAGAAAATTCCACCTTATTGAATATAAAACCAATAACTTATATGTTTGTGTATTTAGTGAGTAAATAAAATTGAAGCAACAATGTGTTGAACTATGCTCATAAAAGAAATGGGTGGACTTAGTTGACAAAGAATTTTCAAATTAACTTTTTCTATATTTGCCAATAGAGACTTACCTAAAATATAAAAAGTAATGTTAATAAATAAGAGACAAGACACTAAATGTAAAGGTTAAAATATTCTTTTGTAATGGAAATTATAAAAGGCTCAACAAAAGATACCTCATGTACATATTTATTAATTTTAAAGAGAGGTAGCTCTTTCTTCCTAAATATTCAACTTACATAAAATAAATTAAATAAACATAGATGAACATATTTAATTTCATTCCTCATGCAATTTGGTGTAAAAGGATTTCAAGATATTTTGAACAAAACAAAGGAAGGTATTATAATTAAATAATATTTATAGATAGATTTGTTTGTCAACAACTCTATTTTATAAGATACACAAGAAGAAAAAAATATTATTGTCAATAGTCTTGAAATGAGACTTACATTAGTAGATATATTATGAATCTATGGGAAATTTAGATAAATAAGTTGCAAATACTTATTTTGAATATAAAGTACATTTTACAAAAGACAATTATTCTACGGCGTGCACTACTGTCCGACTTTCTCTTGATGTAGCTTTCAAAGTTTTGTGTGAGCAGGATAAAATCATCATAAAATATTAAATATTTAAATGAGTTCAAATTTTGATTTTATCCTCAATTAATCTCCTCCTTATCCTGTCACTATTTTTATTTAAAAACTATGAAAAAACCTAAAACAGGCATTTTTTCATATCTTTAAGACAGTATTTTCAAAACTTTAAGCATAAAAAAAGAATATTCTTACTTTGCATATTCAAAGGCATAGGGAAAATTGGGGGGAAAAAACATAACAGTATTTAATTGTTGTTTTGGAAAGGCCTAATGCACTTATATAAATATATCAGAGTATTTACTTTTTAAAAAATATTAAATGTTGTTTGTAATACAAACTCAAAGATAGAGAATTTACTAAGTATAATAATTTATTCATACAAGATGAAAAGTGATATTTCTATATATATCTATGATATGTGTATTTATGCAAATATAATTCAATACTTTATGAATATTTTGGTTAGAAGTTATACCTATATAAATAACATTAAGTACGGAAAAATGTTTCCAAATGAACCATATAAATCAACAAAATTTTATTTTCTTGTAATGCTTAAGTCTTAAAATATCTCAATTCAGTAGTACATAACATGGATATATACTACTCATGAGTTTGCAATGAGTTTATCATATAACTTCTTATTTATTATATTAATAAGGTTTGAATATGTAGACTTAAAAAGCTCCCATTCTTTAAGATTAAATGCTACTTTTAAATACGTTCATTGAAAAAGAGTTAGTGTCAAAAATTATTTCATTATATATTTCGTCTTTGAGATTAATAACACATGCATTTTTAATTTTTTTTTTTCAAAAATTACTCGAGTAAAGAATAAGTAACTAATTTTTAATAAAAATATTGATTAGTTTGTAAACTCTTTAGTGTAGAAATTTTAAATATTTTAAACTCCATTAATTGTTTCAGCTTTATCGATTGTTATAACATTGAAATCATTATTGATTTTCTATTTCAATTTGTTCATTAAAACTAATGAGCCAAGCAAATATATATTTTATTGAGTAGAAGTATAATAGATTAGGTCAACTATTTGTTGATTCTTAGTAAATTATCATTAAGAAAAACACGAATTATTTATAAAAGTTTATCCAATTTTTATACAAAAGTTGTAAATTTTCTTCCGTTAAATTCATGAAATGTTATAAGTATTTAGACAAGAATTAAACGAATCAAAATCATCTAAACAGAAGTAAAAAAATGTATATCTTGAATGGTAAAAAAAAACTTGTATTTCCTTCCCGGTATTTTGTGCTAATTACTTTCCTCTATTTACTACTTCTCCAAATAAAGTGATAATTCATTTTTTTTCCTCAATTACGTTACGTAAGTATATAATTACAAAAAAACAAAAGAGATAAATGCAAAAATCTATCTAAGCTGATAAAGGAAAAATTTTACTTTATGCACAATGAAATATAAAACATCATTCTATTGGGCTTATAATACATATTTAGACTAATAACAAAATAGCTACTACGCATAATTAGAAATTAAATAGTGACAATAAAAAAAACGCAGTAACAAAAAGCAGACAAATTTGGATAAGGACAAAACATTTGTTCCATTAAAAATTGTTCTCATATCCAAATTGAGCTCATTTAAGTGAATAACTTGATATTTTATTAAAAAAATAAGCACAATTATTTTTGTGATATCTATAATAGTCACATTTGGCATTTACATCCGCAAATAATCTGTATTTTATAAATATTTGATGCTACATCCACAAATTTTAAAATTTGGATACTTACATCAGAAACTGCATTCAAAAATTTCAAGATTTTATTTTTGTATAACCATTTCTATATATATGACATATTGTGAAGATGTATCGATTGCATCTGCAGTTAATACATATATTAAAAATATCTACATCCACATTATAACTACATATCCTCTTTTTTATATATTTGATACATCACTAATTAGTATGTGGATATTTACACCATAAATTTACTTGTTTCATACTAAGGTTTTAGAATTACTTGTTCCTTAAAATAACTACGTTTTACTTTTGAAGTTTCATATGCTATTATTTTGTTTATTTTATGAAATGAAAAACTTTTTATTTAATTTTTATAAATTAATTGAAGGGTTATCGCTATATAAACTGTGTGTTGGACGGAAATTTCAAAAAAAGAAAGAAGAAACTATTTTCAGTACATTTTTTGAATTTTCCAAGTGATTTCGAAGCAAATCAATGCTAGCCAATATTAAAAGTTCCTCTTATCAAGGGAGCTTATTATTAATAAACTTTGCTTGTATGCAAAGCCATTAATGGAGTAAAATATTTTTATATACAAAAAGTTGCTTTAATACGGATTTAACTTTATTAGATATAATGGTTAATAAAAAAGTACATTTCATTAAGGATTTTTATAATATTAAAAAAATATACGTCATACTATACTACAGATAAATCATGTTGGAAGCATATTATCCATACTCATTATTTCATATCATTTCAAGAAAACAAACCATTTTGTACTCCTCTAATTCTTCATAAAGTGAGTTATTGATATATTGAAATAAATTAAACGAAAAATGTTTCTAAATCATATAATTTAAATTAAAGTTAATATCAAAAAGCACAAAAGAATTGAATAATAAAATAATGTTTCAATGTTTTTACAAGAGATTATCCAACTATCATAAAAATGTAGATAGTATTATTTTACTAGCTATCCACTTTCCTACTATTATTTCCCTTATTAGTGGAGTTTGAATAAGCTGCTGTTGTACTTTGAATAATGTCCAAGTATTCAATGATCAATAGTTGAAAAAGAGGGTTAACTACCAACTAATTTCCGCACTTTTTTTCTTTATTATTTTTTTGATAAAAGATTATAAGATAGAAAATAATCATATCATTGTGTTTTTTTACACAAAATTAGTATATTTGTTTGAATTAGAAATGCTCCTTTCCATCTGAATTACCTCCCCCCCCCCCCCCCCTTCTTGCTTTCAGAAATGTATGTACATAGACCTAATATAATATTTGAAACGTATATATGTACCTGGGTTGAGAGTCAACAAAAGTTCTAACTAAACATAAGTTGACTCTCATGTAATTTAATACATTTTGTCTTTATTATGCCATTTCATTAATTGTTCATAATATTTATTATTTGTAAGGAAGAGCGCTGTAAGTATAATTAAACATGTATTATATTTCAAGTGTATATTACGTACATTACTTTGAGAAGAAGGGTTGAATGGAAGAAGGAAATATATGAAAGGAAATTTGCGTATCACACTTTTTGAATCATGAAATTAAAAAATGCAGAGAGTCATTTTGTTTTCATTGTGATCTCATTCAACAAATGATGAACAAAGAAAAGGAAAAATAAATAAAAGTGAAAGATCATCATCATGCCTTTGTTCAATTTAATAGAAAATAAAATATCAATTTTTTGTGTTTAATATATACATATATATACCTTTGATGATGTTGTTGATATTGCTGCTGTATCTTTTTGCAAAAGGAATGATGCTGAAGTGAATATGAATGGTGTTCATCAATCATGTACCTATGTACATGCATACATGAAATGATTAATTACACATTTGCAATGATCCAATTACTTACACATTGATTTATAAAAAAGTGCCAAGTCGTGAGTTATTCAAACTTTACACATTTCATTTCCGGAATACTCTTCTCATACCATCTACTTACACATTTATATTCATAGAGAAGCAACAATTCTTTGCTATGTTCATAAACTAGAAATGATACTGAGTCCATAAAATCTAGGCTCAAACAATAATCACAATAATTATTTAAAATATTTATTGAACTTTTCTAACTTTTCTTTTATTATCTATGTAGTATGTTCATCAAGTCAGAAGGTTATTTCATTTGAGAGTATACAAGTACCTGCATACACATGCATTTGGAAATTAAAAAAGGCAATATGTTATGTACATAATAACATATGTACTTGTACTTACCACAGAGTCAAGGGTATTTGTAGTCTTTAAATTTATTTTGTAAGTGTGTGCAGATGTTCATAATTTAAGTAGTACGTTATTTTAGGTATTTAAGCATTTTATGATCAAAATTATTTATCTATTCTATGTATATTTTTAGTAGATACTATACCTTTCTGTTAAATCATGGTTAATATATCCCCTCGTAACGCTCATTATCCATACTAACAGCATTAATTTTTGTACATGCTTTATATAAATTGCAGATGTTGAAGTGTTATTCGTCTATCTTAAAAGAATAGAGCTACTGCACAGATTCAACTAACTCAAGGCAGTTATTTACGTTACGGTAAGATTATCAATGCAATGCAAGGCAAAGCAATCAGTGCTCCTAACATAATTAATGATTATATTCTACTTATTAATGAAAAATGTTCAGGCACATATAGAATAAATTCATGCAATGAATCAATTAGATATAAGATTCATTGCATTGCATTTGATAGAACGAACTATTAATCCTTACATCAATCAGTTATCTTTAAAATGCAATATATGTATATAATTTTCTCCTCCAACATGATATTGGAGTAAAGTATTTTTTGCTTTTAGTAACTGAGTAGTAGCACAACATAATCAATTAAAGCTCTCTTATTAATTTGCGATATTACTTTCTTCTGGTATCCAATATAAGGAAAATTCAAAAAGTACTTATTTACTTCAAATACAGTGTGTATGCAAAAGTACTTATTTAGTTCAAATTCCTGCTTAAAATATAAGTTCTTTATTATGTAAATATATAGTATATGACTGACCAGTGTGAAACTTTTAAAGGTAGTTTAAATGTTACATAACAAATGTCGATACTTCAGTTTCAATTTTTATTTTTTTATAGCTGTTTGCTGATTGAATTTTTTTTTTCTTTCTAAAGTTACTCTTTTTTCAATAAGAAATTCCTTTCAAAATATATTGTTTTTATAGGAAAAAACATTGAAGTGAAAATAATATGATGTCTATAGCAAATTTAACTTCGATATAGTTCAATTCTAACACATATCATATTCTAAAAAATAGTTCTTTTCATATAAGAGTTTATTAAATATTTGAAGCATACATAACATTTTCCACACAAAAATCTATTTTTCTTTATAGTTTAACTCTTACTAAAGCTCTACAAAAATACAAGATCAAAAATTGTTTTATCTGAATATATCTGAAACTGAATACACATTCTAAAAAATATTATTATAGTTAAAGCATCAAATTATATTTAAAAATGTGTAATTACAAACTCTGCAGTGACGAAATTTAAAGTTGCACAGATTTATTTTTAGCCATGGGTTTCTATCATATATTGTGTATTTTTTTAAATAGTCAATACAAATTTGTCCAATAGAATTTTGAATCATTAAAAAATTATTAGTTACCAATATTATAATAAATTATAGTTTTAATTCGATGAGGAATAAATGCATTTAAAAACAAATTGGAAGCTTTGATCAATATCAAATCATTCGATGTAACACTTGAAGAAAGAAAACATTAGATAAAAAGGACTAAATTTTATTTTTGGTATTGATAGAAAAAAATGAATTATTATTCTGTAATAATATTCTATATTCTATAAACTATATATATTCCATAATATATATAGTATAAAACTATATTTTATAAATTCTACTCTATTGTAAAAAATGACTGAATTATAAATATACAAAGCAATTTAAGTTCCTATAAATATGGTTCTTTAATATTCCATCTGTTTTTGAAATCAAGAATAATTTATTGGTTAGTATTTGTTAAATGTAAATCTTCATTAGAGAAAAAATGTTAACTTTGATGAGCAAATATATGAAAATATTAAGTGCTGAATTTATATATATAGTTGATCATGCTTGAACTTTTTTAATACAAAAAAAATAAAGACCATAATATAATTAATTATAACTATTTTGTTAAGAATTAATTTCAAATTAAGTAAGTAAACAAATACCTTTATACTTAGTTGCGTTCAAATAATGTAGTTTAATTCATATTTTTTCACAAACTCTAGTAATTTTTTAAGTGGTGATCCAAAATTTTACTTTAAATTAAAGTTACATACTATTTCATCTATTCATAATTTCGTTTGACTTGTATTTTTGTTTTGGTATGTCAATTCTACTATAAAATTATCTCCCTTAAAGATATAGTTGGACCCAATTGTAAAAAATAATTTAGCATAAAATCAGGTATCTAATTTCTTTCTTTCTGTATCAATTCAGTGGAATTGAAAGTACCTCTCAAACTTATTGAATCTGTTCACTATATATTATAGAACAACATATAAAAATTAGAGCAAAGTTGATGTTTAACAGGTTAAGATATTAATCTTACAAAACTGTTTGTAAGAAAATCGTTTTATGGGTCTAAACTTTAAAAAAAAGAAAATTATTTACAACTAATTATCTGTCTAATGTTATTTAAAGTAGATTGATAAATATAAGAGATATGACAATTTAAGAATAAGAATGCTGGCCAAGAGGCAGGAAGTTTAGAGACCTGTAAATTCTGAAACTCAAGGCTCAAGGAAGGCTGGAATTTTAGATTTTTTAGTCTCCGACTTAAACCTAAATATTTGCCAAATTACAAAAAAAAAAAAGGTGCCGTCAGGTGGGTGATTGATTTGACTTTGAATTGTCTTATAAAAGGTTTTTTTAGTCCTTTTCAACTTAAAAAATAAACAGTTCTAAAATTGGTTCCCAGAAATAAGTCAGTCTAATGTTTAATTTAGCCATAATTACATATTAACTCATACTGGTCTGAGTTTCTTTAGACTAAAATGCTACCCTGAATGAATGCGACCCTTCTTGGGCCCCAATTTGCTTTCAGCATGAATGAGCTCTGACACATACCATTATAATTGTTCAAAACTCATTTTGAGTACTTTTGGGTTAAGTCCTGTTGTTCTCTCTCCTCACCTTATCCCTCATCTCTTGACTTTTCCTTTAAGGATAGATAAAGAACAATGCAAATTCTACCTCCAAGGACTCTCTGATTGTAAATAAGTTATCTACAACTGCTGTAGCTCGGTCAAATATGACTCAGGGCTATAATCAACACTAAAAATATAGATTTTGAATGAAACCTTCCACAAACTTGATACTAATATTCAATTTCAAATAAATAAGATTTCTCTCAAACTTGCATTCTTCTTTTTTTCTTACAGGGAATGAATTTAATAACACACAGAAAAAAGCTTCTTTTGAAAATAGGCTTAAATGAAACTATAGAAGGGTTCATTACATGCCATTAGATTGTAAGTTTGTTAAGACTGATTTCGTTACAGCAAAGAAATTTCATGGAAATAAAATTTCTCTTTAGAATTTTTTAAAGTTTTTAGGGAAGGATATACATTATATGTATAATGTAAACAAAAATATAGTCTATCACTCCTAAAACCATTTGAAATATAATAGTTGTACCAGCATAAATTAAAGAAAATTATTTAACTATTTTTTAAAAAATGTTTAGGATTCGTAAAAAAATAATATGAATTGTAAATTTGATTTTTGATCGAAACATTCATCAATTAAATCTATTTAGTCTTTTTTTTTTATTCGTCCTTAAACTCTTTGACCACTTAATTGAAATAGTGATAATAGAATAGAGAATGCTTATCAGAATTTGTCAACTGAAGTTATCTCTAAGCGTTTTTTAAATTTAAAAAAAATATATCCTTTTAATGTTAATATTCAATTTATAATTGGATGCAAAAAAGGGTTTTTAAAAAGTTGTACAAAAATTATATAATAATCTAGTTTTGAAATTTAATAAATTATCATAAAGTATTTTAATAGATAAGAAAAAAATAATATAATTAATGATATTAAAATCACGTGATGAATTTTTTCCCTTTTTCTAGTTGGTTATCTTTATTTACAGTAAAGTATATGTACAATAAATAAAAAGAGGAAAAAGTTACGTTTTAGAAGAAACATAATTAAATATTATTGTTTAAAATGATTTTTTTCAATTAAGGACCTAACGGTTAATTCTAAAAAAAGCACCCATAAAACACACAATCATCAACAACTAAATAACTGCTTTTCTCTTCCTCTTGGTGAACTTTATAAATTACTTTGTAAGAATAATTAGAAAATCAAGGTGTAGGATCGATGTTGACGGAAATAATTTAACTATAGTAGAAGCAATGTCCCACGATTATCCAGAAGCTCTGGGTATTCTCAAGGACAGTGCAACATATATCACTGCAGACACAACCATTATATTTATAAGGCTCACACTGTCAGTATAGGCATTTTCAGTCAATTTCAAGACAATTTAAACCTTAAGACTTCCAATTGCTACAGGCGAAGCTTTGTCTTCATGAGAATAATGTTGACACTCTGAAGGGAGACAAAACAGAAGAAATGCTTTTATATATTTTGTTCCACTGCCACTTAGGCTCCTCATATTGAGGGTTAAAAACTCCATAATGATGGAATTAACCGCATGTATTGTGTCGGTATAAAAGTTTACCACAATCTTTACAAGAATAAGCAAAGCTTATTATTCCTCTTGATAATTGAAATTGAGAAGTACATTTTCGACTGTTATGAACACCACCTATTGAGATCCAGAATCCATGTCTCCCAAAATTTAGGCGGATCCAGTTTTCCTATACATGGTACAGATTGAAGTCACATTCGTGTATGGTTGCAATACTAGGTTTGTTTTTAAATTTCAGATTGGTGGGATGTGCTTGCTTGCTGTCCTCTAAAGGGGATAATAAAATCTTCCTGTGCTAAAATTAGAATTGGGTTTAATATGATGAATTTTGAGAATATTGCCACTTATAGCAACCCTCTTTAAAGACCTAGGCTTTCACACCTGTTGAAGAACAGCACTCTATCCAAGATTTGTCATATAATATTCACAGCACTATTTGAGGAAAAACATTGAAACATTGTCCACAAGATTATCTGTGCTAACGCCCATTCCTCCTAGAACACAGATTATTTAAGACAGTGATCCCCAACCCCCGGGCCGCACAAGAATTAATTAAAACACTGTTCGAGACAATAACTCCGCTAGTATTTTGGATTAAGTAACACACTTCGGGTGTCTTTGTTTGCCATTAACACAGATGGGACCATCTCGTTGCAAAGAAACAAGCTCAGGGATCCCATTGATTTAGCGTTACGGACAGTTTTTGATGTTATATTATATTATATTATTGGAGTAATGTGTCAATAAAGTTATTATTTTCTTAATGTTATAGTAGGATTGTAATGTTGGAGCAATGTGCTAATAAAGTTCCATATGAGTACACAGTGAATTCACGTTTATTGTTATCATTAATATTTCAACCGCCCAGTTCGTAGTAAAATTTTCAAGCGCTGACCGGTCCGCAGTTAGAAAAAGGTTGGGGACCACTGATTTAAGAGATAGGATCCAACCATAAACAATGAGTAAATCGAGGAGCTTCTTGTAAATCTTTGGTAAAACACTTGATAATAAAATGAGGCAAACTCAGTACAAGAAGGAAAAACAATTGCGATATAAATAATTTGAGGAACCAATTTCCTATAATAGGGATTTGAAATTCTTCCACTCATAGCGCCAATTGAATATATTGGAACGTAAATTACTACAATTTGATTTTGAAACTTCTCTCCTTTCCCACTCTTTTCCCAATATATTGAATCTATTTTTTAGTCTAGAGCCCTGAATTAAAAAGGAAGATATAGAACACCATTCACCAATTGGATGGATTGACATTTTCTCCAGATTCACTTTAAGGCCTTATATGTATATTTTTCAAAATTATCGAAAAAAGCCAAATAATCTGAATTCTTCGTATGATTTTCTTGTCAGAGTTTCCTTGTAATAGGTTTATCAATCTCAATGATTGAAGTTCCATTATAAAAATGATAGTGTTAAAAAAGTGATTAGGTGCATATTTCTTGATGCCTTGAAGTAAAAAGTTACGTGAAATACAGTCAAATGTTTACAAAAATCGATAGCTATAACAGCTCCATATTTCTTCCTTCATTTCATCGAATCTATTCCGACTTGTATGTATATTTCTCGAGATATCAGAAATGTGCATATTTCTCAGGAAACTTTTCTGTTCTGGGCCTACACGTCAATTAAGAATGGGTTATACTTCTTTAGCTAATATACCCTCTCAAATTCGATAGACATCACTTAAAGTGGTAATCGGGCTCCAGGGATAATTTTTTTTTTCAGTTTTAAAAATGTATCAAATTGCAAACGATGCAAACGTGTCCTTATAAAATAAAACTTTTTTTATATGACACTCCTTATTAAGTAATATTTCATGTACTAGGCTTAACCAAAAAGTTAACTGCATGATAATTTATGGATACATCAAATTCCATAATCATCTCTTCAAATGATAATAATAGATGATGCAAAAAATAGTAATTTTACATCAAAAACTTAAATAGTTGAACATAACCCTCTTTTAATTGGTTGAACAATAATGAGAGTCCTTTGTGCCGACACATATATATTAACCCTTGGATACCTCTATTTATCAAATTCACAAATATGTCAAACCAATGTTATCATTTAAATATAATGTTGTCATAATAACTTTTAATCATTTTATCTCTTGAATTTCAAAACAATGATTACCCACTGAATAATGGGTGACATATTGTCTTGCTAATTTTACTATTTAAAACATACAGTTTCATGTATAAATACATAAACATAAGCATGTACAAATATTTTCTGCCTATTATTCACAAAAATATATGTCTTTGTTTGCATTCAAGTAAACACATAAAAACATTGTTAAAATACATAAAACTGTTTTATTGCCTTTGATTCCACACATTATTCAAAAATTTCTTCTTTGTACGACATAAAAACGTCAAATTAGTCTAAATAATAGAACTTTTCTGTTTGTCATTGTTACTGCTTACAATAGAATGACGTAATAATTGATGTCTTAGTACAGCGATATATATTGTAATTAATTAAACAATTAATATAATTATATATTATGTCAATGGTAAGATATGCATCAAATAACTATTCGTTCTCTTTATAAATTGTCTCCTCCATAAATTCAATTTTAACTAGAAGTGGAGCAAAAGGATATTTTTATTGTATCTTATAACCTTTTCTCCAAAAAAACTCCAAAAAATAGCCCAAAATAGTATAGTCAATTCTTCTCAACTATTCCAATATTCTTTACTTAATAGTAGAGAATTTTTTACCACTTAGTAAGTGCTAATTTGAGTACAACCAATCAATGTTTTGAACGCTAATAGGGAGAAAAGAAGTAAAATAATCAATTTCTGACCAAAAAATACAGTGTAAATTCCTATACTAGCTGGTTATTACTGCAGTGGGAGCGAAAGAAAAAAACATCAGTTTAAAATGGAATACCAACTGAAAAAAAGAAACACCTGTTTAATTTGTAGACTAAACTTGACACTATTCGAATTCATTTATTCAAGTTGTATTATGGCCATTTCTAAAAATAAACTTTTAAATAAAGTAGCCCTGCATTTTATTGGATACGTAGCCCTACTCATCTTTAAATATATATGTATGTACATTAATTGTACTCGTTAAAACTTTTGAGTCATTCAAATACACGAATACAAAGTAATTTCTAATGAAGAAACTGCTACTGAATTTGCGATTGTTTTAATTGAATTTATGGTAATGTAATACATGAGAAGGGCAAGTCCTGAAGGAATAAAAAAGTTTTATCTTTTAATGGAATTCTAAGTAAGCAAAAGGTATGTATTAATAAGCCCTGATGTATGATAATATATATTTTCAAAAGTTGTATTGAGTATCATTATCATGTTGATAATCATGTTAATTTAAATACTTACTCTCTCCACTTTATTATTTGAACATATAGATACAATGTTTAATATAAAAAAATTCATGTTAAAACGTACATTTATTCATAAATTGAGCAGCAATATCAAATATTTAAAATTCTCATTAATTTATTTGTAACTTATTAGTATTTCAGACATGTTGCTCCATGTTGAATTTTTTTTATGTACATTTATTTTCATTTGTAAAACATTTTGTACACAATTTGCAGGCCTTATCTAAATGTGTAAGTAATAATAATAATGGATAGAAAGTCCAAAAAAAATGAAACCAATTTATGAAGCATCCATGTATTTTATATAATATATTACTATAAATTATATTCTATAAATAGTTCGTGGTGTTAATTTTTGATTCATCTACACTTGATGATAATAACTTACTACTAATAATTCATTTATAATTTATCTGTATCAAAATATGCTATTGTTTATATATGAGGAACGTACTTATATGTAGGTATAGTTTATGTATGAAGCTGAGTTTATTGAACCATTTTTTGTTGTACTTATATTGTATTAGGGTATACCGAAATGACAAAAAATTGGAATTTGGTATGAAATAATTCTTTTTATTTTGAATTTTAATCACTTTAACATGAATATAACCATTAAATATCCAGAATAAAGCTCCTTCATCAACGTGTTTTAATTTGAAAATCTGTAAAATATCGAAAAATATGAAATTTTGTTGTTATTCCCTTAAAATCATGAAGTTGAATCGAGATCCGAAGTTTTTAAATATTTATTTTTCAACATTCCTATGGTCATAATTCATTAAGACTTCTAAACAAGCCACAAATTTACATCTTTTGATATCGCATATAACTTGCATCCTTCATTTTCACTTCTCATTTCTCATTATTTTATACCATGAGCATACTTCTATTATTTATTTAAGCCAAATAATAAAGTCTATCATGTCTACATATCATTCTGAACTATAAAAACTGTCTATTAAAATCGTAAAAAACAAGCCTTTTACTAAGTCACCTTCATTTGTTGAGCTGATTTGTATTTATTTAAGTACATTTACACTGAACTTATACATTTTTATTAAAAAAACTTAACATTGCCTTATTTATCAGTAATTTTATTATTATAATTCCTTTCCAATAATATTTCTAGCAGGAACTATGTATAGCTTCTAATTGCTTCTTTAATCCATTTACAGGAAAGATGCCACAAAATTTCAATTTTACTCTAATATAGCTGTCTTGTATTTCTGTCGAAAAACTTTTACTGAGGCTTAAGTAACTTCTTTCGTGGCATGTTCACAACTTTTTGAGTGACATGATATTTTTGGAAGTTAAACTGGTAAAGAGACAAAACGACTAAGATTACTTTATGTTCTTATTTTTTCTTTAAAAAATATCCTTTATCATTATTATCAATCAAAATGACATTTGTTGTGTCAATTCAGCCATAAAAAAAGATTTACTCCTTCAGTATATCACCAAATTTCTCTACACAAATTTTGCTTTTTGATACTGTTCTACTTTTTCCGTCTTTTCAATAGCAATATCAGCAGCAGCTCGCATGGAAAGTCATATTTAATGACTTGAGCTAGAGTAGGATGTTACTTTTAATTTGCATTTAATTTTCTGATCAAAATCTTCGTTCAATACGATCATTTGAAGATGAAGGATTCCATTGCGTGTCACCTACTTCCTCCTCTTTTGCACATTGATCCGTTTTTGTAGTTTCTCCCTAATTACTATTTTTGGATCAAAATATCCCCAATTCTTTACTTTACTATCGCTTTTTAAATCC
The DNA here is from genome assembly GCA_963680855.1 of Lepeophtheirus nordmannii. Lineage (NCBI taxonomy): Eukaryota > Metazoa > Arthropoda > Copepoda > Siphonostomatoida > Caligidae > Lepeophtheirus > Lepeophtheirus nordmannii. Next base: position 26,631,798 of record OY804523.1, read on the forward strand.
AGTTGTTTTCAATTCTTCTGTTAATTCACCACCATCCTGATGTCCTAGATTTGTTCTTTTGTTCTAAACTATTCTCTCTTATATTTTATAAAGGCCAATTATACCTATGGAATCTTTGTTTCTCAGGGACTATGCTACGATATATAGACGGCTGGACATTTTTTGACATTCTAATTCGCACTTATTTAAGAATGTTAAATCGTTCGTCAAGTTCATGAACAAAGTTGTCAAAGACATTCGATGTTTTAAGGATATTCTATTTTAGCTTTAGTTCTCCAACAATGGAAGCAACTATTTTGCATATAGGGATCTTAATAAGTTTGGCAATTTCCATGTATCGAGTACAAGAGAAAGGATCTCTGGCATCATAGTTGCAGGATAATACATATGTATTTAAATGCCCAACATAACTTTTTCAAAGAAACTGGTAGTATTTCAAAATCTGAATAAGGTAATGCAGAAAAAGTAACAAGGAATTTTTCAATGGTGAATGTATAGTGTTTTGTGAACGTCATTTTTAATTATAAGTTAACCATAAATTATAAGTTCTACTATATTTGAAAATCTCATCCATTTAGAGTATTTTCATTTTAATATTCAATTAAAGCTATTCATATTTTGTTTTAATTTGTTTGTATTTCCAATGGAACATGTATTAAATAGATAAATGTGAGGTACTCCTATAGTTTCGACACGAATAGAAGAAAATTAGTGACATTGTTATATGAAAATAAATCTGAAAGGCAAGAAATATTATAATTATAGCTCCCAAGTTATTTCATTGTGTCTTTTCCTCATTACGTATTACTTATACATATATTATGTACTTATACATATATTATGTTCATTAATGAGTTGAAGCAAAAAATTCATCTTCCCTAAATTAAAATAAATTTTAATTTAAGTAATACATTTCTGTATTTCATATATTAAATGAAGTGGATATTCTCTATTCCAACACATATGTTTATATATATATAATACTTTTTTAGATTAACTAGTATTATTTAATTAAAATGTCGGTTTTGTTATAAATTGAAAGAATTATTTTAATTTTTGTAACCTTTGTGGTCAAATTTGACTTTCAAAACGAATCTAAACACGTAAAAATATAATTTCTCCTAGTATTGAATTATTTGATAATTATATGAATGAATTGGTAAGCAAATTACGCTATAATAATTTTTTGTATATTTAAAGTGTAATGAGCCAACAAAAATATATAAAAAGTATTTGCAAAAACTCACTGCTCTTGTTTCAAAGTATGAATTCAAATAACCAAATTAAATTTTGATTTTAATTATACTAATATTCATATTTAAAGACAACTTTTACTGTTCAATCATTCATACTCAATAATTTAATTAATATTATATAAAGTATTCTATTAAATTAATATTATTTTAAATTCTTTATTATTTAAATAAAAATCAATTATTACTAACTTAGAATTTTCTCTATAGTATAAAAAAGTTTTTAAAGGAGGATCAAAAAGAAAAAAAATCCTTAATGTAATGCACATAAAAAATTAATTAATATTGTTTTTGATGATCAAATACGATGTTAAAAGGATTATAATTATAAAGGTTAAAGTAGAAAGAATCAGAGAAGTTCTATAAACACACAAAGAAGAAAAAAGAAAAAAAAGTTTTATTAATGTCTTTGTAATTTCGACTCTAAACTTTTCGAAAAAGTTTATAATTTTTTTTGCCCTCAACACTTGTGGATTGAATGTTATAATGAACTTTCTCAAATTATATTGAACCCCTTTCTTTACATTCATGGGTTATAAAGTTATATAACTATTCTCACCCTAAGAAGGAGTAAGAATGAAACCACAACATGAAATACAAAACTAAACATCATGAATTTTTGATAGTACTTTTTTCTTTCAAATATTATTTTCATGAGAATTATTTTTATATCAAGTGTGTTTAACCCTGATTTATCTTATAATAAATCTTCTTGAAGGTTTTTCGCAAGTTTTTATTAGCAGTTATAATATAAAAAATTTTATGATCATTATTTTTACGCTACGAGAATCTTATTAAATGATTCAAGGATTTCTTTATACATCAATTTGACCACCTTTGTCGCATTATGTGCAAATATATATGAATGGAGTCATTTATATGCACTCGTAAATGAACAAATTTATTATTATTTGCACATTGAATACTGAAATAAATATTTTATTAGCATATTTTTGCAATAAAGCAGATTGATACGCAAAAGCAAGGAAAGGAAAAAATACAAGGAATATAAGGGTTCGAATATACATAAGATAAAAGAGATTTATTTGACACTCAAATGTGTTTTTAAATTTACTTTAGCTCTTTAGTTGGAATAAAAGAAAATAGTTTTTCTAATTTATAATTTATAACAAATATATACAAAAGTTCGAGACTTTTATCCAGTCAAGTTTTATATTTTCTTCTTCTGATATAATGGGAATATCTACATCTTTCCACGCTATTTTAGGCAGTATCTCCTTACAACCTACTTTTTTATCATTATAGCTGAATTTTGTAGGATTTTAATGTTACATCTTTTGGTCATTTAAATTTGATAGCCTACGTAGTTATGTGTAATGCCATAATAACAAACAAAAAATGTCTCTTACATCTGTTGAGGGATAAAAGATGGGTCTGTTGTTCCATTTGTAGCTTGCTATGAACTAATTTAGATTCTCAAAACAAAGGATCAACATAGTCATAGAATTGTGATATCCTCATTTTTATTGTTAAATGATTGTACAATTACTTCATTGATGTTAAAACTTCTCTAAATCCAAGATCTTATTTTAAAATAGGTAGAAATTCCTCCTCTCCTCCAACATATACAAATATTTGCTCTAATCAATATCCCAAACACTAGTTAGTCTTTCGGAAAATCCTTTAGGTATTTGCCAGATATGAGTACTTGAGTCACAGGATTCAAGTCACTAGGTTTGAATCACAAAGCTTGAGGTGGACGTACGACTTGAGTCAAATACATATAATTTGATTATGTTGATTCAAGTTCTCTCCTTTGAGTTCGGAGGTCGTTTTGTTATAGAAGTAGCTCCTAATTTTTTTATTTTAAATACACTTTTGGTTTATTTTAAACATTTGATTTTATAGGCATTTTTTTTCTTCAAATAAAGGTAAGAAATAAGGTCATCGAGGTCAAAGTAATTAAAACTTTTATTTTGTTTTTGTTTATCCAAGTAAAAAATATAGGTACATCAGTCAAATTGCTTGAGTGTGATATGCCGACAAACAGAAAGATTGTTGGAAAGCGTTGTTTCATTTAAATATAATTATCGTGCTTTTCGAGGGGTAAATACAAACTTTTGATAGCAACAACTAATTTTTATGTATTTTTAACTAAAAGCTGTTGTGTAGAATATAGGTGACAATAAAGCAAAATAATATTTTTTTCTTAAAAAGTGTAAAATTTCAAAGCTTGAGCTAACTCTAAATATTTATTAAAATAGTTCCAACTTTGTCAATCGTATTTTTTTTTTTACAAAAACTACGCTTTTAGACCCTAAGGCAATTTTTTTTTCCAAAAAAATAAATAATAAAAAATAACTGCATATTTATACTGTATTTATTTATATATGAATCATGATTTCAAACTCTCATGCCCTAAGAAGTGAACATTAAGCAGTTAAACTTATAATGGACATATGTATATCTAAATACAACATAAATTATAAATAGGTTTAATTCTTTTCATTGACATCACATCAATCATTACTACTTACTCTCTATTTTTTGATGAATATGAGTAGTTGCTTGAGGTTAAAATCTCACTCAAATCATTTTTTATTTTAAGTGAAATATTTAGAAGCCGTTTCTATTTATGTTAAATGTAGATTTATCTATCTTTATTATGATATTAGAGCACGTGACAATTTTTAAACCTTTAGCTTATTATGATTGATTGTTTGCATTCTTAATTAATAATTTCGTTTGTACGACCTTGTTTTTTTATTTTGTCTAAAAATAAAGGACACGTAGTCTTATATTTTTATGTAAACACTACTGCTACAAGTATCTAATTACTTTAAAATGTAAGATATAAATAGAAAATTAAAACTCTAACAAACTTATGTGGAATATGTCTCTATTAAATTAGATACAAAATAATACATTTCCTTTTGAAACATTTTGATTAAATAAAAATAAACACTTCTTCAAACTTTGTATACATAGGTAGCTCATGGATATAAATTAAAAAAATAATATTGAATAATATTTATTGATAATACTGGAAAATTTGTTTAACTGGCTATTGAAATATTGAGTATATTTATACTATAATTTATTCTTTTCTAAAAGTTTGAAAATTATTGAAAATTTAATCTTTTTAAAATAATAAATATAAGATGAATAGATTATAATTGAATTGAAATAGAAACGATTAACTTTATTTATTCGTGATTGCAATCAAATAATTGATAGAAACTTTATTTATATGGAAACACAAAAAGTATTATGAATATATATTTATAATATGATTTTTATTTTCTTGATAAAATAATCTTAATGAAGAATGGGAATCATTGGACATATCAATTTTATAGTTATTTGTATTAGAGTATTTACAACATTGTTTATTTGTTAACAATATGTTTTAGTAGCATATATTTTTATTAAATTTAAAACCATACTAATATTAGTTATATTCAAATTTTTTCTCGTTGAGACTAACCCTGATCTTATCGTTGTTTATTTATCCCATTGTAATATAGAGAGGGGTGAGTGAGCCTTTTAAATTGGGTAGTTCAAAGATAAATCAAATTCTGCAGTACATAACCAAAACTATGTTGTGTTTTAGATTTTTTCAAACTCTATTTATTTGCTGATATTAGACTGTAATTAATAAAAATGTATCTGTCGTATCAATTCCCGACCTGTGGTGTAGGTTTTAAAAGTTTTTTAATGTACTTTTACGCCAAATAATACAAATTGGAAATTTAAAAAAATGCTTTTGTGGTCTACAGTTGACTTTTTAGTGCATATTGAAAATTCAAACTAATATTTTAACATAAAGTAAAGAAGTAAATGAACTATTGAGAAAGGTCTCCAGTTTTAAGAAATGGTTTTAACATTAATTTTTCTTGTTCTGAACATGAGTATACAAGTACATAAAAATAAGGAAAATGGACAAATGTGGTTCTGTTATGAATAATTTAAAGCTGTAGATAGGTATGGATTTTTAGTGAGACCGCAGACACCATGGCCATAAAATCGAGAGTCTTTCCCCCGTTGTTCAAATAGTCTCAATTATTTAATATAAACATATCCTTATTTGAAATTATATAGATGGATACAAGATTTTAGATCGGTTTTATTTGATAAAAATGTAACCAAAATTTGTTTTACTAATATGAATAAAAAATTAATTTGTAGTCTGTACACAGTTTCGACACACTTCATATTGCTAAAACTTTTTCACAGCCGGTACTTTTAGATATTAATTGGAAGAAGATTAGAGATCAATAATGTGTTTTCAACTGATATCTCTCTACGCAGTATTTTGAAGATGACACTCAGAATATATTTTAATTTTAAGGAGGGCCATAGTTGAGGGATAAACTATTAAGTATATTAAGTATAAAAAAAGAAAAACAATAATCAAAAATTTTGCTTATCAAAAATTAATTTAGCCTTGCCTTCAGACCTTGTGTGCACTAAAACCATCACTAGTCGCTTAGGGGACCAACTTATAACTTCCATCTGTGCCCTTAAGTTTGAACATCCTTTAAAATTATAATACAGCCATTGGGCAGAGAGATTAAGAAAATCATAGGTCCGAGGCGAAAAAGGCCCAATAGCATGTCTCTTAAAAAAAGGGACTTTTAATACCTGAAGAAGGTAATAAAAGATAAAAGGAAAACAACTTGTTAATTATAATATAATATTCAACTTCATAGCCATGGAAGTAAATCTGGCACTTACGTTCTTCATAAGAGTGCCCAACATTCATTTCAATATAATAATCCACAGCTTGAATGATCTTCCAGCATTGTATTTGAAATCCAGAACATGGCATTGCAACCTCTTTTAAAAATAGATAAATATGAAGCTACAAGTTTGATTCGATTAATAAACTCCTGTTTGGTATTGCATGCAATTATCCTCCAACTGTGCTCCACATCAAACTGTCACATGGTTTATAAGTAACAAAAAATATGAAAATAACCAACTGTTTCTTTAAGAATATTTGATGGACAGTTTGGTGTTTTGATATCGTGGTTGATTTTGTTTCCTCCTCTCATATCATCACCATCCTTAAAACTGTCCATCAAATATTCATAAAGAAACAGTTGATTACTTTCATATTTGTTTTGTACCAATAAGAAATGAAAGTAATGTTAAATTACCTGTTCTAAAGTAAGTATTTACGTAGATATACCATTATATAAGCCCATCTTAAATAAAAAATTCAATTCATCTAAAATGTTGTTTGATATTTTTGAGACTATGAAGATTATCTAAAGTACTATTGTATTAATAATGGATCTTATTAAAAGTTGTAAAGCGGAGTTTTTCCTTTTTCTACGCTTTGCTAAGCTCCAAACTAAGCTATATTTACTTTTTTATAAATAAAGAATGTATTATGCTGATTATTTATTTCCAAATATTTGTAAGAAAAATTAATCGTTGAATAACGAGGAATACATTCTATAAGCTCCATTAAAAAGGTATTTGATCATTTATTTATAGGTAGCTTTTATGTAGCTACAAATAGCATTTGTAAGTATATAAAAAATTATTAATAGCTTTTGTTAGCCAGGGGTTCAAAAAAATCCTTTATATTACCATGAGTAAAATCTCTAAGAAAGTGATTAATAACTAAAGATCCATTGCCTGAAAGGATAAGCTATATATTTTACACATATGTTTCTTCTTTTTTGTACATCCAATGTCTGAAATAGTACTAAGCATTTAAAGAGAAAAGATATTGTCAACTATAATTTACAATACTTAATTACAGATAGATTTGTGATCAATGCATCACATAATTTGATATGAACTCTTAAAAGATTTCCTCAAAAATAATTTTTTTTTTTTTTTAAATTTGCTACTAATTCAAAATCATATTATTGCATTTATAAAGTACCTAAAGAAATATATGTACCTAAAAGGAATAAATAAGTATCTAATTACATTTATGAAAAAAAAAAAGTTAAATACCCTAATTGTACTTCATTCATTTTAAGATAATTCCTAGGGGATAAAAATTAAGAAGGAGCAATAATTTTTTAATTTTTTGTGAGGAAATTAATTTGTTTTCAAAATGTTTTTACGAAATATTTAGTTCATGTATATTATAAATATAAGTTTGCCATTTTGATCAATTATTATGATCATTTGTGTTCAAATATTGATAAAATGTTTTACTGAGTAACTATTTTATCTGTAAATAAAGAGTTTTCTTTTTTACCCTAATGATAACCTCAATAATTACTTTTTCTTCAAAACAATAGAGTACAGATATATAAAAGTATTTATACATCAAAATTGTAAGGATTATACTTAAATATATATCTATGTACATAAACAACATTTTTCAAGATTACTAGACGTTCATTTTGCTGCGGGTGAAACATTTACCTAATACGGGTGAATAGCGTATTTTCACCTTTAAAGACCTTATAATTAAGTGATCTTGATTAATAACTTTTATTATTATTAGTGTATGACACCACAATTGGGTCCTAGAGTCATTAGGAATCGGGGGAGGGTCAAGGAATGCCAACCTTAGGAATGAGGAAGTTCCTTGATTATATTATATCAATAGTATTTTTATTGAATAAATTGACAGGCATGAAACCTTTCATCTGATAAAAACTTCAAATAATATTTTGTCTTTCAATAATGTGTTCTTAGCTAATTGTTTTTCCGAAAAAAAGTATAAATTTATACATTTGAGTTACATATGGGGTGAAAAAATGCATGAATATGAAAACCTTGGATTCAAAAGTTTAGCATGGTCGATTTTGCTCCCTATTTTTTAATCAGTAAAAAGTCATGGGCTAAATTTAAATATTTACAATGTATGTACATATAGAATCTAAAGTCAACCTCAATCAGATGGTCAATACTAAACTACTCATGGTGAATAATACAAATGAAGCGAATTTTATTTTCAACCATTTAAAAAATTTGGGATGTCAATTTTTTCATTTTAAACATTTATAAGAACATGGACTCATTTTTTATTACACGTACTTAAAAAAAACAAAAAAAAGATCATATCACCTTATTTGTCTATTGATTTCATTATCACTTCTTTTTATTATTTAACGTTCATTTAATTTATGAGAATCTACGTCCTTAAACAAAACATAAAATTAAAAACTAATTATATTTCATTCTGATTTTATTTTGTAGTAATAATAATATGTTATAAAGCACTTGACTACAAAGTGTTAAGTATAAGCTAATTTCTAAGTATATTAAAAGTTGTTGTTTTTTTCGTTTAAAGTAGAACATATTTTAGTAACAAATGTTTTGTTACTGTTCATTTATTTAATGCTCTTTAATTCTCAATATAATTCAAGATAAGAAAAAATTAATCATTTTTGTAAAATTTGGTTATTTACACAGAACAATAAATACACAATGACATACAATTTTGAATAATAAAATACCTCTATTCTGACCAATACATACAATAAAATACCACACCTCAATTTTTTCAAAAATATATTGTAAAAAAATCGTGGCTTTACAAGAAGGCTCACAATGGTTAAGACATTTAATATTACTAAGATAAACTTCATTAGCTTATCAAAATAAATACCTGTATAAACTACTTTTTATTATTTTTTTGTCCAAAATTTTTTATTAAAAACATATCTTAGAAAAGGTGACTTTATCAACGGATATAAAGAAATAATATTTAAAATATTTATTGTTAAAACTGATACAATGTTGTAAGTTTGAAAATGATCTAAATCTTGTGATTAAAAAATGTATTTACTTAAAAAAATTACTTAAAATTGATTTGGATAGCAAAAATTTAACCCTAGCTTAGTGAGAATACAATTTTTTTCAGACTAAAAAAGTATCTAAAAAATACTAAATAATGTCATCACTTTTTAATTACCTTCAGTTCTTGAACTATTTATATATATATATATATATATCAAAAATCTATGTTCGTATATCTTAAACATGATCTTGAAAGAAAATATACAAAGGTCAAACATACAAAATATAAATCATGAAATGCATGAATTGTAATGTATTGTTACTGCTTATTCTTAAATTTTCTTATGACAAAAAAAAAATAATAATTTTCGTCCAACATGAAAATGAATAAAGTTTTCTCACAAGTCAATTCGTTGCTGCATCACTATATCAAAAGTAAAACGATCTTTCCAAATCATGAATGAAATAATCAATGACTTATTCAATAAGGCCTCTTGAAGATGAATTATAAAGGTCACAAAAAACAAAAAAAAAAACAAGTCATCTCATAGTGTTTTTACATTAAAAAAAAGTCACTTTGAAGATGTTATCAAATTTTCTTTAAATTTCCATTCATATCATCACACAAATCAAATCATTTTGATATTTTCCTTGAATGAGAATACTTGAAAAATTGTAATTTTTATTTTTGCAAACCTTCTATCAATTTATTATGCTGTAAAGTAAATTTAATTACATTTCCATGAACATTTTTAATCCTTGTCATTCTTGTTTTAAGTAAAAAATAAGCTTGCTCTCATGGTTCTTTAACACTATTATTATAGATTATTTATTCGTCAGCATTTACCAACAGGGTGGTTCAACAACGGCAATACATCCTTGAATTTATTCCCATATCATAAAATTTTAATCAATATATAGCAGATTAAAGGACATGCAGATATATTATGGTTCTAGGACAATTTGCTGAAATCACAAATTACTATGTATTTAATATATTCTTATATTATTCAAATGTCAAACATGAGAACGTTACTCGTGATGAAAATATTATATTATAAATTTTAGAATCGAAAATGACGACAACTGGATCCTGATAAGGATTATAATTTAAGAACTAAATAAGACAATGAAAAATGAATCCACGAACCATTTTTTACCCCAAACTATCCAGCAACATAATTCAAATTACATGTCACTGTGATACAATGAATATATGGTAATTAAAATAAAACTCAACAAAAAGAACACTCATTAATTAATATTTTATCTTTATGACAAGACACATGTTATATTGCTCGTTAATGAATAAACAAAGCTAAAAAAATCAAAAAAGATACTCATCACAAAATTATTTTAAATTGCATCTATATATATATTGTATTTTTCTGCGAAATGCCTTTGTCCGGACAACTGCTGATTAAAAAATAATTTAATTCTTCAAATTTTCCTCTTAATATACAGAAAAGCGTTGAGAAATGAATAAATTAGATTTATTTCTTACAATAATTATTTTTTAAGTGTAGGAAGTGAGTGATTGAGAGAATTGATTAAATTTTCAATTTAAAGCTAAAAAAAAACAAAAAAACATTTCTTTCTTCACACTTTTATTACAAAATCAATTCATTATGAAATTTTTTTTTCTTCTTTTACTTAGTTCTAAGAGATAAAATTGAGGAAGACTCTATTGAATATTAGATAAGTAAATATATCATTGGTAGATTTATTTTATAATTTATTGCTTTTCTTATTGCTCAATACACTTACCAAATAAAAAAGGTAATTTGCATTTCTTGGGTTTTTTACAATTAATACGTATTTTATTGTGGCAAATGTTTTTTTTTTAATTTTATGTTTAGTAGTATTTGAAATTGATTAAATCTTCACATTATCTTCGTAGAATTTCTAATAAGACGTAATAAATGTTATATATTTTTATGATAATATTATATATTTTATGAGCACATTTACATAAATATAGTTGGGAACATGAAATAGAGACATGAGACTCCACTTGGACTCAAATCCTTGTTTTGAAGAATCGAGTCCTGGCATATAGACTGTACTAGACTTGATACCACTTAAAAAAAATGGTTTTTGTTTTAAATTTATATTTTTTTAATTTAATATAGATAAACTACTCTTCAAAAAAAATTTATGAAGGAAAAAGTTCAATTTGAGTCATAAGAGGCTGTGACAAGGAATAAATAATACCTTGGAATACTTACTACCAAAGTAAAGTAGGGAGTCCTTATTTAAATATGTCGAGGTTACTTCGGAGAGTCAAAAATTGAGTATTCTATGTATTAAGCATCCCTTGGCTATGTGCAATACATCTAAAATCAAATACTAACATACATTAGACTCGAAAAGAACTCGAAAGAAGATTGAGTCCTCATGCTTCTTTTTCTAAATAGAAAATTGCTGACAGAATTATATATCTTAAAAGAGCAAAAAAAAGGATCATAAATCCCAAGTAAACCTACCTTTATGATGTGAACCTCTTTGCAATCATCAATAATATCAATGATTCCACCTTATACAGAGTTTCATCTCTTTATAAGTATTGTTGATAAAGTCAGAAAAAACATTTGTAATGTACATATATGGTCTGGGTTTGAAAATTGACTAAAGTTGACTGAAATTGTTATAACTGCATGGAGAGGTGATAGATTTGATAAAAATCAATACAAGAGACTTTTAAAAAAAACCCAATTATTAAAAAAAGTATTTTATCGGAAACGATCTTTTCATCATGATTCAATTTGTTTTCCACTGTTTTAGAAAAGCTAAAGATGTAATACAAAAAGTTTTTTCAATGGCATTAAAGTAGGGTTATAAGAAGAGTATTACAAGATTTAAAACTGCAGATTTAAATTTAGAAATTACTGTAACGCCAACAAGTCATATTTTAATAAGGTAATCATTTTATAGATTTTTATGATATATGTATATAGAGCTTTGGGCGTATATTCGGAACAAGCATCATAGTCATCAGACAAAGACTAGAAGTATTTTCAATGTTTATTTTATGTACAAAAAATATAAACAGGAAAGAGCAGCATTTTTTACGATACTTAAATATATATAAAAAATGTCATTTAAAAATATTAGGTAAATACTTTCTACTTGAAAAGAAAAAGAATTAGATGTACAAAAGAAGAATTCAAACTTTTATTAATGTAAATCATGAAATTGAGTCTAATTTTATTAGCAAATTTAGTAAACTCAACTATTTTGGTTGAATTTTTCAAAAAAGTATAAATTAAAATTATTAATTTTAGGTAAAATATATGTTAGATATTCTACACATCTATTATCAATTATTTAATAACGCAATATAACCCTTAAAACTTACATTTTTAAAAGAAATTGGTAAATAAGATATTGTTTTATGCGTGTAATACGTGGTATATTTCCTTCTTTCAGTACTTTTATTTCTATCTGTAACAAATAAATATTTATTCTTATTAACAATTTATAAAACTTGTTAAAAATTACATTTTATTACATTTTAGTGTACAAGAAAATAATTTGAATTCGTTTTTTGATTTATTATAAAAAAGTTACATATTTAGTGTCAGTTTTTTAATTTTCACTATCATTTTAACTACTAAATAGATGAAATTTATATTTGTCATATTGTCCTTAATAAATTATATTGCAAAGTCCCTTTCTAATACCTTTAAACATCCTTGAACACGATGAATCAAAATAAAATCCTAATTTTCTCAAAAACTATACTCACAAAAAAGTATTCCATCTCGGATAATAAAATCTATACTATAGGAAGTATGAAAAAGTGTTGAGGTTTGGTGGTAGAATCTACGTCATTTCTTCCGATTTTTGTGAAATAAAAAATTGAACCAAGAGATTTCATTCATGTATTGAATAGAATAAAATATTAATTTAAAGGGAGTTAACAGTAGTAAATTTTTTTTGGCTAAGTCATACTGGCCATAAATTTGGTTCCGAATTTGTACGATGCATTATGTAAATCCATCTGTAAAGTGTATCACTCAAAATATTCAATTTGTTTTTCAGGTAGAGATCAATCAAAATATACTAATTTAGTCATAACTTGAAGGATAATTTGTGAATGATTATAACATATAGTTAAAAACATTTTAAAGTGAAAAATGATATCCATCCTTAATAAGACAATTTTCAAAAAATGTCTATCCACTAACGGTGATGAAAAAAACTAAATTAATTGACCATTTAAAAAAGTTTATTTCACTTAATTTCACTATATTAACTCAACGGATTGAACTTTTCTATAAAGAAAATTATATGATAGGTTTTTACTTTTTTAAATGTAATAAAAGAGCATTGACTTTTTGCAAAGTTTTCTTTAGGAAAAAAAAGGAGTCAAACATTGAAATCCTTTTATTCAGCTAGAAATTGATTAATGCGTATGTTGTAACTATATAACTTTATCAATGTCTTTTGCATTAATATGATAATAATGATTTAAAAAATTGAATGTACACCGAATGATATGGATCTATTAATGTACGAAATAAATTTTAAATATGAGATGAATATCTTAAAATTCGACCCTTATTAAGTCTATATTTATTAAAAAGTAGAAAAACTATTTCATATTCATTGACAAATAATTAATTATTGATAAAAGATTACTTTTTAGACAGTTCCATTATGTAAGCTCCAAATTGCCAAGACTCTAGACTATAAGTATCCCCCATATAGGAGTTTTGATATGGGTATATTGATCATTTTATAGGTACATGATTATTGTTTAGTTTTTGAAAATAAGTGGGACGAATCGGAGTTACAGAAAATCTGAGGAGAAGCGTGTCCCCACTGCCAAATGTACCCATGGTATTCTTCATATTCAATTTTTTGGAGTTTCTCTTTTTATCTTCCATGGTATTAATGTTTCACTTGAAGATTCTCTTATCTAGAATATAATCTTAATGTTTCTAATGGTTGTTTAAGTATCATTAAACTTCCTTGCTCAGCCCTTAATTTGCTTATTGTGTCGTTCACGACTTCCACATGCTCCACTGTCTTCACATTACTCTTTTGACTTTTGAGTGAACAAAATTGTTCCAAAATTACTGATTCACTTTTATCTAAATTTTCCTTTTGAAAATGCTGCTTCTGTCTTAAACATCAGTGATCCTTGAAATCTTTTGCAATTCCATAAATCGTTTGTGTGGAAATACTTTCACAAATCTTCAAAAAGTGTGTTGAGTCAGGAAAAATGCAAAAATTTTGGTTCTATACTTAAGTGTAGATATGATTCGAAAAGTAGCTTGCTTTTGCATCTGAAAAAGAAAACATACTATTAAAAAATCAACTCCACCATACTTCAAAACAGTTTAAATGTGCCAATTCTCAGCCTACACTTCACCGGTTTAAAAAGAAACATACAAGTTTAGAAATCCTGGCTATACTTCCAGTGCTATCTGTGAAAGTTAATTCATTCGTTAAGTCTTCAATGATACAGGTATAAAAAGCCTAATCTGGTCATGCATTTAGTATATTGATAATACAAAATCACTGAAAATGATTTAAGAAACTTCAACAATTTTTAAAAATTGGAAAGAGTTTTAGTCATCGTTAGACGTGTACTCATCTCTAAAAGTGAAACGATCAATGAATCTTAATGTTTATGAAGATAATTATAAATTTTGAAAATTGGGAATGCAAGCAATAAATGAACGCATGACCACAGAAAGAGCAAATGAAGAAGTAGAAAATAAACTAAAAGAGTTGGATTTATCATTAGCAGCTGTTATAGATGGAGCGAGTGTTATATTAAAACTTTGACAATTTGTTAAATGTCAACATCAACTCTGCTATTCTCAAGTTACTTAATTTCAGTTTGCGATGTTTTGTTCTAGAAGAAAAATTATGTAAAGTGAAAGTTACAGAGGAAGAAACAAATATTATATAAAATAACAAAATCTCCAGTAAAAAATGACACACTTCAGAGTTATTTAAAATATGAAAATCGTTAATGTGTTTAATTGTTAATTGATTGGAAGATAAAATGTAGATAGAGAAGAATATATTGTACACGATGAGTGTTCCAGAAACTTTGTAGTCGATATGTAATTAATAAGTCATAAATGAAAGAAGGAAAAAAACCCGTACTTCTTGGTTGTAAAAATATATTAAAAATGGGGCAATTTATACACAAGAAGTCCAATTTTTAAGATCTAATTACACATATTATTTAGAAACAGTGCCTGTAAAAAATGTTATTTTGACTACAACAGAGTTTTTTAATGTGTGGAAGGTGACTCCCCCCCCCCCCCCGAATTTTGCCATCTACGAATATGATGAAGGAATTCCTTTTTTATCATATTTGTCATAGCTAGATTTGAATTAAACAAGTCCATGATCATTAAGGGCAAAGGTCTCTTAGAAACTTCGACAGTCGGCAAAATAATACACTGTACATTTTCTTGTATGTGGAGTAACGCCGGTCTCTAGGTTTCAACTAACGATAAGAAATAACATGGACCTTAAGGAAAAGTATTTACATAGTATATTTAATGCTTTATTGTTCATCTTTACATGCTAAAATATGTTACATAAACAAGTCCTATTTTGACATTCATGAACATCATCATTTTAATAGCCATATACCTAGAAGTTGCATTGATATAAGTTATATTCCCTTATAACTCTTGTAAAATATATATATTTGGATATATACTAAAATTTAAACCTTCGATAAAAAGTTCAAACTATTTTTAACTTTAACCATCTCAAAGTTTATTTAAATAAAGTGTTTGATCTAAGATGTCCAAAAAGTTATTTATCGACCAAGGAAGTTAATGACATTTTTTTTAAATTCTTGTTATGTCAAATTCGTGAGTTTCAAATAGATACGTATTGATGTATTGAATTTTTGTTCACCCCCCCCCTCCCCTATCGACAATGAGGGACCCAAAAATATTTATATAAAATACCGTGGAGTCATTTACAATCAAAAGTCAAAGCTTACATATTTTTGGTGTGTGAGATAATCTACTAGATATGCAGCCCTGATCGTATGCTGAATATGTATTCATGCATAATTTTTGTCACAACCTATGGTAGTATATATGTAAAGTTTTTTGAACGTAGCTGCAATCCAATTTATTGTAGTATAGTTATTCAAGTTATATATTTATTAAATTAATTTTCCCCAAAATAATAGAGTAAAGAAAGGAAATCTGTGATGATTTACCATAACACAGTTTATGGTTGACTCCAGAGGTGCTCACGAGTCATTTTTTACGAGTCCAAGTTCAGTTTCAAATATTTATGCTCAGGTTCGAGTCCTTAGGAGTATTATGGAATTGAGATTTATACCTTTGATACGAGTCGTAGTCAAGTCGTGAGTCTTAGCGATGATATAATTCATGTAAAATCTCTAGCAATAATTAGTCCATGTCGTGTCTGATGTTTTTTATGAAAGGATCATCTCTATTAATATACACTCAAATAATGTCCATATAACTTTTTTTTAAATCAAAATAAACAGTTTCTGATCATATAAAATAGTTATTAATTCAATGATGGATTTTGAAGTATTAACTATTGCTGGATAGATTATTCTGACGACGAGTCCTTGTAGATTCTGAAAAAACAACAACAACTGGTGTCAACAAGTCAAATTTGAGTCTTTAAATTGCAATTCCGAGTTTCCAGCTCAACTTGACAATGAATGAAGGCTTTATAAGGTTTCTTAGTATGAGGTTAATTGTAAATCTCACCGATGAATTAAGTCTTTCAAATTAATACTTTATTAATTTTGAACAATAAAGTACGGTAAAAAAAACATATATTAATTGTTATAAATGCATACAAGAGATTTTAATTTGTATGTAATGAACTTACACATGCAAATAGCATTTATCTATCTTAAAATTAATCTATATTGATTTACACCTAAATAAAAAAACATCTAAAAAAGTTACAAAACATAACTAGTCCTTTTAATAAATGGGTACAACTTATTAAAATAAATTATTTTTCTTAAATATTCAATATGTTAAAGTCATAGTAAATTGCTAGCTCATGAATATTTTACAAAAAAATAAATAAATAAAAAGTGGTTTAAATAGAGAGCAAAAAAATATATTACTATTAATTTTTTTTTGCTTAGGAATACATTTTAAAAACTACAAGCGTTTAATTAAAACAGAATGAGATAGGAAAATATACACATATGGATATACATACATATGTATATGTATGTTTTTCAAAATAAGTTTCATTAAAAAAATGTATGTTGAAATGAGAATCGTTTATTACACTACTGTGTAAATAGAGTCTTTTTATACTTTGTAATTGTTCTCAAGGGAAACAATTTCAGGTTAATTCAATTTGTTTCCGTACTTGAAAAAAAATAAGGAAGTTAATTATTATAAAATTACTATAATATCATGAAAACAGGTCTTAATACTTGTAGGCTGAAGGAGATGTTAAGGCAAAAAGGAAGGTATAGACTTAAACGGATTAACGAAAAAGACTGATTTTATTTTCTAAAAGATAAGCGTCTAAAATAAAAATGCATTCATTTTATTTCATAAAAGAAAAAACACACAATTACGATAGCCATAACAATAAAAAAAGAACATAATGTACATAGGTATGTATGTATAAAGAACAATTATTGGTTAATAAAATGACCACCAAAATCTATTTAAATATGGAAAAAAATAAATAATTACAAAACATAAATGTTTCCTTTTCAAAAATAAAAATGATATTTTGTGTTTGAGAAACAATGAGGGGTCTTGAAGGATGATGATGATGGAGGACGGTAAGTAGCCTTTACTGACGAGATTTTGTAGGTAATTTAATTGAGGTACACAAGGCTAGAAAAAAATCTCTTTTTATCATTATTCTGAATATCATTTGACATAACTCGTTCTATGGAGACAAGATATCTCACCCAAAATGGAAATTTAATATAAAAAGTGTTTTTGTGAGATTTACTATGACAGATCAAGGTAAGAGCAACAAAAAGTCTTTTACCAAGATTTAATTGCATTTATACGTCATTTGCCTTGTTAAGGCTTTTAAGAATGACCTGAAGATCTGCTATCACACCTCAAATCCGCATTTACAAAGTTGTGAACTACTGACTTTGTTGAAATGTTAGTAATGTGTCAAATTTTACTTACCATCCCGTTCCATGATATAATAAGTTAGATTTTTAGAAACCATGAGGCCTTAAATGTTAAAAGTGTGTGGGTCCCAATATCTCCCCCCCCCCCCAACCAAAAAAATAATAATAATTTGTTTGAATCATTTTTTTTTACACACAAATAATAATTGAATTATACTAATAATTAAGGAATGTAACAAAACTATAATTACATTAAGAGTGAATTACTTTCCAATTTTATGATGGTTGTATTGGTTTGTATTTGTTAAATATTTATGTATGTTTAAATACTTAATCAATCAAATATCAAATAAAATTTTGATAGTGTATAAAAAATACTAGAAACTAATGGACTTAGAGATAAAGTTTTCAAAATGAAATACTATTGGGAATTCAAATATCAATCCTAATTGAAAATGGGAGTTATTTTTAAATGAATGTTTCTTCACATTTTTTACATTTAAATAAACAAGGATTATTATTTTATTATCAATTAATTAAAATCTTCACCAAAGTTATCTTATTCTAATGCCTATAATTATCAACATGAGGCATTTACAGTTTCTTGAAAATTTTTGCTACAAATATCAAACAAATAATTGCATCTAAGATTGCATTGAAAAATTTATAGGCAACATTTGGCAAAAAAAATTACATTTGAAGTGGCAAAAGTACTATTTTTTTTTGTTAAATTTTATGCTAAAGAATTATCAATCACACGGTTTGAAGAGTTTTAAGTTATTTTGCACTGTATAAGGCAAAAAAAATCAAGATCTACCTCCCCCTTCCTCAATATATATTTATCAAGAGATCTAATACCTTATGGAATTTCATTTTCTCATCTGTCACGAGGTTAAATTTTAAAA
This sequence comes from Lepeophtheirus nordmannii, assembly GCA_963680855.1. Classification (NCBI taxonomy): domain Eukaryota; kingdom Metazoa; phylum Arthropoda; class Copepoda; order Siphonostomatoida; family Caligidae; genus Lepeophtheirus; species Lepeophtheirus nordmannii. Next base: position 26,650,736 of record OY804523.1, read on the forward strand.
ATTTTAATGCTCTATCCTGTCCAGGGACTAAAGTCCTTATTGACAATATTAATTCTTTTTATTTTTGGTCAAGTTTTAATACAAATTTCAAGTTACGTGTATCCAAATATACAGGTTGTAAAAAAAACAATGATTCAATAGTATGAAAAATCAGAAACTACAGCATTTTATTTCTTTTATCGATTTGAAACTGTTCACATCGAATAGTTGGTCAACTTTCTTCTATTAATATTTCTGGATATAGTTCATATGGTCCATTTAAAAAATTCACCTTGTGAGAGAAAGCAGAAGGAATTGGAGTTGATTTATCGTGTACATTTTTAGATCTCCGGATAAAGATATTTAATAATGTTGTTGGTGTTATTAGTAATATAATTTATAAATTGTTTTTTTTCTTTTTTTTTGTGGCAGTCATATAGGATTTTGCAATAAAGAGTAAATCAGTGGGATTTAATGATATATCATTTTTATCCTAAATAGAAGCAAAACGGTGAGTTGGATCTCAACCAACAAGATTCATAAGTGTTTTTTTAAAGAAATTGTTAAAGAGCAGTAAACCATGTAGCCAAGGGACCATAAAATTTGTTTACACATGCCCCTTCCCCTTTGAAAATCGAGCCAATCCACTTATTAGCCACGATCACACTCTTAAGATAATAATCGTTACATAGTTTTTAGTGTTAAATATATATATTATCTTAGAACATACATATTCAAAGAAACAACTGCCTATGAAATCGGTATATTAATACCAGACGGTCTTAAGGGCATAAATAATTTTGTTGTATGAAACAAGATGAAAACATAGACCAAATTGCTGTTGTGAAAGCCTCAATTCTCGCCAGTATCGCACAAAAGTATCAAAAGATAATGAGGATCGTTTTCAAGCAATGACTCGGCAAAAATCGATTGTATCTTCTCATAAGACATTGTCAGTTCAAAAATGGTTTATTATCTATATCCATGGATATTTTTTGTCTAAGTCTTTTTTTCTTTTCTTCACCCTTAGTTAGTGTAACAAGAACTTCAAAACTACAAGCAACGTGGAGAGGAGCTTTAATTCAATTACCAATAAACAAATGAAAAACAAAGATGTTATTCAAAGAGAATATTTTTTTTATCTTCACAATGATTTTTCCCCAAAAAACTTGGATCATCCCACAAGAAAAATAAGCCAATATTTGGAATTAACATAAAATTTTGCATAGAACTATTATTTTCAAGTGAATGTCTAATTTTTTTTCTTACTCAAAAATTGGCACAAACCTATAAGAAGTGTAAAAATACACAAAAAAATCAAATTGTAAATACTCATAAACCAAATTTAATTCAAAAAAACTAATAACATATTCTTTATTAACACGTTAGGTACTACTAGAATTAGATAAAAAAACATAAATATTTTTTTTCCCTTTAAGACCGATAATGTCTTAGAGCCGAGGACGGCAACTTAAACATGTTGAAATAATTTCTTTTTATAAAATGTTGGGCCACAACTCTTGAATGACAGTTTTTAATTAGTGTGACAGGTGGTATTTGACCTCATTTTAAACATGCTACACCACAGTAGAGAGGGTTAAGGTCAGGCGTTGAAGATGGCCATATGGATTTGTCGCAGAATTGAACGGATGGTTCCAAAATTCTTGAGTTCTCATGGCTGTGTGAGATGGCGTGCTATCTTGTTGCTCCATATAAGTTCTATTAGTCTAATTTACAAAGATCAAAGGGATCACTCCATGTATTTACACTAAGAGTCATTGTTTGAGTAGGGTATTTTGTTTGGGCACTTCTGGGACCTTTAGATGTTACAATCATTATGGTGGCTGCAGTGCTGGCCAGTAGTAAAAATGATCTTTTTTTTTGTCGACTTGCACATTAACTAAATCTACAAGTCGGACATAATCTTTCCTCTGAATTATACATCATACCCCATATTAAAAATTTATTTTATTAGCCCATTAATATTTTCTACTTTTTCCCCTGCCCATTCTATACCATATATATGTATGTATGAATTATGTTTTATATAAATATACCATGACTGTATCGATTTCCTAGGCCGTTGTTTTTTAATTATGTTTTAAGATAATATATTTAACACTGTGACATATATTATTCTTAAACCCTTCTTAGGTGGCTATAAGAGATCACAAAGTATTTTGTACTTAAATATCTATGGTTTTGACTATTGGCTGTCAAATTCAATTTTTAAAACCTTTAAAATAGTAGTTTGGGTATTATTGGGTTATCGTGGTTTGGCTTGTATAAAGGACAATTGATGAACATTCTAATGTTGATATTGGTTGATGAATATAAACATTTGCTTTCTAAAAAAGCTAAATATTTTAATTCAGCGCAATTGGCTGACAGATTGTAATGTTAAATAGATGTTTTAATAAAAAATATTTAATTCAACCACAAAAAATCAATTTTCACATGATATGTTACTTTGATGGTTAACCCATTTGTTAGTCATACCTGACATTGTCTTCAAAAAATTAAATAAAAGCCTGTCTAGTATTTTATCATCCGTATCAAATGTTAACTTTAATTAATTATTGGTGTATGAGTTTGTTTATGAATCTGTGTACCCGAGATAAATATGGTTAAAAAAGTAATATATAATAGTTACTAATTAATTTATTAATTTCGTTAGACTATATTAGATGTGTACTCAATTCATATATTAGTACAATTTTCTTTAAAATATCTATATTTTATGTAATCATTTATTAATATTTTAAGTAAATTAGATATTTCTATGAAAATAATATTAGTTTTTCATTATAATTCATAATCCTGTCTTGCTTTCAAAACTCTAAAAAATATTTTCTAAGTAGGTACATACATACTTTAACCTAGATACGCAAAATAAATATTATATCTGTCAAATCATAGGAATCATGATGGATACAAATCCAATTCAAATTGATCTTTCACCAAGGAAAAAAAGAATATTTTTTTTTAAATTGTACAAGATAGAGCTTTATCCGAATTTTTTGAACAATTTATTCGACGTATTAAATACAAATCTTTTTAGAAAAATAATAATTCAAAAGCTATGACTAAATAAAATTCATCAAAGGACGTGGGCTTAGATTAGTCAGAATTAGATAAAATAAACTAATAACTAAAAAAAGACAAAAGTTTTAAAACTAACCAACAATTATTTTTGAACCTTTATCCTCAACATCAATCAATATTTTTCTGTTGTAATAAAGACCAAAATATACAAAATATTTATCCAATGAAGTGATATACAAAATACACAGGGAGATAGTGAGGTTTTATAAGAGGTAATTCTCTTTTAAATTTTATCATAATTACTGATCAGAACAACAGAGTATTTTCACATAACTTCATCATTTTGAAAGTCAGTCAACTTAAAGAAATATATAACCAATTTTTATAAAAAGAAAAATCGATATGCCTATACTAAATGTTTGTTTTTTTCGTTTTTACAGCCACTGGATGGAGTTTTCTTAAGAATTTTTTTTAAAGTTGTTCCATTTTGGTTTCATAACAACTATATTAGCGACTATTCCTCTTTGTATTTATCACAGAATCTGTGATGTCAGTAAATTTTTTTAATAGAAAGTAGTATATTATATATTTATATATTTTTTTGTCAATAAGTATCCGTGCAAATGTTAGCCTTTCTCTTAATTTCACCTTAATTATATGTATATTTGGATATTGATGGATAAATGTGTAAGCAGCAGGGTTTCTCTCTCGGGATCTCGTTTTCCCAAAATTTCCTGGGGTTTTACAGATACAAGAAATCCTGCATTTTATTATTTCCTATTTAATTAAAGGTTGAAGAATCAGTGGGCTTAATGTTGTTACGATTTATGCTTTGCAAGTGATGAAGAATATGCATTTATAATGAATGATGTCCAACCTTCCCCAATATTAAAACTTTATCTACAGCTCTTTTTTTCTTTCACCTTTTTATAGGTACCTTAAAAGTTATATAGCTATAGTCTACATGTACATCATATACGTAATATATTGATATATAAAAATATATAAGAAAATAGGGGCTAAGAATCGACCAAAAAGACTCGCACATTATTTATGTATCTGGTAAATTATTTCTAAACTGTTCCATATCGTCACAATTGTTCAGTATTGGGAAGCAATATGTGTTTCTGGGACATTTCAGATATTATATATGTAATTTTAATATAAGGAGTTGAGTTTGATTATTGTGAACTTGAAACTCCTTCCCAGACTACCAAAGACCGGCTGTTGCCTCGATGTGGGATCATTTTCTCTAACAAGAGGATCTGCTGGGAAGTTTTAACTAAAATTATATCCTTTTGCATATTAAATTTTAGATCCATATCCCATTTTTTCCCCTCATAAAGATAATACAGAGGCTCTTCGTACAAATTCCCATAATTTTTTGGACCTCTCCATTCTTTTGGCAATGATGTCTTCTCAGAGTATTTGATCGTAACGTAGTTTAAAAATTTTCATCTTCAAATAATTTCGGACCAACTTATACATTAATAGCTGCGAAATTCCGATTTTTGACACCATTTTGGACATCTACTTCTACGATTTCGATAAATTCTAACACAGATTTTTTCGATGTTCTTCTGGGTCCTTGCTGACCTAGGACGGGCAATTCTTGGCTTGTCATCGCAGCTACCAGATTCACAAAGCTTCTGAATTGTATATTCAAATGAACTAAGGCTAATCGAGTTACATAAGCTTCCATGAATTTGCAATGGCGTCTTTCCTTCATTGTAAAGTGCTTCAACCGCCTTCTTCAATGGGTGCATAATGACAGAATATGAGACTATTTGTTCACTCTTTTTTCATATCTATTGTTCGGGTTGATTTGGGCTTGAGTTATAGTCAATCAGTTTCCAGGTCAATGAATGAAGCACACAAAAAATTCGCCCCAATTTTGAGACCTTTAAACCTCTGTACATATATATATATATATCTTTCCTGAAGGTATTTGTACATATCGGGGATAGCTTTGCTTAATTATGTAAAAACTCAAGTATTGGTATCAGGCAGATAGAATATTAATCACATATATGACTGATAAAAGTTAAATACTATGTTGTAAGTTCTATCCTATTCATTTTATAAATGAACATATTATTTATTAAGTGATTAATAAATATGAAAAATATAAGTGACGAATATATCAATTAGAAACACTAAACATATAAAATATATAATTTTATATGGAATAATTTTTTTAAGGGTACATTGCACATTGTAAAACTATTCACTGTTAGATTTACACATATTCTTTTTCACATTAACATGTTAATATGTATTTGCGTATTAATATGTGTGCAAAGGAATTATTATACTTTTAATTGATTTTATGGTATGTAGAGTCAATTCCATTTTTAAGGAGAGCAAAGTGATTCATTTCTATCCTGTTAGAAACGTATTTCCTAAGAAACAACATTTATATTTTGGTAACAGAAAGATGATTATGCCTTAACTTCGGATAGGTAATTTTCAAAATAGGTTTGTCGAATGGACATGGGAACAAAAGCATCCAGAGTTTTAATTTAATATTCAACTTAACCATAATTATAATTTATCTGGTTTTTTTTTCTCTTGCTGCAAGAGAACTTTAAACATAAAAAATACTCCTCATCAGAAACAAAATAGGCTGATTGTAGGAATGAATCATTTTGAAATATTCGGTTTCAATTTTATATGTATGTACAGACCTAGTTCAAGAATGCAAACGGTGAATAAATATTTCTTTATGAAACATTTTGAAGTTGTATGTAAATAATAGTTACAAAGTTATTAACAGAGATACTTTATTAAAATAATTACACAATAATAATAATAGATTTTAAAAAAATCTATATTTATAAATGTATATCTACATACACAGAAAGTTAGTAAAGATAAAATTGAAGTTATAATACAACTTTTATAAATATTTCTTAATCATGGTATTTGTGCATATTTGAATACAAATTGAGGGAAATACTACTAATTAGGTATGTACATAAGTTCAAAAAGTGTGATACAAAAACCCGACATATAAAATAGTTATTTACTAATATAATATTCGTACAATTAAGATGTTCTATATACTATATTTGTATATACATAAATTGTAAATATACTTTTATAAAATATTTTAAATAAACTCACTGACAATTTTATTAAATGGTTGTTTGTAGGGAATGTAAAATAAGAATATAAAAACATAAAATATTTATTAATTTATTTTGGGGAGAAATAGGGAACAAAAATAAGACAACAACATTCTATTTAACATATAGACTTAAAAAGAGAGATTAGAGTGCTTTGACACTTTTTAAATGAATAATAATATGTCTACTGAAAAATTATATGTATCTCAATTATTCAAGATTCAATTCACTGAAAAAATAATATATATAATAAATATATTTTACAACTTCGTTGTGTAAGACTAAATGGCTAAGACTTAAAATAAATTAAATACATACATTCAGAACATATATCACAGGTCAAATATGTATGCATATAGAAAAAAATTTGTGAGTACCCAAATTCAATATATTTTTTTGACTGGTTGTTATTTTAAAAAAAGTATTTCAAACATTTACATATTTAGAAAACAAAAAAACTTTTTTGTTTTAATTTAAAAATTTGATTGTGTATGTACTTTTGTATCAAAATGTTTAAAAAGACTTGATTCAACAAAATACAAAATGAAATATCAATCAATGACTCTTCAAAAATCATGCACAAAACGTCAAAACAGGTTAAAATGATGCTTGTATATTCAATATACATATGTTGTAGGGGATAAAGGGCTTGTTTTTAGCAGGTTAGCTGTTTTGTGCGTAATTTTTGAAGAATCAAAGGTATTTTATTTTAAGGAATTTTAATATTTTGAGTTTATTTGTTAAAATAAAAATTGAATTCTTGTTTTGACACAAAGTCGTTTAAAAAAAAGACCCTATATGTTTGTCTTACAATATTGGTTTGATCCATTTTTATTATTAAATAACATACATACAAATATTAGATCATTATTATATTCCTCTAATCTCTAATAATATAATACTCACATTATGCATCATGTAATAATTTACCATTATTTTTTTTAATAATAAAAAGTAATTGTTTAGTCATTATTATTTTGATTTATTATAAAAATATATTAGGATATTTACAATTTTCTTAGGAATTAATCTCCCTTAACCTCTTACTCTATTCTCAAACATAATTGACAGATTCTCTAACTTCTGTGAATTCCGTGGCCTTTAGGTTTTCATTATTCAGATCCCGTAAACTTAGATGATTATTCACTGACTTTGTTTGACGCATGGAATATAAGTTCTAAAAAAGAAAAAGAAAATATAGGCTCAGAATTATTTTGGAGTACATATTTAGAACATTCACTTGTAATATTATTTATGTACATATAACATTTGTTGCAGAATGAAGATGAAACATACAACATACATACGTAGAAATACATCATGTAGAGTAGTTGTTTATTTTTATTAATTTCAGAACAATATGAATACATACATCTTTATATATATGTCATGTGTTCACATATGTGCAGAGCAAAAACTTTCATTATTTGTATAAACAGTTGTTATATTAAAAGTTTTTTTTTTCCAAGTATCAAACTTTGAAAAATTCATATTTTTTCATGAACACTTAAAATTACTTGAAAGAAATTTGCTCATTGCTTTTTAAAAAAAGTTCCTGAATTATTAAATAAATAGAAATAGCTTATTAAATATTAAAGACAAGGTTCTCAATTTTGTATAACCTACCAATGTTTATTATTATTCACGGGTCGAAGAAATAAAAGACTAATTTACAAATGCATCAGACATGCACAACTGATGTAAGGACCTCGAGTACTTCTCATGATCCAAGATGACTCAGATGGGCAAATTTGCCTGAAGAAGTATAGCCAAACTTTTTCTTTTGGCTTTTATATCTCCGGTATAGAGAAATACAACAACAAAATTAAAAAAACAAAATAAAGATCTTGCTCTGTTCTACACGTTCATGTGAAGAGTTGCCAGACTTGAACATAAAAATGGCAGAACTGTAAGTTTGGGCATTTTATTTCCTCACCAATTTGAACCTAAATGGACCTGATGGCTATTTCCATGTGCCAAATTAAACAAAAATTTGGGCAATGTTTAGCAAAATACTTTTTTTATTACATATTTTAATGAACATAATCATCATAGACTTCATGAATGAGTACTCCACCGTCAAAGATGTGAATAACATCAAAAAGTACCAAAGCGAAGAAACGTACCTACTCATCAAGGTTTCCCTTACAAACTTCGAGGTCATACTCTGAGAGTTGATTTAATTTACAGTTAAAAAAATTAGTTAATATTATATTATACTCTTTTGCGACACACAGGTTTGCCTACGATTTGCTCGACCGCATTGTGTGTATATTTAGTCTTCAAACTTTCTCTTAAAAAATGATAATTATAAATATATTCAATTTTAAACACATAAAGTCAGCTTATGTGAAGTTCTTGTAATATTTTCTTAATTTGGATTACTGAAGATACTTTTTTATTATTTAGAAAAACTCTGTTCCTTCTTAATTTATGTAATTTTTATATTATATTTATGTATTGTTTAAATGTTTAAGATTCGGCTATAAATGAATACTACATTTTAATATATCAAAGACGACATGAATCAAATCCTTGAAGAAAGAAAGTAACGCTTACATATATACATTAAATGGCCTGATGTGAAATTGAGAAAGCCTTATTCATAGATCCTTTCTCCTCATTTCGTAAAATGAGCAGGAAACAAAATATAGGATCAACACTGATGAGTGCAATTTGTCACTTTCAAAGGAGTCTTAAATTGTTATTATATTCAGGTTCAACTTTTGTTTTTGTTATGTCACATACTGTAGTATAAAGAACTTATTAATAAACAACTGATTTTTTTTTCAAGTTTTATATTTATGTAAGTTCATTTCCTTTTTTTGAGAAGGTTAAGTAAATGAAAAGTGTTGCCCTTATTCTGACAGCACCTTGATTGGAAGTATTAAGCTAGACTTTGAATCATTTTTTTTATTTAAAACGAAGTAAATAATTACTGTTACATTACTTCGTTTTAGACAAAGTCAAAAAATATATTCATTTATTTGACATTACTGGCAAATTTTATGATTATTAAGATTTTGTTTAGTATGCATATTTATAAAGTAAATATTTGTTTTTTAAGCTTTTTCTATGTCCTCTGTATTTTTACAGGTTTTTTTAATCAATGATATAATATTATAATTCAAAGCATATCTGAAAAGTGTATGGAACTTTAATAAAAATAATATCTTTACATACAAATTTCCTTTACTAACATACCTAAATTTACTTTTCCATACAAAAGCCGCAGTTTCAAATAGAAAAACGTCAAATAGAATAAATATCCAATCTCTTTATTATGCTTTGCAGTTAAAAATTGGACTTCATAGGTCTTCCTTTTGATCTAAGGTTAAAATTTCATTATAAAGTCTATAAATAGCTACAATGAAGTCCTGTAAAAAAAGAAATCAATCCTCACTTTTGAATAGTCCTATATTTATGTTTATAAGTACATACATGGATACATATTTATTCAAGATAGAAATCTATATAAATGTTTAAATATAAATATATCATAAAAGAAAAATGTCATATCTTTAATCCATTACAAATATATTTATTGATGACAAAAATATTCAAATTTAAAGAATAATCTTTTTCTATTTGATTTATTAAATAGAAAATGAAGAGAGAGAAAGAGAGAAAAAATGAAATTTTCGTTTTCTTTGTAAAATTTACATATGTGAGGTTTTATTTAAAATATATTTATTCAGAAAAAAAAGGTCTTATTGTATGTTGAATATAATAAATATTGATGAAAATATGTCTGACTAATAGCTTATATTTTTTTCCAAGGGATAACCCAAAATATTTATGTACATATTTATGTAAAAAAAACAAATTTAATAGTAGATATACGTATGTTATTCCCTTCATTTTAATTAATTATATACAGAACAAATCTTAAATAAGATTTGAAAAGATTTACAAATACTCCCTTTCATGGATATTCAACTATATCTCATCAAAGGTCGAATAACATAATTAGAGTTGTGAAAAAAAGAACCATCCCACTGAGTGTTTTTTATTCCAAAATAATCTCATTTGACAAGCTGTATTATGCCTTTTTTTGTTTTTTAAAGCAGTTATCATTCTTATTTAATTCTTTTTGAGAAATAGTGAAAGGAAATAGTTAAGTTTGGATATAACAAATGAGTTAAAAATGACTAAATGATACCCTTTGCAATTAATAGATGCCAGAAAAAACACATTTTATAGGAAATACCTTCGTTGATTTGCTCAAATGGATTACATTAAAGCTGTTTTTAAATAGAAGAGCAAAAAAATAACAGCTTATTGAAGAGCCGACGGCATTTCATTTAACATGATGCCTTTCTGGTTTATGATGTCATATTAGGCGTTGTTTTTACGCACCCTCAGAGGACTTTTTATCACATTTTTTTGAAAAAATATTCATGATCCCGCTTTTATAAAGATTATTTTTCTTTCCTCTGTAAGCTAGATCATTTTCATTTACAGGCTGGATCAACCCTGGGGGTCCCCATTTGGTCACTTTTATGATTGATTTAAAATCGTCAGCTGCTACTTTTAATCAATTATTAATACTTCAGAGTCGTTTACCCGAAAGTAACGAAAATGGACCAGTAAAATTAATAAAAGAAGATTAAATTTTTGCCGACTTTAAAGTATATAATTAAACAAAGTAATAGGTCATTTTTTTATTTACCTTCATCCAAAATGGATGATCGTCTGTCAATTAAAGTATAAGATTATAATATATGTAAACCACATGTTTTAAATGATTTTCGAAATGCAATAAAGTCAACTAAGAAGATTTTTACGTATGATTACATACATGGCTTATTATATTTTAAATGATTTTCTTTGCTTTATAACATTGGTTTTAATTTGTATAGAGTCTGCATTTCCGTCAAGTCCTTGAGGAATCATCAATTGGATAGTAAGTCCTATTTAAATAAAATATTGAACAAGTATATTCTTTGATACAATTGAAATATTTATCCTCTCTCCCCTGGAATATTTTGACGTGTTAAGAATTTTATCTAATGTTTATCAGCGAAAAGTTTGTTTTTTAAGATTTTGAGTTGTTCGTGTTCTAAATTATTTCATTTTTAAGAAATAATAATTTAAGGATTTTTTTTGGGTTTTTTTATCCATGACATTATATATGCACGAAGACACGAATGTATTAGAATAAATATGAATTTTTTATTTCATTACTTTTATGTAAAATATTATCGAGTCACTGTATTTTACTTGCTTCAAATTAAGGTGATTATTTTTGTAGCAAAATGTAGATAGTTTAAGATGCTTCATATAGACTCCATTTTTATTTTAGTAAAAATCTTTTAAAATTGAGACGGGTATTTTCATTTGAATGATGTTTTAATTTTAAAATTTGTCGTTTCATATTGTTAGAATACAGTATATAATGTTTGTATTGAATACACAAATCTATATCCTAGATATATTCATTACTTCTGCATATTTGCCAAGTATGTATATAGTCAAGGATTCACTTTTAATCAGATTTTATACTAATACATGAATACTTGTATAAGTATACAGAAATTGATAGCTATTTTATTTTAAGGCCTATGTAAGTATTAACATTTACATATAGAGGGTTTTTCAATAGGGATAACACATTTTTATTTTATTAGACACGGAGAACTACATCATACTTTTGTTTGTTTTGTTTACATTTCTACTCACAAATAGCATACAAATCATCATGGAGCAGTACAACCTTGAGCAGCCTTTGCAAATTACCGAAATTCAGGTTCGGTCGTGGCAACTTTAAGAGGCTTGTGGCAAAAAAATCATCTTCCGCGACGAAGCTCATTTTTGGCTCAATGGGTTTGTTAATGATCAAAATATGCGTTATTGGTCAGGCAAAAACACACATGCGCTTCATGAGACACAATTGCATCCTGAAAAACTTATTGTTTGGTGTGGATTTCATGCTTGTGGTGTTATTGGGCCATACTTTTTTGTAAATGATAATAATTGCCGCATTACTGTGAATTAAAATCAATATCAAGCCATAATAAAGGATTATTTTTGGCCCTAATTGGATGGTATGGACTTAACCAACAAGCTAGCAATACTAAAGTAGCTCAAATTAAATATTGAACGTGGAGTTCCTGCAATTTTGGTCGATTTATAAGAAAAAGTGGTAGAGAACTGGGCAAACGCACCTGTGGTGGTCATGCAAACAAAATTGAATGTACTTCAACACTGAATAAGAAATTCGTCTATACCTCAAATCCTTTTAATTTTGAAAAACCCTTTATAAATAATATATTTATAAAGATTATATAAAATTATACAAAAAGTGACGTAGGATTTTTATAATATTAATCTAGAACATATTTACGTACAGAAAAAATCGCACGGTTTGTAAAATTTTATGCCAGTAAAAATTTTAAAAATCAATTGAATGTAACGTCACTTTTAATTGTCATATATTACTATCAAAAAACAAAAGAAGCTAACATAAAAATCTATGTGAGACCACACCGGTATTCAATACGATTAAAAATCAATTCACAATATAAAACTTATCAGATGAAAAATTCTAAAATTTAATTTCTCAAAGTATTGGCAAATAATTCATTTGTATTACTAGAGACAGTAATGCTAAAAGTCATGTGAGGCCAAAGTGGCCATATTTGGTTTTTAATGTAGTTATTCTGACAGGAATCTCAATGGCTTATTTGAAAAACTTTTGACCCCCAAATAATATATAAATATTTAACTTTATTTTATATGTGTCAATCTTGTTCTATATTATTAGAACAATTCTTTATCCTATAAATTGAATTACAAAACAAGAGTTTTAAAATTAATATCCGATTGTAATATTCAAAATTATCAGTATAACTAAAGAAGTCCGAAACGAAATAATATGACTTTTTAGTCATAAAGGGTTCCTTAATAAAATTGGAAAACAAATTTTGCTTTAAAACGGCCCCCAAAAATAGTAGTTTAATTTGTGTATTAGCTCAATGAATTTGGATATTTATAAAAGTAATCAAAATTTAGTAGATTACACAAATAAATCCTATATTTTTGAAGATTATTTACCTATAAAAAGGTTAATAAAATCAACTCAAGATTGACTTGAGATGATTTGAATAGTATTACAGTTTTATTATAACATTCATAAGTTTTAATATTACAAATTTACGCAATAAGATATTTATAAGACAAAATTAAATTTAGGAAATATCAATAATAAAACTTCTAGACTATATTTCTAACTTTAATATTTTATTAATAACTTATTCAATATAATTGCTGTCATTAGCCACTACGTTCGTTAAACGAGTTCGAAGTGCTGTACAGATTTGCTAACTCAGAAGTTCCTCCCATGCTTCTTCGATGGCTTGACGGGGATATTACAAATTCTGGTAGAAATGACCCTCAGCTTTCAACTCTGTTTAAATATTTACAAAATAATCGAGAGGATTCAGTTCTGGGTTTGAGTTTAATCAAATTAGATTGTAGACTGATTGATCAAGTGCTAGAAAATTTACAAACGAATGTATGTTTTTAGAGTGAAAATATAATTCAGAGTTTATATCGAATAAAAAAAACCTTTTATAATACTTTTCATGCCTAGTTTTATGCACGTATGAACAGGGGGTACATAAGGAATACATATTCGTACATATATGCAATTACCTATATTTTTACAAAGCTATTAAAATCCGGATTTTCTTACACTTTTTTTCACTCCCTTAAAAAATGTATAAATACAATAATGGTAATTTAATCAAGCATGAAATGTAAATAAATATTTTATTTCGTTGTGAAAAGCTAGTCAGTACACACTCTACGTATACAAACATATGTTTATATCTTAAATAATTAACTTATTTCTCAAAAAAGTCTCATCATTACACAAATACTTTTTTAAAACAGTTTTTTATAATTCAAAATCTATTATTTTAACTTTTTATAGGCTTCACAGTGAAATTCTATATCGACCTAAAAAAATGAAACAATCCCAACTTTTACTTGCAAAACATAATAAAGAGATGGATTAATTTATCCCATTTATGCTTTTTGGTGTCTCTCTATGTACTTTGGACAGTATTTTTTTGCGTTTTTAAACATTATTTAAAAAAATATATTAACAGATATGCTACATAGTAAAAAAGACTTTCGTTCATAACATAAATGATAAAGAAGCCAGTAAAGATACAAATGTCCAGAAAAAAGCAAATTATTATTTAATTAAGATAACCTTAAATTATGTACAAAAATTGTCAAACAAAAGATTTTATATTATTGACGTTATCAAAAAATGCAGAGAAGGTTACAAGTATTTTCTAGACTCACTGATAAATTTCAAATCTGGATTTGTTATACCTATGGATGATAGCAGTTGTCGAGTATTTAAAAAGTCTAAGAAATATACTGTACATCAAAAATTTGATGGAAATTATTTGACGTCAAAAATTATAATCAGGGACTATTGTTCATTATGAATTCTTGGTTTAGTCTGAGATTGGTTTTCGTTGGTAAACAATAACATAACATTCAATACATTGTTTATTTCATAAATTTGAGGATTTTTGAAGGAAATTTAATATTTTCTCATCAGGATTATTGTTCTAAAACGGGCGAGACTTCTCTATACACTTACAATAATGAAATCTTGAATTATTATCTCTTGTTTTTATTTAATTTTTCAAATTATAGGTACACCTATTACAATTATCTACAACACATATAAAACTGAGTTCAACTTTCATACCACTGACTTAATAACCAATCATTAAGATTCGACCGATTTATCAGTGAGCCGATTAAATCGGCCAATTTTTTCAGTTTTATATTAATTGTTAAAAAAACAATTACATAGCAGAAAAATGAGATTAATATACTTTAGTTACCTAGTAAAATTTTATTGATATACTTTATAAACAAATTTCTATTTCAAATGAATTACTACTTATTTTATATAACTCAAAATTATATTTAGAAGAGCTATTGTCATCCTAAGATCCAATATTATTCCTTGTAACTTTTCAAAAGAAAGGAAAACATGTTATTTTTAATTAAATTGAGTGCTCTAGGGATTATACTCCAACCACAATGTATATGAATCAAACAAAATAACCCAATCTACTCAGATCATCAAATAAAAAAGAAAATCTTAGATTGTATGTATTTGGATATAACAAGAACCTTATATATGTATAATATATATATCATGAAATGTAAATATTTGTCCGAGCCTAAACGTTCTAAAAAGACAAATTGTATGTATAAACTTTTGGTGTTTGTTTAGGTTCAATATTGAAATGAACGAATGGGGTTTAATACGTTTTTTACATTCATGGTTATTGGGACCAACTCGGAATATCTAAACAAATATCCCTGAAATAGATTAGCATTAAAAACGACGATAAATGAACAGTATAAAAGTTATGAGAAGCTATTTTTATTTTGATAATACTACACTATTGCTACAGAAAAAACGTTATATTTATGGTTATTTGTGGTAACGTTAAAAGACAAAGAAAGTTACTTAATATATAACTTTATAACTGAAAATAATTACTTCAATAAAATGAATATTTCTTTATTTGCAGCCTTTATTTAAAAATCTAAAAACTAAAAACTATTCTCCATATAAAGTTTTTTCCATTTATATCAGTCAATTAAAAGAATTGTTTTTTATTGACGGTATAAATTATACATAATGGAAGTAAGATGAATGAAACAATAATGACTTTTTTTCATTTTTCATTAATAAAAACTTCAAAAGACCTCTTCTCATTAGTTTTATTTAGAGTTAGGACACTCACAAACATATAGTTTTTATACACCTAACAAAGTTAAATGTAATGAAGTATACTCTCTTAGAAACATTGGTAGAAACAATTAATTATTTAGTTGACTTTTCCTAAAAAGTAATTAGTATAAAAAATGATTTTTGAAACTAATATGGTTTTTCCCAAAATTAAATTAGAAGGGACATATTTGTTTAATCAATTTAAATTACAAAGAAGTAAGAAAGGAGGAAAAACTCGACCCACTCAAGTTTTTCTCCATCTTTTCACTAATATTGCCCTTTCTCTTACCTATCCTAGTAAAAAAAAACACTTGAGTTTTTATTACCGTTAAAATTATCATAAACATATAATCATGTATATCGTGGGCACATAGCAATGAAGAATCCGTACTATATTATTCAGTATAACATTAAGAAATAAACTTTAAAGAAATTGAGCTTTAGAACTTTGATATTGAGCTCTTTGAAAATGGCTAATTTTGATCGAAGAAATGTCATTTTCAAATGGCTAAAGTGGTCAAAAATGGACTTTAAAGGCTGAAACTTTTCAAACTTAATTTTTTCATCAATGCGTTGTGATTTGAGTATTGAAACGTTTTTGCACTAAAAATTATTTTCAATGTCCCAACCGAGCTATACAAGTATTTTCTAGTGGTAAAAGTGATGAAATTGAATACAAAAACATATTTCGTAGTACTGAAGAGGGGAAACTTTTATTTCAACAGACAATTGCTCTTGGAAGTCAGAAAAAGTTACGATTGAAATCCTTGAAAAATTAGTCAAATCAAGCCTCTGAAAGTAGATCAATAAGATACAAAAATTTTATATTTATAGAGACTATGATGGATAATCTCTAAAAAAATGACTATAATACTCTCTTTTGAGGATCTTCAACGTTAGAAAAGGAATATTATTTTATATTGGGATATTTTTTTCGAGAACATGATCCAAAAATTTCCTTGTCAAGATTGCACATATCTATTGATTCTTAAGAGTTTTCATGAATGTCTTTTGAATAAACTTTCAAAGTAACTTTAGAGTGATAACATGATATATCTAAGCTCTTTAATTTGTAAGAAAAAGAGGCTTCAGTTATCATTTCGTTTTAGTTCATTTTGCCTGCATGTGTAGTTTAAGCTTCAAAATGAGATGTTTGGAACAAAAAATAATTTGATTTTTTTCTATTGTGTTCCTCTTCTCAAAGTTTCTAGAGCTTTTCTAGAAGAAGTAATTAAATCTAACCCATTATCCTGTGAAATATTTTGAACAACTTACACATCAGATCACTTTTCGACTAACATAAATTGACAATTAATTTTTCAACATTATCATGATTTTTAATTCACTTAAAAATAATAAAGTCATAATTTCTTTCGTTGTATTAATTATTCGTCAAACTTCAATCTAATAAATGATTGTCCTACAAATGCTTCGTTGTTACAGTTTTATCCTATATAAAACTATCTAATATATATTAAATGAACAACAAAATTAATCTAACTAATTGTTGTAGTTCGTCTGGATTTAAAAATAAATTGTTAAGATAAGGAATATATAGAATAGAGGAAAAGTAAAGAAATTGATAAAGTTTAGATTGTGGAACATTTTAATGAGTCTGGTTTGCATCCATTGTTCGAGAAATGTATGTTTAAAAATAATAAAATTCGTTCATACATGTCATTTTGTAGTTTCAGGTAATACTTTTTCAGACTAATAAGTTTTGTTTCAGTTTGTATACAAGCAATTTTTCAACCTCTCACAGAAGTTTTAATAATAATTAATAATATTCCATGATTCAATCAAAGTAAACCAGTTCTCAATAATTGAGCCGAAAACAAAAACAAAAAAATGCTATAACTTAGCAAATACTTTAAGAAAATATGAAGTACTTTTTGTAAAATATGTATACTTCACAAAAATTCAACGTAGTTAATAATATCTCAAGCTTGAGAACTATATTGATTGATATATCAAAACAATTATATTGCACTTGTGCTCCAGGCTTTTTATATGAGAAGTTCCATTTTTCAAGACATAATTGTTCCAATTTTCTGTTATTGAGAAACCATTTCAGACTTTCAACCTTACGAATATAAAACTCTAATAGTATACTTGAACATTGAATGTGAAAGGAGTCTCCTCTATACTTTTCGTTCATTTTTGAGCACATGGACGGGAAAATTATTAAGGGGCGTTCATGTAGCCGTTCTGTTCCTTTTTGTTTTGTTAAACGCAAAGTTGTTAAAAAATGAACGTCTGAATGGAAAAAGTGTGAAAGGGTCAAAACTGTCAAAAATTAGTTCAAATCAGAAATAACTTTTCCTAAAGTGGTTGCAAAAATAATTAAAATCAATCTTATTAAAAAAAGGATAAATGCTTTAGGACATCACACCACTCATAAATGCGTTATCCATATGTATGTACATACATATGATTGTTGTAAAATACACAAAAATAATTTGGTAACTAAGACATATTATCTAAGTGTATATAAAGTATATATCACTCAACTCAAGAAATGCCTCAATGTAAAATATTTATATCTCATATACCATGTGCTTCTACGTTATAGGTAGGTATTAAAAGAATGTTAAGTAAGAATTATATTTATTATTCGCGGAATGTTGACGATAGACATATATTTCGTCTTTTTTAATCTACCCATAAAACACAAACAAACAAACGAAAATGAACCTAAAAATGAATGTGTATAATTTTTCTTTAGTTAATCATAATTACAATAAATTACTGTGCAACTTATAACATCAGGTGTAATTATAATACACTTCGGGGTTTCAAAGCTTCCTCGGGTATTTTAGTCATTCAGTTCAATATTTGTGTATCGGTCAGGTATTTTTGACGCCATATTACATTTTTCATGAATATTGAAATGTGCTAGATACATTGAAATGTAATGAATATTGATAGAAATGTTATTATATATATCACTCATGAAATGGCACATTTCAACGTGTCATCATGTAAATTTTTCTATGAGTTTATAAAGTCCATGGCGTATCACTACACATATTGAAAGTTATCCCACTAACATGAAAATGTATGTATACTTTGTTGTTGTTTTTTGTCAGATGTTGATTTTTTCTAGTCTTCTTCTTATTCGAGTTCTGAAGTTGTGAATAATTTCGAATATTAAATGAAAAAGGTCCAATATTTGAAAACTGATTTTGGGTCTCTTTTCTTTCCCTGTTATAAGGAAAGTTTGCAAAATACAATAGAAATCATATCATGAAAGACCAACAAAATTCTAAATATACCCTGGCATGCAATCTCACCATAACTATTCTAGAAATCAAAAGAGGCAAAAAAAAAAATAAAACTTTTTTACCTGAATATATGTACATTTTGGTATAATCATGAAAAAACTTTGAGTAGTTTTAGTTGGACTTTGATAAAGTGTACAGTAATATTTAATACACAAGTGTATTACGGGAAACTGATATAGTTTATTTATTATTGGAGTGCTGAGTAATTTTGTTCATTTGAAGATTCTCATTTTTGGGTAATAAATTTGCATATTACAATTAAATTATGTGTAACACCAATATATTCTTAGAAAAATGAGTCAATATACGTAGATATTCAAATACAAAAAAATTAAAAATTGAGATATATATAAAAATGTAAGAAAAATCGGATAAATGTTTACTTTAGCTAATACATAGGTATATTGATGTCAATCGCAATTTTTCAACATTATAACAAATAAATACCCAATAATACTTTTTACTAATCAGAAGAAAGCCAGTAGAACGTAGTAACACACGTAAAAGAATGGAATATATCCTGTTTGTTAATGTAAGTATACTGAGACTCGTTCAAAGTATGTAAGACACTCATAATTTATTATTGGATCAAGTAAAATTGTTATTATTTTTATATGTTCTTTTATGAGTTTTGTTTAATTGTTGAACCTCTATTTCTAGAAAAGTAATTATAAATTATAATATTTATATATGTCTGTAATATGATGTAACTTTTCTAGAATTAATAAAGGAAGAAGAAAAAATGACTAGTAAGTTAATTAAATAAAAAGTTAGGAGTGGAACAAATTGCAACTTGCAACAATCTTTTCTTACATGTTACAGCTTGTACAAAATTCCAACCCGTATACCTACAACATAAGTATATACATATATGCCTGTATAAGTACACATTTGTTACAAATGATATATGTACATAGTATATTTCGCCAAATCAATTGATCACATTATGTTAATTAAAAGAGAAATATACAGTAGTTTACAAATGGATTCCAACTTTTTGCTATTGATTATGTATGTATATGTATTTTGAAACATTACTCAGAAATAACATTTATATTTTATATCATCTAATGTTCTCACCATCTCACATTTATTATATATAATAGTATGTACCATTTGTAAGATATTCTAATGCAAAAACTTCTGTTAGTGTCATCTGGTAAAGAAACAAATTTACGGAAATACAAAACTCTCTGCTTCGATGTATAATTCGTGTTTATGTCAACTATAACAATATATTATAAAAGGAGTAAATGTGAGTACATGTGTATAAGAGAGAAAAACTTTATCCTTTGAGATATATTACATATTATATCCTTTGATCCAATAATTTGACATAAATATTCTAAAGATTATATATGTACTTATACAATACCAGTTTTTATTAATGACGTCTCAAATTAGATTTTATTGTAAATTAAAAAAAAATATACGTACAATGAAGTCATAGGCCTAGTCAGTGCATTAATGAGCTCTTATTTACACCTATTAAAGCTCTTTTATCACATGCATAAATGTATGTATCATTCTAATCGATTTTATTTCATTAAATTTCAAGAAAACTATAGCAACATATTTTTGATTGAATTCTTAAGTTTTTTGAAGTGAATTGCAAAAATACATTCATATGCATTTTTGCTATTTCATCAAATTACTTAATTTTTGTAAAGAAGTATCATAAATGTTAACTTTATTCTCTTTGACTTTCTATCAAATTAACTCATAATGAAAGAGAAAATTACTTTTTTATATACAAAAAAATTATTTATATATTTGTAAAAGCAAAGGAATATGGGAAGCAGTTCAGTCTTTTTAATATGCATTTATTTTAGTTTTTAAACAAATTTGTTTAGGAACTTCACCCCTTCATCACTTTTGCATTGTATGGAGCAAAATTCTACAAATAAATAGTTTTCAGCTTTAGCAATAGTCAATGTATATATATATATTTATAATATGTATATTCAAAGGCTATAAATGTAATATGAAATAGAAGTTGTTTTTATTCTTCAATTTAGTTATTTAGCTAAATAAATAAATATACATATATGTAGTGAATATTCATAAATTTCTGTGTATGCTTATAAACATAACATTTTCTGACAATAAATACATAACATATGTACATAGGAGCATACAAAGCCAAAGATTGAAGAAGAAGAAGAAAAAAGTAAATGGTTCTCAAAGGATTTCACACAATATACAGTTAATATATAGTTTTGTATGTAAGTATGTATAAAGTAGTAAGAACGAATTATTTATTCAACTTGCTTGCTTATGAGAAATTTTACATGATTTTTAAAGTCTGCATATTTGCCTAAATGTATGTACCTAGTTTTATCAGTACATAAATAAATGATTGTATTGTTTTCAAGCTTCAACTCCATTTACAGCCTATTGGTACGTAATTGTGACTTAATATATTATTTTTTCCTTCACTCTTTCAATACGTACTAAATGATTAAATATTTTTATTCAATTACCTCTTTTATGCCTCTGTTGCATCCTGATTGGCTAATAGCAGACAGACATTCTCTGAAAACAACATCACCACAGTAAAAAACAAAGTTACAGGAGCAATTAATCACAACTAGAAGTGTATTTATAACTATAAGCCCTTTTGCCCACTGAGCAAACTCTTGCTTTGTGTCTCCAGAAAAGAGCATTAAAAAAGTTTCATAGATGGATATAACAACTTTTCCCGTATGACAGATAAGAAACATGATGATGATTCCAATCAGCATTCTCGTTATACTTTGATTTCTTCGAAGTCTTGCTTGATTTCTATCTGAAGAAAGGAGGTTCATAGATGTCTCTGCCATTTTATGATAAATTGTGTAGGAAGAATAGGACATGATGAGGACGGGAAAGACAATCATGATCATCATGTTAATACCAAAGGAATAAATTCGAAAATAGGTTTGATTTCGTCGAAGTGGAGTAGGCTGAAAAAGAAGACGTTGTATCATGAATATTTATGGTTAGTTCACAACAAACAGATAGTAAAAAAGTATAAATATATATATATATATATATATATATATATATATATATATATATATATATATATATATATATATATATATATACATATATATCTATGTATATTCATCAGAAAAGAAAACCATTTATCTTGTTTTATGTATGCTTATATATTTTTCAGCCTAAGGGATATTATCTAGTTACACATTAAATATGTGTAATATGTAAGCCTTACAAATATCAACAGTTTATCTACGAAATATAATCTTAGGAAAGGCCATCATTATTTTATTAATCTTTAAAAGTAATTCCATAACAATTCGACTCATCGAGATAATCCAATGTTTTGGATAAGAATAAAACTGGAACAACATATTTCAGTATCAAATTAGCCTATGATATACTTTGATTCCGTTTAATCCTCAAAGAAGTTATGAGTCTTTAGAGATACGATTAAAAATGATTTACTCCTATTGGGATATGAATTGACTTTAGTTTCTATGTACTGTAAAAAATTCGTGTATGACCATAGTAGAATTGTCATTCTCACCTTTAGTTCTTGTATACATATAATCGCTTTTAGCAAGAGTCTACAAAATGTATGTGTAAAAAGTCATTTAGGATAAATTTCCAAAATTTACATATATTGATTTTTTTAGTTGATAGATAAATAAATATTCACTATTGCTCATAATTTGACCCAGTTTATCTTATTACATTTTGATAGAGTATATGTGAGAGGTTAAGGAATATGAAAGTTTGTAACAATACACTATAGAAACTATAGTATGTATATTCATATTTATTTTATATCGTATAGGATTACCAGTGATAGGAAGTATACTCTTCAATAAAGGCTTGGCTACTCTTTCAGTCAAGTTGCAGGATATATCGTACTGGACAAACTTATATAGAAAACACTTTAAGTAGAATAAAACCAGCATCAGTATAAAAATTAAGTACGTAACGAGGTTACATACAATTGCTTAGCGCAAAAAACTAAAGCATTTAATGTCAAAAAACAGTATTTTTCTCTCACAATAAATCCAGAAGGTGATGATTTTGATCTACATAAATTGCCTACTTCTGCAAAAAATAGTATCACATCAAAAAGGCTCTTTTCCACTGTAATAGGAGGGTTTAATGCTCATAGTAGAATAAATTATACTATAAGCATACTATGTATAATAGTACACTACTATGTGTCTGGTAGAGATAGTACGTGTTGCTTCCTTTTATAAAATCTACAATCAGCAAAGGAAATATGTTCATTGTTCAGTGTACATCAATGTTAACTTGAATTTTATTTACAAATTAATTTATATTGTATCAAGGATAACGTGTCTCGTTGTTTTTTTAAAGGAACGTTATTGCAAAAGAAAATTTTCTATAAGAAAATGAATTCACATACATATATTTAGCATTGAAACATACTTTATAGACTTAAGGTAATAAAATTTTAGTTTAACTTTTTTCTTCGCATTGTCATAAGCTTATGAATAAGCTATGATATCAAATTACTTATAAAAAGAAAATAAAGTTTAAACTTTTTTTTCTTTTTCTTAAATTTAGTATAAAAGAAAAACTTAAAATAAATCATTGAATCTTTTACAAATGATCCATCAATGAATTCTATATTTCATTTTATTTGCTGTGACAAGATGACAAATAAAGTGAAATTATAATAGATTTAGATAATAAAATAAAGTTTCTTTGAATATTTGACAAAAAAAAAATCGACAATATTAATTACAATAAAATAAAATGGAATTTCTAAATATGAAAACAAATACTTGAATCATCAAAAGAGATCTGAAAAAATCATTTTTCAAGAGAATTTGAATGGCTTTAGTTGAATATTTATTTTGAATAAATAATAATATTAAAATATTATTATTTGCTAGGACGTTAATTCGTTCAATATGTAAACAACGTCCAAAAACTTCATTATGATTTCTCTTATAATGAATATTTTATTGAGTTCTTGTGCAAACAGCATACACAGTACAACATGTATTAAGTATAATTAATTCAAGAATATCATTTGAAGTAGTTGAAGGTTCGTTTATTTATTAGTGTTTCTACAAAATATGGGACTCACAAAATAATTTTATTTCCACATAAACCATTTATTATTTTCATATTTATGTAAACATATTTTCTCCCATTGCTAATATATAGTAATATATTTATATAATATGAAAACACTTGATGGCATGATTAAACAATCGGAATGAAAGATGTTGTTTTCAACGTTTGACTGTACATTGTATATTATATTTATATACATATGTACAAACACATATAATATTATATTTGATACGAGTTCCTTCTTGAACAGGAAATTATTCGTTCAATACCAAGTACCTATCGGAAGGGAAAAAATGATATCCATAATGTGAATATATACATTATGATAAGAGTAGTAGAACGTATTAAAATACCATATATCTAAATTTAAAACAATAATCATTGAAAATAATGATAAGGCTCTTTGGCATTTTGTACAAGGACAATATCTACATCACATCTCCTAGCTTTTAAAGTCTGCCTTGCTTTGTACCCTATCTATGTATTTAAATTAGCATACCTTTATTTCAACTATTGACTCGTTGAATAAGTAAATACTCCCATTTGGAAAAGTGCTGTTCCTTTCCTCGTAGTCAAAAACCGTTTGAAATTCAAACCAACGAGAAAAATTAAAAATAATGGAAAATATTAAGATGAAAGAATTTTGAAAACTTCCTTTTTCGCATGTTTTTGGCATAGATAAGTTGGGTGACATTTCGATGAAGCGATTTAGTGCCACTGCGACCGTTGAATAGACGGAACATGTCATCAATGTATTTGTTGCTGGAAGTAAATACGGAGCTACATATGGGAATATCTGACTGTCATACCTAAAATAAAGAAAAAGAAAAGTTAAGCATGTATGTACTTCTAACTCCATTGCAATCATTCATTTATAAGCCCATCAAATTTAAATCTATTGTCGCTCTTACTTATTTTAATTTTGCTTATATTTAAAATATATCCTATTGTTTACACAGAACATACGGCATAGAAAAATACATATCCATTATTATCGTTTGCATTAGTCAATTAAAAGTTTTTCAATCACACTCTTTCTTCCAATCTTTACTTATTTGAATCCTCTAATAATTTGTAAGTATTAAAAAAAGTAAATTAAAAAGGGAACGTTTTTTTTTGCTTTTTTAACTCATCGTATCCTTAGAAGTCACTGGATAACAATAGGGAATTATATACATACCTATATAAGCTAGACCCTAGTTTTCTTTTGAATATAAAAAACAGTCACTGTAAAATTATTCATGTGGCACAATACATGTACATCAATCTTTTACTGTACTAAATAATGAAGAAAAAAACATTATGTGACCAATTTAGATAGATATAGGTACACCACCCGGGTAGTTATGTACAAAATATCTAAATGAACGAGTATATATTTCTCATAAAATACAAATAAATAATGTTCTTAATAGGCAAATAGTGTTTTTTTCATTGATTATCATATGAAAAGATTTTTGCCATTTATTCATAGTTTGTTCCTATATGTACATATATGAGTACATGTATAAATATAAATGAAAGGCCTCGTAGATATGGTATGTGAGTGGAAACCTAATGCTCACTTTAATTATAAATAAACACAATTATGCTTGTATTTAGGTGTACATAAGTATATTTGCATATGCTGCTCTAATTCAATGTCAGCTCCCTCATATATGTACTAATATCCGTAGTTCTAGAAAAACTTAAATTGGTTTGTAAGAACTCAATATCTATTGAGCATTTCTAAATACTGTTACTACATATTCCTTATTTTGAATATATTGAATATATGCTAATATTTGGGTTCTGAGTATTTCCTATTAGAATTATAACACTTAGTAAAACAGAGTTTTACATCCTGGTTGTTAAATAGTGATTTTGAAAAATTATATTTCTCCAATATAAAAGTTTTAATAGGCTACATACAGGTTTCCGATCCAAGGGCTAGAAAATAGATGCCAGCATGATCACATCGTTTCCGTACATACGGGGACAAAGGTATGCTCTCACTGTTTTCTTAATAAGAAATATGTCCCTCATGTCTCAAATATTACCATATCAATATTCAAAATAAGGAACAGAAACATGATATGTAAGGAATGATGACGGTATATACATGTATATACTCAAAAAGTCAAATTTCTGTACTTTGTATAGGTATTTAAAAGACATTTGACTCAACACCAAAATTTTTATAATTGAATTATTCTTTCCAAATAAAATTTGGAATATTTGGATGGATTCTTGATGAACTTGAGGAAATGATTCTTTCCTTAGCATTTAAGATTACTTTTTCTGTTTTTGAAAGATCAAATTTCTGCTACCAATTGGAATTATGGGTTCATTTCATGATGGGCATACTTTCCTCATGAAAATAAATGCAAATTTAATTTATATTTTCTTGATTTCCTTGCCTCCTTTCTTTCTATCCAAGAATGACATTGAATAAGCCGATTCAAGATTTAGTTTTTCAAATATTTGGCATTAATAGAATAAATATTTTTTGAGATGTTTGAAAACAGAATAATGAATTTTAAGCATCTTGTTTTTTGTACTAGATGGTTGAGCTTGTCTGAAAGGAATGCTCTATAAGTAATAATTAAATGTACATACATACATAAATTTATTTTTTGGATAAACTGTTTTTTGCAATTTTTCCACGAACAGGTTTAATGATATACTTAAAGTATATTTAATGAACATACTTTGAATTTAAACGAATTCAAGTGCTCTGTTAAAAATCTAGCCATGTAATTATAAATTTGCATAACTTGTTACTCAAATTAAATCTTTTTTATTTAATGAAATAAACTCAAATTCTTAGAAACTAACTACCGTATATCCTCGCATATAAGCCGAGTTTAAAACTCCAAAAAAAAGCTTCCAATTTAAGGGGTCGGCTTATACGCGCATAACTCTGATCGTACTCAAAGACTGACACTCGAAGACGCACTCAAAGCAGTGCTGATTGATATTAGCACGCACACACATGACGCACTCGAAGCAGCGATGATTGCTGTTAGCACTGGCGTTAGCACGCACGCTATTGCCGTCTCTGATTGGTTGGTCATACACGTGATCGTCACATCTGTGATTGGTTGATAATAAATGTGATCACTTGCGTGGTTACATTTGTCATATAAACGCAGTTTATTTGCGTGAATAGTACCGCTACTGCTGTTGAAAAATTTTTACCGTTGAAATGTCTGATTTTACCCGTAAAAGGAAAAGAATGTCTTACGCTGCTTCTTTTAAACTAAAAGCAGTAGAGGCTGCAGAAAAAACAAGTAACGTTGAAGCAGCAAAAAACTTTGGAGTAGATGAGAGCAATATTAGAAGATGGAGAAAGGATAGTTCATTGGGATCCATCCCCAATTCAAAACGTGCAAAAAGAGGGCCCAAAAATGGACAATTCCCTGAAATGGAAAAGGACATTCTTGAGTGGTATGAGATTCAAAGGCAGAATGGCTACATTGTGTCTAGATTGGCCGTGCGTTTGCAAGCATTACAGATATTCTCTTCTGCAACTTTTTGCTGTGATAGATGCGTATGACGCAATACGATTTATAGGGTCGGCTTATACGCGAATTTTTATAATTCACCATTTTAGGTCTGGTTTTTAGGGGTCGGCTTATATGCGAGGTAGGCTTATATGCGAGGATATACGGTATATATTTTGAATAAACGGGGAAAAATCCAAGTGTGGAGAAAATAAAATGTACACAAAGGTCCAAACGTCATTGCGCTACATATTCATAATGTTATCCCCCCTTGATTGCTTTTAAACTAAAGGGTATATATTAGTTCACAAATAACCCTATAAATAATGTTGACCCGTGAAGAGGACTACATTGGACTTTAAGTGTATAAACATTGACATTAGTTTGTATTTGTAATAGTGTGTCAAGAAACTCTCTCTCTCCTCTTACCATTTTGTACTTCTTAATGTATTTTTTAATACATATTTTACATTGATTTGCTCTTTTTTATTCATGGAAATGATGAGTAAATTGAATCAAACGTATGAAAACAATTTTTCCCTTCTTTAATCAAATGTTCTAACGATAAAATACTAGGTATGAAGTGATGAATTAACCAACGTAATTGCACATTTCTATACATCAAAATATTGTACATACATATTTGATTGCTGAATATATTCATACTTCAAAGACAATCTATTATTGTGTTTATGTAACTTAAATTCATAAAGACTTCTTAAGAAGTAGAAGAGACAAAGAACAATAGCAACACGTTGCCTTTTTCTCAAACATAAAGAAAGCTCTGTATAGGCAAAAAATTTACATTAGTATTCTATAATAATATGATATCGATTATGGTAAAATAAGTGAATTTCTCCAAAGGCTTAACTATCTAGGAAATAATCTATTAGATATTAGATATATAAAATCTTATTATATCTTAATGCGCCAGAATAGTGGTCGAGAACATTTAGAGCTCCATGAACACTATATTTAGTATTAAATCCCAATTATAATGGAAAAAAGTGGGTTTTTTAAAACATTACATGTTCACCTACTTCGACTGGGTGTGTTCATTTCAATTTTGAACAAGATTGAGATTAAGGGTTTCCCTAAATGGCTAATTTGTCAATCTCCATATTTTCATCAAATAAGTGTTTTTGGATCATAAAAGAAGAAATGTTGGTTGTCTATAATGAAAGTAAACTTATTATATTTTTGAGGCTCCATCGACCTCAACGAGGCCAATGAGTCCTGAATATCTCATGTTAAAAAAATTGGGAATTTTTTTAACATGAAAGAAAGAATTAAAAGCTGGTAAGATTTATGGCAAATTTTATTTCTTCCGATATTTAATTTGTTATCTTTTATTTTATAAAAATGGGTTTACATTGTTGTTGAAATTTGTTCTCGCTCGCCGGATTTCATATACCAATTTATATATTAAATATTAAAGAAGCTCTTTTTGAGTATAATTTAATTTTTTTCCTTTAGATTTGATGGTATTTACATCGATATCTCAATGTTTAAAGTTGTATGGAAAAAAATGTAATGACACTATAAGAACATCTAGGCATCATATTCAATACGGAATGAAAAACAAAAACATCGAAAAAAAATATGTTTGAGATGCAAAATAATCCAAATTTTATATAAATTACAAGTAATTAGTGATCCACCAGTTGCTGAGCCGTGTTAGAATACTTCTTCAAAAAGTACTTTTTCAGTCTATTTTTTTTTAACTTTTCATTTCTTAATTGTTTCCAATGTCTGTTGTAATTGTCTCGGGCGACGGTGACAGCTGCATTTAAAATGTAATTTGTGTAAAATCAACTGATTGGTATAATTTCTAAATAGATTCAATCAACAACAGACATATATATATATATATAGGTGAATTCATTATGCTAAATTTTGATGTATCAAATTCGCTTTCTGTAAATGATATAGAAACAAATAATGTTGCAACTATTTACGATCTTCCCTATTTGGTTTGTAATACTAAAAAATATTATAAATCTAGACAATTGCCTTTATGTTAAAACATAATAATACATTTACGTAGACATATGAATATTCTTCATATTTGTACTAAATAAATTTGGGTCTCTACACATTATTTTCTATAAAATTGAAATAATATAAATTTTCATTTATAAAATTCAATATTTCATATTTGAAACAGCATAATTTTCTTCTTGTGCTTTTGAATTCAATTGATGAAAGATATTCGTTTCTTAATTTCTATATTTTACATTCATAAAATGATTTATGTTTATCTTTGCCATCTACATATATGTATATGAGTGTCTTTCTTTTTTCTTTCTTCTTAAGAAACCAAATTGGATAAAAAGATCTCTTTCTTCTTTCTTCCTCCTGCTTTTGGCGGGCAAGAAAACCAAGTAATTAATTATTAAAAAATATTTTATTGGATATCTTTTATGGAGTTTTTATTACTTCTTTTACCCTAAAAGCTGCTATTTATTCTATAAGAGCTAATATTTATGCTATGGTATGAGAAAATAATTTTAGTAGAGGAGGCTTTTATTCCCATTTGTTGTATACTTTATTTTTTATTTGTCATTTTGAAAGATTTATTGTAGATTGTATGCAAATACACAATTTGCAATAAAATCATTCAATAGTAAAAAAAATAAATAAAGGTCCAATTTATGGATGTCAAAATCTAACTAAAGGGATGTTAAAAAAAAACTATCCAAATTTAGACAAATAAAATTAGAAATTGGGTTCCTTTTCTTTTGATAATAGATTTGGAATAGGACCTGAAGCTTTGATATATTTTAATCTCTATATAATGGGATTAATCCATAATAATAATCGAGTTCTCATTTTGCCATTCATAATACATAAATAAAAATATGGGGTTTTTTTTCGAATCAAGCTAAGATTTTATAACTGTTTGACAGTTTTTTATTGATTTTTTTAATTCAGTGGATTAGAACCTATTTTTGGAAAAGAAATAATTTATGTAAAAATCTTAGAAATAGACTTATATAGACTTTGTATCCCCTTTTCTTTTCAAAAAGATATTGTTCATATAAATACTTTCTCGGTCATTTAAAAATATAGACATGTATGTATGTATGTACGCACGTATCAAAACCTCATGGTTCTTGTTATAATAAATATATTAAAGCCTTATATATTTATAAAATTGTGCTTTTTGTGGTGAAGAGACTCACATTCAAAATATACTTATGTAGTTAAATGAACGAATCTCTTTGTTGGTTAAATTATAAATAAATATTCACATATAAAAGATCTAGTTTTTTTTATTTCTTTGAGCGAGTATTTGTGAGGTATGCAGATATCACTATATAGTATGTGTGTATATATAAAATTTCCCCCACAACTTGGAAGCATATATTCACAAGTCCATTAAAAATTCTTTCCTTGAATCCAATTTATAGCTATTCTTGCAAGGAACAACTGTTATTATTATTTTTTGTTATTCTATTTCTGTTGTTATTGCTATAGATACATAGATATACCTTTGTATATAAATATATAAGTTTGAAGACAGATATGAACACAAGCTTATAGAGTTTTACTTTTATATGGTTTTACTACTAACCAATTAAAGAGTAAAACATGTGTTTTACATAACTACATATGTATGTCTAAATAATTATAGAGTACAAAGTTTCAAAGTTTCTTTACAATGGCTATAAATTCATTCACTCTTAATATTCAAATTAAATTATGCATAAAATAAGCTTATTTCTAATTCAGTAACTAATTGTAATCTCTTCAAATTCGCTTACAAAAATTCAGATTCATAATTAATT
The DNA here is from genome assembly GCA_963680855.1 of Lepeophtheirus nordmannii. Classification (NCBI taxonomy): domain Eukaryota; kingdom Metazoa; phylum Arthropoda; class Copepoda; order Siphonostomatoida; family Caligidae; genus Lepeophtheirus; species Lepeophtheirus nordmannii. The sequence goes on from OY804523.1 coordinate 26,682,299, forward strand.
AGAAAATCAAATTCTATTCAAAAAAGATTACAAATATCACAAGTTGTAGAAAAAGTCAAACCTTGTTGTCATGTATATTAATTACATTGTTTCTAATTCATTATTTTATTAAAAAAAAACCCACAAAAGTTGCTTCTATAATTAAAAAAACACATCTTAAATAGGAACCTTTACCAATTTCCTCAATGTGTTTCAATAGCCATGGTCTTAAAAATAATGGTATTTCATTAATTAATGATTTTCTCACATAATGTATGTTTTGAAGGATTAGAAAGCAGAGTTTTTTTTGTGTGTGTGTGTTTTGTTGTTGTTGTAACTCTTACAATAATAATAATAATGTACTACCCATATGATGAAGAAAAATGATCCATACAAGATATTAAATATATTCTGACAAACACAACTTACTTAATAATTTATCATTTGTTGTTATTTTTTGTTAACATATGAAATTAAGAAAAGAAAATACGGGACTACATAAGACAAAACTACTGACAAGATCTGTTTCCTCTAAATATACAACTAAAAATGTGAATAGAGAGGTTTTAAGGCTCTGGCCGGTAATTTATTTGTGAAAATATGAAAAATATCTAATAAGAGTTTTGACAGATAAATATTTATAAATGAAAGCGATGCGTTTCTTTTCAGATATCCATCAAGACAAAGAAAGTGAGTAAAGAAGTTAAGCATTTGAATAAAATAGTAATATTTATTCAAACTATGAGCAAGTCCCATTAAACAAATTTATAGGACAGACAATAACAATCTTGAAATATTAATGAAAATTGCTCCGACTATTTTTTTTAAAAATGTTTGAGGAACAACATCAACAAAAATATATCCATAAAAAAAGAAGGAAAATGGTTTTTTATATTTCTCTTTTTTTCTCTTTTTTTTCTTCATCAGAAAGAACAATTTGACTTTAAATGTGACCATGAATCAATTTCTTATTTTTTATTTAATGCAATATTTTTTATGATCTATATTATCATTGTTCAAGATGGGAAGCAAATCGAAAAATATATTTAATAAAAATTAAAGAAGTAAGGATTATTATTATAAGTACTATTTTTGTGTGATCCTCATACACGAAAATGAAATGAAAAAATAAATTTTTCCTCATTGTTCATAATTACAATATCCCGAGTCTTTGGGAGAAATAAATATTGGAAGAAACACACATAAAAAGGAAATATGCCTAAAAATTATATTTGAGGCTTTCTACATTTTTATTTGTTTGATTTCCTTTTCTTTTTTCTTTTTTCTCATTCAAGTGAATAATGAATAATATTAAGATCTTTTTGAACTTCCATACATTATTCAAAAAAAAAAAATAAAATAAAGAACGCGTCAATATTTTCCTCTTCTTACTATATTTCAAAGGAAATAAAAGGAATTTAAACAAGGCTATGAATATTTGTTTATTGAAGGATTTTTTTATCCTTCTTTTGTACAAACATACAATAAAATTGTTTTGATTTCTTTTTGGTATTTTTACATATAGTGAAAAAATTCCTATCGTATTGTGTGACAATTTTTCACATACATATACAAATATAATTGATTGCTCTTCGATGAGATACAGCAAATTGTATGTTTATAATTTATATTTGGAAAAAAGGCAAAATACGTAGAGGCGTGATTCCTCAAACAATGAATTGTGGACGAATATACAATATTTGTTGCAATAAAGTTGTTTCATAGCTTGTGTCAACAAACTTCAGGTAGTATTAATGTATAAAAGGACATAGTTTGTACGTATCATGTACATATGTATTTATCCAGAGTGTTACATTAAAAACATTTTTAAACTTAATAAAGAAAATGCACTACTACCAAAAATGATTTTGTGGGGAAATAAAACTCACGGGGCACGTAATTTCATCCGTACACATTTGTTTATGGTTGTGAAATGAACCAAATCTGTCTTTATAGACATGTTTTGTTCAAATATAAGAAATGATCAACATATCTATAGTATTTTCCACATGGTACATGAGCGATTAGTAGAACTATCGATTTTAATATAAATCTTTTCAGTTAATGTCTACTTTTTCTTTCCCTTCGCTTCTAACTAAAAGCTATTTCCAAAGTAGACAGTTGATGAAGAGAACTTAATAATTACTAAATATAATATACATATATTTTACGAATAACTATAATACATTATTTAAAAAATTATATTGAATAATTACAATATACTTTTGGGTGACGGAGACAACCTCTCCACTCTGAGGTTATAAGTCAAAAGAGCCTCAAAGAGGAGAAAAATAATAATGACAACTTGATATGACGTTTGTATTCCATAATTGATGTACGTGTTTCTAAGAGTCAACATCCAGATATAGCATACTTAATGGAAACATGAAGCATTAAATGTGTCATACGTCTTAAATTAAACTAACTCATACCCGACTCATCCATAAAAATTTCATACCCATTATGAAACAAAGAGACTGGAATACCTGGACGAGCATTCAAATCCTGATACATTCAACACATCATTTAATATTTAAATACATACATTTTATATACCTAATTTACTACTTCCTTTGAATAAAGTACAAACATAGATTATTTGGATAAAAGGAATCAAAGACTTTCCTTTATTTTTTAGGACTCATTTTAATAGATTTAAAATTTTAGATTAAACAATATTTATCGTTAACAATTTTATGACTAAATGTAACATTTTTATACAAAGTTATAGAAAGTTTTTTTTAACATTTTGCAAACAGGTAAATATTAAAATATATTCTTTTCCAGTATCAAATATTTTTAATTTATTTGATTTAAAGGTGAGCTTCAAAATATAAATATAAGCTCACTTTCATGGCTATATCGTCTGCATTCCCAAAATAATCATTGAATCATTAAAAATCCTCAGAATTTTATTATTATTGATATTTTTGCATTTTTTTATTTATTGAAGATGACTTCTACTGATGAGGAATTCTAATTATCATATTCTTTATGTTCATCCTCAGAGCCTTTCTACCTATTATTTATAGTTTTCTCCACGTAGCGGTAATAATCCCATTAATTCATTTATAAATAAAGAAACAAGTACAATGTAATACAGAATACACTTATACGCCATTAGCTTTTATTGCTGTTTTAGACGTTTCTTGATGGTTATTACGAAAAGGAAATCTTTTGGGCCTTATCTCTTACCGGTCATTAATTTTTATATATTGGCCATAGAAGCTATTTCACAAATCATTATTAACCTTTTTGTTTTGTTTTACTTTCTTTTCTTTTTTTCATGAAACACTCTTATCTTCATGTTTGATAAATACACTTTTTCATGCAGTATTCATTAATTAAGCTCTTATAAATATCATGATATAAATTATTTATTCAACATTTTACTTTTTTTGCTTGACTTCATTATTTGTATAAATGGTATTGGTATTTAAAAAATTAGTTTTTAATTGAATTCAAATGTACTGAAGGTACTTGGAAGATGAACGTGCTCACTAATTTGATTTTTTTGAAATCAAATTAAGTATATATGTATATTATGAAATATGTAGCCCACAACAAAATAAATTTGACTTCCCTAATTTATTTTTTTCAAAAAATATATTTAAACAAAAAATTCCTTCTAATTCCTCGTATTAGACATAACAATGTTACAGTTTTTGTAACTTGTTCAGACAAAAGAACTGATAGTTCTAAATAATACATATTAATATGTAATGATATTAAATGGCTATCAATTGGCTTTTAAAAAATATACATCATTTCTTAAGCGGAAATGTCTGATTGAAATAATTGAATGAAAGAAATGATCAACTTCAAAGTATTCTTTATGAACCTCAGTATCTCAACATTTAATTCAAAAATAAAGTAATATTTATATAATTATATTTCTGATGAAACAGAGTATAGTTTGAATAAAAATAAGATTGTGTGTATGTCTAAAAGATAAAAAAATCATGTACATGTGTCAATCAAATGATTATATTACGACTTTTTTATACATACATTTCCCTTACACAATTATTTTATATATATTAATATATGTATAAAAATATGAGTTTTCCTATAAAGAATGTATAAATTTGCTGAAAAAAATTGAGCATTATATTAAATATATTTATATATTATGTTTTCAATTATAAAAAGTTTGAGCAAGCAATTTTTTTTTTTGAAATGATAAGGATATATATATATATATATATATTGAAGAAACTTCACAAAAACATCTCAAAAGTTAAAACAAATTCAAAGTTTATCTTATATTAGTATACATTTTATAAATTTTGATTGAAAAAATAACTTTGTTTGTTTGTATGTGTATTTATGTAGTTTGTCACATGCCTTGTTTTGTTTTTTGACTTTTGTTTAAATTGTAAAATTACTTCAAAGACATTTGTGTTAACTGTGAAAAGCTACTTTAAATCCATAAAAATAAAAATTAATGTATATCAAAAATTGTTTGATGTTAGGTATTTTTTTATCGTTTGTGTGTTCAATTTACCTTCAATAAATAAATATATTATTTTTACTGAGTTTGTGATTTAATTTTCATCAATAAATATTCCACTTCTTACAATATAAATATGTATTTGAGTAAATATTAAAAAGGATTTGTCAAAACTCGTAAAACATTTTACTCAAATAAAAAATAATATAATATTTGCGTTAATTTTTCTAGATTTCAATTATTAACAAAAACATAAACAAGGTGTAGTAACAATATCTCAAAAAAGTTGATCTATTTTGTGCGTGTTATTTTCAGCTACTCATTATTTTCTACCATTTCTATAGGTAATCTCTTTTTTTGTAAATGGTTCTAGAAATATTTTATCTAAATATTAAGAGTAATCATGCTTTTTATTAATATTATCTTAAAACACTCTACCCGTGTTTCTTTCTAGAACGCTTAATCACAAATGGGTTTACTACATATGATATTATATTTTTTGAGTACGTACATGTATAGAAAAATCTATTATAGAAATTTATAGAATGCCAATGAAAATGAACAGAAGGGGAAAAAATCCAATCCTTGAGCATTTCCTAATGAGTAATTTGAACATTAAATATTTACTCTTTCAATTGTCATATAACAAAGTATTGTAAATATATATATTAGAGCAACATAAATTGTTTAAAACTGATAAAGATAAATAAAAAACCAAAATACCTATATACTTTAAAAAATTAAGTTTCTAAAAGGGAAAAATAAATAAAAGCAAGTATCCTTTCTTTGATTTCGTAAGCGAAATATATGTATGCATACTAAACAAATAATGATGATTAAAAAATGAGTGGTTTTTAAAAATATTATAATAAATTCAAATTGAAGTATTCAGTAATGAGATAAAGGACTTTAAATTCTTAGAAATATATATATAGATGTATCCTCATATAAATAAGTATAATTAAATTTGTTGATTTACAACATAAAACTGAGTTGTGAACAAAAACAAACAAAAATACAGTTTTTACTTAAAATATTGAAGATAAGGGTTAAAAATTTCATATGGCAAAGTATAACTTCTTCATAAGAATTATCAATAACTTTGTTTAATTGGTTAGCTCAAACATTGCCTTTAACTAGAAAAATCAATAGCAAAATTTGAAATTCTCTTTGTTTGTTTTTTGCACAAAAAACTACAAATTGCTAAATTACTAATTTAAGACTAACATTTTTGCTAGAACAAAGGAGTTGTACTTATCCGGATTTGACATTACATATATTTAATTGTTCATAATTTGACATATGCTTTATGAATATAAAGACAATGGATATGAAAATAGGTATAAGTATAATAACCTAACTTTATAGATCACCCAGAGTGTGACGAGGAGATTTTTCTTTTTAATGAAGAGCAATAATTGAAATATAAAACTTCTTTGTCTTGAATTCATTTAGGAAAATAAATTAAGTTCACTCTATTGTTGACTATGACTTTACTATTTATAAAAAATATATAGGGTCTACGTATACTAAAAAAATATATCGGGAAAAAGTAGTATAACGAAAGAAATAAAAAACCCATAAAAAAGTATGTTACCACTTATTTCACCTAATTTAGACATAATTGAAACAGGACTCTGTATTGGCTATTTTATAGCTCTGTTTTATAAGTATCTAAATAAATAGAATTTCAAATTTAATTACACAAGTGAACAGAATTTTATTTTGCTGAAATATTTTGGATTCATAATCTTATTAAAGTATTACTTATCTGCCGTTGTTTTTCTCATGTATTTTCAAGTTTTAATCAATTTTTATAATTTTTTTGGGTTTGATATCATTTTTGATAATAAGGACGTATAAAATTAAATACCCTTGATTACAATTCGATTAATATTATCATTTTATTATACAAGAATAATATAAAAACCACATGATTTACTTTGATAAATTTATATTTATACGTTTTCTTTTTACATACAATATCATTCCTTGCAATCCAATTTTATAATGTGAGCTCATAACCAATAGTCACTTTCGCCAAAAACGTTTTATCTAAATGTTATAAATGAAAATTGATCCTCTTGAGTCATTTACTCGTTTGGAAATTAAAAATCAATTATTCACACCACAAATAAGTCTTTTTTTTTTCTCTTAAAAAAAACAACAACACCCATAAGCCAAAGGTATTGTTCATCCCTGAATAACAATCTTTCAATAAAGGAATTTGGACCATATTATTGGGGTTTTTTATGAATACGTAATTTAAAATGAAATATAAGCATTAAGATTAAAATGTGTAGGGAACACCCCCTACATTTTTGTCTATTTCATTCACGTTGCTAACTAATGATTGATGTTGGACATACAATACAAAGTAAAAATTATAATATTTTCATTGTCAGCGAGACTAAGTGAGTGGTTATTCTAACGGGTTTAATTATAAAAGTTCCTAGGCTTACAACTTCTGGACCAAAAAATAGATACAGACATGATCTATGTACTTGAGAAAAAATTAGTTTTATTCTAATATTAAGTAATTCCTTCGAATCCCAAATATTAGCATATCAAGGAGCAGCAATTGTATATAGAAATGCTCAATAATAAAGTTTCTTTTTAAGTACATGTTTTTATTTTAAAATCTTAAAATTAAACTTGATCAAGATAATTTTGCATCCGGTTCATTATGATACCAATGTAACCATTATTATATTTTTATCTTACTTTTTACAACATGTTAATATCTTTTAGGTTTTCGATGATTTTAGGTAAAGGAAAAAGAAGTTATTCCAAATGTCAGATATCATTAATCACTGTCAAACTCTGCCAGTTTATTCTTCAAGATTTATTGATAAACATAGCATATATTTACATTTAGCGAAAAGTTAATATGTATACATATATTAAGTAGGGGATTTATTGACTCGTGTTTTTCTAAGTTTAAGAAAGATGAAAAAGTAATCTGAACTTTTCTATGGAATAAATTAAACTACTATAATTATAGTATATACATATATTTAATAATACTATTCTCTGAAATAGCTTATGTTGGAGAAAAAAAAAGTCGGAAAACGCAGTGCTCACATGATACAAAAACTTTTAAAAATTAACATTTGAACATAAAAAATATTCATCGCACAATTTCAAAGAGTGTAAGTAATATCATTCAATAATTTTACTAATTCATTACCCATCAAAGTGTTGGTTACGCTTCCTAAAATAATACCACTTACACATAATCTGCGTAGATTATATCTTAATATATGTATATTGGTATGTATAACTTTTTTTTTAAATTGAAAAAGAATAATGTATTTAGTTATCTTTGACAGAAGAACCTATTCGTCTTATATTTTGTAAATCCAATTTTTTGTACTTTATACCCAATATATGTATGAGGTTGTTTTTGTAAGTAAATAACGAGATTTAGCAATAATCACAACATAATGCAATTTATTTCAACATTAGTCAAGTTATTTCTTAATGGGTTTAAAATACTTATACTACTATGAACAAAGAATATCGGGAATCAAAAAAGCTGTATTTAACCATCAAAATTCATTTCATATCCCTCAAAAGTAACCCTCTATGCAATGCAACGTTTTTTTCAATTTTCGAAACAGTTACAAAATTTTAATTAAGTATAGAATTAGAGAACAATAACTGCTGAGTTTAGATACGCTATTAAAATTTGAGATCGGATGGTCAGTTTCTTGAGTAATAGGTTATTTATCTAAAGACATAAATCACGGATTCTCAAAATATTTCAAAAGAATAGAGTCTGAAATATTCATTTTAACTTTTTTGATTTACACAACATTTCTCTATAAGGCATTTTAGTCATCATCTTTCAGACATTTCAAAAAACGAAAAATTCAATTTTAGCTGTTCACAAAAGCACAAATGAATATTTTGATGTGTAATTTAGCACAAATGTCAATGACAGTAGTGTCAACTTAAAAACATAAACATTTATCCCTATCAGACACTCAAAAAAATTAAATTCAAATTTCCCGGTATTTTTTGCTCATAGAAGTATGTATTCATTTATAAAGACCTACTCATCTATTAACATCATTTACATTTAATACAAAAAGGGATTACGCAGTTCACATCATTGGTCGTAAGGGGCAATAGACCGGACTTTCAAAACTCCAACATGTGTGTCCATACCAAAAATAAACATTTTATTATTTTCGCTAATATAATAGCTAACAAGGTCTTGAAGCCAAAAAAAAACCCACTATAAGCAAAACAGGGATCTTCTAAATCCAGACGAAATACTGTTTTTATTTCCATGCAGTTATGTATAACAGATGTACATAATCTGTATACACTGTTAATCAATTTCAATTATACAAACTGATCTTTCTTGCAAACTCTGAATATGGCATCGTGTTACATAAAGGAACAAAAAAAAAATCAAAAACATCACCATATATTAGACTAATGAGACATGACATACTAATATTTGTTCTAAAATAAGATAAATTACATTTTCATTTTTTTTGCCTTATGTCAAATACATGCCACAACCACGAAAGAAAGAATAAATAATATAAATCTATGGCATCATCCAAGATTTTTCTTTTCTTTTGTTTTGTTTTTGGAAAGAAGTATAATTATACTAAAGGAGTTTATTTTTTCATTTAATTAACATTTAAACTAAGACGAAAGGCTTCTTTTTTTAGCTTTGTATGTGTTTGCTCTTCTTATTACATATACATGTAGAGTATATAAATTAACCAATGAACAGAAATGAAGGAAACTATGTACAGAAATGAAAATCTATGTACATATAAAGAAAGACAAGTTTTGCTGAGTACTCAAATCATAAAGTTTTTATCAATAATAAATCTTTAAGATAATTTCTTTTTTCTCTTATGTTGTAATTTCTACACATATTTTGTATACTTTCTATGTTTTCAATATATAACACATATTTATGATTAATGGCTTGAGGAGAAAGTTAACCAAAGGTATTCAATAATCGCATCTGATAATGGATATAGGTCCGTATATATTTTGATATTTCAATTATATCTATCAATAAGCATATATGACTGGAAAGCAAAATAATACTATTTTTTTCTAATATAAATACTTTTGGTACATTTGCACTGAATTCATGACAAGTATAAGTTATTTGATAACATAATTAGTTAGTTCAAATAACATTCTTTTACGAAATAGTTAAATTATAAGAAATGGGTACTCTTAATATCAGTTAGTTAATATTTTAAGGTTATGTAAAAATATTTTGATATAAAATGCTTGAAATTCTTAGATATTGAGGTTATAAGATAAAAATAAATTCATAAATTTCAACTAAAAGTGTAATTATTACTTCGTTTATTTGCATTTAACTTTTTCTATAACATGCAGGTAATCGATTGGTGTAAGAAAATATTCAAAGGCTGCGTAGGTACAATATCTACTACACAGGTGACGATCATGGATGTATACATTTAAATCTATAACAAAAAGCAACTAACTGTATGAATCTTCCAAGGCGAATAAAGTCCAACTTATTTGCTAGCAGAAAAAACACATTTAAACTACTGGCTACCTAAATCTGATATGTAAAGAAAATAAAAAGTGATGACGTGTTGTTTTTTTTCTGTAATAGTGATAATTTGCTATTTAATTATAAATTAGTGACAGGAAAAGTAAAGAGATACAGCCAATAAGACAAGGAAGAGCTCCAATACTAGAAATTCACCATTGAAATCTTCAAAGGTAAAAAAGGCCGTGGAAATGGCTTCAACAGATAATCCAAGGCAACCTAAAATAAATGAGCTGTTAACTTCAATTAAAAGCCCGAGGAACAGAAGGTCTGAAAAGCACTTGAACGGGGGAACGCATGCTGATTATTTTAATATCTGCCAGAAAGTGTATGGATACATCAATTTGAGGAATCTGGACGAGAACTAGAATGAGAAAATTCAATCAAACAAGGTAAAAAGTAATCCTCTAGCACAGTAACATGTAATAGGCTACAGGAATGCAACCCTTTTACAATCCATTTAAAAATCGCAATTCATCCCTAAAGAATAAGTCAAGAATGAAATAGAGTGGTTCATGATTCCACCATAGGTATCGAAAATAGAAATCGATCGTAGAATCATCCACAATGACATGACCTATAGAAGTGCTGCACTTCTATAGACACAAGTGTTGGGATTAGACCATGGAAAATTGGATTCAATATTTTTAAGACTACCAATGGTTATCTACTCTTCAGCAAAACCGATAACTTGGCAATAGTGACGCTGGAGCAACGTGGATCAGTCAAATATGATTGATAGACGATCATTTCTGTTAAATTTTAAATCTAGAATTGATCCCTTATACGGCCATGATGTGGCACCGAATGACTTTATTTATTTCCACCCATCAAAAAAAATATAAAAAAAATATTTTGAACTTTAAAAAAAAAGAGATAAACGTATTCAAGGTACATATTTTGGAATTACCTCTATCGGAATCAAAAAATGATTTAAAATCTGACCAAACGCATGCTAAATTGTTCTTCATAATAGAGAATCTATTTTTAAAAAAGACAGTCAAAGTAATTCATTATTAGGCCATAAATACAAATAGTAACCGTGTTTAAGTCTCAAAGTAAGTACCTATACGATTAAGAAAAAGTGAGTAATACATGTATGAATGTAGGTATTAGCATACAGATATGTATGAATTTAATACAGTTCAGTGATTAGACTAATGAAATGGAAATGAAAGTTTTCTGTGAGCTCGCTTTTGTGTATGTATACACTGACATACATACATACATACACACATATTATACACACATAAATTGTTTCAAGCCATTAAAATTAATCAAAAAGTTGTACATACATATAAAGGAATGAACAAATGCTTTCATACAAAGAAGTGAACAAACAAAAGGATTGACTTTTTAAGATGTTTTTTGTATGTAGAAAAGGTAGTATTGGACATTCTTCTTTCTATTTATCGACTATACATTCACATACATTTTTACTAAATCATCTATATAACAAAATGTCAATAGCTTCATAACTTATAGCAGATGATTTTTCACACCCACATATACGTACACTAGAAATAAGATAATTCAAACATGAGAGGACCAATAATCAATCTAGTTTGAAGTTTGATAATAAGTTGACTATTGTCACTATTTTATAAATCAGAAGATGTATTCTAAAAAATGACGATGGCTGCTAAGGATTCTTTGAGGTCGATACTGATAACAAGTATTTGGAAAGAAAAATATCGATAAGATTTAATCCACCAATTTTTGATTCAAAATAACCCTTAAAAACCCAGTCAAAATAATTGTACATACAAAAAACCAAGAATTCACTGGATAGTTTTTCTCATTCATTACCATATAGCAAACTAGCAATTGGGTTTGCCAGAGTGCACTTGAAAACTTGGGATCTTGTTTTTTCCTTTTAATAAAAATATTGATCATTTTTAAGGGAAAAAATAATAAGTGGGACATTTTTGTGCTGATTACCAATTATACTCAAGTTGCAAATAAATCGACTCTTCAATAAATAGGTTATTAAGTTCTAATTTCAATATTTTTCTTCCATTGGTAAAATACCTCTCCGTGGTATTATGTGTAAGAATCGCAATAAAACACATAATGAAATTTTCCACACGCTTTTACAATAAAATAATGTTCCGTGACTTAAATAAGGGAATAAATAAGTGATAAGTTTTGCTATTAAATAGGAAAGGATGGGGGCTCTTAGATTTAAAACCTTTCATATTTCTCCTATAACTGCTCTTATCCACTGTGCTTGAAAACTTCTACTTATATATATAATATTCCCAGTTAACAAATATAGAGCTATTCAAAAATATTATTATGTTATTTATAAAATAAAATAGCATCATTTGGATCTTGATGTATACAGTTATAATTTTGTATATTATATTTACATGAAAAAAGAGAAAAAAAAACAAATGGTGTTAAATTTGTTCATCCCTTTCATGGCATAGAACCACTCAGATTTATAAAACAAAAACAAACAAAAAATATCCTAGAGTAATATAAAATGAATAATGTGTTTTGAAAATAAAAATGAACTGTTCGAATTAAAGTAGCTTTTATTATCAAAATATATGGCCCGATGAGGAAAATGTCAGTTGAACTCAGCTTATATATTACGATTGATTATATTGAAATAGCACGAGGGTCGGTAGCAAATAAGTATGAATTTCTTGCTGTGTATTGAGTAATGGATATTTTGTTCATTTATCATATTTTTAAATTATAGTTTCTTTTGGTTTGTATTATGAATATATTCCATTTAGATATAAATTTATATAATAATATACAAAGAAAAACATTTCAAGTTTCTACTGAAACAGTCCTATTAATCAATCACATTCCTTGACTTTAGCTTTTCAAAAAGCATCATAAACTTGTTATGTACTGAAAAGCCATAAGGGAGTTTACAGATAAAATATTTCAAGGAATATAATTGATATAAATTTTATCATATTTTGAAAGAAAAAAGACACTAACTGGTTCAGAATCTTGCATCTTCATTACACTTTCTACCATTCGAAATGTGTGTTTTTTCATATATAATAATTAGAAAAATGTATATACATACATAAAAATATAACATAGTAGGTAAAAGTATATACATATAACAAAATAAAAATATATATTTTTAATACTTGACAGAAGGAAATCATGGGTATCATTTTTTTTATGGAGACAATTGTCAAGTTCACAAAAAACGACACCATAAAAAATGTCTTGGGATTTATTTAAAAATGTATGAAGGGTTCCACGAACACTTTAGAATAAAAGTAAAGTTATCATACATATACCATAGTTTTTTGCAAATAAGTATATGTACATACAATTTGATGATATTTTTATAGAAATAATTTAATTCTAAATTCTCTTTTCTTCCTTTTACTCATAAATGAGTATCTCAAAATTAAAACATTTTATGCAATTGTGTTTATGTTGATATAATTATTTAAATTTGGACTTTTTCTTATTCATTAAAAATGAATTAACATATTTTCACTATCTTATCACTCGAATCGATTGTCAACAGATGATCTTATATTTCTTTCCATAATTAAGAGAGTCACATGTCAAGGGTCATTTTTTTCAATAGAAATAGGTACGTTTTGAAATTTTTTTTAGTTTATTTAATCAATTTGATGGACCTTAGTCAATAATTATTATAGCAAATTATTTTACCATAAATCTCCCAAATTACATAATTAATTCTTGAAACAACTGTGAAAATTAAATTAACAAAATCAACATTTAAAGGTTTTTTATTTATTATTCATATGTCAAACAAAACTCTCAAGTTCGAGTTATCCGACTTCATTTGTATTTGTTATTTCCATTTGGAACGTAAATTATTATAATTAGCGAATAAATATAGGCACTACTCTCTTAATTAATAAAGTTGGCATATTATATCATATAAAAGTATATTTTATTGTCACTATATTATGCACATATAAAGCACTTATCATAAAAATATGCATTTAGTAAATTACATACCTATAATTACACGGCTCTATCAAATTATTTATGCATTCCATGTAACATATTATAGAGCATAAGTATAACCATATATTAATTTCTATAAGTGTATTTTAGTCCTATTTTTTTTCTCGACAAATGAATAAAATTATTTATCACATTTAACTTCTTTGGTATAACTATTTTCAAATCATTTGTATACATTTTCATTGATATTCCTCTTATATTTCTTAACGGAAACAATTTTTCAAAAATATTTTACAGAGAAAAAAAGAAGTAAAAAAGTTTATTTACTAAATGACTATACAAACTCTGTAACAAGTTGATAAAAAGGGAAATATATCATGTAATATATATATATATATATTTATGTATCGAAATACATTATCAAATAATTGAATCTTTTCCCTCACGACTTTTCCCTTTTTTCTTATAAAATTATAATTTTGAGACAAAGGAAATTAAGTTGATTCCCTCCTTGATTGAGTCATTGTTAATAACCAAGTAGATAGAAATAAGAATTTCTTTGATGTTGTTCCATGTTCAAATATTATTTTAAAATAAAAACAAATAGACAAAAAGAAATGAGAAGTTTGTTTAGTATGAATGTATGTATTTGTACAACATGTAGGTAAAATTCATTTGATAAAGTTTCATGAGCTTGTTCCTTTATTTACTTGATGGTTAAATACACAATATATGTAGGTATTTTATATATTGGAGCAATATAAGAAGAGTTACGACAAGAAGCAATCCACCTGAAGTCAGCTGATTTTCTGCTGTTGTTAATTTTGGATCAACACTTATGAAGTTATTTAAAATGGAATATCTACTTATTTAAGATTATCTTAAATTTGTACATAAGATGTCAGCTATTAACATTTCTTCATGTAGTGCTGCACACTGTACTAATTACTCTGGAACCAAAGAATTGTTGAAGCGTCTTGCAAAGTTCAAGAAAGACTTTTAAAAAATGAAACATCTATCAGTTAAAATAGTTAAGCCTTCAATGAAAAATATTCCTTAGGGCCATAAAGTTTTGACATTCCTCATGTCTCAGTTTGTTCGCATTTGTTTGTATATTCATTTGCATGAAGAAATATGTATTGTAAAAGGTAAAAAGAATACTTCTAGTGGATTCAGATGTCGAAGGTTAAGAATAAGAGAAAAAGTTGTAGTGTTTAAGACATTAATAATATAAAATAAAGAATTATAATTTAAAACTAAGCCAGAATTAATTATGTAAAAATTGTTCATTATATTTACACGCAAAAGTGATCTTAGAAAGTTACCCTACTTCTTATTTAATTCAATTAATTTGTTTTGAGCCATGTTGTGAAAATAATATTTTAAATTTTTTGTTGGTTTTACCCCCTAATTTTTGATGTTTTGTTGTGTATATCACAAACTTCAGAAAAGTACAGAAAATTTAACAAACAATTTTTTCAAAGTATTTCTACTGATTTCCTCAAAAATGTATATTTGGTGATATAAAGGAAAATAAGAGAAAAAATAAATGCACCACGCATAATGCGCATTTTTATCTTCTTATTTCTTTCATTTGATAAAATAACAACTGAATTAGTTACTAATCAATGTTATATAGTGTCATTAGAACAATTTTACTCTTTCATTTAAAACTTGGTTTGTTACTTTTGACAATAAATCAAAAAAATTCTTTGTAACTTGAAGTTAACTGATAAAGAAAAAAAAGATATTTCCAAGGATCATAATACATATATTGAATTAAAGTCATTAACTTTAATGCACTCCTCCACTCAGATGTACAAGAATTTGTCAAGGCTTTTACAAAATACTTTTCACAATATATGGATTGGCACTCTAATATATGTAACATATGTAGGACGTGTATGTATTACTAAACAAAAAACTACCTACCTAAGTGATGGATGAGGAGCACTGCCTTTTAAAAATCTTCAGTTACAAATTCATGACATATGTTCTACAAACTTTGAAGGATGAGTCGCAAAATATGAGTAAAATAAGGTATTTTAGCTATCACATAGGTGTAGCTAAACAAATCTACAAGGAAGATTAAATTGCATTTTATACATACATTACATATATTACAAATAAACCGTAAACATATAAGATACGTAAGGAAGGGTATTTGAATAAATTTTCCAAACTAAATGTATCAATTTTAAATATGTACATTTAAGAGAATTTTTTTCTTTAGTAAAATATATTATTTAGTGATTCTTCCTTTTAATCCCTATTAGGACCAATTAAATGTCTTTTACCTTAAAAAAATGAAAATGAGAAAAAATGAAATATCTGATATAATACTATTAGGCTCCCTAACCGTTTCATTAATAAAATTAAACATAAGTATACACTCATACGCAAAAATGTTGGTATAAATGGTTGATATATTCATGTCTAACATATATATATATATATACATAACTTCATACTCCTTCTCAAGCCCAGATCAATTACTTAATGAAAAATATTTGATGATAAAAAAAATGCTTTTTTATGCTTCAAATAAGATTATTATTTCAATTCCATTAAGTAAATATAAAAGTAGCCTCAAGTCAGCAGGGTATTTAAATATAAAATAAAAGTCTTCAGGATATGCTTATTTATTTCTTAAATATAGTACTATAAAATATATATACTTTTTTAAAAGCAGTCAATTACAAGTCATTTTTGAAGTCATTATTGATACTTTTGCTAATACAAGCTGACAAAATTAAATATACATATTTTCTTCAAAATTCCCAAAAGTTTCATACTTTATTTTAATAGTATGTACCTACTGAATGCGCTAATAAATATAAGTTTCTTTCTTTTATATCCAATTTTTGCACATTTTTAATTGTAAATTTCTTAATTCCCCCCCTCTTAAGTTTGGGACCATTTTTTAGTGAGAAAAAAAAAATGTACAAATAGTCTTATTTGACAGGTTTTGTTCAAAGAAGAGGATTCAATCTTTGGCTTTTCTTTATTTCTAAAACAAGAGATTCAAAGTTAAAATGATCCTTTGAGGTATATTCATAATAATTCTTGAATGATTTTTGTCCAGAAAAATTGAAATCAAATCAATACTGCTACTGAGCTATACATATATATGAATACTCTTTTGAAAATATGATTATTTATCAACTCTTTTAATAAGTTTTCTCTATTTCCAAACAGATAAAAAACCAATGTGTTATTCGTTCATCTTTAAAAAATAAACCCCTTAAATATGAGAACTTTGGCTTTAATATTGTTTCTTATCAGGATTTTCAAAATTATAAAAAAGTAAAAATGTCGGGGGGGGGGGGGGAAATGAAATAAAAAATTATCGAGAATTTGATGTGTTAAAAAAACCTATCAACTGATACTTAATTTACATGTTAATGGTTGTCAGCATTGAATATTTATTAATATTACTATTTATTCACAAACTGAGCTACTAAAGGTTTTTTTAAATTTGCGCCGTCAAAACATCCCTGATATAAATAGCGTCATGTGTAATGTATCAATAATTTTAAATAGAAAATGTGCAAAATTAAGAAAATTAGTAAGGGTTTCTCGAAAACCAAATCGTAGAACATTTTTAGCTTCATTTTTTCATATCGGAAATGGAGTTTTCCCAAAATAGAGCTGTATCTCATTTAATAATGCTACACCACATATGTAAAAATTATATAATAATAAGCAAAATATCATACAAAGTGATTCAAGTACATATTGAAAAAAAAGTATAATCCAATATTAAATAATATTACATTCATCAAAGGTATTTTCTTATAAAAAGGGCGGTCGTAATAATAATAAAAAAAAATAATGGACTAAAGAAAAAGAATGATAAAAGTGAAACGATGTAACATCAAGGTAGGTCTGGAGTACAAGAGTACATAATATTTCCCTTTCAATCCATTCAAGTAATCATTTGTTCAACTTGACCCAACAGCATATTTTTATACAAGCATAGAAGATAAATCCTCTTATTAGGGACTTTTCTCTTCATACACTCGTTCACATTAGGAGAAATCAGGAAAATATAGACTTTTTTTGGTAGCTTTGCTCCGTTGCATTTCTTTGCCTTTTTTGGAACATATACCGGGGCCCTGCTAACTTTGGGCAATCGGTGAAGAAGTGAGAATATGTTTCATCTTCGTCTTTGTAGAAAGTTTATTTCTTTTCTTCTTCCAAGGTGAGTTTAGAGTGAATTAAAAAAATTAAGAATCAGATACACAATTTCGTATTTAATAAATTTGAATGGAATGCTTCAGAGCTTGTCAAGATATCTTTTGCAATTAATACGATATCAAAAAAAAAATACTAAGAAATGCTGTAGATGTTATTTTCAAAAACATTCCCCAATGAATAATTTTGTGTATTTTTATTTCTTTAATTCCCTGTAGAGATCAGGATTAAAATGATCCCTTGAGTGATAATTTCATTTATGTGTTTATTTATTTAGTGAAGCAATTTTCTTTTTTCGCACAAAACATAAATGACTTTACAGTTATATTAAAATTAGTATATGTATGTTGAATAACTGTTATTTTAAACATAAAATAATTTTACTTTTATGTATATGCCAAATATTTTTTCCTAATTTTATTTCTATTTAAATATTTTTATCAGCACTTCAATGCTAACAAATGCGGAAGTTTTCAAATAGGTTTCTGGGATTATACATAAATGATAATGATTCATGGAACATTACTAAGCATTTATTTATGATTCCCATTTCATTTTGAAATAAAAAATGATATATCACCATTAATTAAAGTTGTTTTGTTCGTAGAAAACTTTTTTATCTACGATAATAATACATACACTTCATATAATGACAATTATATTTTAAAAGTAAGTTGTTGATTAAATATATCTTATATACCTATGATTCTAGATAAGTATTGATTTATAACAAATAAAAAGAAAATATTTCATAGTTTCTTCAACGTCGCCTATTATTTGTATAAAATTTATTGATACATAAATCATCAAGTATATCTTGTATTGAACAATGAAAGCAAAATATAAATTGATTTATTAACGATCATCTCATATTTAATTAAATTCAATTTGTAAAATTTATAACTTTAAGAACTGAATCCTTTGTGCTTTAGATTAGAGCTTAACCCACATGAATTTTTAAACCAATGCCAGTTTTTTTGTACGAAAAAAAAATAACGATATTCGATGTATGGGCGATTTTTTTAATACAATAAAGTAACAACTTTAATAATTTTTAAAATGTGTTTTTTTATAAAAAAGGTAATTTTCCAAAATTTAATGACATTTTTTGCTATATAAAAGGGAGTTTAGTTAATAGCCAATGTTCATATTTTATTCAAATACCTATGTATATCGGTTACAATTAAGAATGTAAAAAATATTCAAAATGTCGCGTGCGAGATTTTGTGGAGTTGGCACTTTTAACAGTACTTTTTGTTTTCCAAAGCTGTTATCATTTTTCCTTTAATACTGAGGGAAGAATATCTACAATAGCAAATACAATGTTAGAAAAGGGCTCATGTTCTCGTAATAATTGTTAGTTTACGACTTGTAAGCTAAAGGTATATAATTTTCTGGCATTAATTTGAGTTAATTTTCTACCTCTCATCAATGGCATATATATATTGGAGAATAGCAGTTTGTAGCTCAGTATAACGTCATGACAGCTCAAGCTGCTTCCCTCTCAACATTCATCAAATTGTCAGAGTTACCAGGTTGATGATTTTCTCTTTCTTTTTATTTTACACAACCCATTTGTATATTTTTTACATTCTGAGTAATAATCGGTAAAGCGATAAATAATATGCGCTACCGGTATGTAAAAAAAAAAGCAAAATTGACATGGTTACCCTAACAATATATGCAGGGAAGGAACATAGCATAAATTCATATCTATCATAAAATTACAATATATTAAGGATTCTAACTTCATTTAATTGGACATTTTATTGATTTTTATTTATAGACGGTGTAAATTAGTTATTTCTGATTTACACGTAATTAATGTTTATCTCCTCAAGAATTAAAGAAAAAAATATTAACAATTTATAATATAAAAAATTTCACACGCGATTAAACGCTTTAGACTTACAAATCTAATAATCGCTTTAGAATGCGAATTACCAATTACCGAAGAGCCAGTAATTGCTTGATTAATTGATGGAGCTCTATCTTAGATTCGTGTACAGGAGATTAAATTAAAGAAGATCTCTTTTTATTAGTTTAAGTAAAAATCTCGATTCTTGACCACAAGTTCAGTAACTAAGAGAGGACTAAAATTTAAAAATGTATACATTTAATCTAAAATTACTCTGAGATAACCAAGTGGATTATTTATTGTCTTTTTTAGGATGAAAATATATAATTTATTTTGGTTGTATGCTATTTTATAAAAGAATGGATTAATAATCGACTACAAATTAAAAATTATATTTTTCAATCAATATCATCCTCAATGGCATCAATAGTATGGTTCAGGCTACAATCGAATTCATTTAAGCATAATCACTAATGAAAACTTATGAAGATATTTTCAGGGCTCATGTGCCTTCTTGACACATTCTAAAAACTTTCAAATCTATTTATCTCTATATTAAAAAAAGTTTGTTGTGCAGTTTAGCTCTCACTAGCTTTGAACGACGACTGAATAAACTTTTATTAAGCCTTTAGGCAAGTTTATCATGAAACACAAAGTATTTTTGTGAGTAAATAATTTTTTTGTGAACAATTTAGTTCCAGAAAAAAGTTGGATTGGTTTGTTTTAGACCTTAATTTGAGGTGCTCAAACTTTTATGTATTTTACCATTGTTTTCCAACGCGTGGATTGAACCTAAAAATAGGATAACCAAATAAAGATATATTCGGTAGATAATGTAGATCCATATTTTATAATTCATGATTTATATTTAAAAAATGACAATGGTTTTGCTGTATCAGTTTAGGTTCATATTGAGGCCCTTATTAAGTTCCAACAAGTGTTTATTTTTTTAGAGTATTCTATATTTACAGGGCCCTGAATAGATTTAATGTGAGAGTATGTACACTCACTAAAGTGAAGATAATTTTTCCGATCTGTTGTTAAATTCGTACAATATCTTAATGCGCAATAATAAATTGAAAATTAATAATTAAGTCAATACCTTGAAAAGTTATATTTTTTATCTCATTTACTTGATTTGTAACTCAAGCTCCGTTTTGTAAACTGTAGCAACCGTACCTTGAAAATGAAAACAGTTGCAACAATTAACGGATTGTATTCAATTTGTGAAAAAATAACTATCCGGTCTCCCCTAATGATCAAAGTATTATGGAAAAGTTTTCCTTGGTAGCAAGTTTGTGTTTAGAATACAAATTTAACATTGAAATTGTAGTTGGTTGTCGTATTAACATGGAATAATATAAAACAATCCACGCTTACTTGAACTTTATAATGTATTTTTTCTACCAATGGAGTACTTTTTTATTATAGCATTTACTATGTATGTACATGAGAAAAGAGGATATCCGGATTCCAGAGGTAATTAAGTAGAGTGTGTCCAAAACAAAGTTGGGAAGCAATTATATATTGACAACAGAAAATTTGGGATATGGCAATTAAACTTTGAAAATATGTATTTGACTGAGATTTTTTCGTCTCATCAAATGATTAATATCATTACACAGAAGAAGCACACAACGTCTTCAAAATAGTAATTAATGTATGTTGTTTTATATACAGTATTTTTAGTCATTTCAAAAGACTATTTTGGTATGGATTATCTATATTTTACATATTCTTAACACAATCAAATGAAGTGAAAAAAATCTTCATAAAACAAACTTGATTTAGATCTTTAAATAGCCTGAGATTGAAACATGGTTTGGGTATTTATAATATATTTGAATAATATATGGTGAACATTTTCCAAACAATAAAGGAGTAAATAATTTATATCATAACATCATGGTCATTAATTTTCTTGGTTGAGTGACTGTAATTTATTGTTTGATAACCTTTTCATCCCCATTCATTTTCTATTATAATAATTCATTGAATGAACATAAATTTTGCTACTTATTAGACGCAACTAAAATTATTGTACATACATATACGTGTGTATTGTATATTATAAAAAGCATTAACATGTGTATGCATTAGGGGATATTATACAAGCCAAAAGTCGAGATATCACCATTTCAAAAGTTGTCCCTTGACAAAAGGAATGTTTGCAAATAAATGGGTTTACCCCACTCCTCTTTTGCCGAGCAAAAGTTTTCGTATGAAGTAAAACTTTTTTTTCTTATGATGTAAAACTAAAAAAAGTCACCAATAAATATATTCTTACACATCAAAATATAAAAATATTATTTTTTTAAACATTTTTTCTACAATAATTTTACTGGTTTTTTGTGTCCCTCCTGGTTTTTTTAAAAATAAAATAAGCATACTAATGTTTCAAGTTTAAAAAATCCAAAAAACTAGTATCTTTGCCCCTCTCCAAATAATTAGATTTGTTATTCTTTTCAATCATTTAATAGGAAAAAGTAGCTTTCAAGTACACATACTTAAAAAATAAAATAAAATTTAATTTGTTTTTTTCTTAATTAAATATTAAAACAACGTTTCAACTTCATATTGATTCTTCATTTTAAATTTTCTTAGTTTTCCCAGTACTAGTTTTTCATTGTAGGCATAATATACCCGTGCTAGATCGGTGGTATCATAATTTTTAGTTTGTATATTAACATATTTTAAATTAGTATAAAGAAAGCAAGCACAAATATAACAAATTAATAGGGAAAAATCAGATACAATGAAGCATATAGTCGAACCTTTTGCGTGGGCAGTATTACTAATCAGATTTTTCTAATTACGCTTTCTTTCCAGTGTGTTGATTAAATTTGAATTAATATGCTTTACTCTTCACTTTTCTGTATGAAGAGAGAGAGAGAGAGGGGGGGGGGAGTTATAACACTGAGCCGAATTCTTGAAATATATACATGTATGTACGCACATTGTGTGGAGCTGAGAACTTTATAGAAGTTATATATATTATTTAAAAAAATGATATATTGATATATATCTTATTATGCTTCAATAAAAAATTATAATTTTTTCCCCAAGTCAGAGAGGAAATGTCTTAAAAAGGAAATAAATGTTCCATTTTAGAACGATTTATTCAAGGAAACGTTATTTTTCAATATAATTTATTTATTAAAATATTAAATTTTATTTTTGGCTCCATTTTTATGTTTATGCGTACAATATACATATATAGGATCACTACTAAATAATGTGAAATGAAATGTAGTAAAGAGCCAAGGTTTATAGAAATACAGAGGTTATATATGTAAGGTTATTTTTTATAAACCTTTGGTAAAAAGCGTCTTCAAATGACGTCATATATCTTGCATACATAAACGGTCAAATACTTTTATAAGAATAGCCCCTTGCTCCTTTTTAGTTTATTGCCGTATATTTTAATGGCATAATGGGACCGAGATATATAAAATATTATACTTTTACTGTCTACCAAAAATATATCTCTATTATAGCTAAGTATATCAAAGTAATTGACTTTTAAAGAGATACACAATACTATATTGAAGTATTTTAAGAAAATATCCATAAGGTTCAGAATACAAATAAGCTTCTAAAGCGAAGATAGCATTTGAGATCCATTTATGGGAACTTGTACTGTCTATTAATTTCATTTTATTCAAATATTACTGGTTTTCTTTGGCATCAAGTCAAAAACTGTGCTAAACCAGTTTATTTTTTTATTTTTGTAGACGTGTTTTTACTTCTTTTATTTTTTAGAAATTTTTTTAGTAGCTATGCCCCAACATGGCATTCATTTTGATTTATTATGTAATATGTGTCGTACACTTTATAAGTATACTTTCATTTTTTTTGTGTGTGTGTTCATATATCGATAAGAAATTAAGTATCTTGCATATTACTTCAGTTTATCGATATTGTTTAAATTGTTATTATGTATTTAAAAGTTTGCTTATGATTGAATTTAATAATATTAATAGTTTTGTTATATTTCATTCTTTATAGCCAATAAAAGGCATTTTTTATTGTAAAGCTAGACTATTTATTTTAAAAACAAAATAATCGTGTAGTTGATGCTGACTTTATGGCAAAAATAATAAACAAATTAAATTAAATTGATGTTGTCAAATCATGACTTCATTAATTTTATACATATCTAAGTTTTTAAATTTATTTAATGGATTACAAATTAGGTATTACAAATATATAATACACATAGGTGTGTGTTTCAATAACAGAAAAATATCCTATAGAAGACAAACTGATTTATTATGTTATTAATGTTAACACATATTTGACATAAAATAAGGAAAACAAGGGTCGAAAAGTTCATTTACTCCTGCTGTAAAGATTTTCCTTGACAATTAAATTGACCTTACGTTTCATTTAATTTTGTTTAAATGATAGACTTCATAATTTATAAGTACATCTTTAAGTGTTGTGTGTATCATTTGCTTTAGCTCTGAAAAATAATGGTCTAATTCGCAGTTTTGGTTGTTTTTTATTGAAAAAATATATTATTAAAACACAATTGTTCAACAAATCGTTTTCTTT
Organism: Lepeophtheirus nordmannii; assembly: GCA_963680855.1. Classification (NCBI taxonomy): domain Eukaryota; kingdom Metazoa; phylum Arthropoda; class Copepoda; order Siphonostomatoida; family Caligidae; genus Lepeophtheirus; species Lepeophtheirus nordmannii. The sequence goes on from OY804523.1 coordinate 26,706,833, forward strand.
CACTAGTTGAAAGTTCCTCATTTTTTTAAATATAGGTGCGTCAAAGATTATTCTTATTCAGTAGTATTACCATATATTAGGTCTTGTAAAAAGATATCCATTATTTTTTCAATAGATGGCGTTAGTGATCTGTATCTCGTGTTGTATAAGTGCAATTATATTACGTTATATGGCGTAAGAAAGATGAGATTTCGTACTAAAGAAACTTTTAGACCAAGTTTGTGATTGCTTGACTCAGTAGAGTTTGAGTGCGTGTCAAAGATGGACACCAGCAAGGAGAAAATACGCAATATTCTACAATTTTTCTTCAATAAAGGCAAAAACTTAAGTCAGGCAGCTGAAAATGTGAATATTGTTTATGGTTCTTATACTGTTACAGCCAATCATGCACAATTTTTTTTCCAGTTTGTATCAATTGATTACCTCCTGTTCATGTCTATGGCACATGATTTGGATAGTAAAAACGTCGCCTCAAGAGAAGCTTGTGAAAATTGACTGTCCCAATTTTTTGCAAATAAGGACGAGGGTTTCTATGAAAGAGCCATCATGAAATTACTTTCAAAATGGCAACAAATTATCGAACAAAACTGTGTATATTTAACCTAAATTGGATGATTTTAAGTATGTTAAATAAAGCCTTCAATTTTATGCAAAAATAATGGATTTCTAGGATAATTTAAAATTTATATAACGTTACACTATGTAAGTAAATTTTAAAGCCTAATTTAAGAAACGTGACTATTTAAATTTAATGGAATCATTTTCAACTAAATTAAACTCAACATAGAAATACTTTCTTTTTTGGAATGAATTGTTTAGTTTGTTTAATGATTTTATTTAGAGTTTTATCAAGCTTTTAACACTTTAATTTGTCAAACAGTTTAATATTTGTATATTTCCATGGATAATAAAGTATTCTTGTTAATAATAATTAAATATATAGGTAAATGTAAGTATGTATGTGTGTACATACTTTGATGTTTATGATAAATGTAAAAATATATAAAAGCATACATTGGTATGTATGTATAGACACATGAAAATTCTTTTACAATATATGTACATCCATACATAGGTATTTTTATGTATATAACAAGTTATTGTGCTATTAATTAAAACATAGTATAACACAGAACACTTTTAATTAATTAATCCGGCCAAATTTTGTATTAATACGATTAAAATAATTAGTTCTGGTGTTTAATTAATTAATAATACGAAACAGCTTTCTCCAGATGATTTTTTTAAGTTTTTTTTAAAAAAAAAAAAAAAAAAAGAATGAAGCAGAACAAACTAATTTTTGGATTTACATATTTCTATATTTTTCTGTATGGTTTCTTAATTCCTTAAATATACTCTGACTTAAATACACATCTCTGTTCGGAAATAATTACATCATACACATATTACGAAATAATGTTTAAGTACCTAATAAATGTGAATATAAAAATAAGGTTCTATTGAAGATATTCAGAGATAATATTCTTTGAATCTTGGACTCGAGTTTGAATTTTGAATATTTGAAACTCGACTTGACAACAAATCAAAGGCTCAAGATAAAATTTGTACTCAAAAGCAAAGACTGAAGATTTTAATGGATTTGAGACCATTTTGGACAAATTTTCTCACAATAATTTAATATATTTTTCACTTAATGTGAAATACTTTTCAATGTGATACCAGGACAAAAAAAAATGACCATGAAACAATCCCACACAGGCAGAAAAGCTAAACGAGGCTTCATGTTAAAAAAAAAAATTTCAATAAATTTGTAACTTTTATTTTATCACAAGAGATTCAAGGGGCTTTATCCTGGATTTTTTAAGGGGATGGATTCATGTGTTAAGCTTTCTCTGGCCATGAGTATGATCAACTCTAGACAAGTGCAATTTATTAAAATTCAAATATAATATAATTTAACAAAACTTGGGTACATTTTCAGGCCATACACTCAGAACTAAATATTCATAAAACTACAAATAAAAATATTTGAGGACTTGGACCAATAAAACAAAGACTTGAGACTCTATTTAGACATACAATACAAAGGGGGGGGGGCTTAATCCCACATCTAGTGTTATTATCAATAATCAAGTTCAGTTTGCATTTCTGGAAAGGTGAATACACATTTCCTAAAATCATTTTAAAATGATGTATGATTCCATTACTACAATGAACTGCATGTCTCATATTGATTAATCATAATATGTAAGTAAATATTTTCTTTTTAATCAATTCTTATACCAAAAATTATCATAGATTAAAAGTTCTCGATGATACTTATTCAAAAGAGGTTAATTAATTATTATTATAAAATAAAATTGATTAATTAGCTTTATAAATTATATTGAGTCTATGTATTTATTTTTAGAAGTGAACAAATATACATATGAGTTACATAGATTTAACAAATATTAATGTATTTTACTACATTAATTTTTAAAAAAAATCTTGACTATTACTTTTGTATTTTACTTAAATATATTTTATAATTGAATTCAAACAAATTTCATAACCTATTGTCTCACCTTTAATACTATATTATATTATAAATATGCTTGTACTACATTTTAAATTACCTCAAATTCATAAGCATCAACTCACTACCTATTTAAACATATCATATATGTACAAAAGTATTGTTTTATTGTATTCATTTGTAACTCGCTCATTTATTTTAAATATAGAGGAAATTACATACAAATTTATTCTTATTCAAAAAAATTCATACAATTTATTCTTTTATTACATTTATAAAAGTGATGATAAAGTAAATTCATTTTTTTGAGTATTTTATGTGATAGTTTTTAATCAAAAATATGATTGATTGATTACTATAGGTATGTATATGTACATGTGTAAGCCATCTAAAATTGTCGCTTCTTTTTCAAATATGTATTGACAAATTAATAACTTTATATTGCGGTAGAATGGGCATATTCATTTACTTGATTCTATAGATTCGTACATTAATGATTAAATTAGCAAATTTTACCATTTATTGTCTTAGCTAAAGTAGTTAATATAGCATCACCCTTCCTTTAAATATTTATCCTTTATATATCTCACTCAGTAGAACTCTTACAGTTTTGAAAGCACTAGTAAAACAAGGGTAGACGCATTATATTACTACTTTTACTATTATCATTTCTACTGAAATAAGGGAGTTAAGGCTTTGCAGTGAATTTTGATGAGACAATTATTGCAAAAATAAAATGAAAGATGGATTCAAATCTGATAAAAAAATTTAACATCTGTTTATGAAATTTTTGACCCCTGTTTATAATATTTTAAATCAAAAATGGGCAATGATTATCTTAAAGAAGCAACAATAGGGGAAAGACGGAATTCAAATTTTCAAAATTATGTTGAGTCTACATAACATATTTATACAATTTTGATCAAGTTTACTGTACAAAGTGTAATAACGTAAGTGTAATAGCGTTTTAACTACCAAATTCAAGGTACATCCATAGTTGTGAGTGATATAATGCAAGGATTGAAATTACATGGGATGTTCAATATATTAAGTGTTGGTTTAATAATTTTTTTTGTAAATGAAAATTACTAATTGTGAAGTATTTCATGGCATATTATAAAAAAATATGTGTGCTCACAGTTACAGGACATGTAAATAAGTAAATAAGGCGTAATATACATAAACATGTATGTATATCAAAATAAAAGGACATCCTCAATGTTTGTAATTAAAACAATTTTTGTAGTCCTTAAATAAAGAGAAGAAAAGTGCATAAACTTGGCTGCAAAGCCGTAAGTAAAGCTACTTCAACCTCCTAGAAGAAATGAATAAATATTTTTTTATTTTTTTAAAATCTCATCGTTATAACTATGTACATACATCAGGACCTCCTCAACCATCGACAAATAGATCCGAGACAATAAAACAACAACTGAATAAACCAAAAAAAAATTTGTTTCTATAAATGCTACGTGTAAATATATTTGAATGTTCTAGATTATTTAATGTTTATAATTGGAAGGGTCTTTTAAATGCAGAGCATTTATCGATAACTAATTTATTTTATATAAAAGAAAAAACATTATATTTTTATCTACATAAAAATAATTACATATGTTCCCATAAATAACTTATTTAATAAATATATATATAAAAAAGACACAAGGATCGATAATTTACAGGCACATACAATTTTATACACATAATTGATATTTTTTTGACCGATATTATAAGAAAATAATGAATTATAACATCATAAGACAACTGTCCTTGGTTTTCAAAAAATTTTAAAACTTTTTTTATTACTATTTTAGATCCATGAGGAGTTAAATCAATATGATTTTATGTAATACGAATGAAGTAGAAAAAAGCTTACAAAACGGTTTATGTTGACTGAAACTCATAATTCAAGATATTTTGTTATAGTAAAACTATTTTGAGGGTAGATACTTGATGTACATTCAGACACACTACCCACCAAGTACTCCATGCTCAAGTGTTCTTTTTTTGGTACAAAATAAAAGACAAAAATACGAAATACTTATTATATCTATCTTACACTTTTTTGTCAAGATGAAAATAAAATTAAATAATTTTTTGGCAACTAAAATATATACGTTAGTCAGAAACAAACTAATTTATATCTCTTAATCTGTTGAAGGATATTAAAGACAGATATAATGTACAGGAAAAGTGATCTTCACTCGTTTCAACATTTAATTAATTATCTAAAGTAGAGACAGTTAGTGTAAATAAAGCACCTATCTACAATATATAGGTATGTTTGTACCTATATATTTAAAGGACCATCATACTTTCGAGTGGAGTGGTGTGTCCTAAGAATAATTGAGACTCCATAATATGACTTAAAGCTTTATTTTAATTATAGGAGGGGATTAATAAAAGTTTTACAACGTGTAGATTTAAATTTTGTAAATGTTCAATTACTGTCGAAATATAGTACATAAATTCAAAGCCTTAGCAAACAAACTAAAAAGTAAAGAACGCTCACACCCTATTGGAATAGATCATTAAACACAGATACTATAATATATAACTTATAACACTACACGTTATAATGTTTAATGTAATTGTTGTAATTTTTGAACGATTATTGGGTCAAATCAATCACTCAACTGACGGCATCATCTTCAACTTTTTTAGATATACCATAGGCTGGAAACTAAAAAATCCAACCTTTTCTAACCTACGATTCAGGGTTGTCAAATGTATAAATTTTCAGTCCTCCGCCGGCATCTGTGTATATTTTGAATTCGCGATATATCTTGTATTTATTGATATATTTACACACTATTTGACAGATATATAGTTGTAGATTATTTTATTTTTATAGTCTAGATCCACAAAACGATGGCGAAGTCAAATTTTTAACCTAAAAAACTCAAACAGGATTTACCTCAATTTTGTTCACATTTTTAGATATAATTGTTTATATCATGAACACATTCAAAAACTTTGAGAGGTGTATTCGATTCCACTGAATTGCTGCAGATGTGCGTAGGTAGAGCAAACTTATGAATATCTATAAAAGGGGAAAAAAAAGGAATAAAGAGTAGAGCAGGGGAGATTAACTATCCTGCCACTTTCTTAATCGCCCCCGCTCTAATTTAAAAATTTATTCATTTGGTTACATGAACATTTATGTTAAAATGATTGTCGTGTTAAATCATCCTCATCATGAAATGAATCAATTATTAATAAAAACCAGATAATTTCAAACCGTAGTAAATAGTAATATAATCTTTTTAAAAAACCAGAGTAAATGCTTCATATTGCTACTTGAATCATAGTCAAATTTATGTACTATTATATTCGGAGAAAGTTTCTTTTATGCAAAATATACATTTGGTGAAATACAGGGTCGTATGCAGGATTTTTTTATTTTGGAGAGTAAGAAGGAACGAACTCAGAAACAGTCGTGGAAGTCCCATATCATAGAGAGAAGGGAAAATATGTGGTAAACATTTTAGTGACTCATTCTGGGGGGGGGGGAACTAGTTTTTTAAAATGAATTGACTTGTGATTCCCCCCCCCCCTCCTTCTATTTTTAATATTAGTTTATTTGTATATAAAATAATTTTCATTTAAAAATAAAAACAAAAAAAACTTAAATGTCCACCCCTAACTTTTTGGGGAGGGAGAAAGGAGGGGACATATATGTCTTTTAGAAAATGCCCCTAAAATCTCCTTTCGTCAAACTGTCAAAGTAATCGAGGAAATAAATATACATATTTTTATAACTGTATTGTTCCTTAGAGAAAAATGGACCAAATTGATTTCCTTTATTCACATTAATTCATAGCAAAATATATTAAGCAATATACCATCTACGCACATCTGGTCCCAATAGAGTATCCAAAATACATTTTCCTTTGAATGATTTAAAACCGATTATTATTTTTTACATACATACATACATATATTATTCACACTACACTGCATTTAAACTTTTGAATTTAATATGGCCATAGAATATCGTTGAATCTTCTCACTCTCTACATAGGTATATGCATGTTATGTATTCATAGAAAGATAGAAAAATGAAATATACATTTTATGTATTGGATTTATTCATTTCTACAGATATACATATTTAGATTTAGATAGAAAAATCTCTATGTACATATGTATTATAATGTATATTTATACTATAAAATGTTATTTTGTTTATACTTGTAGGAAAAACATTTCTAAATATTTGAATTTAATGAGATTAAATTCAAATAAATATTTTTTATTTATGAACCGTGAATGGGTTTTATTTATTTTTTGTTGATTCTTTAAAAATTAGATCCCTTATTTCATCATCGCATATATTTTTTACATTGACAGCATGAAAAATACCTAAGTAAATGAAAAGATGAAAAGTAACATCAATAATATGAGTGGAAAAAGAACACACATAAAAAGAAATTGATGGATCGTTTCTATTTTCTTACTTACGTAGTTAGCTAATACTTGGTGTGTTCAAGTACAACAAAGAAAAATGATTTTGTAATACTATGCAATGTTACTGAATTGATGATTTTTTTTCTTTCGTTTTTGTGCTTATGATGAAGTATTCAAGTTTTTTGGGTTTCTGAATTATGACTTGAAAAGACAATGAATATCATCCAAAGTAATAAAAACAAAGTGACCTGCTACATTCTTTTAAAAGTCATTGCAAACCACATATTTGAACAAGGAAATAACATGAAAAATTAATGAAAAATATCTTCAACTGAAATAGTTTTTAAGTAAGCTATAGTCAACGTATATATATATAGACAGGTTCTTTCATGCATAAATGAGTAATTACATTATATTTAACTGGAAAGCAAAACACCCGCAAAACTTATTAATGAATATTTATATTCAATATATGTACCTTTGTATCATTTAAAGTAGTTTTACATCAATTAATCAACAAGACAATAAAAATTGAGCAGTTTTAGGGTTTTTAAATTAACCGGTAATTGACCAAAGTTACCCATTAATTCTTCTTAACAAATTAATACAACTTTAAAAAACAAAAACGAAATGAACAATTTTTCCAAACAAAAAAAATAAGAGTGAGAGAGAGAAAAATTTAAAAGTCTTTAATTATTATTTAACCATTAAAAACTTAGTCTGGATCCCCTTTTTGAAATTTATATATACCTTAATGTAACTTTTGAATCTGATATCAATGTAATGTGAGGTACGGTATATCACCATTAAATTGTTATGATTAATATCATTTACTAAAAAAAATTATAAAATCCAATGTGTATTGTGCCATAAAAAAACAAAAAAAAACTGAATCCACAATTTAGAAAAACTGCCATGCTTTGAGTCAAAAGAGTTAACTTAAAGAAAAAAATAAACCAATTAATCGGTTTTTGATTTTTTTAACACCTAAATAATGGGTATTAGCCTCAAAAATCCAAGCTGGCTAATGTATGTTAGTAAATGTTGGCTTTTTTAAGAAAGAATGTGAAAAATTCTCATAAAAACTATTTTGAGGGAATTGAATTCTTATTTTTATGAGCATATATGTATACTTTATTTTTTTTATTTCTCATTTTGATAAGTTACAATGAAGCGTAGTTGATTACATTAAGTAATAGAAAAAAGTCTAATGCAGCCATATTGGGGTCATCAATAGCTACTTATTTCTCTTTTAAAGTCAAGCAGACTTATTAACAACTCGTTTATAATCTACTCCTGGTCCCTTTATCCGAATTTGCTAAATTGATTATATCCAAAATGTAAATGTATTCAAAGCTTATTTTCCTTCCAAAGTATAGAATAATAATAAAAGTAATCATAAATATAAATATCGTCCAGGAAAAAACTCATTTCCTAAATCATGAAATTATTTTTTTTTGTAATTTAGATTATTTTTTACGAGAGCTTTTCATCATAAAGTGCTTGTGTAGTATACTTAAGTACAATTTAATAGTAAATTTTTGTCAACAATTTCTTTTAATGGAGTGAAAATTAAGTTCATTTTACAATAATAAAAACAAAAAAAAACTGAGCACATTAAAAATTAAACGAATTGGGAAAGACATAAAAATAATCTCGATTTTCTATCTAATTAATGCATTTTTTTCATAATTTTATGTGACCACACGAGTCCATTAATTATAGTCGTTAAAAATGAAAGCGTATACTAAAAAAAAAAAAAATTCAACATCCTTGTGAAGAAGCTAAAGCTGTTTAATAAGAGGAAATGACTGAATACCCGTTGCATGAACTCTATCATCAATAACACAAAAACTACATAAAATATTTTTTTAAATTTCCATTTACTGTACTGTCAGCTAATAAACTACAATTAATGTTTTTATCTTTTGAGTGGGTGAGTGTAAAAACTACTTCTGAGAACGAGTCATTAAATAAATGGTGACCAAAGATATAAAAGAAATTTATGAAATCAGCCAGTTAACTTGCAAGATTTTCTTCGCAACGTGACCACTTTTCTCCTAGAAAATGTCGATTTTGACGTACATATGTTATGTTGAAATACGTTTCTTACTGAGATGAAGTTACTTTAGATTTTTTTTTGAGACGTATATTAATGTTTCATCAGTTTCTTTTATAGCTTTGGTCGTAACTACCTTAAATTATTGTTCTCTTGGCCCCTGGGTTACCTCCATTTGTTTTTGATAATAAAAAAATGGATCTAACAAATGCAAAATAATGCTTCAAAATATGTATCATTAGACTTTTTCTATACATGCAAAATAATAAGTCTCTAAAGGCTGCCAGTTTAGAGTTTACTCGAATGAAAAAACGATGTTACGAACGAAGTAACTAGCATTCCTTTATAAATATCTAAAGAGGATTATGCATAAGTTACATTTTTAACAATGACACGTTTTTATATCCTAATTATCTACAACGAGGCATTTTGTATATAGAGGTCCTTAAACTTAGAAAATGCCATTTGCAAGAATTTTCATTGTTTTACTCATTACAAACTCCTGCAAACATACATATAATTAATCAACTATAACTTGATTAAAAAGATGTATATTTTAAATGCCATCAGCATGACATCTTTGATCCCAAAAATAAAGTATTCAAATCATTGTTTGACTAGAAAACAGAACTTAAACATACAATCCATGCTTTTTTACAAAGACATGAATTAAACATAAAATAAATATTTTCGAATCGACTTATTTGAAAATTTAACTACTTAAGAATTGACTATATAACATCAATTCACCATATAAGTAGATAGGTATACGGCAAGTATTGTAGTTTGCCTTTATAGGACTAGATTCAATGTAAAATTTCAAGTCAATGGTATATATTTATAACGAGATATAAGCAGTTACAGATTGAAAAATTATAAGACGGAATTGGAGCAAAAAATATCTTCAGAAAACGTATTCTCAATCTAAAGCACAATAAAATCCTTATTTGTCGATATAAAACCTTCAAATTTGATAAGTTTGGTAATTTTTTAATTAAAAATCTTCTCAAAAACTGAGAGGAATTTTAAAATACTCACTAGGATCCACAACTGCCTTAAATATTTAATATAAATCCATAACTTTTTTTTCTTTTTAGCATCAATTATCATTCGGTTCAGATTGTTTTAAACTTGAAGTATTAGCTTTAATCAGTCGTTAACGGCTATCATGTTAGACTATAAAAATTGACAAGTTTTGCATTTTTAGCTTATGTATATGAATGTTTGTATCAATATCCTCTTATTATTTTTAATGAAACATTTGAAGTGTTTATCGGTCCCATGATGTCAATAATCAATAATATGGAATTATTTATTTCCGAAAAACAATGTATACGCTTAGTTTTTACCATGGGTGGTCTTGTTAATTTGTACATTATAGAAACCGTTTATATGGTTTTTTCAAATAAAAAAGCACTCGACTGCTCCTTTGCATAGCTTTTTTCTATCTTGTTACATTAGTTACTCTCTTTCAAAACATTATAGATAATGAAATTATAATTCCTATGAGTCTCAATAAATATTTGAAACAATAAAAAAAATGATTGTTTTATTTGCAGTTGACTAAATTTTCGAATAATTAGCGAATCTTAATAACCAATGTTTAAACATACTACTGTGGGACTAAATGCAATGCACATGGACCAATGTGTTTTTGTTTTTTTTTAAATTTCAGAACAGTTACAAACATTTTATTTAGTCAATAATTACATAATAATAATTGCGGAGTTTAGATATGATACTAAAATTAAACATTGGATGGTCAGTTTCTTGAGTAACAGGTAATGTATCTCGAGGAATAAACCACGTATTCTCAAAACTTCAAACGAATATTCATTTAAACTTTTTTGTTTGAACAACATTTCTCTAAATTGCATTTTGATCATCATTTTTCAGACATTTAAAAAAATGAAAAATTCAATTTTAGTTGTTCACAAAAGGACTCGTATTTCAAATAATAATCAATATTTTGATGTGTAATTTGGCATAGATGTCAGTGACCTAAAAGCAAAAATGTATCCCAATCGGAATTCCATTAAAATTAAATTCGAATATTTTTTGCTCATATTTGTAACTCAAAAATAGTATGTAATTGTAAGAATCATTTGGTTACTTTTTTGAGTTTCTATTAATAACTGTTTATTTTTAAAAAGTTAGTAATTTAGATTAATGGGAATTTTGATTTCATTATAATGTTTTGAAAGAAAATAACCAATGTATGTAGAAAGAGGGGGGGGGGGAGGGGGAAATGTGATTTATAACTCAAATGTCTCTAGTAATTCAACAAAACCTAATAATTAAAATTAAATTGTACACCTAATACTTTGATTATTTTATGAAATTCATTTTTCATTTCTGATTTAAATTTATGTAGCATAAACGTTATATATTACATATTATTGAAGTGATATACTTATTTATATATGTGTATACATCTATAACAACTATTTTATTGCATAGTCAATAAATTGAATTAACATTACCATAGCAATATTTCATCATATAAAATGAGAAGAACAAATACTAAACAAAATGCATCAATACAGTTGTACATAAAATTGAGTGCCAAACTCATGTAACTATATTTGTTATAAAATAATGGTTATATAAAATTATAACTCTACTCAATAAATATTACGTGATGCAAAATAGCGTAATGAACCGTGAGACAAAAGTGCTATATAAAATTGAGATATCTTATGTAATTTGCATATTTTTCATTTGAATTATGAATGACTCAATGACCTATATGAACATATTTGATGGATGATTTTTTCTACATCAATTTGTCAGATAAATATGTATTATGTAAACAAATCAAAAATATGATACAATTTTATTCTAATTGACATTATAAATAGTGTACAATATTTCAAAATCCCTATTATTATTTATGATTCAAAGGTATGTATCGAGAAGAAAACTTAATAAGTTTGAAGCTTTCGGAAATTGCATTACCAAAAGCTTAAAACTATTATGTGACGATATTGTATGATTTTGAATGTGAGAGCAAATTTTTGAAAACAAAGATTTTTTAACAACTGAATTAAAATTACTTTTTGTTAGTGTACATTTTTGCAAGAAACGATTAAATTTGAGAACTGTACGATTTATTTTTGTAGCTAAAGTCAAAAGTATAGCAACAAATATTATTCAGCGCTCTTACAGCATTGGAAGCACCAGTATCAACATAAAGGGCCTACGTATTAGATTACTATTTTCTAGCGACCGGGTTTTAACGATCTTTTTAAGCTAATTCAAGGCACAAGTATAAGCTTTCTCAAGCACAAGTCTAAAGTCAATCCCATAAAATACATAAACCATGTCATGGAAGAGGTCAAATTGACACCAACGAAGCTAGATATCTGACATATATTCATGGATTCCTTATTACTTTAGTCATTTAAAACTTTTAAAATTAAAATTAAACGTTCGCTTCAAACGTAGGAAAGAAATATATTCAGTGTACTACATAATTCACATTTCTTAGGTTCACTTTTTACTTTTCTTTACTTACGTTTTTTCTGTAAGTGAAAGTGAAAAGTAAAAGTGACTTTTAAAATAAATCTCTAAAACCGACATGTATGTTGATGTTTCAAATTGTAAGCTTTCAATTGCCAAGCCTCAAGCTATTACCAAGCTTTCCAACAGAATGGACAAACTAAACCCAAGCTTCTGCAAATTTTTAAAAAGACCCTCATATACCAAGCCAAGTCAAGTTTTTGTCTTGTTCACATCACTACTATTATTCCTATTATCGTTTCTACTGAAACAAGGGAGTTATGAACCTGGAACAACTTTTAGTAAATTTTAATGAGCCAATTATTGCGAAAAAGGAAATGAAATATGGAATCAATTACTATAAAAAAGTGTAGCTTCTGTTCATGTAATTTTTGACCCCTATTTATGTATAATATTTTAAGTCAAAAATGTACTATGATTATTTTACTCAAGTAAAAATAGCTAAAAATAAATAAATGGACTTTTCCCCTCCTTTTTTAATTTGACTCTCATATCCCAAATTATGTTGAACTTCCTCTATTTTTCTCATTATTTTGTGAAATAATTAAATTAATTTACTTTTCCCTTTAAAATGGCATATTGTTATTTCATCACAAGTACTCATATATTATGTGCATTGATTTCTTATTTGAAAATAGAATTTAATCCGTGTATGAATGGACGAATTATCGATTCATATATTAAATAATAATGAGAAAAAGTACTCACATACATATATTCAAAAAAAAAACAAAAGAAAAATAGAATAAGTAGGTTCACTAATACATACACGTGGTGCGTATGTTACCTAAAACTATGTAAGTATATACACAATATCTCAATTGTGTATTTTTTTGTATTTTTAGTAAAGGAATGGAGGCCCTTTGTTTACTAGGGAATAACTGTGGGTTATTGTATCTTAAATTACATTTTCTCGTTTTGGCCTATATAGGTACATAGAAAGCAAAAACAAAAAACCTAAGACAATTAATCTAATTTAGTATTTTTCTTTTTCTTTCTTCTAATTTTTTCTTTTTTTTTGTTCCTTCCTGACAAAAGATGAATGCATCAAGGGATTTTTTTTTGATTTTTTTTTTCAAAATATCCACCTACTTAGGTAAGTAGACTATTCTGAAAAATCAAAGCATTAATTTATTTCATTTCATTATTTTATTACGAATTTAATTGAAATTCCTTCATTGAAATGAATCGCTTTTTTATATTGGAAAAGATTGTTATATTTATTTGTGAGGAAAAAGTTTTTTCTCTCTATTGAATATAGAAGTGTTTCTTCTTTCTTTTGTTACCTCATTTCTCTTTGTTATTATTATCATCTCCAGTGATGACGACTCTTATATTTATTTACGTCTATTATTATTATTATTTGATCTATCGACCCATTTCTTATTGATTCTACGTATGTAGATATTAGTGGAGGTGAAAGCAAGAACATTTACATAGTATATGTATTTAATGAAATTGAAAAGCAGTGCTGTATATGTATCAATAGACTCTATATATTCATACATACATACATAAAAGAGATAAGTTTATGGAGCAAATATGAAGGGATACATAAATACATACATACATATATATATATATATATATATATATGTAGCCTATATAATAAAATGTATAAATCATATGCTGCTCCATTGTTTTGTCTTTTAGTTATACAAAAATGGGTGGATTATAGCCTTGTACGTGCAAATAAACTCATTTTTATAGAATAATTGTTTTACAGAAGGAAATAAATTAAAAGACAAATCTAAATAGAGAAGTACCTACAAACAGTTGAAATATTGTGTTACATTACACATAAAACTGTATGTAAAGGTTTAAAATGTTTTTCCCCGCGTATTTGACTTTATTATTTCATTAGAACCATAATTTATTTCGTTGAATAAACAGTATGTAGAGTAATTAAGATTATATGTTGAACAAAAAAAGGATGTTCAAAAAATACCAGATATCTTTGGGTTGTTTTAAGGCTAATTAAATCATCAGTTTTATTATTAAACTGCTATTAGTAATAAAAATACAGTTTATCATTATACAAAGCACAAATAAGCTTCGTTAAATCAATTTGTAATTGAAAAAAATAAATATGCTAAAGTTGAATGAGAATTGTGGAAAAATTTTATCTCACTTTTTTTTAAAATAAAAATAAACAATATATTATATATTTAAAAAAAAAAAAATCCCCATCTTCAATGGAAGCCATTATTGGTTTATGGAACAATGAATTCCCTCCCCCATAAAATTTATAGATGATAATTGTGGTTTATTCTTCAAAGCAGAGGCTATGCAACTCCCTCAAAGAATTTGAATGACTTGAAAACAAAGCTGAATACTCAATATAAATGGTGGAATATTTATGCAAGTCATTTTCATAGAGGCTTAGAACTACATATTCCTAAAGGAAAAAGAAGGCTATTTGGAATGAAACTTCAACTGAATATTGAAAAATTTAGTCAAGTAGTCAACTTTTGACAAAACCTTCCACAGACCCTATTTGAAATCTAGCAAAATGTTTTAGACTCAGTTATTTTGAGTCTTTTTTTTTATGAAAAACAAATCAACATTAGAAATAAAAAATATGTTTTTGAACCCTTTTATCATCTTAAGTTTAGAGATGTGTATAATTCAATGCAGTTTTAGTCGTATAATTTAGTAGAAACGAAACTTTATAATGATGATGAATTGAATTGATACATAGTTAGGAATGTTGTTTGATTAGATTAATTTTTTTTAGTTTTCACAAAAAAATAAATGGTTGTAAGATAAATAAACTAAGCCTGTATATATTTAAAAAATATGTATACGTAGATGAACTGAGATTAATGTTTTAATACTTCTTACCATGAAGATAAATTCCGAAGACTAAACATGAAGAAAACGAATATGAGGAATAGATTATCAAAAGTAGCAAGCCCGATCAGTATATCAGCTAGAGATTTTTTTAGTTTCACTGCTCGATGATTAAGTACAAGAATAGTAAGGAAATTTCCAAGGAGTCCTATTACAGAGATAGAGGGGACAATATAGCCCTCGACCACAGTTTTCAATGTCATTTTTTTAATCAAGTTTTATATGTGTATTTAGAAGTAATATGAGGATATATTTCAAAAAAACAAATATTTTTAAATCAAGAAGAGCCCTTCATTCATGAGCGTCTCTTTTAAAACTAAACTATTCAAATAACACAGCAGCTAGAAAATATGAATTGTATCTTGAATGAAAAAGGGAAAAAATATGCGCGAAATAACAGGATACCGGCTTTTTATTTAATTTTTTCGGCGTAATTGTGAAATAGCGTGATATAAAGTTTCTTTCCCTTCGACGCTTTCCAAAAAAAAGCGAAAGCTCTATTTTTGTTTATTTTTTTTTCTTTTTCATTGAAAGAATTCTGCTCCCACTCACTCACTCACACAAACACTATTCTTCTTCTCTCCACAACACAAAAAGAGTACCCTATGTTTACCTAAAAAAAAAGAAAATTGCACTTTTTATGCCTTTGCAATAGATGAAAGCGTAAAAAAAAACTTTTACTTTCTTTTGAACCTTTATCTTTGAGTATTAAAGATATAAAATCCTATATTTATTAATTCTAAAAACTTTCAAAATGTAGAAAAAATTTTATAGAACATATATGGAGTCAAATCCAACTAGAGAAACAATTCGATATCCACAAAAATGTTGCTCCTATCAAAAGTACATTTAAAGTTCAGTTTAATATGTATAATTTAAAGACACTTCTTTAATTTGATCATTATTTCCTTTCAACTGTACCCATTTATATAAAAACTTGTAGGAAATACATAAATTAGTTCGATACTATAATCATTGAACTTTTTTTTCTTAAAAATAGTGGAGTAGATTCTTACATGAGAGTAATTGCTCATGTTTGAAATAAGGGTCAGCTAAATGCTTGATACCAAGATCTTGACCTGCAACAGATTTGAAGGAAAGTACACAGCGAATATTTTAAAAGAGCGTCTTAAGGAAATGTTCAAAAAGTTTGATTTGAACGGGAAAGTATCAGCAATTTTGTCTGATTCGGCACCAAACATCTAACAAGTCCTTGATCGTATATCTTTCATCATTTGGCTTGTTTTTTTTTTTACATTGAGTTTAGTTGTCTCTGGAGTATGGAAGATTAGTAACGACATGAGTAAATTGCACAAAAATGTTAAAAAAAAACTTATAGGGTTGGCTAGGATAAGTACATATGCCAATAATCTATTCATTAAATGTTAAAATAAACTTGGCATTAGCAAGCCCTTGAAATTTAAACATAACGCTCCAACTCATGGAATAGTACTTATGAAATGCTTAATCACTTTTTTCATGTCAAACTTTTTTGTCTGTGAGTTCCCTTCTAAATCTAATGATCGATTGAGAGTTCATGAATGGAACACAATTGAAACCATTTGCGAAATTCTAAAGCCGTTTATCGACGAAACCAAGGAGATGAGCTCTGAATGTTTTCCTTCTCTTTCAAAGGTTGTCCCTTTTACAAAAGTTATTAGCTTTTATACGCGTTGGTCGATCAATGTAAGACCCAACAAAATTGGCATTAAAATTTATATCTGGTATTAGCATTTCAACTTTTTTTAAAGCCTGACAAAGACCCTGCCATCAATGAACTGACTATCATCAATGTCCTTGATCAGCTTAAGACAATATTATGAGACAAAGAAGAAAACCTTATTTATGCTAGTACATCACTCTCTGATCCAAGTTTGTGTCACCTAAAAATTCAACATTTTACCAACACATGTAGAATATGTGAGTAATTATATATTCAAGGCGCCAAAGATTCAAAACAACATTGCTCCTATACCCATGAAGACTTATAAGGTAATCTATCATGTTATTTACAACTATATATATAAATTTTACAAGTTTTTTATTGTTTAGCCAAAGGGATGAGCCTTCATCAATAAAAAATACCGTAAATAAAGAAATTCTAAGTTTATTTGTACAAACAATACAAATAAAGAGTTGGATCAATTCCTTCAATTATTCTGCAATAAGCAATGACAAGATCCATTGAAGTAATGGAACAATGAAGAGAAAAAAGTCTTTCCAAATTAGTTTGAGCAAGTTATCAAATACTCATCCATTCTTACAACTTTCGTGGCGAGCGATAGTGTTTTTTCTACTGCATGGTAAATTATATCGAAAAGAAGTAATATAACTTGGTAGTAATGTAGATAAGATGTTCATAACTAAACGTGAAAACCTAAATTAATTTAGTTTATGTTTTATGGTTATTATAGAAACAACTTTTTGAAATTATTTCCTATAATGTTTTCAAAAATGAACTACATGATTTAATTAACAATCATTGACTACCACTTTATTGAGTAAATCAAGTTGTACATGCTAGAGGCTTTTTATGTACATGAAAAATATGAAAAAATTTACCTTAGGTCTAATTTTTATGATGATTTTCTACTTGGATTTTCTTTTTTTATGAAAAAGCTTTCAAAAATCTATATTGTGTACAATTCCTTCCTTTTTGGAAGATACGTAATTGTTATTTTTTGTCACAAAAAATTATTCTACATAAGAATGGCTCATAATTTGTACTATTTTTTTGTTGCCTGCCAATTCCAATTATTTCAAAATTAATGAGGAGTGATATGAGGACAATAACTTCTTTCTTATTCATACTAATGTTGCATATAAAATGAAAACTGCTTCTATAAGAAATTTGTGCCAAAAATAAGTATTTCCTTATTTCGACCTCATTGTCTAGTCCTACATTGTTTTCTAGAGCATTTCATTTTAGACTCTGATACTCATTTGTAAATTAATAGCTAGCTATCATAAATTAAATTGTGACCTCGACTCCAAAAGGCAGTGAACACAAATCATATTTGTTGATATAATTATAAATATTTTACTTACTATTGTTTAATAATTCAATTTGACAATCTTAATAAATCATTTCAATAAAAGAAACTATTATTTTGCTTCTTATTTTTCCTAATCAATGGTAGTTATACAGGCGCTTATTCTCTTCTATACCCGTATATATTTTATATATATATAATTTTAGAGCAACTTTTTATAAAGAAGTAAAATAATTTGATTGAATGAAGGGATAATTATAGAATTTCATGTTCTAATTTAAATATGAACAACAACGTTATGCACCTTACAAGGGAATCTCTCTGACCAATTACTAAATGTACTGGCAACATTTTTTTATTCTAATGTATATATGTAGCTCTTAAGATTGATTACATTATTTTATACATAATTGATGTCATCAAAATTATAATTATAGGAAAGATGGAATTTAAATTAGTACATTCATAACACATGAATAATTATATGTGAAAAAAATTATCGACCCTACATAAATATATCTAGGTATACATATGAATTCATGATATTATTACAAACGTCTGACAAGTATAAGTTAAATTGAATATGCATCTTTATGTAAAATAGAAAAAACAGATTTAAATAATATTTTTGGAAAGAAGATCAAATAAAAAAAAAGAGAACATAAATTATTCATAAGTGTGCATATTTTTGTTCAATATGACTTATCGATCTATATAAGCAGCAGGAACTAATTCTTTAATAAGTTAAAAAATAATTGAATAAAGAGTTTTTTAACTTTTTCATGTCAAAAGGAAAGCTCTTCTTCATTTTGGTATAATATCACTTTATTTTCTTACAATATTTATAACAACCAAGGGGATATTAAATTGACATTGCTATTTTATTCTCAAGGTACCTTTAAAAAATTGAGGACTGTATGCTTATCACCTTTTACGTTAAAAAAAAGAAGATGATTTTGATATTTTTTTAAACCTATATTGCTGTTGCATACTGGATATTAAAAAGGTGAAGGGTATTCATTCCTATCTCACGAAACAAAACGTGTGTATCAACTTTATTTGTATACAAATAATATTTTGTGTCCATATTTTTTTTAAATAAAAATATTTTCAAACGTTCTCACTTGAGAAGAATAAGAGTAATTTCAAAACATAAATTCAGGTCAATAAAATAATAATTGTTAAATACATGGTTATTTATAAGTTTTAAATGTATTGGCTTACGTCATAATTAATCAGACTGTAACATATTTAAGCAACAGCAAAAATAAAAGTTCTAGACTATGTTCTTGAATTTACTTTTTATTAATGACTTATTCAATATAACTGCCATTATTAGCCAGTACATCTGATAGTCTATAGATGCATTTTACGGCCACGTTTCCACTGGAAAATGATGTTCTTGTTTTTTTTATGCTTCTTAAAGCAAGGAAGGACAACGGGTTCCAAAATTTTTGTAATGTAGTCTTCCTGTTTCATACGAAGACCTTCCAGCAGAAAAACAAATGAAAACATATCACCAGAGCTTTAATTCCTGCTCAGACCGTCAAAAACAGTTGTTGACTCGACGTGGGATCATTTTTTAATCCAAGAGGATCTGTTGGAATGTTTTGGAAAAAATTATATCCTTTTGCCTATTAAATTTTTTTCATACAAATTTCCAATAATTTTTGGGACCTCTCCATTCTTTTGACAATTATGCCCTCTGAGTGTTTGACTGTAATCTAGCTTGAAAAGTTTAATCTTCAAATTATTTAGGAACAACCTATGTATTGATGGCTGCAATATTCCGATTTTTCACGCAATTTTGGATATCGATCTTCTACTATTTCGATAAATTCTTACACAGGTTTTTTCGATGCTTTTCCGGGTCCTTGCTGACCTGGAAAGCGCACTTATTTGCTTGTCATCAAAACTACTAGTCTCACAAAGCTTCCGAATCGTATATTCAATTGTTCCAATTGTATGGCTAATCAAAATACCTAGGCTTCCATGATTTGTGTCTTTTCTTCATTGTAAAGTGCTTTCTCAATGGAATTTATTTTTTAATTGGTAAGAGTTAAGTTAATATATGTATATACATATATATGTCGTATAGAATGTAGATTACTCTAAAATGTTTACATTCTATGGACAAGTCATAGAATGTATACATTTTATGGGTTAAGTCATAGAATGTGTACATTCAAAATTTCATACTATAGAATATGGAAAAGTATTAAATAAGATAATGTTTATTAAGAATACAAAATATTTATGTGAGAGGGTAAAAAAAAAACTAAAAATCGTTGCTGACTACCCTTGTATTTAAAAAAAATTGGCCTCGATTATTTAAAAATCTAGTTAAATATATAAATACATTATATATAAATAATGTTTAACATTATTATACATTTATTATTTAACATTTAATAATGTTAATAATTATAAACGTTGCTTACTCCACAAACCTACAAATTTAGATACGTTGCAACTAATCAAATTGAATATGGAAAGCCCACATTCAATACAGTTTTTGGACATTTGGATTGCATTGCAAGCAAACAAAAATAAAAATAATTCATTTCTCTTGGTTGAGATGTATAACAGACACTTGACACTTACGAAGATAGGAAGAGCAAAGATGGGGAATAAGTCCAGAACTGTGGACTCAAATTCACAATTTGTGGTCGAATTGCCGTTAAGCTATTTGCTTGCAATCAGAACTCAAATTCTGCATGAAAATTAAATTAAAAAATCTACATCTTGTTGACTGTTCATATTAAAATTTATCCGTCTGACTCTAGAGTATTTGATCCTAAGATTTGATTTTTCAGTTCATTTTCTTGTTTAATACTTTTCCATTTTCTATTAGCTCAAATTTTGAATGTACACATTCCATGATTTAGTCCATAGAATGTATACATTGTATAATTATCTACATTATATACGATATATTACGGTATATATATATGTTAGGACTGGTACACAAAATTCACGGTACTGTACAGGCCTGATGTATCATAGTTCGGAGCACGTACATATAAAAAATGCATTCAGAAGGGTGATTTTTTTTCTTTTTTTTGAAATTTAATGCTAAAGTATAGAACTCTAGCTAAACTGAACGTGCCGTTTCAAAGGTCGCCACTGTACCGTTCCATACCTAATAGGTATGTCACATTGAATAATTGCTTATTGAACAAACTCCCTTCCTCATTTTTTCCCCTCCTTTTAGGAAATGAATCGAATATTGTTTTTGTAGAAATATAATTTCATTTTTTGTCCGTGCCTCCCTAGAGAGCATCCTAATTCATCTACACACACAACCATCACTGTTTATATACCTCTGAGTAGGTAAAAACAAATTAAAAACCTCTGCCTATAGTAGTACGTTTATTTCTGAGTTTATGTGGATATTTAGAACCTTATCATATATTTTTTGTACATTTATGTTGCCTTTGAGTATACAATCTAGTTAATGATATCCTTGAGAAGATATTTCTTCACAGATATATGTAGTAAATATAATTTTTGAGCACATACTGAGAAGTTTAAATGATTATTTTACCACATATTTTTGGCCTACATATTACATGTTATTTATTATGAAAAATGTAAGTTTAATCTGATGAATCAAATGCTATGAAGATATTTTTTTTACAACAATTGATAATAAAACGGAAAATATACACACAGTTTAGACATGGTACACAAACATTAGTGTGGAGCTTACATTTATTTTTTTGGAATAAAAAAAGAAAACAGGTCTGAAAGTAAAAAAACGAAATGAATTGATTATAATAATTAAAATCTAACAAGAAATAAAAGTAATCTCATCGAGAAAAGCTTAATTTATATAACCAATAAAAGTTTACAGACTTTCTTTCTTTCTTTTTTAAATTCTTTTTAAGGGATTTTAATATACGTATAACTTCAAAAGTAATACAAATGTCGCTTTAAAATATTATATCTATAAATTAGATAAATAAAATTTCAAAAAATAAATTGTAACTTACTTAATAAACTACATAATTTAATGCATAAACATGGAAAAGTATTGGATTTAATCATATATGTATATACTCTTAATAGACCTATGTATTTGTATTTATATGTAATTAAATTGAATTAATAACATAATATAAGAATAACAAATTATTTCATTTTTTAAATTGGTTGTTATTTTTTTACACTACATATGCTAAACAAGTTATAATTAGGTAGTTTTTCATTTATATACATACTGTGTATACGTAAAATGAGTTTATTTGGTTATTTCAAATCCCATTATACCATAGAATTAGTGTTTATGAAATACGATCTGTTTACATATTTATGTACAAATGTATACAGACATATATTGCTATAATTAGTTTAACCTGTTATCACTCTTTGCTTATCACCATATTTAATATGATGATATCACACTTGGTGTCGACTTACATAAAGTAAACATTTATATGTATAACATTCAATGTCACGAATTATAGGTACACATAAATTACAATAAATTAATTCTAATAAGTATTACTTCATGCTTTTTGGCTCCAAAATGTAGGGTTTTATGCAAGTCTCATTAACTTTGTTAAATTGGTAAAATAAAGTAGAAAAGTTTTCAATCTACATTTTAGGTCCATTTGATTTTTTTTTTTTCTGCCGACTTTACTTAAAAATCAAAGCTGTATCCTTTACTGACTTTATTGTTTAATTATTAGTATCAGTTATGGTCGATATGCAAGGACACGCATTTGTTGAATTTTATACCGAAGGAAATAATCTAGCTGAGATTGCAGAGTGTTTAAGGGGCTTATATAATAGTCAAAGGGTATCAAAAAACTGAAAATCCCCTACCAAAACTTAGAAGAAGAAGAACTCGCCTCATGATCACATTAAATATAATAAAAACTGTTGCATGGAAATTTCGTACAATATAGTGATACAGCCAAACTTATAGAAATATTATCAAGGACAATAGATAAAATTTTTATCAAAGAGGATCTTAGCATGAAAATGTACAATTTTGGACTTCGTCACCTAATTACTGAAGCTACTAAAAAGAAGAAACTTGAATGAATTGAATTTGAATTCTTCTTGAAAAAATCACGCGTTGAGGTTATTACGTATTCAGTAATGAAAATTTTTTCATCCTTGAAACTGTCTGAAATAATAAAATTTGATCCAAGTAATAAATATGGTACCGAAATATCAAAAAATAATGACAAGACGAGTCAAACCTCTTTTTATAAATGTCTTGAAGACCTTGTACTCTAATAAGTAAAAACTTCTTAAGTTGTTGTTTTTTCGATTTGGGTGCAAAAATCAACACTAAACCGTATATTGATGAGACTTGGGTGTCTGTAATAAAGCATTGAATCATTAAAAATACCATCAGGAACAAAAATATGTATTTGAACAAGTTTCTGCGCCTAGCCATGGTTCAAAGGAAGCTTAGTTGTGGTTAGCATCAAATATTCAATTTTAGTCCTAGGAAATATCCTCAATTGATTTGAATTAAACTGAGAACTTAATAAAGGGATATCCTTAGTGGAAGGTATATGAATCCAGCTATAACAATGTTTTTGTGAGTTAATGAGAGCCATTCTCTAATAATGCAACCAAACTTTAATGATAATTATCCATACTTTCTGTACAAAATATAATGACGATTGGAGACTGTAGTTCAAATGAAGGAAAATACATGAAATAGTATCCTTTTGGAGTGAAATAGTCAAATTAGCTTAGTGTTTTGTAAAGTTATAATTAAAATAGTCAGAAAGAGGCGAGTAAAGAGATCCCCCTATTGATTATATCCAATTGGTAACCATGAGAAATAGAATGCTCACTAATGACGTTTGAATTTAAAATACAGGTGGACATAAGTACTGATAATACTCATTGTCAAAATGATATGAACCTTATTGTAGGTACATATTTGTCTTCAACAAATGTATATATATATTAGTAGTAACCAACTGACAAGATTTTTGCCAGTCGAGAATTCCTTTTTCTTGACAATTCTAGTTACTATGTATGTAGGTCACTTGTAAAATTTTTAAAACTCAAATCGCTTTATCAAAAAAAAAAAAAAAACACAAAAAAACCTACCTTACCTTGAAGGCCCAATGAAAGAAAAAATTAACAAATGATTTCATGTAGAAAAAACTGTTAAATGGTGAGACAAAAAAGTTTTTTTTCCTTTATTTCATCCATTTGACAAAGTATCACTAGCAGTCAGAAAAATCGATGAAATTAATAGAATAGGAAAGTTTGTTCATGTTATATAATGCTTCATTGCATTTATATGCCTATGTATACTTATATATATTTGAATCTACATAAAAAAATTTTAGCAAAAAGTAATGAAAATCTAAATGAGGAGATGATACAATGTCAAGTAGTTTCGAATAAATGCATAAAGCTGCAACATCATTAGATATCATTCGTGAATATGTGTTGCATACACCTAGTAATATAGACAAAATTAGACACACCATCAGTTATTGCATTTGTTGAGGATAATACAAGCGGAATAAACAAAATAACCAGGAGTCAACTATTTTGTTTTCATATAAGGAGCATAGAAATCAAAGCGTCATATCTTGTTTTTACCAATATATTAAATTAAAACAATTGTAAAATGTCATATAAACCAAATTCGTTTCCACCTCTGAAACCAAATCATATATTTCTATCATAATGTGCCAAGATAATAATAACAAATGCGTAGGGTGTACATATGTGTACTAAGTATACATATTATTTTCTTATCTTTATATGAAATTAAACGACACTATCCCTAAATATAAACGTATTACATAGGTACATATGCGTACAATTATATTTTTAAATGTACTTAGAACATAAGATACGGTTAGCAAAGATGTTTATCCATATGCATAAGTACCTTTATTTTGTATTAATAAACATATGTAGCATATACTGCTCTGCAAGGAGTCTCGATATGCTATAATTGATGGGCTTTGCTTTTAAAAAGTAAGTAAAAAGTAGCATATATGTATGTATGTATATTCTTGTATGAAAAAACTCTACACAGCTTATAACCACTTCAAGCGCCATTAAAGAAAAATTCCTTCCAAAAACGTAATAAAAATCATATATCAAGGAACGCTAAAAAAAAAGTAATTTACATTAATCTTCATAAATAATAGATTTTCTCTCATTATTTACAGCTTCTTTACTTAAGTAAGTCACAATTTTCCTTTTTCTTTTTTGAAGAGTAAAATAAACAAAATGAATAGCTCTCGCCTTGTGTAAACGTCATTACTTTTAGTAATGACTAATTTTATGTATGTACATGCATAAAAGAATATGTAAAAATTACATGTGAACACTTAAAAGTTTGGCTTGAACGCTTTTGTATCTATTATTAATTAGTAAAAATACCCAAAATTATTTGCAATTCCCTCATGAAATTTCAATTATTTAACCTGTAAAATTATCTATTCTTAGGGGCTATTTAAAAAAAAAAATAATATATACATTTAGTAAGGTTGATGCCCCTTAATGATATTATCTTTATTGTATCTCGCAACATTATTTTTTTTTTTTAAAAAGGAAGTATATAAAATCATTGGTAGTTATTACTCAATTACCTACCATTTGTTGAACTATTATTCAATTTGGATCTAGGGAATCGTTCACAGCTTAACAACAAGAACTAATTCGAGTTTAATCAATCAATGTTCAAAACACTAATAAGGGGCATGCATAGTAAAAAAATCGATATCAGATAAACGAATACAGTGTAAATTTCTATGTGACATGTGTTCCATGCATGTTTAATATTCTAGAAGCAAAAACATGTGTACTGATTACAGTAATTTAGTGGGGGGGGGGGGAGCAGAGTTATGATAATTACGAATAATGTATTAGGTCTCCTTTTTATGAGGACACTCAATCATATCAATCCATTTTAATCATCAATAATAATTTATATGTATATTTATACTTTTAAACATGTACTAAGACTTTTGATAAATAAATTTATCAATACTACACGTTATATTTACTATTTTATCACATTATGAAAGTATTTAGACACCTACATAGATAAATATACTCCATTAATTTATGAATATAAAATTAACATGAAAATATATGCAAAAATCAAAACAGTTTAGCAGAAACTTGAACTGTAACTTTCGACGGCCAGTTTTTTGTGTTCTTCGTAAATTGGGTGCTATTGATTTAATTAATTGATAAAAATTGGTATATTCGAAAAATTTGGAGAAACACCCTATCTAGTTTACTTTAGATCTTTTTAAAATTACATTCAAATTTAGGTAATTTTGTATCAAACCACTATCCCATTTGTAAAAAATGTTCTTTTTCTTCTATATTGTTTTCAAAATTATCATACGATACGTTGTAACTACATAGTTGCTTTACTCATCTCATAGCAAGTTCTTTAAAAAAAAAACCAAGATACACCGAGTAATTTGAAAACGGTCTACAAAAATACACAGTTTAAAAATACCGAAAAAATATTTATGGAGTATGTTTTTAAATCAAATATAATGAATATCTCAAATATTCAAATCAATACAATAATGTCTATTTTTTTACAATTAAGCATTTTAACAGATATGAAATTAAGCTTAAAGTAGAAACACATAATTTTTAGCACAATTCAAAAGAGAAATACAAAATTTTGATCGTTATTGTTAATTCGTCTTTTATCTTTTCCTAAAAGTAAATAAAAGGTTTTTAAAAACATGTCTCTCTATATGTATATATTGTGATATTTATTTAAATCAGATCAATCTTGTTTTTAAGTGACATAGTTAGGTTTATCGTGAAAAAAATAATTATTTGCACCGTTCAGACACACAGTTTTAAAATATTACGTATCTAAGGAACAACGCCCATAGATATTTTTTTAAATTTCAAATAAAAAGCTGATATTTTTACTTGAAAAGCATTCCTTGAAGACATATGGGTTGATTTCTTAAAATCTAAATTTTATTTTCTGTGTGAATTTCCCCCTGAAAAAAAAGAACATTTGTGCCATCATTGAATAATACTTTCTTTCTTTTTTTAAAATCAGTTCAATCGTGATTGATTACTTAAATTCATAGATATTTGTAAGATTGCAAGTGGAAATTATCAAGTTTTTGGTGTAATCTCATCCTTTTTTTCCAATACATCTATACAAAAGGAAAAAAAAGACTTTTACACTGTTTTTCCATCAAGCACATTAATTAATAACCCAGTGTGTCCAAGATCAAAACACCTTATCAGAAATACACGGGCACGCTTTAAGTCTAGGCTTGGATATATTTAATAGATATGGATGGGCATTTTATTAAAGTGATTACGTGTGCTCTCAATAACTATTGGGTACCACTGCATTTTATCGACTGATTGTTATCTGTCAATATTAAAATAACTCAATGTTTGATAAAAACTGAGAGAATTGAAGGGAATTTGAGCTGTTTGTGGCACCAACTGATATTTTTCTTTCCTCCCATAAACTCAACACTATCTCAACATTTTCTCCATGACTTTTTCCCATACTTATCCATCATTAAGAATGTAAAAAATATGCACTTTTTGCCTGTAAAAAAAATAAGAAGAGAAAACCAACCTGGTAACTCTGACAATTTAATGAATGTTGAGAGGGAAGCAGCTAAAGCTGTCATGACGTTTTACTAAGCTACAAGCTCCTATTCTTTTACGTGAACAAAGTGTATAGGTCTTTTAAGTGTTGCTTTCGGTCTCTGCTGGCGACAAGTGTATCATCCAAATATATAAAGACACAGTCCAGCTTCGAGAAGATTGAATCCATCATTCGTTGGAAAACTTATGCCTCATTTTTAAGTCCAAACAGGACTCGTAAGAACTCGAACAATCCAAACGGCATCGTTATTGCGGTCTTGTGGATGTCTTCAGGACCCACAGGGATTTGATAGTTACTCTTCATTAGATCCACGTTGGAAAATATAGTTTTACCGGCTAGTCCTGTCGAAAAATCTTGAATGTGTGGCCCAGGATAGCGATTAGGAGTCGTAATGTCGTTCAACCACATGTATGATCGCTTGCTTCCATCTGCCTTCGACCAGATAAAGAGGACTGGGCCGACCAACAGCTATTCCATCTTCGTATCATTCCCATATCTCCCATTTTTCTAAACTCCGTTGTGTCTATTGCAAGTTTTTCGGGGGGGGGGGGGGGTAAGTGGCGCGCTCTTGCTCGTAACGAAGGACCAGTTGTTGGGATGTGGAGCTCTACTCCATGCTTGGTGGACGGTTCGGAAAATGTGGCAGTGATGAGCGTGGGGAACTCCGCTCGCAATTCGACATTATGGTCCCATTCGTCCCCAGCGAGCTTGAGGCCATGAATGTGGTTGCTGTTGGCAGTTCGTAACGGTGTGGACATGAAGCTTACGCGATTGAGCACTTGATTCTTCTTGACATCTACTATGAGACCGGCGTGCCGTAAAACATTAGCTTCCCAAAAAGATTTTTAACCAACTTATCAGCTAAATAAGATCAAGATTCTAAGGGCAACGTGTTAAAAAACATTTTAGATTTCAAGCTTAAAAAAAATTGTAAAATTTCAATCTCTCTGTTCATAAGATTACCATGGTCAAATGTACTATTGAGATAAAATTTCTATAAAAAAATTTTGTGATCACAGAGCTTACTTTCAAGTGTTGAGGGGAAATTTAGGAGAGTATAGGGGAACATAGTTACAAGCCATTCCTTCTCTCGATTTTGTACGCCAATTTCATCCACAATTTTCCTCACAATTTGCCACATTCATAAAACAGACGGAAGGAGTACTCGATCTGTCCCTAATTTATTCTTTAATAAAAACATATTTACTAGAAAATGTTAGCAAATATTTAATTCAATGAATAATACCGGTAGAACCTGCTTTATCCCATCCAATTTACTAACCAATATACACACATGTGAGTGTATTTTTTTCTAATCTGGGGTTTATACAAATGTATGTATGTATGTTATGTAGATATGGGAAGGAAGAAAAACATTATGGGACTCAAATGAAGCTTTTGTATTTCATTTCCTTATAAAAGATATTTTCTGCTCTTTTAGAAAACGTTAACACAATGCACGTATCTGTGTATGTGGTTTTTTTTTGTATTTTGAATATATATTAATAATTCCCAAATTAGAACTTTTTTTTCAACAAACAACAGAATCTGACTGTATATGTACATACATACTTGTAAAAAGCTAACGATACCATTTTAATACATTTTGAATGGTATTAGCTTTTGAAAACCATCCATTCATTTATTTACTCTTACACATTTAGTAATTAAAAAAAAGAGTAATATTCTATAATCAAAAAAATCCTTATAGTTATATTAATGTTAAATTTATTTCAATTTCTTAGGTAAAATTAATAATATTGGTTTTTTTTAAATAGCTTACCAACAATTCTTTGCATTAAATAAAACATAATATTCCCCAACAAAAGCTTCATGTTGATACAGCAAAAATAGAAAAACTGAAAATCTAGTATTCCTAAAATAACGAATGTTACAAATTATCATTATTTTTGTCTTTGCCAATCAATTTTACGTTTACATTATAGTTGCATCATCAGTTTTATAAATCAATTGCCCAATCAAATCAGTCATACACACATAAATTAATAATATTAAAATAATTTCAATTGTAATCATCAGCATTGGACATGGAGCGCGTGTCCATGACACAGTGTTTTCCTTTCTTTTTTGAACCCAAAATTTCACACTAAAAAAAAATACTTTTAAACGATCACGATTAGAACTCGGAAACGGACTAAAAAAAATTTTTGTTACATAGTGTGTACAATTTTCAAAGTATTTTTTTTTTCAATTATGATAAATATCAATGTGGGCACATCCATTCTTACTCTGGCATAGATTATTCTAATTCTATGTACCTAAAGGGCACAACCATTTATTTTTGCAAGGACAAGGTTAGTTATAATGATGTTTAAGAAACAAAATGTGATATTAAGAGTCCTTGTAGTACATAATTGCACATAAATAGAATTTTGAGATTGAGTTTTCATTTTTATTAACGAAGGGTTACTTATTCATTGAAAAGAAGCAAGAAAAACAAAATCAGAGAAATAAAATGTATTTGTTCCAAACAAATAAAGGTATGAGTTTATGAGAGACTGACTGATATGAAATTTGCAAACTTCATACTCATATGAATGTTTTATGATGTATGTACTACGAATATACAAATGTATATTTGTACATAAATATAGACTTATACATTTATGTTACATACTCCTTACCTCGAGTTTTCCTTGAAAAAAAATCATTATATGAAATGGTTATCAGTAGAATAGATATATGTATTTGTATTTTAGGATGTACAATAGTTTCTACATTATCATAATGATTTTTTTTTACATCAAGTCTATTTTTTAGTTATATCCGGTCGCATTATGTAAGAACTGATCTATTTTAAATTATCATATGGGCCATTTTCTATGACATTAATAATTAATTTGTAAGTAGCCTACAAAGTTGTCTACGGGTTTTAACTGCCATTGAAATCTAAATTTTTAAGTCCAATTTAATTTACTAAGAAGGTAATTTTATCTTTACCCATGATATTTTGTACACGACTATTTTACATGATGTTAAATCAAAAATTATTAAAATTAAAAAATTAATAATTTGTTTTTTTAGATTTAACGAGTACAAATCAGTTTTTTTTTTTTTTTCAAACTGCTGAAATCTTTAGACTTTAAAATTTGGACTTCTGCTAGTCTTGACGTATAGGTATTACTACTTCAAAATTATATATGTATACATATATATTGAAGTATCAGAGTAACCTTCTAATGTTGAATGATTATTTGTTGACAATTATATAAATTTAATGTAGTATGTAATTAAAGTTATACCCCAAAAAAAATATGCAAGGTACTTCAATAGTAGAAATCAAGTATCTAAAGACCAAATAAATATGAATGAAAGGAAAAAAAGTGCGTCTAAAGTATGTACTGATAATTTATTTGCATTTTTAATCTTTCATTTTCATTTGAACATTTTCATACATCTAATTTCTTACATTTTTTTAAACTAATACTTAGAAATAACACCTTAGCAAATGACAGTTAAACCCTTCACTTAAGAAAAAGTAAGTGAAATATAACTATGACTTACTTTTAAAGTATCTTAAAAACAAGTATTACGTCAAAGTTGCAAAAAAAAAATATGTCTTGATGTCTGAATGACAGGCTTAGTTTTATTTACATATAAATATTTCACTTTCAAAGTACATAATAGAGACATAGCAACCTTTTAACTTGATTAAAAATTATATTATATTTATTCATATGGAGCAGTATTCATAGTATGTTTGACGTCATGTGCAACATAGGCACATAAAATACTACACAATGAACTATTCAATATAAATTACATCATAAACTTAGTACGTAGGTAGTTATTTAGTTGAGAATTTATTATTGCTTACAATCGATATACAAATAATAAAAATGTACCTTTACTAAGGTAAAGAACACAACCACACAATGGGGGTATCCGTGTTACTACAGTAAAAACTGTGTATGTGTTTTTTTGTATTTTGAATATATATTGAATTCTGAATTCCTACTTAAATATTAAAATTGGTTATAATAATTTTTTTCATTTTTTAACATTTCATAAGCTTAATAATTCGAATATCATTTTCTTCTTCTTGCATGGCTTCATATCTTTCATACAAGAGGGTACCTATTAATGAGGTGATCTGTACTCTGTGATTCTTCCATGCAAACAACACATGTTGCACTTGTGTTCTTCCATTTACTCAGGTGAGCGAGAAATGGCCCATGACCAGTGTAGGCTTGAACAAGTAATTTCATATCCTCACGACGAAGTTTGACAGGCTTTGGCTTAGGTTCTTTTAGCATCCCATGTGTGTGTTTCATATGTTGATTATGATCAGTGAATCGCTTGCACCATCTTTTATGAAAGAAATCATTTATTGTTTTCTTAATGTAGCTGGGAGGCACACCAACACACTTATGGCTATGGCTCCCCATGCCACATTTTGCAAGATAGTCTGCAAATTCATTACCTGTTGTGTCGTTGTGACCTTTGCACCATTCAATGCATATATCTTGCCTATCTTTCTTTCCTCGATTTAGAATTTATTTGCACTTCCTGACCTTATCACTTGTGGTAAGTGGATTAAGAATAGAAGCAATTGTTGATTGAGAATCAGATCGAATTACAACATTTTTTGATTGTTTTTCTTGTTTAGTACGTAGGTAGAGGTAAGCCTTGATATTTTAACTGGATACAAATTCGTATACACACATAAATACAGGTCAGAGTGTCCCGTTTTGGGGGTAAAGTTTTTTCTACTACATACATACACTATGATTTGTTATGCTGGAGGGTATCAATAAAGTGCTATTTCCAAAATTTCAGGCCCTTCATGTCATTTTTGGCATGATAGAGACACTTCAAAAAATAATATGAAAAAAATGAGCATTTTTAGGTTTAAATTGGTCATTTTCAGACGGCTTGTACCATTTCAATTTTTAAACTATGGACCAATTATTATATATTGTGTTCACATTACTTTAATGATCTGAATCTAAAAAAAAACATATAATAATGGACTAAAGTGTAAAATCTCTGAGAAACATTCAAAGTTTATGTTGCCTCAAATCAGAATAAATGATACATTTTCAGGTGTTTTCTCACTTTTTTAGTTAATCAAAAGAGCGGTTCTTTTTTTAGAATAAAAGATTATTATAATAACTAAAAGAATTGTATTCCTTTGTGTATCCTAAAAATAATATACATCTTACATATATTTCACAATTAGACTGTCCTGTTTTCTGGGTCATGACTCAGATCGAAGGCACACAATTTTTTTAGTAACTATGGATGCAAAAATAGTTGGTAGGCAAATAAAATGTCTCTTGGTCTATTTTTCAGACCTCTCAAGCATTATTTAGATTCAAAACAGGGTCAAAACGGTCATTTTTGACAGGCTTGAAAGATTTCATCTTTGATTTTTTTTGCCAAATTTATTTGTCTATCTCTAAAATTAAGTGTAAACAATTTTTAAAAAATTGGGTGTCTTTTCAAATCCTAAAATTATGCCTTAAATCTATAATCTTAGCAAGAAGTATCCTATTTTTCCATATTACCTGTCATAATATTCGCCATTTTTCAATCAACTGCACATGTATTATTTATTTTTTTTAATTATTAGTTCTGACAAATTCAATTATTTTTTTTTATTTGGGTGGATTTTGGAAATTTGGCCATCAGAAACTAAAGTTATAAAAAGTTTATTGACACCACCCCCTATCAAATGACTCTTCCTTGTTTGAGAATAATTGTCCAAAGTTAAAGTTATTTTCACTTACCAAAATATAATCCAAAGCTATTTGATAATAGAATAATAAGAAAACGATATGACAAATTGAATTACAAAATATTCATTATCATTGTCATCAATAAATTCCCTCATAAATTATAACTGAGAAATTATAACACTGCTTATAAACAACTATGGAGCTGGTACACGAAGTATTTGTCTAAAAATTGCTATCCGTTTGGTCGAAGTTTCAGTTTGATTTTAGATGAGAGCACTTTACTTGAGAAACTTGTAACCTTATATTAGAACTTCTTAGTTGACAAGCTAAAGAAATGCGGGATGAGAAACAAAACGGAGCAAAACTATAAACACTGACTCTTTCCATTGTTCGTTTAATTTCTTTTCGTTCAAGCCCTCAAATATGAACGAAAAGCATGAATTACGCTCATTTAAGCACAATCTGTAAATATGTAAAATAGAGACAATTAAACAGGAACTTATTATATTTGTCTGTGTTACTTTATCCGAATGTAGGAACGCACAAACTGGTTTTTTCCTTCCTCTGTATCTGATTAAATTCTGAAAGTGCTGTTTTGTTTCTGTTTTTTTTTAACTTTATCCATTGTATCTGAGACAACACGCAGAGGTTATAGCGTTATTATAAAATTTCAAGATCTTGAAATAAAATCGGATTTCTGTATCACTAAAAGTTTTAGATCACCAAAAAATGGTTTTCTTTTTTTTTTTTTACATCTCTCTTCCTCCATCTCTCTCTATAGCTAATTATACAACATGAAGTCCTCGTATTTATCTTGAATATCAATTTGACTCTTACACGAAAAAAGATTGAAGAACTCGGATTTATATTAGATTAGAAGCATTTTGTCCTCAAGAGGTATAAGAATTAATTTTAAATCAAAGGAAACTTTTATTTGCAGGGTTGCACAAAAATTATTATGATCTTTAAAATTGAGATATTTCAAGCTTTTTGAAAATTCAGGTGAAAATGTGTCATTTTTCATATTTTAAATGGCTTGAGAGTTCACAAAATGACCTTTGAAAGGTGAAAATTTTTAACATAATTTTTTCCTCTTTTCCTACAAAAAATTGTGCAGATACAATAAGAAATCATTCCAAAAAAGGACACCCTTATATATACACAAGTTATTCTTATAATGATCAACACTTTTTACAAATTTAATTATGTCAAGTTTTGCTAATTCATGAAACAAATTAATATATTTGTGGCTACTTTATTGATGTTTATTAGTATGTATACAGAATATAGAGCTAAATAAAAAATGGTTTCAAGTATAACCAAAAATTTGTTGTTGTTTTTTTCACATAACTTAATTTTCTAATAACTTTTATGAGTTTATTTTTTTGCTATAAAAATCAAGGAATAATATTTCATGCAATCAACTTGGATCTGTATGCATTTGAATATATTCTAATATCTATGTACACATTTCTATAAAAGTGAGAGAATTTATGTCACATACATAAAACATTACATATATGAAAAAACAAAACAAAAAATCTTTGATGATCGCAACAATTATGTATGTTGTTTAAAAGAAAGAAGCATAAAGACCATTGTACTGAAGAAAAAACAATGCCAAGGTTAATTCTAGACATATAATACCAAGAAAATACATTATTTTTGTGGTAAAGAGAATCCCATTAGATGAAAAAAAAATGTTATTTGAGAGGGAGAAACATAATTAAAGAAACTTTATTTACACATGTCACTTTTTTCAGAGTATTGAGAATTTGCTAAATAAGTACACTTAAAAAAATAATGAGAGAAACAGTAGAAATTAATTTTAATGAGTAAAGAAATCTTAAAATTACATATTTTTATCCTTTTACTTTTGTATTATCCACAGAAAGTATTTTGACTTGCCTTACTCTATTTTATACTTTTTGGATTACAGTCAAATAAAAATGTGATATGAGCAACAAGAGAAATGTGACTCTAATCCAAAGTGCTACAAAAGACTAATGAAAAAATTACATAGTTCACAGACATATGTACATATATGTATTTGCATAGTTCTTAATTAAATTTTAGGAATATTTAATCTACCAAATCAGTCATTCTTCTTCTTGTTTTTGCAAATTTGGTTATATACTTTAAAAAAATCAATTTCCCCATTCAATTAAATTATGGAGTCCTTAGTCATGAGAATGGATATGCAGTTAGGTATAGTTATAGGATTTTCTGATCCCTAACAATACTTTGTCAAATGGTTGAAGAAAAGTCGCATATACGTACATATTTTTTCGATCTATAGAGTTTATTTACAAAGAATTAACATGTCATTTTTTATTTGCCAATGATGTCAGTTTGCTTATCTCAAAATAAAATCATTTTTATTTTTGTAGTTGATGTTCGCAATGAAAATTGGATGAAATTCATATTATTTTCTTCATCAAAGTCCAAATTATTAATAATACTATTATAACTAATTACTATCGATTTTTGAACCGATATAAAAATTTGAAATTACATATGATATAAATTAGAACATAGTTATGATTAGTTAATTCGAATGAACAACATTGAGACGTGATTGGCAACATTAATGCTTTGTAAACAAAGGCTATAAATCGAACATAATTCACTTATACTCATAACCATAACATATGCATGTAACATGAATATCTCAACGTTAATAAATGATGACCAACTTAATAAAATAAGTAAATATGATGAAGCAGTTTGTCTCATTCCTAAAGCATACATATTTTGTATGTGATACATTATGCTTGATACACGTCTTATAAGACATTTTTGATTAAATTATGTATTCAAATATATTCCATGAATTGATAATGAATTGTAATAGAAAAAAATAGTGTGTAGATTCAAGACTATTCAATATTTCTAAATAATATATTGAATTTTTTACATCATGAGATAAATATTCATTTGAGTTAGTATAGGGTGACCATATCTGGACTCCCCCCCCCCTTCTAAAAAAAGAGTATACATGACAAGTGTCAGTAGTGTCGCTTAATATTTTGAAATAAAAAATTTCACCTAAGAAAAGAAAAAATATTAAACATTGATATTGTATAATAACATATACATATAGGTACGAGGTGAAATCAAAATCAAGGTGAAATACCATATTTCCATGTATCTTTAATCAAAATTAATGGTTTTGTCATAATGAAAAAAAACTTTCCGTAGTCATTTTACTCTTCAATACTGACGATATTACTCAGTGCAGAGTTACATTGTCGCAACTCGGCAAAACAGCCAAGAAGATATAGTCCGCAAGGACAAGGCACTAAATATTGCAGCCATCTATAAAACCCTCAATAACGTCTACATCGGCAAAAAAGCTGATGATCAACAGAAATTTAATCCGGACACAAAATTAGTTTCTGGATCGAGCACATAATGACTAGAGAACGACCTTTGATGTGTCTAATTGATTTTTTTTAGGACAATGCTCCAGTCACTACAGTTAGAGTGGTAGAGGATTATTAGGTCAAAAACAGTCTTGACTTTTTCAAGATCTATATGGTAGGATCATCACTCGTAAAAACCTTTAACCAGTCTGAAAACGATCTATGGTGGACATATCCAAGACCAACTCAAGTTGTTACGACCAACCTCACAAATTTCAATCCATCAAGGGAGGTTATGTGGAGAAATTATAACTTAAAAACAAAATTGTTGTATAAAATATTGTATAATATAAAAGTCATCAACCCATTTTATTTTGATTCCATTTCGTACAAGTTTCTAAGTGACAACCACCAAAAAGTAAAAAAAATGACGTCTATAGTTATGACTATGAATGATTGGATGCTTATAATAATTTTGAACGGCTTGATTTTAATCAATTAATTAGGAATAACTAATAAGAATAATTGACATTATTCTATGTAAATTTATTTTCAAATATTTACTAGATAACATTTTGTCATTATACCACGAGACACATCAGAAATCTTCCTGCTCTTCAGAAAAACCTTTTGTTCAACTCCAATTACTTTGTTGATAATCGGTTCCATTTTATGATCCAGAACACCAGATATAATCCCATAGGATTCATTTTAAACCGTAATTGGTCTCCAGTGACTAAAATGCGTCCCATCACCCTCCTTCGGAATCGATGCAATTACCCCCTTTGTCATATATTTGGGAAGTCTTCCATATTTTTCCATAAATCTACCTATTTTCAGAAATATTTTGACATATTTGGTTGGAGGGGTGTACAAGTGCTCCTAAACTTATTTATCATAGTAAAAACTTTTGAAGTGTAAAAATTTATTGGTCCATAGAGTTTCAATTAATGGTCTAACTAAACCACTTTAGGAAACAACTGTAAAATTTAATTTCTTAAATTAATTGCTAACTCCTTTTCCATAAAAAAAAACACACCAAGGAAAAATATTTTACATGGTGTGTATAGAATAACATATTTTATGTGTAAATTCATTTTAACTGAAATAGGCTCAATTAATTTTCAAAGTTTTAATTTCGAACATAATTTTGAAAAGAAATCCTCTTAAATAAATTCATTTATAAATGGAACGCACAAATAAGAAGAATATTTTAGAGAATGTTGTATATAAACAGGAAGATTTATTTGTTTTGTAAATTAAACAGTTTAAAAACAAGAAATATTCCTTCTATTTCTATGTGTTTGTTAAATGATATCCAAATTATTTCATTTTGTTATGAAAACATTTTTTTTTCAGAAATAAAAAGTTGTGTTTAGTGTCACATAACATGTCAGTATCCCCCTAAATCAAAATCCTTCTGATTAATATATATATATATATATATATATATATATATTAACAAAAACAACTTCATCAAGAGAAAAACAAAACAAAAACTTGAAGAGGAAGGAATGTATCCTCTTCAAAACTTTCTGTGTGTTTTAAGTTTTTTTGTTCTAGACGACTCCATCTTAGCAGTAAGCCAGTTTTATATAAGTATATATATATAAATATTCGCTTATCTTTTTTTACCATCAGAGAGAATAAAAAGCTTTGTGTTCTTCATATTTAATGTAAAAGGTTTTACGATAAATAGTGATATATATATATATATATATATATATATGTAAGTACAATTTTTTTTCGATCTATAGCAACTGTATTGACGTTGCTTAATATAATTAAAAAGTCACATTCACGTTTTAATTTACGTCATAAGTAAATGAATAATAATATTCAATCATAATACTAATAAATTTGGCTCTAATGAAGTAAATAGTATCAAACTCATCCCATTTTCATTGACGACCACATCAAATACAAAGAAAATCTTTTAAGGGTTTGTAAATAAGCAATAAATTAAATACATTGGCAAATAGTAAACAATGGTATATTCATGCTCTGTAATCAAACGCTATAGATCGAAAATTTACATAATTATTTCACGCAATATCACTAGCAATCGGACAACTTTAATATAAACTACAACATATATGTATAAATATTTATGATTTGCAAATGTATTGAAAAATGAGTCACTTGAATTCATTTAGCTTACAAATAAGTTTATGTACATGTAAATTTGGGTATTTATTTACACGTGTATTCACTTAGTTTCTATAATTTTATATTTTGAGGTCCCCCATACGTATTTAGATATACATATACCTTATATAAGCATGTTTTCATGAAGTTTAAAAGGCCTTCTCAGATTCCTAATGAAATAGAATAAGAACGGACTTCTTAAATTTCTTTTCCTTTCTTTTTTGAATTATACTATTATGTAATTTGATATTGTAAAGAATATATTTATACTCTAAACAGCTTTTTATCCAGCTGAGTTCATTTTGTTCAATTCCTTATCTAAAAGTAACAAGTCTGGAAAAATTTAATACAACATTTGCATTTAAAATGTATGAACATATTCATGTGAACATGAATACATCTAACTTGAACTCTTACCTTTTCATAAACTAGAGTTTTTTCTATCTAAAAAAACTCAATTTTTGTAGTCATTTGAGCAGATGGGTATAAATCCTTTGATAACATGTAATATAAGCTTTTCACGTAAATATTTATTTTTTAGGTCAATGTCGATAATACTCGCCTTAGTTTATAATGAGGTCAGAAGTATTGGAGTAAAAATGCCTCCTTGTAGGATACTTTCATTAAAAAGAAAAGTCTTTGTTATCATCTGTGTAAAGATTACTCATTGTCTTAACATGATTCAAATATTTGGTTAACATTAACCATTTTTTGCTTTCAAAAATTGACGTACAAAATAACATATGTGCATTATATACATATTTCCAGAGATATTTAATAGAAGATTATGAAAGCATTCAAAAACTGATATCAACCTATAATATTATTTATGTTAGGGTACAAATTAGTCACTATAATGGAATAAAAGATGCCGTGACTCAGAGCCTGATAAATAATTTGATAAGTAACATTTTAGAAATCTAAATTTAGTAGTGTTTAAGCCTTGAATTCCGTATACACCCTAAGTTAAAATTCTGAAGGCATAAGCCATAAAACTTTAAGTGTATTTCACAATTTTGAAGATTCAAAGTAATTTTGAACATTTGATATATTGAAATATATCAAAGACTAATGTTGAAATATTCCAAAACTATTTTTGCAATGTCTTATCATGTTTGGAATCCGAGTTATTTTTCATTGAGTAATAAAAATAATATTTTTTCTTAAGAAGCCCATACATTCAAAAAAAAATACATCTATTAAGTGTAAAAATAATATCTCGTTTGTAACTAAAAGTTTGAAATTTAATTCGAATTAAAGACAAATATGATAATTGCTCTTTATTATTGTCGATTTGAGATATGTTTATGAAAATATAAAAAAACTAGTACTCCGATTAGAAAAAAAATTATTAGAAAGTCAATTTTAAAGGAGCGGTAAATTAAATAAATTCTTTCATTAAAATAAAACGAAAGAGATCAAACAATTTCATTAAACAAACAAAAACATTAACAATTTTTGAATATATATATATATATATATATATGTTGCTGCAAACTATAGTCAAGGGACAGTAATATTTATACAAATCTGTGAAAGTCGAACCAATCCGTTACTATTTGAAACATTAAGCAAATGCCTTTTTTAACGTTATTTTGATAGTAGGGAAAAATAATTAATTATTGTTTGAATGATATTCAATTTCAGTTCATGTTACATTGAAATTGTTAGTACAACAACAACAAAAATTAATAAACGTATAGTTGTAACAAAATAAAAGAACCTTGCTTGCTTCTAAACAATAAATTTTGCTTTTTATTTATCTTCCATTAATGTTTACACCGTGTAAGATGAACTGTTTTTAACAGATATGTTTACTAATTCTTCAGAACAAAGTCTAATGTTACTTCTAATTAATGCTAATTTTCTCTAAAATAGAAAATAGTATAGTTCCAAAGGTATACAAATTAATATTTTACATGAGAGGGATGTTAGTACATATATATATATATATATATATGTATATGAAGTTAAAACAGTCTTTTTCGATCTCTAGGGTGCACCCTATAAGAGCGAAGAAATCTTTCAACATTAAAAAAATATTGGAAATTCACCATTTTAGAATACGAGAGCAAAAGAGGGCGTAATACTATCTCAGGAATGCTCAACTCAAAAAAGTTGAGAACCTTGAATTACAGAAATAGTCCGTCTTTAAGTCATATTTAATTTATAGGGTGTTTCATCAAAATTGACAAATAAATAAATATCTATTTATCTTTAAATCAAGTAGTTCATTTATACAAAAATAAATGAACAATAGTTGCAACGATTGATCATAATTAATAAATCGGAGTAGAAATTACTCAAATAAAACACTTTGAAGAAAGTCTTTATACATAGAGAATAAATGATATTTAGTTGCTTATTACAAATTTTTATGCATGAAAGAAAAAAATATTCAAATGAACCAATCATTAAACTTCTTTTTTTAAAGTACAAAAGTAACTTTAAAGATAAAGCTTATCTCAGAAATTTTAAGAAATAATTATTTTCTTCAATAAAATTTGCTTTACAATTTAAAACATAAGCAACTAAAAAGTTTATATATATATATATATATAAAATATAAATTTATATTTTAAAAAAATTTGTTGGTATTTTAAACAAAGCGATAAATTAAGAATTACACATTGAGAGATTATTATTTTCTATTAGTTTAACGTATATATTATACAAGTATATTTCTTATATATATATATATATAAAGGAAAATCTTTGTTTTATTTTAATAAGTGATTTAGAAATTAAATAGCTATGATTTTATAGCATCATTATTAAGCATAGACACATAATGTTCATGTGGTTATTGTTGGAAAAAATTACAAAATATTTTTGTTAAATGTATTTTTTACGAAGATTCTTTGATTTTCTTGTATTATTGTTCTTAGAATGAATACATATATAGTGAAAAAATATATAAATAAATAAGAATAATCTATTAACAATATCCAAACATTTTAACTATTCAACACAATATCAAAAAAGCTTCAGAAACTGTTAAATTGTAACATTTTCTACATATTTTAAAAAGTGTACAAAGTACCTTGATGTGCTAACAAGAATGACTATTTTGTTCTTTCCTTTTGAATAAGGGCTTAGTCATTTGAATTCATAAATGTTCAAATAGAAGTATGAAATGTAGCAAATCCAATATTTATACATTAAAGCCTATTTGGCATTTTAAGAAATATTGTTTTACTATAAGAAAATGGTTCCATGATATGATGTAAAAATGATTTACAATGAATAACTCCTCCTTAATTTTTAGTCCATTCACTTACCTTAGTAAAGTTATAGTTCATAAAAAATTTGAGAAGTGAAAGGGAGAAAAAATTACCTCCTGAAAACGAATTTTCACTTGTAACCCTTATAAAATCCTTATTTTTGAAGGTAAAACCTTCAAATTTGGAAGTTTAAACCATTTTTAACTCAATTAAAAGTAAAAATGCTCGTTTGCAAAAGGGATCCCCCTCTCGAATTATTTAATATTTAACATGTATATAAAGATATTTATTTTAAAGAATCTTATGAAATGACGTAAAAATGGTCCAAAAGTTGTAAATAATACATTAACTATTTATATCAATTTATTATATACTAAATTTGATGTTTTATTAAAAATCAAATTTTACTGGTAAGTAATTTTTCTAGACATGGCTAAATGCCATATTAAAACCTTCTTTTTTTCATTATATAAGATATTTGCATTGAGTTCCTCACATTTTGACATAATCGATATTGTTAATATGGAAAGATGGCAGCCGCTTCACGTAAGGAACTAAATATTTAAGATGAGTAAATGTCATATGAATGTTTATGTAAAGTATTACATACATTCTTAAGAAATATGTTTTAACTCATACCATAGAGATTTCACCATTAGAAACTTATTTTTTTTTCTGGACTATATAAAACCGTTCGTTTTATCAATATATTTCAAAAAACATGGATATTCTACCTACAAATAATATTTTTATCTTAAATTTAAAGATTTGATTTTTCATTAAGAAGTAAAGGTCCTTGAGATCATTTTATTCTTCTAACTCAACTCATACATTATATATGTGTGCATTAAGTGTACGTATATAAATAATTTATTGATAAAGATTAATTAATGGTACATAGTTACTTATTCATGAGTCAAATAAATGGCTAAGAACGAAATTAAAAAGTTCCAGTTTTTTAATTAGAATCAGTATCAATACAAATCAGATTACCATGCTTAATTTTTTCAAAGAAAATTTAGAGGAAAAATTAAATTTGACATAAAAATAGGTGATTTCCTATTTATGAAGTTAACACAAAAAAATCTCTGCTAAGTACATGATCCTAATTTTGAAAATGATTTTTCCTGTAGCACATTTATAATGTTTGGATCATCGAAAATTCAATTTTGCAATTTCAAATTATATTCTGTAAAACTTTTTTTTCTTCTGCAGTGATATGCAAATCCATTAAAATTCCTTTAAAAATATATTATTTTTTAAATATTGCATTTTCATAATATAACAAAAGTGATCAGATTAAATGTTAACAAGTTCCTTATTTAAACTGTCAAGTCTATCAGTCATAACACATTAGGAATGTTTCATAAATTACACCCTAATTGGGTTATAGTGCATTGTCCAATCTGAAAATAAAGATTGAAAAATTAAAATATAAATATCTTGAAGTTAAACTTGATGTGCTAGAAAGGAAAGGGGGCCTTTTTGGAATTATTGTCAAAAATCAGAAAACTCAACTAATGATAATTAATTTACAGCATGTATGTTTATCCTTGTTTACATATTTGTTTCTGGAATAATATTAGCATGCTTACTTATTAGTAAGTAAAAAAAAAAGAGTTACATATGTACAATGATATAAAGTTGTTTTAAATCAGTGTTTATAATAATGTTCAATGTAAAGTATATG
This sequence comes from Lepeophtheirus nordmannii, assembly GCA_963680855.1. Lineage (NCBI taxonomy): Eukaryota > Metazoa > Arthropoda > Copepoda > Siphonostomatoida > Caligidae > Lepeophtheirus > Lepeophtheirus nordmannii. Next base: position 26,750,897 of record OY804523.1, read on the forward strand.
GAAATAATTTATTTTTAAATATTTAAACAGTTAGAGTTATTAGTTGGGAAAATTTGTATTATAAGTTTTCTTAAGACTAAAAGACCCTTAGATAAATTAGCTTAAAGTTTATTGTAGGTATATTGGTAGTTGGTATTACATTATATAAATGGCCATAAATATGGTTAAGATAATGTGATCAATGGCATATTAAATTATTATTATTATGAAATATACATCATAATTCAAAAACCAAGTTCTTCTTATTTAAGTTATCCCTATACATATTTTTCTCTATTTGACTAATAGATATGAGTAGATAGTTCCTTGCTGAGAGTTTTTGTTGAAATGATTCAGACAAAAGAATAAAAAATATAAGAATAAAATTATTTTAATTTTATATTCTTGATGCTCTCCTATTCTAGAACGTATTGTTTTCTAAACAATGCAGCTCTTTTATTTTAACATTTTATCACAATATTAAAATGTTTATGCCAAAAAAATAAAATCCATTCATTCAACTTTTTTCTAAATCGTTGGCGTTCCTATTAAAGGACATAAATACCCTTTCTAATCAACTTCTTATACTTTATCTTTTGAAACACATCAGATTATTAACATAATAATATCATAGGTACATAGACGACAGTCTTTTCATGAAATTGCTATAATAACATTTATTCTTCATTTCAGAAGTATAAGTTTCTGTTTTTTTTTTTGTTGTTGTTGTATTTCAGACATTCAGTATGAGACCAAACTTTATTTTACACTGACTAGGAATGAAAAGTTAAATCATTTCTAGAGCACAACACTTCAATTAATGTTCATGCAACAACTGTTGAAGATCAAAAAGTTTTGTTATTTTTTGTTAGGCGTGAAATATAGAGTTATAATTGCCAGATGCTAGGAATAAAAAGATAGTAGTAGTTTTAAAATTGTTCTAGCCATGTCAAAAATGCTTGGGAGGTAAGTCTAAGCACTTTAAAACTTTGATAATCATTTTAAAAAGGCAAATTAACTAATGCATGAGTCTAGATTTGTTTAAAAATACTTGTAAGTAATAATAACTTAGGGATGATTGATCGATTTAGTATATTTCCATCCGTGAACATTTTAATGATAATAATTAAAACAAATGATATGATTTAGGGAAGTTTATTGGAGTTAGGATTTCCAAAATTTCTAAATAATTGGATATCGTGGGACACGAAAAACTCCTTTATGTATGACATCTGGCATTAGCTTGGAAAAAAAATGAATATGTAAGTCCTTTTATACCTTTTCAAGCCAAAATGCCTCAGCATTTCTTCAGCATGATTATATCTTTTTATAAAACGTTCAAACTGCTTGTCTAGTAGGGCTATTACTACTTTAGTTAAAACTTTACATTTTCATTTTTTAAATTAATAATTAGTTGATATAATAATAAATAATTAGGAAAATTTTATTTTTTCTTATATGGACACATACCGATTAAGCTAGCTCATTTTACACATGTAACAATTTTGCATGATAAATACACATATACATAGATCAAGCCCTAATATGCTCATTATTAGATAAATTAATATACAAGTTAATTAAAAAAAGCTTTAAGTTGCATGCATAAAAAAGGAACGAAGTTTTCTTTGTGAAAAAATTGCTGATCGAGTCTTTTTTTTATTATTATTATTTATTTAGAAAAGCATAAAACACGATAATTCAGTTTTTTTATATTGGTAATTAAAAATGACTTAATATTGATCAACAAACTATTTCATGGAACAATTAAATCAAAGCGTTGATTATTTTTGCTTTTTCTTGCATAAGTACAAAAATATGTATCAGTTTCACACATTGGTTGTTGCATATTGTAAATCAATATCTTGGGCACAGTAAATATTATATTTACTTTGTTGCGATATGCATGTATCAAAGTGTGCGGGATAGAGGCTGCTGAAATAATGTATGTCAAATGCATCAACTCTCTCTACAAGGAGAGCGTGTTAATACATTCCAAATGCCCCATTTCAAAACAAAAAGCTAAGTTAAATGTGTATACAATTATATCTTTGTAGAATATATATATATTTATATATATATAATTATAATACATATATATATATTATAAATATTATATTAATTATTTTACTTTCCTACATAAAAAAGGCCATTTTGGTTTTGAATTTTGCTTCTGTCTCTGCATCTTTTGTCTTGCTAGTTCATTGCGTTTTTACCCTAGATAAAATACTAGTGTATAGACAATTAAACATTTTATATTACCTTCTTAGGCTTTTTGTTCATTTGCTTTGTTTACAAAAATATGTGTTATTTTATAATTTAAAGTATTTCTATAGAATTTTAGTCCTTTCAGGATTTGTTTTGTTTTTTTACCTTGTTTTGATTTTTCACTTTAACAGCTCAAAATCAGTTTTTACTAGAAAATGTGCACTTATTTTATTTTATCCTTCTTAATTTGATGCACAATGAAGGAATACATAATCAATGGGTTGATCCACTCAGCAAAGTATTTATTAATGAGCACTAGAGAGGAGTGGATGTAACTTATTTATACTTCCTTCCTTCCCCTATGTAGATACAAGTTGCAACTTTCTACATCTTGTAGCTGTACATACACTCAGACTGTACAAGTTGCAATCACATATGTATAAGGTTACATTTTGATTGAAAAGCTCATAGTACTTTTGATGAAAATAGTTCCATAAGATATGCATGTAAAGGAATAACTTTCGTTATGACAATTTTGTACTACATAACAAAGAATGATGCTGATGTGTGTTATAAAATTCAAGGAACAACAGTTTTATCACTCGTACATAGAAAATAAATATGTCCATGTAAGGGATCAAAATGAAAATAAAAACATCAATTGGTAATGACAAAGTCTGTTGTTATGTACTATAACTATACAAAACGATCAAATGGAACAAAATCCCAAATTAAATCTGTGATTGTATCTTATTAAAAGAATATATGGTTTGTTGTATCTACTGACGTAAAATTATTTTACATCCATAATTATTTATACGTCTAAATAACTTATAACACTAAATTATAAAAGAGACTAGATTTGAGTATAAAACTGGAAGAAGACTCGTCTCCTCACGGGGTTATTTGTCTTGTAACCCGAGCTTTGATTGCTCTATGGATAATTACATAACCTGCTCTGTCTACTCATATTTGAAATATACATATATATGTCATTTACATAGAGTATGTTTGTACTTCATCAGTACATAACTATCTCAAAATATAGTTCCAAAATAGCACATACTAAAAGAAATATATCAAAAAATGATAATGTTAATGTTTCTTTTATACAAACAAAATTTATAACTTTCCAACCTACACATTCACTCCATAAATATTTCGAAGAGTCTGTGAATTCACTTCAAATATACTATTTGTTATAACTTTGAAATGTATATCTCTCATAAAATTACACATTTTATATTTTATCTGCTTTTTAATTTTTATAACAGCATAGATTGCATTTTCATGAATATATTTGATATTTGAAATATAAAAATATCAAATAAATTAACAGAATTTGTAAAGTCTGCAATATTTGTTCAATATTGGTTAACTTACATACAGATAAATTCGAATTTATGCAATATTGTATTATTGGAAGTTAGTTAATATCCTACTTTCTATGTATGTATGTAGTAGTTTAATATATTGAGCACAGTATTTGACTCATACATAATGTATTACCTTGAGTGACTAAAAGTACTGTGTATCATATTACAAAGAAAATTATATAAATAAACGTTTACAATTAATTTCATGCTGTTATTGATATATATATTTGTATCTTATTATAAGAGAAACTTATCCCTGTTGAACTCTGCATTCAATCAGATAAGTATTTCCTAAATCCAAAAAGTTATTTAGATTTACACGACTATACCACCTTTGAACTTTTAAATGACGGACTACAAATCAATAAAATGTACACACGGAGAATATTTTCCACGTAATTCCCAAATCATAGAAGGATATGTCAATAAAATCAAAAAAAGCTATGACAAAAAAAAAATACTTCAAAAATTAATTGCAACTCATTATTTAAGAACAAAATTAACTAAAAAAAAACTCTAAAATTTGATTGCATCTAGTAACTTATTATTTATAACTAAACTAGATAATATAAAACTGAACATATATAAATTTTATTTTTTCCTGAGCTAAACTTAATGCTACAAGGATTAAATTGAATATATGTACCATATATATGTATAATCGAAAAATATATAAAAATCAAGGTTTTATACAAAAATATGTGTGCTACAAAGTATTATTTATTGAACTATGTACATACAGAACCGATTATTTAATAAAATATCCATTTTTACTAATGAATGAATAGAATTGTAAAAAATATTTTTCTTCTCATAGAAAAAATAACTTTTTTTTTTTTGTAAATTACACAACTTTCAAGTGCTTCCGGTATATGAAGAAAATATTTCAGGGTACTCAAACCATAACTAGTGATGCATGATAATTTTGGATTTGGTTCACTCTTTCAAATTGAAAACACTTTAATATATATATGCAATCGATGGAAGTTCTTAGATTGCTTATACGTACTTCTAACTTTATGATCTTCAGCAAAGTCGAAACATCTAAATATGAGTATATAATGGTAAATATTTTGAACTCTTCTTTGTTTGACTTTAACACATTCAAATCGAAATATTGATGAAAAAAATTTCAAGTTATAATATGAAAACAAGGAGGAAAAAAACATGTATCATTCAATTTAACTTTCTTTAAATGTCAATAAAAAAATAAAATAAAGGGAAAGCTTTTTTGTGTTCTCGAAAGGAATGTTCTGTGTTGATGAAGAATACATTATATTTATGGTAGTTATAAGAAACATGAAACATAATAAATCATCATGACTATCCATAAATTGTGTCATACATCTAATTTCCTTAGATTCTACATACATTAAATATTTAATAGAAACATTTGAATTCCCAAAGCTAAAATTGATTATCATTTTTCATTTGGAACAGGAGTCGATGTTAAAGTAGTATTCAGACCATGTATTTTAGAAGCATAGGCATTTGAACAGGAGGAGGAGTCAAGGGAGCATTGATCCTCTACTTTTTGAAAAACAATAACAATGAGATCTTGCATGATTATGGCATCATTAATATATGACGTCAAAACTGGCTCTGCAACCTATGAATTGGTTTCAGAAAGATAAGAAAAAGTAGTGGCTGGTGATGAGCAATATCTTGAATATTGAATGTATAAAAATATTTATTAAGTCAAAAATTTTAATTTTGAAAAAAAAAAAAAAAAAAAAAAAATAAGCCCACATATTAACTTATACTTCCATTTGATAGTTTAGACATTAGGATTTTAATTTAGACCTTGTGGAATAAAATTTATAATGTTCAATACGAAGGAATATGTAGAAGCAAAATACATCTAAGGATGTTGATATGACATGCTGTGACACACTTGGATATTTTATCAATCATTGAAAAAACGTTTAGGCGTATCTGGAGACACCATCTTCATAACACACTAAACCGTGCTGTATAATGAAGTATGGTTACATGGTGTGCCATGAAAAAAACAAGGGTAGAGGCGATATAAAATGAAACATAATTTATCATTATTCATAAATATTTCATCGTTACTAGAAATCTCATAGAAATAGAATAGCATTTTTATGATACAATAGTATTATTATGATAAATGACCATATGAAGCATACAAATCTAATATGTTTGCCAAAGCTATGTAACCAATATTCTAGGAATACATAATTCTTATATTAAGTCATAATATGAAATACACGTTTCCATATTATGTCATTGTGACTTTTATTATTCATTCTCAAATTGTACTTTTAAATTGATTATGAGTTGCGATATTAGAATAAATATCAATTCAAGTGAATATTTATCCCATACATAAGAATATTAAGAAAAATAGGAAATTGGATTCACTTTATTTTATTGCAATTTGTAAGAAAAGGCTTTTTGAGCTCACTTTTGACCTCTCCCTATGAGTCATTCTTTCCAATTTTATAATTTTGATCATTTAACAATGTCCGAACTATCTACATATACATACATTGAAATTTTTATTTATCAACCTGAAATGAGATAGTAGCTCGAAATCAACACAGTTTTTTGTGAATATCACTCATTCCATAAAAAATCCCTAAATACTTCTCCTTCAAAGTTCCCTGGAAAAGTACAAAATTTCAAAGACCATCCATTATCGGAATTATTCAGTCAAATCCCTCCTCCAACTAAGAATAACCTTGTGAATACAAACACATTCGGCGGGTTTTTGTTCCAGTTATGCTTGAAACTCTGACTGAGGACATAACAAAAAAACAAATACAAATAAATTATCACATTTTGAAATCTCTATGATATTGAATATATTTTTTATTTCTAAACCACAATTCAGTCTTTACTTTTAAATTGAACTAAAGTCTCTAAGTTTACAATTCTTCCTTCGAACAGTACTATCCCATTTATTCCACTCGGAATTGATGACATGAAATATCAAGGCTTCATTTGAAATTTAATTAAAAATATATAATAATTAAATCAAGAAGATGTTTGTTTTTTTGAAATCTAACCTGAGCAGGACATAGATTGTAACAGGACTACAATCCCCCTGCTTCAATTTCAATATATATTGTTAGTGTAACTTCGAGTGAGCTGATTGGATGTAATATGAGAAGGCGTTGCTACTTAAATTTTTCTGAAGTTATTGGCTGAAGTATTCTTTTACATAAATTATTCAGTTAGATAAAAATAATTTCAACATTAAAAAAGTAACTCATAAAACAATAATCATTAGTAGTCATATACAAAAAACTTTAGAACTTTTCCTGCTACATATGATCCCATTTAAAAAAAAAAAAAAACATAAGAAAATCCTGTAATATGCATTAACAAAGATGTACAATTTACAATGTACTTATACACAGGGTATTATGTACGTATAATATTATTAATAGCCATATTTAATTACAATCAAATATTTTTTTGTATGTAAACGTCTATATAACTTTTTCCTCTTTTTGTCATAGATTTCGCAAAAGACGATTTCAAAATTATCCAGCTCATGTGACAATGGAAGTGAAGTACATATTATTTTGAGCAATATGACTATAATAGCTTGTGTCTATAAAAATCCATTTGAGGAAGCAGTGGATGAAAAGAGGAAAAATGACTTCATCGTGACTCTAGTTGAAAATCTTACAATAAATGATTTGAGGCTTCATGATAAAAAGGATTTGCATTTATTGTATGGAAAGATCAAAGACTCAAGTAAATATGTAAGATTCGAATGGTTGTGATGGAATAAAGTTATTCTTTTAATTAATAGCAATTAACTTTTCCGGAACTAATGACAAACAAAAGAAAGTTTTCAAAGGAAGCTGGTTAAATGGGTTTTTATACAAATCCAATTTCTATGGAAATATTTACCTAAATAATGGGCGAATCATTTTTGTTAGTCCCGAAGAAATTACATCTGGTTTTAACAATAGGAGACATATTACTTGGACTTCTTACATTAACCAAAAATATAGTAGGGTAAATAAAAATTCAAGTCAACCATGATATTTTGATGAATGATTCACTTAAATTAATGTTTAGAAGTCATGTTCTATTTTTTTTAAATCAGACTAACATTAATTTCTATGCATGACGACAATTAATTTTTACATGCATTAAAATTATTTTATCTCAATATTTTTTTAAAAAAATATTACAAATATGTATTAGCATGAAGAGATGGGTTATATTATCTCACTGCAAGAACCATAATATCCAATTACGAGTTACATTCATTTGAGAAAATTGTTTTTCTGATGCATTAAAATTTAAATAACTCATTTATATTCATTAGTCAGTCAAGTCTATCCATTAATTAAGAAATATGCAGCTTAAAATTAAAGCTCATTTATATGCAAGCTACAATGTTTCACTATCTTAAATACAACAACTCATTCTTTGGTAGAACAAAAAATTAAAATAAGTTCCTCTTCATTACATTATTTCTACAATAAAAATAAATATCATGCAAGTGAATTATGTATGGTTTATCAGGAGATCAGTTATTTCATTTTTAAATAGTTTTAGAGGAATTTACTGGTATTTAAAGACATTATTTGATATCTATAAGTACATTGTAGTACTTTTTTTTCTTAGTATAGGATTTCAAAGAACTCGAAAAAGTGTGTAACATTGCTATACTGGTTGATGTCTCATTTTTCAATAATCAAGAATCTGTAGATTTAGTTATACTATATGTAATGTGGATGATAACTGAAGTTAATGAAATCATTAGAATTTCTTTACCATTGGTTCAAATCCGGATATCAACTTTTACAATTATTAAAGGTAACAAATATAACTAAAGGGTGACCAGTATGTTCTAGAACAACTGAAACAATTTGCTTTTAATTGCTATTTTTAAAAATTATATTCATTCTTTGTCGTGGTGGAAACATCTTCGTCTAAAAGAAGAAAACTTTTTTCTCTTTCCAATAATAACCTCATAGCAACATAAAAATGGAAAAACGTGAAGTCAGTATTAACGTCCATTTAAAAGACAAGAGTTTTGGTAAGATTGTCAAAGTTTTAAAGTGTTCGAACGTTACACAAAAACACCGCTTGGTTCACCATAAAAAAGTATGAAGAGACCAACATCTGGCGACCAAGAACCGTAAGGGTGAAGTGGTATATTGGGGCAACTAATATTTTTCGTAGCAAACGACGATCTATAATTGACCTAGGAGGCCAAAGTAAAGAATGTATTAATCATCCGAGAGGACCTTAAGATAAAGCAATAATAGAAAAGAGGTTGGTCAGGACAAAGCTGCTTCTCAATTGGATAAAACCCCAAATGCAGACGTCTATCTGATTGGATTCTTCCAAGAAACCAAAACATTTCAGTCAATGAGAAAAATGAGCATTGCCGAGAACCCCCTCCCCCTCAGTGATGATCTGGGCTTGTGTAACCTCATAGGACGAATAGACACTTCTGATCCTCCTTCAAGAGAGTGTCAAGATCAACCAAACCATGTATTTGGACATGTTGAGGACCAAAGTATTTTCTAGGAGGACGGTGTACCATCCTACATAGCAAAAAATGTCTTAGCCTTATGTGAGAAGTCTTCCTCATTCTTGGTCAAAGGATATGTACCTGCCTCTTCAGATCTCAGTTACATGTACTTTGCAATTGAGTGAATTCTAGATAAGAATGTTGAAATTAAAAATTACAAAAACGTCAACAGCCTCAAGAAAACTTTGAGGCTGCATCGGCCGATCTTGACACAAATGTTATTCATAAATATGTGAACCTGTTCATGTATGTTTGACAATGATAGATAAAGGACAAAAGAGGTTATGGCGAATAAAAACAACTTTTCTATGTAATTGAAGGTTGTTCATCATTTCTTGACTAAATAGATTTTTTGTGCTAATCCATATTTAAAATGGTATTAAAGTTTTAATGCGTTCAAAAACATATTGGACACCCTGTATAACTAAACTATTAGGGTGTGCTAAGATGACAAAAGTTTAAATTTGGTTTGACAAGATATTTTTTATTTTAGTCATGTAAATATAAAAATAATTAATCATTAAATTTCAGAAAGTAAGATCCTTTATAAAAATCTGTAAAATATCGATATTGTTATTTTCTCATAAATTATGGAGTCGAATCGAAATACAGAGCTTCTATAGAATTAATTATTGTAGATTAAAAGTATATCCTTCAATATTATTTTAAAAAATTATCACAGATATTTGTATATATTTTTTCCATTTTCAATACTTATTTCTCATATTTTTATATCAAGTGGATAATATTTTATTATTCAATATTTATATTTCAATAGCATTATTGATTTAGGGCAAATAGTAGACTCTTTCTTGCCTATTTATAATTTTGGACAATAAAAACTGCCTATTTAACTTTTGAAAATGACCAAGGAATTTAACTATGTCATTATCCAATAGTTCAATAAAATAGGCAACTATTATATTAACTCCTTTTTGGAAGGAAATGAGTAAGAACATATTAAACAGAAATTCTAAACAATTTTTTCTTTGTATATAAAAATGATTTCTTATATCGTTATTCAAGACTACTTTGAAGAAGATTTGAAGTAGTCCAGCATCGACTCAAGGGGTGGACTTCTTTGAGTCCATGCTGTAAATTTCAATTTGTAAGATTAAAAAACGCATGAGTGAGTATTTTAGAAGGTGAAATTCCCGGAAATTTGTCATCCTTATTAAACAAAAACCGATAAACTAGTAATGTACATGTACATTACAAAAAGTTAGTTTTTAAAAAAATAACAATAAAATAACCCTTTTCATTTTCAAATCTACTTCAAAGTACAGTCTTGAATAAAGTAAAATTCATCATTTTTTCATGATAAAAAAAAAAATATTTCAATTCTTTAATTTACTTAGTTATCTATTATAATGAATTAATAAATTATTTGAAAAAATATGAGAAATATAAAATAATTCAAAAATGAAATTCGATTACTTTTACAATGATGAATGGAATTGTTCGATAAACAAAGAAAAGAACCGTTCAGTATTTAAAATTATCACTGATTATGAAACTATTTATGGATTAAAACTATCATTTGTATCTGTAAAATATTTTTTTTACTTATTATCTGTAAATAAAATTTGTTTTGGTAAAAAATATTGAGACTGAGTTCTTCTAGAAGGTTAAAATTCAAATTTAGTCTCCAAATATTATTTCAGTGATAGTGAGTACAATTAATGTTGTAATTAAAGAAACAAACAATCTACAAAAATGAAACATATGTATAAGGCGTCTTGGTCAGATTTGTTAAAAACTCCGGATATATTATATATAATATGTTCTAGGTGGTTTTATATTAGTGTTTAGCCAATTGTGGTTTTTTGAGAATAATTAATAATAATTGACATTCTATCTCAATTATTGCCTAGATAGATATTTGAAATATTAGATGTGGGTAGTAATTGAATTCCTTTTATCCATTTTTTTAAAGTAATAAAAATTAATGTTTATCTTGGGTTTTGTTTTTAAATCATTAAAATTTTGAAAATTATTAAATTATGGCATAAATAAAATCACTGATCAACCAAATATCGGGGTTTTTTCCAAAAAATCGATTTAACAAAATCCATATCAGTCGAGCCCTAGTTTATATAAAAACCCTGGTTTTGATATTTTGTTCAGGCAAAATTAAAACATGAAAGTACATACTATATACATATATATATATATATATATATTTATATAAGTTTAAACTCCTCTCTTAGTCTACTTTATATATAATATATACAAACATACATATATATGTATATGACGTCATAAGCACTTGCAATTTATTTATTTGTTTTCATGAAACTACTCACTGCATAATTACTTCTTCATGATTTCTCCAGGAATATTTATGCTATCTTAGAAATAGAGCTAACTTACTTAAGGCTATTTGGACTAATCAGGGAATGAGAAAATTCTTCATTCTCCTTTTTGTTCCATTGTAGTCGCAATTACAAAAACTCCTTCCCCCCCCCCCCTCTTAACTACGTACGTACTTTGTAGATAGTTACTAACTGAAATACTTGAAATCATTGAACAAAGGAATATATAATAGAATCATGTCTTTGTGTACAGTTTATTTAGGAAATATATGAAATTAACTCTAATATTATTGACTTTTTGAGAATAATCAGTATTTGGAAAATGAAAAGTGGGTAATGAATTAAATTGTCTTTTATTTAAAAAAAATGTCATTTAAATTCCTAAAATTTGCCTTTTTTTTTGTAAATATATATAAATATCATTAAAATTCTTAATGATTCTATAGTCCCTTGTTTCCATACACCATCTTATCACTAATAATTGCTTTAAAATGGAAAAATATTACTTACTACCATCTCCTAAATACTAATTTGGTAGTTTGTATACCTATATATATTTATTCAATAATGCGAATAAATAAAAGGTTTCACTCCTGCGTAAAATTTGATTTTACTCCAACAAATGGACGCTCAGAACACTTATATGTCAACAAAATAACAACTGATAAAAAATTTTTATAAGAGTGGGGGTTATATTATTCAGGGTTACCTTTCTCTATTCAACTTCTTCAAAGGGAAAATAAAACTTGTTGGTATAAAAAACTAAGAATAAAAAAGCTGCACTTTCATAATAAGGATGAAATCACACCAATATTAGATTTTTTAAATTAAATTTTGCCGAATATTAAATTCTTTATGGAAATTGATTGAGGTTCATTTTTAAACAAAATCTACCCCAAAAATAACTAAAAATTAGAAAATATAAATTCAATTTTATCAAAGAAATAGAAACTTTATGTAGGAAGCTTTAAAAAAATTTATTTCTTGTACAAATGGATTGTATTACATGCAGGAAATAAAATAATATATATTCAATTGAATTTTTTATATTATGCTCATATGAAATGTTGTTGTTTTTATTTTACACCTGATCCAATTTATAAATATAAAATGTACATTAATGTAAATAAATCGAGATTACATATTGGTTAAAAAAATTATGTAAATGGTGTCATTTAAAATAATTGATTTGAAATATCTTGGCTTAATTTCAAGTCCAAATATCTTTTTATTTTTTGAGTAAAGCAAGTTTTTAAAAGGTTCATTGCTTCAATTTGTAACATAAAGCCATATTAATGAATCCTATACTTCAATGTACCCCACAATTTTTTGCTTCATCCTCTGCCTGGCTCCTTTTATATGTAGAGTTGTACGAAATGACATGCAGTTGTAAGCCAATTTGAATACATAGCAACGCTTATTTATATTTTATATTATTTTAAGAATTATTCATCGACAACTCCTGAACTTACCATTTTTATAATGCAATAAGCTAGTTATTAGAAAAATGATTTACGACAATTATATCTATTTTCCACCATTTATTATCCAATTTCATGAACATTACCATAAATAGTATCCCTCATTTTCCCTCTTTAGAATTTAAAAAACCTATTATTAAGTATGTTGCATTACTCATAACTTATGCCATAGAAAACGATTTAGGTGAACTTTAACGACCATCGAGCTCAGTGATTGTACAACATAGTGGTAATTCATTTGTATGAAGTACGCACATTATTTAAACTAGACTATGGGCTAAAAGTTTCTCTATTAGTAGCATGGTACCATCATGAATCCCCCTAAGTTTACAACAACCACCGAATTTCTCCAATATAGCACATGCAATGTTTTATTCTTTCTATATTAAACTAAAAATGAAGAAATCAGCCGTTGACATGGCACATTCCCATCGTGAGAAAGATAACTAACATAGTAGGCTCATGGTACAGATTTTAAAGTGAAATATTTTTGTTTTGCCATAGAAGGATATCTTTTGCCAATTTTTTTTTGATCTCTTCACTGATTTAACTCCCTAAAGTACCATGTCCAATAACGAAAGCCTGAGACGAGACAGTAAAGGAAGAGTAAAATTGAAATTGTGTGACACATTCATAACTATTAATGAACCAAAGGAGCAATTTAAAAAAATATTTTAGGTTGTATATCTAATTCTAGTTGTACTAACTTCTAATATGCATTGGAAAGGAGTGTGAAAGTTGATTGAAATGTAGTCTAAGGACCCGTTCTATTGAAGAGCTTGTACATTTCTCACTTATGGATTATCAGAGGGACTCTTTAAATAAATAGAAACTTAGACTACATTTCAATTTACTCTCACAATAAATCCCATAAGTGGCAACTGGCTTAGTTTCATCCCTTTCCTATCATTCTTTATTTCCCAAAAGGTTGCAATCCTCGAATTTCAATTTTTTTATTCATAACACAACACTGTCCACAATAACGAGATAAAATGAGAAACTGTGACGTATGAACAGTATTGTAAACTCTGCCCATTTCTTGCATTTATTTATTTCCTTTTTTAATATAATATCATTCATTATCACAGAGTTTAAAAACTTCAACACGTAGCCTCATGTGATTTTTGCCTCAATAAAATTAAAAATAAATCAATATAACACCTAAACTAGATCCTTTTTGTTTTAAACATAATGAAAAACTAAGGCACAATCCAACCCCAAACAAAACTTTTAAGAAAAAAAAGGGTTTTTTTACCTTCATATTGCATTTTCAGGATTGAATCATCCAACATGCAGAACCAGTTTTAATTAACAGGCAATGGAGGAAGATGCTCCACGATGATATGCAAAGTTCACGGGCCCAGCAATTTCATAATTAAAAAAAGAAAATAATTTTAACAAGACACAAAATTCAATTCATTATTTAAAAACTAAAATATGCACCAAGTAAAATTTATGTCAGATATGAATTGTACTTGTCGTGGCAATAATGTTTTGATCAAAATTGTATTATACATTATATTATTGTGTAGGTAAGAGATAATTCATAATTTCCATCATCACTCATCCTCATTTATCTTTCCACTTAAAAAAGGTGTACATTAGTGGACTAGATGATCACGAAAAATAATTATTTTAAAAAAAAAGTTCACGCCTGATCAAGAGTCGTACGCCATCTCAGTCAGTCTTTACGCTCGTATGATAATTAGGAAAATTATGGATGAGTGATGACGAGAGCTGTAACAAAATACTGAATAATAAAACATTTCAGTTGGCAACCTGCAAAACAAATAGTGTATAGGAAGATCTTTTAGTTTTTTTATCGGTTGTAAGTTAAGCATTGATATGAAAAGGTATATGTGTAATTTATGCAAGAAAGGAGGATAAAGACTGAGTGACAACAGCTTACAGCTTTAACGATAAATAGCTTTGTCTCAATTTAGTTTTTTGTTATCATTCCTAATTTAAAGATACAAATGTCCTCAGCAGATATTATATCTTTCAGAGTTTTTTTTATCTCAAGCGTGATTTTTACGGACATGGTTTATCTCTTATTTTACATTTCCATGATTTTTCGGATGAATAAATACGAAAATCCTAGAGTTTTAAGGGCATCAAGTGCCAGAGTCCTATATTCCCTTATTGCTGAAAAGGAGCCCATGCCCGAAAAAAAAAGATCAATTGTAGTTTCTATCTTTGCCTCAGGCCTGCAACTCTGGGTGATAGTTGTATCACTCTTAAAAATTAATTAAATAAATTATATTAATAAGGCAACAGTATAACTCGCAGTTTAGATATGAGATTCAGTCGAGCTCAAATAATAAATAGTATAGTTTAGAGAAAAAACTCTATTCATAATTATTAACATACATTTGTAAACAAGACTAAAGGTTTTTTAAAACAAAAAATAGAATCAACATATTTTTTCTATAAAAAGAAAAATTATTATTGTTTTATTCAAATAGTTATTAGTATTTTTGAACATTTTATGTTAAAATCTTTTTTCAAAAAAATATAATCTTACTGAACTGATTGGTTTGATATCCCTTAAAATCCAATTACGATTAAAATGAGTTTGATACCCTTATTTGTGAACTTCTATAGAAGAAGTTAACTTCCAATCTCTATAATGACAATATACAAAGCATATAAGTACATAATATACTTAACCTCTTTAACAACTTTTTATTTTTTTGAATTTTATAAGTAATGAGAAAAGTTTATATTATAAAATGTTACGCCAACTTTACAAAATTAGTTCAACAAACTATTATATAATGGAGATATTGTTCTTTGTTTAATTCTACACAGTCTCCCCCGTCTTGTCAGCCATGCTTCTAGAAATATTTTTCACATTGATTTGGTCTCATTATTTTCAATGAATAAGGACATGACTTTAGAGCATTTATGATTTGAGACCATGCATATCGATTGTTAATTTAACTTTGACTTACAAACTATTGCCTTTGTCCTATCCCTACCATCTATGCAGGGCCTGAGCCAGAGAGGGGGGGCATATTTATGAAGAAAATATGTCAAATTATTAAGTTGTAAATCCTAAGCATTTTTTTGAGTGCGATATTTTTAGTGGTTGGCAATTGATACAGAATTTTTTATTTATCAAATATGTTACTATTAAATTATTGTTTAGAGAAAAACATGTATAGGAATGTAAATAATATGCAAAATGCCGCGTGCGAGATTTTGTGGAGTTGGCTCTACGAACAGTACTTTTTGTTTTCCAAAGCTGTTATCATTTTTCCTTTAATACTGAGGGGAGAACATCTACCTGATAGTAAAGATCTCGCATGAAGGAATACATGCATTAAGGTTAATAAACCAAATAAAATGTAAACAAAAAGGGCTCAAGTCCTCGTATAATTATTATTAGTTAAAAATATATAATTTCCTGACATTAATTTCAGTTAATTTTCTGCCTCTCACTATGGTATACCTAATGTTATTATTTATTATTGATGTCTTCATTTGTATACATATATAATGGAGAGTAGCAGCTTGTAGCTCAGTCAAACGTCATGACAGCTCAAGCTGCTTCCCTCACAACATTCATCAAATTGTCAGAGTTACCAGGTTAATTTTCTTTTTTCTTTTTATTATACACACTCCATTTGCATATTATTTACATTCCTAAACATGTACAACTAACCACGTGTAATGAAGCAATACACGCCGTCTACAATTAATAATAATTAACGAATAAAATGCCTAATCGAGTGAACATATAATCCTTGATTTAAATGGTATGATCAGTTCTCTGATTGGTATGAATATGTGATTATCTCCTTTCAAAGATCTTCAATGTTTTTGTAGGTAAAAGGATACGAGAAAAGCTACTATACTAAACGTCATAACAGCTGACACTATTCTCCTTCCAAACATTTATCAATTTGTCAGGATTATCAAGTCAATATTCGTTTTTTTCTATTTTACATACCGGCTGAGTTTAGGATTTACAGTTTTATAAATTATAATGATATTTATATATATCCTTAGTCAAGTCATGCTGGCGCCGGTCATGTACCTAGTAAACATATACCACATGATGGTCTTTTTTTTCTTCTTTTTTAAACAAAGTTTGAAAGTTCAACTAAGATCTATGTAGAGAAAGGTATAGTCAACGCTATAAAACAAAATGGCAAAACGAAGACAAGGAGACTAATTTTTCTCCAAATTTGTTACCATAAATTACTCCATAACTAACTACGCATCCTCCTTGAATTCACCAAGTTAATTCAATTAAAACAAGAGGAATTCTTTGAAGGGAAGAAAAATATAAATACCTCAAAAGGTATATCCTGCAGAGGAAATATCTACAAGTTAACAGAGGCGTTTCGTCACTTTGTTTTATGCCTTTGTATATAGTATAAATACATAATAAATAAGCCTATTTCTCAAATAAAAAGATCCAATTAGTTGCTACTCAACTTTAAGATATTCACTGAATTTGACATATTCATAGATACTGTCATCCATTATGCACCCGTCCTTTCTATACGTGTTTTTTAAATATAATATACTTAGAAAGACTATTAGCATATTTACTTTATTGGCATCCTGAAAATATATTTGCTATCAGCATATTGTTGAATGTTTTTTGTTTGTTTTTTCTGTACTCAAATTGAGTTTCCTTTCTTCCTACTTATTTGTTTATGTGATCAGATAAGCCTTAAAAAATGAGCAGGAGTAGTTTTCCATAATTTATTGTACATATATTTGGCAATATTCTACATATATCTATGTACATAGGTACATGATAGGGAAGGTATTTGTTTTTTCAAAGGAGAACTTCTCATTTTATTTATTGATCATTCTTCTTGCTCCATTCAGAGACTGGGTAACAAGTACAAAGTAAACATTTTTTGAGCATTCTACATTAGAAAAAACCTTATTTTATAGATACAAGTGATATAAGAAGAAAAAGATGATGGATGGGCCTCAAGATAGTACTTTTTTTCTTCTAGTGAGGGAAACTGAAAAAATATATAGGTACTTTATTCCTTTTAAGATATCTACAATATTTAGTAAAGTACATAGTGCTCGAAAGGTGTCATTAAGACCCTTTTCATTATGTAGCCTTTCATTATTTATGGTGAAAACAGTGGAAACATCATCAAAAAGATCAATTGTCGCACAATACGAACTGTACTAGTAGTGTAAAGGAATTCGAAATATGTGAATTGTTAGAATCTGTTTAAAGAGCAAAAGGAACTCATTTGAGGCGTTTTTTCTCCAAAAAACATAATATATACTAGTATGCTCTTTGAGATACTCAACCCGAGGCTTGCAAGCAAAATGTAGCTCTTTTAAGGCTAGTTGTGGTTCCTTTAATTCCCACATTAGAAAAGTATTTAAATATCGAAAAAACATGGCGCACATAATTCATTACAGTAATATTATGTGGAAAAACAAAGTTTTCCTTATATATATGTATATATATTTGTATCAGTATTTTGTATAACAGTACCTTGTGCAAGTATCTTCAAAACAATGGATCATCCTAACATGTTATAGCTTGTATACTAGTATTACCACTTCATTCATTTTTACCAAAGTTATCATCCAACCTCGTATCAATACATCACATTCAAAAGATCGAAGGAGAGTCAATCACAAATAATTATTTTAAATTTAGCGCTATGATTGTGCAAGTGCCACCGTTTATGAGCTCTACATGGCTGACAGAGTATTTTCTGACAGACTGGATGTACTCGAAAAGTGTTGCTTGGTTATAATTATTTTTCGCCGTGAAGAAAGTGATGGCAATTTATACAGACTTTTTCCTGACCTGTCAATAACAATTCTGTGATGTGTTAACTGAGCTGAATTAAACATTCTACAACTTGAAGGAATTTCTGATTGAGGTCAATGAAATGAAGCAAATAAGCAACCAACTCGGACTTAAGTAGATTCAAATGGAGTTAAGGAGCTTTGATGTACTGTTGTAAATTTTTGAAAACTGGTGAGGTCTCTACCAAATATCTCCAAACTGGCAAAACACTTCATCTGAATGCTTCCATTCACATACCAGTGTGAAGCAGCATTTTCTGTACCCTCAAAAATAGAATACTGTAAGCAAAACAAATTGAGTCCGTCGCATAAAACAGAGACCCTTCGGATCGCTGTTTCAAGTGCCGACCTTGATTTCAAATCACTTGTGCGGAAAGAAAAGTGTCAGAAATCCCATTGAGTGTTATGTTTTGTGTTTGTAAAGAAAAAATAAATCACAGCTTTTTCACTATTTCTCATTCTTTGGTACATTACTACTATCTCTATTCTAAAATGTATAATGATTGATTCATGAAGGGAAGGAATATTTTTAGATTATGACTCTTCTAAAAATATTTAATCGTCGATGTTTCTCCTGACTAGGACAAAGTTGAGTACCACTGGTCTACACGAACGTTGATTTGAATTGATTTTAATTTTACCGAAGAAAAAGTCGCTGAAATTTGGCCACAATCTTTTTAAATCGACCCAATATTGTAGCTAAACAAGGTCAAATAAAGTTTAAAAATTCATATATGAACTCTTTTACACTAATAAAAAATTGTTATTTGTAGTTTAAAAGGGTTTTTTTACTCCTGAAGAGATGAAAACGTTATTCATACAAGAATTAACTTCTTAAAGTTAGATTTTTGATATTAATATTCATTTTTCTCTGAAGAGGCTGATCCTCTTACATGTTAGTTTTATATGACAATATTTGTAATGAACATTAAAATTTTCAGATTGTCTCTATCCTACTTAAATAGCAGAAATACAAAATGTTCTAAAATTATACTTGAAAAGTAAAGAGCATAATATTTTACTCATGATTATTATAAAATATGTACAAATGTAGTAGAAACAAATGGTATTTTCAAATTGTGAGTCACTAAACCTAAAAAAGCCTCATATTTGCAACATTAATTGCACCAAAAATATAAAAACAGCATACCATTAAGTTAAAAACTTTAAAAATGCTACAATTAGTTCTGCTGGAGTATATTTTAACTACAAGTTTAATGTTTTGAGCTTAATTTGGTGCATACAACATAACAAGAAATTTAACATAATGGTTTTAATTAAGGATAATTACGACTAAAAAAAGAATACGTAAACATGGAAGGACATCTTTCATTTAATATACTTTGCATCATCATTACACTATACTTTTAGATGTTCTCATACAGAATTCCTATTTAATCAGTACATATGACTTTATTGATTTGAGTTTTATCAGACATTAATGCCTATTATTGAGAAAACAACCTTTTGTGTTTATAATAAGTTCATTTATAAGGGGATGAAAGCCCCAGCTCATGGCAAAGACCTCGGAGACCTCCAATAGTGCCGTCAATGAAGTCTAACCTGTTATTTTGTTTTGTAAGTCTTGGCATTTAGGGAAGAACCTTTGATGAAACATATTTACTTATTGTTGTTATACTTTTCCAAAATGTGTTAATTGACATTAATGTTTCAATTATTTTTGCAAGGTCTTTTCCTCTAATTTTGTCGATAATTAATTGAAAGCAGAATGAGTTTTTCTTAGCGTTTTCCAAAATATTTTGATGTGGAATAGATTTAATCGGCCAATGCTCTTTAGGCAAGTAATACGCTTCCAGATAATTTTATAATTCACTTTAAATTTGAAAATAAAATTGTGACATAAACCATCTTATTTGTTGGCAAATTTCTCACTGAAGGGATTTACCCTTAGAAGGTATAATACGTTCGGGAGAATTATAGTGTTCCATATTTTGATTCTTCTGGGTAATTTTTTCCTATATGATACGAGTATCGAGAAGAGGCCTTTCTTATTTTTTTCTTCTATTTCTTTCATGTTGCAATCGATATAAGATTGTCCGATATAAATTTTGGTTCACAATATTCTAACTAGATTGGCAGTTTTTATGCCGAAATCATATACAAAGTTAGTAGCAACACTTGATTTCTGAAGGTTAATTTTCAATCCAGATATTTTTTTCAGTTGCTTCTATGATGCTTATGGTCTCATTGATTTATTGATTGATATTAGTTCCTGAATATAAAATCGACATGTCGTTCGCGAAAACTTCTATTTTGTTATTTAGGTTTCCTATAGGTATATTCTTTATTTTGAGGAAGAAGTAAATATTCCTTATCAGCTGATCAACAGCTATAATGAATAGGCTAGGAGCTACCAGATCCCCCTGGCGACTGCCCCGACCAATTTCAAAATTCTCCATATCATACTCAATATGGACATTTCTTAGACAAACAGCTATCATTCTAATGAAGTATTCCCAAATCAATGATACATTTTGTTTGAGTGTTATCTTTCTCACTTTGACAGTCTCTACAGTCGTATAGATCATCGTAGAATTATTTGATTATCTGGTGAATTGTTTTTTATTCGTCATTTCTCCTCCATTTTTGTTAAAAAGTACATTGATACTTTTTTTTTCATATTTATACTCTCTCACCTGTTCTTCACTGATCTCTGTGAGACCTGTTCTAATCAAACAGCCGGTAGTAGTGACAATAGAAATCTTTTCTAATTTAAATTCATGGGTAAACGTTTCATTTGGATATTTATTTATATTTTTGCTAACAGTCCTTTCCTCTTCATACCCTCCTAACTCCTATGTTGATATACTCCCTTCGATAACAGTCTAATATGCGTTTACGGGCAAGTGATGCAGTTTTTATTTTCTTTATAGCCAACTTTTTATTAATATCCTCTATAATACCCCCCGATCCTCAAATTTGCTACCTCTTCTTCCAGTGAACGTACGTCTAATTTTCACCCCTTCTTTTTGTGTTTTTTAGGTTTTTTGAATGTAATTAAAATAAGGGCAGCAATCAGATTGTAATCCTGCCAAAGTTTTGTATTGGATAGTTTAATAAATTACACCTGATCTTACAAATATATAATCAAGTTGGGAGCTTTCCACAACTTATATCATGGTGAAGCAGCACCTGTAAATAGTACATATTTTAATGTGTCTATCAAACTTTATATTTAATTACAATATGTATAGCTTTAGGTACAAGGTAATCGCTACTACTGGAAGCATTTATGACAGAACAGCAGAGTATGTTTCTCTCCCTATAAATGCCCGCGTCGATTCATTCTGTATGTCGATGATGGGTTTTGTTTTCATTTTCCTTTTTACTTAAATATGTTTAATTTTGAGTAAGAAGTTGAAAAACATTTAGTTTTTACTTCGATAAAAAAAACCTTTAATTACCAAGCCTTTAACAATTTTAGGCAGAAACGAGAATAACTGTTAGGAGATAATTTAATGGGATTTTATATTTTTATGACTTTTACCCATTAATCAAGAATAAAATTATGTTTTTTTATACAAATATTGGATATGAAAAATGATGGTTTTCTAATTATAAATGGTTTGATTATGTCTGGTAACCCATTGATTACCAAACTAACATGAATAAATTTAATATATTAACGAAAAATGGAAAAATTTCCGAAAAGTTATTTTCATCACAAAATACCGTTTAGGTACTTTCCACGTAATGTCTTCATTTGGTTTTTAAATTTTGAAAAAGTTTAATGATTATAATTTAGATCATATTTTAAAAGTTTTACTTCTATTAGCTTGATGAGTAATGCTTCTACTTTTTCATATATGTATGTATGTATATAAAAAAAAATATATTTTTTTCAACATCAGGTAACATTTTTTCCACACATGGTCCAAACGCTTAAGAAATATTTATTTTTCTTTATCCTAAATATAGAAAAAAATTATTGCTTTCTTTCTCTCATTATGTATTATACTTTATAATAATAATAAATACTTCAAAGTCATTACTTATTTATGATGATTACCTTTATCCCATAAATTAACTTTTTGAAAGAAAATTGAAGTTCTTCAATGTTTTTATTTTTATTATTTATTTTTTCTTCTAAGAGAAAAAATAATCAGTTACTTTGACAAAAGTTCTTTTTATTCTCATTTTAAAGAGAGTATTTAATATATAGAATTTCAAACAAGTATGGTAAAAAAAAATTGATGATTGTTGACCTTGTCAAGGACATACCCGAAACCTAAAAGAAAGCTATAGGCACAAAAAAAAGTTACATTCACGTGTGCAACTGATATGAATTTAAAGTATTGGCTCACAAAACAGTATTTAGCAGGGTTAATCTTTATTGGAGAGAGGTGGGCATTAGGAGACAACAAGATTGAAAAATAGCAATAAAGATTAAATTTGGAAATGTAGGGAGTAATATGGCAGGGAACCAACACGAGAAATTGTTGAACTGTTTAAACAAACTGGAGGAAGATATTTACCTTACTTAGTACACTTTTTCTCAAGCTCTTTGTGCTATTAACAAGGTCAGAAAAGATTGGTTAATGTTTTGTTTTAGGAATGCTTTGTACGGGTTTGTCCATATTCAGAAGACGTAAGTGAGAGTATGCATGCTGATTAGAGGCATTGCTATAGTAATTTCAAGGTAAAAGACACCAGAAATTTTTTTGGATAAAATTGTTGTTAAGTATAACTCACTTCATCGTTAAATGTCTAATACATTCTATATGTATAGTTTATGATGGCATTTGTTCATCAATAAGAGAATATAATCAGCATAGAATAAATACACATTGAAACACACATATTTGCTTCTAAAGTTGATCATTCAGTTATTTATAAAATAAAAAGTTGGCTAAATTAAATAAATGCCAGTAGTTCCTTTGTATATAGGGTTAGGATTTTAATTTTTTTTATACAGAACCCTGAAACTATGTAAATTTAATAAATACAAAAATATTTTAAGGAGATTTTCTCTACGTACACTCGTAGTTCTAATCACTCATCCACTCTATTATTAAAATCCCCTCTTAGATTTACTGTGGTTATAATTCATAGTAAACTCAAATAGGGCTTCTCAAACTATGTAAAACAACTTTATATTTAAAGAGAAAAGGAAAATTGCTCTTGCCTCAGATGCTCAAATGCGAGTTTGAAAAACATTGTCCTAAATTTAAAAAATTATCTCCTTCCCCCAGAGTGAATTTCACCTCAATTGAGAATGTATCTCACATTCAAATAAATAAACCCTATATATTTCTTTTCCCTCCCGTAAATTTATGCATTACTAGATATGATTTTAGAGATAGCTTCACTTCTATAAAGAAATATATATGTTTCTTTTTTATTTTGTACATTCAACCTATAGCAAATAAAATATGAACAAATCAAATAAATTCTGCTTACATAAAGAAAAAAAAAACACATATTTATGGGCTGATAAAATTTTTGTTTGATTTTGTTTGAATACAAAAACACATAATAATAATAAAATAGTACAAAGAAAACTCAAGGCATAAAAAAGTTTTCCTATAGTAAAATAAGGGCAACTAACTTGATTTACGTTTTTTTTTTTTTTTATGTTTTCATGGATCCAAACATGACTTGTATTATTTGATTTAGTTTTTTGTCTCTTTGATATTTCATAGATTTAGATAGCCATTAAATTGTATTATATTAAGGTTACTCACAAACTATGAGATAGAGGCTGATTTTAAATTTTTCAATGTTCGTAGATATATATTTAGTAAGATTTTTTTGCAAGCTATAAATATCATGAAGTAGAAATTATAAAATATGGATCAATTGATATTTAAAAAGTCTTACTTTATGGAGACTTGAAGGATATGCGACTCAATCTTTTTTTTTTAACCAATACAATAGTACTATATTATCTCATATTGTATGTCCTAAAAAACTTAGATACTTTCAAAGGCCCTACAAAAATGTAGGGCTCATAAATTGCATATAAATAAGCATAAAAGCAATAATTAATAAAAAGGGCTCCCTCTAAAAATTATTTCAAAATATAACTTCTTAATTATTCACTCCACAAAATAACAACTTTTTATTTCACATTTGATATCAGACTTTGTTTTTCAAATATTTGATGGAAGGAAACTTAGTTTTACATTCCTACGTAAATGTGTCAGAAAATCGTACCAAACATATAAAACAATTTTAAAAAATTGGGTGCACAGCAAAACCTTGCTCTATAAATGTCTCCTTTAAAAGTTAAGACATAATATAGTTGGGGACATTTTTTATGATAAAACTCAGAACTCTGATGAAGAAAATTATAATCATGGAAAAATCCCAGTAAATAGGGATTCATAAATTGAGTTATCGTCACATTTTAAACCAAATTGCGCATCAGATAGTGTATCAAATAAATAAAGGATTTAAAAATAATTAATTATATTCATGGTGTGCACAAAAATACTTTAGACCTAATTTATTCAGCAAAAAATTACGCGAGACCAAATTAAAATACAAAAGCTTTTAGAAGGATATATATGCTTTTGAATAAAGGATTATTTGGATCTGTCAGGCAAAAGATGTCCTCTCAAGAGCTTCAACACAAAAAATCATCGATATACTTCACGACCAAGCACCAAAAATCATAGTTATTTCCTCAATCGCTAGTCATGATATCAGTAAAAGAGGTCGGTTTAGAAGAGACAATTTCAGATATTGTCGGGAATTTGTCTTAAAATATAGAAAATAAGTACTGGGTTTACCTTAAAGCCAGTACTTATTTTCCATTTTTCTTTTTCACCCACTCCCTGTAAATAGTATTATTTTTAATTTGATCTAATATAATTTTATGAATATGTATGTATAGCTAAAATTAATTTACCCCTTAGAATAATTAATAAATTATTTTTTTATAGGAATGATTAGTCATAAAATTATTATTGAACTTATATTCTAAATAGGTTTTATTCATAACCATTCATCTACCAAGCCCCAATATGATGTCAATTCATAATATACTCTTCATTAAAATCCATGCTCATGCAATATCTCATTTTAATTTCATTTGAAACAAGCAAATGAAAATACATAAATATCCATTATACAAGTAAGTATAATTTCCATTGCCTTATATAAACAATTAATAAATATTCCATTGTACCAATGAAATGCTTGAGCAGTAACATATTATTTACTATGAAAAGATGTTCCTTCTAGGAAATATACAATGGATCATCTAATATCTAAAAAAAAATGATTATGATGATGCATAATTTTGCATGGATTTTACGCCACAAAATTACACTATGTAAAAAAAAAATTGGAACTATATGTAAAAGCAAGTTCCAGGTTGGTTTTGACTTATTTATATTTTTTTAATTACAATCACTTCTCTCGCGCCGATAGTGACAGCAATTCAAGGTTTTCTCAACTAAAAGTTATTGTAT
Organism: Lepeophtheirus nordmannii; assembly: GCA_963680855.1. Taxonomy (NCBI): domain Eukaryota; kingdom Metazoa; phylum Arthropoda; class Copepoda; order Siphonostomatoida; family Caligidae; genus Lepeophtheirus; species Lepeophtheirus nordmannii. The sequence continues at coordinate 26,777,036 of OY804523.1, forward strand.
TAAAATTGAAATTTTATTCAGGTCTCAAAACATTTTTTTGTGCCTTTCAATGTACCTGTAGACATACAGAGGCACCTTGACATACGCTTTTTATCCGTTCTATGATCGAGTCTTTGTGACGTATTTTTAAATAAGAAAATACTCTTTAAATACTGCCTTGTAAATAACTAAATAAATTAAATAAGAATAAAATGCAACAATAATTTATAAAAAACCAATGCAAATTAAGGCAAAAAAAAAAATAAAAAACACACAGTATAATTACGGATCGTATACATAGAGTTCATTGTACATTGTACTTTATTAATCTTTCAATTTAATAAAAAATCTAAAAGGATAAAATACAACATTTCAATTATTGACTTGAATGCTGTAAATACTGTAAAGTTTATCTTCAATGAATACAACAACAAAGTCCTTTAAAGCTATTAAAATGGAACGAAGAATATGACATTTTATGAAAAATGAAGTTTTGCTGTAGGATTTTTGACAGCTCTGTAAAGTTATATTCATGTATACAATACATTGTATGTACTGATTTGGTTTTTTTCTTAAAGATAAACCCATATATGTAGAATAAATATCAGGCCATACATGGTATCAATATCATGAATGAATGAAGAACTAGGTTTGAAAAATCTTAATGTGATTTTGATTAGCCTTGTATGATCCTGTAGGAATTTGTTCATAAAAATGTGTTATTTTTTATTGCATGAAGTTGATAAACACTACAATTATGCAATTCTTTCGGTGTTTCATTATAAGCATGAAATAATTTTAAAGCTCAAAGAACGCAAATAACAGTTAAATTTTTTTAAATATTCGAATACTTTGGCTTTTAAATTGCAAATGGAAAAAATAGAAAATTATTGCAGAGTGTTGTTATGAAAATTACAAAACAAATACTGATTTGATTATGTAAGATCAAAAAAAAAATATGCAAATAAAGTAATTAAATAAATTAATCATGTAACTAAATAAAAGTATACTCCTAATGGCTATTATCCAAACACTGAAATATATCAAAAAGAGCATGTATTATATATACACTGAGTAGAAGATAAATTTAACGGTGTATGAATAATATAAATAAAATGTATCATTTCTAATTTCTTTAAAAAAAGTTTAGCTAATATCACAAAATCGTTGAGGTTTTGTAGAACAATACCTATAAAAATCCGAGGATAAAAGGGATCTCACTATATTTTAATAATGAAAAAATAATTGGATATACTCAATAAATATAAGTTATTATCGAATTTACTAAATAAATACTAATGAATAATTTCAATTTTTTCATTATTTTATTACTAAAACACATATTTTGATTACTTTATCCTCAGATTATTTTAACATTTTCAGTATAATAAAACTCAATATTCTCAATAATTTAATTTTTTAAATGACTTTAAAAGTATTTGGAGATACTCTTTCTTATAATTAAAGTTGTGTAATTTTTCTTTAATTCAAACTTAAATTCTAATCACCATCACCAAAATGAGAAAATATGTACTTTTTGCATATTTATTCTATTTTTTATTTTTTTTATCTAAATGGTTTGTTTAATTGAGCTACAATCAAAAATACTACACACTATATTTAAATTAAATCTGTTCTACTATGAATGTTTCTCAATCAATTGTATTTATATATTAAATGAAGATGCTTTGATGATATATGTTGTGGAAGCTCTAATATATGAATTTAACTTGGAAATGTTATATAAATACTTCTAGAGATTATAAAACAATCTAACGATGATTTTTTTAAATGCCTTTCAATGAGAAATTTTAACCTTTATCTAGTATTAAAAAATTTAATAATTTTTTGTTATATTGATATTATAAAAGTATTATTTAAATAAACTTAGTTTTTCAAAAAATAAATATTAGTTTGTGTTTATATATTTACTTGCCAAAATATGAACGTTATAATTAAGTTTATATATTCTGACGTATTTGTTACCCAAAAACTTAAGTTGGTTCATCCCTTAGATTCTTTTAACTATTTGATATTTTTTTCTTCGAGTCTTACATGTGTCTATAACCTTTCTTTAATACCGGTAGCTTCAAAAAAATCATTAAAAATTTTTATCCGTATGAAAATAGACTAATTATATTATTTCTGTAATTATTAGCGTACTAATAATAATTAATATGAAACTTACACATTAAACATTGGAGTGAGAATGTTAAATTATATTTATAAATTTAATCTTTCAATTTTTTATTAAGTATTCAATATGTACACCTAGATATTAATATATAATATAAAACAAAGATTTTAATGTATACTGCGAAAAATTAATAAATAAACCTGCAAAAACAAAATTAATAAATAAATATGTCAAATTAATTTTAGTTAAGTAATATAATACAAAAGTTGAAAATATGAATATTTATTCGTCAATTTTGTTTTCGCAGAATTAATTATTAATTTTTTGCAGTGTAAATATCAATGTACAATATTAAACATGTGTATTTTCAAATTTATTGCAGACGTACAAATGTATTTTTACTAACAAAAAACACATTGGTTCGTGAAAAAGATTTATCATATTATTATTATTTTTTTAATATAGATTCATTTGGCTCACCATTTCTATATCCACACAATACAAGCAATGAAGTTGGCCCAGATGAGCTCTTACGTAGATTTTCTCTCTATGATTTAAGTGACTACTGTCTCGGAATCCTTTTTTCTTCAAAAACGTTCAAAATTAATCAAATAATGGGGCTCTCATGGAGAGGAAAGGGCAACCCGACTGGAATAGGAGGGATATGCCAAGGCCGCTTAAAGTATACTAAAGACGGGTTGGTGAGTTAAAAAATTATTCGTTGATTCTGTCGATTTATATGACTATCACAATATTACCATAAATGACAATCCGTATTCGTTTGTAAGATTGGTTGTGAGTTACAAATAGTACAAAAAACTATTCATTTTCAATCACATGATTCAACTGCAGCTCTAAATCTTTATTTTCCTTCATGTGCACGATGTATTTTCTTAAATCTAAAACAGTATATCGTGAAATACGACCATACATGCAGAAGAAAATCTTTTCAGGATTTCCTTCATTTACAACCACTATCCATTTATAAGTTCAAATTTATCAAATAGTCTCAAATACGTACCCAGCGCTCTTCCCGTAAGAAGAGTACAAAAATGAGTTACCCAGGCATCGTTTTCCCATTTATTATTAGAGGCATCAATAAGAGACATGAAGAACCAACCTCGTCCTTCAAGTCGTTAAAAATCGGAATTTTCACCGTATGCAAATGCAACTGGAAAGAAATGCATCCAAGCGCAGGTAACTATGAACTAGAGCTTTTGGCATAGTTGGTCTTTGCTAATCATAAGAGAATGTAGAAAAAAGCCCACCCAGTTGTTATAAAAACCAAGCCCTGATATGATACACTAAGATACATGATAACCAGTGATGTATAAAAAGGGTCCAGCTGACATGCACGCAAAGAACGGTTGTTGGCAAAATTTTTCTTTTCAAAATTCTTCTTCTTTTATGACTCAGTTCTATTCAATTCAAAAACAACAAGTGCCATTTCTAAATCAAGTTAAAAAATGCCTGAGGATTTGATTCAGGAACTTGGGTCGCCGACAATGGAGGTGGCAACGTTAGAAAACTTGACAAAGATACGAGTGTGATGACATTCCGGCCATGCCATTTCTCGACTTCTATAATGAAGAAATTTCCTATCATGAGACTTTCAAATCGCTGATGTCACAAGAGAAATCCGAATCCATTCAATAAACATGGTATTAGTAATGATTCAGGTACATCTGATTTCACCCCTGACCTAATTTAATTCCTTGTATCATGTATTATCCCACTTTCAGTCGGAGGACATCCAAATTTCATCCAATTTATGGAGAAATACGCCGGTAAATCCGTATCTCCTTGTTTTCCCGTAACTCAATCATTGGAGCTCTTAAGTCGAGTCAGAATTTTCAAAATAAAACGGGAAATTGACGAAAAGTATAGATTAACAATGGACAGGACTAAAGACTTCAAGTGTGACAATAGTAGAAAAGATATTCCACTTGAAACATTCAAAAGTGGATAGTATAAAGAATGCCTGATACATCCAGTTGAAGAATATTGTTGCCGTGATATGCATTGACTTGAAGAATTTTTGCTTGTACTAAAATGCTCCGATCGTCAATTGTGATTCTAAGAGGGGCTCTGGCATGATGAGGGGATGTATTTTTCTCTAATGTCATAATTAAAGTTTGGCTCATTTGGCTATATTGATTTTCATGTACTTGATTATTCCATTTTTATGAAATATTTTTTTATTTATTTCTTTTTGATGTTTCTATTTTTTGTGAACATATTAAATCGATTCAGTGACTTGTTACAGCTATTACTGTATCGATTTCAATGTAATTAATTGCCCGATAATTATTACTTTTTTCCTTTGAAATTGTATCTGAAATATTTAAAATTGTAATTATAACATACATTTTCATGGTATTATCAATTTAGTTTATTTTTTGGGTTTATTCATGAAAACTTAAATTGGAATCACATTGGTTTTCCGAATCCATGTTCAGTTTTTCTGGTATAACTATTTATATATTTTTGAAATAATCATTATGAAATTTCATCCTACTTCCTGATTACAAAATGTGTTACTTTTGACTATTTGAAGTTTTTATAATAGTTTTAAATGATAATTGTTGAATAAAAAAAGTAGCCACTAGATGGTTAAATAAAATCATTTCATTTAACTGTATGTGCTTCTTAAATATGTAATATGAATTATAGGATTCACTTAAGTGTAAAAGTGTAGTAATTTTGAGGTGCAACGCCGACAAAGACATATTGAGGCTTATACTCTATTAGTATTGATTAAATAATAATTAATTTTCGAGTCAAGTCCGAGACGATTCAAAAATGACTCAGGTTTCATGCTATGGCATTAGTTGCTATAAATTTAGGGTTCTATCCTATACAAGTTCTTAATGTCACTATAATCAGTTCTTAAGTGAACACCAAAATAATAAGTTACGTTCCGCCCCTTCAAATGTAATCGGCTGAAGTTCTGCCTTAATTCAAGGGTACCATATTTATTTATGACATCATCTCAGGCGTGCCTTGCAGCTGAATCCTTTTTATACATCACTGACGATAACGCTGAGAAACATTATGTCAACTTTTCCATTATGGAAGGAATGATGAAGCTGTTATTATTTTGGTGCTCTATCTCGAAGCAGTTTGTATTTGATATATTTCAAACATCACTACGAAAACAGAAAAAGAAGTCACTTCCCATAAAATGTGATATCTTTTTTTATTGCACAAAGAATGCTTGAGGTATTTTTTAAATCATTTCTAATGTCAAAACTTATATATTTATTACATTGTCCTCTACGAGAAATAAGATATAATGACAACATTAAAAAAACATCTTGCTAACAAAGACAATTTTGGAGTGAAAACTCTATTTTCACATCTCTACTAATAACTAGTTTTACTTCCCTAAGGATCTTGTTGTCTTAAAAGAAGTTGACTCTCAGACTCAATATCTATAGGGGATCCAAAAAAAATTTAAAAATAGGGTGTATCAAAAAATGGTGCAATAGTTGTCATTTGATTCCATTCACGCCTTAAGTAAAGGCCATGGGACGGCCTTCACTAATAGTTTCCTCAGCCGCCTAATAGTGTTTTTGATTATAAATAACAATTGCTCCTGTACTAAGCAAATGCCTTGACATTCATATGAGTAGTGCTATGAATGAATTAACGCGATTTTCATTGTCATACCACAAAAAATTACAATTACTATGACTTATTTTTAACCATTCATACATAAATATTCACTCTCAGGAGATCTTTATCTACCGACTAAGGTTTAATTGTTTGAATATTAATATATATATATATATATATATATATATATATATATATATATATATATATTATAACTATGATATAATATATCAAATATGGTTACAATTATTGTTGTTAAAATATACATATAAATGAGGGGGGGGGGGAATTATAGAAGAGACAATATGTGAGATACTCATTAGAGACACTCCTCTATCATATGTACATACGCATATATAAATATTATCTTGTTTATTAAATTTTGTATCGTATCGAGAAAATTTGATATCGTGACATCCCACGAGTATTAATTTAGAACAAAGTATGATATGAACTCTAACTGGAAACATTTAATTTAATTTCAATTCTAAAGAAATAATTTTTCCTGATGAACTGTGTACGAGTAGGTTTTAAGTACATGAATTAGCTCATTTCAACAAAAAAAGATGAAATTCAATACTGTTGGTCATTATTGATTACATGGAGAAGAAATCCTTGAAGGTGACGTCATTATCAAAATTTCCGTTGTGTCAAAGATATTTGTTCCATAACCTCTGAAAATATCAACCTTGATTTACAGAATAAAGTTATTCTTGACATACAGAAATACATTATGGAAAGATTTCAGATATCAACAGAGTCGATAATGAAATCTTTCTTGTCCAGAATTTGTTTGACAGTAAGTATGAGTAAAGTTGATGTGGCAACTCAGTTGCAGTTACAGCTAATAGATGCACAAGCCAAGAATTTGTTAAGTGAGAAAATACGAATAGGGATCACTTTTGGAATTTTAAAATGACTTAGCAAATATTAAAGCATTAAAAAAATGCGAGGGACATGGCATCATCAGTGATCCGACCAACTTATATCCTTGAGCAAACATTCTCAAAAATGAAGCATGTGAAGTCATTACATCGAACACAATTAATTGATGAATAATCATGATTGGATTCAAAGTATGCATTTAAGACATTTTGAAGAGTAAAGGTCAATTTCATCTGTCCAACCAAAATTTTCTTTTTTCGTTAATGTTGTTTTCTTCAAATACTTTACAGGTAAATCTGGACCGAATTTAATGTCATATAGTTCAAACAGTAGGAAATCATGAACAACGTGTACCTTATCAAATGAGAAGTAAAACCTCTGGATTAGTTAGCATTTGGACTTAAAATAAACACATTTATACAATGGAATCCGTCTGGAGAAACACAGTAGTGGAATTGGCACGTGTGAAAAACAATTTAGAATCATTAATACTCAGGCAAGCAGTAACTGAATTATAGGTGAATCATTATTTTTAATCTTTCAACTTAAACAAAGACATGGATAAGTTTTTCTTTTCTTAGCAAACATGACTAAAAACTATTATCTATGGAAGAGTTTTATTTATTTTCAACAAAAACCTAACTAAAGATGACTTGTCTAGCTGGTATGACCAATCGTTAGGAATGTAAATAATATGCAAAATGCCGCGTGCGAAATTTTGTGGAGTTGGCTCTTCGAACAGTACTTTTTGTTTTCCAAAGCTGTTATCATTTTTCCTTTATTACTGAGGGGAGAACATCTACCTGATAGTAAAGATCTCGCATGAAGGAATACATGCATTAAGGTTAATAAACCAAATAAAATGTAAACAAAAAGGGCTCAAGTCCTCGTATAATTATTATTAGTTAAAAATATATAATTTCCTGACTTTAATTTCAGTTAATTTTCTGCCTCTCGTCTATGGTATACATAATTTTATTATTTATTATTGATGTCCTCATTTGTATATATAAAGGAGAGTAGCAGCTTGTAGCTCAGTCAAACGTCATGACAGCTCAAGCTGCTTCCCTCTCAACATTCATCAAATTGTCAGAGTTACCAGGTTAATTTTCTCTTTTTTTTATTTTACACACCCCATTTGCATATTATTTACATTCCTACCAATCGTCTAGTCTAAAGGGATGAGTCTCAGTAAATTGTACTGTGGAGGTTGCAATACTAAGTACGACACAAAGAGCCCACAAGGGATTTTGAATCGGTACTTCACCTAACACATTTACAGAAAGAAGCTTATGCAAACAAACGTTGAATTACACTAGAACTCTAAATTTTTAACTTATGTAAAACATTTCATCCAATGTTTGTTTACAATCTTCTTGTAAAAGTTGCAATTTGTATACAACATAATATACATACATACAAAATTACTCTACAACTCCCCTCTCATCAACCGATATTGTCTTAAAACTTGATGAAGACTATAATCAAAAATTTCTTAGTGAAATGCACGAACCAACGCCATCATTGAGATGTATAGAAAATATTTTGCATAATATTCCGGTATAATCTCAAAGACGGTAACTGATCTATCAGACTGAATGCCCAAACCTGCTGTTTCTCTTGTACTGAGCAAAATTAATACCGCAGTGACGAATCATTAGTTGGGTAAAAATAACATGTCTCACGTCGTTCTAAACCTACCTCACGTACCCTATTAGCAAGTGAACATTCCAACGCTTGATAAGATGAGTCAATATCGAAGGATCTCACTCAAATTAAGGAAATACACGGCCTCGTCCACTTCAACCACCTTCTTTTCTGAAGGTCGGACGCGACTCCTGTTCATTCAATCATAGACAAGACTATACAGAAAGCCGATTTTTACACAGGAAAATGAAAGAAGTGCCGTGAATGCTATCATTCTGGAAATTGTGTATTGCATGAATCGAGAATACTCTCATATCTAACCACAAATTGATGAGTGTGTGCCAGAGAGAATAAAATTTGGACATGTTTGAATTTTTCCTTGGTCATTTTCTACTGCATCCGTATAATCTTTTTATTTAACAGAATTTGTTTACAATGGTTCGAATTATTGCACAAGCGAAAAAAATGACAAAAAATTCAATTTTTGTCTCATCACATGAGTATTTATACTGAATGTAAATTTGGATAGCGCATTCTATACATTTCTATCCATTAATCAACAAAATTTAAAATAGTTGTAAAGGATAAATGGGAAATAATCACAGTAAAAACAATATTTATAAAATATTGTTTTATTTAGTTGTATTTAGGTAAAAAATGGTTTAATATACACTAATATTACTCAAATTTTTTCATTTGTATAAAAATAACCGAACAAATCAAATCTATGTCAAAAAGGTGCCCCTACGGCGTGAGTCGATCACTGCTAAATCTTGTTAGTTGCCAAGCTATTTTATTTGACGTATGTATGTTTTATTTTTTTAAAGCTGTCATTATTCTTTTTTTATTCTTAAGGACATTTTACATTTTGTAAATAAATATGATTTGACTTTGTGCTGCCACGATAACAATATTCGTATCAGTATTTTCTGACGAAAAATATAAAGCAAAAATGTTGTTAAGGACCATTCACATGAGCTTCCTTCATTTCAATTGAATTGAAATTCATAACATATTAGCTTAAAAGGTCAATCATTCCATTTTTTAATATTAAAAGAGAAAAAGTTGAGTAATTATCAATGGCCTTGCACTTCAAAGGATGTTATATCAAAGTTTCATAATTCTTCGACCTTCGGTCTTTCTTTTATTAAAGTTTGAAAATTTAAAAATTCAAAATGAAAATGAAATACTTTCTTTCTTAATAATAATAAACGCACCATTCTTTTTTAAGAATGCAAAAAAAAAAAAATTTTAAAAATGTTACAACAGGATTTTTATAACATTTTTTTTGCATTCAAATGACCTTTTCTCCATAAAGGATTGACTTTTTTTATTTTTTTAAAACTTAAAGGACTTATAATTATCAAAACGGTTCTTATGTTAAAATTTGAACTCGATCCAATCATTGAACTTTCTTGTATTTAAGTTTGAAAGGTGAAATGATTGCAACAAATTTATACTCTAGCAGAGACGCATTAGCAACTATTTAGTTGTTTACTTCTGCAAAAAACGGTATAACATAATCAAGGCCACTCTTTTAACATGTAAAATAGTTATTTATCTATAACCGGTTACTTTACAAAATTCACCTTTTAACAATTTTAAATTTTTCCACCTAAGTATTATGTATCTAAATAATTCCATCGTTTCAAAATGTTTCCTTTTTGGTGAATAAGAAATTGAGTTCATTAAAAAATTGACATTTACATTTAGTTTTAAAAGCTTTTCAACAGGATAGATGATATATTCCACCTTCTTTATTCTAAATAAAAATAATGACAAGAATTTTGATGAGTAATGCGTAGATTTTGTGAGACCAATGATATATTATTTTCTTATTACTTTTTTAGTCCTCATTTTGACATCTTTATCCCACAATTTCTTTATTGGGTATTATTAATGATTCTCACACTAATCTTTGTATTGACCCTCATCCATTCATTCTATTTGTGTTCCCTCATTTTTCATTGGACTGTTTACATTGTTCCTACTTTTATCATATGACATTTATAAATGGATTTCTGAAGACAACTCTGTTTTGTGATTAAAAACATATGGATGTTCAAGTTCTTTCTAATATAAAAAAATGTTTAATGTACATAAGTACTAGGAAGGTCAAACGTCAAGCATTCATTAGAGTTGTAATTTATATGTATAACATATATGTTAATTTACGCTTTGCTTATATAAGTACTTCTAATACATTAATGCTAACAAACATTACAAAAGGGTAATAATGAAAAATGAATGTATAAAAAGGTAAAATAAGTTAAAATAAACAGCTTTTTTACTTAAATTTTGGCTAAATATTATGTACGAAGGTTTTTGTTCCAATTCCATAATGTATATACTTTTAGTCGCATCTATACTGTGGTCATGCCATAAACAGTTAAATTGATTAATTATAATTTATAAAATAAAAAGTTAATTGATTATGTCTAAATCATAATTATTAACGATATTTATGTCAAATTAATTTTTTCAATTTTTCAAATTATATTCGTATCCATTTATTCCGTATAATCAATATTTAACCTTTCAGTTTCATAAAGAAGTCTTCTAAAATGTACATTCATTCATATTGCATTAAAACAGAACGATATGTGTCTGTTATGTTTCATAGGTATTACAATATTTGCATAATGCACATGCTTATAAATTCAGGGTAGAACATACATAATTATTTTTCGATTTGTTAGCAGTGCCCACTTACATTCAGCATTCAGATTAGTAGTTCGCACTTAGCTTACAAAGCAAAAGAATGTTCCAATGGGGAACAAAGAAATATATTTTAGAATGTAGCGCCTTTGTTCATTAACTTCACCCAGAATTTTTTACAATGCATTTAAGAATCGATTATTTGAATTCTAAATTTAGCACCATAGAGATAAGATTTCTAGAGTACTAAATAAGCATGAACTCATGCTTATTAATAATATATCTCCATCTAATTAAAGAAAATATTTTAGAAACATTTTATTTCATTGTAATAGTCGACAATATCCCTTCTACTTTGGCATTTATCAATTAAATCATCTCCAAACTCTGTCAAATCTATTTCGTCAACTGAATCCTTTTATATACATACACGTATATATATCATTTTTGTATGAGTAATTACTAGACATGGGCTTATATACCAGAATTCCGCTATATCGGCCAAAACTTCTAATATCGGATCGGTGGAAATACTTTCAAATTTCGATATTTATTCCAATATTTTATATTACTAAAAGTCATGAATATCATATGAATGATTTGAACCATTTATTCCCACTAAGTTTCCTTCTTTTTTTGTGTGTGTAATGGGCACCAACTTTTTTTTTCTCTGTGTTTTTTCTGTACTTAACGTACTGTTAAGTACATATTAATTTAATAAACATGCCTTAAAATTCCTCTCTCTTTACTAAAAGTTTGGTTGAAATATTCATATTTCATTTAGATAAATTAGAATTAGTGGTGGAACTATATGAATGTAAAGCATATTCCTTAATGATCAGTTAGATTCCTGAGATTAACAGAAAATGGTGGCCGGCCACATTTGATTTAAATTATTCAAAAAGCATCCAACGAACATTTTGCCAATTATCTATTGATGAAAATAAAAGAATAGTTCAACGTGGTAAAGAAGTATGTATGGAAGCATGCGGAACTTTGTCATCCTAAAAAGTATGAAGAGAAATTCAATAAGAGGCTGGATGATGAAAAAAATAGCAGAAGTTAAGAAGAGAAAGGATGAAGAACTTTCATTAATCAATGCAAAACTATACAAGAATCTTTCGGGAGTGATAAACTTCGGGACATCAATTATGAGAGGGCCAAAAAAATTCACAATCTAATAGGTGAGATAATAGCTCTAGATACTGCACCATACATCATAGTTGAACGGCCAGAATTTTCTAGACTAATGAAGGAAGGTATTACAAAAATATGAAAAACCAAAAAGACAATGTCTTTCAAGACCTATTATTCCGACTATTTATGAAAAAGTATCAATCAAACTTAAAAAATTAGCGATAATGTCAAGTAATATTGCTCTCGGAACAGACTTATGGAAATCGCAGAATACAGAAAAGTTATTTTTAGTACTAACTGTCCAATTATTAACAAACAATTACAAATCTCATGAAACTCTTTTAAAGGCAAAGTATTTTCCGAACCCCACTACTACTATAAATATACAAAATATGATCAATTCTGCTATAGAGAAATATGAACTACCTAAACATAAGATCCATCTAATATGCAGTGATAATGCTTTGAATATGACAAATACTTTAGGCAATATTGCTATTCCGTTTTTACCTTGCTTTTTGCACACATTGCAATTAGTTATCAATAAGAGCTTATTTGAGTAACATTGTAGAAAAACGCTCATATATAAGTGTAAACAAAATTGTGCAGCATTACAAAAAGGGGCCAAAATTGTGATATTAGAATATTTATCGTATGCAAAAATGCACTATCAACCCATATCTAGTATTTCAAAATTTATCAAAATAAATTCTGTGTCGTTATCAGTACGGTGTTTTAAAGTTTTAGTATGTATTTCTTCAACTGATAAAAACAGATTGCAAGCGGACCTATGGCTTCCACTTCTCTGCTTGTAATCAATATTTCTAGTCTCTCGAATCTTTTTAATATTATATTTTACAGAGCTAAGACTAATTGACGTTCTCAAAATCTAGAATATTTGATTTACCAAGACAATATAGATTTTCTACCGCTTTTCTACGTGGTGTATATTAACTAATAAAAATAACTTGAATGATCTTTATTTTATATCAGAAGAGAAGAATGTAGCCCAGAATGCGTTACAATTAATCGAATTGCAGATTGGATACTTTACTGCCAAAATATTGGGCGCCAAATCTTAGAGGTTTAAAACTTTTGGTCACCCCTGTATGTACCTTTTATTTACCAAATTTGCATTAAGATTCCTTTTATTAAATATGTATGCATGAATAGATATTTCCTTATAAATCTTAATGATAATTTTTATCTCTATTTACAGAGCTACAGCTTCAACACACTCTTTATAACCACTGGCCGAAAAGAAGCTCCCAACAACTTGAATCTTAGAATGACAATTTTGAATTTAAGCCATGAAATTCTCCATGCCTTCGGAGCTGAACATGATACTCCTGGATGCTCCCCTCAAGATGAAGAGCTTAATGGAAGTTATTTAATGTCTCCTTACACGAGTAATGGCAAAAATCCCAATAATGAATTACTGTCCTCATGTTCTATATCAGATATACGAAAGTTCATTAATTCTAAAAAGGGATGTCTCAGAAAATTAGAAGAATAGTTGAATAGAGTTCTATGCATGTACATAAAAGATGAAGGTCACACTATTATATATTTTGTGAGTGTGTTACTAAAATAAATAAAAAAAGTTGGTTATTAAATATGTGAATTATTACTGAGACATTTGTATATATTCATAAATGTAAGTAAATACATAGATATATATTTTGTAGTTAAAAAAATCCAAAATTGATTTAGAACCTTTTTGGAATGTATTAACTTATCAGTTTCACAAAAATTATCAATAAAACGAGGTTTTAATGACGAGGTCATTTTCGCAAATTTCTAAATCGACATTATTTTCTAATTTAACAGTAAAAAAAAAGTATGATTTTTAAATTTTTTCTACTTTTTTGTTTGTTGTAAATTTAAATATGTTCAACAGTGATATTTATATAATAAAGATTAGGAACTTTTTAAAAAAAACCATATGACGTCAAAATTTACGCTTAAACTTGTTGCATACATTAAAGTAGGCACTAAAAGAATTCCTTTCTTGTCTTCAATGAAAGAGGGACGCTCTTTCTAGCTATAAACGATCATTTTATGGTCTCATTTTGAACTTTCATTGGTCTTCTTTTCTTTCATTTACCGATTAAATAAATTTTCTCAAATTTCTATGCCATATGTCTTTAGTTACTTATAGTAATATAGCTATATACTACTAATATAGTACTAGAAGCTCTCTGAGTCCCTCTTTTCCGTAGAAGTTGCGTGAGTAAACCTTTTCTCTTTTCTCTTCGCTCTTTACTTATTATTTGGTAATAAGTTATTTCCAAATCACCTTCCCTTATAATAAATGTTTTTTTTTTCAATATGTATATACTTTTAACCATTATTCATTTATCGATAGACAATTCATTTTACGAATATTTTCCTTAACACGTGACTAGTAATAGATTGCTTCGGTTTATATACTTCAAACCGTCTTACTCACCCTTCTTATGATTCCAACTTCTCTCGATCATTTCACTTCGAGTAAAGTAATACTAATAACTATTAATAAAATTCAACAGTCAAATGTATTATATTTTATCAAAAACTCACCTTTCCTCCCTCTTTTTGGACTTCAATCCCTTTAATACTCTTTCATTTACCAATGAAATCGTTTTTTATAAATTTTTAACTCATTTGACTTGTTTCTGATATTAATTTAAATTATTTTTCTTCCAATCTTATCACAATAGCTCTAGATATTGATAATTTCGTGAAATCCACAGAATTAAATGAAAAGTAAAAGTGATTCGCCTTTTTCCTCGAAATTAGGTATACTCGATATACTTCCTTATCTCTTCCAAATACAAGCAACATACTAAGGCTTTTAAAGGACCATAAAACAGCTTTGATAATAGCTTAAACTTAGGCCAACAAATTAAAACTATATATCAATAACGTTACCTTCAAAGCTGAAACCTGGGTTTCGATCAAACCCAAGTTCTCTAGAGAATTTTAACAGGGCCTTAGATGAGTTGTTATCTTCTTAAAAATTATGAAATAAACGTACAAATATAGTAAAAAGCTATTTTATTCAAGGGTGGACAAAGTTTTCATTCATTAAATTTATTCTCCATATTTATAACTCCCATGGGGGGGGGGGGGAATAATAATGTATAATAAAATTTAAATGGTGCGTTGGGTTAAAAAAGTTTAAAAACAAAACCTTAATATTTTGTTGACATCTTTCAAACTTATTTTATTCAAAAAATTATTTTATTTAATATAAATAAAACTTTTACTTCACAAGAAGGTTTATAAATTTTTCAAAAGGAACGTAAAGAATTTTTATTTATTTTTGTATATTCTATTCCTTTTCAAGTTCAATATGGGAATAAATAATAAAGAACAATATTCATGAAATGTAATATAATCATAAATTTATTAGAATCTCATGTCAACAAAATTAATCACATCTACAAAACTATTCTGGATGCTAGCAATACAATCATTACAAGTCATTGAGGTAATTCCATTTAGTTCTTCTTCAATTAATTGTTCCAGAGCTTTTGACCTTTGCTCCGAAATACTTAAATCATTTCTTTCAGCATTTAAAATATTCTCAATTTTTCTAGCTAATTCTCTTTTCACAAAGGCTTTCAATATTGACCAAATATGTTCAATTAGATTGAACATAGGACTATAAGGCCCAAGTCTTAAAATTTTGTGAATTGAAAACTCTTCTTCATTCAAAACATATTCAATCCTGAAGTGTGCCGGAGCATTATCAATTAAAAGTACTACTGGCCCTCAATATATATCTTTTCTTAAGCATTCACACACCCACTCCATTGCTGCATCCTCTTTGAAACTTCCTCGTCTCACCTAATTTTTTTATTTTCATTAATTATAAAATTTATTATTATGTTAAATTTCCTGAATATTGTTTTTTATTATTTATTCTCATATTGAACTTGCTTAATCCCATATTGAACTTGAAAAGGTATAGTTCACCGTAGTCTTTTCTATATTTTGAGGGTGTCCCCAAATTCAAAAGTTAAAAAAAAATTATCACACAAATACATATACTTTGATGCTGAGGTTATGCTCCTGCTACATTTGACTGGAGCACATGGATGCATTTTAATTTCTTATTATAAGCTTTCATGCATATACTTGTCATACTTTTGTAATCTATGATATTTAAATAAGAAGAGAAAATAGAATTGTTTATTCTAACTGTTAATTTTACTGATAGTCTAGAACATGCATGGGCAACCTAGAAGCCGCAGACCAAATCCGGCCCACGGAGACCATTGAAATCTATAATTATCATATAATTTTTAAAAAAAATCCGAATCTTTCTATTAAAAGTTACCCATCAAAATAAAAAAATTATAAATGATAAAATCAGTTGTTTAATAATTGTTTATATGAATGATATAAAATAAGTATAACTATGTATATATGCATATTTTACAAATATATAATTAAGGCTCTTGGCCCGCAGTCAGTCTTGGAAAACATAATTTGGCCCACAAGTGAACAAAGGTTACCCATCCATGGCCTAGAATATAGTTTCATTTCATTTTTGTTAATATCATTTTAAAATGTGTCAATTTAATTTTTATGATTGTAGAGAAATTTTATATAAGAGGCTTACGACATATGAAACTTCACTTTTAGATTTTGAAGTATGCAGAATCTGTCAATATGAATGTGATAATAAATAGGTTCATAGCAATAAAAATAAATAAATAACACAAACATTGTTTGAAATACGTGAACTGGAAATGCCATGAAGAAAAATAATCAACAAAAGAAAGTCATTGTTTATAAAGGCAAAGGATCGGTCAAAGGTAAAAGTAACACAAAAATTACCATTGATAAATCAAATAATGGTATTACTCCATGGACACTCAAAACAAGTTTGGTGAAGAAAATATCCGAAAGTGAATCTTCCAAATCTAAAGCTCTAAGCCAGAAATAGAATTCAAAAATGCTGATGTGATATCAAATAAATGACATAAGAAAGACTTGAAGCTAGATAGAAGATTAATCAAGGAAAATTGAAGAAGCTTCATGAAAATGCGGGATTCCCGAGGAAAATAAATATTTCTAGGGATCCCGAGAGAGAAACCTACATATATTATATGAATTGTATAACTCCAAAAATGCTTATTGATATAAATCATCAACCATTAGTTTGAACCAAGAAATAAACCCATTTTACAAATAAGAAAAAAAAACCAATGTTAATAATAAGAAAATATTGCCGCTTTAAAACAAGTGAATTGTACGTATTATAATTCTGAAGATTTAAAATAGATGCATTCTAAAATAGAATAAGGGTGTCAGGCTTAAATACACAATGGGCCAAAATCTTAAACTTGAGCAAGTCATGGGTCAACTTCAGCTATGTCATTATCCTGGAGTTTAGTTCAATTTTTTTTCTACCTTTCTTTTTTCTACATTTCTTGTAAGGACTAACACAATGAATTTTGGAGCGTCATGTTGTTACTATCACATAGGAGGGTCCTATGACGTTCCAAAACACAGTATTATAGGATTTGTATTATTATCAATGAATGCACTATTTACTGACAGGTTTGCACAAGAACTCACATTGTATTGATTCGACAAATTTTAATATATGTACTGTGGCTTAAATTTGGCCTGCAAGCTGGAGTTAAGTGAGCCCTTATTTGACTACAACAATAAATGCTGCGCTAAATATTGCAATTTCATTATCAACAACTTTCACCAATACGACTTATCTTATATTGCGGAGATGGAGGTTAAAAAGCAAAGGGTCTCAGATTTCGTCAGAGATTTGAGCGATCTTCTGGGAGCAACAGCTACAACAGGAAAATATCTATCGAATGTCTAGTCAATTTGGTTTACAAGATTGGTTCGAGAAGGTGTCAAGATCATTCAGAAAGAATAAGAGGATGTCCTTATCAACATCATGAAGCATTGGATCGACACCATCTAACGTGGTTTCAATGGATATGACACTCCGTCATATATGGCAGAGAATATACAGTATTGGTTGAAAGAGAGAAAAGTGGAGAGAGAATGGGTTGCTCTTGAGGAGTACTCCAGGAAGAACTATACCGTCCTTCAGAGGCTGATTGGAGACTATGCTCGAGCCCAATTACGACTATTTTGAAAAATAAGGCATATTTAAATGTGATAACATTTGTAGAACTGAAAATTTAATAAAGTTACATAAGAAGACCGATAACAGGCTGCATGTGATTCAATTTGGAGTTGGACTATTTTTTTTTCTAATTTTTTATTATACAAAATAATTATCAAGACATCGTAGTTAGTAGAGCAGCCACTAGATCAGGGGTGTCAAAGTCAAATGGACGGAGGGCCAAATAAAACATTTGGCTACAAGCCGAGGGTCGGACTGTCCAATCTTCATTAAAACCAAGATTTAATCTAATAATAGATTGATATCATCACGTGGGCCAGGTAAAACCCTCTCGCGGGCCTTGACTCTGACATATGAGCACTAGATAGTTCACTCTGCGATTCCCTTGTTTATTTGAATAATGTCAACAAAAAAGTCGAATATAAGAAGTTATTTTATTAGGAGAAATTGGAAAACTGAAAATTTGCTTGCTAAAATTTAGTTTATATCCTGCATTTGCATTGTGTACATTGATTATCCTAAGTGTCAATTTGACTCCAAATGAATTTTACTTCTTAGACATGTCGAACATAATTGATGTAAGTACGTATAATGCTTTGATAATATGGGTTGAAATCAACAGAGATTGGAACATAAAAAACTTTATCGAATATGGTTTTTTCTTGAGGAGTTGGGATCAGAACTTTTGAAGCAACATATTGAAAGAACTTAATACTTTCCAAGAACATCTTCAGCCACAGCAAAATTTGTAAATATGATCAAAAGAGGGACCAAAGCGGCAACTCCCCCAGTGAAAAGCACTACAGTTAGGAAACGTTGAAGATACTAAGTGTATCCTAATATAAATGATTCCAAGATAATTCGGGTAAGTGTTAGACGTTCGAAATTCGTCTTCTAAAATTATAATTTTAAAGTAAGATTTATATAGCAAGGGTCAAATTGACCTCGACAAAAATAAATGTTGGAAAATTTGAGATGACAAAATAAAAAAATATGACATTCGGGATGGTTTAAAAATACTCCTAGCAAATCCTTTTGTATCTAAATTTAAATTGTGCAAATATTTTTATTCTATTTATTTTCTAACAATAAAATATACATACTTATGTACATACTTAAAAACATTTATTCTCAGAATTTTGTATCAATAAATACATATACTAATCCTCGGAATTTGTTCAATAAATATCACAAAACCTCAACATAATTATATTACATTATAATTTTCTAAATTTTATAACTTTTTTTTCAGTTTATTTAAATAAATATTGCTGAAGTCAAATCCAAAAAAAGTATATGGACATTCAACAGCCTATGAACATGAAGAATTATAATTCTTATATGGGTTATGTGGACATAATATATCAGAGAATTTCAACTTATAGGATAATAATGCGCCAGCGGAAATAGTGGTTAAGTAATCTTTACTTATTTCTCTCTGTAATAATCAACAATTTTTATGTTGTAATGTCACATTCAAATTCGTTTAACTTAGACTTTTATAATTCTTAGACACAATTAACAACAATATTCAGACAATTATGGATCTGCAGCTCAGAAGGGTTCCTCAACATTTTAAAGGTATCATTAGATACGACCATAAAGATCACTTCATAATTTATGAAGAAAATAGTGATAAAAGATGCAGAGTATGTAGATATAGAAACTAAATTTTCGATCAAAAAATGTGAAATTAGATTACATCCAAAACTTTTTTATGAATACCATGACTTAATTATTATGATATATGTTTGAAAAAATTATCGTTATAGAATTTGTTTTTTATTTTAAATAAACGGGAAATTATCTATTTATTTATTTTTAAATTATGCTTATATTAACATATACAAAAAAATATCAAAAAGGAGAAACGCGTATTTAAATTCACATGGCACATCACTGACCCCGTGGGCGCAATATATCATTTTTTCAAATTTAAAAATGTGTTCATGAAATGAATAATTATGCAAGGAGTAGTGACTAAATTATGGCACTTTCGGCTCTAATGGGTTAATGGAGTTAGTGCGTACAAAGTTATCTGATAGTGTCTTACCCAAGATATTAAGGGCTGAACTAGCGACAACTGAAGTTAAACATACAAAAGGCTTGTATAAGCTAAAGGACTAAATATACCTTAATAAAGCAGAGGATTGTTTCAATCAGCTTTAGATCCTACAGAAGATATCAATTTTGTTGCAACTAATGTGGGGCCTTGTGAATTTTAGGAATCTTCATTTTGAATATTTTTTTAAGTTAAATAAAATAGTAATCCGGAAAATGAAAATGTTATCTGCAAATTTTTATATTAATTCTAAATATGGGTTTAAATTTAAATTTTTAAATATTATTTATTTTAGAAATTTTAGATATTGAAATTGTATAATCGATATTTTTTGGATTTTGGAATTTAGGTCTTTAAGAGGCGATTAACTATAAACTATAATGTTTATTGATGTTTTGCGTAACATAAATCTCCTTTTATTTATTGCGTATAGATATTTGTATGAAAATAAAGACCTTCCGAGAAAAAGAGAAAAAAAAATACGGGTTTAAATTTCGTACAGGATATTCCAATCCTGAGAAAGTACAATTTCGAAATCTTATAAATAAATGTTGTATGTATGAATAAAAACCAGTTTGTCATTAGACAAGCATTTCATTTCTGTATAGAAGGTGTAAGATTAATGCAATCGCATTTGACCTATCAATAGATTCTAGTGTTGTAATTTAATTACCTAATTTGGGATTTAGCTTGAATTGTGCTTTGAAAAAGGTTCTAAAGTGGACAAAGAAAATGTAAACAAAGGTAATAATACGGTAATAATATTCACTGATAATGAAGAAAAATTATCTTGTATTGTATATCTACATATATTGTATATTGTGTATCTTGTATATCTCTAAAGAAGGAGAGACATTTAGAATAAACGATTTTAAAAGTAAATAATTAGGGTACTACTACTTATTATACTACTACAAGTTAAATAATAGATAATGCTATAGAAGTGAAAAATAAGATAATTAATTAAAGGAAAATCTACTTTTATTATTATTATTGGAATTGTGTTCAGGATGCTCCTGTAACCTCGAAAATATTTTTTAATGTAAAAACTTCTTTACTTTACTATTTTTTTAAATATAACATAACAAAAAAGTTTTACTCCATACTGCAACATTCGCGGCTTGGAAGATGGGCATGAAATACCCAGAAAATTAGTCTTTATCTTTGTAATAACTCATATAACCTAACAAACAATTCCTGAAAAGTGCAGCTCGTTACTCAAAATGTTGTGTTTTTCACTACTCCTTAATGGGCAATGTAACACGTTTTTATTCATAATCCATGATTTGAAAAGGAAAATAGAAGATGAATAGAAAAATTAACTGTATATAATGTGTGGGACAATAAAATAGTATTTATTAATAACAATGAAAAATAATTTGCATTCATATTGAACTATAGTTTTCCTTACTTATCTATTATGGCGAAGAAATGAGTTTTTATTTCTTCTTAAATTTCTTCTTTACAATCATTTCATTCACTTCATGTAATTTACTTCTGCACAAGAATAAATATATTTATGCAATTTTAGAAATAAAAATTAAACTTATTCATAATTTTAAAAGGTACTCATTCCGACCTTATTTGTAAAAAAATATTTTACATTAGTATTTTTTTATATAATTTGTTATATAATTATTGATAAACATATTAGTTTTCATAATGTGTAACTCTAAGTTAAAAATTTCAGGTGTGTGTTAATTTTGTACTACTTCACAGTTTGTATACATAATGCTCGGATACTTTAAAAAATTAATCTCTCGGATAAAAGACCCCAAAACACATTAGTCTTAGGATCTAATATTGAAGATTATATTAAGATCATCATATAATATTAAATTAGGATTATATGAAATTTCAATCACAACTTTTTTTTGTTTAATACAAACTATAACATACTCCATACCAGAATAATACATGATTTTCAACTAATATTCACACACCTATTGGCTATTAATAACACTCGTCAAGAGTCAAAAATCCTAAGGGATATAAGTATAATAAATGTTATTCAGTTTTGCAGAGTGAAATTTTACGGTTTTCGAGAAATCGAACACTACTTTTTGAGCTTTTTTAGCCCATTTTCTAACTTCAACTTCAATTTAAGCCTAGAAAGATACTCATTTTTTGCATTAAAAAATAATGATTCGCTAAAATATTTAATGCAAATTTATTTTCCAGTCTTTGTTGTGACTTAAAGGGGATCTTAGGGGCGTAGACATGTTAATTTCTCGTCCGATCCTTCTTTTTAAAGTCAAATAACTCAAATATTCAATTCACAATCTTGTCAAAAGTCGGCCAAAACGTTTGTACTTAAATAACTTGTTAAATAAATATTACGTAAAATAGAATAATAAGGAATACGTTAAAAAGTGAAGACTCACAGCTTTTAAATGGGATGTGAAGCGCTCGATAAAAACCCTTAGTTAAGAAGAAATCGTCCATCTATATGTGTAAATTTTCATTCAATTTCGAGCAAAAATTTGCTAGAAATCTAAGACTCACAGTAGCGCGCAGAAGGGTTACGAAATCAGCTGAAATAGGATAAATTGTAGAAAATGATCGTTCAGCTACTTCATGTTTCTCAACAGGTGAGTCGTGACCCAAAAGTGGGTAGCAGAGAGTTGATTAAAAATGTAAATCATCTCAAACATAATTTTAATCTTTAGCACAATAATTAAGAACTATTATTACCAACTTGATAAAAGAGAATGAAAAAAAAATAATATGAAGGGATTCACTGTTCAAAATTACACTAAATAAATCTCCTTATTGGATCAAGGAGAAAATTCCAGATGCGAGGGACGACTGAAGGTTAGTCGATCTTTAAATGAAACTTTTTTAACTTGAAGGACGTCAAAAATGGGTAGCGGCATAATGAGCATGAAATGCGGGCCTCAGAGGAAAATCATTTGACATTGTAGTAAATGAGACTGTGAAAAGTAGTTTGAATAGAATATGCTGAAGTCACGGGCTCACTCATATTTCTGTAGTCTGGAGTCCTGATGAGTTAAAAGATCACTCAAAGAGCAAAATTCACAGAAAAAGTCACTACAATTTCACAAATTCGTAGTTTAAGTACATTCCACTTCAGAAGCAGAATCGAAATCACTATTTTTAAACTTGTCACAAATTATGGTAACAATTATAATTTCCATATCCCCTCCCACCAAGTACAACAGCACGTCACACGAAAAAAACCTTGCGAGTACTGATTAAATTAATATGGCGTCCTAATTTGAACTTCCTTTAGATTCGAACAGAAATTATCTTCCAGCTTAAGATGTATACATGTTAATATTGTATAACTTCTCCGAGCAGTAAATTTGATATTCAAATGAATGCAACCTACAAAATAATATAGAGAACGAAGAAAGGAACACGGAGAACATCTAAACCGGTTACTACCATAATCAAATATTTGATTTTATTTGTAATATTTTTATGCAACGTCAAAAAATTAATGGTGCTCATGACTTCCTCCGTCATCAATCTGAAGATGCAAAATTTACTCAAAAACAAAAGGTTATTACAAAAAGCGGAAATAAGTAGGTCTCATTTTCTCTAATATATTATTTCACAGCTTGATTACAAGTTTAAAAACTTTTTATCTTTCTAAAATTTTATAATATTATTATGGTACTTCGAAGTGTATATATTATTAAGAAAAGAAAAAGTCGTGTTTACGGAAATTATTTCATCAAAAGAAAATAATTTCACGCAACTTTTCATATTTTCTTAGAGAATTTAATATAATATAAATCATAATGTAAATATGGCCTTAATTTAATCATAAAAAATATTTAAATATACTCATAACTTGCTAATAGCAAAGTTTATTAAGTTTTCAAAACAAGTAATTTTCCAAATCTCTTTAAATGATAGAGATTTAACTCAATTAATGAGTTTTCATTTCATTCATTCTAATAAATAGTTTAAATATTACTTTAACTTCATTCATAATCAAAATAAGCATATAATTTGATTTTTAACTCCCTAAGACAATTTCTGTTCTCCAAGTTTACAACTAAAAATTAGGAGTAGGGTTGACCAAAGAGGATTATCAAAAACATAGTCAGGGAAATAAGCTGCTCATTTAAAATTCTAAATTATTAAATTTGCGTATTTTTAGGACTTAGTCTCATGAAATTAATCATATACTTTAGATAACCAGATCATTTCTAAAAAAATTAGTTCCCCAATTCTGCTTGTGTCAATCAAGGAAAATGATATGATTATGAGGAATTATAAAATTAATTTATTTAATATTATTCTTCAAAAAGGTCTTTAATTCTTAGTTTTTATTTGTTTATTCATTTACGACATTTCTAAATAGTTTGAATTATTTATAAATTAAGTTTTAAATTCATATTAGATCTATCAATTTGAAGAATTTTCTTGGATCTTGAAAATAGGTATTAGGTAATATGCAGATAAATTAAAAATAATTATTGGTGATACACAAATATATTACTTCCAGTATCAACCAAGTCATACTTAATAGAGTCCCATGATTGAGGCAGGTCTCGTATTAGAAAAAGAAACATTGAACTTAAAATTAACGCTTTATAATCAAAATGAATAAAATGTAAATTCACAAATAATTTAAAAGACATTCAATATCACTAAATTAAATCAAAGATCAAATCAAGTTCATACATGTTCATATTTATTGAGAATTCAGATTTGAAATTAAAATCAGCGTCACAACCTGTCCTGGTCTTCCCTAAACAAGAGTATTATATTTTATACTAGTGGTCAATAGAGGACGTCATCAAAAATATGACGTCATTTCATTTCGACGGGAGAAATAAATAACTCATACATAAAAGATAGAAGGATTAAATCTGAATGCAAAATTGAAGCTGGATAGTACTTAATAAAGATAATATATTGGATATTAGAGATTTAATATCCTCCTCAACTTTTTTTGTAGGTGCCTAAAATTGACCAACTTCAAGTACAGGATTTGTACAAAACATTTCGAGTGAGTTTTGACGTTCATTATTATTACCAACCAACGTGTCATAAAACTGTTAATAATACAAAATGTTTTTATGCAATTAAAATAAACAAAACAAATGACGTAATTCAAAAACTTTTCCCTTCTCCTCGTTGAAAGAAAGGTTGAGAGATCTCTAAAATTATTATTTTGATATTATTATTTTAGTGAGTTCGTCAGCTTCCAGCTTCTTCCTCTCCCGATATTTTTGTTTTCATTGACTTCGTCAGCAATCTTCTCAAATTATATATGAGATATTTCTCTACTTTCAAGCAGAGTTTGTGATTTTGGGTGAGCATTTTTATAATTTTTTTTTTAAAGGTGAATTCTGCGACAAAAAGTATTTCAATCAGAGTTAAAATTCAAATCTATCTGTCTATGACCATATTAATAAACTGATCTTATAAATTATTTACTATTATTAATAATAATTTGTCAAAAGAGAATTATATTTTTTATGTCATTCATTTAATGTGTCAACATATTTTCTATTATTAGGGGTCATCTCGATATAAAGATGCTTTGGGAAGCTTTAGGATTCACTTTGGTTTTATTTTTGGTATTAGCTCTCTTGTGGTTCAAGACAAAACGCTCCAAAGTTCGCAATATTATCCTTGTAGGTCCAACAGATACTGGAAAAACGACGATTTTTATGAAGCTTTTACATGGTGTCAATGAGGAAACATTTACGTCATTGACTTGTAATAAAGGTTCATATACAGTCAAAGAATCTGGCATTAACATTGATGTGGTTGATATTCCTGGTCATGAGAGAATTCGCAAAGGATTTGTTGATAAATATAAGGGTAAATCCCCTGCTGTGGCCTATGTCCTTGACGCTTCGACATTTGAAAGCAAATTGAGGGATGCCGGTGAATTTTTATGTGAGTTGCTAAGGGATCCTATTCTTGGAAAAAACAATTTTGCCATCATATGCAACAAGCAGGTAAAATGGTCGAAATTAATATAAATACTTGAGTCATTCTTTTTTTCTCTATTTGTAATCCTAGGATCTTCCAAACACAAAAGGAATCTCTCTCATTCGCCAACGTTTAGAAGAGGAAATCAATCTTCTTCACGAAATTCATTCTCGATCCTTGAACAAAGATGAAGAAAAGACTTCAAATTCATTCCTTGTTATTAAACCTTCTGGAAAAGACTTTACGTTTTCTAATTTAAAAGCAAATGTTCAATTTCTAGAGTCATCGGCTACTGATCAAAATGGACTTATGGATCTTCAAAGCTGGCTGAGAAGTGTTACGGGCTAACATTTTTGTGCATTTGTCCAATAAAATATTGTTGATTCACTCTGTTTAAATTAATTATTTGGTGAATAAAGTTAACTTTTTTGTGTTTCTCTATTATATAATTGTAATTATTATGATTTAAAAGACCAATTTATTATATTTTAATATTTATGTGGGGTTTTGTAAGATTAGACCTGAATTGCTAAGAGGAATAAGTATATGGATGTATATTATTCGATATTTTATTCACTGCAAGAAGTACTACTCTTTATTACCATATTGGGAATAAGTATGTATATTTATGTATTGAGTAAAGAGTAGAGGTTTCGTGATTGTGATTAAGACGTCTGCTTCTTTTTTGATTGGGTTTGTAAACAAACCTGATATTCGCCAAAGTTGAGTCAATCTCAGTGTTCGACTGTTATGGGGAGTTCTCGGCATAAAGACATAATAAAGGCATTTGTAGAAGAGGATCATCATGATGTGCTTCCACATATTTTCCGCTCTGTGGGATCTAAAAGACTACCTCTCACCAATAACGTGCTTTTACATTTTGATTCCCATCCGGACCTGATGCTGCCGGCTCAATTAAAAGCTTCTAAGTTGAAAGAAGATGTGTATCATCTCTATGATGTCATGAGCATTGAAAATTGGATTCTTCCTGCTGCATATCTTCGTATTTTTTCAACAATCATTTGGATCAAACCTCCTTGGTCTACTCAAATAGCGGATGGGGTTTACCCTTTCTATATCGGTATGAGTCAGGATTTGCTTGTGGATCAGTATTTAAATTGATGTTTTAACCTTTTTTTATTTCTTTAATAGGTGAAGATCCAGTCTCAGGCGAAATTTTTGTAACCTGTTTAGAATCATATTTTTTAAGTGAAGGTATCGTGCGTGAACCATCTCAGCTTATTAATACTGTTGAGGTCTGTTTAGTTGTCATTTCTCTATCCAATCACGAATCATTTAATCCGGCATCTATTCCATCTATTGAAGGGGGCTATGTTTTAGATTTTGATTTAGATTTCTTCTCTGTACATAATCCATTCTTAAATTTGTATCCCAAAATACAACTATATGAAAGGTAATTTTTAGAGTCGCAACCCAATAAAAAATTTTCCAAGGTTTTTTAATAACACATAATAAACACCTCGATTTTTTATGAATCATAGTGGTGTAATCAATTCATGGCAGCAGAGTATAAATGTTATTATCAATTTCAGACTAAAGAAATTATACGCTTTTTCATCTGTTCCACCATACCTCAGAGGGGAAGATAAAATACAATTTGCACTTGAAACTTCACGCAAGAGAAAGGAACTACTTACTAAGTTAGATGACGTTTTTCGATATCTTCAAAAAAATAATGGGTCATTAATTGATTATAATGGCCTTGGCATCGAGTATGTCAATGAAGTTAGTACAATTGTTGATGATTTGGAGCGAGAATATGAAGGTGAAGAAGTAGATTGGGGGCTAATTCATGATGCTGGCTGTACTTGTGACGATGAAGCTCTCCCCAATCACAAAAGTAACGAAGAAGAAATAACAGATTTAATGGAAAAAATTCGATTTTTTTTAACGCGTGGTGGAATTTCTTCATATTTGCCGGAGAAACCAGATATTGTGACAATTGCTCGATCTGCTCAAGATGAATTTACTCCAACAGATCAGGTTGATCAGATTCAAAAAGATTTGCTTGATATTTTAAATTCGATAGTTCCAGACTTAAATGTTGTTAAAGGGTATGATGAATAAAAGTTAGTAGGTTGGACCTATGTCAATGGTCTTTTTTAACTATAATTGGGTTGTTTTGGGAAATGATTATTAATAAATTATTGATTAATAAATATAACTTACCATTAATATATATGTGTATCATTTTTGTTAATAAGAAGTAAACGGTTAATTATAGGGAAAGATGGTCTCGATATTTATTTCTTATCATGAAACAGCCTTGGTTTTATTCTTTGATATTTAGTAATTAAAATACCTATTAAGATTCTCTTATTGTAAGATTTCCAAAATAATTTATGGAAACCCTTTTTGAAATTGGAATAGTCCGATATCGAAAAGTTTAATGTGATTACGAGCATCTAGGATTGTGTTTTAAGAATAAAAAAACTTAAGCGTACACTAATATCGACTTCCATGAGTATTACATAAAAAACTAAACAAGTGATCATAATTTAAAATATTAAATTTGAGTTGTAATTATAAAGTCGCGTAATATGGTTTTTTAAATTTATAAAACCTGATTATAAACAAAGTTTATAGTTTGAATATTTTGAAAATATTAAATGTTATATTGAACAAAGTCAATTTTAGATACAAAATATATTATATCTACCCATCTAGAATTAGAATAAATATACAACAGCTTCCTTAAAACTTCAAACCCCAAATAAACTTCATTCTTTGATTATAATTTGTTGCTACCCAGATAATATGCGACAATAAAATTTATATGTCCTATGATATCTTTCGATCTTTCATTCTCCGAACAAAAAATACATCCTTATCGAATCCAAAATTTTCGCGCAAAAATTCCCGGATCCTGTGGAAATCACTATGCATCACAGTGAATAAGTTAGCGTGTCTCCACTTATTGCCGTTGTGTCAGAAACTAAACAACCGCGATAAGTGTATTCTTTTTTAATAATTTATGTCATCAAATTAAAGTTACTATTTTCTTCAGTCTGATAACAAAAAAAAAAAAAAAGTAATGACCTTGCTTAGTACGAGGGCATGATATTTTTGAGAGACAACTTCACTTTTCTGAAACTTATTGCCCAAATCTTAATAAGTTTGAAAAAAATGGGGGGGGGGGGGGGGGCTTCCTACTACGCCTATGAATATGATACTGATACCATTTCTTAATATATACACGACATTGACGTAGTCAATTATATCACAATGAAATATTTATTTCATTTTTGAATCTTTTCTTCAAAAAGGATAACAAAAGAAAGAAATTGTATGTGGGCAGTTGGATCATATTTGGTAATTTATCACCAAATTGGAGATTTTTTAACTTGTGATGGGAATTCCAATTCATGGTGGTGAAAAATACTTAAAGTAAAATATTGTGAGAATTTCGACATGTCTAGTATACTTCAACAAAAATGTTAAACTATGGATACTGGATAGACATGATTTGAGTGCAGAGCACGGTTATATAACTATATATTTTGTGTTTTACACAACTTCTTATAAATAATAGGAAAAAAAATATACTGAAAACAAAATAAACCCCTTTGTCGAGTTTGCACCCGAGTACCAGAATTACAATGAATCATTTATCATTGTTATTCTGGTAATTGTCAATGATTAATTATGTTCAGCATTGAAATTGAGCGTTGAAACAGTCTCTTGTCTCCTGCAAAATAAATATTTTGGATCAATATTCATGTCACATCTAGAGAAATCTCAAATATGAAATGGACAGAAATTAAAACTAAAATTAAAAAAGGATTAAAGGGTTTATGATATGCTTTTTAAGGGCTTACAAAAGTGTTTCTCTGGCACTCTCATACTCATGGCCAAACTAAACAAGTTCACAATACTTGGCCCAAAACGGTTTCTCCTGATATTTTTTCCGCACCCTTATTTCCTCAGGGACTCTCTGTCTATATCCTTCTTGGAAGAGAAAATGACGATACCATTCTGGAAAGAAGTGAAAGAGCTTGTTGATGCAAATGGGATTAAGTCTTTCAAAATTTTGACTTAACGTATCTTTCAATATCAAATGCAGAAATAGAATGGGTATTTTCGTAAGTTGTAATCACTAAATTCAAAAAAAATTAATAATAATATGCAATTCTAGACTTTAATTTCAACCTTGCATTACATGTTCGGTCTCAGAATCTGCGGTAGGAAAGTGATTAATATGAATATTACATATTTAATAGGTCAAAATTTTAAAACAAAGATATTAACGACAAATTGTGTATTTTTATTTTATTTTGACAGTTGGTGACTTTCTCTAGAAAATTGGTGATTTTTACACTTATTTGGTGAAAAAACTGGGGAGTTTTATGGTGACACTATAAATAACTTGTCTTAATGTACACAGTACTTCCGTATACTTGAATAAATATTTGATGGGGTTGGTCAACTGAGAGCACTTAAAACATTGGGCGGTAGCTAACAAATTTGAAGGTATAAATACAGCCTTGGTGACGCCCTTTGTAATAGGGTAGATTGAACTCTATGCAGTTGCCAAAAAAAAGGAAAATATAAAATTTCATGCCCTTTGTCCAGGGGGAGTCTCCAGACCTCCATAAATAGATACGTACGTAGTGAAATTTGCTCTATCTTTGTTCTATCTACGGACTTATAAGCTAGCACAGTAAAAACCGGCGCTGTTTTGATTTTATTAATTAGAGCTACTCTAATATCCTCGACAAAACAAACAATAAACAGGCAACTTCATTTTGAATGTAAGATAACTGGTATTTTGTATGTTTACAGTTCTTCTTTCCAGTTGAAGAAATGGTTTAAATTTCCATTTTCAAAAGGAACTGGGTCCTTTAAAAGTACTTTTGACCATTGTGATGAGTAATAGAACTGTAATGATTTCTTAACCTACCTAGCTCTGTATGATTGATGAAAAATTTTGTATTTCATTTTCCTATATAAAGTATATATATTTTTTTTTTAGAAAAGTGTCTCTTATTATGCCAACTTTAAAGTTTGCAAGACAATTTCGTCTTTTTGCATTATGCTCTATATCTTTTACAGGTAAGTGTATCCATCATCTTTCAGATACATAAAAATAACTTCATTTGAACATTTTGAAAATTAAGTTGTGATATATTTAATTTACAATATATAATGTATTTCTTCGCATATCTTAATGAATCGACTGACTTTTTCATGTGGTATTTTTATTTTTATAATATCCTGTTTGGAAGAAAAGTTAAATACCAACTAGCAACAAGTGACCGAAGCACGAATTGTATTTTCTTTACATAAGTTTTGTGAGTTGAATTAGATTCTAAAAAATTGTTACAGCTCAAAGCCAAAGTTTTAACGACATTTTGCGTCGAATTCTGAATATGTGCAGTACTGAGTCAGTCGACAATTTAACAAAATAGTCCGATAATTATCGGACTATTTTGTTAAATTGTTAAATTGGTTAAATTTGTATCAATTATAATTGATACAAATACATAATTTAATATAAAACAAAATCAGGTAAATATATTTTAGCTATTATACTGACAACTAAGATTCTGGATAAATACTTTCTAAGGACATTAATATGCGAGTATATATTAATCAAAGCAGGGAACTCGGATTGCAGTGAAATCTCATTGAACTACGACTTTAAACACAACCTGGAATCCAAGTTAAAAAAATATCAACTTGAATAGGAAGACTCAAGGCTTGAAACTTTTAGACATTTTTTACATTTTAAAGGGTATTATTTCAGAGTTATTAATCTTTTCACATCATTTAGTTATAATATTGATGGTGATAACGACTGAATCAGAGCTGGGGACTTGTACTTAAGTTGTATTCAAGTACAATAATTAAACTGCGACTGCAGACTAGATTCAATTCCAAATCAAGCTTAAATGTCAATTTCAGGAAAGTCATTATCTACATTCAGAAGAGGTTCAATAATATACTTTTTGTCTTTACTTCATTATTGACACTTTTGGCATAACAAACTTATAGCACAATATGAGACAGGGTTGTCTTATTTCATTATATATTCAGACATTTATTAATATTGTAGACAAATTGTCTGCACTCTAAGTATTTTTCTAATTTACATTTGATCCATTCATAAAAAAGAAGGTTGTTTTGAATAAATTATATTATTTTGTAGTTCAAATTACGTTATAAGTAACTATACTTTCAACAAAACAAATTAATTTTCAAACAATCTAGTTAAGCACTAATAAAAATAAATACGGTAGCAACAATAAATTGAAAATAAATCATATAGTTCATAGTATCATATATTTTTTTACAATTGGCTAAAAACTTTTAATCGGTAAAATACCTAAATGATCTGTTGTGAATATTTTACCAGAAGCTCAAAATATAAAAATGTTACATGTAGTAAAAGAACTGAATCTGAATGTTGGTGTTGCAAATAAATATGTTGCTATACCATACGCCTTTTCTTTTATCCATTTCATAAATTGAATGAACTTTATTTATGGCAAAACCATTACAACTATTTGAATACATGAGAACGTATGTATTAACATATGTTCATATGAAATATTTATTATAACTTTTTTTTTATCTGCATTACAGTTTGCACATACAAATTTAGCATGTTGCTAATTTTGCATTGAGTAAAAAATAATAATGTTTCATTTCTGTATTGTTATAGAAGAGATAAAATATTGTTTCAGGATTTCAATTGAGACACTTTATACTCGTATAATAAGAAAGTCTATCGAAATACGTGAACTACTTTTATAATCCATTTGGACAGTAATTATTTAATTCTAGCATTGTCGTATTAACTCTCTGTAAACCAAAATAAACATATACAAATAATAAAGTTTGATTTAAAAATGACTCAATTATCTTTACAAAATGCCAAAGAAATTGACTTATGCAATTTGTAAGTGTATGTACATATAATAGAATAATAAATGGATTCCATCAGATATTTAACTCCTCCGTCAATTAATTTAATGAGGATTACTTAAAGGCCTATAATATATCACTACTACAGTGTACATAATAATACTATTTAGAATAAATTTAAATTTCGTACTTATATGTATAGTAAACAATTAAAGTTTATTCTAACAATGACTTGGAGTACATCAAATAGGGCGAAAGAATCTTTAAAAATTGAGGAACTCCATAAAAAGTGACAACAACTTGGGTGGTCTCTACTACTTTCTTGCATAGGAATATGTATTCAGTGTAAAAATAATATAAGGGCCTTTAACTTTAATTAACCTCATTTTGTATATTTACATTTAAATAATGTAAAGATAATTACACACTAACAAATTTAATTTATATATTATATATCCATATCCTATTGACATGGAAATGTACTATGTATTCTTTTGTCAGCTGTCGATTTTTTTTACTACAATTGTTATTTGTGTTCTGAACTTTGATTGGTCGAGCTCGTATTAGCTCTTGTTCAGTTGATAACAATTGTCAATTTTCTACTATTATTCTAGTTGAGAAGAATTGACAAACATCCAACTGATTTTGGGCCTTTGCTTTTCTTTTTGAAGAAGAAGAAGATTTGAGAGATATAATAAATAAAGATCAAATAAGAATAACTTCTTATTACAAAAAGAGAAATATGCAGATATTGAATAGCCAGAGTAAATAAATACGAAAAAAAATTTCATAGATAAGGCCTAGATCACTATGAATCATACTTGCCTAAAACTATTGTTCAGTTCTTTTTTACCTATTAGTAACTTAAGAAATTACTACTTTTTGTTAACAGTCGAGTCTAATATTGGCTCTTATTCGTGTCCTGAACGTGGATTTTTGAACTTGAAAAATAAACTTGTAAATATAGATGCAAATACCAACATTTGACACTTTTTTTGGCAATCAGGTACGAATATCAAAAGTTAGAAACTTTCAAAATATTAGTATACGAATATTTTCAAAATATTGATAATCTGCAGATGCAAACATATGTTCGTATATCAGGTCATGTGATAAAAGTTAATAGGAAGAAATGATCAAACTAGAGTATCTAAGTTATGAACAATGTAAATAGCACAAAGTATTGATATAAAAGCAACATTGATTTAACCCATACAATACCCATGCTCAAAATTACCATAATAAACCATTATTCTTCATGTCAAATATTTCAACCATATCAAAATTAGTTAATACACGATGGTTTTTTAACCTATATCTATATGCACACATTGTGAACGAACTATTAATATTAATTGGATTTCAAAATATGCACATAAATACATTTTTAAACAGTAATGTCTTATTTTTATAAATAAACATACTTCATAATATGTTTGTACAAACATTTATTTAATATGCATATTTATATAGGTTCTATTGTACACTTTTTCTTTTTTAAGCTGTCACCATTTCATCTTAATTCTCGTAGAGGACACATCTGTTAAATATATAAGTACAAATGTGTTAAAAATACTTAAATCATAAATCTTTGCAATTAAAAAATGCAACAAAATACAGCGTTTATTGGGAGTTGACTTCTTTCTCTGTTTTCGTAGCAGTGTGCTCAAATGGATTAAATAAAAGCTCTTTTTGGATAGAAAAAAAAATTCCTTCCCTTTTAGAAGAGTAGACAGCATATAAGTTGATATGTAATCTCTCAGTGTTACCATATATTTGATCCTCTGGATTTTAAAAACAACGCTAATTGTTCTTTTTTCAACATTTTTAACTAATGGGCTAACCATGTTTTGATTTTTTATATAAAAAAAGTTCGACCTTGTTATGCTCAAATGATACCCAAAGTTTATTAAATGACACTTTATTATATAACAATAATTTTGAGTATGAATAGAAATTTACTTTCTATAGCTAAATAAATATGTACTATTTTTATACACCAAGAGGACACAATGTTGGTTTCTCAGTGGTCAATAAGTTATATAATGTTCCTCAAAATAGTTGATACAAAAATAACGCAAAAAGTATTTTTTGGAATGAAATATTGCTAAAAAATAATGTATCTTCTGTATTAAAACTTCATTTGATTACATAGTTATAGTAGTCCTTTCAATTCTTATTTGACAAATAAGAAATAAATATTAAAAGAATGTTCTATATAATTAATTATTATGTATAAAATTGGGCATTTCATATTTTTTTTTTTTAAAGAGGACACACCCTGGAAAAAGGGAACGGTTATTCACCCCAATAATAATTTATGTGTATTAATGACAAATGATTATGCCTATTTAAATCTTATAAGAAAGAAAGTAGGCAAGCTAATCATGAAATCGACCATTTTATTTTATCCATATAAAAAAACTGTTTAACCATAGCTAAATTAAATACTTGTAGTAGGAACTTTGATAATGTGTTTATTGTTTGCTCTTAGAAATTTTGATTTGAAAACGTTTAAGCTTAACCTTAAAAGGCTTGACCTACATATTTTAATCTTTAAAAAAGGATAGAAATGAACAACTTATCATTATGATGAATGAAGTGATAATGAAAATGAGTGTATTCATGAATTAATAGCTGATCGATGTAAAATGTTTAAGTAGACAGGAATATAGGTATTTCATAAGATATATAGTGATACGTGTACATATCATAAAATTATTGAGGCTTAATACTGCTGCTATGGTTTCAAGGCACTTTGATAGGTTGAAAACACTGTTTTAATGGATTTGAAACTAAATCACAGAATTACATTGTATACAAATACATCCGCAGGGTAAAAATTTGATAAAAGGCAGGATGGTTTTGTTGGCACTTAGATTCTTTGAGTCTTAAAAGGGCTAATGAACAGTAAATATTTAACTACGTATGAAGTTTGTAAGTCACTTGAAGTTTTTGTTAACTCTTTCTCACTAACATATAATAAGTTTTGTAGTATAGTTGATGGTTAGGGTTTTAGTATGTACAAGACATCGTTCAACAAAGAATTCTTAATTGATAAAAATGTGATCAAACAACACTGAAGGATCTTCCATAAACGCATATAATGTATGTATTTTGACTTCAATGAAGCGTAAAATTTTTAAGCCACTAAAGTATCAAATTATAATCTGGCCTAATACACAAAGTACCTACATGTGTATTCTCATTTTGAAAAAAAAAAATGCACTTAAATGTATTTATAAATATTTTATTTTTCAAATTTGACAGACAGAAAACTAAGTTATGCCAGGGGCTAAAATTCAAAGTGATGTGATTTTTATTGTACCTACTAATCTTTTTTCCAAAAAGAGAAAGAAAGAAATAAGGTCCAAAATCATTTTGCAGGCAGCTACTGATTGGAACTAGATAAAATGTACATAAAATTTGTAAAAATGTATGAACCAATCAAAATTAAAAGTTTAAACAGTACTTCAACCAATAACAAATTTTATTTATTACTATTAATTAGACTTTAATTATATTCTTTTATCAGGTTTTTTTTTTAAATACAAATTTTAAGCAATAAATACCTTATAATCGATGCTATATATACAATCTACATATATATATGTATATTAGGAGAGGGACGGTTTAGTACCCAACCAGTACGCACTTTATAGTTGCGTTTAGTACAGCACAAGTTTTATATGTACGTCTTGTAAAAAATCTATTTGGGAGGTATTAATTGAATCCCTGAATATGATATTAATATGGAATGAAGAACACATATACTGCATTTAAAATTGCATAACAATACTTTATATTTGATATTATCAAAGCAAAAGAAGAAGAAAAAAGTATTTTTTTATCTAAACTTAACAAAATATTTTTTTTTAAATATACCAAATATTACATATTTATGAGTCTAAATAAACTTGAATTATTATTATTATTTTGCTACAATGAAAGTAGTCTTACTAAGTATTTAAAGACATTAAATCAAATATCATCATTATATTTCTCAACCTTTTCTTCGAAAAGAGAGAGATAAAAGGCTCACATTTTGTCACTGCTTTTAAAAACAAAATTTAATTATAAGATGAAACTGTTGTTAAAGATATTATATAGAAGGTTTGCAATTAAAACAACTAAAGGTCAACTGCACATGTGTAAAGGGGAAGCTTCTTGACATATGTATTATGTTTTGTTGTCCTGGGTCCATTAACAAATGTACTACAGTCCACCTGTTGGGAAAAGTGTGTATGCACACATTACATTGAGGAAGTAATTAATTACTCGTTACAAAATAGTCAGTAAAAGAGTAACTCTGTTAATAATGCCGTTACTCAAGAGAATAAGTAATACACTACTTGTAAAAGTAACGGGTCTGATAAAAAAGTAGCACAATTACTAACGTCATTATTATCATCTTTGGTCTATGTATACCATGTAATGCATCGTTATGGTTCAGATATATGTATATGAAATAAATGAAGCTTACTCTGAATAACAAATTGAGTTGTAACATCATAACTAATTCGTAAACCTGTACGTGGTTAATTTGTCTAAAATTCATTATCCAAAAGAAGAGAACCCGATCATTTTTTTTAGAGGAGGGGGGGGGGGAATAATAGAGGCCAAATTTTTAAAAATTTCTTTTCGTAAAAAAGATTGGATTTTTTTTACTTATAAAAAGAAAAAAAAACCAATAAATTATTCATTGCTCAGCGCAATTGAATGTTTAGAGGGGCCCTAGCACCAGCATAGATATTCTTGCTTCATATTAGCACACTACACGTTGACACATTGGTTTTTTGAGCTCAAAATAAATCTTGTTAAGTGGTAAACATATTCCTATTATTTCTATAATAGAGGAGTCCAACAGTTGGGATGGGAGATTTAATTGTCTATTTCTATAAAATGTTGTGGTATACAATAAAGATCACAGTGAAAGGCAAATTAAAAAATGTATAAGTATTTAAACAAAAACAAAAAATCTTATATGTAAATATGTATAGAACAATCTTGGTTCAAAAAATAAAAACCTATGCCACTCGTTAATTCTTATTCGATTACATTTTTTCCATATAAAAATGCGAATGGAAAGCTATTGTTAAATCCTTACGATAATAGAATTGAAGTTCAACTAAGTACTTTCACATTATTGAGATAATAATCTGATAATACTAATGGAAAAAACAAAGAAACATTCGCCCTACTCAGACCATAAAGAATATCAAAATAATGTTTTGAAAGTGTGGGCGATCACATAAATCATATGTTCCTGTCATCTCCTCTATTAGACAATATAAATAATAATTAAAACGTATACAATTCTTGTTATCCAATCTCAGTTTGCATCTTTGTATGTTACATACGTGCCCATAGACAAGAGAAAAAAGTATACATATAGGTACTTATCTCATGAAACTTAAAGAACGAATTATAGTAAATACGTATCTTAAATTCTATTTAATTTTTCAAGTTAAAAGGTCATACGTTGTTGCCTCCCATGATATTTGCTTTATATTTATAATTTCTTTTATAAATGCTTAATAGATGAACCTTTTAAGTAGCATGAATGTTATTTTGAAGGAGCATTATATAAAATTCCTGCATGTTTTCTTCTAAAAAAAAATGATTGCTTCGTCATAGCTTTATACCCCTTTAATGACTTTTTTTTTTTGTTGCCTTTTTTAAATGATGCTTTTATAAAATGAATAGATATTCATTTAAATCTCTATGGATTATTCTTTCTCCTTTAATAATGCAAATCATTATTTGATTGATTTATTTATACATGACTACAATATTCATACGTAGAAAATGCATTCTATTTCATATTGACGGAGCAGTGTTTTCCACTATTTTTTAAGGCAAGTTTTGTGCCTATGTCACTAAATTCTGAAATTGAAGAATTATGGCAGTTAAGTAATGAAACAGTGCTTTTCAAACTGTTTGATTTGCTTTCAAACTTCTTTCTTACCTCCACTTCTCCGTCCCTCATTCTAAAAGAAGATTTTTTTGCTCTGGACAAGCGAATAAACCATAAAAGCAAAATATGAAGTGTCCTACTATTTTAGACCTATTCTTGATGTTTGATCCGAAAAAGAACATCACTATGTGTTTAATAAAATTTAAAACTTATAGTCAAAATAAGACTGTCTCACTCTACTATTGGATCAAGTAAAAAAATGAAAATTGGATAAAGAAGTAAAGATTCGTACTAGTGATGTATTGAATACATAAAAATGTGAGTGTAGAAGCGAATATCTACTTCTTGAAATTTGCATTTACAAATGGGAAAAGAAATATTTAAATATGCAGATAATTTGCACATGCAAATACAAATATTCATCATCATTAGTACGTAGGTACATTAGAAAGCGTCTTATAATGAATTAAAAAAAAATCTGATCTTTAAATTTTTAATTGTAAATTAGAGTTTATTGAACACTAGAACGACAATATTTGACCCATTGCTTTAACATGGTAATATCCTTCTAATCATGGTCAATTTTGGCCCAAAAATGACTATTTTTCACTTGAACTGTATTTGGAAAAAAATTCCTCTGAGAGACGTAAAATGTTTTTGATACTATTTTTTAGCAAAAAAAAAAAATCACCTAAAAACGGAATAGTCTAATGTTGATAAATAAAATGAAAATTTGTTAGCATGTATTATACACTTTTTTATTCAATGTTATTATTCATTCCTCAGAATTATTATAATTTTTGTACTACTTAAATAAAGTTTAATAATGTATTGAGGACTAAGAAGTTCAAGTTTAAAAAGTCATTATTTTTTCTTGGAACATGAGACATTTAATTTACATTTATATAGTATCATAATTATTTATCTGTATTTCACAAATGCAATAAGAAAAAATATAACATAGCTATGAATATCGAAAACTTTAATCTTTGATATCTAAAAACAATAACATTGCACTTGTTACACTTTTGCTCTAGACGAATGATTTAATCATCATATTAATATCAAGATAATATGAACATTGAAGATATTAATATGTTAATATAAAGAGTATTAACATATAGAACAATGTTTGTAATTATGCAGATTTTGTTCCACTTTACGTAAAAAATGAAATAGATTTTTCTCAAAAAATATATGAGTACGGAATTTTTTTTGGAAAATGCCTCAAAGTCTTTCAAAACTAAGCTGAACATTTTGTATCGATATTAAAATATACAACATGGAATATCATGAAATTTAGTACATATAATTTAGTCCTACCTTTGGTCTTATTTAATTACAATTCAATCATAGTTATTGTTAAATTGAGTCCTTTAAAACCATACATTTCATTAAAAACATACTTTAAATA
Organism: Lepeophtheirus nordmannii; assembly: GCA_963680855.1. Taxonomy (NCBI): domain Eukaryota; kingdom Metazoa; phylum Arthropoda; class Copepoda; order Siphonostomatoida; family Caligidae; genus Lepeophtheirus; species Lepeophtheirus nordmannii. Next base: position 26,817,412 of record OY804523.1, read on the forward strand.
AGTCCTTTTTGCTCCCAAAAAGATAAAATATTAGTTATCTTAAGCCAACTGAAAGTGTAAAATTCTTGTTTTAAATAATAATATAATAAATTCTGGAGAACTTGAACTGATAGAAACAAAAACTAATTATAAATTTGTAATTATTTGTATGTTCCAGAACATTAATTTTAAGGCATCTTTGTTTATTTATGATTTATTTATCGGTCTATAAATAAATAAACTGTATTTCATTTCTTTGTTTTAAAAAAAGTATGTGGCTTATCAAAGTCACATAAATACCATTAAATTATTTCTCAAATACTATAAACATTTAGTTCTAAAGTTTAATATATCTTACAGATATTATTGATGGTTAAAATGCCGGCAATTTATTATATTTTTTTTCTACTCCCTTCATGTTGACATTCAAGAGCTAAATTATGTTACCGTTATTCTAGATAAATTTGAAAAATATGTTCAATCCACGACAGAGAAAAAATTAACTATTTCCCATGATCCCTGGATACTTAAAATTGATGGAATACATCGTTCCGAAATTAATATTAATTTTTCTATATACCAAGACTGTTTCGCTTCTTGTTTGTTCCTTATTACTTATAAATGGGTCTCCACAACCAAAATTTCATAATGAAATTTATACTTATTGAAATAATATTTCGAGTATGATTCTCAAATATAAGAGATAATAGTTTAGTATAATATATAATTTTATGTACTATTTGTAACAGGCAGTAAACCTAAACATTTTGAAAGTAAAATAAAATTTTGTTGACTTGTGTAATGTATAGTTTATTCCAAAGATTTTTATATTTTTAAAGATATTCTATATAATGGAAAGTTGATCTAATTTTTTAGTACATACTTTTGTAGACACGATTGAAAAGGCTTTAAACAAATGATATTTATGCCGTTAAGGTCTATTATTTTATCGATATGGAATAAATGCACATAATTATTTATTGACAATTTGAAGAAAGCTCATTCTACAATCTGAACTTATCGTTACAAGGATGCAAAAACAAATAAATAGTTATAATAACAATAATGATTTGATATGATTTTATTGCATAGTATATAACAAAATTATAATTTATTTTTTTCAGTCTTTGGCTTATTAAAAAAAGTACTCAAACCTTATTTAGTAAGTTTCTTTTAGGTCAATATCATTTATAAATGGATTTGCAAATTAATGAAAGTAAGTAGTGTAATTTCAAGTCTTCAAAAAATAGATCTGGATGCATTTTAAATAATAACAATAATTGAAGAGACAATCAATATATTTAATCCTTTGAGAACGATTATAGGGGACTTTGCTAAGATGATGAAAATGTTTTGTTTTTTTTTTCAATTTATGTAAACTACATACATATATTATAAAGAACAATTGGATTAATGTATTAATGATACATTGATACATATTTCTGATGTTTATTTTTTTCCCCACTGTTTCAAAATGACAAATAACTTCTTTAGAAAGTAATAGTCCACGCAACAATTTTCACTAAAAAAACACAAAATAAGATTTCCATATTTATACTCAAAACTAATTCTTCTTTTCAAGTATATACATTCATAAAGACCTTTAGAAACGGCATAAGGCAAGGCAGCTAATAAAAACAAAACAAAAAACACACACTCATCAGCTCATCTTCTTAAATAACACATACACATACTTACTTCTACAAGTATTTTCTGACTTTCCTCTCATCAAAATGTCTGTGATGTGGTTCTGAAAATCTGTCCAAATTTTGAAGGTTTTTAATCCTCGTCTCGATTTCAACTTCTTGTTATCAAAGTTAAGACCAAAGCAACCAAATTAAAAAATTAATTTACAAAAAAACAAAAAAATATTTCTCTTGGTCTCTATTTCTCAAAGTCTTGGACTTAGTTTTGACCAAAACATAACAAAATTATTTGTGTGCTCTATCGCATAAAAGTCTTTATTATTTTCCATGAACTAAATTATTCAATAAATATAAAATATACAACTATTTTCCATCAACAGAAATAGGAGAACGTTTTTATCCATTTTATTTCATTAGAAATACTTACATATTATAAAGACTCCGGGAGTCTAATTAAATCTACACAGTACTGAGTATAATACATATTATGTACTCACATTCTAATAGATGGATGCCTCTTTTAAAGAACACAGTGTATTCCTCTCAGAATAACTTATACCTCCTGTTTTTATTTTGTCTGTCTTTAAAGGTACATAAACATGATAAGTAAAGAGAGTACCTAGATTTAAATTGTATTTAATTTAATTTTAGAAATGTAAGAACATACATAAATACATTAATGACAGATTTTGACTTATAACGAATAAACAAACATACGATCGAGTTAAAAAAACAACAACCCAATCTTCAATTGTAGATGAGATTTTTTTTTTTTTCATTCTTTTTTGGGCTTACTAAGGTTTTAGTATACCCACATAATTACTTACTTTACAAATTATATAGAATAAGGAGTCTCCCTCCGGATGTCCTCATATAAATTATAAATTACTGTGCATTCATATCTAGAATTCATAAATGACTGTCACTAAGGAGACATTTTCAATAACAACTGAAATTGAAATTAATTTGAAGGAAGTTGAAAGAAGATTGACTGACTCTTCATTCAAATGCATAGTCTAGATACAAAAACAAGGAGTTATTTTTCTAGTAGGAATAAAAGTTCATTTATTATGATAACATAGAGCGTGTGTTATTTCCTTAAAAAAACAAAACAGACAATATATTATGTAATATGCAGTACACATCAGAATGAAGATTCTTTTTTTTTTTTCTTTTTTTTTTTTTTACAAAAAAGATCAATCAAATAATGAATGAAATACCCGGAAATACATTTATGCAAGTATCAGATAAAAATAATAATTAATATATATGTATGTAAGTGTGTATGATAATTAATAATATGAACGAGATCATCTCAGTTATTTTTTTTTCTTCGTTTTCACAAATCGTTGTTGGCACAAGTCGTCATAATAATAATATATAATTATAATAAATAAGGTGTGTATAAAAGAAGAGGAGGAAATAATACATATAATTATTCAAAATAAGGAATTACATACAAAATACATACAAACAAAGAAATATGTAAAATCTAATAAAAATAAAATGCTGCTGCCTGTTCATACAATTGACTAGATTAAAATTAGAAATTTTAGAGTATCTTATATCATAGTTTTTAGACGTCAATCACAATTTGCACAATCAAATGCATTCAAAAAATAACGTTCTATATAGTAGTTAAATATGTACATATATGCGTACGTAATGTGTATCTTTGTATTTAGAGCACTTTGAGTTAGTAGTTGTTGTTTTCCCCCTTTGGATAATTTCAAAGATCATTTCAAAATGTTTTTACTTCTTAGACAAAATGGAATCATTGGATTGAAGGGAGGTGTGTGTGTGGGGGGGGGGGATGAGTGACTTATGAGATTCGACGTCCTTGAAGTGACGTATTTACAGATGTAGAGTACTCCAACTTTGTGGCTGAGCTTCTCCTGGAGGGGTCATTATTGTTGTTTGCATAGTAGGAGGAAGTAAGTGGAATGGCGGAGTAGCCTGAGAGTCCAAAAGCACGGCAAAATTCCCTCCTGAAGGTATGTCCAACAAGACAGTAGACCACAAAATTAAAAGAAGAGTTAATCATCATTGTGAAATGTGAAACATGGTACAAGACTTGGGCCCAGTAGGGTGGAGACCACATTCTACGATGATTTTTTGGACATTGAATGACTTTTTCCAAATGAGAGAATTCAATAATGTCTAAAATGATTCGTGTTGTGTGACAAAGGAAGAAAAGAAGAACAATGCATAGGAGTATTAAGCAAAGATTGATTTCCTTTCTCTGTCGATTCACGGAACCAAATCGTTTGACTTTGGTAGAAGTAAAAAGATCAACAATAATACGTGTGTTTAGGAATAAAAGAAGTATGACTGGAAGAATGGCGGTACATAGGAGCCTTGTCCACATGACGTAGTATCGAATATAATCTTCTGATATGCGAAGTTCAGAAGGCCCATAGGCAGGAGATGATCCATTATCTCCTTGGACCGTTGTAAGCTCAACCTCCAGGAATTTAGGTCCACTAATAATGAGTGATATTGTAATTACCGGAACAAGGTAGAACCAAGTTTTCCTGGCAGTAGGTGGTAACAGGGGATGACAGAGCCCCAAATATCTCTCGATGGATATGGCGACTGTCATGAATATAGTGCCAGACATTGCCACTTGTGTAAAAGGATGTAAAAAATAGGGAAACAAATATGTATAAATGTCTGAGCGAGCATCGAATGCTCGAAATGTATAATTGATTCCTCCACAAATGATGTATAATATATCAAAACATGCTAATGCTGACAGAAGACGATGAAAAACATCTCTCATTTTAGGCCGGGAGAGTACAATTAAGCTCACAATATTCCCAAAGAGACCAATGAGTCCTACAATCGATAAGAGAACGCCATCGAACCAAAAACCATAAATTTTAACATCGTGAAATTCGCCACATTCGGCCAAAGACTCCCCTGAATCGTTCATGCTTCCAAAAAGGGGATGATGATCCACTTTTAAGTTTATTCACAACTCAGAGAAGATGAAGAAAAAGAGAAAAATATCTATGTATGTAATTGCACTCACTTTTAACTTTTACAAGGCAACAACACATCCGAGTACATCTTAGAGCAATACTCAAATGAGTCTAACTGATATTGAGTCTTGATTTTTTTTTTTTTTTTTTTTTTTTTGGGGGGGGGGATATATGAAGAAAAGAGCGCTGCTACTTTTCTGGCCCATAGGAATTTCTTTTATTTCTTCTCACACACTCCCATCGACCGTAGACGGATCTTGAACAAGAAGAAGAATAAGAAGAAGGGAGGGGGGAAACACCGCTTGCACGCCCGTGTTCTCTTTCCATTTGAACGATTTTGCTTCACCCTCAAAATGTTGATACGGGGTGCTGCTTCCTTTTGAATCTCTTCCATGCAATGAAGAGGTATTTTTTATCTATGTATATAAGTGCATACATACATATAAGCACACCCCACAGTCATTCTCATAAGAAGAAGAAAGTTTTACGAAGCACAAGGAATAAATAATTTTCGTCATCAAGTACCCTAACAGCGGCAGTGGGGTCCACACAGATGTGACTCAGCGGTTTTTAAGTCATGAAAACATGTACAAAATATTCATGTATTAATTGATTATTATTATTATTATTATGCTTGCAATAGATTTGACGCGTGAGAAAAATAACGGTAGTTACACGATATACCTTCACATATTATGTACATGAATACATACCTTCTGCTACCTTTATTTAATCAAGCCAATCATTGGAAATACATAAAGATGTTGAATTTTTTGTTTTGTGTTTTAAAATCCAATTTCACCTTATTTATTTTATTATTTTTTTTTTGCAAAAGAGAACCCTTTTTAAATTGTGCCTTAATTATTATTGGTATAGGTAATCCTCATTTGTAAGCAATGTGAGTACACAAGCCATAATTGTGCAGTCATATTTACCTAAGTCATGTAAATATATTCGTAATAATATGTCTTGAGGCAAAATAATGCATTTCAAAAGATTATTTTATCTCAACTTTTCATAACTAACCCGGCCAGAGGAATTGTCCTTGATGCATTGAGTAGCCAAATTAAATACTTACATGTTATTTCTAAAAAGGAAAAAAAGTTTACCAACTTATAACTTAACAAAGATTATTATTGAATTGAATCGTATTTAGATAAATTATTCTATTAAGTTGCAGGGGTGCCAGATCCTATCCATGAGGGGGGAGGGAGGAAGGTTTATAAACATGATGACGTCACATAGATATTCACACAATGAAAACTTGCGTGAATATTTAATATCTATATTGTACATATTTGAATCTTTAATATAAATAGTAAAGCCAATTAATATTCTAACTACATTAAATTTGTAACTATTTCTATAATTTTTAAATTGTCCAACCTATTTTTGTAAACATATTTTTTTTTAATTCAACTTATACCAACACTTACCTATATACCTTGAAGGAGAAGAAGGGGAAACCCGCAGTAGCAAAATTCACCTTGGTGATGATAGTTTTTTTTTTTAAAAAAAGAAGGGATTGAAGATAAGTTTAGAATGAGGCGTTGATGAAGAAGGTTTTTATAATGTCAAAGTCATAAATCACACTACTTTATAGGTAGTGTCTTTGTGTATAATTACATATATATATATATACATATATAGGTATAATTGTAAGACAAGTTTTTCTCTTCAAAAATAACTGATTAGAACTCAATGACGTCAGGAATTATTTCATTGTAAAGATACAAATTGTCAAATAAGACCATGATCTTTAATTTACTTTCTTATACTATCATGTTATAATAATTGAAGTAGTATTTAGAATCCATCTTTTGGTAATTACATATTATATAATAGGATTGTAAGAACCCTCATATCATTTATAAACCTATTAGCACCTATAAAATGTACATTTTATTCATGGATCAATTAAAATGGATTTGATTGGAAAGCCATACACAATCAATAAAAAAAGAACGTCAAAATTGTTGATGCGAATCCACCATAAAGAAAAATCCAAGCGTGATCTAGCATAAAATAATACAATGTGCAATAATTTTTTTGCATTCATTGTGTCTTCATACATGGCTTTAAAGTAAAATATTACCAAATAACAGCAAGAACAACAACAACAACAAAAATTCTTGTTATATTTTCAGGCACTTACTTTTAAGAGCTTCTTTTTATAGTAATTGTTAATGATAAATATATTTCTTAATGACTGTACCGACCATAACCTACAGCTGGATAAATATTTTGGCGTACGAGTTATCTTTCCGCTCCAAACATAGATTCAAGTAAAATGAATGTTCCTTACACACACGATGTTTTCATACAGATAATGTTGAGGCTCAGTTGTAAAGTGACTACATCAAGTGTATAAATGTACATATACAAAATGCTAGCGACATAGGTTCCTTATTTGGAAGGTTTATTAAAGTTTTGCAAAATATCTTTTATATTCAATAAAATCAATGTTCATTTCATGGCAACTAAATCTGTGATTTAGTTAGTATAAACACTTTAAAAAAATATAGTACATCTATGAAGCACACAGTCATACAAAAATCTGTAATTGTACCTCGGTAGGCACAATTGAACTCATATGATATTTTGTTGTCTCTTTCCCCTTCAAATTAAAATTTTCCTTCTATTTTTTTAAGAGTTGCATAATCGGAATGTCATTTTTTTGTTATTCAAAGATCCTACTAATTTTTTCTCTCTCTAAAAAGATGTCAAAATGGGATGCCTAAATTCAATACCTACATATAAAGGACTTGTAGCACTTGATATTTCAATTAAATGACTCTTACATATATTTACTGTTCTAAAACATGTACATATATAGACATATTATAAATGTAACTTCCTTTTTAAAACAGTTCTGAGGTTTCCCTTCGTTCTGTCCAAAAAATATATAGTTTGTGTAGTAACATGATATGTGTAGTGTATTTATAATTATGATAAATATAAACTTGAAAATTTTAGAGAATATTTCTGATTTATTCTACACCACATTTTAGAAATAACAAAAACAAAAACAGCAACGTGGGATCTAGACATGGGCAAAATGTTGATATAATGTTGAGTGTAAGGAAGAAAAGAAAAATATCAGTTGGTGTCACTACCATGATAATCAATATGAATTCATTCTTTTCTGTATCGTTTAGGAAATACATATTTACGCAACAATTATACGTAGTTCAATTTATGATTATTAAGAAATCTTGCTAAAGAAAATGTGCCCATTCTCCTGGATTTCCAACGATTCAAATTCACTTCAACTCTTTCAGTTTCCAAAAGTTATTGAGTATTATTTAACATTGCCAAATAACAATCAATCAATAAAACGTTATGGTACTAGATAGTAATTGCAGGTTTATTATCTTACCTTGTCCATTCTCTTAAATGTCCATCCCTATTTATGCCAAGTAGTTCCACTAATATTGGAATTCGGTTTAAAAATTCTGGACCGATCTGAGATTGTGTTAATTCTATTATAACAGATTTAATCTGACCAAACTTGAGAGCAAATTGTGATTTGTTCCATTCAAGTAATACTTGGGTCTAAACCAATATTTTAAAAAACTTTTGATGACATCAGTTGTGATTTCATATGATCTAATGACGTTGTAGGAAATTATACACGACTCTTTTCTATGTGAGATCCATAAAATTTTTGACCACTCTCTGGCAGACCAGTCTACGCCTTGGAATTCATATTGAAGGTCTGAAATCCATTTTTGACTGCATATCGGTCAATTAAGACAGGATCAAACACTGGAACACTAATGGGTACGTATTTGATTTCTTTATAACACTACGATCAGAATTACATAGATTGCTTCTAAATACATTAAGACATACAGAAGAAAAAAAAACATGACATTAAATGCCCCTTTTCTATTAAATGCATTCCCATCCATCTATCCAACCTCCTTTCATTGAACCCAGGATCTCTGTTATGCATTTAAGTACCATGTTTTATAATGAAGTGAAGATCATCTATACCTTCAAAAAGAACAACAAATATATAAGTAATATAATATTAGAACGGGTTTGAATTCAGTTATTTTTAAACTTATGAGGTAATGCATGACGAGGAGAGATTTCAACTACGTCATTTTAACATATTTTAATTTATATTACTCTTATACTCATCGCCATTTTTGTCAAAAGACAAGTTCCATAATTTTGTATATCCATTGCAAGATGGATAACATTACTCGTATTATTATGATTATTATGTTGATAGATAAACAATGGTGTCATGGATGCTCTGTGAATATCAATTATTATCATTTCAAAAAATAAAAAATAAGTTTAGATATCAAGCTGATATCAATTTAACTCTATTATGAAACTTTTCATCTTTTGCTTATTGTTGTACATTTGATAGTTTATGTATTATGAAAATACATACATAAATATGAATTAACAAAATAATTTTTGTGTCAATCCCTCTTACAAACATAACCAAATTCTAAATAAAATGTTATGCCTTTTAACTGCAATTTTATAATTATATACATTTAAATATTCCCTACATAGTGTGCATGAGTAAAGTTTTTATCATGAAATTATAGTTTATATATAAACAATACAAATTTTACTTCAACTATCTATGAACTTGATTGACTAATCAAGGTTTTAGATGAATCATTCCTTAACAGAAAATATGGTCACTAATGTTTATCTCGTATTTAATCAAAAATTTAAGTTGTTAATTTGAAGACACTAAATTAATCAAATTGATAAAGAAAAATGACAAGTGGTTATTAATTATGCAATAATGAGCAAAATGTGTATGCACATATATCATTGAGGTGGATTATTAAAGCCTTTTCATCAACACCTATTATGTACTTTTTACATATCGCGTAAAAAATATTTTTTTTAGGGTAAATATGAATTGATTTACATACATATTCATGTCATTACTCTAAATCCAAGTTTAGCCATTTCATAAATAAATAAAAAAACAACAACTTTTCATAAATTTCTAGCATACATTTATACTAAACTCGAGGTCAAATATAAATGTATTACATCTTTAATAAGAAAGAGTTTTCCCATCACAAAGAAAAAACTTGTGATCTTAAAAATATACCAAATTTGAATGAAACTTTCCTTATCTTTTCAAACACTTCATAGTCTATTTTTATTAAAAAATTATTAATTTTAAGATAATTTTTCTTGTTGTTCACACAAAAAGAATGAACTGAGTAATATATTCATTATTTTCTTGATTAGAATTCACATTATTATAGAGATTATTAACTATCATTATGACATCAATTGGAACAAGAATTTGATTAGTCTATTTTTGAATTTTGTTTGTATTATTTTTATTAATTAATTCGATTAAACGACACCGAGACGTGATAGGCTGCAATAATTAATGTTTAGTTAGGAAGCACAATATATAGAAAATATTTATTCTTTTATATATGTATTTCAAGTAATGGACAAAGTTTCACCAGGAATACAAAAACACTATAATTTCTACACTTTTTCCAAAATTTTCAGCTTAAAAGGATTGTAATCAACTGATTAAGTTGTCAATTGAGTACTCATTTGTTACATAATTATATTCCGAATAAATAATATGAAATATGTAAAGAGTTTATTTTTAGAATCTTTGTGAAGGAAATTAATTAATGACTAGCCTTAATCCCTCACTTTTAGAGATATACTACATTTTCTCCGATAGTGATCCTTCAATGACCATTATTATATTGTAATTGAACCAATTAATGAGTATATCTACTTTGAAAATGTCCACCTATGTTACTTAAAAAAAATATTTTGAGGTTTTGAGATAATAATATATAAATATGAACTCCAAAAAGTTATGACAACTTCCCCCCCCCCCCTCCAAGTTCCTTATTTTGTATACGACATACATAAAAATCGATAATATAGTCAAGGTACATTCCTTGTAAACAGTTCTTGTTTTAATTTAAATAACCTGATTTAATCGTTCAAATGAGCTCCTGTTCATTCTACATATTTGTGCTATCATTCATAACTCATTATATTATACAATTTTAGTCTCTATAGTGTTAACTAACTATGAATGTCTATTTAAATTCATGAGAAATGCTGATTTTTTTAGTCATATTTACAACAATGAACAAACAAACATTTTGTACCTCTTATTGAGGATATCGGCCTAAAAACTATCAAAAAAAAAAAAACTCATTTAAATATTTTTATTTTTCCCCCTATTCAGTGATCAATGATATTTAGTTTTGTCTAGACATCTTTTATTAGCAACTAATATGTACTAAATGAAATTACGCAATTTTACTTATTTCTGTAGTCTTTAGTAATAGAAATCCACTAAAATTGATTTATCACTAAATTAGGAAAAAAAACCAAAAAACAACACTTTTAAGACAATAGTTAAGTCACATAATGAGCTTTAGTTCTTGCTGAATATTAATTTGTTTATTTGAAAACTTTTGATATGAATATCAAGTACTAATAACATGATGGCATAAAATAACTACATAGAAAAAATAGTCTCATATTTTTGGCCGTAGTAACATTTAGTATCAGTATTTTATTTATACTTTATATTTATGCAAGTATAATTTCAATATATTCATGGTAAATATTTGACCAATATTTATTAACATGATACAATTGTGGCCATATCTGTCCCCTAAACTTCAAATTGAAACGATAATTACAAAACACCTGAAAAAAAACCTTCACGAAAATGGCACGAGAGATCTTAAATTTGCAAATATCGTGTTCCATGACATTCTAATGTAGTAATGTGGTTTTCATGATCAATCTTGGTTTAATGACCAATTTTTGATGATCTTGGTCTTGATCAATTCTCAATCCCTTAAACACATGATATCGTCTAGGTCTCGATCCTTCATTGTATTAACCTTGCATTAGTCGTGGATGGTGTAGTCTTGAGGACAATACTATTATAATGTCCATTTATATTAACTAATTAATTATTATCCAATATTAATTATAATAAAAATATTATATCCAATATTAAACATATCTATAAGATAACTTATAAACCATACTTATAAGTGTAAATCATTATTATCAACACTTAATTTTACAGACTAACGTGTAACATGTCCAGATTTGAAGTTATACAATAAATCACATTATCGTTATATATAATTATAATATTTCCCTTTGAATTTGATTTCCAATTTTTATAAGCAGTAATGGCTTATATTTTATACATAAAATTATTATACAAATTTATTTACGGGCACTGTATTATAAAACATTTAGAAATTACTATGGGAGCTTTTGCAATGGGATCAAATTTAAAATATTTTTTCATATAAAAATTGAACTTTCCATGGCATTCACCCTTATTTTTTCCATCTTCATTCCATTGAGTCATACATTTCTTTGACTAAAAAAACCCAGATTGAATATTTGTTACATACCTATATATTCCTATTTTACTTATTTTAAAGACTACACTTAATACTAACTGTAACGTGATTATAGCTGAATGATTTTGCAGCTCCCAGTTCAATAATATCTATCTGCTGAATATTTGTAGAAAATTATCAACAAATGGTTTTTTAAAATTATTTATCACGACATAAAAAATTATTTATTGCTTTGTTAAAATCAACTCAGTTATAATAAACATGAGTATAAACCTCCCAAGATTGTAAATAATGAAGTAAAAGTCAATGTTGCGTGAATAATACTGGTTTAACTTAATCCATAGTTCAGACACTATGTAATTTTATAAGCCTACAACGCATCAATATTGATATTATGTACCTTTATAAAAGGTAAAAAATAATTATGGACAATAAAGTATTTGTGCCTCTGAATGGTAATGTATCTTTTGAACATTACTGAGGATCAGTGTGACTAAATGTTTTTCATGAAAAATCCCCATGAAATCTATGAAATTCTCCAGTTTTTTCACCATGCAAATGCACAAAGTCATCAAATTAACAAAATAAAATACAAATAAACCATTTTTCATTTGCATTTCAATCTTGACACACCACAAACAAAACAAAAATTTAATATTCATATTAACCACTCATTTATATATTTTGCTGTCAAAGTGAAGAACCTCACTTGGTGGAATGAATGTATCTACTTTTTTGCCATAGGTTCTGAGACCAAACTTACCACTCAAGCTTGAATAGTAAGTTTGGAACTGCATATAATTTCTTTTTTTTGCTCTTAATTAATTACACTGGTCAACAAATTTGAAATGTCAAAAATCCTAATGGGTATAAGTATAATAAAAGTTATTCAGTTTTACACGCTGATTTCAAATCTGTATTTTTTTCTTTTTTTCGAGAGTCCGATTTCAATCAAATATCCATTAGAAATCAATGACTCACCGTAGAGCTACTAACAAACAACTGCAATAAACTGAAGTAGTAGTGAGTAGAAAGGATCTCAGCTGATTTAGTCATCCTTCTGGGCGCTACTACTTTTGTAGCTCTACCGTGAGTCTTTGATTTCTAGCGAATTTTTGCTAGAGATTGAATGAAAATTTACACATTTAGATGGATGATTTCTTCTTAGTTAAGGATTCCTATCGGGAGCTTGACATCTCATTAAGAAACTGTAGGTCTAAGCTCTTTAATGCATACCTTATTAATCCATTTCATGTAATATTCGAGGAGTTAGTTTAGTACAAACGTTTTGGCCAATTTTTGGCTCTTCTCCCACCGCCTATGCCCCCAGGAGTCCCTTTAGGTAAACACAAAGACTGGAATTGGAATTTGTATTAAATACACTAGCAAATCATCATTTTAATGCACAAAATGAGTATCCTTCTAGGCTTAAAATGAAGTTGAAGTTGAGCCAAATTAGCTCAAAAAGTAGAATCCGATTTCTCAGAAACCATCAGACTCTCGAAAAAAAAAGTTCTAGATTTGAAATTAGTGTGCAAAAATTAATTAACTTTTATTATACTTATATCCCTTAGGATTTATGACTGTTGACCAGTGTTATTAACATACGAAAATGCCTATTCTACCTCTGCATTTGATATATATAGTAAGGGTGAGACATTGAACTATATCTTTAGTCAAAATATTGAAAAACTTCATCCCATCTGCATCAAACTTTTTCACTTCTTTCGAATTAATTTGCTTTATGTTGCACATTTTCCAAGAGGGACATATTCATAAAGTCCTGAGAAAATAGCAGGAGAAAATGGTAGGTTTTGTAAACTTGTTCAGTTTGGCTATAAGCAGGAGAGTGCCGGAGAAACGGTTTTGTACGCCTTTAAAAGGGCATATCATTAATCCTTTCACCTTTTTAAAAAAAATTCTGTTGTGACTCCATTTGCTATATGAGATTTATCAAGATGTGACATGAATCCAAAATCAAAATCTTAATCAAGCAAGATCAATCTTTAACTACAATGCTGATTATAATTGTTATTCTGATACTAGGTAGCATACTCGAAAAGGGGTTTATTTGGTTTTCAGGCTATTTTTCTTCTCCAATTATTTGCTGGAGGGTGTGTAAAACACAAAATATATCACATGCTCAAATCATGTATATCCAGTATCTTTAGTTTAACGTTTTTGTTAAAGTATACAAGACATATTGAAATTCCCACAATATTTTACATTGGGAATTTTTCGCCGCCATAAATGGGAATTTCCATATCAAGTTTAAACCCATTTAAGTCCTTGTCTCGGTGTTAAGATTAAAGTAATTTGATTGTAAATTACCTTTATTTAAAGAAAAACAAGTACCAATATTTTTCTCTCAGTCTCGATCCCTCAAATTCTTGGTTTTGTATGAAGTGTTGAAACTATAGCATTGAGTCCCACCACTTTATTTTTTAACAACTGGATGACATTGCCTTTATCTTAGACTTGAAAATATCGTTCTGTTCATTGTAATGAAAATATCTACTTATACCTATATTTAAAATGAATAAAATACTTTGTACCGAGAAAGATATACATAATTTAATTTTATAAAAGAAGAGCCCTGTTCTAATATTTTCATTCAACAATCGAGAATATCCTATTCCAAGTTTATATATATAAAAAATATTATTGAAAAAAGATTGTTAAATTGTTAATTGTATTAATTGTAAACATACATAAGTTACATGCTAAACATTTTTGAATTTTGTAAACTAAAATACTTTATTTTTTTTCTTTTCTTTCCCTATAAATTACTGCTCCTAAAAACAAACAAAGAAATGATAGGTTGAAAAAAAAACTACAATACAAAGGATGAAAGAATATCTCACGAAATTTAATTGTTTGGTTTCAAATAACAGATAAAATATCCCCGTAATATTTTAGAAGAGTCAAATATAAAAACACTTCATTGGAGAGTTACATGGAAGAGAAAAAAAGAAAATTAATGAGTTACCAATATGAGATCATTCATTATTTTATCTTTCTTTAATTTTAATCATAATAAATTATGTATTACATTGGCATTCACATACAATCCACTCATCTGTACAATCTTGGTAAATACATAATTTATAAATATAGTTAATAGTAACAATAATTATAAAACTATATATTGTACCATTTTTAAAATTCTTCATTGAAAAAAAATTACGATGTGACCCTCCTTTTCTGGTTAAGTGTGCTTAAAATAGAAACGTTTACTTTTATAAATTTTTATTTAATTGCATATATTTCCTTTGAGCCTTTAACAAATATACTTATTTAATAATTTTCGTAAAGGACCAAAAACTTCCGTCATATTCAAATAAAGACTGACAGTTGAGTTTTATGTGCATTTTAGCTGTAGAAAGACTTCTTTGACTGAATTATTTTATAAAATAACGATTATCTAGTTTGAATTTAAGTTTTAACACGATTTTGAATATTAATAATCGGTCAACAAATAAATCAAATATGAATACATTTGCGTTTCGCTCCATGCTTTTAATGAGCTTCTTATTTCTGGGTTATATTGTTAGGTTTTATTTGCATCTCTTATCACGAAAATGATTATATCAGAAATTTAAAAAAAAATTACCAACACATTTAGAAAAAAATAGTAACTTATGGATAAATAGAGATTATTCAAAATATGTTTTGGATAAGCGCTCTGTGGAAGTACAATTAAATGAAAAGTCATAAAAGTAAAAGCTTCTATTTTATGTATATTGTTGATTTATTTTAGAAACATATTTAATTAATTTGATCCTTATGTACATATAGCCAAAACTTGACAAAATATAAAATAAATACATATTATATTTTGTAGTTATGTAGTAACAAGCAGTTGTTGCGATTTGGTCCGGAAATTCGGAACCGGTCTAAAACTATTATAACTTTTATGACTGTACTAATACAGTTTCTACACCATTTCTATAAAAAAAACAGAATCGACTAGGATTGCTTTCATAAAAAAATCAGTATTGATCAGTCTCAAATGAAATATTCGACTTAAAACAATGTTAAATGATTTAATACTGTCGTCAATTGTGATTTCAAATGAGCAATCATTGATTAAATGACGTCATAGGAAGCTTTACAGTGACTCATTTGGATGTGAGATGAATACAATTTGAGATCCATTAAATTCCGGTTTACAAACTGAGACCAAAATATGGGTTTATTATGAATAAACTTATGACCCGACCCAAAAGAAAAAGATATCAGATCGAGTTTCAACATTTATATATATATATGTCATGAAGCAGATTAATATGAACATATTAATCTTAGAAATATCATACCGATATAAAAACTTTTTTTGGTTTAGAAGCTTATCCCAGACATATCCACATTTCCTTTGAGCTTGTCCAAATGATACCTTTTATTATTTTTAAATATGTACATGGTAATGCGATTAAAGTTGATACATTTTTGGTATGTCTTTGCTATTATTATTATTCGTACATAAATATGTAATACAAATTGTAGCATCTCTGTAATGTAAAAAAAAAACTTAATGAAAAGTCATGGGTTCATGTACATATGCATATGTATGTATGTATCTAATTTCCAGACAACAGATCCAAAATTCTACATATCATGCATTTTCAAGCTTGATATAAAAAGGTATATAACTATCAGAATTTCTGCATTTAATCCCTACGCCACAGACTCTAATTTAAATTTAGTAGACCCCAATGCCTTCAGATGGAATTGCCATTTTCTTTACTTTGCAATATTTTTTTCGATTTTTGACATTTATGATCCTCAAGGACTGAATATGATATCATATATCACTGTATCATGAATATACCATGTTTTTTGGACATCATCATATGTGGTCCATATTTTAAGATATATATTTCATACATTTTAAAATATCTATATAAACAAGTTAGATCAACATATACCTTTGTATTGATAATCGGGAATCTAAGATCAACTTGTTTGTTACAAGATTATATACATATATTTATGAATATCTTATAAGCGAAAAAGTTCAAGAAATAACTGTAATCACTAAAAATATTTTTAAATATATTTAAAATGTATTTAAAAATCTGATTTATGTACATATTATACCAAATTTGATTTCACGTGTATGACAATTTAATCTAAAGCTCTTTAAATGAATAACCGCTCGACATTTTTTATCAAATCATTTTGAAGAATACAATTAATAAAAAAGTTAAATTGAGAATTAAAAATGAAATCTTATATGAAAAAAAGACTATTTGATTAAAGTGAATTTGTTATACTTTATTTTAAAGGTACATATAAATGAGTTTACCAAAATCAAAAATGTCTGACTTGATTTGTTGATCTCAATACATTTTTTTTAATGATCAAACATATCTAATTTAATTATAAATTATCTTCTATATATGTAATTGTAATCCAAGGACTGTTTAAATATTCAATATAGTTTTATACATATATGAAAAATTGTTCTTTTTTAATTTATTTAAATGTCAATTCATTGCTATTCCAGTAAAAAAATAGCATTATTGAGTGAAATAATGATAAATTGAAAAAATAATCATTAAATAGATACATTTTTATTTGTAGCGTATAAAACTTGTTTTCTATATGGAAATAAGTCGTCATTATTCTATAACAATACTCATATATTTGTCCTTTGTATCAAACTTGTCTCCTTGACAGAACATGCATCATTTATCATACCAATATTGTCAATTTCAAAAATGTACAATTACATATATAAAACTATTTATAAGTAGTAGATTCTATTTTTGGAATTTAATTTCTATGTTATTACAAATGCTTTAACCTATAACCAGAGAATAATTTAACACTTTTGAAATTGAACTCATTTGAGAAACATACTAAATAGATTGTTAAGCAATAAATAATATAGAAATTAATAAATGATGTTCATCAATACATTAGAATCAAATCAATTAAATTTTATTACTGTAACTGGCATTTATAGTCCATAGGTAATATACATAACAAATTGATATTTAAGTCATCATTTGAATAAAATAGGTAAAAATTAATTATTTCACTATAAGACAAATACAAAGTTACAAAAAGAAAAATGGATTTATATTTATGAGTTTCCACAAAAATTTTACGTTCAAGTTGTATTTTTTTCAAACCTGATATGTATAGAAATTAGAATAGTCAGCATACAATGTGTAAGATCTCTTGCAGGAAGTAAAGTAGTCTATTACATATTTTAAAAACACACATGTCTACATACCTATATATAGAAGGACTCTATATGTATGTAAACTACTTTGTTCATATACTTATTAGGATATGCTTTAAATAACAATCAGAGTAAGAAACAAATATTATATTGATTTTTTTAAAAAACTTCAATCATCTAAAAGTCTTTTATTTAATTTTATTTATTTATTTATTAAATAAAATCTTTTATTTCTTTTAACATTTTTGTTCAGAGTCTTATAAACACTCATTTGTTCAATATAATTTACATATAATTATTTAACCACGTATTTTCTACACAAAAAAATTGTTTTTTTTTTTCAATACATTATGTTCGAATACTTAATAAAAATATATAAACTCTCCAAATAATTATTTTTCACCAAATGAACAAGAATCAAATTTAAATAGTAGTATTTCCAATACAGTGATTAATTAATTAATAATAATTTGTTTCTTCCATAAGAGTAATGTTAATTACTAGAAAACACAAATAGAAATGAACACAACAGTGTTGTCACCAGATATTTTTTTATGTTTCAAATGCTCCCCTAAAAACCATGTCGGGCCAAGAAATGTCTATGTGTTTTCCATCAGATGTTTGAAACGTTTGAAAAAAATGACTTCTCAAATGACAAAATAGGGGAGGGGAAATATAAAAAACTTGGGACATATACAAATTGGCATTTGACCCTCAAAATTCATTGTGAATTTTTATATTAGTGGTATGACGCCGAGAAAAGTCTATTATTAATTCAAATTACATTTTAAATGCTGCTCTTGTTTAACAGAGTAGATATTTTCTAAGCCATAATTACTTTTATTACATACATTTACAATATTAATATGAATTTAATGAGGCGAATATGAATATGGGTTAAAATATTCAATATACTTACATAGTTATAGTAATCTTTTTTTCAACCTATGAAAATATTGAGAGTCACAAATAAAAAATTGTGTTTGAGTATAACTTACCACCATATTGAAGGAGAACTATAACCTCTGCCTGATTCTTTTTTTTTTTTGTATATAGTTTATTTATAATATATGAAGAGGAGTAACATTAATTCCTTAAAACAAACAAGTTTTATATTACATGGATAAGAGGTCAAATTCATGATACTTTTACATGTGGACATGCAGAAACACATTAAATAAACATTACAAAAATGTACAGAAATGATTTATATATGTAATGCATAAGTATATTCAAAATTTATAAAGCTATTTTGCAAAACATTTGAAATTTTTGAATAAGCACGTGTGAGGTGGTCAAAAAATAAAAATTAATTACGCATTTTACTAAAAAATATATTTTTCTTCACCAAGACTCCTTAAAGTTGCAAAAAAGTGTGGTAAATAACCATTCGCCGACGATTAAATAACAAGTAATTAAATATTATCAAATAATTTTATTACTAGTTTTAAATGCATTTTTTTACCATAAACCTCAGTCGAAATATTTTTTTGATTGTTTTAAATTCTAAAGATCAACATACCAATGCATTGTCTTTATAAATTTAATAACTTTTTTTTTGTCTATTTCAAACAAAGCTATGATTCATAGAATCGTGTTTGTCAAAATATTTTTTTTTATTGCAAAACCATTGCAAACTTAATATATTATAAATAGGGATACGCTTTATTGTTGTGAATCTAATGGTTACCTTACTTACATACATATATTTTGACATCTACACACACGTCAATCAACATTATTAACTATGTCATTTCTTTGTATTAAATCAAATTAATTGGGCTAACCATTTATATTATCACTATAATTGATGTAAACAGGCTTTGTTTGTTTATTATCGTAAGTTGAGTCTGTAGACTGCTAACGAAGACATCTTTTATACGTTTTATCATAACATATATATACATAGCTAGTTCACATAGAGGTGCATTTTTTTTTATAAACTGAGATCTTTCACAAGTCGTAAGCAATTTTTAATATAACAATGAAGAACTAGGATTAAATCTTTCTTTAACATCAATTTTGAAGGACTCCCGGTGTTATTTCACATTATGTCATCTCTGCTATAAAAAATCAAAACAACTTGACAGTTTATCAAACATGAAACGATTTAATGCAGTAAAAAATAAATATAATCTCAACATTGCTCATCCTTTTTTTACAGAAAGTATTATGAAAATTTTTATGTATGTATGTGTCATAAAATGGAATAAACATCAATCAGTGATAGATATAACGTAATGTTTGATATTAAGTGGATAGAGTATTATTTTTTATTTAAAAATCCGCTTCATTTTTTTAAATTAATATGAATGAAACTTATAGATATTTAATTGTTTTATTCAAAAAAAAAAAAATTAGTTGTAGACCTACTTATTTTTAATCATTTTAAAATAAAGTTAATTATAGTATTATTATTTTTAAATATATCTTCAGATTTCTAGACTAAATTTCAAATGATAATGCGTTTTTAAAAAATTTATACGTCGGTAATACATTAAACTGACTGCAAAGACTTAGTTAAATAGTAAAAAAAGTACTGATTGTAGGTGTATTGGTTAATTTATCTATACGTAATGTGTAATTATTTGATATCCAATATAACAACAAATACTCAATACTCTTATATGGTCAAAAATTATTTAATCAATCTCCTATTAATATAATGATGACTATTAATTGAATTTTTCTTTGTATATATAGTAAGCAAAAAAAAATGTTTATAGTAATTATTATTAACTAATTAGTTCATAAATACGGCAAAAACTACTATTTAAAAAAAAATATTATTGGAATATTCAATGTTCATTTCTTAAATTGTTACGTTACAAAGACAAATCTAAGGTATTTTTTAAAAACTTTTAAAAACCTATCAATAAAATAATGTGTCATATGTAGGTAGCGAATATTTGATATAAACTCTACTCTGTTTTGTTATATGCATTATTAAATAAACTTATTGGGAATCAAATTACCATATATGTTGCAACCCACAAAATATATGGTAAATCAAAAATGTCATTGATGTTTAATCTAATAAATCATAGTAAGTCCATATATAGTCAATAATTACATTCTAACTAAATCATGGATCATTCTTAACTGTCCAATACATCATTAATTGACAATCTAGTTACATACATTTCTAATTAAGAATCTTTAGTTAATTCTTTGTTAATTCAATAATTCAGGAATTTTTGAATGTTTTCACCCACGTAAAACAAAGCACAGCTGATGTTTGAATATCTACTGGTATAAATATTCTAAAAGCGTGCAACTTATTTTAGTACCGTATTTGACGAAGATTAAATAGTTATATCTTTTTACGTATGCATGGGTAATGAAGTAATGATTTTGCTTCCAATACTTTTTATATCAAACAAAATATATTAACAAATTTTAATTTTAAAATCTTTTTATTTGACAATTTTGTCAATGTAGTTAAAAATTGAACTCAAAAATGACTCTTGTTTAAAGACATGTTAATCAGGTACTGAAGTTTAAAACCCTATTAAACACATAGGCTACTATCTATCTAGTAGTATTTACCTATCTTACTTCTAAGCCCAAACTAGCATTAGGAAAAAGCATTTTCTATGATATAGCGTTTTTTTAAATCAAATTCGCATCTTCTGGATTTATTGTGATATACTAAACGATTTTGTTTTTGTATTAAGCAATGATGTGTATCTCATTGAGCACTTTATATATTATATTTAACCTGCTGCTGGTTTTATTCTACTTAAGAAACCTGCTATAAAAGTTTTTTCAATGTAATATATTCTGTGACTTGTATGGTAAGAAAAACCCCATAAGATTATTTATTTTTAATTACTTCTCTCTCATAAACACTTAAGTGCACACTAAAGGAATATGTAGCTCATGTTATATAGGAGTTCAAAAAGAGTAACCATTTAAGAAAAGCTTTTTAAAGTGTTAGAGTTCTCGAAATTGATTGATGAAATGTGAAAGAAGTTTGAACAATACATCATATATTAGCTATCATAGTATCAGCTCTCAATAGCTTTGCACAATGCGATATGAATGAATGATTAAATGAGAAATTCTACATACATGAATGGAAGAATTGCATAAAATCTAACATTATGCTTAATGTATATATATATATATATATATATATATATATATATATATATATTATCACTCATATGCATGCACGTAGATCTTAATCTTACAAGATAGTTGTGAAAGTATTTTGATTATAGATAACAAATACATATTTGATTCATTTCAAGCGGGAACAAAGCTTACTTATGGCGTTCATTTGATTTTCTTACTACATATGTTTTTAATGTAGGAATAAGACTCTAATCTATTTTTGAATGAAAAAAAAATTAAGAAAATTCTGAAAGAATGAGTATGATTTGGGTCAAATGGATCCTATGTATTAAAGGAATTTGATTTTTGAATTTGATAAATACCTAGTTGTCTGAATATGATGTTCAATAGTTATTATTATCATAGTTTTTATCTCAAATTTAATGAAAAAGATGATCAAAATGAGGATTTTTTTCGCCTTTTTCGAAATATATTCAAATGGAGAGTTCTTAAGAGCCAAACTTGTGGATTTTGGGAAGATAGGTTGATGTAAAAGTTTTTTATGCAATCAACATTGATGAATAATTAGATAGGATTTGGGTTCTATATGGTGTAAAAACTGGTGTCCTCTAAGCTATGATCATCAAAAACATTGAGGAGTAACTCACCTCTACTTCATGTTAGTTATCTGAAAAATAGCCCTAAATGATGAAATAAGATACATTTTGAAGTTTGCTTAAATCTTAGTTCCCTTTGTATTACTTTTTTATTACACAAACCTAGAGCAAATATTATGTCAATCTAAGTTTCAACAAATGTATACTTATACAATACGCAATTCAATCTTACTTTGATAAAAGTATTTATTCAGTCTCTAACAAACCAATGAGATTTCCCCCCCAAAAACAGCAAAGTCTTTATTTGCAAATTTCATAAAAAAAATATACAAAATGAATTATTAAAAAACATAAATAAACATTAAAGTAGTTTTAAATTAACTTGCTTATATATGACATAAATATATTTTTAATAAATATCTTATAACTAAGTCTAAATATAAAAATATGATATGTTTTTCCATTCTACATGTATATTATATAACAAATTATATAATAAATAATTAACAAACAATACACCTTCAATAATGTTTTTTATATTAATGATTATCATAAAACGTAGGCGTTTTAAAAAGTTTAATTTAGTTTGAGGGATAAAATTTTAGTAAGTCAGTTTCAAAAATCTTAGGAGAACCATGTACCCATGGAATTTTGATAGAAGACATGGAATATTATGGATCATGGCACTTCTCATATTTTAAGTAACAATAAATATTTCTAATTTTTGAGCTATGTAAGTCTTAATACTGTTGATAGAAGCATAGCGGGACATTCCTTCCTCATTAATAACCCTCCTGAGGAATGTTAAAACAAAAAACATCACATTTCTAAAGACATTTACCTCAGAACCTTTTAAACTGATCCATAGGAACCTCCTGCTATCCATGGTTCAGAAGAACAATCAATAAAGAAATGTAAAAGTTTTACTCAAGTCTTACATAAAAAGCAAACAAACAAACAAACATTGACATGGTAATACAAAATCATTATAAGTGAATAAATAGGCATTAAATACTAATTTTTATTTATAATTAAACGATATATGTTCCATATATAAGCACTTTTTAATCTTTCTTGACTCAAGATATAAAATATAAAACATGTAGATAATAATTAATTTTTAATTTTTTAATGAATCTTTTAAATGTGAGTATAATTTATACACGTATGACATTATTCTTAATTGAAAATAAATAAACCAAGAAATAGTAATATAAGAATATTATAAAGAAATATTCATCTCTAATATTACACAAATACACTATGATGACGAGTGTAGCCAAGATATGTCATTCTTTTTTTTTCTTTTCTTTTTAATATTTGGTATTACATAGATGAAGCAAAATATTATTAATATTTGGAGCATTAAATTATTAATTTCATTATATCGAAAATTTGTAGAGAGCAATTACTTATACATACATACATACTACACACTTGTGGTACTGCATGAAACAATATGCCAAAAAAAAAATGTTATTAAAATAAATTTACAAACTAAAACTAGAAATAAAAAAAAAAATACATATATATTATACTCTACCTAATACTTTGTAATAAAACTTTATGACGCGTTAACTCGTGTTGAAGGTAATCAAATCTTGTTTTTTTAAAGTTAAGATTTAAAAAAAAGGGCATTTCATGAAACCAATTATTATCGTCAAATACCTAGGTATTTATTTTTGTGGGTATATTTATAACTATTTGAAAGTAAATATTGTACGTACTACATAGAGTTAGCTCTTAATATTAAAAGTTACATCGTATGATTTTTAATTATACTATAAAAATCAATTGATTTGTTTCATATCAAAATGGATGGATACAAAATCAAAACAAAACACATAAATACATTTTCTACAGTGTTTTTGTATTACTTTATACTAAGGGCTTCACTCAATTATTCTTATTTTTTTTTTCCATAGGAAACCTTTTTCATCAAACCATTATCCCTTAATCAAATTACACAATCCTACTTCTATGTTTCTATTGATTTTAATCAGATTATATAACTTAGTAATTATTATCTCTGCGCTTACGAAACAATGGAGCTCTAAAGTATAAATTAGGGACTCATGATACATAATTTTTTTTTCCAAATCTACATATATCTCAAATTTAATGTGAGATCATCCTCTTATAAATGCACCCATCTCCTTCAATTCAGGCTTTTAGCCTCCTTTATATTTATCTAGAATGAAGGAGTTGCCTTTTTAATAAAAGTTCGTTTGTTTCTTATTTATTTGCTTACTTGGCAGTCTTTTGGCACTAATAAACTTAATGGGATAGAATCTTTTCCCTTTCATGATATTCAAAAATATGTATCCATACATATGTGCCTATCTATACTTATACAAAAAGGAATCTAGAGAAATCCTATTTACATAGGCATGTATGGATGAACACGCAATGGATTAAAAGGTAATACATACATTATATATATAAAATATAATGTACTTTGTTATTCGACCCCATTTCTCGATAATTATAACCATTTTCAGTACATTATTCGTAGCTACAAAATTATGCAAATATGTACAAATGTGTATTCATTTAGTAATGAATTGATCGTCCGATCCTTTTTCTTTTAATTATTTAGTGAAAAAATATTTGAAGTTCTGTTGAAAATTGAATATGTAGACTCAGATATTTCTATAAATTGATATACATAAAGATGTCTATTGTAGATACTGCGTACCTAGATGGCCAAACTACATTCAATAAAAGTAATCATGTTACATACTTGAAAAGAAAAATATTATATTGAATTTGTTATCATTGCAATCTATCCTTCTGGTTTCTGTTATATGTATAATAAACTAATTTATAAAGTATATATTAGTTAATTTATCGGTAGCTTGTTTGAAATTATTTTTTAAGTTGCAGTAAAAATATCCATGACTCATGGATTTGGTAATATTTTTTGCATCTAAAGGAATATACATTCTTACCTGTCTATAATAGTAGATAATTTATGACAAATCAAACAAAAGGAGACTAGGATGACTCTTCTCAAAAATGAGTCTCGAATATATCATTTGCATTTTTCAGGAAGTTATCTTCCATTTCTATAAATAAACTAATCTGATTAACCTTTCAGAAACACTTCAAATTGCACATAAAGTTGCAAAAGTACTGGATTCAAGAAAAAACAAAACATGATATACATATTATATTTAAAGGCCATATCATAATCAAATAAACGTTAAAAAAATGAAGAAAAAAAAGACTTTTTGGGTACTAATTGGCCAATTCAAACGTTTTGTACTATACTAATTTTAAAGCTGTGGATAAATTATTTTTGTTGTCACATTATTTTATAGGTATGAATCTACCAAAAAAAAAAAAAATGTAGCAAACGTTGTTTTTTGTGAAAATTGAAGATGTTAGAATTAAGTTTGACGCAAATTGTTTCCCTCTTTAATTGGAACAAGTATAGAGTTCGTTAATTTTATGTAAACACAAAGATAAAAAATGGGTGTAATTACAATATTTAACGTCATTTGAGACAATATAAATCTTGAAAACTTATTAACGACCTTAGGTTTTGATGTCAAAAAGCACTTTTTCTTGTATATTAAATCCAATAAACAATAAAATTATAATAATTGGCATATAGCTTTAAAATTGGAATGGTTTAAGTCACATGTAAATGACCAATTTTGATCCCAAAAACAAGTATCAGGTGCCAGTATCACACCAAAATTGGCATGAGGGATTTGAAATACTTTCTATCAGGTAAGATCAAAGTGTAGCCAAAAAAAAAAAAAAACTACCAACAAAATGGGACACATTTATAACATTGTGTTACTCAATCGTACACACATGTTATAAATGTAGCTATAACAAAGCCAAATGCACATTTTAACATCTTTGTTTTTTTGATGAAGTAGTTAATAAAATGGTCGTTTGAATGTGTCCTGGTGAGGAATATTTATTCACGTCGTCATAAATACACGCAAAAATACTTATACAGAATGTATTTTACATGTTTTAGTATATGTTTAAAGCATAGAAGGTGTATTTTGGGTTTTAATGAGAGCCAAGCATGACTTTGGACAGTATTCATAGTACAAGAAGAGTAGTGTATTCTTAAATAGATTACAATGTAGCCATCGTTGTAAAAAAAATATTGATTGAAAGACAATCATTATTTATATATATTTTTGAAGTATTTCATGCACCAATTTATTAATATAAAGGACCAATAATTTAGGTGGTTTTATTAGAACATGTTAACAACAGATAAATATAATTTTATGCTAGTATATCTATAAATACTTTATTAATCTATATCTGAAAGGATTTTGACGAATTCTTTGACGAAGCATTCAAGCCAAAATTTTAATTACTTTTTTCTTTCGATACCAATAGATTTAGTCAATAATTCCTACTACACAATAACTGGACATGTCATTTCATTGTCTTGACTTTAAAATCATTTAAAATACTGTTATTATGATGTGACATATTTAATACTTTAATAGCCTTAATAATATTATAATAAAATATTTTTATGTGCTTCTAATTAAAGCATTAATGTAATTTGGCTATGGTTACAGTAAATACAAAATAAACCAAATGAAACAGCAGTAAATATTGTAGAAAATATTTCAGAATAAGTAAACATTTTGTATTAAGTAAATTGAAAGGGATTTAAAAGAAAGTTACGATCTTTTACTTAAATTATGACTTCCTTGCATGATTGTAGAAATTGTTACTACGATATTTAAATATAGGAAGAACATACTTGGTTTTCACACTTTATATTCATTTCAATGGAACTTTAATTTTTATGATAAGAAACTATTTTCTTTATCAGAGCCCTAATTATGAGTACAGTTGGAATTAAAATCTATTTTGGGACTGATATAAAACAAATATATGACTAATTTAAAATCGACGTAAATTAGAACATGAGTAAATTAGAACATATATCTACCTTTTTGACAAAATTTTGTTAGGCATCCGAAAACCCTATAATAAGTCAACTCATTCAAATTTTGTCTAATGAAATAGATAATATGTATGAAATATCAAAAAAAAAAAAATCAAATAATGATTATAATAATTTAATAAAAATAAGTAAGAATTAATAGTGATAAGTTTAATTTCAAACTTTTTAGTCAATTGTATGAACATAATGCATTTGAATAAATTTTCGTTTGTTATTGAGTTAATTAAAACTATATTTAAATAATCCAATTGAAGTTGCAAATGTAGTTATGCTTCAGGTAAGTAACCAAATTGAAGAAATAAAATTGATAAGGTAGTAATATCATATGATTTATGATGATATACAACATTTTTGATAGGTTATTATTAAAATAAATAAATGTGATCATCGAAACTTTGACCTCTGGTCTTTAACGATTTAAATGCATTTATCGAGTGATATTTATTAAAGCTTTAATTTTATGTGCAAGGTACACACCAAGAAAAAGTAAAAAATAGAGGTATTTTTTAATTTGGTATTTTTTTCCCTTTCATTTTTGATAGTTCTACTGCAAATTCTATTTAAAAGTCACAAAAATTCCGGTTCACAATTCAAAGAAAATAAAATGAAATATTATGTTTTAAAGGCCGCATAGAGCCTCATGAAATACACAGCCTTGTGTGTCAACCCAGCCCATGAAATAGGAAGGATGACATTTTTTTCAAAACAATACTAACTAGTAGAGGAGTGATGTGCAAGAAGAAGGCTTGGAAAAGATCTCTAATTTACTTCTTCAACAACATAAAACAACTTATTAATTCCTTCTCTTTCATCGATTAATTAAACTTTCGAAATAATTCAGAGTTTTTTATACATCTTGTTTGAGTGTAAGAGAGTTTATTTTTAATATATTTTATAATATGACCATTCAAATAACTAATTTGGTTATCACACTCCGAAAGTTTGCCATGTCTTTTAGTTGGACGATGTTTTTTCCCCTCATAATTATCAATGAATTATGACAGGTAGAGGGAAATCCGAATTGAGAACAAAATTGTAGGAAAAAAAGAAAGAAAATACAAAAACATAAGTGAACAGCATTAACTTTGAAGTAAATGTGTAGTGAACCAGTCAACGTGGAAAGTAATTTGTCACAAAACATTTCAAGATTTCAAATCTTGATGTTTATTTAGGCATAGTTACAAGAACAAAACCTTTATTCAAAATAATGATTGTTTGTATCTTTGAGAATATATAAACTGCATTATTTGCAGACTTAAATTATGAGAAATAAATGCAAATTATATTAGTCATCCTCAATGTTTGGTAAATAGGTATATAGGTACGTATGTACATACCTATGTATTTGATATGCAAATGCTATGAAATCACAAAGTTAGTATTTAAATAAATGCATTTATAAATCAATCTGCTGTAATTGAAAATGTTGAAAAATAGATACCGACCCTGCATGTACTTCTACACGCACGTGACTCATGACAAAAAATAATTAACACCTACTCAAACCATATCAAAGTCTAACATGATTGTTTTATTGAAGTCAGCTCCATGAAATCACCATAATAAATATTTAATAGTCGACTACCACTTCTATGTAAAAGGAATTCTGCCGTTTAATCTCACAATTTAAGACGAATGGTTAAAAAAATGAATGAATATATATCTTGAGTAGAAGGAATCTCATTTAAACTGCTATAGGGATATAACAATACCACATATCGAATTTACAATGCATGTTTATATGATGTATACTTTTCATTCTACTAATTGACACAAGTCATTTTGAATCAGAGCTGTTCACAAGTCATTTTTACAAGTTCAAGACAAGACTCAAGCCTTTAAACTCAAGTCAAAGTCGTGTCAGGTTAAGCTTCATATCTTTGATACAAATTCAAGCAAATGTACGGGAAAACTTTTTGAAAAAATAAAAAACTGAATATCTGGGTGACCATCATGTCATTAATATGTGACGTCATTTTTATAAAAGTGGTCTTTTGAGTTCAAGTCAAGTTACAAGTCTTTGAACACAAATCCAAGTAAGGAGAGGCAAGACTTTTTTTAAAAGACAAACATTAGTGTGCATAAAAAGGTCACTCAAAGCTTACTTAAAGACAAAAATATGTATCAGAAATGAAAATAAGAGACTCTTAAAAGGAGCCGGATTTTAAAACTTATTCAGGATTTATTTTGTGTTTAAAATGGAAACTTAAAGTTTATGGTGTCGAATACAAATTTTAACCAAAATTATATTTCGGAATTTTTTTCACTCTCTTACATAGAAACAATCTTTTATAGATTCAGAAGATATAATTGTTAATGTTTTTCCATTAAAAAATACGTTATAACATATTTAATAAGATAAATGATTATATGCATTGACAATACAATAGGGACTATTAAGAATGTGTCTTGACATCAAAACCAAGCAATTTCATGGAAATTTTGTTTCAAACCTATGGATCTGATTTTTATTTGTAATAGCAATAAAGAATAAGAATATATGGAAAGACACTGAGGAAATTGCTCTCAAAAATTGAATTCTACATACATACAAAGAAACCAATCATCATTCCTATTTGGAACAAAAATACACACTCAATATTTATGTTGTTTTCAAAGTTTTAAATGGTAGTGGGTTGCTTAATCTTTTCATTTATTACTTTTCCTTTTCTAATTTATCAACACCAATACACTCAATTGACTTAAATTGACACTACACTAGTCTGAACTCCCAGTGCAACTCGAGCTCTGCTTTGAATTCAAAGTACCTTTTGAGTTTTAATTATGTAAATAATATGTTATCAACTACTTCTTTTCTTCTAAACTATTAATACTCTCAATAGTTCAATGTACATACGTATACATAAGTAGTTAATAAATTTGCTAATATAATTTCATAGACACATAAATCTATTAATATAAACTGAGAGTCCCTTTGTTCATTCATTTGTTTGAGCACACATCACGGTCAGTTTGGAGGACTAGGGCCCTTGGTGGAATAAGGGTAACTTGACCCAGAATAAGACAAAGAATAAGTTGTATCAGCCTTCTAAGCTACTCAAGGTCGCAAGTCCTCGGGATGTGATATTAAGTAAGAAATACTTTGAAGTTTATGTAATTTATTGTGTATATATTTTCAAAAAGAACATAAATTTTAATCTAGTCTTAACCATACGTTCGTAATACATAAAAAAATCGTTTTTCATAGAATCACCAATAGGTATAGGGTTGATTATACCAGTTACTTGTTTAAATAAGAATAAATTTTAAAAGCATCTAGATAATACGTAAGACACATCTAGGAAGTTTACTCATTTTATAAAATTAGGAAACATCTCATATTATTCCAGAAACATAAATGAAGTCCAAAATACAAAAATGAAATTGTTTTTTATAAAATTTAATTTAAGTGTCATCAAGAGTTCGAAATATTTTGGTACTTTGCATCGTTTGCACAATAATCAATAAAGATTCAACAGTCTATTTTATGAATTACATAAATCAAGCTTACGTTATGAAATAATTTTTCAAAGGTGTAAAATCCCAAGAAAACGGGGTCTTGGGTGAGAGAACCTATTAACCCATAGTTAAAATGGTATTTTTTTGATACTCTAACGTACCTCTTTGCATGTTTGAATGTCCACTTTGGATGTTCATGAAACAAAACAAAAAAAAAAGAAGATATTTAAAACCGTTAAACTAGTTTGATAAATGTTTCAAAAATGTAATTATACCTACAGGATTGAAAGAATGAGCTTCAATTTAAACAAAAAGGTGTATTTCATATTACTTTATGTACAGTTAAACTGAAGAAGCATAATATTTCACAAAAGTACAACATAACCACCCCTGAGGTAAATATGTATGTTTTTTTAATATGATGACGAGTGCCCATGATTAGCGATGAAGCATCGAAATTTAATTGTTTTAAATTACATATTTCATTATTGTAGCCTTGTTCAAATGCTAATTAATAGATAGCGGTTTATACAACTACAGAATGTACATTAAAATAAAAACTATAATATGTATTATTGTGCAGTAAATTAACTGTAGCTAATAATTTGTCGTTATCATTAATATATTTCATATGTCATTTTATATATTTTGCTCCAGGATTTAATATTCAGTCTTTAAAACTCAGAAATTACGTATACTTAAGTGTAAATTAAAATTTCAAGGCCTCTCTTCTACAAAATGACCCAATGAATTCTCATAATCAAAAGAACTCAATGAATCATTATAGTTTTTGGTTTTAAATGGGATTATTATCAAAAAATAATACTTTACATCTTTGGAAGCATCAAATTTCCTCTCCATTGAATTACATTTTTATCTTCTTACACGCGATAAAATTTATTTTTGACCTACATATATATTGAATAAACACATACATATTATAAATATTTGATGTTTGTATGTTAAAACATTGAGCCAAAAGAATCAAAAAGCCAAAAAAATAAATTATTCTTAATACTTATATGAAATAATTATGATGATAATTTATTGAAAAGAAACGAGTTTTTTTGTGCACAAAATAATATTTAGAACAAAGCAAATTTTAATCAATAACATGATTCGAGAATGACTGCATATATTTGTTTTTATGCAACTTTAAAAAAAATAAGAAGAATAAAAACAAAGAAATGTATAAAATGTTACATCTGACAAATTTGAGACATGTTGTTAAAAGATGTACATTTTACCAGGTATATCTTATAATGAGCTCAAATATTACTTAATATGAAAATAATTTAATAGAATTAATGAATTTAATTTCAATATGTTTTATAAGTAGTAGTTATATCATTTTTCCTATATGCTTGATTACCAAGATATTACATGATTGATTTACCTTAAAAAAGAAAGAACTTTTAGATTATTATTAGTACATAGAATTATTTATCTAATTTATTCCTGAACATTAAATAATACTCACAAGACAAGCTGTTTTAATGATGACGTGTTAAAGTTAATAATTGAATTTAGTTTGTAAAAATATCAAAGATAATGACAATGCATGAAGGAATCAAATTGACTTTGAAGAACAAATTCAATTGTATTGTAAATCAAATTTTAAAAAGAAACTTGTTACTTTATAATCAAAAATTCATCAGAAATTCCCCTGTAATTTGAACTTATTATATAATATGTACATCATTTAGTATTTTATATATATACCTCCGATAATTTTATCCTACATGTACATAAGTTTGTCTGTATTAGTGTGCCAATCAATAGGTAGTGAATATTAAATTATAATTTTTTGAAGGTATTATCTCTCAAAAAATTTTATTTTGTAGCGTAGATTTAACAAGTTGAAAATTTTTAAAATTTAGAGATCGTTTAAGGCCTTTAAAGTTACGAAAAAGGACCATTTTTTTTTGAAAATTTCATATTCTTCCTTCATTATCATTCAAATACATTGAGATTTAATATTTTTGTTTTATAACTTTTTTTAATTAAATAAATAATCTTTAAAAGATATTTTTACTAAGATTCTGTAAAACATATTTTTATCAACATAAAGTAAGGATAAATGAACAAATAAATCCATGGCGTGTAAAGCGCATTTTATCTTCTTATTTCTTTCATTTGATATAATAAATTCAGCATGGATTAGAAATAAACGGGAACAAAATCATCAATTTATATAAACTGTATAATTATTAAGGAAAAAAAGATAATTCCCTGCATCACTGGATATTTGATTAAAATCATTAATTTCTATTCACTCCTGCATTTAAATGTAAAAAAAAATGTTAAGGTTTTTATCACATGTTGTCAATCTACATATCACTGTAGTTTTAAAAAAGGTTTAACTTAAAGACTTTGTAAGTAGTTCTTTACTATGGTTTCCGTAGTATGGAAATAAATAAAACGCGATTCCTTTAAAAGTGGTATAAAAGACATTTCCAATTGATACTATCGCAAAAAATTGTTATAAAGTCTTCATTTGTTTAGCTTTTCTATTTTTAAGTGATAATTCAGTTTAAATAAATATGTGTGGATAATCATAGGTCACTCTGGATGGAAGAGTTAGTTTATTGCTATAAGATATGTATATTAGTTCAGAGATCGATTTTTGTCTTCAAAAAAAAAAAAAAAGAAGGATTTCAACAGTTTAACATCTTTGTTGTTTTTTATATTTGAGGACATTGTTTACTTATACATAATCAGTAATTGCTCGAAGACAAGATATTAAATTATTACATTGTATGGTTTCTTCTAAGAAAGTAAATGAGTGAAGGCCCATCTCTACCATTAGTGTTTTCAATGTTTGTTTGTGGTACTTTAATAAAGTGAATATTGGATTTTTATTTTTTTTGATGAGTAAACAGCGATTGGAACAATAGTGACAATGATAAATCCTTGTAAGTTTGATTATATATATATATATATATATATATATATATATATATATATATATATATATATATATATATATATCTGGAAGGATTGTTTCAACCCTTTTAGTAAAAAAAAAATATGTAACTTAACATTTTTAATATTAGGATTAATAGATTATTTACATAGACTTTTTCAACTACTTGCAAAATAAATGGTTTTTGACTTGAAACTACATGTAGGATAAAACTATCAGAAGTATATTATTATAAAATATTCCACAAGTATTACATATATAATAAGTTCAAATTACAGGATAATTTTTGATAAACTCTAGATTATAAAGTAACAAAACAAGTCTTAAATAAAAAATCAAAATCGTTCTAATGACACTATATAACGTTTTGTTGTAACTAATCCTTGATTTATTGTAGCTAATAAAAGAAATTAGAAGAAAATAATGGTTTAAATACGCAATATACTTATTTGTTCCTATATTTATCATTCCTTTATTTCTCTATAAATACATTTTAGTGAAAATTAGTAGAAATACTTTTTAAAGACTATTTATTCAACTAACCAAAGTCATAAAAAAACATACCTTAATATATTTGGATGGCTATGAAAGAAGATTTTTTTTTAATCGTCAATTTTCTGAACTTTGAAGACGTGGAGCGACCTCTAAATGTTAAACTTTTTCAATTGATACATTAACATCATACACAACATAAAAAAAGGAAAAAAACGAAATCAAAATTGAGACTAAGGCTTTAAAAAAAATTAAAATTTGGCGTACTCTGTGTATGGACTGTCATTCTTGTGTGTAGGTGTGTAAACATATAATCCAAGCAGATAATACAAAATGTAACCAAATATAGAGTAAACATTTTAAATGAAATTCCATTAAATGTTCAATATATTAAATAATTATATGTCCTTTTAAAGTGTGTACATATTTCAAGACTTCTATGTCACATCAGAAAATTCAAGTGTCCAATGTTTCAAGATTCGTAAATGTATATTGAATAAGTAATTTTATTGGATCAAAATGAAATGATTAAATCATCAATTAATAGTGAGATGCACTGTTGTTATGAGACGTACAAGTTACAATTTGCACAAAATGCTAACTTGTATGTACACAACATATGTATGTATACGAGAAAGAAGAAACAGACTGTAATGAAAATGATATTTACGATTTAGTTCTTTAAATAGGAGCGCTTCCAACCAATGAAACACATGGATTTAGAGACTTTAACTCTGTTTATTATTTATTCAAGGCCGGATTTTAAGGACATTTCACTTTTTCAATGTATAAAACGACATAATTGCTCTATCAAAAATAGTTTCTTTACTATGATCATATACATATATCATTAATTTTTTTATGTAGATTGATTTAATTACAAATCATTTTCTACTCATACATATTTTTCAATGTTCAATTGACATGATAATGTTTGAAGCATTTTTCGTTTTTTAGTTCCACTGCCCACACATTTGTCATACAAATAAAAAGTGTTCAGTCAGATTTTATTTTGATAAATCTTTCTATTTCTCTTTTTTATCATCAAAATAATTCAATCGTGGCGCCAACCCTATCCATAATTAAAGTCATAATGTTTTTTTCTTGAAAATAGTTTCTTCGTAATAGACTTTTTATTAAAGGCATACAGAGTGGCTACAAAAAGGATTTTTCAACTATCTCTTTATTTGTATATATACATATTTAATGTGAAAATAATACGTCCCAGTACTCCAATTGGACTAACATTTTTCCAATATTTATTATCATTATATTGAACAAACGGGGGAAAACACAAATGTTTCCTTTCAATACATTCTGTCACAAAAACAACCCATTTGCCGTCCACAAAAAAACAATTAAAGGTAACAACACATGTTAAGTACTTAAATACACACATGAAACATTTTTTTTTCTTCCCAAAAGTACATATATATATATATATGTATATAACCAGTGCTACCCATGTTAAGTCCATGAAAAGATTAAAAAAAGATCCTGGATGTGCAATCAGTTTATAAATTGTACACAAACTTGAAAAAGTTTATGGCAAAGTATGCATTACTTAAGCGTGAGAATAGTCATTTGATTTATTTAAAACCTTGCTTTCATCCTTACTATGTCCATATTTAAAAAATTAGACATCAAAATACATTTGTTAATATAGCATATATATATATTTCATAGCTTTTAAATTTTTAATGTGATACTAATAATTTTCAATTTACTTTGCAAAACCATCAAAAGCTGCTCTAGTTACAGAACAGAAGTTCCAAATTAAAAATGTAAAATGTACAGAAAAAAGATTTTTAGGAAGTCAAAAATTAAGAGCACATGAGTGGAGGTAATTTTTTTTCTTTTTTGCATGTTGCACTGTTATTTTATATGCATGGCAGGGGCGAAGTCAGTTGGGAGGGGGCAGTCGATGATAAATCGGGAAGAACATAAAATATCTTTTTTTTTCAATTATTCGTTTGAGTGCTAGTCACAGTAGAGAGAAAATACAAATCCAGGAGTTCATCAAGAATCACACCGAAATACCCTCACTTACCATCTCCAACATTCGCAATACTCTTAGGGAACCGTGTTATTTTTCAATAATAACTGCAACAAGAAAAAAAACATTGTGGAAAAAAAAATTAAAATTAGGAAGAAGACGCCCCACTGAACAAGAAGTTTGGATACAACACTGGTGCCTGGGTCAACTAGGAGATGATCCATGGTCCAGATGAGAGTCCCTAATATAAACGGTTTATTTTTAATAAACGGTAGATTCAGACAAATCAGAGGATACAAACATGATTTGTGATCATGATTAAGAACAGCTTTACGGGATAAAACATTAAATTATTATTTATTTTAATTGATGATGTACAAACAGTCATACAAATAAAGGCTCAGCCCCACTTGTTTGTAATTTGCTTTTAAAAACTAACATATGAATTTACAAAATGACAACATATTCTGAGATATTTGTTTATAAAAATGTAACTTTTTGTATCAATTTGACGTGGAATGACTCAAGTAAACATATATTTATGCGTTGTAGAGTGTCAGTCTGTAGGGCAATTTTTTTATTGTGGTCACATGTCAAAAAAGTTAAGATGGCTGAAATACTTTTGACTAATGACAGATAGTAAAAGTTCATTTCGATGTGTAAAAATTTAATGCATCTTGTAAACGATCTTTTGACGAATTTTGTTCTTATTTTATACATATTTAATATATTCAAATAATGTATTTCATAAATATTGACTAATTTATTCTTCCTACATTAGTAATAGATAGTCATTACTTTAATTCATTCTTGAATAAATTAACCATCTATTATACCCCTATCGTTCTTAAGTGATGTCAAATAAAATCTTTTCCTTATATGTGTACATAATGCTATCATTATTGTAATATATTTCGATTTAAAAATGTAAGATCTATGATAATTTTATTGTGAAACTATTCATGAGACAACTCATTCGTCAAGTATAATTATGTACATTCATATATTCAAAATATGTATCAAATTTAGAAATTTTTAAAACTGCAAAATCACAAAAAATGAGCAACTTTATATGTTAACTTAGTATATGGATATTAAAACATCCGTTCTTATACATAGAATCATTCTCAATGATCATATAATTAGTTTAGCTCATTTTTCTTTGCTGACATGTACATAGATATTTAATTATTCTAATGGCATAGGGTGTATCTTTATTGTGAATATTTTTTTATTTTTTTGATTAATCAGTACATTAATTTTATTGTATGATTTAATCTAATTATTCAATTACTATGAATATTTTTCCGCGAACTTTTGTGGGAACCATTGAAATCAAACAAATAAATAACGTATAGATCATGACTATGTTAATACCAACATACATGTACATAAAGTAGTCAATGAACATTTGAGTCATCATATATCAACTAAGGATATAATACATCCTAAATGCATTTAAACCCATGTCCAACAGCTTTAATAATACATATGTATGTATGGTAAAAAATAAGAAATGTGCCCAAGTAAAATGTTTACTCCCTTTTGCAGAAACGATACACAAATTAAGAGATTGTTGGATTCATGCATCCATCTTTTTATATATATATATATTTTCAATCAAAAAAAGGCTTCATTCTAATTGAATTGTCATGGAATGACTGTTTACAATAATTGCATTTGGACATACGTATACTGATAAGAATATATGCATGTAAGGAATTATGTAATTCCATGGGATCACAATTGTCTATGTCTTATACATGCATCCAATGATTCTCATATTTCTGCTGCAAAACCTGCTCACATTGAAACGTACATACATGTTATCTCTTGAATTAGATGCGCATATACAATCTATGTACTCTCATCTGATTATTATTATTATTACCATTTAGTTGTTGATAAAGTAATTCAATCACTTCTCTCCTTTTTTTTTTTTTTTTTTTACTTCAAACCTGATACCATAAAAGCCTTCATTTTTGTGAATCTCCAATTACACTTACACACAGTCATAATAGTGATTTCCTTCGTGATAACAGATGTAAAACTAACTCACTACATATGTACATACGTTTTAAACGTGTAAACTTCTTACATTAGAATCCCAATAGGAATATAATAAATTCATTCAAGCATGCTGGGATTTTGGAGTTGTTTTTTTTTTTTTGATAATGCATAATATGTACATAATAATTGCACAAATATAATGGGAAAAATATTTTCATTGAATAAGTTTATTATGTACTATTTATCGCACTTTTTTTTTTGTAAAGAATACACAATTTAAATTTAGCATACCGATTGACATACAATTTGAAGTCATGGATGGATTGCAAACGATTATGTTTTGATTTTATACATTTATTAAAAGAATCCTTATATTGTATAATGAATCGTTTTAATGAATAATTTTTAAATTATATTATTTAATGATTTTAAACAAGGAGAAGAAAAAGATTTGATTAAATTCATTTTAATGTCTTATGGTCTCTAAAAAATTTCAAAACGATATTATTATGCTATTTATTTTCCCATGTAGTCCATAAAATTTAAAATTTAGTTGATTGAAACTGAAGTCGCAATTTATTAAAACAATGCGACTTGAATCTGAGTCATGATTACGAGTTCTTTGCTTTAGTTTATCGTAAAATATATTTATATATATATATATATATATTTTAATTTATTAATATAAAAATAAAAGATTATCTTGGATATTTAATACATTTTAAACTACAACATAACTGTTATACAATATTCATTTTAAAAACGATTAATAAGAAAATTATTTATGCATTAGGCTTTTGGGCATGTTTTAATCAATTAAGAAAGTGAATTTTTTTAAAAATTGTATTTATTTGGGATAAAATTTTAATATCCTTTTATTTACAATCAAAATTAATTTTATCATGAACCATCTTAGTAAAATCAATATGGAAGTTTTCCAGAGTTGAAAATATTATTAAATGTTACATAATACTAGATACAACTTTATCCTTGATTTTAAATTTCAGATTTGCAAAGGCCATTATTTCATACGTCATAAATACGTCATCAAACGTGTTTTAAATCATTAAAATACATGAATATAACCGAAGACATTATAATACAATTCTTTTTTTTTTCTCTAGAGAAAACGACTGCATTTAAACTCAATATGATGAGCCAACCTAGCCCGACCTAAATATAGTTTCAAGCAGATGACAAAATCTCAAGCATGATAAATAGAGACTACTTAGAAATGTAAATCAATTCATTTACCCACCTATTTCTTGAAAAATGGCCACTGATCAATTCTTTTTTTAACACGTTGTTTTTATGTTTAAGTGTAGAATTTACCTTTTTGAATGATAGAGCTTTTACCGTCTGAAGTTAAAAGATAAGGGACAAGTATTGAAATGAACTCTTATTTAAAAAATAAAAAATAAAGTGGCTTTCTTTTTTAAACAAAAATTCAAGATGTCTTAGATGCATTCAAACTTCATGTTGCTTAGTAATATGCTAAATTTTTATCATTTTTTCGGTTTCTTTTTTTTCTTTTTACATTTTCATCAAATTTGTATCAAATTTGAAGACTGTTTAACTTTGAGTGCAATGTTAAATTTGTATTTCGTGAAGATAGATATTAAGGTATATAACTTAAAACTTATAATTTATATAGTTCAAGTAGTTTTTTGAAACCATGTATCCGAAACTAGATAGTAGATTTATTGGCCTTTATTGGCTTGAATTTTTTTTAGACTGTCATGGTACTACTGTTTGTTTTTGAAAATATTTAACAGATTTTATTCCCATTTTTATTATACTTAAGTAGAAACAAAAAGTCGGATCTATTTCATTGGGTGGGAAAAGAGAATTAATAAATGAATAAAGTATATCTTCATTTGGTTATTACAAAAAAATAATACCAAATCAGATTGATAAGCAGATATATCAGATGTCGTCATTGATTCAAACTTATTTCAAGTTATGGTTAAAACGTTATATCTACATGTTCTTTGTAGATTACTAAATATTACTATCATTAGTATCTGTTGGAAAATGCACAAACGATAGTCAATAGATTTAATTTCTTGAAAAAGTTGATGGTGGGTATCTATTATATTAACTTACTAAATATGGCGGCAAATCCAGATTGAGTTCAATAAAGATTATTTCTACTTTATTAAATAATGTGGACCTCCACGAGAGACAAAGATAAGTTTTGAATCTCCATTACAATTAATTTACAAGTTATCTGACAGTTGGAAATCTTGAAGTAACTTTTTATTCAATTTGTATATGTACTTTTTTTTAAATAAGTTTAAGAAATGCATAAATGTAGTTATGCAATAAACATTTCTTGATGTTTAACAAAATTATTTTTCATTTTGATTGTGCTATAGACCACAGAGGGAACTGTTATTCATGTATATATTAAATGGCTTTCTATTTGAAAGGGATTT
This sequence comes from Lepeophtheirus nordmannii, assembly GCA_963680855.1. Taxonomy (NCBI): domain Eukaryota; kingdom Metazoa; phylum Arthropoda; class Copepoda; order Siphonostomatoida; family Caligidae; genus Lepeophtheirus; species Lepeophtheirus nordmannii. The sequence goes on from OY804523.1 coordinate 26,858,541, forward strand.
TAAAATATTTAAGTACTTTAACTTTCAGGAAATAATGTTTAAAATAGTCATATTGGATTTGACTATATCAACAAAGACTTACAGTATATATGTACTTATTAAATGTTATCGGCCTAATAAATAAATAGTAAACTATTAATGTTACAAGGACATGTTTTTGCATGTGACTTTAATGTATATCTTAAAAAGTGCAATATACCTTTTTGTACCACCATAAGATAATAAATACATATGTATTCATACGTTGTAATATTAGGCTTGTAATATTGATTTGGTAATATTCAAACCATTCGTTGTCAGTTATCTATATTATTACAACATAAATGCGACATAACTATACAGTATACTAACAATTATAGCTAAGCAATTTAAAGGTAGGGTGTTTTTACGAGAGTATTTTTTATTCAATCATATGAGGAACAAATAAGGATTATTAGGTCATGGAAATATGTAAATTGCACTTACATAATGAAAGTTGATATGCATAAAAAAGGTATCTCAGGTGACAAAGTGGTACTTATACATATATTTTTTATTAAAGCTCGACCGTTATGGTTTTTGAGACCGATGTCAATTTTTTAATACAATAATGTAGCAATTTTCAGGTTTTTAATGACTTTTGTTTCAGAAATGAATGGCAATTTTCAGAAATATTAGTAAAATTTCGTATAAAGGAAAAATAATTTAATTCAATGCATATCTCAAATATCTACACTTATGCACAATAATTTGTATATAATTCTAATAACCGATTATTCCCAATAAGTTAATATTAATTCGAGATTCACTTTATGTAGTATTTCAAGGAAATAAAGATGCTCAGATCTGTTTTTTTTGACCTTGCAAAATGACTTAAAACCCATCAAATTGTAAGATTTTATTCTCTAAAGAATGAAATTTTGTTTTTAATTACATATAAGTCAATGAAAATTTAGTATAAAATCTAAGATAACGAAAAATATTTTTTGTTGCCTCAAAATATTTTTTTTCGCAAAGTGCTTTCCATAAACTTTCTAGTGCGATATTATAAATAATTATTTATTTTTTATATTTGCCAAAATAATACAACAAATGACAGTTTTGATGTCTCATTTTCGCTAGTATAATAAATTAGTGAATAAGATGATTTTGCTAAAGATTTCGATTAAAGTAAAAATGAAAAGAATGTATGTTATTTTCAAATAACACAGACATTACTTGATTCATTTCAAATATTGTGCCTCAAAATCGATTATTTCCAGTATTTAACTATACGGCAACAACAATGTATTGTATTATACTAGGTCATATAGGGTTTAATACTTTGCGGGTGTATGGTCAAATACTAAATTCATTATTAGTAATTGTAAATTATGGTTTGTCTGTAAAAAATGATTCTAAAAAATGGTTATTTCTATATATTTATTTATTTATTTTTATTTTTTTTAAGGGGGGGGAGGGAAGGTGAAGATATTTGGGCTTCCGTGGTTCCTACGCTATGCAACTGAAAGGATTTTGCGTGTGTTGCAGCAGCACATTCAAAAATCTAATTGAAAATATTTCGTTAAGCATCAAGAAATGTCTTTTATTTACTTATTAGAAACTTTTTTTTCATTTGAAAAAGTTTTTATATTATATATATAAAACCCACTAAGTCATTGTTATTTTACTGTTAAACTACTATTATTGATTCAATTGTAACAAAAATTTAAAACTCGACAAAATATCATTAGATTTAAAAGGATGAATAATCAAAACATAGATTAAGAAAATTCATTTTCTTATAGGTAAAATTTTCTACCATTCAATTAATCATTGAACCATTTTTAAGTATGATTTTTTTAAATATTTTTTTTTGGTACCATTTTGTACATTTAGGGCATTTGCGTGTAGAAATTGTTATTTAATTTTTTCAATCAATCATTATCATTTATTGTATGTAAATAAAAAAAATATTAAATAGAATTATTTGAACCATAAATTATTATATATGATATCTTTGATCATTTGAATTATGTATAATACTGAAATTTATATTCAAGGGTATAATAAGCCTTATTCATGAGAATCAATAGATTAAGACACAAGATGTTTTAAATAAACATTGTGCATATATTTGCTCAAAGTCGAATCAAATTACATAATATGTTTATTGCCTATCCCCAGTGAGCATAAATGGGTTTTGATCTTGTTAAAAATTATACAGAAGTGATTATTTGTGATAATTATCCACGACACTTTTATAAACATAATTATTTTCCAAAAAAATTTTAAAAAAATTGATAAGCATTATGTTAAATCAGTGATGATCAAAGTGATTAACTAAGATTGATCAAAATTGACTTGATATTTGTGCTATTTTTCTGTCTCATATCATTTTATAAGGATATTTGATATCTGTTATTGCATAGTAATTGCAATATAATAATTTAAGCAATATTGAGGCATATATTAAGCACTTAAAAATATATCTGCATATAAAGAAATCACTGCAAAAATAAATATTTTATTTATTTATTTACTATATGGATAGAATATTGAATTTTAATGTTTTTTATAAAAATATACATCCATAGAATATTAAAATAAATTTATAGCATTAATAATACAGCTTTATTGTTACTTTTTTTAGAGAAAACATAATAAATGCTAGTCGTAGGTAGTTTCATTGAAAAAGTCGATAGCAAGTTAAATGAATACTTGATGCTAGAAGTGAATATAAAATTTGATAATAACTATTGATCGTTTTGGAGCTGCTAGATGGTATTGCGATATAAAGGGGGACTTCATTGTAATAATTGCAATTTTTCTAGGTCGACTCTTTTACTGCCTTGATAATTGATCAGCTGAAATTCAAATCGATATGGCCAATACTATGCATATCCCGGCTATGAAATGAAGGATCTTCAAATGATTATTTTAAATGTATAGCCATGTATATTTACAAGAAAAGAGCTATTGATTTGCTCAAATTTGTTAGTGATTTCATATTGAGATAGAAAAAGATCAAATAATACAGTTGATTGATTTTTTTTTTTTGCTATAAAGTGCATTGCATTCTTTAATTTCTATTTGTGAACAACTCGTGTCAAATTAATTTATGATGATTGAAACCCATTATATGTATATAATTGCCACATAATACATTTAAAGTTTATTTAAACTATAATGCCTTTAAAGTACAAAATAAAATATAAAAAAAGCAAAATTATATCACTTGCAAATACATGGTTGAATGTATTTATAAGCATAAATACAGGAATTAAGACATTACTTTATACTATCTCAAATTATTCATTCAAATGTATTAATTCCATGTTAACTTATTATCAACATGATCTTTTAGAAAAAGTTATATATATATATATTTATGGAACTATAACGTGAAATCAACTAACTAAAATGATGTCATTTATGCTACTTACGTAAGGGTTAAGTCGTCAATGATTTCAAGTATTTCATCTCCTACATAAATTATAATTTACAAAAGCTTTTATATTAATTTTGAGTGTTTTTTTTGTGGATGTCTCTCTCTTTATATGTATGCATACAGCAAGTTTTGGATTTTTTTCAAACTTTATTTATAAGCTTTCAAGGATTTTACTGACTACCGTCTTTATAATTATTGTTGTTGTCACACAGGTATTTATGTATTCCATGGATGTAATGATACCATTGTTCTTGACATAAATAGCTCCTCTTGTCAAATAAAATTGAAATGGATTATTGCTTTATTGTTATAGAAATGATTTCTGAGTGAGAGTGACCTATATATAAGAGCCGGCGTCTGCATTTCATAACTAATAAGTACCATAAAGGAATAGAATCTTCTTTACTTAAGTTTGGAGACGTTAGGGAGGGGTGACGTCCCCTTCACCCCTCTCTATTACCAGACATGTCTATTAATACAATCAACTTTGCTGTTATGAAAATAACATTTATGTTCAGTGTATTTTATATTTTAATATATTTAACATCGACGATTAGTCATTTTATCCAAATCAACCTACTTAGAGAAATCTTTATGAAGTTCCCTTCAAATTTACTTATAATATTACAAAATTGTGTAGTATAAACTTCTGCTTCAAGAGTTTTAGCATAAAAAAAAGTTAAGAAAATAATTGATATAGTAAAACGTCATGACAGCTGACACCGCTCTCCTCCCAAACACTCATCAAATTATATGAGTTACCCTGTCAATTTTCCCTTTTTTTTAAAAAAAAATATCAGTTTATAATTAAAATATGTATTACATTGGTTGATTTATCGTTGATTGAACCAGTTAAGTCACATTTCTCATTGTGTAGTTTTGACTTAAAAGGATCATGGGATCAAAATAAAAATTTCAAATAACAAAAAGGGAACCCTTATAAATTGACTGGTACATAAAATTAAATTTTTTGTTCTCAATAAGATAGTTTATTTTAAACTTTTTAATTAACTCCTTTCAATGAATAAATTATTGATATATTTTTTTAAAAGTCGATAAACTATCATAAATAATATTCTCAAAAAGCGTCCAATTGAAAAATATATTCATTGTTTATATTTAATTTGTATTAAATAACGAAATCTAAATATAGGGTTTTTAGGAATTTAAAAAATGTTTATCAAATTTTGTATGGAAAAATAATTGACTCGCAGTTATTAAAAGGTTTTTTAATGACATAATGAGGAGTAAGATTTTTTTTTGGTATTAATTAAAACCTCTATTATGTATATTACTTTTGAAAAGCAAATACGATTTAGACACTCATTAATATTTGCCATACAGGATTTTTCAAATAAAATTTTTTCTAATGGTTCACAATCTCTATTATTTTATCAAATATTTTGAACAAATGTTAGATTAGGTAGAAGACACCCTTGTTTAGACAATAATCGTTGTGTTTAAAGAGAGAAAAATATAAAGAGGGCAATGGTGTACGCAAGACTAAGTCATTAGCTTCATGCGACTTAAGGGGAATGTTCAAGAGATACCTAATTTATGAAGAAAGGAATTTCTATTTTCCTTTATAACAATGACTAAATCATAAGTTTTTTTGGGTTCATTAAAAAATATATGTACTCACAGTCCTTTTTCTTCATTTATAAATATTACATGAGACTATTTATAGATCAAAATAAAGTGATGTCATTAATATATAGCTGTTAATTAAAATGCATGGCGATATAATTAAATAAGACGTCATAAAACAGTCAAATTACAACATGTACAATCTTCTTATACAAATTACAACTTGGATAAAAACCAAACATGTACATATTATTTTAGATAAATATAAACATCGAATATTATACTCATATTTCATGGAAGTAAGAATTGTTCTTTGAAGTGTTTTATAAAAGTCCAATAAACTTTTTATATTGGATAATTAAGAAGTGAATAGACCCAAGTATGAGGGAGTTGTAACTATGTTTATAATTGAAAATCTAATAAATATAGGTGTAAAAGCTACCACAATTAGACAAATAACGCCCAAAAATTGTATGTGCACACATCATATGGTCTCAATATTGAAATAAATAATCTGTTTCAAATCCATTTCTTGTTTATTTTTGTAACATATTATTTCAGTTGGAAGGGCAATTTGTCTATTTTTGGTACTTAAAGTGCAGTATGTGAAGTAAATTGAATATTTACAAACATTAATGATGTATAGGGGTTACATTTGTATGTATTAGAGACAAAAATACAATTATACTCCAATGAGTAAACAAAAACATGAAATATTTTACCCTTATACCTATTTATCTGCCCTAGTTCTCAAATCAGCTTTTTGGATATCAATCATATTTTGAGAAGAAACATGATTAAATGTTTAACTATTTTTAACTTTGTAGTTAATTGACTAATTTAATCCAATGTAAGTAATGATACCTTATTCATCCAACTCTTAGACGATATAATAGAAAAAAAATCCAGGTGTTAATTATAAAATATGGATCCATTACAACAATATGACAGTTGTGTTAAAGAATAAGTTATAAAGCCAATGCACAAAACAACTCACTGGTCCTTACTACCTATAGGCAAGATACGGGCGTAAAAAAATGCTTAATATTCATAGATTTATTCAAATAGTCAGGTTGGCCCTTAGTTGGCGAGTCTACTAAACAAGTTATAAAAGAAGGGATTTCATGAACTTAACATATTCGTATTGATTTCAAGTCACAAACTTGATATTCTTAGAGATGAATCACCCAGATGTTTACTTTAGGCTATGACATTATTATTGACACTGATAATTTGTTTCTCTTCTGTGAGATTTTGACATCTGATACTCTCCTGATTCCCCTTTAAACTCTAATCGGGAAGAGTCATGTTATAGCTAAGCAGTCTCGTCGAAAATTTTATTATAGTTTGAAGAGGGTTCAAGCAAAAATATTGCTTTTTATTTTGAATTCGATCAAATAGCTGATTTGAGAACTGAGCCTGCACTCTGTTAATTTGTAATCAATAGAAAATTAATTTATATTATAGATATAAATTGTTAAAGATTACTCAAATAGTATGTTTATAGAACATTAGACCAAGTCTAAAAAGGTACTTTTATTAGCAAATGATAAAGTTTTATTAATGAAAAACGACACGTGCTTAATTAGAAACGCTAATGTACGAAATATTTTAGAAGGAGTATTAAATATAAATTGATTAACATCCATTATAATTTGGTTTTACAACTCAAAAACAACTAAAGCTGTTACTACCCTAATAAAAGTTGTAAATCTGTATGTTGACATATTTAGTTCATAAATCATTTATGAAATTCTATTTGATATATTTATTTGCACTGAATACATATCTTAAATTAATTTTCAGAAAAGAATAGTCGATTATTCATCATCAGTTATTTTTCCACTTTAATGGATCTCAAAAAAAAAAAAATTTCTTCAAAAATATCTATGAATTATGATACTTTAGAGTACGTTTTCTATGGGGAAAATATTTACTAATTGATTTCTATATTTTACAAATTTATATAATATTCTACCTTTTACAAATTTATATAATATTCTACCTTTTACATTCTAATAATTTTTTCCTTTTTTAATACATGTATTTATTAGAAAAGCCCTGGAGCTCCCATAGACAAATAATCTGACATCAATAAACAAATTTGAACACAACGTTTCCATGTTTATCTCAAATTGGTGACAGTGTCACAATAAATTCTTCAAGGGTGGAGTACAAGATGACGATGCTTATATGTAGAGTAAATTTCTTCAATGAAGAAGAAGAGTCGTCAAAATATCAAAAATGATCTCAGGCTTTGACAAATTAATTAATTTATATTCGATCTACCTATGTACTCTCGAACCAGAAGTAGACATAAATATCGTACTAAAGTTGACAATCAAATTGTAAATCCCTCAAAAGAGGTCAGAAATGAGTTTATAAGCCAGAAAAAATCAGTTAAAACACACTTAAAGAAGTATTGTCATGCCTTTCCCGTTTTTTTTTATCAAAAAAGTATTTATCAACTTACTTTTATATTATTAATAATACAAATTTATTTAATATTTATCATTTTTAATAGAAGAGGTTTTGCATTTTCTTATATAAATTAAACTTTCATTGAATTTAAATCAAAGTTTATGTAGAATATTTCTCCATACATGAAATGCCACTTTAATTATTACATAAAGAAGTAATAAGAATTTTCATTTATCACAACTTCTTATTATTTATTTTCTAAGAATGCATATTAATATATTTTCTACTGTAGGCAAAAAATATCGGGAATTTAAAAATCTTTATTTAATCTTCAAAATTCATTTCATACCCCTCAAAAGTAGTCCCCTGATGTAATGCAGATGAGCCAACATTTTTTCCAATTTTCAATACAGTTACAAAATTTGTATTAAGTCAATAATTACAGAACAATAACTGCTGAGTATAGATTTGCTGTTAAAATTTAAAATCTGATGGTCGATTTCTTGAGTAATAGGTTATTAATCTCAAGAAATAAACCACAGATTCTCAAAAGCTCAAAAGAATATAGTCTTTTATATTCCTTTATATCAGCCTGAACATTTTTATATTTATCAACATTTAAAAGGTCGATGTTTATTTTGTAAATAATTTAAGCTTAAAAAATTTTCCATATCCCATTCGTCCAAAATCCTTTGTATAAAAAATAACCGAAAAAATATATTTTTGGGGTCAAACCATGTCAAGTCAAGTCATCTCATCTAATAAAATGACAAAATACTGTCTGCCCCTCTCAGACTCCAAAATAATTTTTAAAACAAAAGCTCCAACAGGTGTCTTCAAAAGTTATTTACTGTGTGAATAAATTTAAAATGGAAGAGAGATTCAATAAAATTCCAGAATGACTAAAATTAGGGAACTAAAGTTTGGCAGACAGTATTGTCTTATAAATAAGAGCTACTGTCCTAAAATTCGACAAATGGTGAAGTGTCGTCTATTTGTTGAGATGACATGGAATGTTCTTATCATAACATTCAATGATCTTAAAATTGAACATTGTTAAACATTTGTTTTTTTTTTCACCAGAATCCAGTCCGTTAGAGTCTGTAAGAGAGTTGAAAGAATATCAAATAATGTTCCTGCAAAATATGTAGCCAAAAAAACTCATTTAAAGAATTTTATAGAATCCTAAATTTGTATTATAAGTTCAATGTACCTATAAGCTAAATGATTCATAACTGTAAATTCTTCTTTTGTATATGTAAATTGAATACCTTTATATGAATTCATAGATATTTTGTGTAAGTTATGTTGATTTTATTTATCATCCATGTAGGTATTTACAAAGATACATTGGTATTTCCAAACATTTATTAGCAAATATTTACTATCGACTTTTGCTTCATCGACCATGTTTTGATATTAATTGGCGGCATTTCGTCTTTTCTTGATACTATTTTTAGAAAAATATCTCAATATAAATAATACTTGTTAAAAGGTTTATTTTAACAGATTATTATTCACCTATGAATATTTAAATCTTATAACTGTGTGTCAAATGTGTACATTAAGAATAATTTTGATAAATTTTTGATTATAAAGTAACAGCAGAAGTCTTAAATGTAAGATCAAAATTGTTCAAATTACATTTAAGAAAAACTTACTATAAATAAATTTTGAAGATTGTTTATTAAACTAAATAAAGTTATAAAAGAACAAACGTTAGATTTCAATGTGGTTGAATGATAATGAAAGAAGAAAATGGAACCTTAAACAAATAGTTGTCAATTTTCTTATCTAGAAAGGCCTATCGTTAAATGTCATATTTCTTCAATTTTTAATTAATCAATTGATCTACACCAGAAAATAAAAATAATAATGGGGGTAACCCCATGTTTCTAATAAATAATTATCAGAGCATATCTATTTGTAACATATGTTCATTGTATGTACATTATATGAAACACCTAAAAATATTACGGATCGTTTAAATTGAATTTATGCAAATTCGTTATAGAAAAATGAATTATGTAAATTGGGGTTGTGATGGTATGTACATTTATATATTGATGTATATTTACATATCTGTATATGTAGATATATACTTATAAAGCCATAATCTTTTATCTTTATATATATATATATATATATATATATCCCTTATAAAATCATTCATTTGAAAGGTTTTTCTGCAATAGCATTTGACTTTTATTTTTAAAGCATTCAAATTGCATTTGAAAATGAATGTAGAACACGTTATTTGCACATCATTTGTGTCAATGAGTCAATGTCAATCATTATACATTAAAGCCTATATATATATATATATATATATATATATATATATATATATATACATTTAAATTGTTAATACTTTCAATGTAACAAGTTTATGTAAGTACAATTAGCTAAATCATCATAAGAATAGTTTTATAAAGGAATTTCATTCCTTTGCCCCAAATATTTACAGTGGTTACAATTTACCAACCCAAGTCCTAGATTCCACCCTTGGTTTATAAAGATTACTTTGTATGATTTAACAATTCTTAGGAGCGGGGCTAGTTGATACGTGGGTATGTTGATATTTTAATAACAAGTTTATTTGAATTGTTTTCCAACATTTTAAAGGAATCTCATTCCTGCAATAAATACGATTCCTTAAGAGTGGAGAGTATGTTTACCCCTGAATTTACACCAGGGGAGTAATCATTTTCATGTTGATTAACTTTTTCTTGAAATTCAAGTACCAACTTACATTCGTATAACTTTTTAATTTTATGAAAATATAATTTCTTGTGGTTGATTTAAGAGTCAAATATTGTTAATTGGTCAAGTATATTTAACAATATGAGATGTTTGTAAATGAATTCTCAGTTAATGGCTTAAGAGTGAATTGATACACACTAATTGGACCAAATTACTACATGTATCAACGGCTTAGTAGATAATAATTATATTTCATCTTTTCTATTCCTGGTGTTGTTTTTCACAAAGAACATATTGAGCTTTTTATGTTCAGTTCATTATCTTTTGCCTAAGACCGAGTTAAAAGCGTATATAAAATCTGAAAATGAATATATACATTTTGTTAAACTAATAGATATATTTCTCTAATCTTTTAAAAAATCTTAAGTAGTTTAGATGAAAAGATGAGAACATTAATATGAAGTTTTAAAACATATTCTAATAATATATAATCTCAAAACAAATAGAAAATGAAGCAAAAAAAAAAAAAAGGAAAAGAGAAAAAAACATCCGGTTCCTGAAAAACAGTTTTCCATATTTGTAAAAGAACATTAGCATACAATATATTTAAATAAAAAAGGAAATTGATGCAAATCATGTTTTGTCGATCAGGAATCTGTATTCAATCAATAACAATAATTGTCGTTTTTTTCCATTGCCGAATAGTATGTGTATGTATTTTTAAATCTTTTTACCAGATTCATGTTTCAAATTTTTGAAACGAAAAAAAAATATACGAACATTCAATTTATGACAATATTTGGTTTTAAATATACCTATCAGGAAGATCTTTTCTTCCTCCCAAAACTGTTAGAACTTACTATATTTTTATTATTTGTAATTCATTCATATCTTTTTTTATTACTTACATGAGTAAATACAAATAAATACACTCATATATTCTTGCTAAAAATATAATTTTTTTAAATTTATAAAACTCGTCTATTGTGATTTAATGTCATATTATTCAAATTAAATGACCTATTTGTTGTATTTTTATACCTTTAGTTAATGTAGATTTTTAGTCTAGAAATATGTATTCCGTAAGAAATGAACAGAAAATAAATAAAATAAGTTTTAAAATTTGTGTTGGTAATCAATTTGCACAGTGACAGGTTTTCATTCCTCGGAGGGGAAGGGGAGAGAGATAATAATTATTTATCCAAATTTAAAATTAGGGTAACCATATTTTGATTTTTTTAAACAGAGAAAACTTGGCCCAATAAGTTTTAGGGCAGAATTTTATGGCTTTAAGGGCTAAAATTAATAAGAACAAAATATTTTTTTGATACTTTTAGAAAAAAGATTTCGTTTTTTTTTAAATAGACAACCATTTTAGATCTTTATTTTTATTGAAATAACGTAGATATTTCATAAATTGAAAAAAAAAAAACTACCTGGACGCACGTAAGACAAAAAAGATGACAAGTTCGAACAAAAAAGGATAATTGCCCAACCTACTATAAATGCAGTTTAATATATTTTTAAAAAGCATTGGAACCTCAAAACCTCACACCCAAATTTGTCTTAGCCTTAAATATACAACTGTCTCGTTTTTGGGTCAATCACCCTTATTTTGCTTGCACCAAAGACTTTTCTGCCGTGTATTGCTACAAAAATGAGAATGGGTAAGTTTTAGCCTTCAAAAGTCATATCTGTGACCACTCAAGACATTTGAAGCTTGAGAAATAGCCTTTTTTGAACGAAAATTAGCTGTTTTTAAAGGGCTTTAAAAGTTGGAAATTTAAAGCAATCAAGTGGAATTTTTTTTTGGACCTTCTTTGAGATCTCTTTTTTCAAAAGAATTTTAGATGCAAGCTGCATCAAACGTTCACTATTTCTTCCAAGACAAAATCACTCTGTCATCTTTATTTTAGACTAAAAATAATTTTGTCCAACACTTTTAAAAATAAAGACTTTAATAATGCACATTATTTTTATGATCCATGGTGTTTGAGATGCATGCAACTAAGAAAATAAATAAATAAACAGTTTCCAACTTTTATTGCCTCTACTAAAAAATCCATTATCAATTGAGAAGGATGAAATGTGGAGAAAAACAGCTAAAAATAGTTTATTTTATATAGTTTGAAGCAACGTATTTTGGGTGCTTCTTAGACACCAGCATAAGAATTTAGGAGTCAAGGTGTTCTATAGTCTTGATGCAAAAAGGTTTATGCTTAAAGTAATATTAACATGGTAAGAATAACATAAGGAATTTGATGTATTGCAGAATGGTTGCGTTCTAGCAAAGAAAGCAAAACAATAATAATCTAAAGAGAAAAAAAAGAGGGTCCCGTATTTAGGCTATAATTTTTTTTCAAAGCATTTGCATTTCATGATTCATTTAATCAATCATGCTCGATCATTTCGTTTTCATTTATAATGAAGGTTACATAAAAACTATTAAAAAAAATCTTTATGTACATTTATGAATATCATATACTTATTTACTTTCGGTCTTCGAACAGGATACGTGAAAGCAATACCAAAATTGATAAAGAAGCTATTATAATATAACTAAAGCCAAAGATTATTGTTAATTGATTATGCAAGTCATATAAAAGTGTTTACACTGTTTCATAATTCCACATTTCCCTCTATTTATCCACTTTAAATATGTAGATACGTGGCTGTAATCTTATCTTAAACAGGATATACATAGGTACATTTTACCCAATAAGGATTAAAACAAACACTCACACTACATATAAAGTAAGTAAGTATCAATTAAGGAGGAAAATATTAGCGTACTTGTGAAACAACAAAATATGTAATGGAAATAGAAAGCACATGTATTTTAGTTCATCTACATATGCAATATATAGATGAATATTATGTTTTGGATATCATTCTAATTCATGTTATATGTAGATACATATGTACCCATGCATATTTCAAAATCTGCATATCATTTTAACAAGATAAGTGAATCCTCTAGACTAAGGTAAAATGAACCTTCATTAATATAAGAAATGCTCGTACTCAACGATATACAAGAGTCTATTTAAGTATTTATCCAATCTATTGCATCTTCAAATCTCAAAATGTATTATATTTAGGCTGTTACAGTCTTAAGTAGTAAAAAACAAGAACAAAAATAGTATTGATTGAATGAATAAAAAAAAATGATAACTCAATGTCAGTGATAATTGAATAATTTGTATTGAGGTACATCATATCCAAAGTTTATTTGAAGATTCATCATAATTTAAGCTTCTTTAATAGAATTTTGATTTGGATGACATATATAAATATTGATAAATAAAATAGAACATAGTAACATTGCAATTCTTGTATCTGTTTTTTTTTCCTTCTTCAAAAAGTAGCTTTTAGAATAGGTAAAGACAAAATAACTTATGTATTCAATGCACAAAAATAAATTAATTTGCTTCGACACTTTTCAAAGCTTTTAACAATTTATTTAAAATGTCTGACATCGATATATGTACATAGTATATACTACTCAAAAATAATGTGCCTTTGCAAACTAATCATATTATAATATCAGTATGCATAAAAACTATTCCTTAGTATGCATAGAAGCTACAATGTAATGTTGACTAAAAGCTATGCCATACTGTTAATAAATAAATAGAACTTTAACAGACTTGATCAATAATATTATACCTACTTAGCATGATAAAAAAGTCTTTCCACGTAATAGTTGGTAAAGCACCTTTTTCCAAGAAATGAATTAATCATCGAAACAAAAAATAATTGGGTCAGAGTGATTTGTAGATATGGCTTCACTTTATGGTGCATACATTGCATACAGGTTTTTTATTTCTTTTCTCTAATCAATGCTGAATAGTTTGTACTTTGAACTAGGAACATAGATAAATGCAATATTAAAATAATGATAGTAGAGCAAATTTCAAAATACACTTTATTATGCAGTCACATTTTTAAAGTAAATTTCTTTCTTGATGAAATGTCTATTTTGGATATCAATGATTTAACAAGGAAGTTAACCTTCCGAGATACTTATGAACCTAAATAGATTATCAATTCAAAGGAATTACCGAGCTATCACCCAATTTTTTTTTTTTTTTTTTACAAAAAACAACCATATCTCTAACTATGAAATCAACATCGTTTACAAAGTATGTAACTGACTAACTAACTATAGATATTACATACATATATCAACAATAAAATATCTTCATCATTATGTGTTTGTTATTAGCTGTAACAAAGATCGTCAAACAGGTTTTTTAGCCACAAATTTGTAGCTTGTGACTAATAGATTCGTCATTTATAGTTATTTGAAGCCCCCATTTGAGAATTTATGACTCTTTACATGCATTTATGTAAGTTTTTTTTTGTTTTTTTATATATAAAAAAAGTTTGTTGTCTACATGTTGTGTCTATTTTTTATACTGAGATTCAAGTTATAAATTGGTTGACTATTGTATGAAATAAATGGTGTAGATTAATTTGAATTTATGTTTGAAGATGAGTGCGTTGTTATGTTTCTCTCTACTATACATACTCACTACTGAAGGGATTAAAATAAAACGTTTGGGATTAGTTAATATGTACATAAATAATTTGAGATATTTTCCAATTTCTCTCTCTTGCTTTATACCCGTATGTATGTATATAGATACATACATAGTCTTGCCTTTTGAAAGTTTCTTACTCAAAATAAAGAAATAATAGTATGCATAATAATATGTGTGAGTACGTACGTATATACAACATATGTCTATAAAAATATTTTTGATGTAATCTTTTTTTCATTTCATTAGATATTTGCGTGTTAAATTCACACTAGTAATTTTTTGAACGGATAGTGGATTCTTTACTTTAAGTAATGACATTTATAAGCACTATAAGACAAATATACTTTATTAAACTATATCAAAAATCTTATCAATGTTTTTCAGGTTTGATTAAGGAAAATAAGTTTTTATAAATTACCTACTATGTATAATAAATGAACACTTGAATAAAATTCATTTGTATTCATCTTATTTTAAATGTATACTTTGCCCTAAATAGTTTTAAAGTCAATGCAAAATGAGATGACAAATGCTTAAATTAAAGATACGTAAATTTAAAAAAAAATCTTAAAGTAATAAAACTTGTAAATATGTCTTCATTAATATTATATAAATAATGTTTGTTTCTTGAAATGAAAACAAAATTAACCCTTCAATTAAAAGAAGATTCACCTCAATCAATGATGATAATTACCTTTGAATAACTTATTAAGAGATGAAAAAGTAGGGTAAATTCAACACATAGTATCAAAAATAGAAAATAATTTTTATTAAACGAGATGAAAAATTAGTATATAATATTTATTTTACTTTAATATCTTTAATCAGCAGATATTTTTAAAAATTACGACTTAAATTTAAATATAAAAAATAAGAATAGGCAGACTTATTAAATTTTATTTGTTAATAAAACAGAGTCCTAGTTTTGATATTTGAATATCTCATTAAATATTCCAATTAAAATTGCAATTAACAAAGTGCATTTTTAAACATGATACTGCTCTTACAGAAAAATATAATTTAAGATATGTATACATACATTGAAAGTCCTATCTAAATGAATGTTTGCATGAATATATACTTTAAAAACTTTTCAATATAACATATGTATATTATTTGGAATAAAGCCTATTTTGATATTTAAAACATAATTTATTAGCCTTGATATTTTTTGTAGTAAAAAAAAACAAAAAAAAAAACAGTGATTGATTGAAAGGTTAAGAATATCCGCATCGTCATGTATTGAAATCTACATAGAGGGGAAAAAATACAATTATTATATTGAGGTAAGGATATTTTCATATAGTCAAAAGAGATCTTCATATCTTCTACCCCTCCATTGATACATTCATTAAAATAATGTACATTTTATTTATGAATGTTGCATACATAGTAACAAACTCTATATTTTATATAAGTGTAGTCATTTCTAGAGCATTCAACCCTAATAAATATATTTGCTTAAAAAATACCCAAATAACTCAATTAATACAAAATGCATCATTTACCCATTCTCTAAATCAAGTAATAACATATATACATAATATTAATGGTGATATTGAATATGTAGTTTTAATTTTGGAATTTTCGAAATATATGTAGGTATATTATATCGGTGAAATTATTTATTCACATACATATTGGGTCTCATGAATATTACATATTTTATTGTTATATGTTCTAAGGGAGAAAATTCCCAATTCAATGAAATATATTATATGGCAATTCTTTTGCATTTCTTAATGGATTGTGTAGAAAGTTGTGCTTGTAAATGATAATATGTATGTACAATACATACTTATATAATTTATTTAAAACTGTAATAGTTAGCAGAGGAGTTTTTATTCTCTTACCCAGTAAGTAGGGCTACTTTCCAGTAAATAGTCTATCTGTGAGATCCCAGGAAATAGGCTCAGAGTAAGATAGTCAATTATTAAATACTCTGATGTTTAAGTAATTGAATATATACTTTAAGAAAAGAACATAAATGTCTTACACATACATTCGTGAAGGATCCATTCACTTTATTGTAAAGATATTTGTAGTAAAACTAACCAAAGGGTGAATGTATATGTACTTTTCAAATAAGAGTAAAGCATCTATTGAGTAATGCGTAAGAGCTGCCAAAGAATTGTAAGTCCTTAATACAAGGATGACAATTGAAATATAAAGAAGCGTCATCAAGAATTCGAAACATTTTGGTCCTTCGTTGGACATCATTTTTTATCAATGCACAAAGCACAACATTTGCATGGCATAAATTGATTCTAGAAATAATTAAATGCAAGGTGTAGGCTCCTACAAATTCCAAGAGTGAAATCCTACTTGTATGTATTCTCTAGAGGTGAATAGAAAGAGATGGTAACTCTCCCTTCCCCCTTATTTTTTAAACCATACCTATATAAACATACACATGGATTGTTGGTAGATAATATACACTAGTTTATAAGCAGTTTTATAAGACACCACAAGCAGATACTAATTTTGAGAAACATATCCGAATTTGAATAATCCGTCTGTGTCCACGGTCATCGAGTCGAGCTCACTTCACCTTCATGATTTCTTTCTCAAATTAAGATTCTTTGCCGTTGGACTTCCTTTCAAAATACTCTTTTAGCCTATAAGGTTTGAAACACAGCATTGCATAAAATACATTGAGGCCGCTCAAAACCTTCATTACCAATGAAGACCATAAATCCATGGTATCATTGCACATGTACTTCTTTGACATGATGAAAAAATGAGCAAGAAACTTAGATACCGATGAAAAAAAGATTAAATTTTCTAAATTTATCTTGTCAGGGACTTTTGCTAAAATACTACGTTAACAAAATTACCACTAACAGTTTACATAGAAATAATAAAATCATACCTATAAGGCTTGAATGATGTTTTTCATAATACAACAAATCCTGTTAGAGCATATTTTGTATGATTTACTTGTATAATTAATCAGTCATTAGTGATAATATGGTCTAGACTATGAGACGTAACACTAACTACATTATTAAATAGAGTAAAAATAAAGTGCATACAAATCCCTTTGGTTTGATATCGAATATTTACCCATTTATACACATAATGAAATATATAACCTTGTCAATAAGATGTCTCCAAATCATAAACACATTTGTAAAAAAGAAATCTCATTTACATAATTATCTTATTTTTTTCTAATTATTAAAAACCACTTAGACTAATTAAAAGTGGCTAATATTTTTTTATAAAGAAAGCAATAATATCATAGGTTTTTATTGTTATATAAGTAGGTGCAGCCTATCGTTTTGTGTATTATGTTTAAATATAATGAACTTTTTCTCTTAATTAATAAATTTCATATAAAGGAATATGCGCTTACATTGAGCATAGTTATTCCACTATAAACCATAACAAATTAATAAGATAAAAAATACTTTTTGTTCATTGGAATTGTATGTAAATAATATTGCATTAACCAAGAAACTATAACATTGCTGCTCAAAAGATTATCTCACTTAAAAGTTACTTATAGTCTTAAATAGTCTTTTATCATTTTACATTCATGAAATTCCTTTAAAAAAAAGATTTTACATTTTTTGGTTTGTTCAAAGAATTTAAGACATTTTCTATATCTATAGATAACTTTTTTTTATTAAATAAAATTTAGTAACAATATTTTTATCAAATTATTATATTCTTTAATTTTTTATTTACATATAAATACGGTACACTCTGAAAGACCGTTAGAATCAATTTAATCATACAAGTTTGAGTTATATGTTTTATAAATGATGTTAATCTCGTTTTAATATGTGGTTGTATTTGTATGTAGCAGTTCATTAAAGTCTTTGCTATTTGATGTGATAATAAATCATGAAATAGTTAATAAAATATTTTATCTTCAACAAGAGAGAAATAAAGGTATATCATTATTCAATTAAAATAGGATACACTTAAAATACAGTTAACATTGAATGCCTGGAGTAAATTGTGTTATGTTATCAGATTTAATAATTTATTTTTCTTGGACTTCTTGTCCTTCTTTCTTATATACATTACACTATTAGTAAAGATAAATTTACCAATAAACATTAATAAAACGAATGTTTTCTCATTTTGATAAAATTTAGCCAAACCTTTCAAAATACTCATAAAATTTGTGGCAAACGTACTATGAAATCGAGTTTTTATTTTTACAACATTTTAATGAATATTGTTTGGTTTGATTATGTGTATTTAAATCTGATAGTTTTCCATTGTGATATTTTCCAATCGAATTTTTGTCAAATGGCCATAATAAAGTAATATCATCAATTGATGAATGAATTCATGTTTTAATTTAGGTTATAAGCAAACAATTGATATAGTCCAAATTTTTGATAAGTCCTTCATTATATTATATTAAAATGATAATTATGGAGTCGATTCTCTTTCTAACGAGAGAAAAGAGAATTCATTTTTACCTCTTTATAAATGTGGCATGTAAAAACCAACATTATCAACAGAATCTTGTTAACTTCTGAGATTCCATTTTCAGCTTGCTTTGTTCTTCATCTGAAAGTGAACTGTATAAATAAATAGAATATTAGTAAGAACCGACCTCACTAGAATGTAAATTGACCGTACTTCAATGCTACATTTATTCTATATATTTGACAAACTATTGAGCCACTAACAGCATAGGCTATTTAAACTAGTGAAAATATCCTTGTTGATTTCGTCATCAATGTATAGCAATTCCCCTAGTTTTAATTTCATCCTTATTTTATCAGGAAAAGTCAAACTTTGTTTGGTCAGACGAAACATTTGTCTCGCTATCATCATAATATAGGAAAAAAACACTTGTTAAGGAATACGTTTCAACTAGTCATGACTGACGAAATGAACACTCGAAATTAAAACCATATTCTCAAATAGATTTGTTCATATTATGTGGATAATTTCTTTGAATTGGATTATTATTACATTACTAATACATTTGACTTTTAAAATCTAAGAATTTAAAGAAGGTGGAAAAAATCATTTCATAGTGTGAATAATTAAGAATAGCACCTTGAGAACAAACATACAAATATACCTATTTGTATGTACATAAATCATTTATAATCATTCTAAAACTGTGTCTAATATATGTAGATATGTACAACTTGTGATTCATTTTGGTGTGAAAAACATATCAAGAATAGAAATGTCATAAAGAGGCGTAATTAGTTTTGGCAAAAAAATCATACTTGTGCATTTATTTTTAGAGAAATGCTTCAAAGTTTTTTTGTTTTTTTAATGTAGGTAGATATATGTATATATCATCTAATAAATGGGTTTTGATAACTTACCATATATAAGAGCAAACTGAGCCTATAATATTTTATAGGGTACATCGAAAAGAGAAGTGGTGGGTAGAATCCTAATAAATATCGTCAAAGTGAAATATTGTCCAATAAATTTGCGTATCAATGAATATATCCATAGTAAACAAAGTTTCTCGCAGAACTACTTCTTAATTTTTCCATCTGCTCTTACGTAATTAATCCTAAAAAAATTGTATGATAAATCTCCATTTACTAATGGAGAGTACAGTGGAGGTGTTTTATATTGTTAGTCATGAATGTAATATAATAGTTTATGATGGAAAAAGTGTTTATTTTGAGCTTTTAGGGTAGTTAATTCCAGGTTTTTCTTTCTATGTTTGAGTTCATTCACTATTCACATAAACAGTATCTTTAAGAACAATATTTCCCAAATAATACCTGGGTTACAGAACTATTATTAACGTATTGAAATTACTATCAAATGTGAAGAACAGAGAGCAAAAAGAATTTCAAAATTTCAGGTACTTCATACCATTTTTGGAATGGTACTACCTCTTTGAAGATGAAAAAAGTGGAATCTTTGATCAAAAATACCAATTTGTCTCATACCATTCCAATTTTCAATATATGTACCCATTTTTGTGATTTAATTTATACATAGGTATTGATCTACAAACAAGAACAACAAAACTATAGTGTACTTTAACTTCGAAAATCTATGATGTCTTAGAAGTATTAAACATGCAAGTTGCTTCAAATGACGTTTTTCAAAATAAGTAAATCCATCCAGATTTCTTCAGTTTTTGATCCTACAAACCAAAGCTCTAATATGTACTGTACACTCATATTTATTTTCTTAGTATGTAATTAAATTTTAGGCATATTTAGTGTAAAAACTCAGTCATTCTTTGTTTAGTTCTTGGGAATAGAAGTCGAAGAGTATCAAACTCGGAAGAGAAAAATTGAGATACACTGGGCATGACCCTTTTCTATCCCACCTAAGCAAGTGGAAGGACATAATCTCGACGTGCAATGTCTGTATCAAGAGATGCCCAGCCCTCTTCAACGAAAGTCATCAAGTCATGCAAGGACAAAATGAAGACATTCATCTTTTAAAATTAATGAATTGCACAAAAATGAAAAATATTGTAGAACAAAATTTAATTGTAAATTACGTTTTAGAATCTGCTGTAGTAGCACAAATACCCCGCTGTGTGGTCGTGTTCGTTGTTGTCTTATATTTGTACAATTTTATTTTATGCATGTATGGCAAACAGTAATAAATTTTAATTATACTTGGTAGTAGAGTTTAATGTAAGACTTTTCTTTTCATTTCACTCAAAGATGCAAATTGTCAAGTCCAGGTTCATACATTAATGCTTATGATGGGCACTACATAGTTTTTAGACATGGATATGCTTCATAAATTAGATTTTAATAGATAGCTGTAAATTTGATAAAATTTTCACATAGACAAAATTGTGTTGTTATGTTTTTTGATTTAATAATGTGTGGTAACATTAAAAGCGGCTATTGACCGGGTAATTTTGCTTTTATGGAGAGTCGTTTATCTATGTAGACAAAAAAGTATTTATGACTGTCAATGTACAAACATATACATTCAAAAATATACTTTCAATATTAAATACAATGAATTTTTTTTATTTTTGTTTTTTTCGTAAACGACTAAAACTATAAAGTATTGAAGTTAAATATAATTTATTTTTAAAACAATTCAATCGTAGAGAACCTTTTTATTTTTTTTTTACTCATAAAATAAAAATATCATTTCTTCAAAAGTGGAATCATATCATTTTTGAATGCTATATTGTCAATATTGTAAAACCAGTTTAGACAGGAGATAAATCATGACTCATGAACTCAAAAAAGTGTTTGG
The DNA here is from genome assembly GCA_963680855.1 of Lepeophtheirus nordmannii. Classification (NCBI taxonomy): domain Eukaryota; kingdom Metazoa; phylum Arthropoda; class Copepoda; order Siphonostomatoida; family Caligidae; genus Lepeophtheirus; species Lepeophtheirus nordmannii. The sequence continues at coordinate 26,880,393 of OY804523.1, forward strand.
ACCTTTACAATATTTATTTATTTACATTCCTTTATATTTTTCAATATCCTATAAATGAAATAAACTATCATTAAATATACAATAAAATACATACTTTAATCACTCATATTTTATTCCTATGGGTACAACAGTCAATTGATTAGATATAAAATTGGTATTCAGTTATTTGACTTACATATTTAAACCTTAAGAGAGTAAAACAAAGACTTGTAAATATTTAAGTATATTGAGCTTTAAAAAATGATTAGATATTATATAAATGTTAGTAAAACATCAAATCATTACCATCAATTATTTTATTTAGTCTCTCAAATCCCTTTTAAAAGAAGAAATAATTCAAGAAAATTTTGCGATGTGAAAGTGAATAAATATTTTTATCAGCTTATATAAATGATTTAATTTAAAAATAATTTAGTTTTATTATACATATGTATTTAATAGGGAAAATGCGTTTAAAAAAAGTACTTTATTCATAAAATTGAAATAAACATAAAATGAAATGAAAGAGGAAGAATTGAAATTGAATTATGTATATAGATTGGAGAATGTACACAAGGAAATGAAATAATCATCGTTAGGGAGGTACTTTGTAGGTATGAATAAGGATGCTAGTGCCCTGCCTCATATTAAAATGTTTGTTTCCTTTGTGCAGGAAATTCTATTACAAAAATGTAATGTGCATTTAATTTAATTAAAAATAATTATATTCCTTTTGAATGACTGAGTTCATTTACTATGCACCGTACATATATGCTCATATCATCCATTTGTTTCAAACAAGTTCCTGAATTAAGCATTAGTTATTAAAAAAGATAAAAATACAGGGTTTTTTTCTTTCACTTAACGATTTTATCGAATGAATTCATATATTGCTTTTTGTACTCTCAAATTTAAATTCTTTCAATAGGTATATTTTAGGTATTGTATTTTCTTAAGGAAGTATAGAATATTTGTACAAGTACATAGAATAAACAATATTGAGGTAGTAACAACTTTTCCCCTACACAAACTTTTAACTCCATAAACGACTTTATATTAGAGAACCATTAATGTAGCTTAACTACGGACTTGAGCAACAATTAATTTTATCTCTCATAAATTCAAAAAATATCTGGAATGAAAATTCATCAAATTTAAAAATATGTTTATTAAAAAATAACTTTTAAAGGATAATAAAAATGACTGAGTTTATAGATTACACATCTACTTATTTTTTTCTGAGACTTGAATGAGTTCTTTCATCCGTGTATATTTTTGAATTATTCATGAGTAGTTTGTGAAATTATATACTGAGTAAGCATTGGTTAATCTTCAAATATAAAAGATCAAGTATCATTGTTGTCTGGTTCAAAGACAATAATGATTTCCTTTGTCTTTAAATTTCCATACCCATGTTTAAAAAATTATATTTATTGAATTACTTGACGTAGCAAATAATTAATCATATGCTTTGTGAAATAAGTACTAATTATGTAATTACTTTTTTTAAATCTAAAATGCAATACAAGTACATAACTGACCATTTTTGTATATACATACATACCCACATATAGGTATACCCTTAAGTATAAAAAAAATATAGTTATTTATAAGACATCATTCTTATTTTTTAATTACAACTCATTCAACTCATATATAAGATGTAATAGCCCATCTCACGTTTTTATATCAAATAATGGGTATACATATATCTATGCTCATTCAGACATAAATAGAATTACTCCATCGATTACTCTTTCACAGTGCATGGAAGAAAAAGAGCAAGTTGTTTTTCCATTGGGTTGATATTAGGGTTATGGAGTGGTTACTTCCTTTAAAAATGAATTGACTGTCATGTAGCTACCTATTTATATAGAGGTTATATGTGGGCATCTTAATGACATTGGGTAGAGGAGTTTCTAGTCTATAGGGTTCGTGAGTGATGACATTGCATACCATGATCCCGGTGGATTTTTTAAAATACTTTCCCTCCAGTTTGCACATCTTCATCGTATTTGAACCAAATAAAGTCATTCACTAAAATGAGACACTCATTTCTATTCTAGCCATGGAAAGAGAGGTACTCTTACAGTGTGCCGCCTGAGCTAAGGTTCATTATTGGTTTCTTTCCTACCAAACAAGTCGAAGGATATAATACCATATTGAATAAAAACTTCTATTGCAGACTTCTTAAATAGGATGAAACCAGCAGTAGGTTAAATATATTATATAAAGTATTCAATTTGCTTAATACAAAAACTAAACCCCTTTTATAGAAAAAAAAAACAGTATCTTTCTCCCACGATAAATCCAAAAGATACTGATTTGATCTATTTATGTATTACATTGAACTTTTGAATTGTCTACTTCCGCGAAAAACGGTAAACATACTATAAGAAGGTTTTTTCGTCATTGTTAGTAGGGTTTAATAGTAAGATAAATAAATCCTACGAGACAGAAGTCTATTGCATGCTTAGTAGGAAACTAAGTGTCGAAGTAACCTTCACAGCATTGCCAGTAAAACACGTTTGGACAACCAATTCAGACATTGTATTTTGTGTAGTCAGTCTTATTGAAATATGCAAGATAAAGTCTTGATAATATACATATATAACTGTATCCAACTAACTCCATGATTAACATCCCGTTGAATTAAGTTGAATTGAAAAAGAAAACTCATCTAGATAAATACATACATATTAGACATCTAACAAATTGACTCATAAACTTTAAATAAAGCTTTAATCGTTTTCTACTCGTAAATGTAATCTATGTACATAATTAAGACTTTATGAAGTCAATAAAATCATTTTAAAGTAAATGATTGCACATATTACAAAATTTGAGCACAAAAAAAAAAGAAAAAAAAAAGAAGCAACTAATTAGTTTTTATTTCTAATTATGTTCCGTCATTTACCTATCTGTTTCATAATACAAGTACATACATACATATACTGTTTCAACAAAATAAACTCAAAATAATAATTCAATTAATGTTTTTCCTTGGTGTGCACATATGTATGACTTATGAGCGTTTGTAAAAAGCTTATGCTCCAAGTATTTGTATACACACAAATGAATCTATTTATTTATAAACATTTTATTTATGTTAGTGCCAAGCGTGTTGTAGCAAGTGTGTTTCTTCTTGATTCAAATTAAAACACATATTTGTTTTGAAGAACTTCCAAGATTGAATTTTTTTTTGTTGTTACTTTTTCCTAGCTACTTTTTTTTTCTTTTTTTTTAACTTACAAAGTTTCTTTAGTACTTTAAAATAAGATGAAAGTAAACATTGTCGTGATGATGCTGGAAACATAGTAGCTGTTGCATTCTATAAGTTTGAGCTTTTAACTCAACTTTACCTGATCCCTATGTATTTACATAACTCATTTGGGCAAAATTCTAAGGAATAAGTATGCTATCAATATGCATAGATCAAAGATGATCATCAAGATAGTGTATTTAACCTATTATACCTAAATATGATGTGTGTATCTAAAAAGAAAACAGCTAGATACAATAATAGTGTGTTATATAATTTGTAGTAAAATAATAATAAATCATTTTAAAATGTTTGACAAATTGAAGTGAAAGAAAAATATTAATAAACTTTACTCTCAAAGTTTAAACAATGTAATTCCAGTTTATTGTAATATGTTCCAAGCGCTGGGTTTCCTCCCCACTCAAAATGTATATTTTTAAAGTCTACAATTTCTAAGAAATTCTTATTATACAAAGTTGTGCATTGGATTTCTTATAAAAAAACAAAAACAAAAACAAACCTAATTTAATAATGTACCTATGTTCATACATTTGACTCTTATCATGGGCGTACTCCCTATAGTAGAATAATAATAATACCATATACTTAATATAAGAATTCCATATTTAAATACATATAAAAACAAAAACAAATACTCGTATTCAAAATAGTAAATAGTTTTTGTGGTGCTTAATACTTTTGATGAGTTTTTCTTCCAGGAAAAAAGTATTAGTCATAGTCACAATTTGCGTTTAACTTTAAATTCGCCCCTAACATCGTTGTATCTTTTTCTAGAGTATCTCGGAATAATGAGGGATAATTACGTTACATACAACAAGTAAATTATACACTGAAAATAAATAGGACGCTTTATTATTTATGTTCTATTGTGTGCTTAGAAATAATATTCCGTATCTTCTATATATGTATGTATGTATAATATGATATAAACTAGACAAAGCGGCGTCTTCCTTTTTTTCGGGCTTTTTGAATCTCAAGCATTGCAAACATACTTACATATACATAAAATTATCGTAGATCTACACTAAAACTTGTTTAAAATATTGTTATTAATATGTGAATACATTAAAAAAGAGATAGAACAAAAAAAAATGAGAACCAAAATTGTACAGAAAAATAAAAGAAGTGACTACTTATGGTTCATATGGATAATCTACAAAGTATAAAACTACACACATTTGACTCTTTATCATACCTACTATTACTACAACCCCACACTTTTCATTGTTTTCTCCCTTTGTACCGTACTAAAGAATTATCATATTCGATACTCATACTTAATTTAACTTACAGATGGGCATAAATAGTTTCTATAATTAAAAAGTCTTCTTTACGGATAGCAAATATACTCTATGGTTCATATGCTGAGTCATACCATTCCTTCACTAAGTATACTCTCTCTAGGTATATGAGTGAGTTGTGCCATTTTTGTACATATATTCATAAAGTGACTTCACATAAGAGTAATAGGGCTGTCACTCCAGTTTTTAAGGCTTTTAAATTGTTAGCTAGTTTTATGTAAGTAGAATGTTTCATTGTACTGTTTTAATAGGATATAAAATGCCACTTCTTCTAAGGGGAAAGTATCACATTAGTAATCTAAGAAGTTAACATTTCATAATTCTTTTTTTGAACACTCAAATTCAATCAGGGTGGTTCCTCCTATGCCTCTATGTCAAACACTGTGTCGAGGAAACTGGGTAATATTTTAATTCCAGTATGAAAATAAATACACACATGCACTTTGGGATGTTGTATATCTGTGGCAGCAACGAACTTTGGAGCTGAAATATAATATTTAAAAAATATAGCATTCTAAAAAAAAGGATATATCTTCTAGCACAACTTGCTCCCAATACTGGATGAGCTGTACCATTAAAGAGAACACATTAGGCTGAATTGTACCACTAACAGTAATTGAAACAGAACAAAAGGTGTATGACCTATCAATTATCATATATTATAATTAACATAAAACTATAAAATATTATATGTGTTTATATTGGAGAAATCCAGAGTCAGATCACAATTCTAGGTCTTACTAATATCCATCATTGACAAATTTCCATTCTAGAGGTATATAAAAGTTGTATATTAGACGATTCAACTGCTCGAGTAATGTAATTTACAACATAAGCATGCAGTACAATATATTTTGATTATTGCATTGTTGATGTGTTGCATAGAGAATATATTGGAAATAGTATTGGAATCGATTCTTAAGTCTTGTGTTAAAAATTTACTCAAAATGTCTAACCGATTCCCTAATGTTCCCAAAATTTATTTATTTTTGCCTCCATTCATTTAACATACACTTTATTAGTTTTAGTCTGATTTCCCTGTTCTCTAAAAGGAACAATTACATTAAAGTGGTATGTTTATACATAGTACATTAGTGGTAGAACTTATCCCTAGTCTTTTGACACAAATAACCCTTAAACACTATTTTAAAAAAGACAATGCACCATCCAGCAGTTTTGAAGCAAGCATCAAACAGTCTACAAAAGGCTAATAAAGCACTTAAACATGTCTAAAGTATTTTTAAACATGACCAGATATAATAGTTGAGATATAAAAAAATTAAAAATAAATCTTTCCTTTTGATGGAAAAAACTGTTTTTGAGCTTCAGCAGGCTTAATTCACATTTAAGGGCGCTCATTCTTTATTACAGGAGGAGTGAAATAATTTACTCTTAAAAAATGGGGAATCTCATGACCAATTTCTCTGCAGCACAAATCCCCCCACTCTCCCATATGTATCAAAACTCATATTCTGCTCAAAATGAATAGGCTTGACCACAAAAAATTAGTTGCAGGTATTAGCTTTAGGAACAAAATAAAAATTGGTTTTAATAAAGAGTCACTCACTCAAAATAATGAGTTTTCGTTGACTGGGATACTGAAAAAAATGAACTTAAAGTACGAATAACTTTATCGTCACAGAACATTAGTTTATGGGATTTTTAAGTATATTGACAATATACCATTTTATTATGATACATATTTAAGATAATTTTAATCATCACATTACGGTAATGCACATAGTTTTTTACATGGGATGTCTACTTCAAACAAAACATGGAAGAGTAATTTTATTGGAAATTTATTTTGATACTGCAAAATGTTGTGCGACATAATATACTATTGTAACAGCTCCACTTATTTATTATCCCTTATTTTTTTAAATTAATGACATTTATGGACATTTTCAACTTATCATTTGTTGAAAACTATCTAATATATATGTAATACATGAATGAAGCTACTGGATTGTTGAATTTAAATCCTTTGCTCCAGTCAAGGGTTCATTGTAAGTATCATCAATAAAGCAAATGCATTATAACTTTTATATAATATTAACTATATGCATATAATCTACTTTTTTTATATCAAGATAGCTCTAAGAGATCCCTCTGTTGAATATCACGGTGCTATTATTTGCTTCCTATTGATAACTGTATGCTCTGTAAATGGTAATTAATAAATTGCAACTTTCCAAGGAACAATTTTTGAATCTTTTATGCTACAGGCTACCAAATTTACCAGCTATACTTAATTTAGAAATTTATCTTCACTATTAAGATAATAACAATTAATTTTTATCTGTATTTTGGTATAATTTTACCTTTAACGATATTCAATTATCACATAATAAATTATAGCTATATACGTGTGCAAATACTAAACGGAGATCATAGAGTTAAATTAGAGGTTTTATGCCTAATAAATCATTATGAGATTTATTGCATACAACTTATCGTCATGCATCTTTAAAAACCTTCCTTCCGTGTGTATTTTCTTTTTTTTTTTCGAAGCTTATTTATGACCTGCAATGCCTGATAAAAAAGTAGACATTTTGTACTCATATTACACATATGACTTATTCAAATTAGGTCAAGGAAACTATTAAAATATAATTTTTATTTATGAATTTTGCTCTTTTCTTTTATTTAGCAGAAAGCTAAATCTAATTTTGCAAAAGTTATCAAAATATATGAGAGAACATACTTATGTAGGCTTAAGCAGTATATATAATTCTAAAATGTTGCTTTATGATGCTTTTAACTTTTAAAAGTGTAGAAATTTATCAAATGTATTTTGGGAGATAATCTACAAATAATTAACATTTTAGTATAAAACAAACGATTAGAACTAAAAGATAATAAATTATATTGTCTGATACAAAAAAAAATGAATATTACTAATCTAATTATGAAAATAAAATAATAATAAAAAAAAAATGGTAAGGATTTATATATTCGATGAAGTGATTGCAGTTAGTAACATATTAAGCTCATTAATTAAACTTTACAAGTCAAATGATAAAATAACTTTAAACCATGAAGGTTACGTATATACATATTGTATGTATGCATATTAAATTGATAAATTGATGTTATCATCAATTTGTCAAAATATTATATTAATATCTTCATATTTACCCTATACTAATAAGTCATTAACTGTCATAAATTTTTCATGCAATTTATCAACTTGGAAATATATGAATATAGAGAAAAATAAATCTGTTAGAAAAATATTATCAATCTCAAATATAGTGAAAATATGTCTTTATTTTTTAGATATGATATAATTTATCCAAAAAAAATGGGATTTCCTGATTATATAGAATGACTGATCATGTTTCTGCATATGTTATGTGTATAGTGGTATATAACTAATTTTGATGTTTCACTCAGAAAAGTGTCAACTTCTTTATGATCTTATGTTTATTTTTTTTAAATTATGTCAAACACTAAAAAGAAAAAATAGTATAGGAACAAGATTTTTAATAAATATAATGCATTATAATTTTGATTTTGTGTAACTATAATAGTTATTAGCAGAATATACAATATACTGTATATACAATATTTTCATCAATAGATAAGTTTTTTTAATACAAGGCGTTACTAAAAGATATAAATTTACTTTCTATTCTTTTTCACATTTAGTAGGACCCTTGTTCCTTATGAGGTTTGATTGGTTTAACTTGAATTATCTCTTGCTAAGGTGAAAAAAAGTTCCCTTTTATTCAATGAAGTATAGTCCTACAGACAGTTGGAAATAATTGACAAAGTGTCAAACTAATTTTGAACCTTTTCTTTTTCTTTTCAGAGAAAAAGTTGAGAGACACAATAAGGATAAGATTTTTAAGGATAATTGAAAATTAATTTGTATATAGTGATGAACCCTGGATTTCAACTGCTTTAGTTCTTGACATATTTAGAGTCGGACGCAAAATGTCAAGAAAACTTTGCCGAGTTCTAGAGTTTTACTGTTAAAATTAAATTTTTAACATACTTGAAAAGTACACATTTTTACATCTTAAATTTTAATTGTGAATTGTCACTGTGAATTACCAAGACTTGGTTCAAATTACATCAACTGAGGATTTCCAGTTATGGAAAATATATTTGATTACCCAATAGAATAAACGTTGAGGTGGTTTTTTTAAACGGTTTAAATACAAATTGTACAAAGGATGAATGATATTGTTTTTTGTTTTATTTTTTTGTTAAATATTGTATTTATATAAAAAATACTCATAAACATTCAAATGTCATTTTTAAAAAAAGCTGATTTGCAAATTTATTATTATTTACGTATATACTTGTTGAGGAGATTAAAAAGATACTAAATAAAAGAATTTGCAATGTCATTAATAGATAATTTATCAAACAAACAATGTCAAAAACATTTAAACCCCTATCAAAATGAATCAATAAAAATATTTCTGACTCGTATATTATTTAAGAATATATTTATACATAACCATGTGTGAACTAGTACAAAGCTAATATTTTGCTCTTTGTAATTTAAGAAAAATTAAAGAGCGTAAAAGTTATTGATGTATTTGTAGCCAAGATAATCTTGTTTTTCATCAACAATAATATATGTATATCTTAAACGGATTGAACTGTGAATATTATCAACAATGTCATCAAATTTGTATCTAGTTATTTAAATACAAAATTCAATAATAACGTAACCTATACGATAATACATTCAGTAGAGCGTTTCAAAAACCTGGTTCAAATAGTTACTTCAATTCTAATTAAGATTTTTTTGACAACATTTAGAGTTATTATTACCTATATGCCTACGTTTATAACTCTGCAAAAAATTAACCCTGCTAATTTATGGAATTAAAATATTTAAAAACATATGTACATAGGCATACAAAATTATAGTTTATGGCCAAAAAGGTTATCAAGAAATTTATTAGAATGATTTGTAATAATTAATTAGCAAATTCCATATTGTCTGTATTTTAAGACTTGTGTAGGTATGTATTTTTTGTGTGAATCTTGGGTGGGAGTGTTTAATTAATAGCCTAATTTATGATAATGAATTCAACTTTTTTTCAAGGAAGGGTTGTACGGAATTGATGTATGACGTTTTTTCTATGTAATTGTATGTACATGGAATACAGTGGGCTGAAAGGAATTCAAACAGGTAGACACACCAAAAATCAATTAAAATGCATTACATTAGTTATCACCAATAAATGAATTTGAAAGGAAGAACCACACTATTAAACGATACATTGTATTTATGAAATATGATCTAATTACTATTTGGTTGCCCATTTTGTTTTATAGTTATGTAGTAGATAATGTGTAAATACAATTTATTATATAAATAGTTGAAATTTAAAAAATATAGACATATGTGTCTTTACTTTGTACTTAACAAAATAATGTCTCATGCATTTGTCAAGTACGTTCAATCAAGAATTAATAAATTGATAAGAAATGGTAAACAAATACAGTATAGAAAATAAATAGATAAATAAATACTTCCTCCTGTCCTTCAACAAATTCATTTATAACAGTACATTAAGTAAATACAAGTCTATTATACCCCGTAGCATTTAATCTGTCTGAAATGAATATAAACGTAATTTAATTTAAATTTGCATTGCATGTCAGCTATCACATTGGATTTGTACATATATTTACATATTTTATGAGAAACAAAAATTAGATTAGTACCTATTGCTGTAGGTATTCACATCTATGTACATAACTATGAACCTATCTATCTATATACATATGTTGGTTATTTGAGGAAATGCATTGAAACTAAACACACAGAGGGGTTTTAATTGAATATAAATATAATTTTTTTATTCAACTCGTGTTTAATATTTTAGGCACATCACTATTGAATTTAAACAAAGGAATTTAAAATAATGGTTCAATTTTCACAGTATCAAGATTTATACTGATGTCATAATGTTCTCGTAAATAAAGGAGTAAACTATAATGCCACGTTGTTTGTGTGCTAAATGTAATCTAATAAATTGTATAAAATGTGTGTTACAGTGATATAAATCAAGTACATACATAGATTTGCCTACAAATAAAACTCTTCCTACTTAAAGTGCATTTAAAGTTACTGGGCCGCCTATAAATCAGAATACATATAAAAAAGGGTCAGTATATTTTAGTATTATCTATGAGTACAATATGAATCTTTATCCCAATTCAACACTCTGATAAGGATCTAAACTGCACAAACTAATATCAGATTATTCATGGTCTCACAAAATTAACATTCAAATTTGCAATTTAAGAAATTTAATCTTCTCTCATGGAGAAATAAAAAGCATGGAGGAGACAATGGTGTGCAAAAAACTGAGCCATTGACTTCACTCATCAAAAAGAGGAATGCTCAATGGATTATGTCACATTTGTTTTTGAATAACATTTAGCCATTTCAATTTGAGTTCTTCTAATTTGTTCACTCGTTGGACTTGACTATTTGGATCCGGATTGTTTTAGACTGTCTACTAAAGACAGCTATAAATTTTATGAATAAGGTCTTGAAATGAAAAACAAACGAAAAAACGGATATATTTTGATTTAGTACAATTCTATTCATTTCCTCCCCCCCCCCCCCCACCTAAATGTATTGTTTAAATATAATATGCTCAATTATCCCAAACTGTGTCCTACAGATAGCTTTAACACATGTAAATCATTCCATATGAAATGCTACCCCTTCAAAATCCACTGTTCCCTATTGCAACAAAATTTTGAAAGTAAATCTATTCCAATAAAGTGTGTCACAAAAAAGGAAGAAAAAAAAAGAAGAAATCTTTGAGATTCTTTTTTTTAAGGAAATTGTATTTCTGTGAATTCAAAGAGAACAAACATTTATTGAAGTTTTAACTTTTTTAATGATATAAAATAATTCATATAAATTAGTTTCCTACTTGAATGTTCATTTGCTATCATTGCAAAGCAAAACTTCGTCATTTAAATATTTATGCATATATGTATACAATTCTATAAGGTATCATAGGTCAAATTTTTGCTTCCTCTACTTATAGTAAAAAATTTAATTGTGAATTTATTGATTTAAGTAATTTGTTACTAAGTATGTAGAGTATTAATTTACATTTATTTCTTGTTTGCCAAGAAAATATTTAAAAATAATAGTTTGATGGATGTTTTAATTTTATGTACAATATTGTATGTACATACATATTATGCACAGTAGGAGTAGGATGATGGTATTGTGCATTATAGTTTAAATTATCTGAGAATAAAAATAAATTCTTTTTAATGTCACTAAAATATACTTTTCCTTCAGCTGGAAAATATTTTTATGACCTACTTTATAAATAATATATATTAAATAAGAATTTCTTTATTAATAATGTTACAAATAAAGTATTTGAGTGTTCCGTTTTTGAAGTAATTTTTTTTACTGCACTATAGTTGTTTTTTTCTCCTCTTAGGAAGGATTCAATGCGCTATCTGCAAAGCATCAAATCCCTTACACTATTTTTAACATTCAATTTATATAAAGGAATGTTCCTTTTTGGGTTAAAATTGGCTTTTTGAGGTTTTGAACCATACTCAAATATCGTTGAGTTCAATACTTAATATGAAAACAAACGTGACCATTTTCTTTAAAAATCTAAAATGAACAATAATATACGTTCAGCAAAAGCAATTTCATTCTTATTTTGACTCAAAGTAAAAACCCACTAATTAAATGAAATTTGTTGTCATAATTAGTGCCCTTTGACACATAGTGTTTACGTTTAGCGTATCTTTAACACAGTGGGTATTAAAAAAAATGCACCACCTTTTTTTTTTGGAGAAGTGATTAAGACGATTAGAATTACTGACAACCATGAGATTTTTTTATCCTTTGCTTAATAACAGTTAAAATTGTAAAATATTCAATTTTTATTCGTGTAAAAGTTATTGAATTAGTATTACCTAAGAAGTTTTAGACAAAGAACACAAGCACATATAATGCCTTACATATGAAAAACAAACAATGATACATAATGTATGTTAAATTCATAAAAGTCTACAATAAATTCAGTATCCAATTATTCCATTTTTACCTAATAGTCATAATAGGACTAGTTTGTATAAGGTCTTAAAATGCACTAAACTGACTTCAATTGAATAAGAATGCAATTTGCTTAATTGAGGAAGTAGAAATGCAAAAAAAAAAAAATTGTAATTCATGAAGCCTTTCTTACTACTACATGAATTGCTAAAAGTTCCAGAATAATAATTCACTAAAATGCTTCCACATATAATAATAACTAAATTATTAATAGCGTCCATTCCCTTAAAAATGTCAAAGATAAATAATTAAGGAAATATTGTAAAATAAAATATTTCAGTCACGTCATATTAAATTTTAATGTTTATGTATGTGTTATGTTGAATGTACATATTTGGATTATATATATATATAATATATATAACTTGATGAAACTTTATATCCTTTTCAAATTTGATGAGTCAAATTGATAGTATTTTTCATGGCAACAACGAAAAAAATATACATTTCTAGTTTAAAAACAACCACATGTTATGTTAAAATCACTTAGTGAATAAAACAATAAGCGAATTTATAAAAAAAATTGTCAAATGTCACACGTTAATTAAAACTATAAATATTCATATGCAAAAGCAGTTCATTGATTATAAATACACAATTCTTAATGATAAATAAAATGTTGAAAAAAGATATAGAATTTGAGTATTTTTAAAAGTTTTTAATCATGAACTGAACTCCACTATCTTTTTTTTCTTCGTCAAATTGTTTAAATAATCCAACATATTTATGTATATGTTGAGAATATTACTTTCTTTTAATCCGAATTTTTTGACAATATTGTCAAAAAAAAGTAAGGATTTATGAATGTGATTAATTCGCCAATAAATGTTAGGCTGCATTTAATACCCCAGTCTATTATTTACAAAATTAAATTAAATTTATATTATTTGTCTACTTATTTTGTTATGATGCCTAAAATACATAGTGGGCTCTGGGATCCCCATTCCTGGAAAATGTATTTTTCATATTAAAAATTGATTTAACTACATTAGAAATAAAACTTTTTATACAAAAGTTATGAACATTTGAAGTAATAGAAATTGATCAAAATTTCCCATTGTGGTTTTTTTGTACCTCAAATCTTGAGATAAGTATATTATGTATTCTGAGACATTTTTTAATTTTTTATTTGTTTCTTAGTCTATAAAATGTTAGTCATTTAAAAACATACAAGTTTTGAAAAAGTGTCAAACCGAGCAAAAATGAGACTTAAAAAATAACTTCTCAAATTTTGAATATCCCCCCAAAAATATATTATTATAACATTTGAATCATAGCGATACTGCTTAATATTTTTGCATTAAATCCACATTTCAGTTTCATTATGGATACTAAACTTATCAAAAGTACTGTTTAAACCCGATTTACTTCTCTAAATTTAGATTTACGAGCACGTAAAAAACTGTTCATTACACGTCAATACATTTAATTCATTTTATGTCTCAAATTTAGTACTGCAACAACATTAAATATCTTTTTTTTTTCTTTTAACTTTTATTTATGGACCATCATGATGAATAATGACTTAAAAAAAGAAGTAATTTAATATCTATTAATTTTGTATGGTTAGTAAAATGTTCATAATAGCTGAACGGTTATAATTTTTCATCGTTTAAAATATGTCATTTAGTTTTTTCTAATACAAAAAGTGACTTACATAAATTTTGGGGTAAAATATGCATCCTATAATTACTTAAAAGCTTAATTAAAAAATATGAAAAATTTAAAAAAAAATGTGTGTTGATTCAAAATGTATTGCAAAAAAATATTTGCAATTTAATAACCAAGGAAATACATACCATAAATTAGAATTAACCACATTGATCTCCTATAATAACTTATGATAAGATTATAATCAATAAAATCATGGAGGAAACTTATTTTCTTCATGAAAATTAATCACAGAAATAGACGACTTGTTAAGTTCTACATAGATTTATAGCAGTGTAAACATGTAAATGATTCAAAGTTCTATGAATCCTTTTAATAAACAAATATGATGGACATGGTTTTTTCTTTTAAAATCTAATATGTAAGAACATTCCTCTTTAATGGCTCTAATAAAATAATGAGAAGAACATCTGAAAATATGATATTTACTGTCAAGAACATGAGTACTCTAACATACACATTATGGTTCGCTAAGACATTTTATCTATATTGTAAATTTGAGACAGTACAAGCTGTCTATAAATTGTAAATATTGACCAAAAAGTTCCTTCTACCCCACGAAAAAAAAATGTATTAAGCCTGAAATTTGTCAATATGGTTTTTTCATTGTTTCGAGACAGTAAAAAAACCAAATTCTCAAAAAAAAAAAAAAAAATTGGACACTCGGGGGTTCTCAATCTAATACCTTGTAAGCATCCACTATAAAAAAAGAATGTCTTGGTACCTACCCCCCTCTATATTAAAAAAAATCAAATCAGAGTGCAATACACAAACTTATACCTAGATTGAGGGCAAGTTATATGTCGATCGATGTACATAGCATTCAAATTGTAATATACCACATTATAAATAGTCTTATATGACGCCAGAATCAGAGGCTTATTATAAGAAAAAAATCTTAATTTTAATAATTTGTTTATCTCCATCGTTGTCGAATCAAGTTCACTCCCCTTTTTTATTTAAATTCAGTGTACTTGCAATTGGGTTTTCTTTCGAAATACTATTTTAGCTGTGAATGGTTTTTGCATTTATTTACTTTTATGTAGCCATATTTATTATATAATATAACTTTATAAGTAGAATAAATAATTATAATATAAATTTATCTAATTTTAGAGACAAATTGAAAGCATAGCACCTTTATTAAATATAATGGGGCTGTTGAATACTCATATTATCAATTTAGAAAGTCAACCTTTGATATAATTTCACATGGGATGATGAAGAATGAAGGAAAAAACTAGGACACTAATGGCAAGAAAGTTAATGTCAAACATTGATCTAAAATTTACATTGTTTATCGAACTATTTTTTTTTTTTGGGGGGGGGGGGGGAATATAATATCTATTGGCTTTGAAAGATATTTTCTATTAATATAAATAATACAATGGAGCAAACTTTGTATGATTTTCATGTAACAATAAATTAAACAGTCAAACCTTTAGTTTGCTAAAAAAAACACAAAACACAACACTTGTTACTCCCAAATAAGGACCCTTGCTCTAATTTCTCTCCATCAGATACTTGTATATATCTAGGTACATACAACCCAAGTTTGAATGAGGAGTTTGAAGAGAAAAAATCAAGAATTTATAACTTTTTTCCCAATCTTTATTTCTAGAGAGAAAAAATGATTTTAGAAAAAGGAACAAAATCATTTAAAAAGTGAGAAAAGGAGAATTATAAATAGTTTATCACGCCATGATCTTATGAAAAGCTTAATAAACTGTTAGCTAGTACACAAAATAACAAATCTATTGTGTTCCCCACTTTGATTTTATTTTGAATTATTTTATATTCATATTTTGTATTATAACATATTGTACCTTAGAGTAAATTGTTGAAAATTCCAGTCAAAACAAATAAGTATATAGATATTGAGAAAGAACAAATTGGTCTAGACCCTAGCAAGTTATTTACAAATTATTATAGATTAAACGATTCATATTTGAAAAATTATTTTGTTTAGCCAAAAATTGAAATCAAATTTATTTTTTCAGACGGATAATTCATTTTTTTACTACTTATTGATACAATTTTTATTTTTGTACTTCTTTTATTTATTTCCCTTATAAATTATCTCAAATGTACTTCTATTAATTGGAGTCTAATGTAGATCAGATATAATAAGTTTAAATTAAAATTTTTATTTATATTATGATTAATGTGGCTTCTTTCACTCAATATCAAAGATCAATGAATATAAATATATTATTGTATGTATATATATATTGTAAGGTATAAAATTCGCAAAATTGCATATAAATTTATAAATTTTAAGGATACAAAACTATTGAAAAAATTGCACATGTTTATAATATTTTTATCAAAATAACTACATTAGGAACTTTAAATACTCCATCTTATTAAATTTTAGTTGACTATATATTTTGCTACTAAACTTATATATGTATATAAACGTATTGGAAGTACCAACTAATCCACAAATATTTTCTGACAAACTTTAAAACATCAGTTAAGTCTAAGTTGAATTACAAAAAAAAATACTAATTCTTCATGATTTCCTATCTAAAAGTCCTTTTCTTTGAGGAGGAATTTCTTAAATGGCTCATGAATTGATTTGTAAATACATACATACTTTAGTTTAAAAATGTCATTATCTTCAACTAAATATCCGTATAAGTAATTTATTTTTTCTAGACATACTAATACCTATCAGACATACATAATATAATATATATATTATATTTACAATGTACAAAATACGGACATAATATGTAATACGAAACTATTTCATTGTCTTTCATCAATAATGTCTTGTATTTTTATAACCATGTCTCGACATTTTTTTTTACATAAAATATCATGATTTAAAGGCCGTAGAAAAAATTCAATAAAACATTCATTGTTCAACTAATCAAAGTTGGCAAAATACTTTATTATGTTTATGGGTGACTCAAAACTCAATGCAGTAGTCATGATTTACATAGAAATTGATAAATACCATTAAGCAATACCATATTTACTACATATACATTCATTGAATGATAATGTAATTTAAAATATTTATCAAAACTTGCATATCTCTAGCTGACAGCCAAGATACAAGTTATTTTGAGAAAAATGTTTTCATGAGCAAATTATCATACCATTAATTCATTTCCAAAAGAGTCTCGTTTGATATATTGAGGAGATAGTAAAGCCAACGAGTCGAAGGCATTGACTGCTGTAAATGTTCCTTAACAATCCTTAACTTGCATAGTTTCATGTCTTAAACCAGACTTTTTAATCGTTCTCTTTGATGAGTTTATCAATAAACAAAAAATTTTCTTCACGAATACTATTTAAAATATAGAAGGTTCTCCTCCATATAGCTGTAATGCATTTTTTTTTCATCATAAAGCATAAAAGATACCTGACGTCAGCAAAGGGTCTTTCATTCATAGTACCATATGTAAACGTCTCTTTCCAGTCAAAGTCTTGTCATCTTTGCATACTTTGAACTAGTTGAAAACTTGAGTTATTTTAAGGATCATGTCTCTGTAGGCATTTTGAATCCATTTGAGAGTCTTGAATAGAGTTTTACCACCTTTTGGCAAGTTTTGATGATGCTTCATTACTCGTCTCTTTTAAAGTTTCAAAAATACAATGGGCGTTGCCAAGGTACCCAACTTTTGTGATGGAATTAAATATTGCAACCTCAATTCTACCTAAAAACACTACATTGTTATTACAATAAGAAGAGTACAGATGTAAATCAGTAAAGTAAAATAAATGATGATCAATTAAACAATATACAGTTGTCCCTCAAGATACGAATAGCTCAATGTAAATGTTATTATTAAGCTTCGCATTCAATTTTAGTAGTAAAAATTCGGCTTCCTTGAGGGTTCGATATTTTATTTGGACTACTATTTATATTACTATTACAACAAAAGTTGAAAATAAACTATTTAATATGGTTCATAGCTTCCACAAAAAAACCCCAATAACTTAAAGAAGAATAACATACTTTGAATGGAAATAAAGCAAGAAATAATTAAGACGTCTGAGAGTGAAGTTTGTATAAATAATTTAGATAGACTATATGACTTCTTTTTTTTTTCTCATAAACATTGAAATATACTTTCAAAACTTTCAAAAGGTTCCTGAATTATGTCTAACTGAGGGTTTAAAGTTCATAAAAAGATAGAAATATTTATCTTATTACCTATGGATAAAAGATAAAAAGCTTTAAGGAGATTCCATATCCATATATGTACATCATATGGAAGAAGGTAGTAATAATTCCAAGTGAATGACAAATGAAAAACTTTTGTTACAATAACAATCATCGATAAAAATATTTTATGATTTTGGGAATCAGATATGAGAAGTACTGTGGAATGAATGGTACTCGTTTCTTGGGCATCCCAGTATTTATTTTATTCACGATACGTATTTGACAAATTTTTAAACAGATTCTTGGTTTGTATTAGTGCATCTATTCATTTCCATTCATATATCAAGTTTAAACTAAATTTAAAAAAATAAATATTACAGAAACAGGCTTAAATGGAAAGGAATTGACTCTTAGTATATTGCGTGATTTTCTAAATAGTGTCAATAAACTTTTATGTAAACATAGTTATTTTAATTGTTACATTTATTTATATATGTTTAGTATGCATGCCGATAGTATTAATAAATAACTTTTAAGCCCTACACAAAACAAAAACACTTCTACAAAACAGTATGAATCATACATTTATGTTTTTGCATAAATAAATATAAATATGATGTAGAAAATTATGATCTCATTTAAGGAATAAGATATTTATAGCATCGAGATAAAGAAAATATAGATTTAAAATGCGGACTTATATATAAAGTTCATTAATACTAACTACCTTTGTGCCAATCAACTACTCAAATACAATTTTCATATCCAAACTAATTTAATTTATCGATATATGTAAAAGATAATGAATTTACTAGATTAAGTTTATTTTTTGTTTGTTGAATAATTGCATTTATATATAGTTATAAGGTTTTATTCTAACATATTATTGCCAAATAGATATATTAAATTTTTTTACATGTTTTTGAACACAATGGTCTTCAACGTAACATTGCAGATTCAAGGAGTATTTAATTTTTTTCTCATCAAAATGCTACTTAGATTATGCATAATCCTAACTAGGTAGATTTAACATATTTTGAAATAACACGATTGGACATTTTAAAAAATAAGCTCGAATGTATGTTTTGTTTCCCACTTGCTCTATTTATATGTATGTACAATTTACATGGTGATGTTAATGCATTTATGTAATAAAAGTAGATGGGGTCTCTATCCCCTTTCACTCTCTTTCTCGACTTCATCTCCCTTCCTTGTCTGTAGACTTTCTTATCTTTCAATTACCCTTTCCAATTTAGTTGAGTAAACATTATCACGAAAGAAAATATTGGCTAAGGAGGAAATTATACAGACAGTATTATTATTAATACACTCTATTCCTATACTAAACAGTGTTTAGTAAACACATACACTTGTCGAAAAGCAATCATAGGTGGAGATATAAGACCTGAAATAGCTTAAATATTATTTTATCTATTTGATAAGTGTGTTTTAAACAATAACAATGACCACTATTTCATTTTTATATCGATAAACAAGTACTAATATCTATAAATTTGTATAATTTGTAAAAGTTATTATTAATCTACTTTTAACCTTAGACAGATAGAGAAATAAAAACACAGGACAGCCGAGGAGTTTTCTTTGAAAGTTAGTTATAATTGAACAATAGTTGATTCATAATCTTATGTCTGTACCATAAATTCAACTTGGGAAGGAAGTAATAGATATAGTAATTGTAATACCAAGCATTACGCAGGGTTTTTGTTTTTCATTTTATGACTCTTTAAAAATTCATGCTAGTCTTAGCATTGATAAACATTCTCAATGAGTTTGTTATATTCACAGAAACAATTTCACTGACTTTTTATTTTTTATTCTATATTTCTTATGTCTAAAAGAACATTTTTGATTATGTTTTTATGTATTTGTATATCTCCATTATACATATATTTGTGGACTTGTGTATGTTTGGATTTGTTGGATTGAATGAATTTTGTGTTTTTGGGACACTGCTCTGAATATAGGCTACTTTTGTTTTGCCCCAAGCTCCAGGGAGCATTAAAAATTAAATATATGTTCCACTTTATAATAGATTATTGACGTTTTTGTACAAAAAAAAAGTTATTAAAAATCCAAGCCAGATAGTATTGGACTATAGCCTGAACTTTGAGGTATCTAGCTTTAAAAAGGACGTCTATAAGTCCTAGGAAGTAAGTTCTTTTGATAGGAATTTATGCTAAAACAGAGGAAATAAAATAAAAGTTTTTTTATCCCATATTCTCATAGAGTCATAAGTTACTTACTTTTCCACTCTAAGCTTATTCAAGACAAATTTTGACTTAACGTGAAGAGTACGACATAAAATAGTTCGAAAACTGAATTTAGAGTCAACTTAAAGGCTCTTCTAGTTGAATAATAAATTAAATTAATATATTGAAAATTCAATATATTCATCTACAACAGACCCGGGCATTGTACGGCCCGCGGGCCAAATCCGGCAAGTTAAAAGTTTTGTATTTTGTTTTATCAACCCATTACTTTTATTTTGAGTCCATGTTCCAAAACAAGTGAATACAGTGTCTGGGGAGGGAAAACAACTTAAATTTATTCAAGAGGGTTGATTCTCTGAAGAGGGAGGCATTCCTTCCCTCTGAATTTCGTCCAATGTCTACATTAAATGGATATCTAAAGCAGTTAAAATATTTATTTCAAATTTAGAAGATTATTAAGTGCTAAATGTATTGTTAAGTATGCAGAATCAAAGCAATTCTCAAATAAAAAAAAATTAATACTTAGGAATCAATGTTTTGTTATAAGTGACAATAAAAAAGAGGTTGCAATTTTGGGAGTGTAATATATCTACATATATATACATATATGTTACATCTAAATGTGAGACATTAAGTTCAAATAAATCACAGTTAAAAGCACTTATTGGTTTTTGCATCAAGTACAAATTTAATGTGCATTCATATTTACCAAATATATCATATCATGTAAAAACATCATGTCATATAATCCTTTGGAAAAAAATAAAAAAAATCTCACCCTTATTTGTACATATGTATGTAATATCATCTGAAACAAAACCAAAAAAAAAGCACACATTAAAAGAACAAATAAACAACAAGATTGATATGTTTTATCCTATTTTTATTAACCAATACAGTTCGTTAAAATATCAACTCTAAAATAATGATGTCATTTGGCAATTAATTTACTGCATAATGAAGTTACATAAATCCGTTTTATTTTTAACATTTTTCGAAGAATATATTAAAAAAATATAGTGAGCTTGTGCAAAGGTTTAGATGGCTCTTTGATAGATGTTTATTTTTTAAATTACGTAAGAGTACATGAAACTTATAAAATATTTTCTAATGATTAAAAGAATTTAAAAAACTTTTTCATCATTAAAACTTTTTTTAGATTTTGTCCATTCATTCTTTCTTCGTTCTTTTTGCACCAAGGTGCAATCTAGGTACATATAAATTTTTTATTCGACTTAGTAAGTAATATAATTACAAATCTATAGATCAAAATACATAGTCACAATAGAATAAAAGTAAAAATATGGAAATTTTTATATTAGGATGTAGAGTGACAACCCCGTATTAATATTAATTGATATTAAAAGAAGATAACAAGTCAATAAAATTTTGCTTTTTGAAAAAAAAAAATAATATTTTGCACTGATTACGAAGTTGTATTTTTTATATAACTTTTTGAATAATCTTATATGTACTTTTTATAAATTTGATCTACCTTTCGAGTAAAAAAAAAATCATCAGAAATCTACATGAAAAGAAACTTCTTTTTTTAGAAAAATTTAATGTTAATTAAAAAAATGTAAAACGATAAAAATAAGAGAAAAGTATTGGGAACTTAAAAAAACCCTTTTGTTTGAAGGGTTTTGAACAGAAGTGAATAACAGACTGATTTTTCATTTGTTTAAGCGTTTGAAGCGTGAGTAGTTAAATTTTTCATTTTTCATGTATCCTTTGTGTTTAGAAGATCCTTTACATCAATAATTTTGATTTGATTTGAGGTAAACAATCACTCCACTTAATTTTTTTTAAATCCTTGTTAATTTATATATATATAAAAAAAGAAGGTAAATAAATACAAATAATTAAGTTTTCGTTATTGTGTTCACATAATAATATGACAATATGATTTACACTTAAAATTAGCCACAATCAAATATGGTACCTGAAGTATCGGTTTTAAAAAAAGAAAAATATCTTTTAATCTATTCATATGCAGTATTTTTCCTTTCAAAATTGTCCAAACAAGTCAATTCTACAACTTTTCTTTCAGAATTAGATAGGTTTAGCTTGAATAGGTATAAGATTTATAAAAAATATATAGAATGTGTATAAACTTAACATACTCATTCATTGATACTCATTTTGGAAAATATGGTCTTTTTTATATCTTTCGCTTTCATTTTGACCTCAAAGAACACAATTATTTATCCCATTGAAATTTTAATAACATTTCATGTAAATTTGGAGTAGTAAACTTTTGTTTGTTCTGGAGTAAATGCAGTTTGAAGTAATTAAAATTAAACGAAAGATTCTGAACAAAAGGAGCAAAGTAAAATCATCTACATGAAACTACTTCATGACTATCGTTGAGTATTTTCATGGGAATTTACCCAAATAAATATGTCTTATTATATTATAGATATGTTAATGTTGTGGCCAAGGTCACTTTAACCAAGGCTGATCTCAAAAATCACATCACTAACATATGTATCATAATAAAACCCATCTTTTAATAGTATCGTATTATACTATGCAAATTTTAAATAGAATCATAATATACCATATATGTATACCATACTTACCAAGTGTTTGAATATTATTTCTACTAATCTGTAGACATAAATAAACAAAATTCATATTAATGTGATTGAATTCTCAAATAAAGAAAAATATTTTAACCCAATGTGATGTTGCATTTTATGGTTTATCTGCTTGACTAAGACAATCAAACTATTTTTAATAGAAATAATAAATGGCTATCCACATTAATGATTAGCCGTGTGTTTTTGAAAATCAATATATATATATAAGTACCTATGTAATATATGTAGTTAACATGGATGGAGAGGAGCAAATGCCCTGTCTTTCATCTTTTTAATACACCTTTTTTATTTTGAGGAAATCTACTACCTGCATGACATTATATGAGCCACTAAAAGTATGATTATGTTCTGTAATAATGCAGTTGTAGAGTATTCATTTCTAATGTATCATTATATACATAAGATATACATACTTGTCTCTTGACAATTGTAAATCAAATGGGTACATCAAAGTATGTAGTAATTAAATGATGTACCTATGTCAACAATCCAATTTATCTATTAAAGTTACAAATACATATGTGCCTTAAGATAAGAGATACAGATATAAGAAATAGGTCACTAAGAGAAATTTAAATCATTTAAGTAATTTTGTATGACTATTAAGCATCTTCCTCTCCTCCAGGGCAACTTTCCCCCTCCCTTTAAAGATACTCTAACTTATAAATTTTGACTTTGTTACCTTATTCCACCATGTTATAATACATATAACATATTTATACCTGTTCTTTGAATATAATGTTAAATTTTTTAATTACTTTTGAAGCCTGTAGTTAATATTTAAATTTTTTTTTATTATTAAGTATGTCATTTTGTATAGAACACAGATATACCAGCAATGCGAGAGAGTGTGTACCATTTGTATAACTTAAGAGACCGAAACTATTGATAATTTGGTCATTCTAAATAAAAATTAACTTATTATTTTCTAGTGTATTATTAGAAACAAATATTGAATATAAGTAAAATTTTATAGCCCTAATTTCTTTTGTAATGTATATGTAACAAAATCATTTAGAGGTAGCTTTCGTTGAGTTAGAATTTAGTTGCAGAAATGAAACAATTCTTTGTTTTATTTCAACTATAAAACAAAGGCCAGTAAGAGTCAAATGCATATACTGCCCTTAATCACATACATGTATGATATAGGTATTATGAATTCATTTACTGTATGTAGATATGATATATTAATTAATCATCTATTATGAATGTAACAGATTACAAATATTATATCATTATTGTAGGTACTAAACAATATGCTATTATATATTTCAGAGGTAAAAAAATTTAGTTATGTGATTACCTAAAATATTAGGTCTAAATTGTACTTTGACCACTATTAAACTTCATTGAGCTTGAAAGTGTGTCTTTCCAATCAAGGTATATTAACACTTGTCTCAGTAGGATGTTATCAAACTGCAAATTACAAACAGAAATGATCTTGCGTATAACAATAAAATGATATTGTCGCTCTCATATCTGACAGGTGTAACTCTTGTTTCAACAGTTCAATGGTTTGCTCAGTCGAAAAAGAAGAAAATCTACATAAAATGCACGAATATCATGTCACACTATAACAAACGTATGGGAGATATAGATTTGATGGATAGCTTGATTATATGCATATTTTATGCTATCTTTTTGATAATGCTCTGGTGAATTCTTGACTTCTTCATCGAAAAGGATCTTGGCTATCAGAAAAGACTGATAGAGTTTCGTGTCATTGTGGCTGAAGCTCTTTAACAAACTTCACGATGCACTATTTCAAAACTAGGAAGACATTCTGCTGATAGTAAGCTCATGCTAGAAGCAACGAAGAAAAGAAGTCCAACTTCCTGTGAAAGAAATAAGACTATATGGAGTTGATCACTTTGTGATTTGGAAGGAGGAGAGACAAAGATATAAGATGCTGGGATTTCATTTGATGACTCATGTTCAATCCAATAAATGTGGTATAGTCGTATGTTTGAGTAAGGATCACAATAGTTCCCTTCATTTCATGATAAATAGTTATCAATATATTCAGATATTTTAGATATAATAAGGTATTATCTATTCATGCATATGAAATATGCATTTTGTTTTTCTAATGCTGTGATGTTGGTACCTTCTTGTTTCATATTTTAAATAATATTATTTTTTGCACCAATTATTCCATTTGTTGCACATTTGCACCATACCTTATTTTTGCTCAAAACATGTATATTTTTTTCCCAAAAATCATTTATACTATTTTATATTACCCCTATTAAATGCTATTCACATGATTAAATTTTTTTTAAAACCGCTTTAAAAAATAAAGCTTTTAAGGGTTAACAGGTATTTGGCTTTAGAAGGACACCAAGAGTAGTATCCTTTAATTTCACCTCATACGTACATATACATAGTCTAAGGTCCTTGGTCTTCTTAAATTATAAATTAAATGCTGTGATGAAGTTACATGAAAAAATTGTGCCTCATACCTTTAAAATTAACACTTTTCTATGTATATAGTTTTTAAAAAATAGCCAATTTCGGAACAAAAAAATGTCATTTTTGAAATTGAAAATGACTGGCTTGCGGGATCACAATAAGGGTCATTGAAGAACAATCATACAAAATCGTTATAATAAAAAAAAGATAATGTTTATTTTAGATGCAAAGTTGATTTAAATTTGAAACTTTTGTATGAGTATTTTATTAAGTATATAGACAAGAGGGACACAAATCTATGTGAGTCCATAGAAACCAAGAAAGTTATTACTTTAGAAAAAATGTTATATAATAATAATTTCATATTTTGATGAATATAAACAAATTTATTTGGGATTTTTTTTTTTAAATTTTCATCTGCTAGAAAAACTTTATTTACTCAGACAAATTTATTTAATTGTACATTTTTATATTAATGTACATACACTCAGACTTTTTTTCTGTCAGCAGGCTAATATATCTAATTGTTTTTTATGTAGATTTTTTATAAGTAATATCAAATTTATTTGACATATACATATAATATTATAAACTACAAAAGAGTAATAAGTATACTCTAACCATTAAGCTTCAATTTGTATATTTTACATGGATAAATAGTCATACATTATAATTTTTTGGATAAAAATCAATTTATATATTATATGTATCTTGCTTCTGGTTCTAATTGTTATTAAATAAATGGAGATGCATGCATACATATGTTCTGTTACATTAAACAAAAAAACTTAATAACATTTTCATAATTTCATGAACAAATTTGTATTTCAGATAGTAATCAATCCAAATCTATAAAATCTTTGCTCCTACGCGGATATGAGTATATGGTCATATCCATTTTATTTATATGCTTGTTTATTTTTATGATATAAATTCAAAAAGCATTTTTTTAAATCATTTTTTGAAAACTAATTAGGAATCAATTTCGCCGAAAAAACAAATTATCATTTTGAGAGCATTACTATCCATTTATGATTCCCACTCATGTTGCTCCAATTTTCAAAGGTCCAATTTCTTTAGTTATTTGCCAGCAATTGAATTTTTATAAGATCATTTATAGCAAATTCTCTATGTAAAATTTTAAAGATGCTTTGAATCAATTTGAGTGTACTGACAGCTAAGGTTTCTTTAATGTCTCGGGTGAGGTGTTTTTGAGCACAAATCTAAATTCACTTTTCATACTGCAGCAATACTATGTATAGGCTTTTATTATGTAGTATTCTTAAGACTATGTTCAATATATTTTAATTTGCTTCAAAAGCACCACCATTTTTGTTTGACAACATCTTAAAATTACATAATAGTTAGGTACATACATAAATATGCAAATATACACTATAACAAACATTCACATTGGCTATAATTTATCTTACATTACAATATATAAACAAATGTATGCATATAAGTAAATTAAAATGCAAACCATTAAGACTGTTCAATTATATGAAATGCAGAATGAAATACAAGGACATTAATTTTATTTTGTTGAGTCATGGTTACTTTTTGAAAAAAAAACACAGATACTACTTTGGGCAAAAAATATCCGGAATCAAAAAATCTTTATTTAATCATCAAAATTCCTTTTGTTTCTCCCTCTTCTTTAAAGTAGTCCCCTCCCCCCTGGTGCAATGTACATGTGTCCACGTTTTTTTCCAATTTTTAAAACAGTTACAAAAATTTTATTAAGTCAATAATTGTTGAGTTTAGATATGCTATTAACATTAAAATCGGATGCTCGGTTTCTTGAATAATAGATTATGTATCTCAAAATTCTCAAAATCTCAAAAGAATATAGTCTGAAAAACGCATTTAAACTTCTTTGGTTTCAACATTTCTCTAACTTGCATTGTATTTATCATCTATCAGACGCTTGAAAAAACGAAAAATTCGATTTTAGATATTCACAAAAGGACGCCTATCTCAAACTCAAATGAATATTTTGGCGTGTAGTCTAGCAATAATGTCAGTGACAGTAGTGCCAACTTAAAACGTTTATTCCTATCGAAATCCCCAAAAAATTGAATTCAAATTTCCCGGTATTTTTTTCTTCATAGTAATATGTATACAAATTGTGCTTTCGGTTATGTATCTTTACATGCAATAATATTTAGAAATAAAAGCTGCAAACAAATTAAACTACTAAGATATATATTTGACATAATTTATTTGATAACTCAGTCTTGTGCAATGAAGTTATACTAAAAAATAAAAAATAAAAATATATATTTTAAAAGTAAAAGAAAATAGCTAATTATGTAACATCAAGTTTTTACCTAAAAACAACAAAAAATACAAGTTTTACCAATATCATGATTGAAGTAATAAATGAAACATACAGAACACAATCATGACTTTGAATTGAAAGTTTGAAATAAACATTGTCAAATTAATTTGGAATGAATTTAAATAAAAAATAGACAATTACTTAAATTGTTAAGAAATATCTTTCCTCTGTTATTGGAATAATTTATTCTTGTTATCAATATTATTAGATCAAAATTTGTTCCGAGGATTTTATAGTAATAAAAATAGCTAGTTTATATAATTGTAAGATATATATATTTATTTATGTAGAATCCCATATTTTTTTTATAATAACCTCTTAGGATAATTATGTAATTGCAACGAAATATCTTTATATTCTTCAAAACGGAACTTCTCCATTATTTGTTTCTAATTTATTTCATTATTTTTTTTACAAAAAAAACAAAAAAAATGTACGAATGCATATTTTGTGTTGAAACCTTTTACAAATGAAATTTATTTATAAAAAACTCTTCTCATAAGTTATTTTTTATTTTTTAAGAAATTATATCAACACAGTACACCTATAACATTTCCAAAACATACACAATCCAAGAGTTGGAGTAGATGGCGAAATTAAATAACTATTATTTACATGATTTCGAGTTCCTTTTCATTTTCTTTTTAAAGGAAATGTTAAGAGAGAGATGGAATAAAGACTATTGCTAAGGGACATAATTATGTTACTAAAGATATATATATTAATATGTAGAAATATTTATCAATTTAAGCACAAAAGTAATTCTAAATACATAATATCTACATCAAATACATTGGTGCAAAAATTAAAAAAAGAAAAAGAAAAAAGATTGTGTTTCTGATAGTCTGTTTTAGCATGTACATATTTGTGGATGAACTTCAGTTTAAAGCTTTTAATTGTGAAACATTGAGACAAAATTAAAATGAATTATTACTAGTGACAAATGCAACGCTGTTTCTCTAAATATATCCCTGGTGTTTATATTTGACGAATCTTTATCTATCATCAAAGTATCAGTATTGTTTATATACATATTTATTTTTATAAATTATGGGTATTAAGTTTTTCTGTAGTTTCATACGACCCACGGCACTTTTGACATATTTTTTCTCTTCTATTTTCTTTTTACAACATGCTTTTTATTAATGTAAATAAATACATGTTTGTTGAACGATTCAATAAATTTAAAAATACATCGATGGGTGTATGCTCTCATTGAAGTTTATAAATCAGAGACTTATTTTTACTTTTTTCTATAGCAACAAGAATACAAATAGTATTCATTGTAATCACAATGACTCAAGTAGTAAACAATTCAGATCATATTTTTTTTCTCTTTTTCTTTTACGAGCAATCTTTTTTTATCTTTATGCAAGGCCAATTATGATTCTATTAACATTCAATACAATAAAAATATTTATCTAAATATTAAAGAGTAATATTTGCTTTGATAATAATCAACCTTTTTCGTCAACGAAAAAGTTGCAT